>JARWLC010000001.1:71341991-72748282 GCA_033318265.1 Phyllotis vaccarum | reverse complement strand
CCCAGGAGAGGATGGGTAATGCATCGACATTCTGCAGGTAAATGTCGATGCTTGGATTTGGACAAGCTCTGCAAGACTCTTAACACCACACAACTGAGGTTAAATGAAGGGAGACTGCTCCAGAGAAACAGTAATGCACTGTTTAAGGAGATGCCAATTACAGAGGGTGGTGGGAGGTGATCTGGGGTTACGATGAAAATGAGAATATTTTAGAAAACATGTAATTGTTGCAGTTACCATACAAAGCAGCAGTGCATGCTTCCAGCTTTCTCCTGTAACAGTCTCCTGTTCCTCCTTTGGAATGAGATGGAATAGAGACTGGAGACTGCCTCTAGTTTTTATGACGGTTCAGCTTTCTGTGAAAACAAGTGTGGCGTATGTAATTAAATCACCAAAGGGAGAGGTAAAAACAAGTCAGAGTACAGAGACAAGAAATGCTGGTGATCCCCTTAAACTTCGTGCACAATTTGTTCTCAAGCTTTTGTGGGCCACTTTGTGTAATATGCAAATAAGATTAAGAGCCTGATAAAATAAAATGTAGCAAATTTCTCCTTGGGATTAACTCTGTCCAAGATACAGTTTCCCCTGGTTTCTATGACAAGAGTTTATGGGGTTTTTTTTGAGGGGGGCAGAGGAGGACTCTTTTACTACCTGTCCTTTCATGATGGGGTTTTGTGAGTTGAGTAGGAGCCTTATCATTTTTGTTGCTCCTTCTCCTTATCTTACTCAGTGACGGAAACGGTTTTGATGGGTCTCCCTCCACACCGACAAAGATGCCGTGCTCCTTGTGTTTTGTTCTTGAGGATGGGAAGAAGCAAACTGTTCCACGCCAGTTTCCTTGCCACCCCATTGTTCCCTCACCGTTATCAATACGCACACTTTGCTTTTCATTTTCCAAGTGGAAGCCTTTGCCGTGGCTTCCTGCTGCTGGGTAGCCAGGCTAAGTGCTGAGCCTTTGTCCCTGTGGAAGCTGTGCTGTGCACTAGCTTTTTTTCAAACAGTTCTCCTGATTGGATGTGGTGCAATTGGTTTTCTGGAATGTGTGTTTGAAGTTCATTCCTTGGGAGGGACTCTTCCTTTCTGGTCCTGAAACTCCTGTGTGTTCCCATAGGACGGACCTTCTTCAGTCTCGTGTACCCTTTGTAATTATTTGGAGCTAACTATTAAGTGAGATTTTTTTTTTTTTTTTTTTTTTTTTTTTTTTTTAAGGCAGAGCTTAGTGTCACACATCTTTAAGCCAGCATTCCAGAGGCAGAGACAATCCAGTCTCCATTAGTACAAGGCCAAGCCTGGTCCAAATAAGGAGTTTCAGGGGCAAACAGGACTACATAGAGAGAGACTCTGTCTCAAGCCCCACCCTATGTTTTGCCTTTTTTAGGGGGGACTATAGAGCTAGTTTCAAAACAACAACATGAATTTCTGTATAATTTCTTGTGAGGAAAAAAAAAGTTCATCTGTCCACTCAATTGCTACAATTCAGCTGGCTAATGATCTACAAGATGAATTTGGGGATGTATTAGTTCCTTCCTGTTTAGTACTTGGGTATTCATTGATATATTAAACATTTAGAGAATGGCATCTGAAACTGTCTGCTTTATAAAAGTTATCTTGCAAAAGTTATCCTTAGTAAATGCATCCTTTCAAAATACATGCCTTTGAAAGCCAGCTCATTTTGAATTGAGTGTAGAGCGGGGTATAGGGTAGTCTACACTTGTCTGTGTAGCTGAGGGAGTCAGCACTAGGTTGAGAGTCACAGAATCACTGAGTACATCAGCTAGCGTACAAGTTAATTTTAGATAGTAATTGAGAGAGATGAAGCAAGGTGAAGTGTTCGTTAGCCTCTGCCTCAAGCTGAGCCATGTAGATCTAGGACATGAGATACCAGGGAGAAGAGAGGCAGCTCCAGGCACAGGGTGTCCAGACAGGGGCATGGCTGGACTTGTTTCAGATCTGGAAAAGAAGGCCAGTGTGGCTTTTCGGGGGGTGGGGGGTGGGGGGATGAGGTTGAATCCGAGAGGTGGCAATTAAGGTGAATATTCTGGGAATGGGACCTTACCTGCAGGCCTGGGAGAGCAGTAGGGATAGTACGGAACATCTGGTACATCGCACATAATGTCTTTCACAGGATGGAATCCCAAACTATGTGTCCTCTCTCTGTAACTCTGGGCTTTAGAGTTGCAGTTTGTAGCTTCCTGCCCCTCACAGCAAAGGTGAAGTCTACAGAAGCCTCTTAGCAGCACCCAATTCATTTCTCACAATTCCGTCTCCTGTGTTCTTCCCTGTATTGATGTTTTGGGGTGGAATTTTTGTTGTTGACGTTTTAGCTCTAGGCATACCTTTGGAATTATGTACCTATTTACGTATCTATGTATATTTGTGGGTGCACACCTGTCACAGCACCATATGCAGGTGTGAGGACAAGTCATGGGAACACGTTTTCCTTCCAACATGTGAGTATCTGGGGATCAAACTTGGGTTTCAGGTTTGACTGCAAGTACCTTTATGTGCAGAACCATATCTCTATCCCTAAAATAACATACAATAACTATCCCGAGTCTGTTGGCTGAAAAATAAGTGTGTATTTTCTATACTGCCACTCTCCCTTCCCCTCTGTATAGTAGTTTTGTGATTAATTAGCAAGTGTGGTAATTTGACAACCTCCTTGCAGCAGCCCCTGAGCACATAATGTTACTCAGCTGCTCCCCTGGCACATCTGGGAAGGACCCGTCTAGGTTTCAGTCACTTCATGGGCAAGATCCATTTTAGGTGACAGACAATGAATCACAGTTTGTAACCTTTCAGGGTGGTAGAAATCTTAGTTGTTTGGTATCTGAACATAATCACTTCTGTCATATCTGATGGGTTGAGTGGCACTCTGCTGAGCTCTGTGCTTGGGATAGCACCCTGGCCTGGGGGTGGGGGTGTCTACAGTCTTGCTCTCAGGACAGGAAGGCAACCCTCCATCTAGAGTCTATCTTGTAGCCTGATAATGGCACCAAGGAACAGCTGGGCCCCTCCCCATCCATTCTCCCAGACAAGCTTGCTTGGAGAGATGACGTGAGGAGCCAGGAGAGTAGGTGTTCAGATCCTCTCTGGAGGTCAAGCTCGCTGCCTCTCCTCTGCAGCTGCAGTCCTGTAGGAAGCAAGGGCCCAGGTGGGGGCGGGGTGGTGGTGGTGAACAAGATCAGATTTAGGTGTTTAAAGGCCGCTCCCTGGAGGTGACTAGCCCAGGAGAGTGGCTGGTTAGTTTCACATCCAAGTGCTGAAGTACATACAGCACCTCACTTGAATATTGGTTTCAGTGTTGAAGCGTTGTTAGCTTGCTTCCCCAAAGATGAAAAGCAATGAGCTAAATGCAGTGCTTAAAAAAATACGAGGACTTTAAGGTTCTTTCTTAGTTGTGACTACAGACAGGCCTCTTTTGGTTGGTGGCTGTCATGAGCCTTGTTACCTTAGGTGTTGATACCGTCATTCAGGGACAATTGAGTCCAGAGGAGAATGGTACAGTTGGTGGGTCATAGGGGGTCAGTGCTCTGGTTGTACTTGGGCAGGGCCAACAGCACTGTCTACCTGAGTGAACAGTGTCATTTTGATGGGGAGTGGGTGGGTAGGGGTGTAGAGGGCAGGAGCACCCAGCCAAGTGACAGATTTCTTTTCTAAAGACATCCTTGCTATGTATGTAGCCCTGTCCTGGAATTCACTGTGTAGACCAGGCTGGACTTGAACTCACAGAGATCCACCTGCCTCTGCCTCCCAAATGCTGGATTAAAGGTTGTGCCTCAGATTTTACCTCAAGTGAGGGGGTGTTTTCTGTATATCTCTTCAGTGTACTGCAGGCAGAGTACTGTCATGAGGCAACCCTTGGCTGAGACAGTTTTATTCCCCTCTAGCTCTAGATTGCCAAAACTTTGAGGTGAGAAGTTATTGCTTCTCACTGCTGTGGTTCTGTAATTGTTATTTGCATGGTAGTCTTGCTCACCCAGTATATGTCTATGTGTGTGTATGAATATACATATATGCACACACACATATACACATACACACATACATATACACATATATACACATACACACATATATATACACATACATACATATACACATATATGAGTTGTATTTATTTTACTCTGTGCATGAGTGTCTTGCCTGTATGTATCCATGTGCACCATGGTCAGGTGCAGACAGAGGTCAGAAGGCATTGGGTTCTTCATAACTGGAGTGACAGATGGTTGTGGGCCACCATGTGAGTTCTGAGAACTTAACCCGAGTCCTCTGCAAGAGCACTGGGTGTTCTCAACTGCTGAACTGTCTCTCCAGCCTCAGTATTTATGTGTCTAAGTGTTTTGTCTGCTTTGTGTGTATGTGTCCAGTGTACAGGGAAGCTGAAGGTGTTGGATCCTTCGAAATAGAGTTATTGCTGATTAAGCAAGTGCTTCTAACTGCCCTGCCCTTGCTCTGGCCCTGTTTTCTTGTATGCCTGTTTTTCACTGTTATGGATATGTTTGGATGGCAGAGACTTGGTCTTGTGTGCATAGGGAAAGCTAGCCTTTCTTTTCAGCCTTTGATTTCCGCTGGCTAGTGCATCCACGTACACAAGTTTCCCTAGCTCACACTTAATGCCAGTGTAATAAAAAAGGAAGGTGATTTTTTTTCTACCTGTAGATTAAAGACTCGCCTACACGTGTTCCGAGGAGAAACAGGTGGCTGTAAAACATCAGCCCTGGCACCTGGACCTTGGACCTTGTTCTCCAGTTTCCTGCAGGGTTATCTTGTGATTCTTCTTACGCAGGCAATCAAAAATTATATGCTAACAATCCAGGGCTGAGTCTAGTTTTCTAGAGCTCTGCAAAATGGTAGTATTTCTTTACTGCAGATTTATTTTGCTCTGTGTGTGTGTGTGTGTGAGTGTGTATGTGTGTGTGTATGTGTGTGTGTGTGTGTGTGTGTGTGTGTGTGAGAGAGAGAGAGAGAGAGAGAGAGATGAGAGAGAGAGAGAGAGAGAGAGAGAGAGAGAGTATCTACTAAAGCAATATGTGAATATCTTTTGTGAAAAGAGTATTGCAACAAAACTATTTTGTTTTTGAGCCTGGGTCTCTCTCAGTAGCCCTAGTTGTTCTGGAACTGCAGACCAGGCTGGCCTGGCTTCACAGAGATCGGCCTGCCGTTGCCTCTCTACTGATGGTGTTAAAGGTGTGCACCATCACACCTGGCACAAAACTGAATTTAAACAGAATGTTCCATGTAACCGTAGGCTCATGTGTCACCTTTCAGAGTGTAAAGTATAGTTTGTGAGACCTAATCTATGTATTAGGAGACATGCAGAAATATCTGGCATGTTTTGTTTTTGATTTTGTTTTTTTTTTGGGGGGGTAAATTAACAAGCCATTCCAGCTCATTAAAATTCAACTTTACCAGTTTAAAACTGGTAACATGCATTTAAGATATGCAAATTGTCTGGTTGTAAAAAAGACTTTATGATGTATAATGAGAATTAAAATTTTCTATCATGTATTACCCTCAGGAAAATGAATGGGCAAGAGCTTATTTGTGAAATGGAGTCACCTAAGACCATTTTTCAGTATTATAATAGAGCACAATGAAGCCAAGTGACTGTGGCCAACAGCACTGAATAACTGGGAGTTCTAACACACGATGATCCCTCGGTTCTGCTCCAGGAAAACAGCTGATAGCATCTTTGTAATGTCACTTTGTGTTTGAGGTCCAGGTCCTTCTGCTTCAGGACCCCACTGTCGTCGCCCCCCCCCCCACCTCCGGCCGTGTATCTTAGGTAAAGAGAGAGGTATTAAGACTGAAAACCTTGGAAAACTTAACTGAGTGAACGTAGTATGAGAAAGCCTACTGCACATTTTTTTTTTCCACACGCATGAAATGGGGGAAATAGTCTCCATATTTTATTTTGTCTTCAAGCATGGAGCTATCTTGTGTTTAAACAACATTTGGATAAAGTTTAATGCCAAACTAATGTTGTACTTTTAAAATGTGTTGACATCTTTCATAAAACGAAAGTGTAAAAAAATGTTTCCAAGGTTCTGTGTGGTAAGAATAGAAACAAAGGGCAAAAGATAAGCAGATTTGTTGCCAGTGTTCTAATGCCACTTGACAGAACCTACAAATCCTGTGCCCTCACCTCTGCTTGTGACACAAATGTTTCTCCCTATTTTGTAAGCCACCAGTGGCTGGAAGTTGTGAGTCTTACAGATTGTTTCCATTTGTAGATAGTTTATAAAACAGTAAGAATGATGCCAGTTAGTATACACTGTTGATTTCTTTTTCCTTTCCTGGCTGGAAGAATATACTAACCTCTACTCTCCGAAGGAGAATTAAAACTTGGAACATTAATTCTGGAGGGAGCTGGTGACATCTTTGAGAGAAAGGCGTACAGCGAATGAGCAGTCAGGGGTGATAAATGGGTAGTCAGCTGTTCACAGACAGCCCTGTGGGTCCTGGGTTGCCATGGGAGCAGGAATGGCATTCAGTAGTCCTGCTTGACTAACCTAACCTAGTTTAGTGGCAGGGCTTGTGGGCTCCAGCCTGGGAGAACGTGCTTAGGCCAGATGATACCAGAGCCAGCATGCTGCCCCTGGCTTGCTCTGGCCTTTGTGTGACTCCGGGTTTGCCATTTCCCTTTTAAGTGCTAAGGAAAGAGAAGAGAGAAACCCCCTCCCCCCTAAGGCTTTCGGAGTTGGGATGACTTTCATTTTCTTAGAACTTAACACCTCTGTGACACATTCCATCCCCCAAGGAGAAGCCTTTGAGTAAATGTGCCATGACAGGCCCAGCATGGGGTTGACTTAACCACTGTACCCGAGGGTGTGAAGCTGAGTTTCTCAGGATTTTCACGTTTCTGAAAGTGAGCACACCCGACCGACCCAGCATGTATGTTTGAATTTTTAACCAAGTTGGAGGAGTTCTGTCAGCGAGAACATCTGGGTTATTGTCTACCTCAGCTGGCTTGAGAACTCAGCAGTGTATGTTCTTCATGTGCGAGCACCTTCACAGGGCACTGGCAGCATGAGGCCTGAAGCCTCTGCTCTTCCTTTTTCTAGCTTAGAGGGCATGGCTTGCTATAATCCCGATGAACCTCTATGCTGCAGAGAGCATTGTAAGATTGTTCCTGTCCAAGGATGCTTTCCAGGGCTCAGCAGAGCTCCTGGGTTTGGGGCTAGCGGAGTTTGCAAGTGGGATTTGTGTATAATACTTCAACCATGGGCTTGTTTCATTCAGTCTTCCGTCGAGATGAGAATTACTGGGGTGGAGTGGAGGCTCTATGGACATGGCTTGGCTCCCCAGCCAGAGGAATCATAGAAGCTTCTTGCTGCACACATCTTAGGATCTTAGGTGCAAGGTTATTTATTATATATCCTGTCCATGAAATAAATCCATGTGAGTCTTCTAGTATAAGAGAAACACTAGTTGATAGGTTACTAGGCTATTATGGGATCACTGACCTGACCGCCAGTTTGTGAGATTTAACAAGGATCTAAAGAACTGTAGGTGAGTTTTAGATGTTGAAGATCCTGTGTGCCCTGTACGTCACGTCCCTCTCTGATAGCTTCCTGTAAGGTCATTGTGTGATTAGTTGAACCCGTCCTGTATCTTGTGGTTCTGAGGTTGTTCTCTTGGCAGGGACAATACTTGGACTGACGTGAACCTCCTTGAAACTAAGGAATTAAGGTGATTATAAGTTAGCACACCTCCTTAGTCATCCCCACCCCATTTAACACAGCCAGGCAGGTTTGCTAGCTGTTCTGTGACTGAGAACATAATCTTTTTCCAAGCTTTTGAATTTTCAGATTGTCCTGAGAAAGTCAATCATTGAGCCTTATTTTTTCCCACTTGCAAAATGGATCTAATAATAAAAAAAAGTCCTATTATGACAGGTCTGATTGAAAAGTAAACAGAGCAACCCATGTGGTCAGGACAGTGCTGACTGAGGGCCATCATGGAGTGTGTATGGGGGGGTGGGGAAGGGGGGGCAAGCCCTGCAGGGGTTGATGTCCCCAGCACTGTTATTTTCATTACTTCTAACAGCTCCCAGGCCCTTCCTCGAATCCTGGGCCTCTGCAGCCGCAGCCCCTCCTGTAAAAGCCCTATTCTGTTACAGGAGGAGGGGTGAATGCAGAGGGCTGTGGCCGTCGGAGGACCTCTTACCTGTGGCTGTTTGATATCAGTATGAGTGTGCCTGAGAGTGAGAATGGTGGGGGTTGCCTTTAATTAAAGCCATAGTTAACTTGTAATTATTCAAAGGTAATTACACAGTGAGAATCACTAAGACCTTCCTTTACCGCTGCCTAAAAAATCCCCCTCACTTAAAAATTCTTCCAGGCTGTTGTAGGGCAGAGGTGTACCCTTTAATTTTAGCCCTCATGAGGCAGAGGCAGGTGGATCTCTGTGAGTTCTAGGCCAGCCTGGTCTAAAGAACTAGTACCAGGACAGTCAGAGACACACACAGAGATACCGTCTTGAAAAAACCCCCACAAATTCATACACACATAGGTGCATGCATTCTTCCAGCCTGGTGAAATGAATGGCTCAGCAGGTAAACCTACAACACACAAAGTGGAAGGAGGGAAACAGTACCATGAAGTAGTCCTTAGATCATCACATGTGCTACTGTAGCAGCCATGGCCTCACATCATGTGTGTGTGCATGAACAAACGCGTACCAATGAGCATAGTAACAATAGAAAGGGCAAAACTTGAGTTTATTTAATCTCTGGAACTCACATGAAGCTGGGAATGAGCAGACTCTTCAGAGCTCTCCTCTGCCCGACACACACTGCACATTTGCACATGTATATAACAATCCTTCTGTCTTCCATACCTTGCCCTGTACTGAGTTTGAAACAGTTTACCAAGGTTCCTCTCATGCTATGAATGATAGTACTGCTTAGCTTTGAAATTCACTTTGTCCCTGGTTTTAAAGGGACTAAGAAAAAAAATATTTCTGGAAAAAATATACTGCCTGGTGCCCTTTAGAAACAGCACTTAAGCTACTGCAGATTTGTAGCAAGTCCATACTGAAGTGAACCAGAAGCCTGCCAGTGTGATTGGCAAAGGCTGTTAGCTGCATAAAGAGAAAAGGCAGGCAGTCCATAGTGGATCTCCAGCCTACCCTGAGCTCCTCTGTGGACTGGTTCCTTCCCGCTGCCTTGAACAGGAGTCTTGGCGAAAGAGCCTATGGACAGCGTGGATAACAGTGGGTTCAGACTCACTCACAGTCATGGATGTCTCTGCTTTGTCAGTTACACAGTGACAGAGAGACTTTGGCTCAGTTTATAGTGTGTGGTTCTAATCTCAGCACTGGGGAGGCTGACTGTGAGTATGGGCCAGAGTGCTCTACATAGAGAGTTCCAGGACAGCCAGGGCCACATAGAGAGATCCTGTCTCAAAAACAAAGAAGGGGAAGGAAGGAAAGCCTTGCTGATGCCCTGAGTATGAGGAGAGCTGCAGGCATGGCCAGCCAAGGGCTACATACAGAGACCCATCTCTTCCCTCTCTATCCCAGAATGCTGTCCTGCCAGCCTGTGAACAAGCCCTGTCTTTATTAGAGAAGAGTCTACCTTGTACTCTAGTCTCTCCTGTTTTATGTGCCAACAAGCGTAAAATAATCTTTGCAGCTATGGGTTTATATCTGTCATCTTTGAAGTTGGTTTTATAAAAGGATTCATGTACCCCCCCTTTCCTGCCTCCCTCCCTCTTCCTTTCTTCCTTCCTCCTTCCCTCCCTCCCTCCCTCCCTCCCTCCCCCCTCCTCCTCCCTCTCTCCCTTCTTTCCTTCTTTCCTTCTTTCCTTCCTTCTTTCTTTCTTTCTCTCTCTCTCTCTCTCTCTCTCTCTCTCTCTCTCTCTCTCTTTTTTGGAGGCAGGGTTTCTCTGTGTAACAGTCCTGGCTGTCCTGAAATTCACTCTGTAGACAAGTGACAGAGATTTGCCTGTCTCTGCCTCCTGAGTGCTGGGATTAAACGTGTGCACCACCACTGCCTGGCTCTTACACTTTTCTTTATGTTTTGTCTAACAGGCTGCATGAATTTATGTGTACCGCATGAGTGCAGGAGCTTACCAAGGCCAGAGGATGTTGGGTTCCCCAAAGCCAGGGTCACAGGTGGTTAGTTGTGAGCTGCCTGATGTGGATGCTGGGAATTTACTATTTATTTACTATATAAAAAGTCTTTGATACACTGGTCTAACTAAGCATTTAGTTATTGTTACTCTTTTTTGAATTTTATTTTTGAGATACAGTCTCACTATATAGTCCAGGCTAGACTGGAAGTGACTATGTATCCCAGGCTAGCCTCAAACTTTCAGCAGCCTCTTGAGTGGGATTACAAAGCCATCACACTTAGTTTTAAATACATAATTTTTGACCAGTTCTATCAAATTCAGTCTGGTATCTTGCTTCTCCTCCTCAGAGAGAAATAAATAAAATTTTGTGGTTTTTTTTTTTTTTTTTTTTTTTTTGAGACAGAGGTTCTCTGAGGAGCCCTGACTGTCCTGGAACTCTCTGTGTTAACTAGGCTGGCCTTGAACTCAGAGATCTGCTTGCTTCTGCTTCCTAAGTACTGGAATTAAGGTGCTGCCTTGATGGAATAGAAAATTTTTAGGTTGACTTACCTTCTCAAATTGTTCTTTCATATTTCCTTCAGTGTTAAATCTAAGAAAAAGTTTCACACACACAAATATAATGCTACTCTGGGTGGTGATAGCAAAGGAGGCAGAGGCAGGTATAACTTAGTTCAAGGTCAGCCTGGTCTACAAAATGAGTTTCAGCACAGCCAGGGCTACACAGAGATACTCTGTCCTAAAAAACTGGAATGCATATACATGCATGCATGCATACACACACACACACACACACACACACACACACACACACACACACACACACTGCTGTATGCATAATGGATGTACTTTATATAAAAATATTTGATTGACTTCCATGCAGTACCACACTTAAGCACCAAGAGAATGAAGGTGAGGCTGTGCTCTAATGGAATTGATATCTATTCTAATACTGTTCTAATGGAGTTGCTATCCTATGGGAAAGCTAAAAGGAGCAATAGCCAATTGATGGGCAGGTTCATAGTTGTTGGTTTTGAGACATGTCTTTAAAGTAGGTGACATTTGAATGACTGAATCTATCAGAAATTGAAAATTAGGGGGTGGGAGTGTGTGGTCCAAGTGGAGGGGCCAGAAAGGGAGGTAGAGGGAGAGAAGGCAGAGATTTGGGATTGCAAGAGAAACAAACCAACTTTCGGGGTGACAGCAGGCCATGGCCCTATGTGACTGGAGTTTGGGGTGGTTTATACAGTGAGTGCATGTAACAGGCCCGTGGGGACAACTGTTCACCCAAACCAGATTGTCAGGGAATTCTAATGTCAAAGCAAAGATTTAGAGGTTATTCTGTAGTATAAGGACTCATCAAATGGTTGTCATTTTAGATATGGACAGTACCTTAAACCCCATCATTAAAGAAGGCAGGATTAGAGGAGCAAGCTGGGGGGAGGCTTGGAGACCAGGAGGCTCCTGTCAGAGAATGAATTTTGAGTGCATTCGACAGCAGCTGGGACAGGAGAGGATTGACCGAGACAGCTACAGCAATCGAATGTCCCCTTTGTTCAGACGGTGTTGGGAGGGAAGTCTCAGCAGATTCCCAGAGCAGGTCAAGAAGACTGTCTTTTTACAGTTCTTTTATTCCCATTATGCAGTGTAGATCACAGAGGAGGGTCTGGAGGGAGGAGGCTGTGTGTTTGGGGCTTCTGTGTAGCTGAAATCGGCTTTCTTTCAGAGTCCATCTCTGGTTTGCCTGTTAGTGAGTCCTTAACCAGTTTGATGCCACATCCAAATGACATAGGATATATTTTCATGTGCTTCAAATTGGACCATGTGACATTCTTAGTATATAGAACTGACATGTAATTGGATCGTTCACAGATCCTCTTTCTGAGTTTATATGCTGAGATGCCCCCAAGTAGTCTGAGGATAGATAAAGTAAATGATGTTTTGGGTGTTTGATGATCCTGGCATTTTCTTTGGGGGGGGGGGTAGTCCCCCTGTTTCTGCCTCCTCAGTAGCAGGCTTTCTGGCATGAGCCATTGGCCCAGTGGGACTTGTGCCCTCCCCCTCTCTTCCCCTTTCCTCCCCCTCCTTTTTTTATTTTGAAGTGTGTGAGAGTGGGCATGTGTGCGTGCACCCACAGGTGTCCACAAAGGCCAGAAGAGATATTGACAGTTTTTGGAGCTGGACTTGGAGGCAGCTGTGAGCTATGAGCTGCTAGACATGGGTCCTACCTCCTAACCCTCTCTGTAATCCCAGGAGCACTTGTTACATCCCTGTGGCCACATCTTCTTCGCCCTGTTCTTGCCTCTTCCGCAGCCATGTGCACTCAACAAAACTTGGATACTGATGAGCTTTTTTATTGTTGTTCTCTTGTGGTATTTGGAAAAGCTTATACAATGAAGATAGAAACCTGCTTCGGATTAGAGAGAAGGAGAGGCGAAACCAAGAAGCTCACCAAGAGAACGAGGTGTTTGCGGAGAAGACTCCGCTGTTTGGAGAGCCCTACAAGGTATTTACTGTGTGTGAGAGGGAGAAAGGCTGGCCTATCCCAACATTAAACTTGATGATAAAGTTAGTCAGTGCAACCGAGTTCAGTCAGGAGTCACGACTGAGAAAATAACTGATCCCAGAGGTTGTTTTTGAAAACAAAATCTGAAAACTCTTTGAACATTGTTAGTCAGAATTACCAAAGTGTGTGGTTTTCTTTTGTAACGTTAATCTCTTATAATTAGTAATGTGTATCTGTGGCAGGCTTCTCAGCAGGGGAAGTAGTTAACATTGCATTACCCATTAAGTTAAGAGGATTTTTTTTTCCCTTAAAGATATTACATAATAATTTATCAAGTCACCGCTCTACTTAGATTTGTTTCCACAGCCCGAGTCTGCTGTCTTTCTGTTTTCCAGACTGCAAAGGGTGATGAGCTGTCAAGTCGGATACAGAACATGTTAGGTGACTATGAAGAGATGAAGGAGTTCTTAAGCACCAAGCCTTGCCCTCAGCACTTGGATGGTTCTGAAGATAGGCCAGGGAAGTCGAGGTATCCTTTATTTCATGACCGGGGGAACAACATCACATCCAGCTCCTTCCGCAGCGCCCACCTCTACCACCAGCCTATTCATACATCTTCTGCCCCTGGATCACTTTCTGTTGGTAACATTAGCCACAGTCCAAAGATGGCACCGCCACGGATGGAACCAGTGCCAAGCCTCCATGCCAAAAACTATGGTCTGCCCGACAGCCAGCGTCTGACTCAAGATCGCCTCAGTCAGGAGGGGCATTGTTCCAACCACAGAAAGTGTGACCGCAGAGCTGATGGTGACTCAGCTCCGGAGATGAAGCTCTCACCCTTAATCTCCTCTTTACCATCCCCAGTGCCTCCTTTGTCACCTGTACATTCCAGGCTGCAAGGAACCAGCAAGGTTCACAGCCACAGCACTAGCAGTAAAAGCTACTGTGCAGCCACGTCTTCCAAGGACCTGGTGGCAAAGGCCTCAGATAACGAGACTACTCATGACAGTTTGGCCATTACCAACCTTGGGGTAGCCCCTTCCCAGCCACCTTCCCAGACATTTCCACCCCCTCCACTCCCCTCAAAAAGTGTTGCAATGCAGCAGAAGCCCACAGCGTATGTCCGGCCCATGGACGGACAGGATCAGGCTCCAAGTGAGTCCCCTGAGCTGAAGCCCTCACTGGAAGAGTATGGTCAGCAGAGCTTTGAAAAAACAGATGTAAAAGTACCTGCCAAGGCCAAGCTCACCAGGCTAAGGATGCCTTCGCAGTCGGTAGAGGTGAGTGGGATTTCTTGGGACATTTCCAGTTAGAGAAGTTCTGAGATGCAGGGCTCTGGGACATGAATGGAGGGAGGTGAGTCAGGCGCTTGGGTGGGTGGGGGCATAGGGCTCTTTTTTTTTTTTTTTTTTTTTTTTTTTTTGCTTTTGGATCTTATCAATCCATGAAGAACCCATCTCACATGACTTAAAGTAAATACTGAAAATCAAATCTTATTCTGAAGATAGATGCCCCACCCACCTGTTGTTGTTCAGGCCTGAGATCCTCCTGCCTCAGCTCCCCAGTGCCTCAGCAGGATGCCTTGTTCAACATGCAGTGTGTAGGATGGCTTAAAGACACTTAATGGAGTCTCGTGGAGTGTACCCCTGTGTGTCCCACAACCTAGTCGAGTTACAGAGCATTTCCAACACCAAAAAGTTTTAAGCTGTTTCTGTTGTCTTGTTGGTCCTTACCAGTTTGAAAGAAAAACCAAACAAAAATATACAAATTTGGATTAATACTTCCTTGGTCCCTGTCAATGTTTCCTAAGGCAAGTAAAATCAAAATATTAAATGTTGAAGGAAATGGCCCCAGGTTTTAAAAACTAACTACTTTTATTTATTGAGTGTGTGCATGTGCTGGACACCTCCTCGTGATAGTTGGGCCCACATCTCTATCGTGTGCGTCATGGGGACTGAACATTTGGTTTGGTGACACATACCCTTACTCTGAGTCATGTTTCCAGCCCCTTTATTTTTATTTTGTTTTGTGTTTTTGAGACAGGGTCTCTCTATTAGCCTTGGCTGGCCTCAAACTCCAAGATCTGCCTGCCTCTATCCCTGAAGTTAAAACTGGTATCAGTTACTCTTAAGATCAGGGCTAGAATTGCTGGCACAGAGACTAAAGAGAACTGGCTGCTTTTCCAAGGGACTTAGACTCAATTCCCAGCCCCTACATGGTGGCTGACAACAATGTGTAAGTCTGATGTAAGGAATCTGATGCCCTCTTCTGACCTTGACCAGCGCAGGGCGTGTGAGCGGTGGTCACACTCACAAAAACACCCAAGCACATAATGGAATAAATTAAGATGGGTAGAGTAGATATGTACACAAGTGTGTATACTTGAGTGTGTGCGTGGGTCACACAGTCAGTCTTATGAGGCTGAGGCAGGTGGATCTCTGTTGAGTGTCAAGGTGGTCTAGTCTACAGAGTGAGACCCTGTCTTTGTCTCTACCCCTTCCCTTTGGTCTTTTAAACCAGGGCTTCTCTCTGTAGCCTTGGCTGTCCTGGAACTCATTCTGTGGTCCATACTGGCCTCTCAGAGATTGACCTGCCTCTGCCTTCAGGATCAAAGGCATGTGCTGCCACCACCTACCTTTTTTGGGCCCCTTAGCTGGAAGATCTAATGGCTCCTTGCCACAGCTACGAGGGGAAGCCTGCTTCCTTAGGCATCAGCTTTGGGTTTTGACAATCATGTTGGATTCTTGACTTAGTTCTCAAACAGTGAATACATTGGAGAACTTTCAGAAAATAGCATATGCTTGGGAGTTGAGAGAGAACCAATCAGATGGTGCAACTGACCTGTTGTGGTGAAGCTTGCTGGACATGAGTTGAGCTTGTGATGATTTCTGCATACATTGTGCCATGGTGGGTCAGAACAGAGCAAGGCCCTGTTCTCTGTCTCATTTTAACACCCCTCCAAACACCACCTTGTTCTTTTATTGAAGTCTCTACAATTATTTATTTGATTAGGCATTAGAAGATAACTTACTGGAGTTGGTTCTCCTACAATGGGTGTTCTGGGATTCAGTTTGTCTGGCCCTCTTGACGGCAGGCTCCTCTGCCCATCGAGCCATCAACCCTCTACCTGTTCTTAAGGCCGAGTTCAGCTCTCCATCTAACCAATCCCACCCCATTGCATGGATGCAACATCTGACTGAGCCTGTAAGCAAAGCATTTCTCGAGAACTTCTTGAGTAAACTGACACATTATTATGGTTAAATTTTTGTTAAGGGTACCACAGAAATTCAAGAAATTACCTAGTACGAGCCAATTTTATTAGTAAGTATTCTCTTTTAAATTCCTCAGTAAGGGAGTAATGAATTTCAGCAGTCTGATTTAGCCCTGCATTCTCATCTCCCTGGACACTCTGCATGGCTGTACCTCCTCTTCCGTCTCCCGGAGGAGGGAGCTACACGACATCTCACTCCATCTTACCTTTAATTTTTTTTTTTCTCCTAAAATGTTTGGCCTGGAAATGACTTTCACTAAAGTGCTTTAATATTTATCTCTTGAAAGAAGGCGTTGTAAAGCCTGCTGTGATGGTGTATACCTTTCATGATCACTCAGCAGGCAGAGCTCTGGGAGCTTTCTGATCTAGAAGCAACATAATTAAAGTGCTGTAGCCAGTGAAGAGGCTGCACATGGGTCTGGATTCCCACACCGGAGAAGGCCCAGGAAGCCTGACCAGAGGGCGCTTTAGCCTCAAGCCTCTCTGAAGACCAGGGGTGGTGTCCAGACTTCAGGGGCAGATCTGTAAGATGGCATCAGAGGCCACCCACCACACAGATCACAGACGCCAAGGGATAGCATTGTCCTATTTAGGACAGTATCTTTCAAGTGTCCACTTTCTCCGTTTTTATGTCGTGTTGTAATAAATTGACTGTTTTCACAGGCTCTTATCCATTTTTTCCGCTGGGGTTTTCAGTGTTTGCGGACTGAAAAACTAAAATGTAGAATGTAAAACTAGAGTCCTCCTGTAACTAAATAAATCTTTCCTGACAGGAAAGATGTTTGAGACATGTTGTAAGAATGTCCAGATTAGCTGATAGGAAAATAATTCTTTCCAAAGCTCAAATTCTCAGGCATGAAAATATGTTGGAAATGACTTAAGGAATTCTAAATATACAACAGGATTCTGGAAAAACAACAGACAAAACACTTCTAAACTACAACAGCAAGTGTTTGCTTTAGGTAGTAGGTTAAATGCTCATTCTGATCACAACCTCCAAACATGAAATAATAAACAAGAGTAAATTCAACACAGTTGACTAGTACACATTGTACTGATGTCTCATACTCACAAATATGCAGTTGCTACATATGTGTCAATAAAAAGTTATAAATATTTAAGGAAATAGAAATACTAACTACCATTTGAGAATACTGATATACTGCAGGTTTTGTATTACACTGTTTCCTATACATGTGGATAATTAAATAATGATAATACTGAACTCTAAGGAAAATCCACAGGCTTGAGCAAGAAACACAAATATCACAGTACGTTCTTTTCTTAATTCATACATTCAATCCAGAACTCCAAATTATGCTCACTGTGAATTTTTAGAATTCTGTTATTTATAAATTAGAATTAAGAGCAAGCTAAGGTAATTTTCTAAAGGAGAGAGGTGAGAATATGACCTCTAATTACTTAAATACTGAGGCCCTTAGATTAAAACATTAAATTTAAATCCTTCAACCCAAAGGATTAAGGCGATTAGCCAGAGCTTGACAAAGTATCATAGGGTTAAAGGGGGAAGTGCAGGCCAAAAGTAGGCCATGCATAAAAAGAAGGTGAAGTTCAAGAGAAAAGGCCTGGTTTGTTTGGAGCCTGGACCTCTGTGGAGGACCAACTGTATATTGTCAGTCTAAAAACAACAAAATCTGCGTAAAGATAGTTGATTATGGAGCTCTTGGAAAATATAAGTAGCAAATTTAAACTTGGAAAATAATGAATTTTTTTAAAAGATGTAGCTTGACAGCAAGGAAGGAGAAATGTAAGGGCAAAGAGTAAGTTTAATACGAGATTTCGAACCCTTTCCTAGGAAGAACTATATTATCTAAGGATTACTCATCCTACCCAAATGACTCAAACCAAAACCATTGATCCAGCCACGGAATCTGGTTTTCCGTCCCTGGATTCTAAACGTCACACAATGACCGAGCTTGCTCACAGAAGAGTTAAATTGACTGGGTAGCTTCAGCGGCCTGGGAGAGCAGAGTGCCAAGTGGGGATGGAATGCTGCCCGAGTCACGAGGGACCCGGGGGAGTGACGGGGGAGTGATATCCCTCCACAAACCTCTGAAGTGTGAGAACAGCAAGGAGGAACAGGAATTTCTTATCCTGGTACCAAATGTACTTCTGGCAATTTTGAGAGGAACAGAAAGTGAATAAAGAAAAAAAAATTCCAGTTAGTGCCTCCAGTTCCTGCTTTATACTTTCCCCTGGGCTGCTATAAGCAGCGCTGTTCTTTGCACTAACTCTAAAATTTCCAGCAATTTTAGAGCTTTTCAAAAAAAAATTTTTTTTCTGCATTGCTTAATGTTTTGTCAGAGCTTAAAATATTTTTCAGAATCTTGCCTGGCTCCAGGAACTGCAGGCAGAGACTGTTTTGCACTGAAACAGGACATTTCCAGGGAACAGAAAGTCTCATTTTCCACCTGATCTTGAGTTCTCTAGCTTGTAGATACTGGCTTAAAAAACAAAAGCCCAGAAAACACACTGGCAGACAAAAGCGGCTTGTGGCCCTGGGCTGTCTGTTAGCAGCTCTTGCTCAAAATGTCTCTGGGTCGCTTGTCACTATTTTTAAGCTTCTATATTTAGATTTGCCGGTCCAGGACTTGGCCAGCCTCCAGGGAGGTCTAGGGCACTCATTTCTGGTTCTTCACTGAACATGGTTTGCAGTCCGTACCCAGCATCCATAATCTTCACAGAGGTAGACAGACTAATTGCTCCTGATTCCTCATTCTGCCTCATCTGGGTCACCCTGAGCCCTCCATCTGCCTGACTCCCCCCCCCACCCCCCAGCACTGCCATCCCACGCACTGACCCAAACACAGGGCTGCCAGGCTGTTGGCATTGCAGCTGCTGCTGGCATAAGGACCCTGCTGGGGTCAGAGGAAACTGTCAGATTACAGTAACACTGACCAAAGAAGACAAGCTTACATGTCATCAGTTGTCAACAGCAGGTGCTTCTGTGCCAGGAGCCCCCATTCAAAGTCACCGCATCCCATCTCAATGCCCACTCCTCAGGAAATACACCGGGGCTGCCTGGCATACAAGGTCTTATCTCTCAAATATATATTAAACGGCGAAGCTTTTCAAGACAAAGGGAAAAAACCTTCACTCTCCTAATCTCCCCCCTCCCCCCAATAGCCTTCAATAACCCACACGGTGGAAGGAGAGAACCAATTCCTGCAAGTTGTCTTCTAACTGTACCCCTAGGGTTAATAGATATAAAAATATGAGTAAACGAAACAGGTAGAATTTTGAGTGGTAAATTAAAAGAGGGATTTGTAATGCTGAAGAGGCAGAAAGGCTGCTCATGTTACTTGTGTTTTTTACTTCAGAAACCTGAGTGGGAGCAGATTAAAGGGAATATGAATCCCATTTAGGGCATTCTAGGTGAATAGGGCCCCTTCACAAATTTTACTTATTTAATTTAAAATTTCAGTGCTTAGAGTTGAACCTCGGAGCCTTATGCACGCTAGGCTGTATCCTTGCCCCAGTCTGAATGTATGTGTGTGGGTGTTTTGCCTGCCTGTGTATCTGCATCATATATATGCTTGATGCCCTTACAGGCCAGAAGAGGGTGTCAGATCTCTTGCAGTTGAAGATATTTGTAAACTTCCTTTGGAAGAGAGTCACAGTGCTCTTAACTATTGAGCCATTTAGCTTTTAGAGGATTGAAAATAAAAGCCCAGAGAAGAGACCAGTGGCTTTAGACCAGTTTTAAGAAGTAGTTTGTAGTGAAGTGTGTGTTACATGTGTGTATTCCCTGCACAGGGTAGAGGGATCGAAAGTCGGAGACCAGTCCTGATCCAAATAAGCAAACAAAACCAGAAAGATCTGTTTGCCAGTGTCATGGCTCTGGGTTCCCTCCCTTCACTGCCTGATACCTCCAGGCAGGGCAGACTCCTCAAACAATAATGCCCACATGGCTTGGCAGTGTCTGGAGTAAATATCACACCTTATAAAAACAGGCAATCCAAAATATTTCATTTCTGAAAAACTTGTTCCTCACCCCCCCCCCCCCACTATTGTTACAACAACCTGTGACATGAGTTGGCATGAATCACATTTTACATGTTGTAAAGCTGAGTGACTTAAGAAGCCCAGCCCTCTGACCCTGAGTGACACACTGTCACAGAGCTTGTCTGGGGGTGGTGACGACTTGTGTGACAACTGATGTAATGCACTTAGGACTGTTCAGACCCTTCAAAGTAGAGAATGATTAAAGCTCAGTTCAGGTCCTGAGTGAGGACTCGATACGCAGGCCTTAGCTTTGCCTTTTACCTTACAAAGCTGGACGCCATCCAGTTAAGATTTCTCTGTTCTCACATAGTTACTCACACCTGTATCCATCATGTTTCTTTCTCCCTGAGGTCTCACGGCATCCATTACCCTCCCCGAGCACCTGCCTCAGTGTATTGAATTGCAGTCTGGTCTGTCCCAGCTTCTGGGCAGAGGGAACCATTCTTTAAGCTCACATTCTATCTCAGCATCATCCCGTGCTTGAGTCTTCTCCCCGGCCCCTTGGGCCTTTGCTGGTTGAGTTGGGCCATCAGATGACCCAGGAAAGCTTTCACTTGCCTCTTTAGACAGGCCTTCATCTCTACTGGAAGCCGCTTTCCTTGTTTCCTTCCCTCTGCTCTGCCTTCTCTTATCCCTGGGGATGTTTCTCCAGGCCTTCATCTGCCGCCCTCTGGAGCGTTGTGGGTGTCTCACATTTATTCAATGGACTTTATTTCACTGCATCTCCCTTTCCTTGTCCTGCCTGAGACACTGGCAGTGGACTCTTGCTTTCTTCCTGGTCCCTAGGATTGCTTTCTTTCTGTGACCAGGTTTAGCTTCTGGCAGCTCAGTCCTGTGAATATTTCTTTGAGTGGTCGCAGAAAGGAGTGACTCTCCTCTTCTTCCTGTCCTGTCTTCAGTGGAGATCTCCAACGTGGTCCTTGAGCCTGTTGCCTACATTTGTCCTCTATAAACTGTTACGTCGGCACAGGAGAGGGATTTTATTGTTTATCCTTTAGTGATTCTCTTCTGTTTGGTCTTGGTATTGTGTCCAGTCCCACCTCAAACATGGGCTCAGGTCTTCCTTGGGGCCCAGGCAGTCCTGCCTCAGTCTCCCTGGAAGCTGGGACTGCAGGTGTCTGCCGCAGATTCTGTCTTTGCCTTTTGCTTTCTTTGTATTTGGTAGTGATGGCCTGTCCTTAGAGACCTCACTCTGAGGGCTGTGAGGGCGGGAGGGCAAGCAGTGCCAGACCTGGCTGCCATTTGCCCTCACGGAGCTTTTCCTGACCTTGCCTTCCCTTTGTGCCCTGTTACCTTGCTCCGCTCCGCATTGTACGCTGACTGGACCTTCCTCCAGATGGGAAGCATGTTGAGGTCAGAAATCACAGTGTGTCTCTTTTTGTGTTTAAGCATAAGTGGGAACTAGGTGAAAACTGGATTTTTTTTGCTGTATTGTGCTCAGCATGAAGATTTCCTGACTAACTACTTGCTTTTGATATGAAGTCCAAATGATAATCTTTTCACATTTGACTCACTAGAGGGGAGATCATAAGGTATGGGGTGAAATTCTCTATTCGGGACATCTGTCTGGGGACCAGAATTAACCTCATTTAAAAAAAGTTTTAAAAAGGACTTATTAACTTTTAAGTTTTGCTCATATACAAGTGTTTTATACTTAAAAAAAGGCACAGGTTTTATTTTGTGTGTACATCACATGTGTGCAAAGCCCACTAAGTCTAGAAGAGGATATTCGATCCCCCGGAACTGGATTTTTACAGGCAGTTTTGAGTTTCCTCCATATGGATGCTGGGAACTGAACCTGGGTCCTTTGCATGGTGGCCAGTGCTGTTAACCGCTGAGCCATATTTACAACCCCACTTTTTTTTTTCTTTTTTAAAGAATTGCCTTACATGGTTATTCACGTCATTTTAGGCTTTTCTACATGTAAGGGTTTTTTTTGTTGTTGTTGTTGTTGTAGGTTTTATTTATTATGATGATTGTGGTGGTGTTAAGTGTGTGTTTATGGAGAAACAAGGTTTTTATACATATCGTATACATATATACATATCCTGGATTTCACTCTGTAGACCAGGCTGGCCTCAAACCCACAGAGCTCCACTTGACTCTGTCTGCCAGGTCTGGAATTATAAGCAGTGCCACTATTTTGCAGCTCTTTTTAGTGTATTTTTTAAAAAAACTTAAGTGGCATGTCATAAATTTCTTAATGTAGGAAAGGATTCAGTCTGAAGTATTTTGCATGAAGTGAATCCCTTTTCCTGGGAATAAGCCAACCACATTGATTGGAGCATTCACTCTTCTCCACCACAAAGGTATCATTGGTTGCTATCCTAGTAACTTGAGACTTACTGACCATGAACATACTTTTCTAGTAAGATTAATGATCTCCCTTTAAAGGTAAAATAGAAGCCTTATCCTTTATCTTCACTACATTCACCCAGGATCCTAGTGACTCCGTCAGTAAGGAAAGGGAGCATACTGGAGCCTTTTTCTGAACCCCGCTGAGATTTGCATGTTACAGGTCACCTATAGTTCTCAGACTCACCCCACACAGTCATATAAAATGACGAATTGCACTGTGGCCTGTTTTGCTTACTTGGCTCATGTTTCTAGTTATGTGTCAGACAGTATGTGCCGTCTACCATGGAGAAGATAAATGGAATAAGGGGCTAGGCTGTTTTGTGCCCCCCCCCGCCCCCCCCCCCCCCCCCCCCCGCAACCAGCAAAGGGCCTTCAGAAACTCTTTGAGCAAAATGAAAAATGTACTTTATCAAAAGCTGGGTCTGTGATTAGTTAATAAGAGAGTCTTCAACGTGAATACATCTTGTAATTGCTGTTTTCTTTCTACCTCACCCCACTGAGAATACAGGGAGTACAACCACCTGCTGGGGATACTGCCCAGTTGAGGAGAATTCTCCTGCACAGTGTGCTTAGTTGCTAACATCCCAAAAATACTATTCTCCACACTGAAATTTTGATTTTGGTGTTTTCACTTGGAAGCATATTGTACTCCCAGCAAAGCAGTAATTGACTCTTAGAGGAGACATTATCTTCTTTTTGAAACACCAAATGATGGTGGCCCAGTTACAGCAAGCAGAGCCCAGAGGACCCAGAGACCGAGGAGGGGTCTGCGGCAGTCTTAGGGGTTGTGGTTGTGATGGAGCCTGGGTGGCTCTTGGAAGTGAAGTGTAACAAGAAGTGGGTCCCTGTCACCAGGCTGGGCCACCTGGTCAAGATGTGAAGGTTCAAGTCCCTGGGCGAGAGCTACCTGTTTTCCCTGCCCGTAAAGAATCTGAGATTATTGACTTTTCTCTGGACACATCCCTCAAGGATGAAGTTCTAAAGACCATGCCAGGGCAGAAGCAGACTCCTGCTGGCCAGTGGGCCAGGTTCAAAACTTTTGTCACTATTGGGGACTACAGTGGTTATGTTGGTCTTGATGTTAAGTACTTATCAGCACTTGTCAGATGGACAGCACCCAGCTCTGGCTTCTTCCTCCTCATCCCCCAGAGCATGGGATTCCACCCTCCAAAATTATAATTCTTCCTCCAAAAAAGCCAATTCCAAGTTTATTAGGAGCATATTAAGAACACAGGTGTAATGATAGCATCCTTAGAGCTACAGATATGGTGGCTACTTGAATTAGAGGCGCTGTGTGTGTAGGGGAGTGGGAGGCAGAGACAGACTTCTGTGTGCTTGAGGCCACTGTAGGCCAACATATGGAATTCAGGCCAGTGAAGTCTACATAGTAAGACGCAGGGATGTGCCCTGGGAGCAACAGGTTTGTGCTGTTTGATGCAGTGAACTTATAGAACTTATAGGGCTGGAGGCATGCGTGGTTGCCAAAATCTTTCTCATTGGCAATGGTGTATGTAGGCAGAACTTCTGTAGATAACCTTGACAGATACCTGCAATTTCCAAGACACTCCCAATTTTCAGAATCTGCTCCTTTTCCCTTCAAAGGACAACAAGCATAACTTCATGGCAATTTTTTCCCCCAAATCCAACAAGTAGCAGGTGAGGGTGAGAAGTAGATCCCAGAGTATTGACTTCATATACGTGTTTAAGTAAGATTGCAAACTTATGCATATGATGGGATTTCAGGGACATGGTAGTCATGAAGATTTCCAGTTGCAGTGAATATCACTGAAACTTTTTAAAAAGATTTTTGAGACAGAATTTCTCTATGTAGCCCTGGCTGTCCTGAAGCTCACTTTGTAGACCAGGCTGGCCTTGAACTCAGAGAGGTCCTCTTGCCTCTGCCTCCTGAGTGTTGGGATTAAAGGTGCGCTCCACCACTGTCTGGCTTTAGAAGTTTTGATTTCTCAAATGTCAGACTTGAACCTTAGTTCAGCCTACCCTTTGCAGCCAGTACTTGGTTCCAGCAGAATTATTTTAAAAACAGTTGCTCCTAATATGTCAAAATTGGGTTGGTTTAAGGTAAAGAGAAAATTGTAGCCTGATTTATTTAAGCCAGGAACAGATATGTTCATATGTCAGAGTTGGAATGTCCTAGCAAACTTTGTAGTTTTTATCACTCATATATTCAGTTGGGTGTCAGTGTGATAGATAAAAAGTAAGATTATATGAATTTAGGATATTTCCCCTACATTTTATTTTTAGAAGAATGTTGTCTTACGCATGTGATTACAGCATTGTGGGGAACTTTTGTGTTAGTGATAACCTCAGCAAACTGCTAAAATGACGTCATTGTAAAAGTGACAAAAGAAATCAGATGACTAGATTGTCTTGAAATCTCCAGTGTGAGATTAACTTTTTGTTAATTGTGTTTGTGTATAATGTGAGTATGATGAGCTACAGGTGTATAAACTCAGCAGCAAAGCGCTTGCTTAGTTAGCGTGCAGAGGGCCTCAGCTTTGACCTCCAGTTCAGAAGGAAGAGGAGGAGGGAAGGATGCGTTTGCTCCAGGACCGCCTTTTTTATCTAACTGGCGACTCCTGTGTGTATACACAAAATGCCACAGGATGGAATTTGTTCTAAAGGAAATTAACCAATGAGGTTTTTATTTCTGACACATCCTCAGGTGTAATTGTGCAGACACACCACTTACTAGGTGGAACTCCCACTGGTGGTTTAAATATTTTCCTTTTGTACCATCAGCTGCTGTAAACCCTGCTGATCTTTCTCCTGTCATTTTGGAGTCTTAGTTTTGCTGGAGCAAGAGAGGAGGGATAGGCTGCTCACTGATGAAGCTGCATGTTTTTAAACTTCAGACAGTGGTTTGCATGAATCAAAATCGCCAAAGGGACAGATGTTGCCAATTTCAAATGTACCGGGGGAAGGCGAACACTGCTGAGCAACGCTGTACTTGAGAGCGAATTTTAGGAGCAGAACCAGGGGAGTTGTACCTGGGAACAACTTCTGCTTCTTATGGCCCTGTAGCAGGAAGACAGGCAAAGTTCTCTCCCTTGTTAGGGCCACTATCGCTGACACCACCACCAATGGCAGTGACCTAGTTGAGGCAGGAAGGCTTTTCTGCACACACATACACACACGTACATGAGTGTAGGTGCCCACAGAAGCCAGAGGTATTAGAGCCTTCTGGAATAGGCATCACAGGCATTTGTGAGCTTCTTGATGTGAGTGCTGGACTCGAACCATGGCCCTGCATGAGTATTCATCCCCCCGCCCCAGACCAGGTTTCTCCGTGTAACAGCTCTGACTGTCCTGGAATTCATTTTGTAGACCAGGGTGGTGTCCAACTCACAGAGATCTACCTTCTTCTATCTCCAAAGTGCTAGAATTAAAGGTGCCTGCCACCGTTGCCACCATTGTATTATATCTATAATGCATTCTGAACCACTGAGCCATCTCTCCAGCTGCCTCATAGGTTTCAAGATATAGCAGTAATGCCTTTCATTATGGTTTGAGAGCAGCCTTTCTGCAGGGCAGGCAAACGTATAGATACGTTTCCTTGTTCTTTTAGCCCTGTGCTTCTCACTGATTGTTTTTTGTTGTTTGTTTTATTTTGTTTTGGCTTTTTAGCATTATCTGTGGTCACATCATCTGTGTGTCTGGAGTATAAATTTATCTGATGAAAACCTCTAAGATGCCAGTGTCTCCTTTTTCCTTTAAGAATACAGAACATGTTTACTTTGCCAGGTGGTGGTGGCACATGCCTTTAATGCCTTTAATCCCAGCACTTGGGAGGCAGAGGCAGGCCAGTCTCTAATTGGGGTCAACCTGGTCTACAGAGTGAGTTCCAATAAAAAGAGAAACCCTGTCTTAACCCCCCCCCCCAAAGAAGCTATACTGGAATTAGTCATAGAATAGTTTAATGGACAGAGAATTCTCAAATTCCTGGTTTGTTTGTTTTTGTCTTTTCAAGACAGGATTTCTCTGTGTAACCCCTGGAACTCAATCTGTAGACCAGACTGGCCTCAAACTCAGAGATCTATCTGCCTCTGCCTCCTCTGGGATTCAAGACAAATACCAACACCTGGCACTTTTCTTGCTTTTAAATACAATTTTCTGGTTGTTTGATTCTGTCCACAAAAGTCTGTGGAGAAACATAAAACCAGCTGTTGGACATGGAGGCAACTCTTAAAAGTTAGCTAAAAGGCTTCCCTGCTCTGGAGCCTATCGGAAGGCATAGCTCCATTCTAAGACCTATAATCTTTGTTCTAGTACAGCATGGCAGACCATTTCAATTGACTGCACGAAGTCTTTTTACTATAAATCAATTAAGAAATTCAGGTTGAAAGAGCCTTAAGCAAGACAGAGGTTACACATCCCACTTTGTCCCCCAGCTGGTGGTGTAATTACCACGTCAGGAAGGAAGTGGGGGCACTCCGCTCCTGTTTTCCCATGGGCTGTGTGCCAGCTGTCTGGAGGTGTCAGGAGGGCCACTTTTGGATCATATGTAACCGAGATGGCAGTTCACCTTCCAAAGGCAGTTACTTTGTTGCTACTCTTAGTGCAGTTTCTTGTTTTCCCTCAGTCGCTCTCCTCTGGCTTTTAGATTCTGTATTTTAAAAAAGCATAAAAAGAACAGGTATAGACACGAGAGGCAGTGAATGAGAATATTCGGATGTGTGTGCCCTTGAGCGCCATAGGGTGGACTCCTCTAGGGTCAAGGGCTCTTGAGATACGGATCTGAGAGCCACAGGCCCAGGGTCTACACCCCACGGGTGTGCACCCCACGAGCAACAGCAGGACAGGAATGTGAGAGAAATGAAGGATTTGAAAGGAGCCGGTGACAGTTTAAATGCTTTCAAAATACAGACAAACAACTTAGTTTTTAAAATTGTAGTGAGTAGCTTACACCAGAAAAATATTATGACGCTTTACAGGTAATTTCCCCCTGCCACATTTTAAATGCTGGTTTAAAACAGGTTTTGAGACAGGGTCTTGCTTATGTAGCTAAAGGTAACCTTACACCTGTGGCAATCCCCCCATGCTATTTCCACACTAGGCCTTTTCCTGGCTTCTGTATTTATCTGTATTTATTAAGTACTACTGAGGAGCGTTAAGTATTTATTAAGTAAGGACTTTCCTATTAAGTCTAGTTTCATTTCTGATTGTTTAGTAAATGACTAGCAGGTGACCTTTGCTGAAAAGTCTTATGCAGGTTTCTGTCCCTTACAGGACAAATTTACATAAGATAAACCAGGAAAAGTACATCTTTCTGGGATTCAGTGTGATGACTAGTTTCTTCTAAATTCTTCCCTTGTTTCCTCCACCTAGCCATTCTTTCCTCCCTTCTTTGAAAGAGGGTTCTACTGTGTAAATCGGGTCCATCTGGACTGCATGAACTCTGGTCTTATTCTCCAGTTAAATTGGGAGACACAGGCTCACATACCACATCAATTAGAATTTTGTTTTAAACAGGCTGTACAAAAGCAAAATATATCTTAAATTTATATGCATATTGTTAGTCTTAAATAAGTGATTTATAACCACTTATAATATTCTGATGGTATATCCCTAAAGCCCCCCCCCTTTTTTTTTTCTTTTTGTGGTGTTGGAATTGAACCCAGGGCTCATGCGTTGCTGGTCAAGTGCATGATAATAAGGAAGTTCTACTTTCTCAAGGTGACCTTCCTATAGGCACCGATTTATTTGTTCCTTGTTAAATATGTGGAAGTGAGGGCTCACTCTTCCTTCCTCCTCCTGGATTGGTCACAGTATCCACCGACCCCAGGGGACTTGGGAGCTCTTTGTTTTCTCAAAGTATTTATGCCTCTGGCCTACCACTGCAGTGATTTTCCGACCCCCCTTCTCCCTCTGCTGGATTCTAAGTTTTGGTTTTGAAAATAAGCAATGCCAGGAGACAGATGAGCAACACCTAGCCTGGAGGAGACGTTGTGATCACTCCCATGGCAAACCCAGCATAAACCCTCAGTGTTTGTCCTGACAAGGCATGGATTAAGTGGTTTATCTCATTCCTATGACTTCAGTTTCTTTCAACCTTCTCCAGAAACTGGCTGAAAGTCCCACCTAGTCACTTTCATTCAGATGTCTCTGTAACCTCAGCATATACTTAGCTATAAAAAGAAATGGTCCAAGCACCCCATGAAACTCAGAATTAAACACTGTGTGCCACTTAAGTGACAGACATCAATTTAAAGAGGCCTAAGTCTCTGTAAACATCTCATGACTGACAAAGTAATGAAGTACTGTTTGTCTTAGACGATAGTTGTGTGTTAATGTGATCTGTGAGAGACAGGAGCAAGAGAGACAGGATGCGTATGCATGTGTGTGCATGTGTGTGTGTGCGTGTGTGTGTGTGTGTGTGTGTGTGTGTGTGTGTGTGTGTGTGTGTGTGTGTGTGTGTGTGTGTGTGTGTAGGGTGGGTTGTGTAAAGTGCACACTGACCACATATCCAGCTGTGGGTTCATACCCTCCTTGCAGTGAGTGATACACTCTACTTGAAGAGGTACTCATTGGAGCAACTGATATTCACACTCATTCTCTCTTGCACACATTCTGAAAGAGTTTTAAGTCAGTAGAATTGGGTTTCAGAAGGAGGAATGGATCATCTAGTTTAGGCCATTTGAAAGAAAATGTCTCTTTTTAAAATTTTTTAAATCACTGCAGTGAGGCATCTAGGCCTCTTCTCTGAGTTGTTCCCCCCCCCCCCCCGCCCTTTAGTGCCTACTTAGCCATTTCTCACTAAATCATTCATGGTTGCTATACCCACAATGGACTTCACAGGGCCTCGTGCGATCTTTCATCAAAAGCCCAGTGTTTTAGAGGCTTACCCCATGGGCGATTTCTGCTCCCCACACTACACAGCGACTGCTGTAGTTCCCTGTCACTCGGGAACCTGAAAAGTGAGGTTAGACATGCTCTCCAATAGTGCATTGACAATGCTGCCTGACCATCTGTTCGTCCAGGTACACTTGTAAGTGACTTTAAACACACACTTCTGACTTTATACTGAGAAGTTCCTTGACTAGATGCCATAGAAGAATCAACCCTAGGAGATACTGTCTCGTTTGGCTTCAACGAACCTTGCAAACACTACCAAAAACCTAGGACCCCAGAATCCTGTGAGAAGGAAGGGACAGCACTAGAAACTGGCGATGGTGGCACTTTTGCCTTCATATTATTAGCATATTTGTGCCTTATTACTCTATATGCAGAGCACAGCTATTCACTACTAAATTTGACTTGATGTATTGAATCCAGACGACGAGAATCAGAACCCCGAGTTCTGATACTCTAAAGAGAATTTCCAGGATGGAAAAGTTCAGTTAATTCAGATATGAGATTTTACAGTATTTTTATGTATTCTAGGAAGATGAACCCTCTTTATGACACTAATTAAGACAAATGACTTCAGTAGTGTGATCAAATGGCTGGGAGGGAGGGAACACAAAATTGTCTAATTACTCTTATCGGTCTTTAATGGTTATGGCCTGTAAGGGTTTATAAGTCTCAGTTATTCATTCATTCATTCATTCATTCATTCATTCATTCATTCATTCATTCCTCTTGCCCTCATTTTTAGCCCATGTTTGCTTTAGTTTAAAAGGCAGGAAGACATCAGTTTGTAGCTAGAAGAGCAGTTTCCCTAAAAGTGTATCTTAGCCAAGCATGGATGTAGGCTCTTATTTCCTAAATGAACAGGCTGCCAAGGCAGGTAGTCTGAGGGCATTCTCTGTCACTCATTCTCTGTCTCATTTTTTGCAAACATTTTTTAGGAAGATGAAACATGTTTAATACTCTTCAGTAAAAGCATGTTTTTAAAATGAGGTGTGTTGGTGTTTCTACACCTGAGCAGTGCCCACACAGGCCAGAAGGGAGGGGGTGTGAGTCATTCAGTGTGAGTGAATTTGGGTCCTTCTAGAGAGAGCAGTTAGTGCTCCTCAATGCCAATCCATCTTTCCAGCCGAATTAATAATCTTTAAAGGAAGATCATAACAGCAGCTTGTATAGTCTGAATAGCATACTTTCAGTTAAAGAAAACTATTGGACTGTCTTATTTAGTAATTCTCTTTTATTAATAACCTCAAACACCCTTGGGGCGTGTATGCTCACGCGAGCACGTGTGTTGTAGCTGTTTTTAATTGGCCTATAAGTGTGCCTGTACATACATCTAGGAGCCTCCAAAACTCTTGCTGTAAAGTCTGGTGTGTAGAGATTGACACGTACACAATCGTCTGGGGCTGTGCTGTCGTAATGCCTGTACCTTTGTGAGTCTTCCAGCTGAAGCAGGCACACCAGGCACAGTTCTTAGAGCTGACTTAGCTTTGTAGGTGAATTATTGCTTATTCACAGAGTACAACTAACATAATGTCAAGCCTTGTGTTCAGTCAGGCCCTTTGGTTTCTGTCTTGAATCTTTCTTAGAAGTGATAATTACCGTGTCTTCATATGACTGCATCTATTTATTTGTACGGCCCAGATTTTAACATGTACTATGTCTTCCTCATAAGACTCTTTCCAGGCTTTGTGTATTTCACATTTGTGAAATCAGTACTTATTCACCTGTTTATGTGCTTGGTGTGTGTGATATGCATGTGTGCACCACCATGTGTGCATCCACTTGTAGAAATGCTTGCACATGTATGAGAGTGAGCAAGCATGTGCCACAGGACATATGTCAGTAGAAGTCTCTACTTTAACATATGACCTCTTTGTTTCTATCTGTGTGTACCAGGCTTCCTGACCCTCATGTTCCCACAGTTTCTCCTGCTGTGCCCCAAGAGCCTCAGGGTTACAGATGTGGGTCTGGAAAGCCCCACTGAGGTCCTCACACAAGAAGCAAGCTCCCAGTACTTAAGTTTAACTTCCAGAAAGAGAGCCAAAAATTGCATTTCAATGACTTTCTGGTTCCATTTGGGATGTGAGAGCAGATCTGGGCCCTGTTAAGAGCGCATCCATCATGTCCACACTGGGAGAGCGGCTGCCATTCTGTAGGCAGCACTTCAATGCTGTCTTCTGTGTGGGAAGTGGAGGGTGGCTGGGCACTGCTGACGGCAGAGTTCTGTAGTGGAAGGTTTAGAATGGTCTGAGAGCTGAAGACAGGAGGCTGGGCTTTGAGGACCTTTCATCTTTTTTATTTCAGTCTAATGTTTGAGAGTGCTTTGAGACAGGGTTTCTCTGTGCAGCCCTGGCTGAACTCACTCTGTAGACCAGGCTGGCCTCTGACTGAGAGATCCTCCTGCCTCTGCCTCCTGAGTGCTGGGGTTAAAGAAGTGTGTACTACCCGTATCCCCCCCATGTTTGTTGGTTTGGTTTTTTTTTTTTTTTTTTTTTTTTCTTTCTTTCCTCATTCACTAAGTGATAGATTTAATGGCTTGGGATTTAAAAGTTTAAAGAAGAATCTGGGCATGGTGGCACATGCCTTTGATCCCAGCACTTGGAGGTCAAGACCAGCCTGGTTTACAGAGTAGGTTCTAGGATCTGCAGGGCGATACAGAGAAACCCTGTCTCAAAAAAAAAAAAAAAAAAAAAAAAAAACCAAAGATTTTATAAAAGAGAAACACAACTGAAATCTCTCCCTTCTATTCCCCCAAGCACCTAGTTCTTTCTAGAAGAAATTGATGTTATTTTTGTTCCCTGTTTTAAGCAGCACTTCAGGCTAAGCATAACAGGCAATTATGAACACATGGCCTAGTCTCTGTCATTTTTCATTTATGCAGATGCTGACATAGCACATCACTTGTTTTCCTTCATATAATTGGGACATTGCCTCATCAGCACACAAACTTTCTTGTCCTAGCTCTGGTCACATGGTATTTCTTTAGAGGGTACTGTGTACCGTGATTTTATTGTTAGAGGTGTCGATGGTTTGCAGAATCCAGTTCACGCATTGATCTGAAATCTTGTAAACATGGTATTTGGAAGACATGGGTATTAGTGTCACACAATTAAAACTTGGTAGCTTGGGTTTGGGGAGTTGGCTTGAAGGTAAGATGCTTGCTTTGTGAGCATGAGGACCTGAGTTTGGATCCTAGGACACATATCAATGCTGGGCCTGGATAACTAACACATGCTTGTGACTGCAGCTGGGGGTGGGGGCTGGGCAGAGGAGGCAGAGACAGGAAGGCTACAGGGGCTGCCTTACTAGCCAGCCTAATCAAAGCTAGAAGCAGCAGCTTTAGTAAGACCCTGCCTCAAAAATAGGATGGAGAGCAATACAGGAAGACAGTCACCATCAACCTGACACGCTGAGCATACACAAGTTCTCTCTCCCTCCTCTGCTTCCTCTCCAACCCCGATGGGAACCATTCCCGTATTGATGCTGGGCTTTTGAACTCTCTGCCCCTCTGTCTGTGACCCTTACATCTTTCCTATAGGTGAGGTATTGTTGGTCTTTTGGCTGGCTGCCAATCCAATCTGGGAACTTTGTTTACTCTTTTTAACTTGGTACTTTGAGTGTTTATAAGGAGAAACAGGAACAGATGGTTTGCACCATGTGCTTATTTCTACGTAATTAGCTCAGGTGTTAATGTCCAATTCAGACAGCCTACTGTGTTTTCACAACCCCCATATCTGAAATTTATTTTATTTTTAAATTTGATTTTTTTAGATTTATGTATTATGTATACAAGGTTCTACCTGCATATATGACTTGCAGGCCAGAAGAGGGCACCAGATCTCATGATTGTAAGCTGCCATGTGGTTGCTGGGAATTGAACTCAGGACCTCTGGAAAAGCTACCTGTGCTCTTAACCTCTGAGCCATCTCTCCAGCTCTATTTTTAATTTTTTTAAATATGTATGGTGTTTTGCCTGCATGTATATTTGTGTATCATGTGCTTGCCTGGTGGCCATGGAGGCCAGAAAAAGGCATAGGCTTCCCTGGAACTGGAGTTAGAGATGTGGTTTCTGGGAGTCCTACCCAGGTCCTCTGGAAAAGCAGCATGTGCTTATAACCAATGAGTCATGTCTTTAGTCCCAGAACTCAAAATTCTGAGTTTGAAGACGGAAACACCATAAATGTTGTTAGTAACATCAGGTGGTGTGGGGTCAAGTCTGGGGTGGGGGTGGGGGTGGCCTAGAAGAAACAGATGGTAACACAATGGAGTATAGACAAATCTGGGGGCCCCACAGTGACATAGTAGGCAGCTCTGGGGGAGTCAGTCTGTCGCAGAGCATGCCTCTGGGAGGGGCCTGTGGAACACCTTGGCAACCTGGGCAAAGGGGAGTAATGGGCATGCTTTCTCTGTCCCTGAGGGTTGGTTGAGTAGGTGTTAAAAAAGGAAAGAGTGTTCCAGCCAGGGACATGTAATTCACTGAGCCACTGGGGTAGGGAAGCCACAGATCTGCAACCCATGGGGTAGTGTATTGGAAAAGCGTCTATGAAGAGCGTGTTGGGATTTCTTTTGAAACAGTCACATTAGTAAAGAATACGTTGCTAATTCATGTAGGCGCTGGGCATCCCTCATGTTGGATTCCTTTTGCCAGCTTCTAAAGTCCCGTGATAGTGTGCTTGACTTCATACTGCTCCTGTGAAGTGTCTAGATGTGGTAACATTCTCCTTTATCACAATACGGAAATAGTCTTAAGAGGTTGAATTTTATCCAAGATCACTGAGCAGGTCCTGCGCAAAGCCACCTTAGAGAAGCTGGGGCCTTCAGCTCCCCTCTTCAGTGTCCAACCTCTGTGGCCCCCATTTCCTGGTAAGCCTTTATGAAAACAGGATCATTATAAAAATGCTATTCTGTTGAAACTTGATGCCAAACTGAGCACCGCAGGAAGTCTCTAGTCTCAGTGGTGAGGTGTTTCTTCTGTCCAGTTCCTTTTAGCTTACTGAAACAGTTCAGAAGACCTTTGTGAAGGCTATTCCTTTTGGTGTGAATACTGAGTGTTTCTCCAGGAGGTGAGAGATCAGTGCGTGGCCAGAATTCTGCTTTTTTTTTTTTTTTGGTCTGCAGCATTTACATAGTAGTGAGAGACACAGTGAAGTGTGAACCCCAGAATTTAGCTTTGCTGCTTGTAGAAGGAAATGAAGAGACACAGCTCCTTAACATGGTCTTGGTCATGCATAAAAGGGAGACCCAGGTTTCCTGGCTGTGTTTGTCTTTGGCATAGACGGCCCTTGGAAAGTCAGCTTCACGAGATCTTGAAGTTTGGCTCGGCCTTTTCATAGCTTTTGTATGACCTTGTATGAACCAGAATTTTAGTCCCCTGTGCTGCAAAAACTGCCTACCACAGTGGTTGGTATTAGAATAAGGTTGGTTATTGCACACCGTTCCCTGAGACATTTTAATTGATCTTAATTTTTTTTTAAGTAGGGATGTATATCTTATGGCTGATGGATGCATTTAGTGAACTGATTTCTCCATTCCAAGCCTAGTGATCAATTTTATAATCAATGGTATCAATTTGAGGAAATTATAGCACGTTTAAGAGTTTAATGCAATGCAAAGTATAATATGCCTTCAATAAGTAGCTGCTATCTTCTCTGCTTAATTGAGTAGAGCTATTGTTCTTGGGTTAAGGTCATGCCCCAGTGGGAAAGTAAGCCTATGGGAACATTGGTCTCTATATAGAATCCATGTGTGAAGTAACAGGAGAGATGAAGGAGTTAGTGGTGCCGTCTCCTCTCCAGAAACATGGACAGGGAGTGCAGAGATGCCAGTGAGAGCTGGGAATTAGTCAGCCTTCACACCCTTAGGGAAAGCCCTGCCTCTTGATTATCAATTATTGATTTTGTTGTTGTATTTTATTATCTTGTGTTCTGTAAGAAATCTCTTTTTAAATCTGCCATTGTGTCTCAGCTGCCTAGCCAGGACTGATTGTGCATTCTTTGGCAAGAGCTATCCTGAGAACCTGGTTCTGCTCAGCAGGAAAGACAGTACAGAGCCTGAGCCCTGAGGGGAATGTGGATTTTAAGAGCCTGATTAGCACAAGGGCTTGCTCAAAGTCTCCTCCCTTTTTGGGAAGTTTCCTTTTGGTGGCAGACTTTGAGGTGCCAAGCTGTACTTTATTACACGAGGCAGCCAGTCTTCATGCTACAGAAAGACCCAGTTCTCTGACTTGCTTCTAATATGGGGGGTGGGGTGAGAAGAGGTGGAACCTCTGGTAGACTTGAACCACACTGACTCTCTCGTAGCTTCTTTTATTTTTGTTTTACATTTATTTAGGCGTATGTGTGTGTGTGTGTGTGTGTGTGTGTGTGTGTGTGTGTGTGTGGAGTGTGTGCGCATGTGTATGTGGTGTGCACATGGCATGGCACACATTTAGAGGTCAGAAGCAAACTAGTGGGATTTGGTTCTCTCCTACCATTTGGCTTGTGGGGATTGAACTGATCCTGAGGCTTGGTACATTTACCCACAGAACCATCTCACCAGCCCTTTCTTTTAACTATAGATTCTGAGATACCTTGGTGCACACAGGACAAAGGGCCTGAGTCTGACTTGTGTGTGTGTGTGTGTGTGTGTGTGTGTGTGTGTGTGTGTGTATGGGGTGTGGGTCGGGGAGCATCAGGAGTCAAATGCAAGCAGTTGTGAGGATTCCTTTTAGTGATTTTAGTACTTTGTAGCCATGAAATTACCTCTCAGGAAAATACACCTTGGAAGGTTGCTTTCCACCTCGTTCTGTGACTTGGAAAGAATGGGCAACCCCTTAGCTGGTCCTCAGCCACTTTGAATTCCCCAGGCAGGGGGAGGGGACGTGGAGTCTCAGCCCGTCCTCATGATTCACTTTCACTTGTGACTGTGACTTTTTAAATAGTGGCTGTCTGTCATCAGCATATAGTCATTCCATTTTATGTTCAGGTGAAACACCATTTTTTAAAAATCTGACATTTATGCTAAAATGTGGCACTATCATTTGGTCAGGGTTTTTTACATCTTTTGACTATTTTTGGAAACTAAAAGCTAGTTTTGACTGTAGAATGTCTGTGGATGGAGTCCATAGATGCAGTATGGTGGGGCTTCCTTAACACTCTCTGGTCATATCTCTGAACTTTTTGGCAATGCCTCAGAAATAACAAGCTCCAGAAATGTCTACAGACTCATCATCATCAGGGTATTTACTTGTTTTGAACACAGATCACATTGCCTTTGAATTTTGACGGGACTGTTACTCAATTAACAGCATGGTGCAGAAGTTGTACATTTTCCCCTTTTTATTGTTCTTAAATCTTAGTCGTTAGTTAGCAACCAATGTTATGTGATGGTACACTTTTACATTATTGCCAAGACCAAGGGAAGACTGGTTTGCATCTGTCTGCTGTCTGTGGGGTGACACCTTAACTAGAGCATCCGCTATGTGACAGTGACAGAGATGTGAAGGGCATAAGGTCTTAGGTACTTGCTGTATGCATGGTAGCTCAGGATTGACACAGAACAAAAGGGGGCTGATAAACTGAAAAATAAAGATTTGTGGACTCTGTGTACCATGTTTCTGATATAGGAAAATTGTTTTAGATCCAACCTTTTTGTTTTCTTTGTACTTAAAGTCTATACCAAGCATAACTGGAGCTTCCAGGGGCTGCTTAGCTAGAGATGAAGTAGAAGCATAAGGAGTGGCCCTTGGTTCGCAGTCACTGCTGCCCTCACCCCCTATGTTGTTCTTTATGCACAAATAGGTATGTATACATATGTGTGAGGGTGCCTCTGTGGAGTAAGATTCCAATGGAAGTGAAATAAGACTTGTTTTTTTTTTTTTTTTTTTTTTTAATTGAAAATGAGTTTGTTTTCAGTGGCTGGAGAGATGGCTCAGTGGTTATGAGTTCATAGCCATCTCCCTGAGGACCCGAGTTCAATTCCCAACACCTAGGATATGCAGTTACATAGAACTTCATGTAACTTCAGCTCTAGGGGTTCTGAGATCTTCTTCTGGCTTCTATATGTTTTACATACATACATACATACATACATACAGAGAGAGAGAGAGAGAGAGAGAGAGAGAGAGAGAGAGAGAGAGAGAGAGAGAGAGAGAGATCTTTAAAATAAAACTATAATGAAGAGCTTTCGGGACTGGATTCAGCCTCCACTGCAACTCCAGTTGTATTCAGATGGTTTCTATATCTGTGTTCTTTTAACATGGCTTATCACTGGGTATTGTTGTAAGTTAGCTGACTGTTACCTGATTTCATCTTTTGCCTCCATTTCTGTAACATCTGGTGCCTTCTTAGATTCACCCTCCCTCCCTTCTCTCCCGTGACCCCTTCCTTCCCCCTTCTTCCTCCTTCAGCAGGGCACTTACACAAGTGTCCCCAGCTCTCACATTGTCCACCAGTCACCTTCACCCTAACGGTCACATTTAGTTGGGTGTGGGTGCCTGCTTGCGTGCGTGCGTACATGCCTTCAGCTTCCTGCTCTTCCCCGTGACGAAGCTGGTGACTCATTCTCCCCTAGTGTAGTTGCTAGTGCTTCACAGTCAAGGGTGGGTCCTGAGGTAAGCCCACCTGCGCTGCCCATCCACACCTGCCCCCCACCGCTATCACCCCCACCCTTTTAAAATCAAGCTCTTCTTTGTTTCCTTTGCAGCAGACCTTCTCCAATGAAGTTCATTGCGTTGAAGAGATTCTGAAGGTGAGTCCGTAATTACCGTGTATCATTGAGGAAATCCTGGACCAAGTAGACAAATGCCCATGTGATCTCACTTTGGAAGCGGTGTCGTTCCAACATGGAACATTATTCAGGTCTCCTCTACCAGACTTTACCTGCTAAGACAACATTTACAAACTGCAAGACATTTACAGACTTCTCAAGTTTTCTGCTCATTCATCGTGACTGAGATTGGCGCTCACTTCCCAGAGAAGAAACACCTTCTATTGATGTAGCATAGGAGACACCAGGCTTAAATAGCCCCATATCCTGATGTCTCACGTTTTATACAGTGAAACCTCGTGTGCATGGCCTCTATAATGAGATCTTGAAACTGTAAAGAGTGGAGTGGAGCGTGGTGGTTTATGCTTTTATATTCCCAGCACTCTCCGGCAGAGATCTGTAAGTTTCAGACCAGCCAAGGCTACCCAGTGAGATCCTGTGTGAATCTCTCTCTAACACACACTCTCTTTCTTTCTCTCTCTCTCTCTCTCCTCTCCTCTCTCTCTCTCTCTCTCTCTCTCTCTCGCCGCGCCGAGCGCGCACACACACACACACACACACACCACACACACACACACACACACACACACACACACACACAGGGTGGGGAGAGAGAGATGAATGGTCATATTTAGACTTCCTTAATGGGTTCTTTTTGTTTTTCTTTGCTTATTGTGAGTTTTTTGAATGCCTTACTTCTGTCTTGCCACATGTCCCTCACCTCTCCTGTATGTTACCCCATGCTCTTCAGTTTGCCTGCACTGGAATGATGTGTTCATATATCATATACATACATCTTACAAAACTGCAAAACCTGTCATGTGACCTATTTTTGCTTAAATCCCTAGGAATTCAGAGCTTAGTTTGTCTCTTGTATATTGTAGTAACTAGGGGGTCCCGTGTGCATCTTACTCTTTTTCTGGCTTATAATTTGCTTCCGTGGGTCTTGATATTCTTGTGTTTTTTATTATAAAGAGTGATATTTTTAAGCTCTACATCTACGGGCTTTATTCTCTATTGTTCACCTTTTCCTCTAAAATACGCATTTGCCCCCAAATTTACTTTTTAATCCACCCCCTTCATTGCAAAGCATACTAACCAATGTTTGCAGCCAGCAAGTAAGCAAATTTGTTATTTTTTTCAGTTGTGAGTTTTTATTTTATCTTTATTTTTTACAGGAAGTGTTGGGCAGATGTATGGACAGTACAAGTATTATATCTGTCTTGTGCCCAGTGCTCATCTCTGTCCTTGGGGCCTTTGGTTACTCTGCAGAGGCATGTTTTGAAACACTAAAGGCTGATATTCTTGCCATCTGTCAAGGATGGTGAATGTTTAACTAATTACTTTGCTCAGATTTTGCTATCTCCCTTTATCTTACATGATTCTATAATACTTCATACACCCAACTTAAAAAGTAGTGTCTTAATTATCAATTACCACTTATCATTATTCTGAATCAGTTTGTGGTCTGTTCTGATCTTCACGATCATCATGGATAGTGCTTCTTGTAGCCTTTTGGTTTTTTTTTGTGCAGCCCTGACTGTCCTGGAACTTGCTCTGTGAACCAGGCTGATCTCCAACTCAGAGATATTCATGTGCCTCTGCCTCCTGAGTGCTGGGGTTAAAGGCACCCCCCCCCCCCCCCCCCCCGGGCTTTCTTGAAGGTTTTGTTATTTGATCGTACAAGACAAACTGCATCCTTTCTTCAGGGGTCATAGTATTCTTGTATTGGTCACTAATAAAAGCACCCCCATCCCTTCCCTGTCCCTCAGCACCACTTTAATGCACTCATATATATTGGGAATGCTTGAGCAAAAAATTTAAGCAAAGAGTGTTTCCATTTGGAAGTCAAAAGTGAGAGCTGAAAGGAAAAAGCCCAGGACCGAAGCGGCACAAGCCTTTCCATCGAGAAAACCCCCAACTCTGTCTGTTTCATCTCTCTGAGGAAGGCTCTGAGGTAGCAGGGACCCAAGTGTGCTATGCCAGCCTTTCCTGTCCTGATCCATGTCCTCTGCCCAGGGTTCTCATTCGCAATCTTGAGTCAACTTACTCAGATTGTCAGGAATCCACTGACAGTTTCCTGAGAGTAAACATTAGCCATAGATGATGTATGATACTTGGTTAGGCTGGAAGCTTTCTTTATAATGAAGGGGACGTGATATATTCCCTGAGACCTGCAACCAGGATCATCTGTTTTAGTGGCATGGTCCTAGGGCCTGTGGAGGAGTATGCGTAGGCATCACCTCAGTGCAGCCTTCTTGTGGTGTTGGCTTCATACAGAGCAGCATTATTGCTTGGTTATATATTTGTTAGGCAGACAGGCTTTTAGATCCTAGGATGTCAGGAAAGAAGACAGAGTCATTGCTCTCTTGGGGATCAAGGTAGGAAAGATAATGTTACAATGCAGCACTAGGGGCTAGACAGAGTGACAGACCAGTGAACAATGCAGGAAGTTTAGTTCCTCTGTTTGTTTAGTGTGAGGACAGTGACGGCCATGTGTGCGTACTTCATTGCGCTATTCAATTAAGCTCTCTGTTCTTAACTTACTACTAAATCTTCCATTGTCCTTCAGTTTCATAAGGGTAACGTTACTTCCGACCACATAGGCTACACCTTGACCTAACATTTTTATGGGTGTTCTCTTGCTTACTTTTATTCTTTTTAAGGCTTGCTGAAGATGAACGTATAGGCTGAATTAGCAAGGAGTGGTAAGGTGTACCGGGGTTTTTCGATTATAACAGGCTCCTTTAGATGGATATAAGGTACTGCCAGGTCCTTTGAGTTTTAAGCTGTGGTCAGTAGTTCTCACGCAAATTATTTTGTTATATAATTATTAAAGTTTAAGGCTAAGCATAGTGGGGCATCTAATCTCAGCTTGGGTCTTAGCTATTGTGTATTACGTAGATCAGAATTACTTTTGTTACTGACTTTAATTCCAATGATGAATTTTCACATACGAGTTGGGTTTTAATTCTATTTTATTTATTTCTAGGGACACGTTTTATGCCAAGAATAGTTAATTAGCCTTAATGTTAGACAAGTTTGTGTTTTAGAGTAACTGCTAGAGCAGCATGTGTGGGGGGCATGAGCAAGAGGAGAGGAGACTGCAGCTGTCAGCCCCAAAGGGCTAAGGGAAGGAGTGGAGTATTGTCTGAGCATGGAGACTACCCGCTCAACTTTCGCTTCAGTGTGATGGCCCCAATTTCCCTAATGCAGGAGGCATTTCGGAAGTATGGGAATTCTTTCAGACCAGCAACCACGTAGAGTTTGCAAGAGCTTAAGTACCTCACAGCTGCCTGATTGCTTGGGGGCACAGCCTTAGCTGCGGGTGCTGTTAGGAATAATTGATAATAAAAGGTTATGGATGTCAACACAATTCCATTACATTCTTGGAAAACACTAGGATGCTGTTTCAAGCTCTTCAGTGACTTCCACACCTAGAGTATGCCTACTGAGCAAAAGAAAAGGAACTCACTGGATGCAGAATTCGAAGCGCCTGCAGGGAAAACTACATTTCAGTTAAATGTGGGGCAGCTGCTGATGTTGGGATATGTACTGTAATCTCAGCACCTAGGAGGCTGAGGCAGGAAGATCTCTACACAGATAGACCCTGCCTCAAAAAGGTGCCCCCTACCTAAAAGTTGGGCTATTTCCATTTACTGTTTTTTGATTCCATGTACCCAAGTACTTACTTAAATTACCCTCAAAAATAAGTGGTCAGAACTTATTTTTAGTGAGAACTGATGCCCGGAATTCAGGCCACTTTTGCTTGCTGACAGAGATCATCCAGTTGGGACAAAGCAGATGGCTTGTAACCAATAAGGTCTGAGTTCACTTTTAACAAATAGTAAAAGCACACAGGGGCTGGAGAGATGGTTAAGAGCGGAGTGTCATTAAAAACAAACAAACCTGGTATCAGTCATATTTTCTTACCACATACACACAAGGTCTCTTACTGTCACCTGTTGCTGTGACTGCTCACAGGGGCAGTAGGGAAGGGCCAGGGAGGTACTGCATATGCATACTCACCTGCCACCTTCTGATTATTGAGAAGCCAGGATGGTGTCTCTCAAACAGGAGCCAGGCAGTGCCTTGACAAGCTTGCCGTCCTAGGAGGGTGTGAGGTGTTGCAGTGAGGTTTCTTGGTCCTGGGCAGCCAGAGGTCCAAACACACAGACCTGCAGTCAACCCCAGACCCCTTAGCCACCCGCCACTGCTCAGACCCCAAAAATGATTCAGATGCTTATATTTACTTCATGCTGTTTGGTCTGTGGCTCAGGCACATTGCTAGCTAGCTCTTACATCTTAAATCAACCCATTTTCACTAATCTGTCTGCCACGTGGCCTGTGGCTCACCTGTGTTCCTTACATGTTGCTACTTTGGGCTTCTGGCTTGGTCTGTCTGGCTCCGCCCTGCTTCTCCTATTTATTCTGATTCCCCACCTACTTCTTCTATGGTGCCTGTCATAGGCCAAAACAGCTCCTTTATTTAAAGATTGCTATTCACAGCATACAGAAAGACATTCCCACATCAGTGAGGTGTGCAGTGGTGTGGCTGGTGCCTCCTCCCAGGGAGGGAATTGTTAAGTCTCCTTTGTGGCCAGGTGTGAACATGTGACTTTCTAAGGAGAAAAGCGAGTCTGTAACCCCTGCTCAGCCTTCAGCTCCCTCTGGTCTTTGGTTCTGTCATTTAGGTCTCCCTTTTTATTTAGTTTTTTTAATTTGTAAAAAATGAGTATCTTTATCTTGAAATGCTTATCTAACACCATTTTAGCTCTTGCAAGATGATGATGTGTGTATACATGATTGTGCATTTTTAATCTGCCATGCCTATTTCCCCCTTCAGGTGGTTTTGTTTGTTTGTTTGGGGGGAGGGTTTTGAGACAGGGTTTCTCTGTGAAGTTTTGGCTGCTGTGGAACTCTCTCTGTAGACCAGGCTGGCCTCAAACTCAGAGGTCTGCCTCTGCCTCCTGAGTGCTGGGATTAAAGGCGTGCACCACCACCTCCTTGGCCCCCTCATCTCCTAAGCAAAACAACCTAAATATGATAGTGCTGAAAGGCATATGCCTTTGTAAGTTCTAGGAATATTGCCTTTAACCAAGAAGAATAGGAATAAAGATTAGTATTTTGCTACTGAGAAAGTAAAGCCTCTGCTTCTACAAACCTGATAGTGCTGTAGGGGTATGGGGTGGGGTGGGGTCAAATCTATTAGAACCTCCTGGGCGGAGCAGCGGGCCTCAAGGACTTGTTTGCTTAAGCCAAGCAGGAAAGTTCTTCCTTTGAACTTCAATAATTCCCGGAAGCACAGTGAAGAAAGAAAGAAGCTGGGTGGAAGAATGTGCTGAGAGACTCAGCCTTTCCCAGCTCTGCCTTCTCTGCTCCCCTGCCACTTTCAATGCTGAGCTGCCCGGGTGTCACCTGCATACACTGAAGCTCCTGGGTACTGTGGTGTGCACCTCTAGGCTTATAAGCTGCTTTTTTTTTTTTTTTTTTTTTTTTTTTTTGGTGCCAGTTTTACAAGTTCAGCTTTCAGGGTAGCCTGGTGCAGGCATTGTTCTAAAAGTGAATGAGATACCCCATGAGATTGTACTTTCTGTGGATCTGTATTTTAAGTTCAGAACTGACTGGCAATGGATGGTCCACTTATACTTGCTTTTTCTTCCTTTTCCAAATCTCTTTCTAGGAAATGACCCACTCGTGGCCTCCGCCTCTGACAGCCATACACACACCCAGTACAGCCGAGCCGTCCAGATTTCCTTTCCCTACAAAGGTAATTCTGTAAATCACAACAGGCACAGTGTCCCCAGCAGTGAGGGGTCGGGGTGCAGGACAGCCACAGTGTCCCCAGGAGTGAGAGGTCAGGGTATAGGAAGGACAGAGTGTTGTTCTGAGCATTGATGACTGGAATCTTTGGAGACTGGGCTCAAGGTCACATTTTAGCTTTTATAAAACTGTAGAAGGCTTTTTCATCTTCATGTTGGTAAGACTGTCTTAGAATTCTTAGGGCTTTATATCTTACAGCATTTAAAATTTCTTAATCCGGTTTCTCATTTGAGAATTTTCCCTCTAGAGATGGGAAAAGAGGGAGCAGAAAATGATCTGAGGTTGTTTGGCTGCTAGTCCGGGTTTCTACATGCACATGTCTGTATGAATGTGCACACGCAAACCTTGCATATCTCGTAGTTCCTAAATGTGACAGCAAACACCGATCCTGGTTTGTATGACAAACAAATGGATTTCTGACCTGTTTTTAATGGTGTATCATCACAGTCCTCATTTTCTTTTTGGCTTTTATGTATTTATTTGAATGTTCTGTTGGTGTTGACTCAACAGCATTGGCTCCCATTCACCATGCACAGGAGCCCTTCAGGCTGGAAAGTAAACTGGGAATCGATGCTGGGAAAGTAGGTCTTGTAGGTCTCTGTGCTCTTATTGTAGTAGAATTGAAACGTATTTATTTTTATTTTATGTGTATGGCTTGTTTTGCCTGCATGGATGTCTATGCTCCGCATATATGCCGTGCCCACAGAGGCCTGAAGAGGGCAGTTGTGAGCTGTCCTGTGGTTGCTGGGAGTCAAACCCTGATCCTCTGGAAGAATAGAAAGTGTTTCTAACCCCTCAGATCTCTCTCCATTTTTGAAGTATGCTTTTAAATAACCTTCAGGATATATCTCAAACACTCAGAGATCTGCAATCTGTCTGACCCAATATACATATATTCATATTTATAGATACTGTTTTCAGAAGTTACACCAGCAAAAACCCAAGCTTACTGTAGATATCCTTTCTAGTTTATACTTTTATAAGCAGAATATCCATTAATAATGGTGTTAAAGTCTTCAACTGTGCAAATACAACTGCTCAACACCAAAGGGAAAGTCCATTCCTCAAAAGCCAGGAAACGAGGAAAGTGGTTCCATGAAGGAATCAGATTGTTCTGAGTTGCCATGTTGTCTGTTAGTATGATGGACAGCTGACTGGAGGGCTGCATGCCCTGTGTCATGCAATGAAGTGTGAAATGCAGGAGGTGAGTGCTTACAATGAGCTGTCCACACAATTTCATTTCTCTGTCTGAGTTTTATGAAACTGTTGTTTACACAAGCCTGCATAGTGTCACCCGGTAGGCCATAGGCCACCCGTCTCTAACGATTTGCTTTTCTTTCTAGGATCCTCTGCACTTCAGTTCCACAGCCCAAAGCCAAAGTAAGTGAATATCTGGAATTGAGTATTGCATTACAGAACAAAGCATGCCTAGAAAACTATTCACAGATTTAATGATGATACGTTTACAACTGGATTAAAGGCATGTGCCACCACACCTGCTCACACACAGTTATGTTGTGTACAGCTCCCAGTGTCCTATCTGCGGCCATGTGATTCTTTCTTGGTCCCCAGGGTCTCCCCATTCTGGAGAACCTGGAAAACTAACAGGACCCAGCTTTTCTCTGTGACTGTAACCACTCAGAGCAAGGGATCATGTCTTGATTATTTGTTTGCAAGTCAAGGTTTACAAAGATCCTTAGGATCTTTCTAATAATTCAGTTCATCAGAACAGGTTATGGGGAGGAGACAGTGACACAGGCGATGATGCCTGGCAGCAGATGAGGAATGAAGGAATGAATGTTAGTCTGCAACAGAGGACAGCCATAGTAGGGTCTGCGTTGTGCATATGAGGCTTGGGGGAGGGGAGTTTATAGATGTTCACAGAGGTGATTGTGTTAAATCCCCCCCCCCTTTTTCCTTGATGGTTTTTCTTGCTTAACTCTCTAAGATATGATGATAGGGAGAGGATGAGAGAAGCCAGGAACAAAATAGAGCCCTCTAGACTAGGGTTGAATGGATTCCGTGAGAGCAATGTTCACTGGGCCATAGCCCCAGCTTTTTACTCCTTTTACAAGCCTACACGCAAAACTTAACCTACTCTGCCTTCTGAGCCTGGTAGACCAGGCTTACTGCTCTCTGTCCAGAGAGATAGAATGCCACTTTATAAAGAAGTCAGAACCACATTATGGCCTCTTCACACTATGCCCTGATTATATTGCCACAGTACTGTGTAAGCTGCAAAGGCACTGTCCTGAATGGCTTTGTCAGGACAGTCAATCCAAGGGTCCATGACCAGAATAGCAGTAGTGAGCCCTGAAAGTGGAGTACCAGCCAGGATGGGTGGTTTTCCACATTCCTTTCTTCTTGCTTTCTCTTCTCTTCTGTCTGTAGTGCCTGCTAGTTCTAACTGTCTAAAAACAGAACTGCTGGACTGATGGGAGGGAGGTGGCATCCTTCGTTCCTCGCAGTTTTGGGGCTACCAGACTCGGACAGTACTCTTGGGTGGTGCTTCACCGGGAGCTTGCCTCGGGTCATTCCGAGGGCTGCTGCTTTTTCTCTCGGTATTCTGTGAATTTTATCCTAATGAGAATGTGGCCTTCATGGTCTGAAAGCGAGACATACAGGATTGCCAGATGAGGAAGGGGACAAGTATAGTTAAAGTAGCTTCCCTTGAAGAATGGAGTATGCTGACTAGGCTTATGTCAACTTGACACACAAGCTGGAGTCATTTTGGAAGAGGGAACTTTGAGAAAATTCCCCTGCCAGGTTGGGCCTGTGGGCAAGCCTGTGGTACATTTCTTTGATTGCTAATTGATGTGGGAGGGCCCAGGTCACTGCAGGCTGGTGGTCCTGAGTGTACAAAAGCAGGTCCAGGGAGCCAGTAAGCACCGGAGCTCCTCCGTGGTCTCTGTTCCAGTTCTGGCCTCTAGCTTCCTGCCTTGAACTTCTGCACTGCCTTCCCTGGGTGATGATTACAAAGGTGTAAGATAAAATAAACCCTTGCCTCTCCAAGTTGCTTTTGGTCCTGATATTTTATTACAGTCATAGAAACCGAAGACAATGTGCATTTCTCAGAGAATGCCAGCAAGTGAATCCACCTCTGTCTGCCTGTCTGTCTGTCTGTCTGTCTGTCTGCATCAGGGATTTTCTGTATAGCCTTGGCTGTCCAGGAACTCACTCTGTAGACTAGGCTGTCCTTGGAATTCTTACTTTTTTGTTTTGCTTTGTATTTTCAAACACTTATGGGTCCTGTTATTTAGGTTTTGGAATCTGGAAAGAAGTGTAGGGCTTTTATACGAGTGCCCTGGTGTTTATGTCTGAGCTCACACAACACGGTTGCCTAAGGTTTCCAACTTACAGCTCTGTCAGGATGACCTCTTAGGGAGTCTTGAGAATGCCTCTCCATCAGAGCTGTATACAGCTGCCTAGGCCATAATTTGAAAATAGAAGAGCTGCTGACCCCATGGGGTGAGAGTGGGTAACTACAAGTTCACAAGGGTGAAAGAGTCACTATCCCTGCCTAAAAGGGACTTAGGTTAACTTTCCACATTTATTCTCTGCTTACTCCCCGACCTCCTTTTGGGACACATTGTCTGCTTCCCATCGGATCTGGTATATCGATTCACTTCCTGTTCTCTGTTGGCTTCACCAGCGTCTGACTTAGAGACCCTGTGCTGAGACCCTGAATTTTCTGTCCTGGATCCAGAGTTGTGTGAACCTGGCTCTCTCACCCCTGTGCCTGCTGGCCACTGCACTCCACACCCATCCTTACCTGGGGACTGACTCCTGCTGTCCTCTGCCTTAGCTTTCCTTTCTCTTGAAGACCTTCCTGTCGTCACAATCCCACAGATGCTCTGTGATTCAGCTGTCTCATGTTTTCTATACTCTGCTTTCTTCGGTCATTATAGAGTGGCTATTCCGGAAAGATGGCAAATTTACATAATTGCCACGTGTACTAATCACATACCACCCAAGGTTGTGAATGTTTATGGACCTGTTTCATGTCCCTCAGGCAACTGTAAGCACATTTGAAGACCAGGCCAGATGTTCTCACACATTAGTTTCTACCAGGCAGTCTATAAATAGGTGCTGACTGAGTGAATTAAGCCATGGGACAATGACTCCAGAAGGGACAGGTGGGGCAGAGGCCATGCCAGCACAGATGGACCTGTCAAGCCAGGTGGGATATGAGAGCAGCATTGTCATAGAAACCCACAGGAACCCAGGCAACTGTCACCAAGAACAGAACCTCTCTCTTGCAGCTTGAAAGTTACCGGCAGGTTGGGGTGGCACTTGAGCCCTGTATTCAAAGTAGCTCTGGCTTATCAAGAATTTGTTGCTGATGTTTTGTTTCTGAACTAGCTATCTCTCTCACAGGGTCATAAATGCTATCTTAGGAGACCATCCTAAGTGCGGTGGCCAGTGTAGAATTTATGCTGCGTCTGGGTAAAGGGAGGAGGCAGTGAAGAGGAAAGTGGATTATTTTACAAATGTGTGTCTATGCTGCTCTGACTCTACCTTCCTCCTCACAGAACAATATGATACGCCTTCCAAACCCCATCCTAACTCCCAGCAAGGAACATCGTAAGTAGAAAAAGGAAAAACGAATGTTCATTTATTAAAATTTGATAATATGACATTGAAATTTTCCGTGAAGTCCATTATGTAGATTCCCCCTCCCGTTTTTCAGTTAATGGCATCCATAAAACAGGGCTGCTCTGCAGAGGGAGGTGACCCATGGTTGTGTCTGGATCAAGGTTTATGCCCTACAGGAGAATGTGCTTAGGGTTTTTCTGGAAAGAAAGGTTTGAGCTATTATTTATGCATTAACCATGGAACTCCGAAGGTTTCAGCTTTTAAAATTTCAAACTTAAGCAGTTTTAACTTTGGGAATTGAATTTGGGGGATATGTGGAATGAGATTTTCTGCCATTTTCTGGCCTATTTAGTGGCAGGGGTTTGTTCTGCCCCCAGATATCCAGGCCAGGCATGTCTAAATGTATTCTGGGTTTTTGGAACACTTTAATATTCACATTATAAATGTTTAATTCAGTATTTTGACCCAATTTATTTTTCTTGAAGTATCGAATTACTATTTCTTTACTGGTTCCCCCCCCCCCCCCCACATAATTGCTAGGAAGTAAGTGAGGCGCCTGCTCAGGCTCCCCCCCCTCCCCCCACGTCAAAGTTCAGAGTCCTGCTTCTTCATGCCTGGTGCATGAGGCGGCCAGAAGAGGGCGTTAAACACCCTGGAGCTGAAGTTAGAGATGGTTGTGAACCATGTAGGTGCTGGGAATTGAACTCTGGAAAAAGAGCCAGTGATCTTAACTGCTGAGCGATCTCTTCAACCTGTTTCTTCTAGATTTTAGGCATAATATTTTTCCTTGGGTTTTGGAAGATGGGTATTAAAAAAAACCCCTCCTCACAATTGATCAGAAGAGTTTATTACATGTTACTGTGAGCAAATGACTCCAGGTTAAGTCTTTGTTAGCAAAGACCCTGTCCTTGATAGGGTGAGTTTCATTTCAACAGAAAAATGAACAGTAGCACAAGGGTTTTGCTAGATGGATTTTTTTTTTTTTTTTTTTTTTTGCTTGCTCAGAATACATTTTATTGTGGTCTTGGTGGATGAGGAGCTTTTGCTTATTAGTGTCCTCTACCTGAAAAAGACAAAACCCAGGAAACTTATGTCACTAGAATTTCCCCTTTTCTGGCTTGTTTTTTCCATTTTGGGGAATTTTGTTGGCAGTTTTGAATCACTGGCTTAGACTCTGGCAGAAAGGGAGGAGCCAGGGCCAAGAACTGTGCTGTTGAGAGTCTGTGATACTACCCTTGGTCTGTGCTTGTTTGTGATGGTTGGATGTTGGGGATCAAGCTCTGGTCACCAAAGAAGGTCCTGGCCATTGAATTTGGGGCATCCAGGAGGGATAACTGAAGCCCTGTGTTCACCTGGCCGTCAGTTCATCAGGGAGCAGAATGGGCAGAGCACCAGGGGCAGGAAGTCGCTGGTCTCCGTTTGTGAGTGAAGCATGAATAGGAGACTGGATGCTGCCCCTAGGAGCTGCCTGAGAGGGAGTGGGCAGAAGTCACTTCCTCCTCTGTCCATCCCATGTAGGATAGTTTCCTAGCAACTGCATAGCAACCATTGAAATCAGAGAAGCCCGAAAGTCCATTACAAGTGTACTTATATCCCGTGACGGAATTTTCTAAATAAAAACTGCTGATTGATATTTGAACCGAGTACAGGGGACTTGGGCAGAGGTAAAAACAGGAGCAGGGTGGGCAGGTGAGGTTGGGAGGACAATGGAGGAAGTATCACTGGGATGGGGGTTCATATCACTGACAAGTGCCAAAATGAAATGTACCCCATCAGCAAAGGGATTCCTCGTATGCGCTTGCCTTGAGTGAAAGTGAGTTAATTTGTGCCATAGTGTCCTTACATTTAGTGTGGCGGACTTCTTAGGCTAACAAATAATTTGATCCAGTGACATCCAGGCTCAGGGCTGCTTGAATGGCAGGTAGAGTTTTAGGGCAATATCCACTGCCCCGGGTACTTCAGAATTGTTAATTACAGGGATTTATGCTCAGGCTAGATCTAGACGTAGCTAGTAGGTTTAAGAGAAAAGTGGACATGGAGGAAGGATGCGGCCATTAGTGGAGAATAAGGAGCAGAGCGGTAGAATGTATGCCTAGATGAAAGGTCTATTTGAACACTTTTACGTGCATGTGTCTTAAGCTCTATTTACTTTTCAGTGAGCATTTCAGCAAAGCCCCGCAGGTAACTGATTACTCTGGTGTTTGGTGTTTGCCTTCAAGTTCAGGGAGGGTATGTTTGTTCGCTGGGGCTTGGCTTTGCAGTCTACTTCCTTTCCAAGACATAGATCTGTGGTAGAAAACACACAGAAGGTTTTCTCTTCCTAAGGTTATCGTATTCTTTGCTCAGTTCCTCTGCGGGAGCCTAGGGCAGTTGCCAGACCCTCAGGGGGCTGCAGCTCTCACACCTTAGAAGCTAAGGATGTAGAGATCCATCTCCTTCCCACTCACTGGTGAGCGCTCGCAAAGATGCTCTCCTGCCTTTGTCTATTGCTTCTGATCAACCCCTACTTTGAATAAAGGAATAAAAGACAGAAATCAGTCTCCCATTTGAGCTTTTGACGTATCTGGGAAATTATGTTTGAAAGAGGGAACGCGCGCTTCAGGTTTATCTGGAGTTGGATGGGACACGAACACCACCTCCATCAGGACCTACCGATCTCAAGTAAAATGACACTAAAAGTTAAGCCAGAGATGTTTATTTAAATAGTTTTGGGGTTCTTTGGTGTTAAATATTGGCAGAGAAAGGCTTGGATAAGCCCAGTACTAGGAAATGGACAAGAAAGCAAGTCTCCTGAGTCTTCACGCAGTAACGTTGGGGACTCATGGACCCTGCTGGAGGAACAAGATACAGAACACATCTACACAATGCAGCTCAAGGGCTGTCTACACTTGGACAAGCAAGTTCAGCACCAGTGCTATGAACGTGGTTACATTGTGCGGCGGTCCAGAGTTACTTTTCTGGAACATTTTGGCGGCTTTTGAATAGCTCGGGTGTAGGACATGTGATGCTGACTGCTTTGCCTGGGAGCTTGGAAATGACATTAGTTATTCGATAGGGTGTAAGGTTTAAAGTTACTTTATTTTCATAGGGGGAAACTAGCACACCCTACCCATTCACCTCAGTAGGATCGTTATTGTTTTATGTTTAATTGGGGGTCTTTTTCATTTCTCATACATCTCAGGTCCTCTAATTATTGTGTCAAATAGATTGGCCAGAGCAGGGGAATCTCATACCAGATGGGATGAGGTCTTCATCCCACCTCAGGGTTGTAACATGGCCATTTCTGCCTCACTTGAACTTACCACAGAGTCTATGAGCAGAGCTCAGTGACATTGCTACTCAGTCACCAGAGGGGCTGCTGTTCATTCTTCCTTACCTTCTCCAGCTTTTCTTGTTTCCCATTCTTCTCCCTATCCTCCCAAACTCTGGCTTCTTCCCCCTCTTTTCCTGGGGATTGAGAGCTTCATGAATGCTAACCTACAATGCCAGCCCCACAGGCAGCACCTGGCACTTAGGTATGCCATGTTCTAGGCTCAGGAACATGAAGGTGGAAATGCTTTCTTCTTTGCCTGAGAAGAATTTGTGGTAGATGAGGAGGCACATGCCTCTGAGGGCCGCTGCTCTCTTGGCTAGGTTTTATGGACAGGAGCAGAACTGGACCTGGGAGCGCTCAGTCCTCATTTAAAGGGTACAAAGTTCTCTCCTAGGCGCAAATCATCCAGTTCTCCATGTTCAGGGCCCAGTCCCCTCACAGAGAGCACAAACGGATTTGCTTTATGGAACAGCCGTCAGACATGAACAGCCAACACCTCTCTTGTGCCCAAGTTCCATTGTCTGCAATTGTGGATATTCTTTCTGCTTTTGAAAAATCATAATGGCACTCGTGAATTTCTCCTGTTAAGCAAGTTTTGATTATAATTTTTAAATAAACTATAGGTATAAGTTATACATGTTTCTTATTAAGCACTCGAGAGGCTTCTCACTGCCAACCTCCTGGTAGCATGCTGAATGTATGCTGAGTCACCGCCATCTGGTGTCATAAACTTTTCTGGAAGATTTTGTGGTTACTCTTGGCTGGATCAGCAGACACTGACCGTGTACTCTGTCTGCTGATTCTCATATGAGATACTTTAGGTCTTTGTTTTTTGTTCGTTTGAGAAGTCTCATGTAGTCTAGGTTGGCCTGGAATTTGAGTTTAAATTTCTGATTGTCCTCTTGCTCCAACCTTCCCACCACCCAAGTGTGAGGATCTCAGGCATGTGCCCTATGCCACTGCCACCTCCCTCTTTCTTTTAATAAAAAAGAAAAAATTTTTTCCTGTCTGCCTACCTGCTGTGCACATGAGTGGTGATAGTGTGGAAGCCAGAAGACAACTTGCAGGAACTGGTTCCCCCTTTTACCATGTGGGACCCGGAGGGTCCACCTCCAGTCAACCAACTTGCTTGGCCAGCAGCTTCCTTCACCTTCTGAACCATTTCATTGGCCCGTGACGTTTCTTTCTTCCTTCCTTCCTTCCTTCCTTCCTTCCTTCCTTCCTTCCTTCCTTCCTTCCTTCCTTCCTTCCTTCCTTCCTGCCTTCCTTCCTTCCTGCCTTCCTGCCTTCCTGCCTTCCTGCCTTCCTCCCTTCCTTCCTTCCTTCCTTCCTCTTTCTTTCTTTCCCCTCCCTCCCTCCCTCCCTCCCTCCCTCCCTCCCTCCCTCCCTCCCTCCCTCCCTCTTTCTTTTTTGCGTTGGTTTTTGAGACAGGATCTCTGTACATGTATACCAGGTTGGCCTTGAACTCAGAGCCTCCTCATCACTGGGATTAAAGGTATACATCACCACACCAGGCCTGGCCAGCTTTTTAATTTTTTCTTAGTAAATTATACTCACAGATTTAGGCCACAGGAAACACTGTGGGTATATATTGCATTAGTAGTTTTACATAAGTGATTAAAAGCCAGGAGAATATATCCATGGAAGCTAGGTGTTATTCAGTAGCAAGGGAGAAATTTAGTTTTTAAACTCTCTGCTCTGGATGGGAGCATGGCAGGGTAACAAGATCATATGCGGTACAGAAAATTAAGACAGATTAGTTTTATACAAAAGAAACCCTGAAGCTAAGGAACAAAGTTCGATCCTGTAGTTTGTTCATGGTTAATGTTGAAGGCACTTTGCCAGCTTGACCAGCCCCCCTCCCCCCCCATTGTGTTACACCTTGTGAAGTTGTCCCTCCAGATATGATACCTTTTGCTGTGTCCCCTAGCCAAGCCAGCCTAGCAGTAAACCTGTTGAGTAGCTTTTATTTTGCATGCCATTCTGATGACCGACTGCCAAGTTCAGTGACTGAAGGCTGTTTTCTAGCAATGGTAAAATAAGAATCTAGTTTCTACTCCATAAAACACCGAGTGAGATCTTTAACTTATAAGTAGCTAATTTTTTTCTTTTCTTTCTTTCTTCCCTCTCCCTTCTTTTTTTGTTGTGTTTGCTTTTGGAGACAGATTTGTGTGTGTGTAGCCCTAACTGTTGGGAAACTGTAGACCAGGCTAGCCTTGAACGTATTTGGAGATCAGTCTGTCTCTGCCTCCTGGGCTCTCGAATTAAAATCGTGAGCCACAATGCCCAGCTTCAGTTTTCATTTTTAAAAAAAAACTCTGTCAGGCAGATCTTTAGCACATGTGCTGGTGAAATAGTTTCTTGGTGGAGTTAGCACCTCACATGCACATGGTCACTTATGAAAAGCCCCGTTCTCAGCAGGGCTTCCTGAAGGAGCCGTACCTTCCTACCTCATGATGCTACCACAGGAGCTGCAGCTCACACTGAGGTGTCTTGAGAGCTACTGAATGATTTTTAATTTGTTTTCTGGGACATAAATAATATGCAGAAAGATTTTTTTTCTCCCACTTTACTCCCAACTTTAAAGAGTAGTTTCGCTTGTAAAACCAGAGAGGGGGATCAGTGATTGATGCCTTTGATGTTTGGGGATCTCTGGGAAAAGTGAAAGACTGGAAAGTGAGGTGCTCGTACCGTTTAGAAACAATTCACCGTAAGGCTGGGCACCTAGCAATGTATAGCGGTATTTAGGAAATGAGCAACCTTTATTATTTTAGTACCTGTAAGTTTAAAATATCTCCTCACTAACAACAGGGCCATTTGTATTACTCAATTAAATTAATGAAACATTGATCATTGATTTGTGTCCAAATAGACAAAAAAAAAAAAGAAAGATTATTTTTTTTTTTGCCTGTGAGAAATGGTGTTCAATATTAATAATGTCCTTTGGACAAAAATAAAAGACTATTGCCAGTTATCTTGAAGTTTTGTGTGCTCAGCACTGTCTAGATACTTTACCTCCCTTCAGCATCGGCCAGCGAGGGGATAGTCATAGAGATACGGAAGAAAGCTGATCACATGTATTTGCAGTGTATATGTGTTCTCTGTCTTTTCTGTCTGTGTGGATGCTCTCACCGAAGGGGTTGAAGGTGCAGCCTTAGGGCAGATTAGAAATGGCCGCCCAAAGTTCTGTAGGGTTCAAAACAGGAGAAATTTTAGGTCTTGACATGGTAAGAGCTTGGCTGGTCTTTCAGTGTTAAAATGGTGAAACTTAAGTTTCCAGAAAATTGAACTAAGCAGGTAAACAAAGCAAGCCTCCAACCTATTTCAGCCCCATCCCTCGTCAGCATTTTTAGGAACATGTTCTATTTAAATGCCCCTCAAATAATAGAAGTTTTCTCAAATTCCCCACTGTCTGCCCTTTTTTCCCAGCATGCTCGAGGATGACCTACAGCTCAGTGACAGTGAGGACAGCGACAGCGAACAAGTGAGTGTTGAACTATGAGACCAAGACCCCCCCCCAAGTCCACGAATATACCCCCGCTGCTTGTCCTAACCTGTATTGAGACCAAGACCCCTCCTAAGTCCACAAATGTACCCCACTGCTTGTCCTAACCTGTGTTTTTGAGACCAAGATCCCCCCTAAGTCCACACATGTACCCAGCTGCTTGTCCTAACCTGTGTTTTTGAGACCAAGACCCCCTCCTAAGCCCACGAATGTACCCCACTGCTTGTCCTAACCTGTGTTGAGACCAAGATCCCCCTAAGTCCACGAATGTACCCAGCTGCTTGTCCTAACCTGTGTTTTTGTTCTTTCCTGGAACTTCTCGCCCTTACTGTTACCGTAAATGTCCAGACCACAGAGAAACCTCCGTCCCCATCTGCACCTCCAAGGTACTGTCTGCACATTTCTCCCCATCAACCCCAGAACTATTGCTCCCAGCCACACACACCTAAAACAAAATGAAAACAAAGACTTACTAAGTGTCTTTGTAGCTTAATGAGAGGGATGATATGGGACACAGGTGAAGAAAAGTGTCAGAGGGAGCTTGTGGAAGGTCATTAACCCTGTAAAAGTGGGGGAGGCCCCGCAACCACCCACATCATTGTTTTGGTTGTTAAAATTCTTTGAGCTAAGGGGTTGGAGTCAGTAAAGTGCTTGCCTTCAAAGCACAAGGACTTGACTCTGTACCTGAGTCCTGGTCCTGGGGGTGTGGAAACAGGCAGATTCCCTGGAGTTGCCGGCCCATCTTGATTCATCCATGAGAGACCCTGTCTCAAAACTGGAAATTGACTGAAGAGGACTCTGTTCTCCACATGCATTCACTTGTATGCCTGTGCATGTTCACCCTTAAGCTCACACACACACTCACATTCTGCCCCCACCGCTGAGCCAGCGATGGTGATGAGCACCTGTAATCCTTGTGGAAGTTTGAGGCCAGATAGGGGATAGAATGAGACTCTGAAAAATATTTTTAAAACTAAGCTTTAAACAGTTTATCCTTGGTGTTGTATGACCAGTGTTGCAGAGTTAGACAAAGGAGCCCATATATTTGTGAAACTGATAGATAACTCTGCTTCCAAGATCAGTAATACTGAATTCTTCCAGACCTTGTTCCCAGGGCTTCTCTTTTCTTAGTTCCAGCTGCTTTAAAACTGACTCCCAGGATGTTTAATGTGAGGGGAGCTATGATACTTTCACCTTCAAATGAGTCAGCACTGTTTTAAAAGAGTAATGCTCTTTGTTTGAGAGATGAAAACTAATTTTTGAACTATTTTTACAGTATTTTCCTCCTGGTACTAAGTATAATAATTTAAAGTGAAAGTACCTGTCCCTCACAGACAAAGATTTGCAAGGTGCCCAGCCATTTAGAGAGAGGTTCACCCAAAAGAACTTGAGTGTCACTAGTGATGATGTGGTTATTAAAAGAAGCATTAATTATACTGTTGACAGATTTGTATACCCAGCCTGTTTATTTATAAATCCAATATTGTTCAGATTTTGACTAGTTCATAGTGACTCATAAAATATGACAAACTGGTCTGTTGTAAAAGGCATGAGTGAACCCAGGGGGGCAGGGAAAAGTGAAGAGCAAACACCCCATTTGAGCATGTTCTTCCCTGTCACTGACTCACACCCAGCAGCTGACTCAGCGCTGTCCCATGTGGAGTGGAGGTCCTGGGACAGTGTTTGCTCTAAAATAAACCCAGCCTGTGATTTCATTACATTTTATATTATTAATTATTTAATAGTGTTTTGAGAATATTGTAGGGAGGTTTGGAAATGTTGTAGGCTATGGCTAAGGATGTCTGCTTTAGCTAATACCCTTTAGAGCAGCTCAGACTGCATATGGTATTAAACTATATGTCTAGCCTGGATCCATGTCTTTTCTCATTGACCTACAGTTAATGGCCGACTTGTAAAACTTGGAGTTGTTCATGCCCAGCTAGTCATAAAGAATAGCCCATTGTCTAACTCTACCAGGAAGTGACTGGGCTACTTCTGAGTTCAGCCTGCCAAGGAACTCTGTATTCCGTGGTATCTGGTTACTCTGTAGTTAGGCTCTACGTAGAGAACACAGGGAGGTTTTTTATACACTTTTCTTTTCTTTTACACTTTTTCTTTTGAGTTATATTTAGTAGGAGCCAGTAATATTCATGAGTCACATAATAAATTTTTTAGCCTTTGTGGGACATGTAACTCTGTTGTAACTGCTTAACTCTGCTATGACAGCACAAAACTACAGATGGCCTCTAAAGACAACAGTTGCTCACGTATTCTAATAAAACTTATTTAGAAAACACGGCAAGTTGTTCAGGCCCTGGTTTACCAGCCCCTGACACAGGTATTATTTACATATAATACCTGACACAGATAGTATTTATATCATCCCCCAGACAATAGGCCAGCTTTGAATCTGCTCCTCCTATGCAGTTCTCTGGTGACGACCAGGTCTAACACTGAGGACCCTGACCACTGGATGATAAGTCAGCCTTGGTGGTTTTACTTTCTAGGAGCAGAAGGATGGGCAGGGTCAATGGGGACTAAATCCTGCGTGCATGCCCCTCTAATTGTACCTCCAATTGCTTTGCAGCGCTCCACAGACACTTCCCGAACCAGTGGTGTCTGCACATTCAAGTAGCGCAGAGTCAGAGAGCAGCGCATCAGACAGCTCCTCAGACTCCGAGAGTGAGAGCAGTTCTAGTGACAGCGAAGAGAATGAGCCCCTAGAAACCCCAGCTCCCGAGGTATTGTGGCCCCTTGAGAAGGCAATCCAAGGCGGTGGTGTGCTGGCTTTGGGGTGGGAGCCACACACTGATCCTGATCCTGGTTGGACGATGCTTTCCCACTATATGGAGCTACCTGCTTCTGCTCACTGCTCAGCAAGTGCTTGGCAGTGGAGACGCAGTCGTGGCAGGTTCCTCTGCTGCTGCTGAGTGTCACTTCCTAAGAGTGTTTGCACTCCACCTTCTTTTCTTCTGAGAAGGAAAACTTGTTTTAAGTAGGTTTACGCTATGAGTGTCAATGAAAGCTCTTTGAAAATTCAGGAATCTGTGTTAAAGAAAATGAAAGAAATGTGAACTAGAAGTGAGTCATCAGTTCTGTTTTCGAATCACTAAATACCACACAGTAAAGTGATTCAGGGGGCTTTGGTTCTTGCTCCTTCCTGCCCCAGGTAATGTAGGGACAACTGCGTGTGTTGGCACTCACCTTGGAAGCGGAATAAAGATGAACAACACAGTAAGACTGAAAGCCGTGAGGACTACGTTTCGTTTAGAGAAGTCATGATATGTGTGATTGGTTAGACATCAGACATTGTCTATAGTAGATGACAAGGTTGCCACATGCTCTCAGAATCCAAGTAGTAGTCTAAATACTGAGCTTGCGAAAAGGGGAGATGTTCTTATTTCCTTTTTAATGGATAAGACCAGTCCCTCAAGAGAGAACTGCTCCAACGGCAGGAAATGAGGCTTTTTGATAGTTTTGATAGCATTGAAGTTTGCCGTGACTGTTCATCTCTGGGAGATGGTACTTCAACTAGAATGTTACCTGAACACAGCTGTGGCCTCGAGGGCTGAGATTCAGAAAGTGAGTATGGTGCCATTGGGCGGGACTATGCCTGGCACAGAACAAAGGTTTAGGGATGTCCTTGTTTTTGAGGATTTTACAATGCATGGACATGGATCATCATTAACTATTTGAAGTGACTTTTATAGTTTAAAAATAACTCTTAGTGGGATCCTTTGTTCCTCATGTGGCACTGACTATATGAAGTGGTTCCTCTGGATCTTAGGAGGGAGGGTGATGAACATGTTGTGTGGATAATTCTGTGATGGCCACTATAAGAGCTTTTTGTTATTCTTCCTATTGGGACATGCACATGGTGCACACTTAGCACGTATTCTGCCACTGACCTGAATTCTCAGCCCCATGCTTCATCTTCAGCAAGCAAGATGTGCATGCTTATTATATTATTAATAGAAAATGTTCAATAAAACAATGAAGTTCAAGTCAAAAAAGATCGAGTTAAACACATTTGGCCACCTAATTTAATCTTGAAAAAATAATTCAGTAAAAAAAAAAAAATCCGTGTTGGGTGGGTGGTGGTGGTGGTACAAGCCCCACTTATGTATTGAGTGTGTGTGCTCGTGTGGGCACACTTGAGGGTGGACAGGGGACAACTTTGTGGAGCTGATTTCCCTGCCCATTTACATGGGCTCCAGGCATCAAACTCAGGTCATCAGGTTTGTGCAGGGTAAGTGTATACCTCAAAAGTTTATGTTTACTATACTTCCACCCATTACTTCCAGAGGCTAGGGGTCCAAAGGAGTGTTTAGACAAGTCGGGCCACTCCCAATACCATCTCTTACTTCCTGTCTCTAGTGTTTAGGTTTTACCACCATTGAGAGGCACAGAGAGTGCATAAGGAAATGGAAGAGCAAAACCAAGGCCAAACTTCAGTTCTCTATGGTGCTCTCTTTGACAGTTACAATCTGATCCAGCCAAATCTCTTATTCAAGCATCTCAACCCAAATAATTCTTAACCTCAAGCAGCCATATCATTTGCAACTTCATTTTGGGTTCAGAGGAAGAGCTGTGTCTACATTTTCTCCTAGTCGGGCATATCACTCAGGCTTCCTGTGGAAAATGGGCCACAGGACTTCCTTCTGGACCTCCAAGACCACAGTGGAAGAAAATGCATGCTATTTCTGTAACCGGGACACTCCTTTAGGGACTGCTCAGTGCATCTCAGTATTGCTCTGTCTTAGGGCCACCCTGGTCTACAGAGCAAGCTCCTTTGGGTCCACACACGAATGCATTCTGAGAAGCCCATCAATGATTGATAGCGCTGTAGCCAGAGGTGTTTACCTCTCCCAAGCTCTCCCAGGGAATGGGGGAAGAGTTTACTTACAGCTTTAGCACATCACTTATCCCACTGTGCCACCGAAAGCCCGAGTCTATCTAGGGAATCAGGTGGGAAGGAGCCCTTTTGCTGCTGTTTATTCTATACTAGAACATTGAATACACATTATACTTCCACGGGATAAAATGCCCCGCACAATATAGTAGTCATCTTCCTGGCTTGCTGGATGAGCTGGTGTAAGTTGGAGATGGGGCAAGAGATGTTTGGCCATAAGATCACTGCCAGATAAACAAGCGTCTGGCTTCTCTAGTTCTTTGTGGTGTTATTCTGTTGTGAGCACACACAAAGCCTAGATCATCTTCCTTTCTAGCCTTGTCTGACCTAAATGCATCGACACCATATGTTTTGTATTAGGATCGATTTTTTTTTTTTTTTTTTTTTTTTTTGCAGAATTTGATTATTGAGTTTATTATATTTTGGAAAATTGTCAGCCACCTTCCTTTTGAAAAACTTCTGTCCTGAGGCTGAGGGTAAAGGTCAGTGACAGAGCACTGTCCTACCAGGCACAAGGCTTACAGTTTGTTCCCCAGCAAGTTAAAACACAATTACTAAAATTATATTAGGTTCAGCCTACTGGGTGGCTCTCATCCATGATCTCATCAATTGGATCTCATGTGTAATACCTTTTCGTTAATGCTTTGATGATTTGTATATGATTTAACTATTCATAGAAGCCACAAATAAGAGTGGATCTTGGGAAAGGGGAAGCACAGAGCAAGCCAGAGATGTGTGGCATCTTCTAAAAATATAATCCTCACTCACTCTATCAACACTGGTGTTTCTTCCATATAATCTATAATTCATGTAAGAATGCTCACATGGTGATAGTGAGATGGCCCGGTAGTTGGGAGCATATACTGCTCTTGCAGAGGACTTAGGTTCTCAGCATCCAATATCCAGCTGCTCACAACTACCTGTAACTCCAGCTCTAAGGGAATCTGACACCCTCTTCTGGCCATCTGTACTCACATTACCCATTACCCCCACAAATATAATTAATATACATTGTATGGATGCATAGAACTCAGAATAAAAACATTTAAAAATGAATAATAAAAATTGAGAAATAAAATATTAAATAAATATAAAAGTCAAGCAGAGGTGGCACATATCTTTAATTCTAGCAGAGGCAGACAAATCTCTAAGTTTGAGGCCACCCTGGTCTACAGAGCAAGGTCCAGGACAGCCAGATTTACACAAAGAGACCCTATCTTGAAAAACCAAAACAACAACAAATGTGTGTGTGTTGAGCAAAAATATTTAGCTCTCTATGTATCACCACACTCAACTACATATTTGTATGTATATACGTGTGCAAAGAATGATTAACTATCTCATGGCATGGCACACAGCAACAGTTTGAATCATAGGATGCTTTAGGAACTTGTGTTGATCTGCCCTATCAATCATTTGAATAATAACCAATATTCCTATCTGTTTGCTGTGGATTTTGTCTTTGTACTTAGGAATAGGTACAACTTCAGTCCTGGTTGCCTGTAGTAAAAGATGCTTTGTCTTTCTTAAAGAATGGAGGAGGGGCTAGTCCCTGCTAATGTGACTTCACTCTGTCTCTCTGTGTAAAGTCTAGAAATTAGATCTGTCTGTGTTATAGTGGTAACCCCATCACATATAAATTACTGTTTTTAATAAATAAGAGAAATCAAGTGTTAGACTGTATCAGCTGAAAAAAGGGTGGTTTGTTTGTTTGTTTGTTTGTTTGTTTATTTTCTCTTGCATTACAAGTCAGGGTGTTCATTCCATTTAAATTGTACCACAGTTAACCATCAGGACAAAGGACATACCACAGAGACTTCCCAGCAGTTGCCAATTGCTTATTATTTACAACCTAAATATTTACTATTTAGTTAATGTTAACAGTTAATATTTACAGCCTAAATCTATTAGACAAAGTTCTCAAGCTGCAAAATTGTTCAAGCTTATTTTAAGAACGATTACAGGCTCTGATTTGTAATTTGAAGGGGCTGAGTAGAAGGGTAAATTCTTAGGCTCAAAACGAGCAGTTCTCCTGGGGCAGCTAACACAAAAGAACAGCTTATCAACACCAGTTAGTTGACACTTCTCTCTATTTTGGTTTCTAGCCCGAGCCTCCAACAACAAATAAATGGCAACTGGACAACTGGTTGACCAAAGTCAATCAACCACCCGTGCCCCTCGAGGGCCGGGCGAGCACCGAGTCTCCACACTGGCGCCAGGAAAGTAAAGATGGACACAGCTCTGACCAGCAGCACCCCGAGTCCAAAGACCCTCCCCCTAAGAGTTCCAGCAAAGCTCTCCGAGGTCCTACTGAGGGGCCCCAGCCTGGGAAGAGGAGCTGCCAAAAATCCCCTGCCCAGCAGGAGCCCCCACCTCGGCAAACTATGGGAACCAAACAACCTAGAAAACCTGCCAAGGGCTCTAGCCAGGCAGAGCCGCAGGCCAGCTTACAGGTGGAGAGTGAACCAGGACCCCTTCCCTATGGCTCAAAAGAACAGACTTCCAAAGACAAGCCCAAGGTGAAGACGAAAGGCAGGCCACGTGCTGTGGGCAACAGGGAGCCTAAGCCTGATGCTCCTGTGCCTAAGTCCCAGACAGCGGTGCCCAAGCCGCAGGCCCCGGTGCCCACCCCCACCGAGAAGAGGAAGCATAAGAGTCCCCCCGCACCCTCCAAGACACCCTCAGACCCTCAACCTCCGAAGGACAACGCTGAGGACAGGAACCCCGAGCACTTTGCTCATGTCTCCTTGACTCAGAGCCAGGGTACACCCCTCAGTGGCAGGGGTGGCAGCGGTGGCATCAGGACTAGCGGCTGCCGACAGGCTGTGATTGTCCAGGAGGACGGCCGGAAAGACAGACTCGTGTTACCCTTGAGAGACACTAAATTACTGTCTCCGCTCAGGGACACTCCAGCACCCACGAGCCTGGTGGTGAAGATAACCCTGGACCTTCTCACTCGGATTCCCCAGCCCCTGGGGAAGGGTGGCCGCCCTAAGAAGGCAGAAGACAAGCAGCCGCTGGCAGCCAAGAAACCGGACTCCGAGAGGAAAGGCTGCGGCAGCAGAGTGACCAAGAAGAGAAAGGTGAGTACAGGCCGCCTAGCAGTGAGGTGTCCCGGAGGAGGCTGGTCCTTTGCCTTCATTAGCTGCTCTTCCCTGTTTCTCCAGGGTGCTGACGGCCTGCACCCACTTCCCATTCTGCAGGCAGTCACCTTTGCCAGGGGCCCCAGTCACACCTGCAGTACTCTGAGGACACATTTTTATGTATTCAGAGACCACTGTTCACTCTCTGGCTTGGGATGTTTTATCCTTGAAATTAAGGTCTTCCATGAATTGGGATGATAATTACTTTTTAAAGAACTGCTCTAACTCATGACCCATGTGAGAGATCTTGAGGAAAGCGGGCTGGTAGGGTGAACTGCAGACTGCTGGACATTTGCGTTTAGCATGCATTTTCCTGCCTAAATTGAGACTTTCTGTTAGGCATGCTGCCAGTCTAGACAGTGTCTTCCTTATTCCTCATTGCTGAGCTCTTCTCTCTTTTTGTCTTGCGATGAGGTCAGACGAGGGAGTGTTTCCCCAAGGGCACTCTTCCTACCTGCCCAGATCTTGACAAAGGCACAGAAAGGCCCCAACAACTTGCCAACAAGCGATACAATTTAGCACATGAATATATGAAAAATGAGCTGAAAATGTCAGGAAGGCTCATGAAGCTCTGTCATGTCTGAGGCCCAGCTGACTTACCTAGCTGTTTAAAGCTATGGTAAGCTGAACAGAGTGACTTTTCTCCGGAACCTGGTTGTCGGAGACATGAGAAAATGTGTGACTGCCACATGTACTGTGGGCAATGTCTTCGGGAGGACTCAGGTGCTTGCTGAAGATGCTGTTTGAGAATTAAGTCACCGGCCTCTTCTATTTTGTGTGTGTGTGTGTGTTTTGTGTCTGTCTGTCTGGGACAAAATGATATCAAGGGCTTTGTGGTAGTCCTGTTTAGGAAAAAGTGTTCTGTGTCTACCATCTCTGAGCAGGTGTCAAGGACACACTGGTTTACCTCCTGCCAGGGGATGGGAGGGTCTCCCCTCCCCTCTTAAATGCCTTGGTTTAATTTCATATGTGGCCTCTGATGCTGTCGACCTTTCTGATTTCTGGTGCAGGAGGGGCGTATTATCTCCTGTGTTGCCCTATTGGAGTTGTTAGGAATCCCAACCTTGTGAGGTCGAGGCCTGTCCTTTGGAAAGTTAGCCTCCAGGCATGGCACAAGGGATCCTCATTTAGGCCCGGGAAAGCATTTTGTTCAGCACAGGGAGAAGTTATGATTTCCTCATCTTAATTGAACACAATTGAGTTCACCTAACTGAGTGTCTGGTCCAAAAGAAGCTTAGAGGGAATGCTAACTGTGGTGCCTCTTAGCATTCCAAAGTGCATGCCAGCCTCCAGGCTCCCTCAGCATTGCAGCAAGTTCTTGTTACAGAGTCCACACAGGCATCCTGGCTCCTCCAGCTCTACCCTGCCCACTACCCTAAACTACTCCAGCTCATGGGCTTCCCAAACCCAGCTTCTGATTCTTATATGACCCTGTCACTTGGGGCATGCACTCTTCGGCTCTTGGTCTCCTCTCTTGGCCATCTCCCCCTTTCTTCTGTCTTCCCTCCGTCTCTCCCCTCTCCCCCCTTCCCTCTTCTCAAGCTCTTGTTCACTCTGCTGGCCATGTTCAGTCTATTACTTTCTCTCCCTGCTCTCGACTCTTCCAGATACCTCTGGCTGTACTCTCCCTCCTGTCTAAATAAACCTTCCTTTCAACCATTGGAAGCAGTCATGAGCTCACTTTATACACAAAACCCTGGCTATCAATCACTGAAAGATTTGGCTTAGAAGTCTGAGACAGGTCAAGATGGGGCCCGCTGGTTTAAATCCTGGTTGCAATAAAGACCTACCAAGCTTGACCACATTATAGTCACCTGGAGACAGCAAGGGGCCCTCCCACTCTGGTATTTTGAAATTCCTAGGCAAACTTGGTGTTCCCAGGGCTGGACTCAGTGGAGCACAGCCTTATGAGGTCACTGATCACGAAAGCTGATGCTTGGATAGAGAAATGGTTCAGGTGTGCCATCACAGTAGCCAGCATGGGAATTCTTGCCTGAAGTGTCCTTTGTCAGCAGCTTGCCTGAGAAGCTTTCAGATGGGTTTGAATAAAAAGCCAGCTGCTGTGTGTTTACCCCCAAGAGTCACATGGCCTTTAGTGTGTTACTTCCTGGACTTCATTCATTCTCTGTCTGCCATTCAGGCCTCCTTGGCTCTGGTGGGTCACCTGGTGGAAACCTGGGAACCTGGCTCTGGAGCAGAGGTTATACTGACTTCTTTTTAATTTGGGACTATTTCTTCCCAAAATGAGATTGTGAAGACCTTCATTTTCAGTGTATTAGAAAAGGTTTTTTTGTAGTCAGTGTTCCAAATCCTTCACAGTTGAGCGGTTTATTTAAAACCCCTCAGAACCTCACCCTCTCCTGTTATGAAATCTAGCAAACATTCTCAGAGCATTTATAAGTCTTTAAAGGATGTTTAGCCTTAATATGAGAATATTAGAGACCACATGGTAGGGTAGGATGAGCTCAGTGTTTGAACCTAGCAATATTAAGGCCCCGAATGCAACCCCTAGCTGTGCAAACTAAAAACCAGGCAACAAGAAAGGGTCGATGGTATTAACAGTTGTGGTGAAGCCATCGGATGTGGTACCCATGCTGCACAGTGGAGAAACTGAGTGAGAATATTCTTCAAGCTATTGACTACAGTTTAGAAGTTAAAGTACTAACATCCACTTTCTTAAGCTAGGATTGTGCTTCTGATTTAAAAACAACTGAAGTGGAAAGCATTCTAAAAACACCGTAGCAGATGTCGAGCTCCACATGGAGTCCTACTATGTGCTCTCCTTTTCTGTAGATGATGGTTCATTTCTTCCATTCACTTAAGGATCACCCCTCACATCTTTTGATTGATTCTGTCACTGTGTCGTCCTTACCATGAAGCCCTGGCTGGAAGCCTAGACCCTTCTGCTTCAGCTACCCCAAGTTCTGGGATTGTAACTGTAGTGTAAATAAGCAGGTGTCCTTTCTAATTGCCCATTCCAACAGACAATGGAGTGAAGGAGTTCACTGGGGCCTTCCTTCATCACCTTTCGTGTGTGTGTGTGTGTGTGTGTGTGTGTGTGTGTGTGTGTGTGTGTGTGTGTGTGTGTATGTATGTAGGAGCAATGTATTTATATACCCCTTTATTTATGGCAGCAGAGGAAGGGAAGTCATTGTATATGATAGGAAAAGGTGTTGTATCTCTTATGCTTGGGATGGTTTCTTCTGCCTTCAACTCCATCCAAAGCCCAACTGTTCTTTCTTGCCCCCATCCCCCCCAATTATTTCCTTTCAAGTCAAGGATGTGAAATCTGATGCCTTAGAATTTATTAAAGTCTGATAGGTTTCCTTTTTTGCTGCCTGGTTATTGGCTGGAGAGCCTGGCAGCCATGTGGCAGCAAAGGCTGTCTTAAGACATCAGTACCTGGTGTCTGCCGAACCAGAGAGATAAGGCTGCTCCCTTTCCCTCACCTGTGGTGCTTTCCTCTTGAGATCCAGAGAGGCTCAGAATCTCATGGCTGCTCGGCAGATGTACGCTCGCCCCTCCCGGTCCCCTGGTCTGTCCTCTCGTTCACTCATTCTTCTGTGTACATACATGTCCTGGAAAGATTCTTGAGATGGGCACAGAGTTCAAGATCAATATTCTGACTTTGGTAGCTGCACTCATTAGGGCGTTACAGCGTTCAGGCTTCACGCTTCCATTACCTAATGCAACCTCCCCAGTGCTCATGTCCACCCCTTCTCTGGGACCTTAGGTGCCTCCGCCATCATAGCCAAACTCCCACCTGGGGCCCTAAGTGGCTGCCTTCGGTTTCCTTCTAAGTAACAAGGCAGTAACAAGGCTCACTGACGGTGAGCCGGTGCCAGGCTGCTGCCCACCTGGAGAGAGGTATGGTGATGACCACAGGGAGGCCTCGCACAGCCCTAAATCTTCCTCATGGACTTCTTGCCCTTTCATCCTGTTCTGTAGTTGGAGTAGCACTTGGCACATTACTCAAAGGCTGCCCGACCCCACAGGATGAGAAAAGCCAATAGGTTTGGTGGGCAGCTGGTGGCCCCTCTGTGGAGGGTACAGCCACCACTGGAAGCTTGTCCTCCTAGAAAAAGGCTTCCAGACTTTTGACCACATTCTCTAAAGTGGTGTGATGAACAGAAAGATGTCTATTTTCTGTCCTAAAGATTATGATGTCACCCAGAAAGACCTTAAAGACTGCGTGTCTCCTCCCACTTAGTAGGTCTTGCTCATGGAACTCAAGTCTCATTGCCAAGACCTACTACCGTGTTCCCTCACTTTGGTGACCCTCTTTGTAGTCCAGCTGGCCTAAGTTAAAGTCCAGCCATTCTTAATACCAGCCAGCAGACACTACCGTGCTCTGGGGGAAGGCTGGGCTTTCCAGAGAGGAGGCAGCTTTCAGGGCACAATGCACAGGGGGCTCACACTGGAACCCTCTGCTTCTTTAGTTCAGTGTCAGCCTTTCTATTAGGCATTGGGTCCCGTGTTTCCGAGGTCTGAAGTACCAACAGAAAGCTAACGGTTCCGGTGAGATTCATCCCTTGAGTTCAATGTTTGATTTCCTGTGTATGTGCGCTCTTCTCGCGGCTCTGATTGGTACAGGCTCCAGCTACAGTCTAGTGTTGAAGAGCACCTGGCTCTGAAATGTACCTGCTGTGTTCAGGAGGTATGTGCGTGGGTCACTGTGAAGCCAAGCATATCCCAAGCAACTGGGCTTCAGTGTTTGGGCAGTGTGTTTGCCTTCTCTCCTTTGTGGCATAAACTGCCTGGAAATACCTTCTACTTATTAGCATCTCATGTGTAAGTTAATCTCATCTGGATCTGTGAGAAAATTCTGAGTTTCTTCCAGCTCTGGACTTGTCCCTGTGTTGCAGGGTTGTCAGGGTCTGTGCAGCCTTTAGAGCTCTGGGCCTTTGGGATGTTTAGGGTCAGGTAGGTATGATAAGGGGTCACGCACCTGTGGCAGAAGCTGTTTTAGCTTCAGATCTGTCCTTGCCTCTCAACCAAGAGATGTGTAGGGTGTTCCCCTTGTACTGAGCAAACCACAGAGATGCTGACGTCATCTCGTGCACACCAGCACCCCTCACATCTAAACTTCACTGGAACTGGCTGCTGCTGGCTCGTGTTCACTGGGTATGGAACGGAGCATCTTAGTCATGGCTTAAGCCCTTCTTACCTCATCAATTTCCTTATAGGTCCATCCCTCCTAATTAGTTGTAACCATTGTTATAGAAGACATTTCCCAGTCTTTCATAACAGTGGCTACAATTCTGTGCATGTGCTTAGTATGGGTATGTATGTAGGTGGGATGGTGTGTGTATGTACATATGTGATGTACATACTTTTACACACAGGTGTGGGCATCCGTGCAGAGGTCAGAGGAGAATATCCAAATATCCTGCCCTATCACTTTCTGCCATATTCCCAGGGTGAGGTCTCTCTCTGCATCAATCTGGCAGCCATCCAGCCCCAGCAATCCTACCTCCTCCTTATAACATTGGGGTTACGGGGGACATGTGCACAGTCATGCCTGGCTTTTTATGTGGGTTCTAGGGATCTGAATTGATGGCCCCATGCATGTACAGTAAGCTCTTAGACCCTGAGCCAACTCTCCAGTCACAACAGATTTGCCTTTGTTTGTTCGTTCTGAGACAGTTTCTCTGTAGCCCTGTCCTGGAATTCTCCCTGTAGACCAGGCTGGCCTTGAACTCACAGAGATCCACCTGCCACTGTCTCCCAAGTGCTGGGATGAAAGCTGTGTGCCACCACCGCCCCTTGCAACAACTGCTTGGTTTGCCCTCTGTACTTGGTGACCACCATCCCTTCTCTGTGTTGGCTAATGAGAAGTTAAAGCCCCAGTAAAATCGGGAAGGAGCCGAAGGAAGAGCTTTTGGAGGGGGGCGGGGCTAGAGTGAGAGAACATATATGACATGAAAGTGGAGGGGCAGGGGAGGAAAGAGGATCAGCAAGGTCCCCTTTGAGGGGGAGATGGCCCAAAGAGGACAGATGAATTCAAGAACGCACTGTACAGATCACCTTTAACAAACTGGGGAGTTGGTGCTGCCCAGTAAGTTGTGAACCACATGGGACTGTTTTTCATTAGCCACATTAACATGTAAACCTGGTAAAGGAGGCTAGTGACAATTTTAATAATTTTACCCAATGTGTCAAATGTCTTTTATACATTTACTCAATATTGAAACTATTCCATTCATTTCGTACCAAATCTTAATTCTTTCTTCAGTCTGGATTAACCAGGTTCAAGTCTAGGAGCTCACAGCCTGCCATCATGGCTGCTTCATGTAGGCAGAAGGGAGAGAGGAGGTGCCTGCCCTTGGCTTACAGTCTGTTGTACCTGTGCTTTTCATTCTGAAGGCTCTTACCCACCACACCACTAAGAACAAGTAACTCGGTGTGCCTCCCTGGGCAAGTACATCTCAAAACCAACCTTCTACAGAGGAACAGAAGTATTCACTGTGGGAGTGGGGTGCAAGTGTCTACAAGAGGCCAGGAGGGGTGAGAAAAAAATTCTCATTTCTCTTCTTTGAGCAGGATCTGGCCATTTAGTGTCTGGGCATTCCATGGCTCCTAGTATGATAATCTGTTCTTATTAATTCGAGAGATTCAGGGATGAGGATACCTCAGTGGTGAACTGGGATGCCCAGTTACTGTGAACAGGGGTTCCCACACCAGTGACTGTAATGAGTCGTGAGAACTGGGCCCCCATGCCAGTTACTTGGAGCATTTTCTTCCTTTATGGCTCAAAGGCTCTGGGCTTGACTGTGGATCATCCTTGACTGACTGTGTGGAGCTCACAGCCACGAGCTTTGCTCTCACTGCTCAGGAGGGGAGGGACTCTTGCTCACAAGGTCACCACCATCTACTAGAGAACACGCTGCTCGGAGCTACCATGAGGAGGCCACCATGCCGGTCTATGTGGCTCTCTGCAAGGGTGGTAGTATGTGTGATGTCAGTGACACATGGAAATGGCTTTTGCCATGAACACTTTTAAAAAAAATGATTAAATGCATTTTGCACTTGAGTTGTATAAATGGACATTTCTGAGTTACTTCATTCTTTACTTGGTTCCCTCCCTCTCTCCCTGAAGTAACATTTTTATCACTTAATCAGCTGTCTCAGATTGTCTCAGTCTGTACAAAGAGATCAATGCTGGCTTTCTTCCTCGATTAGGCTCCACTTTTTTTTCCTTGAGACAGATTCTCTCATACAACTTAGAGCTCTGATTTAGCAAGACTGAGTTATGTCTCCAGTTTCTTAATCAGGTTCTTTTGAAAAATAAAAATCTAATTTCTTCTGAAGATGGGGTGAGGAGGTTGAAGACATAATGAAAGCAGAGAATTAGAACCTTGGGACCCCATTTTATCTGTGGTGTGTGTACTTGTTTCTCGGGACCCCATTTTATCTGTGGTGTGTGTACTTGTTTCTCGGGACCCCATTTTATCTGTGGTGTGTGTACTTGTTTCTCGGGACCCCATTTTATCTGTGGTGTGTGTACTTGTTTCTCGGGACCCCATTTTATCTGTGGTGTGTGTACTTGTTTCTGTGGATATCCAGGCTTCAGCTAGTCCTTTTCTTTTCAACAGTACTTTTTATTTTCACCAGGGAGAAATTTGAATATTATGCTCTGAAGATTAAACATAAGTTTTGTAAGAAAGTGGCCCTTTCTTACAAAGAAGAAGTGGGGAGATGCCATTAAGTCACCCCCACGTTATGCAATGTGAATAGCATGCTTTCTCGTTTCTTGTTTTGTTGTTTAGGCGCCAAGTCCCTGCACATAGTAATAATAGTTTTAAATATTTTGGAAACATGATGACGTGCTGAAGTCCAGGTCCTCTTGTCATCTGTCATTCTTAATACCCATCCTGGCCCGAGTACGAAGGATGGCCTTTATTCATGCCAAATGTGTCTCAATTGAAACTACATCAAAGTTAGGACATTCTGAAGTTTCTTACTTAGCCACAAAGAAGAATGCAGTCATGTCATTTCAGGACATAGATGGGTCTAGAAATCATTACAATTAGCCAGACTCAGACAAATCCCATATGGTTTGTCTTATGAAGAACCTAGATTTAAAAATAGAAGACAGGCCGGGGATGGTGGCACACACCTTTAATCTCAGCACTTGGGAGGCAGAGGCAGTGAATTTCTCCGAGTTGGAGGGCAATCTGTTCTACACAGTGGGTTCCAGGACAGACAGAACTACATAGACAGATGCTTCTCTCTTTCCCTGCTCTCTCTGTATGTAGAAGATAAAGCAGGAGAGGGACACACACACACACACACACACACACACACACACACACACACACACACACACACACGACATAAAGGAGAAGACAGGATGTATTTACATGTATACATATATGAATGACATAAAGGAGGAGGTTTAACACAGATGATAGTGACATGAAGCATCGAGGATGGCCAAGAGAAGATACTGATCCAAGTACATCATGTGCACTCTGATAACAGTGTCACACCAAAGCCCATTGCTTTGTTAGGTTGCCTTCTCCCCCCACGTGGTCTAAGTGTGAGTGGGGGCTTTATCTGCACAGATGTCCCCAACAGTCACATCAGGTCCTTTTGCTGGTTCTGTACTCCTCCCCTGTATGATGTTTCTAACACGTGGCTGTGTTTATCTCCTTACAATAACAGGGTGACTCAGAGAAGGACCATGATAATAAGAGAATCAGACTGGAGAAGGAAGTCCAGTCCCGCTGTGCTTCATCTTCAGCTTCCCATACCGAATCTTCCAAAATGAAGTGAGTACGGTGGGTGGGAACCTCAGGTGGGACAGGGCAAGGCTTTCTTCTGCACTAGAACGAGCTGAGGCACCAGGGACTTGTGCACTCTGGGGGGGTCTCACCCACGAAGGCCTCAGGAGAACTGACATTCCCGCAGCAAGCCTAGATGTATTGAAAATGTTAAGGAGCATTTCCCAGGCCCCAAAGACTACTTTGCTTTAGAGAACCTTTTATAGCGCTGTTGAGGATGCTGGGCCTTCTACCTGCCTAGAAGACAATAGCAGCCAGTGGTACAGTTCAGTGGTGAAGCAGTGAGGCCCTACTGTGTGTAGGCCCAGGGGTGGGTAGGAAAAGCTAGCACTATCTCCTTGTTTTGTTTGGTTTTAGCAGGATGGAAAACGGGCAACATTTGCGCAAAGCCCTGGGGTTCCTACTGCGTTTTGCTTGGAGAGCTCAGGGAGTTCCCGTGCTCTGCCTCAGGGGTGACTAAGAACTACACGACCTTATGTGTCTGTGACCGGGAGAGAAATGACAGATGACAGCAGGACTGTCAAGATGGTGTGACTATTAAAAGGAACTATTTTTTTTCTTGGTCTTATTCAAGAAATTGCCTCCCAAGAGACGTGGGGATGGGGATGAGCAGTGGGAGCATGTCACCAGATACAGAAGAGACAGATGTGGTGGCAGCAGCTGAGCTTGCCTGGTTGTCAGGTTAAGATCCAGATAGGGGAGAGATGGAAATGGTCCGAGTCCCCAGTTTGTTACTGAGACACTGTACAGAGCAGCAAACATCCCGTACACCTGGCCCCTGTGCAGCATAACTGCATGGTCTTAGACATCAGTCTTTTGTGCCAGTGACCATTTTGTCCTTTATAAACAAACTCAGCTGTGCTGTATATTCTGCTCTGACTGCCCTTGTTCTGCAGGACACCCAAGCCCTCCTCAGAGTCCTCCAGAAAGGAAATGCTTCCTCCCCCACCTGTGTCGTCTTCGTCGTCATCTTCCTCTTCCTCCCAGAAGTCAACCAAAACTGCACACAAGAGGTCAAAGCCGGATGCAGACACCTGTAGTCAGGACCCTCCCAAAAGTGCCAGCAGTACCAAGAGTACCAAGGACTCTTCTGCTCCCAAGCACAGAAAAGTGCAGGCCAGAGGCTCCGAATACAAAGTAAGCAGCAGCAGTGATGGGCGAGACAGAATGAGTGTGGTCAGAACATTGTAATGTTGGCTGTGAGCTGTTTTTAAAGTTCAAGTGGCGGGGAGGAAGGTCCATTACTTTATTAAGGTGAATCAGAGAAAAATCACACTAGCTTTCATACCACATCTGTCACATGCTTGGCTTAAGAGATAGGCTAGAACTTTATTCTCAAATTCTTCAATTATCGATTATAATGGGCAGTGTGTCAGATAGCCTGGTTCCAGCTTTGCTGGGTATTTACCCTCTGTAGCTTGGGAAGTGTCGGACCAAGCTCTACTGTGTTTTATTTAAAGGGGTCTTCTGGAGAAGCTGCAAACCCTTTTCCAGTGCCTTCTTTGCCAAATGGGACCTGTAAACCAGGGAAACCACAAGTGAAGTCTGACAGGTAACCCCCCACCTTTCTCCCCGCCCCGTCCCAGGTCTCATTTAGGTTGTGTGACTCATAACTGCCTTTTTGTCTTTATTTCTGCAGACAGCAAGCTGATTTTCACATGAAGGAGGCTAAAAAGCTGAAGTGCAAAGCAGAGGCAATGGTCAGTCTTGGCTTTGGTTTTTATGTCCTTGGTTAAACAGTCTCTATTAAGGGAGCAGGGTGGCCTCCATTCTGCTATATTGCACACCATGGAGCATATATGTTTGGGGGATGGGGCAGTGATAGGAGAACTGTGTAGAGGAAGTTGTGGGGGCAGCAGGACTGCGTTTCAGGGGAATTGTGACCTTTGACCCCATTAGTTCAGTGTACAGATAAAACAGTATCTGAGTGAACGCTCATCTATGGGATGCTGGTTTAATGTACAAATGGGTTTTTTTTTTTTTAATCCACTAAATAAGTCCTTGAGATGTACAAGATGAATTGTTATTAAATCGGTCTGTTTCTGCCCTAAACACCTTACAAAAGTAAGCAAGCCTATTTGCATTCCAAAGGATCCTATGCACCGATCCAAGAGGGTAGTCGGTCATGAGAAAGTAGGTATCAACTGAGATCTATAAACATGTCCACACTTCTGAGAGACTTCTGACTTGTTAGCAGTAAAAACTCCTGGAAGGGGACGGATTGCTGTTAACTGTAGACATCAAGTGTGTTCTTACATCACTGCAGCAATTTGGTGGGGTCACATGTGCCCCAAGTCTTATATTTATTGGGGTGGGGGCTGTGCCACAACCAGAAACAACTCTTAGAAATCAGTTCTTTCTGTCCCCCATGTGGGTCCCAGGGCTCAGACCATGTCATCAGCTTGGCAGCAAACACCCGCTGAGCCATCTCATTAGAAGGTGCCCTGGAGAGACTGCCCTGAAGGCATACATGCAGACCCGCTGGCTCTCTGTGACCCGACTTAGCTGCTCCCATTGGCCTATGCCTTTCCACCCAGGTCGCAGGTCCTTGGTTGGCACCAATGTTTGGTGCTGTGAGGGATCTAAGCCCCTTTGGCCCTAGCACTGATACTACCCTCTACCCGGGCTGCATGGCAGCTCAGCTCATGCTAAGCAGTGTTGAGCTTTCCACTATCTCTTCCCCACTTTCCAAGACGCCATAGGAGCCATGCGATTCTTTCAGGTTGGGGGTGACTACTCTGCACCATAGGCAGATACCAAGATCTTACTCCTCTGCTTCTTTCGTAAGATCTTATTCATTTGAGGCTGGCCTCAAACATGTAGCCATCTCTCTATCTCAGCCTGAATTCTAGAGTCACTGGTGAGTGCCCCAGGCCTAGCCCACAACACTGCAGAGTGGTTCATATGACACTCCAGGCAGTCGCATGCACAACCGAACAAGGAAGTGTCTTTCATCTGTACACTGTACTCTCCAGCCGAGAACTCCCACTGTATTTTTCTAGCACCATGTGAGGACATCTATGGACATTGACAGGCATGCTGTTGTTAGTGGGTGTGGGCTAATTGTTGTATGACATTCATTTCTGTAATATTAATTTTAGAAATCCCCCCCCCAAAAAACAAGAGAAATTGTTTTAAATAAGTTTGAGAATTAGCGTCCTGGGCTTGGTTACAGGAGTTAAGATCACTTGCTGCCCCTACATAAGACCTAGGCTCAGTTCCAAGCACCACACAGCTGCTCACAATTACCTGCAACTCCAGACCTAGAGGATCTGATGCCCCGTTCTGTCCTCTACAGGCACAGCATGTTTGCACTGTGCACATACACAGGAAGATCAGTGAAGTGAAGTGCTAATGACCTCACAGCTGGCCAGGGCTACTTTGACTTATATTCTTTCTGTCAGTGATTTTCTGAGCTTATGCTCTCTAGGAAAAATGTTACTTCTAAAACCCAGAGAGCTTTAGAATGTCTGAAATGCAGGTGCATGTGACACCCTGGTTTGTTCCTCTAGGGGTAAGATGCATTAGCAGGGCAAGAACTGTTTCCTTACCTCTGGTGCATGGCAGCAACATGTGGAAATCCAGAGCAGCCTAGGATGGATCTGCCTGTGTTCCTATTGCATCTTTACTGTTTTCTTCTCTTTTGAATGTAGCAGCTTGCAGCATTATCAAACTGGCCCACGTTAGCCAGCTGCTCTCAGTGTGTGTTACATGTGCCACATGCAGTTGGCCACGTTTCTGCTGAACTGAATTGGCTGTATGCCACTCAGCATGTTCAGAACTGGGCAGACGACCAGTATCTGGTTTTGTTTATATTTCCACATTTCCTTGAGGGGATTTTGAGAGTTCGTCCCTCTGTTGGCCCAGGGCATGTCCTTGTATAAAAACCAACAAGCCAAAGGAGATTAATGGCCTGTTGACTCTCAGCCATCAAGTGACCCGTTAGATATTTTTTATAAGATGCCTGTAAGATGATAAACCTCGACCTCCACAGCGAAACCCATGTCTGTTCTGTCAGTGTGCTGGCCTGCCTGGTTCTCAGAGGTATCCACTGCATGACAGGATTGTAGCCTTTAGTGGGCTGTGCTGTTTGTGCTTGGTGAAGTTCTGAGTCATCTTAATTACTTGCTTTTCCCTAGTGAATTTTTGCTAGAAGCCACTTTTCATAGGTCAGAGCTGACCACTATGGCTATCCATCCGTCTTGTGTTTATTCTTTCTCGGGTCTCTAGTCAGGAATAAATACAGTAGAGAAGTGACAGGAGATTGACAGAGCTCCCCGTGGCCTCACAAAGCCGGTGTTCTTCTCCTGCAGGCGGACAAGGCCGAGAAGGCCTTCAAGTATTTGGAAGCTGTCCTGTCTTTTATTGAGTGTGGGATGGCCACAGAGTCAGAAAGCTCAGCAAAGTCGGCGTACGCTGTGTACTCAGACACTGTAGACCTCGTGAAGTAAGTGCTGGGTGTTCTGCCACCCTCTCCTCACTGGATGTGAAGACAGCCGAAGAGGGCGCCCCAAAAAGGTCCCCATGGCTCTGTGGTATCACTTGCCTGTCATGACCCAGGCTCTGGGTTGGCCCACAGATTTTTTTTCTTGTCCTGAATTAAAGTGTCCTGCAGATGAGGGAACAAAGGATAACTGGGTGCAACTAGGTCATTTTGCCAAGTGCTCTGAAGAGAATGCTGAGTCTCAGGAGCATGCTTTTCCCAGCTTAGGTTTCATATCAGATGTCTTCCCCAGGGCACGCTCCCTATTTCATTGGGGGTTTAGTGAGGATGTGGCCAACCCTCAGGGCTATGTCTTCTGAGTGGCTTGTGGTTGCTCTTAACCCCTGTGTTTCTATGTGGCACACATCTTCACACCCTCTGGAAGGCAGGGGAGGGAGCTAACACAGCCAGCCAGCATTTGAGAGCTCCTGTAACCGGCTTGTTTATCTCAGGCACTTTTCTATCTCCCTGCAGGTTCACAAGGTCACTAAAATTCTTCTCAGATACCACAGCTCCTCCGGCACAAGAGAAGATATTTGTCATTTTGTGGTGTGTACATTTTTATTTGTTATGTAAATAGCACTTTCCTTTGATCAAAAATTATCATAAAAATTTTCTTTAGAGACAAAGGTCTCTACATGATTCTGGCTATCTTGGAACTCTAAGTTTGAGGCCAGTCTGGTCTGCATAGAGATCCGCCTGCCTCTGCCTTGCCAGTACTGGGATTAAAGGTGGGCAACAGCACACCCGGTTCTAAATTTATTTTCTCAAAGTGCAAACTATGGCAGGAAATGGTGTCTGCTGTGCTCTCCTGACCCCTGGGGACTGCCTCGGTCTTAGGAGTCAAGCGATATCTATGTAATTGTTTTCCTCCTAACGTTCACTTTTGGTGCTGATGTGCAGTGCGGTGAGATGCTGGGGCCGACTTCCTCCACCAGAGGAGAACCCATTGTGCTCACGTGGGGATTAGCCAGGAGGTCACCTGCCATTCATGGTAACCTCTCTTTCTGTTGACAGTTTGCATTGCCAGTCCCTGCTGAACATGGCTATGTTCCGCTGTAAAAAGGACACAGTAATGAAGTATTCTCGCACTCTTAATGACCACTTCAAGAATTCTTCCAAAGTGGCCCAGGCACCTTCTCCATGCGTGGCAAGGTAAGTGTTAAACGAGTAAATGATACACAGTCAAGTCATTCACCTCCTGCCTGTGCAACATTTTATGTGTATGTGACTTGGGGGTTTTCAAACATCATGTAGTTCACCTCTATGTGTTCTGGCTCCTTATACCTAAACTGTTAGCTACATTTGTCTGAGAAACATGCATAACCTAATTTAGGTTAATGAGATAACGTGCAAGGTGCAGTGGTTCCTTCTTACCTGCCAGTAGGAACATCCCAAGATTCCAAGGGTGTTTCCTAAAATCATGGCTAGTGCTGAGCCTCCCAAGCTGTCCCTAAGCCGCATCTTTTGCTATACAAGTTCAGTTGAGAAGGCAGGGACAGCAGGAGATTCCTAACAGTGGCTGAGCTGTGGGCTCTATGTGCACTTGCTGAGCTAGTGTGGATCTCTTGTTTTTTTGGTTTTGTTTTTTCTTTACCTCAGCACCACACAAAGAAGTGAGTAGTAACAGTAAAACAATTTTAATAATACACAGTAATGAAAGTTTTGAGACTGTGCTCTTTCTGTTGAGTCCAGATGAATTAATGATATTTTAAAGCATCGCTTGCTGCCCATCAGCCAGGTAAGCTGTGGATAATGGGGCAGGTGTGCCTGCGCAGACTCTAGACTCAATAGGTTAGCAATTCAGGCACATTTAGGTATCTAAGCTCACAAAACTGCTAGAAACAAACAGAAGAACTGCTGTCCTTCCCCCTTGCTTTGATATATCTTCCTGACATTTCAGTAAAGAACTTTCCAGAACCACGAATACTTGGCCATTTCCAGGACCCACACTCTCTCCTCCTGCCCCAACACATACACTATGTGGACAGAAAGTGTTTGCTTTTGCTGTAAGATGTTGACAAACAGAATCCTTAGACTGTTTCAGGATGAAAGTAAATATTGGGCTGTCTCATGGTCCTGCCCAGTGTGCCACAGCCACTTGTCTGAGATAGCCTAGGCTGGGCCCATACTTAGGCATCTCCCGAGTGTGTGCAGCACTGCACCCATGTGTGTATTCCTCAGGGAGCCTTGTTACTTCTGGGCCTTGCTTTTAGAGCATTAAATACAACACAGACCCATTTATAGCCGTCATAAAGGGAGGGATTTCACGTGGCCTCTTAAAGAACATCTTGTGCTCACTTGGGCAGCACTGTATTAAAATTGGAACAATACAGAGAAGATCAGCATGGCCCCTACACAAGGGTGACATGCAGGTTTGGAAAATGTTCCATATTAAAAACAGCAACAAACCCCCCAAAACATCCTGATGAAGGAGTCTAGCCCAAGAGCATATGCTGTCAGTCATGTGATTTAGTGATTTAGCTAGGGTGCCTTCCTTACAATAACCCTTGCAGCTGCCAGGGTGTAGTAGCAGTCGTCCCCGGGAGGCTCCCTCTGGGGTTTGACATCGACAATTCTGATGTGGCAGCCTCTGCTGCATCTCCATCTTCTGTCATGCTTACGTGACTCAGCTTTATTCCTCCTTTGACTCAACTGAGACATGAGCTTGTAGGATCAGCCTGCTACCGCTCTGTTCAGGGTTGTATGTGCTGACTCGGTAGGAGTTAAGAACCAGGCATGCACTTTTTACCTTTGTGGTGTGGTGACCCAGAGGAAGAAAGATAAATATGTAGAAAGTGGCTGAGGAGCCCCCGAGAGTCAGGTCTGAGCAGGTTTATTGCTGAGCGGAGGCATGGCTCAGTGGCACCTGCCTACTATGTATGAGGCCTCGATTTAGTACCCAGCTCTGCAGAGGGATGAGGGAGGGAATCCAGAAGAGCCTGGTGAAAACCCAGGTCCGTCTTCCAGATGTGCCTTTGATCTTGTGAGAGTGACTTTAGCAGTGATTATTGTTTTGGGGGAGCACACCCTGAAATTTAGACTGGGGTCCTAGAGACTGTAGTCTGTGGTCTGCTGGTTTACATGATTAACCAAGTCTCTGTCCATTCTTGCAGAAGCACAGGTGTTCCGTCCCCCCTCTCTCCAATGCCTTCTCCTGCCAGCTCTGTTGGGTCCCAGTCAAGTGCCGGCAGCATCGGGAGCAGTGCCACCATCAGCACCCCAGTCACCATCCAGAACATGACCTCCTCCTACGTTACCATCACATCCCACGTCCTTAAGGCCTTTGAACTTTGGGAACAGGCAGAGGCCCTCACAAAAAAGAACAAAGGTGAGAGGCTTGCTCTGCAGCAACAGTGTGTCTTAGAGGTGCAAGGTTTCCTGGTTCGTGGTTGTACTCTGTCTCAGGAGAAAAGGAGAAAGGTAGCCGCTCAGCTTCATCATCAAGTTGCAGGTGTCCCGTTGGGGTCTGTCATGTGAGCTAGACTTCTGAGGCAGGATCTCTGCCAAGCCAAGTTAGAATGGGCTTTAGCCCTCTGCCTCTTCACACATGTTGGCGTCTTCATTTCAGCCTGAACTAAAGAAGATGTGGTCTGGCTCTCTCTCTCCTTGGCACATCTGAGAAGCAGCGGCAGGGACCCAGGGCTGCATTTGCTTGTTTCCAGCATCTTAACAGATGATGGCCTACAATCCTCAGATATATACAGCATAGCAAATGTTGTTGAGTTAGGAAGTATTGGCAACTTTGGTTTGAGTCAGGGAAGTGAAGGGTGCTCATGCCAAAGCTCACAAGTGCCCAATGACACCATGAGATGTCCCCCTGGGGACAAAGGGGACCAGTGCTGTAGCCCTCAAGCAATCCCCTTTCCTCTCAAGCACTTAGTGATCACAGTCCATCAGTTGGACACTGCACACATCACTGTTTGGGTATGAGGTATGGATTCTGCTCAGAAGGGAGGCCTGTCAAGTATCAGCCAGCACTTGAGCATGCTAGGTGAGCCACAGGGTGTTGTGGGAATGCTGTCTCTGGACTATTGGGTTTTCATTTTAATTTGATGCTGTACATGTATTTTACTCCTGTTTTGGATTTTATTGCAGAATTCTTTGCTCAGCTCAGCACAAAGGTGCGTATCTTGGCCCTCAACAGCAGCTTGGTGGACCTGGTGCACTACACAAGACAGGCTCTACAGCGGCTGAGACAAGCACCCAAGGCTCCCTGATGTGGGCTAGGCTTACTCGATGCCGTGGAATGTCTTTGCACAATTGGAAGCCTGGATTCAATGTAGACAACTGTGTGGTCGGGACGTCACACTCAAGAAATGAAGCACTGTGAGATGGCCAGAACGTTTGCCCACCTAAACTCTCAAGAGCTGTGTGGTCGTCAGTGGGACACTGGTTCGCAGAGCGGAGGGTGGTAAATGATCTGCCTTTCCTAGAGGAAGGACAGAAGTGCAATGAGCCTAACTGGCATATGAATGGTCTCGAAACATTTCTGTTTTTTTGTTTGTTTGAACAATAAGATGCAAGTTGCAAGTGACAGGAAGAGAAGCAGTTTTGAGTCTGACGGCAGGTCCTGTCATCTCAGAAGCAGCAGCCCTTCACTTCCAGAAAGAATTGTTTTGAATAATAAGTTTTGGTGAAGGGTTTTATGGATATATATTTTTTTCTTTTCAAATTTTAAAGGGAACATTGTTTAATAAATTCTAATGGCCACCTGTAAAATAGAAGTTGTGAAGGACTCCACTGTGCCTCACTTCCTGCAGTGAACAGTGGTTCTGATGACACTGAGTATTACAAGATTGAAGGTGAGGACTTCCCCCTTCCCCCAGTGCCTAGAATCCTGCACAGTGTCTAGCTCTGGTCTCTTTGGCTATACGTAAAGCATCCCAGGTCAGCCCTAATGGAGTAGCAGCATTTAGACCCAGGATCCATCTTACGGTCTGTCTCACATCCCAGGAAACTTCACACTTCCTCCTGCTTCCACACTCCTGGAAGGTGACTGGCTAAGCAGCACCCTTGATTGTTTTATGTTTCCCACAGTGTATGTGGGCAAAGGGAGCCAGTGCTTGCCTAGGGCAGGAGGCTATAGTGTCCTTCATCATCCGTCTGCCGGAGCTGGAGCCGCAGGTGCTGACAATGCCATGGCAACTTGTGTATCAGTGAATGACAGGGAGATCTTCCTACAGAGGTTGTATTTTTTCTGCTACAAATTATATTTATAGCAAAGCTTAACTTTCCAAAGCCCTTGATTATCCAAGAGGATACAACCTCCTCAAGGATGTGGAGATTTGGGGGGATTAATTCAACTTAAAAAATTCATTACCACACACACCTTCACTCCAGACCATCTTCTTAGGTACTGTGACTCCATGATGTTGAGGACCTGTGACCTTCTCAAGCTATCTCCCACCTACATTAAACCAAGTCCACTTTGACAGAAAGTGAGAGGACAGGCCTGTCACCATAACCTTGAAGGTCATTACTGGAATACTCTTGAGTGCAGCGTTTTTAAAGCCAATTCTTTTTACCCCCCTCTAGAAAGTAGAATTTACATGTTATGGCCGGTTTGTTTTTCCTCCCTATGGGCTTCCTATGAGCCAGCTGTGTGTATTAGTGGAGACCCATCTTGTCAAGGGTGCCTGAGGTCCCCGGGGTGATGGGTGGGAAGACTGTCTTGTTTGGTACCTTGGCAGATCTACTCAGGGGCTGCAGGTGAATGTGATGCCAGGTGTTTGTGTGATATTCTTTGATCCTTCAGCCTATTATTCAGCTATGGATAAAGCCAGAGAATGTATCTTATGCATATCTGAGCATAACTGTAGCTGTGCTTTTTATTGATTCTGAAGCAAAGCCATGTTTTCTTTAAAGCACTTGTTAACCGAGCTGCAACATGTGGTAGGTTGACCCTGGCATTTCATCACCTCAGACAGAGTTTGGCTTGTGGGCTCTTCGGGATTCTCTCCCTTCTTCCATTGCTGTCTATTCCTTGCCGTACCTTTGAAACAAGCTACCTGTCAGTTGTAACTGGCCCTACTCTAGGCACATTTGCTAAAGCATGTGCGTATCCTGCCAGCAGGCCACTGTACCCTTCACTAAACACATTCAACCCGCGCAGGAAGAATGGGCCACCTCATCCTTTGGTCTGATACATTTTTTCCTCAACTCTATGTACTACAATTTTATTTGTACCTTGAAAACTAATGAATTTGGACAGACCTATCTGTAGCAGTTTGGTCTGCCGATATGTTTTCCCACGACATTGAACCTGAAGAGAGAAAGCCTCCAGCTGCCTCTAATGGGGTGAAAACAGTGGCTGGTCAGTGCTGTTATTGCTCATTGTAGAAACTTTTAAACTTTGCACTTTTCAAGTCTCACAGGCAACTTTCTCCGTCTATAAACTAACTCTTTGAATGTGTGATGTTCATGGTGAGGTAGACATCTTGCCTTTACCTCCACAAAGGGTATGTATGGCTTTTCTGCAATAGAAAGCAGAGGGACACCCTTTTCCCCAAGTGCTGAAGGTTTTTCAGAAATAATTAAAATTTGATACATATAGAAGCCCTGCTAGATAATAACAGAAACATTTCCCTAAAACCAGTTGCTCTCCGTGAATGTGCCAAGAGGGCAGGCCCCATGGGAGGAGGGAGGCCTAGCAAGTGTTTCCACGTGATTGCATGGGAAGCACCTGTTTATTTTGTAGATGTTTTGTCAAAGATGTCTTTCCAGCCTCTGGACAGACAGTCCCCCCCACCCCCTTCTGCGTTCTCTAGTTCTCGAGCAGGCTTTATCGTAATTGAAAATGTGCCTTAACTGACGCCGTATGTATTGATGTTAGGGCAGGCCTCTGTCTTAGGATTCTTTATTATAAAGCACTGTGTGCTCCATTAGCTACAGTCTTTGGTGCAGAGGATGAGAGATTTGTCTAGATGTATTTGTGCCTTTGTTGGCCAAACAATTTCTGAAGTAATGCTGTTTGCTTTGCTGTGGCTTCACGGGTTTATGTTTACTTTCCTGCTTTGTGAAATTTGAGGTGTATTTATGCATCTTAAGGTAAATGAGTTGGGCTTTTAAAAAAATACCTAAAATCTTTTCCTGCCTCCTACAGATTCCTTCTCTTTATAATTTATTTTCCCAACACTACAAAATGTGTTTGAAAATGTTCCACTTCATTTGTTTAATCTTTACCAATGCTTAGCAATATTTAACTCTCCTAAGAATATTTTGGGCTCCTTTTTAGAGACACAGAAGTAAGTGTAGATTTTGCTTTGTGAGGAATGAGCTACTGCGTTACAGCTGTGGAGAGGCTAGGCTCAGTTTTGATGCCTGCCTCCTTCTGTCGGTTTTGTTCCATTTGGAAATGAGTGTGAGGATTTTTCCTGTGCCTTTTATTTGCTGTCCTGTGGAAGGGAAGTTTAAGGGTAGAAAGACATGGTGTTGGGATTTTCCTTCAAAATCTGTGAGTGGTATTTCTGCTAGGTAATCCTCCAATATGTGGTCTAATTACGCTGGCCGCCCATTGAGAGCAGTTGCCTTATGGCCATGTTCTTACTGGTGATGCATTGACAAGCACATTTCTTCAGACGACTATCAATGTCTTAGGGCTGAATCACACTATATTCTGTTCACTGTGCATCAGACATCAGCAGTTACTGTGATGGACAAAGAAGTGCCTCTTTCCCTACCTAAGAGGGAGCCAGAGGATGGGAAGGAAGCCAAGAGCTCCCTGCAAGCCGTCTGTCCATAGGACACTGAAATAAGCCCACTGACAGGCTGGCCAAGCTAGTTGACCTAAGGAAGATGAACTTGCTTTGCCTAGGTGTTTTAGCAATACTCTAAGGCAGTATTACATTTGCCTTTTGTTCAGGCCATGATGTGTATTGCTAATACTGCACACCCTCACGATATCAAGTACACACTGTTCATGTTGGGGTGTGTGCATGTGTGTCCCAAACCTTGTTTTTGTTTTTGTTTTTTTCTTTTTCTGAATGTGATCATATTTTGGATGATATCTGAGCAGGGTTTCCTTTTTTTATTTATTACCAGTATATATTATATTATATATTATATATTTTCTTTCTTATAATGTTAGAGGAAAGTCAAATCTTGGTATTAAAACTGCTTTGAAAAGGAATAGGTTTTTCCAGGTGATAATGAAAATCACTGGTGTGTCTTTAATGAGTTTTTTCCTGGTTACTATGGAATAACATGCCGGCTATCGCCAACACAGTGGTTTTGTATGCAAGTCAGGGAGCATCGGTGCTCCCAGTGAAGAGCAGCAAAAGTAAGGGGAACACCACATTATTGTTTTTTTTAATCAGCTTCAGTAACGGAACTGCAAACTTGGGGCTTTTGTCACTAAACTTAGCTGCCTTGTAGAATCCTTTGAAGGGGGCAGACATGATCTGTGAGAGAATTTTCTTTCTTTTGTTCTAAGAAGAAAATCTGCAAAAGATCTTTCCAAAGATAATGTGCCACAGATCTTTTGTTTTTCTGTAAGGATTAAGTGCTGTTTTAAAAATGTAATTGACTTGTTCATCCACAGTCTTTCCTTTCCACAAGATCAAACTGTAGAAAAAAAGTATTTAATAAAAATTTAGAGACATCAATAGAGTTGAGCCTGTGGTTTCAATGGTGATTCTTGTTTGCTGGGCCAGGGTCTGCCTGGAGCCAGAGCTCAGGCTCACGGCCCCCTGCCTTACTTTCCCAGTGCTGGCACAAGCTGCCACGCCAGACAGCAGGCCTTTCTGCTGCATTCACGGTGTATTTATACTGTTGATGTGACGAAAGAAATGACACACTGAATGTTAGGTGGCTGCTTTTAGCTTGCTGTGGCAGACAAGCTGGTACAGTCTTCAGTGCTCAGGGACCTGGAGGCTGCCTGACCTAAGGGCACACCTCGACAGTTGCTTGGAAGTGCACCGACTCTTGACTTCCTGGATTTGAACCTTGGCTCCTCAGCTTTGGACATGTTATGTAACCTCTCTGGTCTTATCGTTAAGTGCTTGCTACTCCATCAGACTGAAAAGGCCACTGAAGACTGGTTTAGCCCATTTTCATCTTAGTCCTAATGACATGACATGAACCACGGAGCAAGCCCATGTAAAGGTGGCTACTGTAAGTGCAGAACGCCACAGATCTCCGCTCAAGTGGGCCTTGGGAGACATTTTTTCACAAAGACTTGTGTGACCTTCAATGTCAGCAGCAGCTGTCCTGACTTATTTAACTATCTGTTACTGTCTGTAACTTGGGATGTGACAAAGCACTGGCTCCCAGCCTGTGGGTCTTGATCCTTTGCTAAACTTCTATCTGTGAAAATATTTGCATTACAATTCCTAACAGCAATGACAGTTATGGAACAGCAACAAAAAGAACTTTATGATTGGGGTCAGAGCATTAGGAAGGTAGAGAACAACTGGTATAAAGGAAACGTTCATGACTATCCATCCCTAAAGCAAAGCATTGAGAAAACATCAAACTACTTCCTGGGATAAATTCTTAAGTGGACTGCAGAGTGAAAAGATGTCCATGTTCCCCATGCACACGGATATTCACACTGACCATTTCAAGTGAAGGGTAGGCGAGTGGCAAACGCTCCCCATAAGTGTTTTGGCAGATGCCTCTCTAGTCACCTGCCGTACAACTGCAGCACTGCAGCAGAGACTAAGAGAACACCCAGATCCTGCCAGTGACCTCAGGCAAGGTGTGTAGATTTCTTAAAACACGGATTCAGCTATACCGTGTTTTCTGTGGTCATTATGTCCCTGGGTTGAGGTGCATCATTGAGGCAATGTTGCACCACTGCACACCACCATTGGCACTGTTCGCTCAGATTCATTACAGATAACAGTGACTAGTGGTTCTTTACTGGACTATAAGCAAAGGTCTATTCCAGCTGTGATTAGGTCATTCTACTGTCTGAGTACCTGTGGATTCCTGGCAGACCACACTCTAGAAATGAGACTTAGGTGAGACCCCAAGACTTGTGCTGAAGGCTTCTGCCTGCCTTTGTAACAGACTGGAGGGCGGGCCTGGAAACACTTTCCCAACAGACACTTCTATTTTAGATAAAAGGCCATGTGTCCACTCTGGGTAAATGCTTTCCAACACCTCTGCTCCCCCACCCTCTCACCTCTTACCCCCATTACTGGGCTGCCCCTAAGAAGAAACAGTTAAGGGTTTTTACATCTCTGCTGCTAAATTGCACTCTAAGCGCCACCACTTGGCACCAAAAATGAAAACAACAGAAATGGCCAGGTGCTGTGGCTCATCAGGGTCCCGCACTGCAGCCTGCAGGAGGCCATCAGTGGCCTCCTGCTCTCCCACCTCCACTGCCGACCTTCGCAGAAGCTGGAGCAGATGTGATGTGACCTGGTCCTCAGGACTGTGACTGGGGTCAAGAGCCTCTAGGGAGGAGAGCTGACTGAGCTGTTTGCATGGTTCCATGACGCTTACTGGAAGTCTTATGCACATGCTGGTGTATTTTTACAAGTCTTCAGGGCTGGATCAAAGTGTACACCAAACTTGAAAAACTGTGTACTAGGCTGGCCTTGGTTCACAGTCTGTATTACTCACTCTTCGTTGCTGAGATAAATACCATGACTGACAGCATTTAATGGGAGAGTTATTCTGGTCCAGGGTCCAGAGCAGAGTCCATAATGGTGAGGACAGAGTGGCAGCAGGGAGCTGGATAACCCCATTTTGTCACACAGGAAGTGGAGGCCAGCTGAAAGTGGGGTGCTTCCTCCAGAAAGGTTCCCCATCCTAATAGGCCTATAGTACTGGATTTTCTTTTACTCTGGGCCCATGTTGGGACACCAAAATATTGTATGGAGGTCATTTCCTCCTCCAAACAACCCCAGCATCCTGTCCTAGTTAATCAAGTGCTAGGATTGTAGGTGCCACCATGCTGGGCTCAAACTTTAACATTTCAGTGTCACCAAATGTGTCACCTTCTTCCAGGTACGGCTTAGTTAATGTGATGGAGTTAAGTGCCTGGCTCTTAGGTAAGCAATGCAGGAGAAGCTGTAACCATTTTGTTTGTATCTCCAGTGACAATTGAAGCAGGCCACAGTGGTCATTTCTGTGTTTGCCCCTGGGACCCCTGCCATTTTATTATCTCTATATGGTCCAGTGAAGCTGAAGAAGGCGGTGGGTCTCAGTCAACATAGCTGTCTCTGTTCTTTCCCATCTCCACAGGCCTCGGCCATGCCACAGGTGTGTAAAGGGCTCAGGGAAGACAGTGGATGAAATCAGAACCATTTGGTCTTGACTTTAACAGGGTTGGTTGGATGAGTCAGTAGGTGAAGGCACCTGCCACTAACCCTGACAGTCTCAGTTTGGCCCAGTGCCCCACCTCCACACAAATAAGCCGTTTTCTTTTTAAACTAAAAAAGCCATTGGCCTAGTCTGAGCTATCAGTAGTAGTAAAGAAGGGACACTTTAAAGATTGTTCTTAGTATGCTAACAGAAAGGAAACCACGAAATAAAGGCCAATTTTAACAAGCTAGTTTTGAAGCTAGGCTCTTTAATTAGGGCCAGGTTTCCCAGGTGTAATGTGCAGAACTTACCACTAGGTGGCAAGCATTTCCTTTGGCTTTAGAATGAAATAACCAAAGGAAACAAGAAGCTAGATGATGGAGGGAGGTTAGAGATCCAAGAATTTTTTTTCCTGGTGGGAATATAGTGTGATATAACCACTGTTCAGAACACTGCATCGGGGTTTTTAAAATCAAGTTACATAAACCCAGCAATTGTACTTGAGAAGGCAATAGGCCAAGAAAAGGAAAACCAGTTCATCACAACACTCGCCCACAAAATGGCAATGATCTAGACGCCGCCATGGCATCAGAAGATGGTCTGGAGGGCATGCGACAGTGTGCATGAGCAGACCTCACAAACATGAGGCCAAGAGAGATAAGCCCCAGGCAAGACTACACTGAATTAATGTGACTCACTGCCCAGAAAAGGGAGGGCTGGGGGCAATTCTGAGAAGTGATGTAGCATTCATTCCAAGTCCAGATTATGAGGAGCTAGCACATTTCTGTAGTGTCACCGCGTCACACAGTGTCAGTAAAGCTGACCCCAACCTCTTGCCCTGGACCAGGGACTAGAAAATGAAAGACAGACAGTGGTTGATGGAACTGACCCGCCGGTCCCCAGGCAAGAGGATCACTCTCTTCACCAATGACTGAGTGGGGAGAGGGCGCCAGGTAAGGGTGTTTGCTGCATCTGTTGACTAAACCGTAACCTCCAGTCATAATTCTTTTCTCTGCATCCTGAGGCATTTGTGATGACTCAGCACTTCAGTGCACCTGCTGCTTCTTAGAATGTATACAGTTAGCTTCCCAAGCTTCAGATGCAATCATCTTACAAATGAGACATTCAGAGAAAAGCTCGTAGTGATCTGTACCAAGTCAACATTCTGTTCCTGAATTTTTCTCTCATCATTAAATTCTCTCTAGAAACTTTAGGGGTGAGAAATATTTGATCAAAGAGTTCATTCAAGCTGGGAGCAGTGTCACAGGATTGATTTTAGGACTCAGGAGGCAGATATAGGTAAATCTCTGTGAGTCTGGATTAATCTTAGGATTCAGGAAGTAAACACAGGTCGATCTCTATAAACCTGAGGATAGCTTGGTCTACAATTGTGAGTTCTAAACCAGCCAGGGCTACATACTGAAGCCCTGTATTTAAAGGCCTTTGCTCTACTAACATGGTCAGTAAACCTCACAGGAATGTGGTGCTGAACAAGAGAAAGGCCTGTGAGTCATCACTGAAGTGAGGGTGTTCTCTTCCTCCAGATTCCAGAGGGCTAGCCCAAGACACATAAGACTCTTCCTCCAGATTCCAGAGGGCTAGCTCAAGACACATAAGACTCTTCCTCCAGATTCCAGAGGGCTAGCTCAAGACACATAAGACTCTTCCTTCAGATTCCAGAGGGCTAGCTTAAGACACATAAGACTCTTCCTCCAGATTCCAGAGGGCTAGCTCAGGACACATATGACTCTTCCTCCAGATTCCAGAGGGCTAGCTCAAGACACGTTATAAGACAAGGTCCTGGCAGTTTGGTGTGATAGTGCCCGCCTGTAATTCAAGCATCAGGGAGTCTGAGGCAAGAGGGCTGTGGTAGGTTCAAGGCTGCCCTGAGCTACATAATAAACTCAAGCAAGACTAGCCTGAGCTACATTTTTGTCTTCTCAAAAACCAGAATATTAAAAGGAAGGGATTCTGGAACGGCAGTGATAATATTGGCAAAATTTCTGAATTCCTGTCACCCACCCAGTGTTGCCAGAGTAAGGGAGATAAAAGTTCACAGACACTCTAGAACAAGAGCAACCGGGAGTGTGCTGCACTGACTCACCAGGCAGAACCCAGATCCCAAGAGGCAGCTGAACTGGTAAAGTTTCATCCCTTCAACAGCAGGTGAGAACAAGGGAGCCCGGGCAAGATCCGAAACAGCTACAAACGTGTGCGTACAACTAATACTTAACTAATGAGCCAGACCACACAGAGCTGGGCACGGTGGTTCCCAGTGTGATTTGGATCACACGGTTTAGGTCAACCGGAACTCCAGAGCTCTCAAGTCAATACCCAAGGATGAAGATGAGGCTCACTAGGAGAGGAAGCGTGATCCTCAGTCTAAATCCCAGAATAGCAAACAAACAAACCCAGCCACCAAAGTCCCAGAGCCAACTGAGCAGGCAGACATTTCAAAACACACTGCTTAAAACAGACAACCAAGTCTCAGTGTGGTGATATACTGTATATTTAATAAAAATAGTCTGAAAATCAGAGGACAGAGCCAAGCCATGAAGGCCAGGGAGTGGTAACCCGTGCCTTTAATCCCATCACTCAGGGATCTCGGTGAGTTCAAGGCCAGGCAGTGGTGGTACAAACACAAACTTTTAATCCTAGCGCTAGGAAAGTCCAGGAAATGAGACAGCTGGGCAGCAGGTGAGAAGGGAGGTCAGCTTTTCCTGTAACTTCCCTTGTCAGCTGAGCACAGAGAGATGGGGGGGGGGGCAAGGATTCGTGAACAGTCCTGAGGGGTTGGCTAGGTGAGACATGGCTGTGGTTTGTTCTCTGTCTCTCTGATATTTCAGCTTTTCCCCAGTATCTGGCTCTGGGTTTTTATTATAATACCAAATAAATTTGTGCAGCATCTGGCACCCAACATGGGGCCAGATGCAAAGGAAGGAAGATGAGATGCTGCACTGAGAAAAGGTACCAAGCCACGTGGCTGAACGTGGATTAGAATCATGGGTTAATTTCTGAGTAAGCAAATAATAAGCCTGAGCCATAGGCCAAACAGCTCATAATTAATAACAAACCTTTGTGTAATTATTTGCTGGGAAGTGGCTGCTGGACAGGCGAGAGAGAGAAAAGTCTGACTAAACATATAAAACATACATAGGCATGGAAAACGAATGTGAAATTTCAAATAGCCAAAGAGAATAACTTTCCAGTTTACTATGATAAACTAAAGTTACACAAAACATTAGACTCTCCATGAACGTACACACAACCTACACACCCTCACATACCACACACACACAGGCACACACACACACAACTTCAAAAATTAAAGAACAAGAATAAAATGTGTAATTAATATTTACAGATATTTTAAGGTGAACATTTTATGTAAAACTTGTGTCAGCAAATAAGTGTCTTTGTTTCATTTCCCATTACTAGGATGAATACCCCAACAAGCAACATGCATGCACACAGACACACACACAAGTAAAGTTAAAACGTACAGTGGGTACCCAAAGAGCACAGCCACCACCTGCACTATTTGGGAGCCTCTAATGTCCCTTGACTGGTAACTGGGGTGGGGGAATATCTCATGCCTTGTACTGTGATTTTTCTTTTTGGAGCAGAATTGTCTACCCATGCAGGGCAACTTCATTCAAACTTTTAAAGTCATAATTTAAAAGTAGCTGAGTGGTGGGTTTGCACAAGTCACTTCCATACATCCTTAATTTGGGTCAGTTTGTCCGTGGCTTCTCTGCTCCTCCCCTCCCCTTTACTATCACATGCAGTCTACTATTCTTCCACTAGTTTTTAGCTGGACCATGAGATGGGAAGGCTCCCACAGGCTTTTCCTATACCTCCCATTGGTTGGCTTCCCCTCACCTCTATCTCTTCCATATCCACACCCCCTCCCGTTTAAACACACTTACCTGTAATCTACTAAATTCTCCTTTATCAGTCATAGAGAAACAAAAACAAAGAAAATTCTCAATTTTGTCACAATCTCTTATGTAGTCATTTAACAGCTGATGTAAGTTAAATAGTTCACCGAGGAATTAAGGAAGTGAATTATACTCCCAAGGAGTAAAACATCTACTCAAACATTAGCCAATAGGCATAAACAGTGAAAGGCAAAGACAATGCTCATGTGCTTAGAAAGTCAAAGTATCAATATAGTAAAGTATGGCTTCAATGACTAAACGGGGAACCACACAAAGGAGCCTAGAAATGGGTCTTGAAGAAATAATACTCAAGAAGTTGGAATTGGTGCAACAGTCCCAGCTTCATGGAAGGTGGGGACCTCATTAAAATTATATATTTATTTATATAAATGTTATATACATATGTGTGTGTATATATTCACACACACACACACACACACACACACACACACACACACACACACACACACACGCAAACACACATATTCCTGCCAGGTAGTGGGGGCACACACCTTTAATTCTAGCACTTGGGAATCAGAGGCAGGAAGATCTCTTTGAAGCCAGGTGAGTCACAGAATGAGTTTCTGGACAGCTAGGGCTGTATAGAGAACCCTGTCTCGGAAAAAAAGCTCAGTATATTTTTCACTTAGAATTTAGTATGTGAGCCGTTTTACAGCTCTCTTTGTTACCATCTGAGGTTGGCCTGAGGAGTCATTTCTGAATATTCCATTTCCTCATTTCTGTGCACACACTTGCCATATAAGCACATTATTCTTCTACCCAAAGTCATACTCCAAAGCATGTCTCTCTTTTTAATCTATTGATCCTACTTATTGTCTTCTGCTGTTGTCAGGCCCTTCAAGACTATGTGTCTGACTGCCAATGTTCTGTTTACTTCTCATTTTTTTATGAGTCCTTCACACAGGTACAAGGGTATAGACTTGGCATGTTAGATGACCACTGTCTAATAAACATTGGAAATAGAGTCCACAAAACTCTCTACAGATGACAGGACTTTGCTAAAGAAAATATTTTAAATAACCAAATGCCATATTAAGACAATATATACAGCATGCATGCCAGTAAGCAGTGTCCAGCAGTCTACTAGATGAGAAACTGACCGTGGCCACACTTCAAGGCATTGTTCACATTCAGTGACATGAAACCAGTCTGCCAAGGCTTATGGTTAAATGAGTTGAGGGTTGGCTGAATATAGCTGGTTATACTAGAGAAAACTGACCCAGAAAAACCTGCTCAGAGGCTTACATAATACACACTGCATTAACAAGTGCTCTTTAACCTCCCTGGGAATCTGGCTCTGGAACTGAAGTTGCCATACCCTCCTGCTTCAGACCTAAGGACATTTTTGCAGTGTCCTCCAAGACTCCATGTCTGGGGATGGGTGGACCCTGTGCTTCTTGGTCCTGTGAGAAAGGGTGAGCTGCAGATCAGGCCATGAGTAAAGATGCTATGGTGTGGGGCACAGGTGAGTATTGTAGGAGTAAAAAGCCTGCTGTCTGGAACATGGAGGCAAAGCATCCCAGACACCTTCCGAATGCATGAGACTCAGCTACTGCTTCTCCTGTGACATAAAAGTTCCCGTGGTTGAAAACTAATAAGAAGGCCCTGGACCCTCTTTAAGGGTGTCTGGTGTCCAGGGCCTCTCCAGGGGCCTCTGCTGGGCACTCTGAGTCTCATGTTATATCCTTCTGTGTTTCTGTTGCTCGCTATTTAGTCTTCTAGTCTTGCTGTAAGCTCAAACTCAGTCATTTGAAACAGAAACCACAGCTGTCATGGATCATTCTCCATACAAAACAACCTGACAACAGGAAGAAAATAACCCCATACGGAGACTTTAAAATTTGTTATATGAAAGATGATGATGATGTCAATTTGAGCACTTGGGTTTGTTTTTTGTTTGATGAGTCTGATAGTCCCTGGGCCAGAGTTCATATCCCTAGTACTCTCATAAATGCCAGGTAGGTGAAGTGAGCTGCTTCCGGCACTCTGGAAATAGACAACGGGGATGCCTGGGGCGAGCTAGATGTATATATGAGCTATGGGTTCAACTAAGAGAGTCTACCCTAGTGAGTGGGATGGACAGCAACCTAGAAAGTTTGCGATGTAAGTCCCCTACCTACATATGAATGTGAACACACATGTACCTCACATATATACACATTATGACACAGTGGGACTGTCAATATGGCGGGCTTCCGATTATTTGTAGAAATATCCAGATAAGTTTCAATAAATACTTGTGAGACATTAAATAACGAAAGAGAACTAGGAGTTTCCATTCTCTCTGTTTTTACCAACAACGTACTTTATTAAGGACGAACTTGACTAATCACCAAACTACACTGGCTGAAGGACTTCTGTAAAAATGCATTCACTTCCTGATAATAAATAAATCAACCAGCGTTGTACAATTAGAAAAATCAAGACAGTGACAAATAACAAAATAAGAAGAAAATGGCTCCTGGGTCCAAAATCCAATGATCAAATCAAAGGCCAAAGTTAAAGGAAGCTTCAGGTTTTCCGAACCCTGGTCATGTATGTACACAATTCCTTTTCAAAGTCTCTCCACTGGCCTAGAGTAGCTAATGTACCCTGTCACTACAACACTCTTAGGGGCACATTTTGCATGAGATGGAAACACCAGCCCTAACAGCAGCCAGTGCACTTGGTGAGGGGCGGGGCTAGCATGGTTGTGCTCTGTAGTTCTAAAACTCCAAACAGACACAAAGGGCTTCTTACAGACACTAAAATGGTTTCAAGAATGCCTCAGAAACACACATTTTCCTGCTTCATAAATGCCCCAAACTGAGAGTTACCACCTAAAGACAAAGAGCAAAACATAAATGTATCAGCACCATGTAGAATGATCCTCAAGGGAGCAGGCCAAAAGTCCTCATGTTGAGCAGACTTATCCCTCCTTGGAAAAATCTACTACCTGAAGTTAGTTATCTTCAGGAAAAAGAACAGATAAAACTCAATAAATTACATTTTATTCATCAAAATAAACAGCTATTTTAAGGTTTGGCACTATATGAAACGTTTTTCAGAATAAGAACGGGTTCAAAGATAGACTGCTTCCTGTCTACTTCATTATTTTCTAGAGCAGGAAATATCGCAGGTTATTGTGACCAATATCAGTTATCAATCCACAAGGTGTGCTTACTCCCCATACAACAGCTGACATTCAACAGGACAATAGCTGCAGTCATAATCAAAATGCTGTCTTCCCATCCATCAGATGTGACTGCATTGTTGCTGCTGGGACTTGAATCACATACAGTCAACCACATTAGTGGATCCGTGACCTACATCTCTGATCTGGCTAGTTAAACAGTCACACACAGCTACACCGGCACCAGCTCTGCAGTGAGACACAGGTCCAACCAGCTCCCACCTGGAAAGACAGGACAAGACTGTCACCACAGAGTATAGGGATCCTGACCAGAGACAATACTTGGGAACGTGGGACTGGTTTTTAAAAGACAGCAAGATTCCAGAGAGAAATGAGATATCTCCAAATTTTCTATCAGTGACACAGCATTCCACCATTATCTCAAGTTTGCTTCCCACAGCTTCAGTTATCTACAGTAAACCACATGAAATAGAAATTTCTGGGAATAAGCAATTTTTAAATGCTATGCTGTTCTGCCTTGCCTAGGATAGCCCCCTATAAGTGTGTCATTTCTGTAGATGCTCCCTGCTCACTGATCACCAAGGAGCTGAACCAACTACCATGGTATAGTTTCTTTGCTCAAATAACCTTTGTTTTACTTAGGAATGGCGCTAAGTATGAGAACAGTGATGCTGGAAAACTCATCTCAGTATGCTGCTGAACGTGTTCCATTTGGTTACTAACTGTTAACCTTGCACTGTGCCTAACCTGACAGAGAAACAGTGCTATGTATGCCAAGTTGGATACCTCTACCACAGTCTCAGGTAGCAGCTCAGGGAGGGTGACCCCAAGGATAATCAAAGAGCTCAGTCCTAATACGAAGTGATGAATCTAAGAACATGTTACTTACTTATTCAGCACGGGATCAAATGCTTCCACGGTGTTTAGGTATGCATTGCCGTTATGACCGCCAACTGCAAAGATTTTGCCCATCACTGTTGCGATCCCTACTCCACCCCTGGGAGTTGTGAGTGCCGCCACATAATCCCACTTGTTGCTTCTAGGGTCATATCGTTCAACTGAACTCAAAGGGGAATTATCATCAAAACCACCTATAACAAATATTTTTAAAATGGAATTGCATTTCATAAAAATTGACAGTAAAATCTCAACAAAACAGTTTATAAAACTCAAGCTTTCCTTGGGCCTGGTGGACCACACCTTTTATCCCAGCATTTGGGAGACAGAGGCAGGCCCTGCAGATCCCTGAGTTAATGGGTTCCAAGACAGTCAGGAGCATGTAGAAAGCCTCTGTCTTAGACAAAACAAAACCCTCAAGCTCTTTTGTTTTTTCCAAGACAGGATTTCCCTGTGCAGCCTTGGCTGTTCTGGAGCTCACTTTTTGAGCAGGCTGGTTTCAAATTCACAGAGATCTGCTTGCCTCTACTGCTGAGATCAAAGGTGTGCACCACTCCTGCCCAGCCAAATAAATTTCTTCTAATGGGCTAATTTTATTATGTTAATTGAAATAAATTCTTAACTTTATGTACATAACCAGATGTATTTGTGGCAAATGCATATTACAGTTTCATCACAACTGTAATTCCTTTCCTTGTAATAAAATCCAGTTACGCTCATGTTAATGTGGAAGTTCAGAGTTTTAGAGTTACATTCTCCACAGCCTTCTTTTTTATTGGCTCCATGTAAACTCCTCAGTAAGAAAGAATCAGCGCTGGGGACATGGCTCAGCAGTAAGGTTCTAGCCTAGCACACAGGCCTTTATTTACAGGCTTCACTCGAATGCCGCCCCTACTTTACATCTAATCTAAGTTTTCTTTTGGGATTTTTGTTTGTTTGTCTGAGACAGGGTCTTATTCTATAGTCCTGACTTGTCTGGACCTCACTATGTAGATCAGGGTGACCTCAAGCTCACAGAGATTCACCAGCTTCTGTCCTCTAACTGCTGGTATTAAAAGCATGTGCCACCATACCTGGCAAAGTTTTAAATATGAAGATTTAAGTCAGGAAACATTAATGTCAACTTTAAGAATTCAAAAGCACATCTCAGGACTGAGTCTACTAAAGATTAAATGTGATGATAGTTTGTTACTGAGTTATTTTATGGCATTTGTTACCGTATGCCTAGATATACTAAATTAGAGAGATGACATGTACTCACCAACAACATACAAACAGCCATGAAGTTCACTAACACCATTGCCTGCTCTTCGCTGACCCATTTCCTTGACTTCTATCCACTTGTCCAGATGCGGATGGTACCTCTCCACGCTGGACAAGGAGGCCACTCCATCATTACCGCCCACTGCATAAACATGGTTCTAAAGGGATAAAATATGCATTGGATTTTAAGTAGATTTATCCACAGTCCTAAAGGTAAGCCGAGTGTAGGGAAACTAGTATTTCATGAACAGTCTGGTATAAAGTCAACATGAGTCAGGACATGTTGACATGAATGTGACTGGTGCCTTTCCAATGAGAAGGGACCACGTAACTTACTACTAAAGCCACAGAGCCAACGCCTCCACGGGGAGTGTTCATCGGTGCCACTGTACTCCACTGGTCAGATTCGATGTCATATCTTTCCACATCACTGAAGCAAGTATTGTCATCTAACCCTCCGATCGCATATATTGGGCCCCCTAAGGAGGCTAAAGCAATCCCTCGCCTGCAAAAAAACAAACAAACAAACAAAAAACAGTAAAGCATTCTTTAGTGTCTGAGTTTGTTTCAGGAAAAAGAAGGAAATTTCACCAAGGCAATCTACTTCTGAGGATAATCATCAAAGCGTGTAGTTTATGTCCAGTGTTTTAAAATGTACTAAAGTTTCTGAGCAAGTGCTCAGGTCCTTTGACCTGTGCAGTGCATGGCCTACACAGTCTACTGGAAACTTGGGTAAGCTCTGTTTTTTTCCCCTGGTGTTGAGCCCAGGGCTTTGCATTTGTCAGGAATGCATTCCACCTCTGAAGTTCATCCTAACCCTAAACAAAGAATAAATAATGTTGCAAAACCCAACAAAATAGCATAAAGAAACCCAAAGAGAACAGTCTGCTGCAGATTCAAAAAGCCAACTTCAGTTCTGAATCCATGAGTTCATTTTATTGCAGGATTTCATTAAAACATTGCATAAAGAACATTCATTTTTCTATCACATGCTTTGTATACACTGCTTTATATCTAAAGAGCATTTATTCTTTTCTTTGAAAGGAAGACTTAGCTCCTACTGAAAGTTAACTCACTGTTATATGGGCAATAAAAATGACGAATTACAGCCACCAAAAGTTGAGCTATTCTAACTGCTACAGTCGCCTTAGAGGCCTCTGAGGATAGACCTTCACTTACAGTTGGCTTGAGGCCCCACCTCCCATTTCCCTTGTAAAATTAGAAAAGTAAACACCAGCTTTGCCACTCTGAAAGCTTTTTGGTCAAAGTCTGGAATGCTCTAGGCCCAGTGGATGTACAGTTTCCACTACAGTCACACAGCATGTCCTTGGCTGTCTTCCCAACCTGCTAGTCCTTCCTTAATGCAGCCTAGGTTATCATCCCTGTGTTTACATCATTCAAGTTTTTGTGCTTCCCTGGATACATGTTATTTGAACATCATCAACATATTTATGTATAAACAGATTACATTAGTTGCAAATCCTGCACCTAAATTAAAGTTTAAAAGTTGATAGAGACCAGCAAAAGGAACAGTGTAGCCATCACCATATGGCGTGTACAACATAAAGAGAAACATGATGATAGTTCTGAGTTCTCCTTGCTTCTCTGAATGTAGAAACGGCACTGGAAACACACTACCCCTCTCTTTTAAGTCTGTTTTGAACACTACAAGCCAACTATGTCACTCTTCACCAAACATGCGCAAACCCAGTCTCCTACCATGCAACTGGTCTGGCTTAGGCCTTAATACATATCCTTGATTGACACTTTTTAAAGGGTTTTGTCTTCAGAATATCTGGTCTGCTTGTTTAGGGGGCTGCTGCTGCTGGCTGCCATTCTAGATGGTAGTATGTAGAAGAATGCAAATAAACCCAAACCTATCACCCTGCACAAATTTCAAATCCAAGTGGATCAAAGACCTCAACATAAACCCAGCTACACTGAACTTGATATAGAAAAGAAAGTGGGAAATACCCTCCAATGCATTGGCACAGGTGACCACTTCCTAAATATAACACACGTAGCACAGACACTAAGAACAACAATCAGTAAGTGGGGCCTCCTGGAACTGAGAAGCTTCTGTAAGGCAAAGGACACAGTCAATAAGACAAAATGACAGCCTATAGAATAGGAAAAGATCTTCACCAACCCTACATCTGACAGAGGACTGATTTCTACAATATATAGAGAACTCAAGAAACTAGAGCCTTAAAACCTAAATAACCCAATTAAAATGGGGTTTAGAGCTAAAAATGGAATTCTCAACAGAAGAATTACAAATGGCTGAAAGACACTTAAGAAATTGCTCAACATCTTTAGTCATCAGAGAAATGCAAATCAAAATAACTGTGAGATACCATCTTACACCTGTCAGAATTGGCTAAGATCAAAAACACAGATGACAGCCTATGCTGGAGAGGATACAGAAGAAGGGGAACACTCCTCCACTGTTGGTGGGAGTGTGAACTTGTACAGTCACTCTGGAATGCAGTATGGCAGTTCCTTAGAAATCTGGGAACCAATCTCCCCAAAGATTCAGCAATACCACTATTGGGCACATTCATACCCCAAAGGCATTAGCTCAACTATGTTCATAGCAGCATTATTTGTAATAGCAAGAACCTGGAAACAACCTAGATGCCCCTCAACTGAAGAATGGATTAACAAACTGTGGTACATCTACACAATGGAGGACTACTCAGCAGTTAAAAACATGACATCCTAAAATTTGTAGACAAATGGATGGATTTGGAGAATATCCTCCTGAGCAAGGTATCACAAGCCAAGAAAGATAGGCATGGGATGTACTCACTCATAAGTGGATTTTAGACAAAAAACAAAGAATACCCAAGCTGCAAACCACAACCTCTGAACAGCTTGGGATCAGAAGGAACTTAAGAAAGGCATCCAGAGATTCCCCTAAGAGAAAACAGAAGATCACCTTAGCAAGTTGGGATCACAACGGGTGCAACCAAGGAGAGGTGGGAACCAATCATGAGAGAAGGAGATGGTTGAGTGAAAGGAGCAACAACGAGGGAGAAAAAAAAGAGATGGACATCTTGATAGAGGAAGCTAATGTGGGGTTGGGTGCTAGGGAAACCTCCAAGAACTCACAGGATGTCCCTGGCTAGGTCTCCAACCAATAGTGGAGGGGTGCCTGAACAGGACTTCTCCTAGAATCAAATGAGTAACCACCCTAAGTGTCATCACAGAACCTACATCCAACAATGGATAGAGGTGGAGGCAGAGATCCATGGCTGAGCACTGGGCTGAACTCCTGATCCAGACAATAACAGGGGAGGAGAGTCTATGAGCAAGGGGATAGCAATTATGAGGAAAATTCCCACAGTGATGCAGGCTGGAGCTCTGGGGAGCTCACTGAATCAAGAACAGCCACTGGAGGGAGATCCATTGGAAAAAGGAGCTAGGCCCTCCAAGGGTAGCAACTGTCCACTGGCATGGGCAATATGTGAGGCCTCGAGGGGTGGGATTAGACTGTGTTCCTGTGTGTGGGCTGGCACCCTGGAGCCCATTCTCCGCAGAGGAACACCTAACCCAGTCTTGACTTTAGGATGAGGAAATCTTATTTGCTTGGAGAGGATGTGCCACGCTGAGCTGACCCACCTTGGGACTTCTTGACCTTTTGGGGTAGGGAATGGGGAGGATTGGGAGGGGGAGGCTGATGGCTGACTGGGAGGAGTTGGGAGGGAGGAAGGAAGGATAGATGGGTAAATAATGACTTTTTTATTAAAAAAATAATAAAATAAAGAAAAAATATATTTTTATGTTCTAATACAGAAAATATGAAATAAAATAGTTTATCTGTAGTATTTTTTTTTTTTTAAAAGAAACCTAAAAATGTCTAAGGAGGGGATGGAGGGATGGCCTAGTGGTCAAGAGCACTTGCTGCTCCTGCGGAAGACTGGAGTTTGATTTCCAGGAGTCCTGTTAACCTGCTCACAGGCAACTATAACTCTAGCTCCTGGGGATCTGGTGCCCTCTTTGGCTTCAGTGGGCATTGCATGCATACGTGCATACACACACATACACACACACACACACACACACACACACACACACACACACACAATGAATCTATAAAGAAAAATGTATCGGGAAATCAGCAAAAGCTTTGCATCATGCTCTTTTTGTTAAGATACAGGAAGCTGGGTGAAAGATATATGGTATACTTTAGCATGACTGGAGTTTCAAACCAGGTAATTCTTTGCTCTAGAAGGCTGTCCCCCAGCACTGGGGGGTTTTAGCTGCATCCCTGACCTCCTCTATGACACATTAGCAGACACTGGAAAGGAATGTATGATGCTTTTCCCTGAGAACCTGCTGCTGCCTGTGACTCTCTGTGAGGTCTCATGACATGAGATCCTGTCTCCACACACACGACAAAAAGAAACAAAGCAAAATACCAAAGGCTGTGGAGGTGGCTCAGCAGATAAAGGCATTTGTCACTTAGCCAGGCCAGAGTGTGACCCTGGAACCCACGTGGAAGGAGAGAACTGACTCCTGCGAGCTCTCCCTGACCTACACACGGGTACTCCTGGTGCAGGCTTGCACCTCCCTTCTCTTCTGCCAAATAAAGAAAGAAATGCAGAAAGAATTTTAAATAAAATTAAACAAAACAAAAAGGAATGCTACCATATTTATAACCTTTCTGAAAAAATCTATGGCTGTTTCAAACAAAAGTTTCAAAAAGAACAGCAAGACTTCCTACAGAAAACTGTGACTCCTATGATGGGGAGTAAAGTGAGTCCATTCAGACAAGTGTGAAAGTGTGTGTGTGAGTGTGTGCTGGAGGAGTCCACACGAGGGTGTCAGACCCCCTGAAGCTAGAGCTCCAGGTGGCTGTGAGCTTCTGAGTGTGGGTGCTGTGAACATCCTAACTGCGGAGTCATCTCTTCATCTCTCCATCCCCTCATGACTCGTTCTTTTTTCTTTTAAACACTTATTTTATGTGCATTGATGTTTTCCTGTGTGTATGTCTATGTGAGGGTGTCAGATCCTCAGGAACTAGAGTTAAGCTGGGAGCTGCCATTTGGGTGCTGGGAACTGAACCTGGCTCCTCTGAACCATCTCTCCAGCCCCCTATGATTCCATTCTTAAATATAAAAAAACTGTGACCAAGCATTGCTTTGGATGCTTTGACAAAATGGGCTTGAGAAGGATATGTTTCTAAAGGTAGATTAAAAAACCCTTCAAAATAAAAATTTTCAGTAATTTTCCTTTTAACTTTACACTATCAATCCCAAAGGAATTTTCATGGTAACTCACCTCTTGGTGTTCATTGATGCCTTCATCATCCATTTATTAGTGAGCGGATCAAACATCTCCATGCTACCTAAATGTTCATTGCCATCATGTCCACCCACTGCATACACTTTACCTGTCAAATAAACAAGCATTTTAATTCCCAAGTGATATTATTTACATGTAAGCAATATATAACTAGAATGTCATAATAAATTAACTTTTAATATTTTTTTTGCAGTTCAACACTGAGTTGATGTCACCAGTGGGAAGTGAATGTCAGTGCAAGCGTTCCCTAACTCCCTTGTGTGTAAAGCTGTAATGCTTTCAAACACCATTCATGGGTTTCATCACTTTTTATTAAATAGGAAATGAAATAATTCTGCCTTCAAAACAGGTCAGTAAAATGAAAAAGGCTAATAACAAATTATAAGGAAATTATGAAACTCTTAATGCAAAATGATCATCCTTTTTTCTGAGTAAAAAATCAATAATGAAAGTGAGAAGGATGACTGTGGTCTGTCACTGAGCTGTGTCCTCAGCTGTCTCAGCATTCCCTACACTAGACAGTTATAGAAGTTAGATTAAAATCATTACTAAAAATTAATTGCAGAACCATAGAAAATTTGTTAGAGTTAGGGAATCACCTTTCCTGCATTTTATAAAAGGACAAATGTTTCTGAAAACACAGGGGCTGGGGGATATCTCAGCAGCTAAAAGTGCTTGGTGCTCTTGCAGACAACCCAGCAGCACTGTGTTGAGGCTCAAGACTGTCCTGAACTCCAGCTCCAGTGGGATCTGATGCCTCTTCTGGTCTCTTCTTGCACCAGGCACACACAGTGCACATACATACAGACACAAAATCATACACATGAGATAAAATGGCTGGGCAGTGATGGTGGTACACACTAGGGCAACCCAGGGAAACCATGTCTCAGAAAACCACAAACAATAAAATAAATAATTAAAAAAATCTCTTAAAGTATATAAAAATAATTTAGGAGCTGGGGCTGTAGCCCAGCTGGCAGAGTTCTTGCCTATCACACAGGAAACCTGCCTGGGTCAGCTCCCAGCACTGAGTAACTAGATGTGGTGGTACACCCTTGTGATCCCAGCTGGAGAGGCAGAAGCAGGAAGATCAGAGTTTAGAGGTTAGCCTTAGGAACATAGTGAGTTCCAAGAAAGGGACTTTCTCCTGAAAAAGATTTTAATAAAAACTATAAAACTGATTTAGAACAAAGATATTTACTATAATTGGTTCCAGGACATTTCATAAATATGAAGCATTCTACCACTGAGACACATTCCCAACCTTGGCAATTTGAAACAGGGTCTTGCCATGTATCTCAGGATGGCCTAGAACTAAATTCTCCTGCCTCAGTCTCCAAACGCTAAAATTATGAGCATGTGCTACCATACTCAATCACAAGAATTTTGTTTTCCAGCTGCTCATTTGTAAAGTTATATGTTGACACACTTACTTATATAACAATTTATTAATTTATATACCAATATGCTAATTTCTACACCAACGTGCCAAGCATCTGTGGACAGAGGCAAGCACATGACCACCATTCAATTCATCAACATATTAAAATACTTTACAATTAATACGTCTCATTATAAAAAGAAAATTTCAAAGCTCATGTAATTAAGAAAAGCACCATGGTTTTATAATACCATCTTCAGCAACAATAGACCCACCTTCCACTGAGATCACACCCACATGTCGCCTTCGGCTATTCATTTCTGGTCCAAAGAACCAACTGTTCTTGTTGATAGAATAGCATTCAATACTACGAAAGGGGTCACCAGATCCACCTCGACCACCTACACAGAACAGCACACCTAAAGGCAAAGGCACAAGACATAGATCAATATCATGGCTTTTAAAACTTTATTTTTAATTAGTGTGGAAAATGATTGTCAAATTCAGATCAATTTTTTAAAAGGATGAGTTATGGAATCTAATTTAATTTTCTTTTTGTTCCCTTCCCTTGAACTTTTCAAAGAATGTGATTCATCAGTTATCTGTCCTTTTGTATATCTTTACTCACTACAAGTCACAACACAATCAATCCACTTATTTTCTTTAGGAAAAAGGACAGGCATATTCATATAAAGCAAAGAGACCCTCTGTCCCTGCCACTGTAGGGCAGTCTGCTTCCGTCAACCTCTAGTGTTCCATCCTGAACACACACAGAGTTAGTCATTTACCGATTTGGAAAACTCCTTTCTTTGGTGCCTGTGACATCTAGGTTTCCTTTCTGTTTTCATGTTCCACCCACTGCCCACTCATCACTTTTTACACTCTCAGGAAAGGTTTATCTCTGTGTTAAACTGCCTGTATCACGGTATCTCCAATAAACACACCTAGGCTATGCTGCCACCTGAAGCTTACAGACTCCTGAGACCCAGGGTGTCCACAGCATCTCCTTCCTTCCTTTCTCAACATGTCACACCTGTATCAAGCTGACCTTATCTAACCAGACAGTGCCTGGTATGTGTTCAGCTGTGGAAGTGAGTGTTTACACACTAACTACAGTGCCAGCGTTTACATACTAACTAGATGGTACCTGGCATGTGCTGGATGTGGAATTGAGTGTTTTACACACTAACTAGACAGTGCCTGGGATGAAATATGGGCTGAAGAGCATCCCCAAACTGGCAACCTGAAGATAATCTATTTATTATTAAAACAAAGGCTGGGCTTTATCTTCTCTTTAAAACTGTTCCTGTCCCTTACAAAGTAGCCACCACTATTGTAGTAATTTTTATTTGTAATATATTATATATAGGATTCATATTTATTAGAGGGTATTTTAACACTCATTGATGCAAATTAAACCTTAGTGTGATTTTTGAAATTATCATTGTCTGGAGATGGATGCTGATCTAATCTCTAAGAATGTAGGAACTAAAACAGGCCGCTCAAGATCCAAGCAGCCCTTTCAACAGGGCTGGCCACACCACAACAGGCTCCCAGAACTCCAGAGACATGCCTCCCTACCTTGTCAGCTAACACCTGAATTCCACATCTCCTCTTTTTGTCTAATTAAGAAGGTTTTAAACTAAGACTATATAGAATAGGAATTATGATAAGGTAATGTTTGGGGGAGGAAAAGGCAAAATACAAGTATGGTTAAACTATAATTAAAACTTAACATGTATAAGGTGTATCATATATTTTTAGAATATGGTAGATGGTGAGGTATATAAATTATTTTAAAATTTTTTATTTGGAATAGTAAAAATTTAACACTTGAATGTTTTTTGTTAAGAGATGACAGGATAGTAACTTTATTTTTTTAACTTTATAAAGACTTGAGAAGGAAAATAAATTATCTGAAAGTCAGAAGCACATGAGAGTAGCTTTTAGAATTTGGGAGAGGACAGTGACATTTAGCTATTTGGACAGTTATTTATGTTTTTTGTGCCATTTGAGAATTTATTTTGGCTATAGGCCTATGATATCTGACAGATTTTTTTAGAAGCAGAGCATTTTCGGAAGGACTGTCTTATCTTGTCTAGGCAGGTTTTGCCAATATACTCTATATAAAATTAATATTTATTAAAAGATATTTTAACACTCACAGATACAAATTAAACTTTAATATAATTTTTAAAGTTAAAATTATCTCACAATAGATGCTGATCTAATCTCTAAAAATGTAAAACAAACCACTCAAGATCCTGACAGCCCTTTTCAACAGGCTGGACACACCCCGTTCAAGCTCCCAATACACAGCTCCCAACCTTGTCAACTAACACCTAAATTCCAACACCCTTTGCCATAGCAAAGCACCGGCAGTACTTGACTAAATTTATCTGTTCAATTATCTTTTCCCTACACCAGACAGAGTTTCCCCAACACAGGCTTGTGCCTGCTTTTCTACAGCCTAGTCAAGAATCTGCAGCAGGAGGCACTGACTGAGTTTACCCACACACTCCCTGTCCCACTAACTCAACACTCAGGAAGAAGCAGCTCAAGTCAGAGAAGACCTAAAAGATCATGAAGTCAAGTTTATAATAAACCATGGCTTTGAAAGAATAAGGAATTGGTCAAGTGTCACAGCAGTGGCGGGATTATAATCCCCAAATGTAATCTTCTCCTTAGATGGCATTTTCTCTAAACTACATAGGTCACCTTTGAACATGTTATGAAAGAAAAAACAAAAACTAAAATGTAGGCAAAAATATCTGAATACAAATGGTGTTTCTGTATAGTTTGGAAAATTCCAGCCTAATTCTTGGATGTCTTTTTCCTAAATGGAGGAACACCCTCTACCTGATGAAAGGCTGAATACACTATTAAAACCCATTCTGTGTAACATTCTTAAATGTGAGACCACACACATGGCTTTGTCTGGTATATTTTTGGCATGAACCTAGGCTGCTTAGAGGTTGAATTTAAATTTGAGTTTGCAGAATGCTTGCCTAGCATCACAAAGCCTTGGACTGTATCTCTGTGAGTTCAAGGCTAACTACCAAATAGTAGCCTCCCACGCCTTTAATCTTAACCTGGATTTGAAACACCTGAGTGGAGAAGGTATTTAAGGCAGGCATAGTAAGACAGATCATTCAGTAGAAGCCAGGAGGAGCAAGGCTGAGGAAGCCGGAAGACAGCTGGGTGAGATCTGACTGTGGTGTTTCCTCTGTCTGATGTACCAGCCTTTTCCTGATCTCTGGCTGAGTTTCATTTAATACAACCAGAATTAGTGCAACATTGGACTTCATCTCCACAGCAAATAAACAAGCAGAAAAAAGGGTGAACTTAAAGAATTTAATTAAACATCTTGACTATATGAGACAGGATTCACAAAAACAGAATTCTGTGATGGAAAAAAGGAACTTTTTTGAGGACATGGTTGGCCTGGAAGTCTACAAAGTCACTGCATAGAGTAGGCTGGCACCCAACTCACAAGATGACAATCTACTTGCCTCCCTCACTAGAAAGTGCTGGGATTAAGGCATAACTGAAAGCACTGCCCGGCTTATCTGAAAACCTAAATTCTATTTACTAACTTATTAAAAAGAAGAAGAGCTAATGGTCTAATTATCTAGAAGAACATCTCCCGAAGCAGGTGTACTCCTGCTCAGGCCATTCTCTTTGTGCTTGTCAGGCTAGTCCCCACATCACTAGACAGCACAGAGGCCATCTCTCTACAGGATGAGCTGGACTGCTGAGCTTCACTTATGTTCTCTCATCCCCCAAATATGAAAGTAAAAGTGATGCAGCATTGGACATACCGAGAACCTTGGCAGCTGGGAGGTAGAGACAGAAGGATCAGGTGTTCAAGGACAGCCTGGATTACATGGGGACTTCCAGGCCACCCTGGGTTGCATAAGACCCCATTTTAAAACAACACACACACACACAAACACACACACACACAGACACACACACAGAGACACACACGCACACACACATACATATACACACACATAGACACATACACTCTGACACTCGGGGAAATATAATGTCTAAAAGTGCATAAGTAATGTGAAAGCTATATGTTTCTTAAATGTAAGAGCTTTAAATTCTAAGGGCTTAACACAGCCCTCCATAGAAATGTTTTATGCTTTTCTTTTGATTTGGTAAAATACAATGACAAGTATTGAAATATGTAATGTGTGTCAAGCTCAATGTTTGACATTATAGATACAAGGCTTAATGATTTTTCAGGCATTTCTTAATAACATGTCAATCTCAAAACACATTAATAAATAGATCACAAAGCAACACAGCCAAACAAATGTCAACACAGTTCTTTAGGGCCCGATAGTGCCCATTGGCCCAGAGAGTCAGGGAGACCTTGGAGGAAAATCCATTGCTTTATATTTTGTAGGACTTACAACCTTTTATAAAATATTGGCTCCTTGTAGCCAGTTACATGACTGCTACAAGCATTCAGGAGGCAGAGACAGGGCCCTGAGTTTAAGGATGGCCTGGGATACAATGGGATTTTGTCTCATAAAAGTAAACTCACAAAACCAAAAAATTGCTGTTAGTAAAACTAAATAATGTACATTAAGAATCATGAACACATATATACACACACACCTACTTCTAATTATTACCTTAAGACACTCAGACATAAATTATCTGAATATTAAGTTTAGGCATACATAACCAACCCCTCAGATATCAACCATATCCCTCAGATACATCAAACACCCTTTCTGGCAAGTTGCTGAGATAAATAATTTACCTACCAGCCGTATGCTTCCTTGGGGTAGTGCGGACTGTGTATTCAAAGTCAGGGACTGGTTTGCTGCTCAAATGAAGGTGATAGTTCCTTGCTTCATCCAATAGATCTCTACATTTTAGGTTTTGCTTGACAATCTCTTCTTTTGCCACAACACCCATGAGAAAGTCAACCGGCAACAAAGGCAGACGAACCTAAGAGCATGCACAGTTACATGTAAAATAAGCTAGAAGTTGAAAAACAATTGCTACACAATTTTTATTTACTGCTTTTAAAAATCCAATTATAATTGTACTTTGAATATGTTTTCTTCTTCTGAGTAAAAATATAATTTTGTTGTTAGTATGTTAAGATTTGGTAACACCACTATTTTTATTAAATTTGAGCATAGCTGAGCATGGTGACTCCTGTCTGTAATTCCAGAATATGAGAGACCAAGATAAAAGGATTCTAAATTGGAGCCAGCTAAAATGACAGAGTACCAAGATAATCTGGTCTCTAGACTCCGTCTCCAAACAACAATAAATTGAATTAAGAACCCAATGTTTTTAGCTGTTTTTGCTTTGAGACAGATTTTAATACAGCCCAGGCTGTTCTCAAGCTTGCTATGTACCCATGGGTCCTTTCCAACTCTGTTATCTACGTGCTGCTTAACAGGCACTCAGCACCATGCCTGGCTTGTTCTGTGCTGAAGATCAAACTCAGGGCTCTATTCATGGTGGGCGAGCATTCTGTCCACTGTGCAACATCCTTACCCCGATCCAGTATTTTTATCAATTACGATGTTTTAACAAAACATGAATTTCAGCAAAGGCGAATAAATGAGACTATCCCTCTTCTAAGTAGCATCATTCTGCTTCTCAGTAAACAAAATAAACAAAGGAAGAGGAGGAGGAAGGAGAACTAGACAATAGGGGAGGAAAGGGAATGTGGGGTACAGACCCCGGACCAAAGCATCAGCAATCAACACACATTTCTGACGCTTCAAATAAACATTAGCTATGTGTTCTTTCCAGAATAGGTCTACAAACATTAGGAATAACTATACTTTCATTAGGAAAACGTAGAACTGTTTCCTAACAGTGTTCATTACTATTTTATATAAATATTTTAAACATCTGAACTAAAAATCATTTGAGTACAACAAATCCAGATTATCATCAGTGTAGGAACTGGACAAAACACGAAGAGTTAAATGCAGAGCACTACATCCCTTCAGTTAAATGTCTCAGTGTGGCTTTGCTGCCCTGTGACCTCATCTCCACACGGTCCCACTTCAGCCCTACCTGTGCAAGTGTCTCATCCAGCCATTTTGAATGATGCTGCGGGTTGGCAAGAAGCCACTTGATGGCAGCACTGTAGACCTGCTTTTCACTGTCAATATTGAGATCACTGGAGGACAGAAGCTTGTGGAGGTGCTGTGGAGACACACTTACGAAGTCCTCACATTCCACCACTTCCGTGAAGTGCTCACAGGCATACTGGTCTGCCATGTCCATTAGGTCTATTCGGTTGTGACTTTCCGCAAAGGCCCGCACTGCCAGGCAATTGGAGGGATGAAAGTGTAACTTCATGTATTCACAACAAGCCCTGGCCACCAGCTCAACCTGCAGGATACACGCTGCATACAGGAGAGGCTGCACATTGTCTACAGTCAAAGTGAGCCGTGATGAGTAGATGAATTTTACCAGGTCCTCCACGGCATCACCATCAAAGTCTCGAATCTCAACCAGCGCCTGCTTGGCTTCAGCCATTTCAGAAAGAAACATGGCTCTGAAGTAGGGGATCCCACAAGCCAGCACCAGTCTGTGGCAGGAGATTAGCTTGGAGCCCACCTGTTGAAAACAATACACACCCTGACAAGGCAGTTCCACGCCACACTCATCTGCAGGTCAGCAGAGGACACAGCTGGCAACAAGATAGATGTTCTAGGCAACTAGCCCACAAGAGTCGTTCGAATAATGCAATCCTTGATCTGTTTAGCCCTCAGTCTTGGCCAGCTTCTTAAAGCCAGGGAATTTTCATCTCCCAAATTTGCCACAACTGAACTATTGTTTTCTCTATTATCTCGTTTGAGGGTCATCTTGAAAAATGGTAAACATCTTAACAATTATCTGACTTCTGGGACTATTGCTTATTTAGTGGTAATGGGCTTTCCTTGTATGTGTGAAGCCTTGAATTCCCAGCTACAAAAGTAAAAATTGACAACACTTTATTACATAATAGTGCAATTTCCATAATAATAACTTCCCACACAAGCTGTAAAAGTCAATAGCCAGAGTGGTTATTTGAAAGAGAATGGCTCCCACAGACTTATATGTTTGAGTGGTTCTGAGTGAACTGTTTCTGGGAAGGATTGGTATGTGCCCTTGTTGGAGGAGGGTTTGAGATTTCAAAAGCCCATGCCATTTCCAGTTAGCTCTCTTTCTTTCTGCCTTTTGGCTGCTGTCTCAATATGTAAGCTCTCAGCTACTGCTCCATCACCATGCCTGCCTACCTGCCCTTCTGCCTGTTTCCACAATCCTACCATCATGGTCAGAAACTCACCTTCATATACCTTGTAAGCTCCCAATAAATGTTTTCTTTTATAATTTGTGTGAGCATAATGTCTCTTCACAGCAACAGAAGAGTAACTAAGACAGCTAGCAAATTATTTTCATGTAAGCCATAATAAAACTTGACCTTCTACACCTCTATTTCAATTTCTCAATTTTAAAGAAAAAAAAATTTAAATGTGGTCCTGATGTGGGAATGTCTTTCTGTATGCTGTGAACATCAATCTTTAAATAAAGGAGCTGTTTTGGCCCATGACAGGCACCATAGAAAAAGTAGAAGGGGAAATCACAGCATAGGTAGGAGAAGAAGGGCGGAGTCACACAGACCGAGTCAGCCACCAAAGAAGAAACATGTAAGGAACACAGGTGAGCCACGGGCCATGTGGCAGACAGATTAATAAGAATGGGTTGAATTAAGATGTAAGAGCTATCTAGAAATTTACCTGAGCCATGGGCCAAACAGCATGAACTTACCATAAGCGTCTGAATCATTTTTAGGAGGAAGAGCAGTGGCGGGTGGCTAAGGGGTCTGGGGCTTTAGGTCTGTGGGTCTGGACCTCTGGCCGCCTGAGGCCAGGAAGCCTTACTGTAGCATGGTCCTGCCATCCTAACCCCAAATGTACTCTTTTAGGATAACTGTCCATCCTAAAGTCTAAAGATGTTTCTATATATGAAATACACAAAAAACTGGCCTTTTATTATAAAAATTCTTCTCTGATGTTATATATTTCATCATATTCTGTAAAGTTTATTTCTGTATTTTCCTTTCTGGTATATAAAAATAATCAGTTACCAAAATTATTTAATCAAAAATCACAAATTTATAAACTTGATGCTTCAAACTGGATTTAGAAAACATATAAACTACAAAATAACTATGAATTAGTCATAGAAATAAGTATCATGAAATATATATGATAGATGATATATGTGAACACTCAATACTAGTCAATTGTCTGGTTTATATTTTTGTTAGATCAATGAAACAGATAATTTAATGCAGTGAGAAAAATTCATGTCAGCCTTAACCTTTAATAAAACATTTAGAACATCAACATTACTGAACTGATTTCTTACTAAAGCATTTGAAATACACACTCAAATTGGCCACTATGGCCCAAAACAGCAAAATAAAGGCTCTGGACCAGTAGAGCCCTTTCCTGTCACCATGGAGATGGGAGAAGGGCAGAGGGACATCAGGCAGTTTTTATGAATATTCTGGTTAATATGTTAAAAATTTGAACTTTTAATTTTTTTTGTTTCTTAACTGTGCAAGACTTTTCAATAATGTGGTCATTCTGAGACTATTCTTTTGTTCACAATATAATAAAACAAACCTGTATCCATACCTCTTTTTATATCCTTTATAAGCTATAGATTCTAAGTTTTAGTTTAACCTCTGATAATTTTGCTCCTTTAATTATACTATTTAAGTCACCGAGTGGTCCCCAAAGTGTTTTATCATCAAGATCTAAAGTGGAAGAGGTTACATAGATGTACCAGTCTCAAAATAATCTTACCTTGTACTAAAATTTGCATATAACAATAACTAGCCACTATCTTACAACAATTAACCTCACTCTGATTCATCTTAAATTGCATAATGGAAACAATGCAGATAGCATTTAAGAGTTGAAATAAACAATATAAACATTTAAATAATCCTTCTGAGCAACATGAAGAAGACCCACAAAGAACCAAAACCTGAAGCTGAGACACTGTCTGAATGGACAAAAAGAGCATCATAGAATTCTGAAGAAACCTTAAAAACCTCAGAATCTCCATTATCATTCCCTTTTTATTAAATCATAACTGGGTATGGCCTCCTATGTGGTAAGGTTTGGGGACATGAAGGACTCATGTGGGCTCTGAGCTCATGAAAGAAGGGCTGGAACTGGCTTTTCTACCCTTCTATCTTCCACCATGTGAGACACAGTGAGCCCTACAGACTCACCCTCCTTGGAGGAGGCAGCTACTATTTTAGAAGCATACAAAGTAGCCTCCACCAGATCAAACCTGATGTGTTTATATTGAATTCCTCTGCCTTCAGAACTGTAAGAAATAAATATCTATCATTTATATTATCCTGTCTATGGTAAAATATATTATGGCAGCCTCAAGGGACTAAAACAGGCTGCTCCCAGCTCATAAATCAATAGTTACCATGTAATCAATTCATCTTCTTCCTTTTGGACATTACTATTATACTGTAGTTTACAGACTGCTTCCTTATAATCTTTTAGAATAATCATTCTTACTTTGGGAAACATTAATGGAGCCTATGAACAGTGTCATAAAATTTAAATTGAGTTGATACAGGGCTGGGGCTGGAGAGATGTCTCAGTGGGCAAAAGCATTTGCTGTTCTTACAGAAGATCTGGGTTCAGTTCCCAGAATCTACACTGTGGTAATAAGTTTCTGGCCTGTCTAGGCTGTGATCCAAACCCACAGACCGGCAGTCCCACAGAAACACACAGAAGCTTATATCAATTACATGCTGCTTTGGCCTATGGCTCAGGCATACTGCTAGCTAGCTCTAATTCAATCAGTTTCTACTAATCTGTCTTGCTACGTGGCCCATGGCTCCCCTATTTCTTTATATCTTGCTTCTTGGGCAGCTGAATAGTGTCTCCCTTGACTCTGCCCTCCTCTTATCTATGCTTAGATTTCCTGCCTCCTTCTAAGGTGCCTGCCATAGGCCCAAACAGTCCCTTTATTAACCAATGATATTCACAGCATACAGACATCCCACATCACTTCTCCTGTTCTATCTAATCAAAAAGGAAGGTTTTAATTTTAACATAGAAAATTACATATAACAAAACAGCTATCAAGCAAGAATTAGAGTTACAATATTTAGTCTATTTGTATCTAGTAAAATTAAATATTTTATCTATTTTATTTTTGTGAGTCTAAAGTTTAATATCTAATATATCTTTTTTAATAACTAAGAAAACTATATTTATAACTATCTGATCTTTACATCAAAGACCACAGAAGGATATAATATTACTGGAGTACACAGAAAGTGCAAGTAACTTTTAAAGTCTAGAAATGATAGAGATGACATTTGGCTGCCTGGACAGTTATTGAAAGTTTTTTTTTTTTGTTAACATTGAGACATTTATTTTTAGCCTATAGGCCTAGAGTTTCTGGTATATCTTTTACTGAAGCAGAAAATTTAAAGGACTGCTCTATCCATTTTGGTATAATTCATTAGTTGCTTTTTTTGTGTGTCTTGAAGGATTATCTGGCAGGGTTGTTTTTGTTTGTTGTTGCTTTATTTTCATTTATTTATTTATTTATTTTTGCAAAGCAGGAGCCTGAGGGACTATCTCAGCTTGTTTTGTCAAAGGGTCTCGTATATTTAGTTTATATAGCATACTGTCAGGCAGTTGAAGCAAGAACAGTTTTTTGACTAATGGCTAACTTTTGTTATAAAGAAAGTAAATTTTATATGGAGTTTTTAATGTCTATCATTTTTTTTGAAGTAGGTTTGTGCTGCCAGAAGCAGACTTGTCTCACTATCTAGAAAAGTCTAAGTTCTTAAAATACTTTAAATGTTGTATTCTGTAGGTCTTCTAAGTGTTTGAAGATTACCTTTGTAATTTAAATATATCCTTGTATACCTAAAAAACCTAATTAATATGACTATAAGTTTGGTTATCACAGATGACTATTAATCTGCATTTTAATTATACATTATAATTTTAAATGAGTTATATAGACTTAATACTTTAAACATGAGTAGAAATATACATCAGTATAACAAAATTGACCTAAATTTGTATCAATAAACCAAAATCTATACTAATGTAAAATATTTTGAGATGAATACCTGATTTTTGAATTAAAGTAAATATACCATTCCTACATCATATCTCTTTTTTCTCTAGAAAGAGACTGACTATGACTATTAAATATTTATAATGAAAACAAACATTTATAAATAATATTTGGGGGAACTTGGGCATAGTTTATTACTATTATTATTATTGTTGATTGAGGAACACTGGCAATCTTATGGTGGTCTTGAGGCTGGATCATTTTAGTAGGCAACCTTGAAGCTGATGTGGCCAATTTTAATCTGAGATTTTTTTAAGTGTGTTGTTTTTTTTTTTATTAAACTATATTAGCCTGGAAGAAATGTACAGATTTTTATCTTTTGTGAAAACAAAAGCACAACTTTTTTTTTAAAAGCAACATATCTTTAGACCTAAATTTTAAAATTGAGATAATTTTTGTGTGTTTTTATTTTTTTAAGTGGCTTATTATGTTTTTATTATTTTATTTGAGAATTTTTATCATTTTTTGAAGTCTATGTACATTTTATATACATTGTAACTGTAATCTGTTTAGAAGTTTGTTTTAATCTGTTTTATTGTGTATCTGTAATTATTTTTTAACTAGAATTGTTTTTAAAATGTTAGACTGTAAAGCACTGTTTTGACTGTTGGCTCTGTTTAATTTGGGTTTTTAACATGGTGGAGGTATCACAGCCACCCTTCTCCATTTTGGGAATCAGTATTAATTATTGTGGAATTATTTTATCTCAACTCTGGGGAATTTTTAGAGTCCACACTGTCACCAACTAGAGCACAGATGCCCACTGCTCATGAACCCTATTTGGCAGCAGGGCCTCTTAAAAGAGCTACACAGTTTTTGCTGCTAAGGATGAGTAAGGAAACCTCTTTTTAGGGGGCCCCACATCTGCTTGCTGCCAGCAAACAGAGCCTTCGCAGAAAATGGTGTTATTAAGACTCTGTCCTCTTTCTGCCTGTATGAACAGAAACCTTATGTAGCTTGTGCTTGTATCGAGGCTCCAATGAGACTTAAACTTACTGCAGTTTAAGCTGCCGAACACAAACCTGCCATTTCGCAATCAAGCCTGCACAGCACGTCACTATCTCTTGCACCATGGCCCACTGTAGAGACACAACTAAGAAGGTGCTTTTGGCTTTGTTTCTGTGTCTAGAACCATTTTTAAGCTTTGTTTGGCTTTATGTTGGTGTGAGTTACCCATATTGGGCACCATTTATAGTAAAAGCGGCCCACAACCTCCTAAAACTTATCTTTTGATATCTGCAGGCATCAGGTAGTGCACATATACACAGGCAGTCAAAACACTCATGCACATAAAATTAACCTATTTTAAAAGAGTTGGTGCTGGGGCTCGCCCCTCTATTTCTGTATTATTGCTTTCAAATAAAATTAACTTGAACCTTTAGTAAGGGGATGACATATCCTTAAGCTAACATGTGAGTAACAGTGTCTATGAAATGCTATTTGTAGTGATTTTCACAAAATCCAGAAACAGATGCTGTGAAAAGACCCTTCAAGAGGAATTCTCCCTAGAGTTTCCCCAACAGCTGCCTTCAAGAAGCTCCCTCCCAGGGGCAGTAAAGTTTGTGTTCAGCATATGAGCACTCAGTCTACTCACTAGCACCTAAACAATAAAGTTTGTAAATATTCTCACTTGTGAGATTGGGTTCTGTTCCATTGTAAATAATTATTCCGCTTACTGGTTTAATAAAAGTGCTAACTGGCTGAAGGCAGACAGGAAGTGTGGGTGGGAAAGGAAGAACAGAGCAGAGATGCCACAGAGACCAGCGGAGAAGCCACAATGAGACGCCAGCAGAAGTAGAGGAAAGAAGCTGAAATGCTGCTCTAAGAAAAGGTACCAAGCTGAACAAGATAAGAATCATGGGTTAGTTTAAGAGTAAAGAGTTAGCAAGTTATATGCCTGGGCCCCAGGTCAATCAGCATAAAATTAATATAAATGTCTGTGTGTTTCTGTGGGGCTGCAGGTCTGTATCACAGGCCAGACAGGCCAGAAACTTATTACTACAAATGACAGTCCAACGTGGGTGATATGCACCCACATAAAGCCTTAAAAAGCTTAAAAGGGTTTTAGAGCACAGAATCAGAACCAAAAACAGCATCCAAGTTGTGTTTCTCATTTGAGCCTTGGTTCAGAGATGCCCTGGAGTGGCATGTGAGTTTCAATTAAAAATGGTGGGCTTTTAGAGTGCAGCTTAAGCTGGAGCCTAGATTTAAGCAACAAGCTGAATATAATGAATTTAAAGTTTCTGTTTATAAAGACAGAAAGGAAACAGAATCAAAGACTGCTTCTTAGTAGCAGCAGCATTTTCTTGGGTCAGCTCTGTTTGTTGGAGGAAGGCAGAGGCTCTGCTTTTTAAAAGAGAGGCTTCCTAAATCAGTCTTAGAGGCAAACACTTGTGAGTCTTACGAGGCCCTGTGACCAAATACTTAAATGGAGTTCATGAGCAGCAGACCACAGTGCTTTACTTGGTGATTTTATGGACTCTAAAATTTCCTCAGAGTGGTAATTGTGTCTGATAATTAGCTAAAAGGCTAAATTGTATGAACCTAGATTAGGAGCTGGGTGGGGCCAGTCAACCACCCTAGTAAAGCCTTAATCTTCAGCCACACCTTGGCAGATTATAAAGGTGTGATCAGAAACAGAAAGAAATAGAGGGAGCTGGGTGGAGTCAGCCACCCTAACCGAGCAAAGGAGTGGTCAGAGACAGAAAAGGATAAGAAGTAAGAGATATAGAGTAAAGACAAATTTAAAAAAAAAATCTAACTGGTTTGGAGGAGTGTATTAAAAAAATCTACACAGACTTGAGAAAAGAAAAAAGATAAAGCCCTTAAAAAAGAAATAGAGTAAAAAAAAATAAGTCACACAAAGATGGAAATTACAAAGAGTGTCTGGATACTGCATGTTATTAGTTTGTCTTTAAGTTTTTTGACTAAAAATGAAGTAGTAAAAGCTGCTTAAAATCCATTTGATTATAAATACTGCTGGATTAATCCTATCTAGATATTTTATAAATTAGTTGACTTTAAAATTGAAATCAAAAGATATGCTACTTTGGAGAAGAGGTTTTCTTTTTATTTCCACAGAAAATGAGAAGTTGTGGACTTATTTCTGGTTAAAGAAAATAAAGTTTGATCGAGGAAGACCCCCTGAAAAGTCTCTAGTGGAAATGGATGGCCCAGATGATTCAGTACTTCAGAGCACCTCTGTTCCAGTTTCCTCTGAACTCTGCATCCAGAACAGCTTCAAGGAAACTGGCTAAGATGACCCAGACTTACAGACTACTCCACTAAAGACTTGTACATAATTCTAAATTTTTCTTTGGGTCCTTGTGAGATTGCCAGTGCCCCCATTCAGCAGGAAGTAGCCTAGAGAACCACACCCACATTCCCAAAACATGGATTAAGGATGTTTGTCTTTTTTTTTTTTTTTTTTTTTTTTTTTTTTTTTTTTTTTTTACAGTGTTGGTTACAAGCTGTCATAGATAATGGGAGAAAAAAAAAACCAACCAAACAAAAAAACGATACAAAAGAATTAGATTTGGGGTTCTTGTTTTAAAAAGAAGAAAAAAAGAGAAATGTAGTGGGATTGCCTTCTGTTCCATTGTAAATATTTGTCCCTCCTACTGGTTTAATAAAAATGCTGATTGGCTGAAGACAGACAGGAAGTGTGGGCGGGGCTACCAGACTAAGAAAACTCTGAGAGCAGGAAGAGCAGAGCAGAGATGCCAGAGAGAGCAGCGGAGAAGCCACAATGAAACACCAGCAGATGCAGAAGAAAGAAGCTGAAATGCTGCTCTAAGCCACATGGCTGAACATGATAAGAATCATGGGTTAGTTTAAGAGCAAGAGCTAGCAATATGCTAGAGCCATAGGCTGATCAGCATCAAATTAATGAAACATCTGTGTCTCTGTGGGACTGTGGGTCTAGGCCATGGGGCCAGGCCAGACAGGTCAGACAGGCCAGAAACCTCATACTACACTCACCCATATAATTTTAGAGCTTCCCTTACATACAGTATTTAAAAATATTGCCATCAATAAACCTAAGAGTACAAAAACAAGCTTACCCCTGAAATGACCAGAAGGCAACGTACTGGCTGCTTATGTGTCAACTTGACACAATCTAGAGGAAGGAGCCTCCCCAAGCTGAAAGTGCATTTTCATAGTGATCAACAGGAGAGGACCCAGCCCGAGGTGCAAGGTGCCATCCCTGTGGCGATGGTCCTAGACTCTTTAAGAAAGCAGGTTGAGAAAGCATAGGAAGCCAGCCAGTAAGCAGCTCCTTCCATGGCCTCTGCATCAGCTCCTGCCTCCAGAATCCTGTCCTGACATCCTTGATGATGAACAGTGATGGGGAAGTGTTTTTTGGTCATGGTGTCTCTTCACGGTAATAGTAACTCTAACCAATCAGGCAATGTATTTACTCTTATGTAAAATTCTTCTACTCACCTTTCAGACATCACTAATGGAGCCCATCTAAGACCCATAAAAATACCACTGGCTGTCACTGAATTATGCTAATGTGCCCATCTGGCTCAACCTTCAACTTCTTCAGGGCAAATGCAGCCTCCTATTCACACTTATTTTTCTTCCCACCTACTAGGGGAGTTCCTTAGCATATGTTCAAGAGTCTAAATGAGCTGGTGAACTCATATATGAATAGCACAGCATATTTTATAGTGCTTGTCTTTCACAAATGCTTGTCCCAGACACAATGATCATCAAAGGAACATAGTAATTACATGACAATTTCACATCAAAAAATGATCCTCCCAATGCAGCTTGTGTCTAAAACAGTAACTTATGAGACTGTTTAGTACTTCTGCGGTCTTTAGTGTTGACTATTTCTTTTTGTATTCCCATCCCCCACCTCATTTAACCTTTCCTGTTCCATACTCCCTTACCCTCTTATATGTGATATATTTAAAAGAATTGTTTTTACTTTATGTAATGTGTGTTCTTCTGATTGTATGGAAGTGCACTATGTATGTGCAGTGACTGCTGAGACCAGAAGAACTGCAACTGGAATTACAGATGGCTGCAATAGATCACGTGGGTGCTGAGAATCGAACCAGGGTCCCCAGGAGGAGAAACCAAGGGCTATTAACTGCTGTGTCACCTCTCTATCCCAAATTTGTGAATTTGTTTGTTTTAATTTCTATTTCATAGTGAGGCAGAATTTCTTTAGACCCAGATGGGAAGTTAGTAATGCATACGTTTGTATTTGTGTTGATTTCTCAGCAGACTTCACACAGACTTTCTAATAGCCACACTACTGCTGCAGAAGCTTCCTAAAATATAAACATATATCAAGAGTTCACACAGGGTTACTAAACAGACTCCTAGAAACTTGTGTCTCCCACAGATCAGTGCATTTCTCAAGTCTCATAAGAGAAGCTTCTTTTTGGAGCAACCAACACAGAGACCTCAAGTAGTCAAGGTGCACAGAGTAGGAAAGTGAGGAACACTCACTAAATGTGACTGCATCACAGACAACCCCAGATTCAGGGATCACTTCAGAAGCTGGGGTGAAGGTGTAAAAACCAGAGCTGATGGATGGCTGCAATAAAACAGTGTCCATATGAATGCATAGTGGCCATAACAGCATGCATGGGACTTGTGTAAGCTCAAGCTAGACCAGTCCGGGGGGGGGGGGGGGGTGATCACAAAGTCCTATCCATGGCTGATAAACTGATTGTTAACTGACAGCTGCTAAGAAAGGAAGTTAGCTTCATTATAGGTGTGGCTCTGTAAAGATCATCCATGCTTCAGTAGCTGGCCACATACCCAGCACAAAGTTGTCTGAGTGTGCAATGAAGGAGTTGGGGGACAGGGTAGAATATCATCAAACTGGCATGTATAAGACTCCCAAAGAATTAATGAAGGAAAATACTTACTTATAAAGTTTTAACAACCACTCACTGGACAGATTATAGCAATGAGATAGAGGTAAAAATCTCAGACACACAGTAAAACCAGCTAAGAAGACAACCAAAAACTCCTGACTTTTAGTTATGTAGGAAAAAGGAATCAAGATTTTCAAATTCACAAATTAAAAGCATCCAAATGATGTTAATTTATTAAATTCACATTAATAATAACTATTTGAGGACAAGGGAGATCACTCAGTGATATGCTGCTTATTATACAAACATGAGGACCAGAGTTCGGATCCCCAGCATTCACATAAAAAGACTTTGTGAGTCTGGTGGCCTACCTGTAATCCCAGAGACAGATAGCAATCCACAGGGTAAGCTGGATAGCTAGCGGCACAGTGGAAAAGATGAGCTCAGGATCCAGTGAGAGACCCTGTGTCTCAGGAAATAAAATGAGGAAGATACCTTGTCTACTTCTGGTTTTACCCACACACATGTGCACATGCTTCTGCATGTGTCCCTGAAACAGCAGAACCAATACCATCCTGAGAACAGGCCTCCATACAGTGACAGAGGCTGAACTCAAGCCCCCCAAATGTTCTGTGATAGCAGAGTTCAAAGCAAACATCCTGGACGCAGTCAAATAGGAGGCAGAGTAGTAAAAATTAACAAGAGCCAGATTCTCTACAGATATCTCATATCTTGTCATAAATCCTGTCAGCATTCTATATCCATTAGCAATTTTTTTGTTATAGCCTGACTAATAATTTCAAAAGATTACCTCACTATGTCCCCTTATCTAATCCTAGAACACCAAGACATACAGCTCCCTACTTATATAAGCCCTTTGTAATTAGAGCTCTGGGCTTCCTCCTTCACTCACTGTAACTGGAGTGTGTTCTAAAAGATAACAAACATAATGAAATAAAATATAAGATAAAAACAAAAATTATCAGATCAAAGTTGGAAGACAGGCTGTCTTAGGGTTTCTACTGCTGCAAAGAGACACTGTGTTAATGGCATGTTATAATGAAAACATTTAATTGAGGTGACTTACAGTTCAAAGGTTTAGTCTATTATCACCATGATGGGACACGGCAGACAAGTGGACAAAGTACTGGAGAAGGAACTGAGAGTTCTACATATTAATCTGTGGGCCACAGGAAGTGGACAGGAGACTCTAATCCTACTCCACAGTGACATATTTCCTCTAACAGGGCCACACCTATTCAGAGAGGATCTCCTAATAGTGCCACTTCCCATGAGGACCATGTTCCTTCAAACCATCACACAGGCCAACAGAAAAATAAAAGAGTCCCCAAGAGAAGACTGCAGTATCAGAAACCCACTTGTTCATACAAGCAGGATTCTCATGCTTCTGTACTGAACTGGACACTACAGTGTATGCACAGGGGCCCGTGCTTGCTGCCTCAGTCTCTGTGGGCTCACATGAGCTGTGCTTAGTTGTTTTAGAGGGCTCTCTTCTCCTGGTGCCTTCATTTCCGTCCTCTCCCTCATTCTTCCTGCCTCTTCTTCCCCTGGGTTCCCTGAGCTCTGAAGGGAGAGATTTGATGGAGATGTGTCATTTAGAGCTATCTTCACAGAGACTGAAAGGACAATTTCCAGCTTCCTATGGACACACACACCAGGAAGTGCATAATAGCTAAACCAATCCTGAATAATAAAGAGCTGCTAGAGGACCAACACCAATCTTAAGTTGTAGTACAGAATGACAATAAAAAAAGCCAGCATGGTCATGGAGTAAAAACAGATATGCTGGTCAATAGAACTGAATTAAGGAGTCAGATATAAGGTCACATACCTATGGACACCTGATTTCTGACAAAGAAGCCAGAAATATGCACTAGAAAATAGATAGCATTTTCAACAAATGGTACCCATGAAACTGGATGGCTTCATATAGGAGACTGTAAATAGATCCATACCATTACCCTGAGCAAAATTAAACTTCCAATGGGTCAAGGACCTCAACATAAGATCAGATACTATGAATCTGGTAGAAATCAGGAATAGTCTTGAAGTCACCTGCACAGGAAAAGACTTTCTGAACAGAACACCATTAGCACAGACACTAAGGCCAACTAAGACCAACCATTAATATGCAGGACCTCATCAAACTGAAAAGCTTCTATCCACAGAATAGACAGTGAGAAATGAGGGTGGGTGGTAGAAAAGGACTGGGCAGGTGACATGGAGAAAGAATGGATGAGAGGAATAAGAGGAGAATGTGGGGAGGGACAATAACATTAAGGGCAATTTACTGCATCATATGAAAACTTACTACTGTAGAAGTTTCCTAACGATATACACAAATGAAAGAAATCTAAATGGAGTCACCAAGTAACCATAAGACAATGTTCTAACTAAACATTTTTTACAACCAAGTGAAACTTCCAGAGTTGGGAATTTGTTACATCTAGTTGAGTTGGTCCAAGAGGACTTATAGAAACTCTGATGGGGGATGTCTTTCTGTACACTGTAAACACTATTGGTTAATAAAGAGGGTGATTTTGCCTACGGCAAAGCATCTTAGAAGCAGGTGGGAAATCAGCATAGATGAAGAAGGGCAAAGTCAAGGGATGCTGCAGGCTGCCGTCAGAGAGCAAGATGTAATGGAACACAAGTAAAGACATGGATTCATATGGCAAGACATAGATTAATAAAAATGGGCTGAGTTAAGTTACAAGGGCTAGTTGGTAATGAGCCTGAGCCATAGACCAAACAGCTTGTATTTAATATAAGCTTTTGTGTGATTATTTGGGGCTAAGCAGCTGCAGAATTGCAGTTCCAGACTTCAAGTCGGATAGGCCAGAAACTTCTGACTACAAATGGTGTGCCAACATGGGACACTTACATCTGAATAAGGCCTAATAAAGATTTTAAAGTGTTCTAGAACACAGAAACGAAGCCAAAAACAGCTTCCTAGTATGTCTTTCAAGTGGGCTGTGGTACAGAGTGGCATTTGGGCTTGAGTTAGAAAATGGTAGGTATGCTGTGTGCAATCTGAGCTGCAACAAGGCCAACTACTGAAGTCTTACAAAAGCCTCAATACAAGCACAAGATGTTTATGATGGATTTAAGGTTACTGCTCACATAGACAAAAAGGGAATGAAGTCAAGCAGAGCTTCTTGGCAGTAGCTTTTTTTTTTTTTTTTTTTTTTTTTTTTTTTTTTTTTTTTTTTTTTTTTTTAGGAGAGCTCAGTTTGCTGGAGGCAAGCAGAGGCAAGGCTCATTTGACAGCCTTCCTGACTCAGCCTTAGGGGCAAAACAAGCAAACAAACAAACAAAAATGTTGCCCTTTAAGAGGCCATGCTGACAAACCCCTTAATGGAGTCTATGAGCAGTGGGCGGAGGTGCTCTACTTGGTGGCAGTGTGGACCCTAAGATTCCCCAGAACTGGGGTGATAAATGTGGCTCCTGCCAGTACCCCTGCTATGAAGCTAAACTCTCTATGAAGCTAGACTAAGAAGCTGGGTGGAGCCAGCCAGCTATCCTATCCAAGCCTTTAATTATAGCTACACAGTTTAAAATATGATTGAAGATATGAAATAAAACAGATTCAGATGGAGAAAACCTCTAAACAGGTTACAATGTGTGTAATAAAAAATATGTAGGCATGGAAGAGAAAGAAAAGGGGTAGAGAAAGTCCTTAAAAAAGAGAAATATAGTAATAAAAATATAATAAGCCATTAAAGATAGAAAATACACAGTCTGGATTATGTATATTGTGTTTTCTTTAAAAATTTTAACTGGTAATGAGCTAATTGCAAAAAGATATTTGATTGTAAAGGCTGCTAAGTTAAGACAATATATATATTTAAAGGTATCTTGATTTTGAAATTTGGGTCTAAAGATATGTTGCTTTGGAAAAGAGGTTCTTTTGTTAGGTTTCCACAAAAGATGAGACCCTGGGGATTGTTTCCAGGATACTATGGTTTGACCAAGGGAGATCCCCTGAAAAAAACCTCTGATGGAAAGAGATGGTCCAGATGATTCAACATCCACATCATCTTCAAGGTTTCTGACTAAGATGATTCAGCTTCAGGGTCCCCCATAAAACTGCCAGCACCCCCAGTTTATAGAATGTAGTTTATGAAAAGCTATGCCCAAATTCTCAAAATATGGTTTATAAATGTTTGTTTTCATTATAAATGGCTAATGGTCATAGTCAATTTCTTTCTAGGGACGAAAGGAGAATATGATAAAAAAATGATAAAAAAGATATATTATTGAATCTACTTTGATCCAAAAATAAATGTTAATCTCAAAATACTTTACATTGGTGTAAATTTTAGTTTATTGATACAAATTTAAGGTCAATTTTGTTATACTGATATATATTTCTATTCTTAAGATATCATATTTATATAGCTCATTTAAAATTACAATGCATAATTAGGAAAAGCAGATTAATAGTCATCTATGATACACTTATAGTCATGATAGGATTTTTTCAGATATAAAAGATATATTTCAATTAGATATGTTACCTTCAAACACTTCAAAGACCTACAGAATATGGCATTTAAAATATTTTAAGAAATTAGACTTTTCTGTACAGTGAGACAGGTCTATTCCTGGCAGCATCAATCTACTTTAAGAGAATGATGGGTATGAAAAAAACTCCATGTGGAGTTTACTTTCTTTGTGGCAAACGTTAGCCACCAGGCAAGATAATATTCTTGTCTCGACTACTTTTACAGTATTCTGTATAAATTGAACATGCAGGGCCCATAAGAAAGTGACCTCTGAAGTTAGCCAGAACAAGCCAAGATGGTCTTTCAGGTTCCTGCTTCACAAAAGAGACTGTTAGATATTCTACAGAACACAGAAGAAGCGGTTGACAAACTTTACCAGAATTGGCAGAACAGTCCTTCAAATTTCCTGTTTAACTAAAAAGTCTGCCAGAGACTCTAAATCTCTATGCTAAAGATGGAGGCCCCAATGTTACAAATGTACTTTAGGTGACTATCCAGACAAGCAGATGTCTCTGTCATTTCTAGAATTTTCTAAGTTGCTTACAATGCATTTCCTGTTTACTCAGATAATATATTACCCTTCTGTGGTCTTTGATGGAGCTGAAGAACAGATAGTTATAGATTTCCTTAGTTATAATAAAAGGTAAATTAGATATGAAACTTTGGACTTACAAAGATAAGGTAGATGATAAAATACTTTCTTTAATTTTGCTAAGTACAAATAGACTAGATATTGTAACTGTAGTTCTTGATTGATAACTATATTGCTATATATAACTTTACTATGTCAAAATTGAAACCTTCTTGAGTAGACAGAAAAGGGAAATTGATGTGGAATGTCTTTGTGTATGCTGTAAATATGACTGGTTAATAAAGAAGCTGTTTTGGCCTATACCAAGGCATCTTAGAGGCAGGCAGGAAATCAGCATAGATAAAGGAGAAGGGTAGAGTCAAGTAGACGTTGCAAGCTGCCATCAAGAGAGCAAAATGTAATGGAACACAAGTAATGGCATTGAGCCACATGGTAAAGAAAAGATTAATAAGAATGGGTTGAGTTAAGTTGTAAGAGCTAGTTGGTAATGAGCCCAAGTCTAGGCCAAATAGCTTGCCATTAATATAAGCCTTTCTGTGGTTATTTGGGGCTAAGTGGCTGTGGGACTGCAGGTCCCAAATATCTCAGATCTTTGTCAAAGCAATTTCCTGTTCTCCACAAATTGAGGATACGGTCTGATTGTTAAAGACTTACCTATCTGTGGGAGATTATGTTGTTACATTGTAAATAATTATCCCATCCACTGGTTTAATAAAAAGCGCTGATTGGCCAAAGGCAGGCACAAAGTATGGGCAGGGCTACCAGACTAAGAAAACTCTGAGAACAGGAAGCACAGAACAGAATGCCAGAGAGAAGCCCAAAGAAGCAGAGACAACCATGCTGCTCTAAGAAAAGGTACAGAGCCCCATGGCGGAACAGGATGAGTCATGGGTTAGATGAAGGGTAGAGAGCTAGTAAGCTATATGCCTGGGCCTTAGACGGATCAACCTAAAACTTTAGTAAGCCTCTGTGTGTCTCTGCGGGACTGTGAGTCTTCAGGCCTAAACCTTGAGGCTAGGCCTGAAAGTCCAGGCCAGAAACCTCCTACTATACCTATCTCATTGAAAATAGGAAAGTTGAGCTGGTGGCTAATCAGAGACTTTACTCTATTGACCTGCCACGGTACTGGAAGGTACTCTCCATGCTACCAAAGGAGAGTGTTTACCACCAACTCAGCTACAAATCTTGTGATCTACAACAGTGACCTGCCTGTAAGATATGTTAGTAAAATATTGGTACAAACACTGTGGGAATAACCAACCGATCTCTGATTAGAATTAGGCCAACTCCATGAGATGGAACCCATGCTGGTACTTCTCAGGTGGCCAAGAACCTGAAACTGTGTAGGTCATGGGTCTAGGGGAAAACCAAATACTACTGTGCTTCTCTCCTGCCGATGGGAACTAACAGAGATCCACAACTGGGCAAGATGCAGAGTGAGAGACTAAAGCATTTTCTAAATGGGATATCTTCATCAAACCCCTCCCCCTCAGGGCTCAGGGAACTATGTGGAAGAGGAGGCAGAAGGATTGTATGGGCTAGAGGGGATGGATGATACCACGGAAACAATGTCTTCCAGACACAGCAGGACCAACACACATGAATACAGAGACTGTGGCAGCATGCACAGGACCTATACAGATTCAAGCCAGATGGGGCCCCAGTGCTGAGAGGGGGAAGTGGACATGAGTTACCCCCCATCCAAGAAACCATCTCTATCTGATAACCACTTACAGAAGAAATCTTAGTTTTCTCCAATGGAGTCTTGTTGATTATATCAGTCACACTTATGGGCAGGGTCCTTGTTCAGCATTAGATGGCCAACAGATAATGCTCTCCATAGTATTTTTGTAGATTTTTGGTCTCAGGTCCCTTTGTTTTGTTTTCTGACATTGTGGGTTTTGTGTGTTTCTTGTGCTACCCTCTTGGGTTGTTTATACTTTTGTTTGCCCATTTGTTTTCTAAAGAGGTGGGGGGTGAGGGGAGGAAAGGTGGGGGGTGTGGAGTTGGAGGGTGGGGAGTCGGGAGAGTCTGGAAGAACTGAGGGAAAGTATGATCAGAATGTATTATATGAAAATTTTTCAATAAAAATAAATTAGTATAACAATACGCCTATTTTTAGGTGCAGTGCAACAACACTTGTAATCCAAGACTCATAAAATTTGAGGCATAAAGATCATAAGTTCAAGGCTAACAGGCTATTCTAGAGACACCGATTCACAAAGCACTGAGATTAAGGTCATTCCTAACGTAACAGATTAGCATGAGACTAAAATTGTTACGTAAGTACAGAAACTCTAAGAGGTTGGGAAGAAAGAGTGTCTCACCTTCAGTGTGACATCGCAGAGTTCCCCATTCTCATAGAACCCCAGGAGGGAACTATGGAAGTCTTTCCAAGCTTCGTTGGCTTCAAAGATGAAGGAGTCATCACCATCACACTCGCTGACAGAAGACCTGCTCCTCGCTGGCTGGTGCTGGTGCTGCCGCCTCCCCTTTGTCACGTGACCCCTAGCTTGTTTCCCATTGGTAGATTCTGAAGCCATTTGCAATACTGTTTTTATGGAGCTCTCTTCTGAAGCATCCCATTTATTGTTTCATAAGAGTAAGACGGTGGATGACAGAAGTAGCCGCTAAACTTTCGACATCTTTCAAAGGTCCTTCATCTGTCATTATAGTTTGCTGAAATGTTAAAACACAGATAAACTAAAGATGTTATCATGAGAATCATAATTTATCAATACAACACATGCAACACATTGGTCCTACTGGAAACCCTGCAGCTTTACATTGAATGTCCCAACTCACTTCATCTAACTACATCACTAAAAGAACATCTTTAAAATTCAATACAGAACAATTAAAGGACATAAATATGGGATGCACTAGCTTCAAAAACAAGCTGTGATAAGATCTCCTGAGTAAACTGTGGGTGGGGGTGGAGCAATAGAATGGAAGGGGTGAGGGATGAGAACATGAGGGAACAGGATGGTTGAGCTGAACAGGGATGGAGTGGGAGAGCAATGAAAGAGACATCTTGACAGAGGGAGACATCATGGGGTCAGGGAGAAACCTGGTGCTAGGGAAGTTCCCAAAATCCACAAGGATGACCGCAGCTTAGACTACGTACTAGCAATAGTGGAGAGGGAGCCTGTGCTGGCCTACCCCAGTAATCAGATTGGTGAATACCCTAACTGTCACCATAGATCCTGCATCCAGGAACTGATGGAAGCGGATGCAGAGATCCACAGCCAAGGTGACGTCCAGTAGAAGAGAGGGGAGGGGGCTTATAAGAGCAAGGGGGTCAAGATAAGATGGGGATCTAGAGACACTGAACCAAGCCAGTGGAACTCAAGGACTTTAGACCAACAGCTGTAGAGCAGTGTGGGACTGGACAAGGCCCTCTGCACATGGGAGACAGTCGTGCAGCCTGGTCTGTTTAAGGGCCCCTGGCAGTGGGGTCAGGTTCTATCCCTGGTACATGAGCTGGCTTTTTAGAGCCCGTTATCTATGGAGGGACACGTTACACAGCCTTGATACAAGCGGAGGGGGCATTTGGATCTTCCTCAACTGAATGTACCTGGCTTTGTTGACTCCCCATGGGAGGCCTTACTTTTTCAGATGGGATGAAGGGGGGGGGTCAGGGGCAGGAACAGGGGAAGGGTTGGGGAGAGTAGGAGGAAGGATGAGAGGGGGATATGTGGTTGGCATGTAAAATAAAGTTTTAAAATTCTTAAATTAAAAAAAAAAACAAGCTGTGAACTAAAACATTTAAGCCTAGAAACTTTCTTTTTGGACTCAAAGCAAAAATCAAAGGTAATTTTTTTGATTTAGCTTCTTAGAATCTATGCCAGACTTATTCTAGCACTTAGAAACTGCTTAAACCTTAGTTATCTCTTCTGGGAAATGGGTACATCACTTACAGAAATATTTTAAGAGTAAAAGGTATACAACCAGAAGAAGGAACAGCTGAACTGTAGTGTACAGACGTCACTGTATCTGTACATTTCCAGGTATAATTTATTATTTACATACAAAATCACACTTCATTAATAGGCATATTTAATGAATATTCATATCATTAATAAATATACTATAATTCTGCCTACTTGACAGAAATTAAGGGTTTTAAGTCAAACCATCTGCTACCATTTATTGGCTGTGGTCTTCTTTGAAGGTGTTTCTAACCCTCAGTTTCTCTACCTATTAACAGGACTATCCCAAGGGTCACAGAAGTGTAGTAGACTTCCGGGCACTAACAAGAATGTAAACAATGCTACAGATGTTCGTGTTAGAGTAGAGGCTTGAAATAGCACGCAGCTTTGAAAATTATAAATGCCTTCACCAAAAGGTTAGCTAGGAGGTTCTTTACTGTCAATCCATCCTCAGCTTGTGTCAGGAAACAAAATGGGTGATATAAAATTATGGACTGTAGTCACTAATATGCTCTTAAAATTTCTGTGGCAGACACAACATGATGGTGATCCCTAACAGGTCACATCTGCCTATGGTCCCCTTGCCTCAAAAAACTGTCACCAACCTCTAAGTATAAAATGTGGAAGATGATGGGGTCCCACAGTCTAGATTACATTACGTTACACAGGACGGTATAAGGAGACTCAAGAGAAAGGATCTCCTGCCATCCATGAATTTGCCATGGAAAACGACCTCTATGATCTGAGGAAGCCTCTACTCAAAACCAGGACTCTCAGCTATGCAGCTAAGAAATAAATTCTAGAAGCAAAAATTCTGCATCGCTGAGACATGTAAGAATGCAGTCTGACCACTCTTAATACAACTAAGTACAGACTTCTGATCTACAGAAACTGAGATAAATGTGTTATTTTACATCACTATGTTTCTATAACCTGTTATATGTAATAAGCACACCTATAATTTGGATCTCAAAAGCCATCCAACAGGCCATGTGCTAAACTGTCATGCTGACAGACTCGTGACACTATTGGGAGGCAGGCCTAGTGGGGAGTCAGACTAGTGAGGGCATGCCCCAAAATATGATGCTGGCTGCTAACACTCCAGTCCCTTTCCTTCCCTGCTTCCTCACTGCTATTCCTTCTCCATGATGCACATCTGTCCTCACAGAGGCTCTAGGACATAACAAGAATGAACTAATATGCTCGGGCGAGCATGACTGTGAGCCTACTGTGAGTAGGCTGTTGGCTCAGGCCAGGAAGAGGAGAGGGGTAAATATAGAGATAGAAAAGTTCTAAATAAATTATGGAGACTTTTCATATGCGTGTGTGTGTAGTGTGTACACCAGGCATGTGGTGATCAAAGGGCAAGCCTGGGTGTGAGTCCTTAGGTGCCTTCTACCTTTTGTTTCAGACAGTCTCTCATGCCCTGGAACTTTGCCAAGCAGGCTAGGCTAACTGGCCAGTGGGCTTCCTGGGACCCACCTACTTTATCACCGAGCTCACCATGATGGACTTATGTGTGCATGTCTCCACACCTAGCTTTATATGAGTGCTGAGAATGTGAGCTCGGGTTCTCATGCTTTTGAGGCAAATGTTTTCACAGACCCATCTCCCCAGCCTTGGGGATACTTTACTACTGAGGTGTGGCCTGTGTCCAGTGGCACAGAGATCTCACTCTAAAGAGCACAGCATGAAACAGGTTAAAATAGAGAAAAAGTTCACACTGGTGAGATCTGACACATGCTTTACTTCAGCCAGGTGATAAAGGAGAACGGCAACTGACTGATCCCACAGACTTCTGCAGCTTTGACTCAACATGCTGCATCGAAAAGGCACTCTATTTCCGTCTGTTGTCTCTCTTCTCAGAGCCCACAACCTCAGTCTGGCCAAAAGAAAAGCATCAGACAAATGCCAAATGAGACACTCTACAGAATATCTGATCTACACTCATCAAAGTCAGTAGAAACCAGGGAATTGGTTACCATGGCAGCAGGAGAAAAAAACGACAACAAAGACTGGAGGGGTGGTTCTGTCCTCTGATCCTCAAGACTAGCTGTATTAAATATACATTGGCATACCAAGGAGACACAGACACTGAATCTATCACAGCTCTAAAAGGTCCTGAAACGGGGAAAGTAAAAGAGCAGACAACTGAAATGGAGCGTCAGCTTCTGTTGTCACCTTGACATAAACTATAGTCACCTGGGAAGGTGGACCCACAATTGAGAAACTGCCTTCATCATATCAATATGTGGACATGTCTGGGGGGTCATTTTTCTAATTGCTAATTGATACAGGAGGGCCCAGCCCACTGTGCATGGTACCATCCTAGATAGATGGCCTGGGCTGTAGAAGGAAAGTCTCTGAGCAAGCAGAGAAAGTACAAAGAAAGAGTGTTCCGCCAAGGTTTCTGCTTCACACTCCTGCCTAAGCTGCCCTAGATGGCAGACTATGCCTCTAAGATGTAATAAACCCTTTCCACTCGTTTGCTTTGGTCATAGTGTCACCACAGCAACCATAAAGCCAAACTAAGACAACCCTAATTAATAAGTATGTATTAATAAAAGAGCACTGACTGACTGAAACAATCACATTAAACTAAGAGATCAGTAGCAGGAGAGTCCGGCTAAGGCGTCTATGGAAGTTCCAGTACCTTAGTGTTAGTGTAGTTCTCAAACCATCTAAACTCAATGACAAGATAGGAAAAGTCAATGCAGAGACATCAATAATATGCGAGTCACAAACAGACATACGCAAACACAGCCAACTGAATTTCAAAGAAGCACAAGAGCAATTCAACTGAGAAAAAAAAATCTTTTCAATAAATGAGATAAAACAACAATACAGCCATACAAACAAAAACTAAATAAATCTTGATCTAAAGCTCATGTTAATGTGAAAATTAACAATGGATCAAAGATTATCATGAAACTAAACACACCCACTATACATTATATACGACAAAAATACAAAGCTTTAAAAAGTTGTAATTTATCTTATATAGTACATAAATGTTACATAAAATTATATAAAATGTTACAATTAAAGTTGTAAAACTTTCAGACGAAAACCTAGGAGAAAAGCTTCATGACTAGGTAACCTCAAGTTACAGTTCTGAGATTTAAAAAAGTTCTTAGATATACAAAAGAAAAATTGCTGAGGTGGATTCCATTAAAAATTAAAGAGACCCTGTAGGCTGGGAGTGTTGCTCAGTGGTCAAGTCCTTGCCTACATGAACAATGCCCTCTGAACATTCATGGCATTAACAGCAAGGAAGCCTTGGCCTATAAGAAAACAAACGGTATAAAAACAGAGACACTTAGCATAAAAACATCTGTGAATCACTTTGTAAACACATGTTTCAAACATATAAAGAACTTGCAAGTTTAATAAAAAACAAACCCAAACCTCAAGTTAAAATATGGATTCAGAACACATCACCAGTGTATGACGAATACCTCACAAAAAGATATTCAGCATCACTTCTATTAGAGGAAAATACCCTCATACACATATCAGAACTGCCAAGATAAAAGTATTAATATTATTAACATAGTTAACATTCTAAAAAGTCAGAAAACAATTCTAGGAATCAACAACTGAGGTTGCACAAAATTAAACAGCTTCTGCAACATAAAAAAAAAAATAACAGAAGAAAGAGGCAGCTTAAAGATCTAGAGAAAATCTGCCAACTAAAATCTGATAAAGGATTATTATCTGGAATCTATAAAATAAACACCCAATCACCTAGTAATCCAGTCAGTAAAGGGGCAGACGAGCAGAAGAGACAGCCCTCACCGAAGAAATGTACAATGTCAATAAAGACTTGGAAAGTGTTTAACTCCTTAGCCATCAGGAAAAACAAGTTCAAAGTGCTTGAGATACAGCTCACCTGACAGAATGACCATTAATAAGAAAACTTCAGGCAACCCGTGCTGGTGAGGATGTGGGTGGGAATGTAAACTAGAGCAGCCACTACGGGAACCTAGCAAAAAAACTACAACTACTGTGGGATCCAGTGTCCTGGAGACACTTGCACATTCAGGTTAATGGCTACATTATTTCACAATAGCCAGGATAAAGAACTACCTTTCAACAAAGAAAAGGCTAAAGAAATAAGGTGCATGTAAACAACAGAACTTTATTCAGCTGCAAAGAGTGAAATTCGTATACTCACAAGAATATAGATAAACTGGAGATCATTAAAGTGAAATAAGACCAAAATGTGTGTGTTTTCTCTCATATAAGAAATCTAGATTTAAATGTGTCTATGCACAAGTACTCCTAAGAATACCAGACAGTCCAGATATTCTAAAATACGTTTTGACAATTTTTTTCTATAAACATACAGTATGACCAAATAATCTGACTCTTGACAACCTACCCTTAAGGAAAATTTACATTTGTTTAAAAACTTGCTATAAAATTTGATAGCTGCTCTATTTGCAAAAGCTAAAACCTAGAAACAAGATAAGTGATCTCAAGATAAGTGAATCGACTCATGGTCACACACCTACACAATAAAAGGGAATAAACTACACTTTATAATCCACTTAAATGTTATCAAAAGAACACAATCAGTGGCAGGCAACAGTTGAGTAGTTGCTAAAATTAAAGATGAGAGTGTGACTAAAGGTGTCACAAGGATTTAAAGATGAACTGTTATCTATCCTGTTGCAAATGTATCGATCTGCACACCAAAAACATCAACTTTATATAATAAAAACAAAAACAGAAAACAGTAGCATTTTAACATACTCATTACATGATTCAGAGGGCAAATATACATATACATCACACACACACACACATATACACATATATTCACAAGCCGCTCTACTGCCTGATGGGTACATCAGCTCATAGAATAAGATATGATATCACCACTATGAAAATACTATTGTCATATTAAGTACCAGCAGCATCACCATCGCAGAAACACTACCCAGCCACTGTCTTCCCTAGGCACTTTATACATATTTAGTCCTCACTACCGCTCTATGAGCTATGAGAGGGCCTCTTTTGCCCATTTTTATAGATGTACTGAGGACAGAGTAGAATTCAGAACCATGGTAAAGGCAAGTTAAAGATCATGCAGCTGGGTTCTGAAGACTGTACCATTTACTACACATTCCTGTTCAGAACACTGCAAAGAGGGGAATTACAGAGGAAACCATGAAAAACTAAGACACCTCACCTTCCCTTCCTCACCTTCCAGTGACAACGCCATTCTCCCAGTTCTAATTCGAAAGCTGTGCCAGGTTTTGTTTCCAATGTTTACAACATGTAGGTGTGGGATAATGTTCTCGTACACAGTAAAGATTGTCAATTTGGTTTAATAAAACACTGATTGGCCAGTAGTCAGGCAAAAGAAGTAGAGGCAGGAAGACCAGACTAGGAGAATTCTAGGAAAAGGAAAGGCAGAGAAGTAGTCGGCAGCCAGATGCAGAGGAAGCAAGAATGCTGCACTGAGAAAAGTACTAAGCCACAGGTTAAACATAGATAAGAATTATGGGTTAAAGTTTAAGAATTGGCTAGTAATATGTTTGAGCTACTGGCCTAGCAGTTACTATAGTATTAAGCCTCCAAGTCAATTATTCAGGAAGTGACTGCCAGGCATTTAAGAGTTTCTGGCTGGGACAGAAACTTCTGATTTCATGTAGGTTTCAACTTCTAACTGAAAATTTTCTTATACCTTCTTCCCATTTCACTGAACAGCATTGTTCTCAGTGTATGATAGTGTAACCCACCTTGTACTGGACTACCTCACCATGGCCCTCCTAGGCTTCCTAACATCTAAGGGCAATGCTGCCATATTTATCTGGCTTTGTCATTTCCAAACTGCCCATTATATTCAGTTGAAATGGTCTATAATTGCCCTCCTTGATTTGCCTCTAATCTATCTTCTTCTTCCATCAGTTTTTAATATAAAGTAGGGGAAAGAAAAATAAGACACAAAGAGCCCTCACTAAATCACCGAGCTTTCTTATTTAGGTCCTAACAGTATAGAAGGTCTAAATATCCCTACCTTGCCTGGATCATCCCTCTAGAAAATGGTAGGAGCCAGAGCTTTAATCCTGCTGATTAAACCCATCTTTCTTCTGACCCACCACACACTTCCTAACTCAGCCTTGCCAAATCAATGTGCATGTGCTTGCTCAAGCCCCTTGCTGTGAGGGAATGGAGTGGAGGCCCGGGTGATGATGAGTCTTTTATCAAGCTTCTATGACCTCCCCATGATGTGTCCTCTTTTCTGAGACTTTGTACAGCTCTGATTTGTTCTTTTGTTTTAGATTTACTTGAATAATCTTTAATAATGCACATACCATCTTTTGTTTCCTCTCATTTTTCAGGACAAGGTTTCTCTGTGTAGCCCTAGTTGTTCTGGAACTTATCCTGTAGACCAGGCTGGCACTGAATTCACAGAGCCACCAAGTGCTGAGATTAAAGGCATGAGCCACCACTACCTGGTGCATGTTAACAATCTTACAAGACAATGGTGGTATATTTTTTTTTAGGGGTAAAGGTGAGGATTCAGTCCAAGGTCTTGTACGTTCTTAGCATGCCAATGAGCTATGTACCCAGCCCCAAAAGAGTTTATGTTAAATAGCTGTGTAGTTGCCTGTCACAAGTGAATAACTAACAAACTTTTGTGAGCTGGGTTGCTACATAAAATAAGGTGGACCACAATTGAGAAAGACAACATTAACTTCTGGCTCCCACAGACAACCAAACACACATGTATATCAACATCAATATTCACACCCACACAGCTGATTCTGATGGTGCAGACTTATCGAAGTGTTGGGAACAAAGGTGTTGATCCCTGGAACTTACTGCCAGCCAGTCTAGCCTAACCTGTGAGCGGTTCTGCATCCTGTCAAAAACAAATGGGGAAGGCTCCCAAGGAATGGCGTTCAGCCTCCATGTACACATACGCACATACATTCACTCGCCCTATAAACATGCCTACACAAAAATGCCTAAATAAAACTCTCTTAAAATAGTCTATTAAAAATTCAATGTTTTCAACTTTGCTGGCTGGGGTCTTGTGGTAATTGGGAGCCCTTCCAGGGCTGATCTTTGGCAACTTTCCCAGTCCTTGATACCCTGGCACAGCAGCAGGAGCAGCCTCTAGTGTTACAGCTCTTTCTGGCCCAGGACGCTGGGATTCCTCAGTCCCCGATGGCAGCTGGCACTGCAGCTTCTAGGCCTGTGTAGTCTGACAATTACAGCTCCTAAGCCAGGCAGTTCTGATCCCATGTCCCTCCATGGCACTTCCAGACACTCTCTGGATCTTTGCAGTTGTTCAGCCTCCTTCCCGAGTTCTGGCTCCACCATCACTGCCTTCTCTTCACATCTACCCCTTTCCTTTCTCTTTCCATCCTGTTCCCTCTTCAGCTCTGTTGCTGGTCTTGTGGCTCTGCCTCTCCTGTGGCTGTCAAAGCCATCGCATGCTCTCTGGCTGACTTCCACTTCTGCTGTGGCTGTCAGTTACTGGCTCCTCTCTGAGCCTCTGCCTCTTTGGCACATGTAAGAGCCACTGAAAGAATCTGGCTCCATCTCTTCTGTGGCTCAAATGCCAGCACTCCACCATCACTCTGCCACCACTAGTTCATTCTTTGCATTAGCCTTTCAGTCTACAAATGAGGGGTGAGACACAAGAAAACACTGAAGTGGAAAGATGCTTTTAATGGAACATAATGTCAGGAGGCAAAACGGGAAGGTGTTTCCATTTAGTTCCCCATGTAAGTATAATAACCTGCCTTACACAAAGAGAAAATGGGTGTTTCAGACCTTCAGGTAAATTATCAACTGTGTTTTTACCAAGTTGGCTGTCCCTCATACACAATCTTCCTAGCGGGCACTGCCACCTCTCTGGCTAGGAAATAGCTGCAGGGAAGGTCTGGAGTGAGTTATTTTAAATAGCAGTGCCTGGAATTACCTCCTTAGAAGCCAACCTGGCTTCAGTTGCTGTGTAACTTCCTCAGAGTGCCCAAGGGATGTTCAAAGTGACACAAGGGTCGTCCAGCTGGTTGTGTGGTACTCCTGTCTTGGGAACATCAGAGCACCAGGGAAGAATCTAACAGCCTGTCCAGGAATCCAGTCATCCCCTACAACATTTTTACTTATATGAAAATAAAGTTCAGCAGGAATACTTACAGTAAGAACTTATCATTAACACAAATACTGACTTTTAACCATATTCCATATCTTTTTAACAACGTTCCACATCTATCCTCACTCTAGGTAAAATGGGTCTCTTGATTTGTTTCAGGAACAAAGGTAGGAAAGGTAGGAAAACAATGTTCCCTTAAACACATGTGACTCTGCCTAAAGGATTTAATGCAATGTGGAACTTACAAAGACTGCATACCAAGGGCTGGGGAGACAGCCCAATAGGAAAGCACCTGAACACGAGGCCCTACATTTGATCCACAACACCCACATAAATACCTGAATATGTGATGGGAAGCAGGAAGAAATGGAACCCGAGGCTGCTGGATGACCAGCCTAGTTGAATCCCCCAACCCCAAGTCTCAGTGAGAAATTCTGTCTTAAACAAACAAGTTAGGCATCTCCTGCAGAACAGCTGAGGCAGACCTCTGTCCTCTACATGCACACATATACCCTTGCACATCCATCTGCACACACAAGCACCTGCACAACACACAGGACTGGGTATCAGTATTCAGTAACAATGCAATTAAACCTAAGCTCCAGAGCTTAAAGACAGCGAGAATGTTTTTCAACTACATTTAAGATTCCTGCCCCATAAGAAGTGATAATGGAACAGCCCTCCCACCCCATAGTCCATTAAGCTGATTTAAAAAGAAAAAACAACAGCAGCAGCAGGAAAAAGGAGAAATGGCCATGTAAGTCTATCCCAAGACACCCTGAGGCATTAAGATAATGAAACCTAACTGGAGCCTCCACTTCCATTCATGCCACCATCAACAATAACATGTAGTGCTGAACAAAAAGGGCTGACACAGGCAGGCTCTAAAGACTTGATGTAGACACTGTAACAAGCAGATGCTCTGAATGTGCAAATAAAATGTGTAATGAATCACAGAGAAGACCAAAAACAAAGCAGAGAGCACAAGGGTAAGACAACCTGGCTTATTCTAACTCCCTTTGACTGTCACCGTTAGCATGCGACATCAACATGTAGTGCTCTTCCACAGCATAATGTACTAACAGCTGAGATAATGTGCAACAGCAGCTTTACTTTATACCACACTTTGATGAGACAGAGTTGAGTAGAAAGAACTCCAGATGAGTAAAGACGCTGTACACCTGTAATTCTAGAACTTGGGAGGCTGAGGCAGGAAGGTTACCATGAGTTTATAGCCAAGCTAAGTTACACAGTGAACTCCTGGGCCACGTGAGACTATCTTCATTTTGTTTAGACTTCTTTGTGTGTGACAGTGTTTTGCCTGCTCACAGCCTAGTCAGAAGAGGTTGCTGGGACCCCTGGAACTGTAATTGTGGATGTCTCTGAGCCACCATGTGGGCAATAGGGACTAAATTCAGGTCCTTTGCAAGAAGATCAAGTGCTCTTACCCACAGACCCATCTCCCTACCCCCTGAGACTCTCATCTTACAACTCCAGGAGGCACTGTGACAGAAGCACCTCTTAACTAACACTGTAGGACTAGAATGCAGATCGGTATGAACACTCACCCAGCATGAGCAGATAAAGAGTAAGGCAAGACTCAGAACAATTACACAGTCACTGCTGTTATGCCTGCTACAGGTAAGAACTGTGCTGATTATACACAATTTGAAAAAAAAAAACCTTCAGTTTATACCATTTACAATTCAGACAAAGATATTAGGTGATGCAAAAGTAATTTTCAAAATCAGTATTTGCTTAATTTATACCTGCAAATTGGTGGTACACGAATATGCATTTACCACTTTATACATGCATGAAGTACAATGGCAAACCCACCTCTGTGTGGACCTAACCCTGACTACATGCGACACTCCACACACCCCATGCTATTCCATATCGCCCCTGCTCTTAGACTATATCCACTCTTTCTGAAATGCCTTCACAGTACCCTTATCATCCCCTACTCATTATTAAGGCTCAAGCCTTCTCCAGTCTCTAATCCCAGCATCAGGAGACTGAGGAAGAAGAACTGCGCAAGTTTAAGTCAGCTTGAGCGACATAATTGGTTCCATGACAACAGGGGATATGGTATGAGACCCCATTACAAAACAAAACAAAACCCAAACTCAAGCACACTTTAATAATCAAGTCTTATGGCTGGAGAGATGGCACAAGAGTTAAGATTCTATACAGCTACCGAGGATCTGAGCTTCATTCCAAGTACCCATAGCAGGCAGCCACAACTTTAATTGCAGCTCCAAGGAGGTCAAATTCCTCTGACCTCAGTGGACACCTGCATTCATGTGCATATACTTACACACAATCATAACTACATATACACCTCAACAACAACACACACACACAAATAGTAAACCTTTTTAAAACTAATCAAGTCTCAACAATCTCCTGAATTTCTAGGCTGGACTGGATATATGTCTGTGTGCCCAACACAATGTAACCTTGCCTTTTCATTGTGTCCATCACAATGGTCATGTTATGTACAATGTTTTGGCAACATTTATGGTGTGTAGCTGTATTACTCTATTAGTACTGTATTACTCTCTAACAGCTGTGGAAATCACATGAACAATGTGAGGAGAAACTGTTGTTTATCTTGACTCAGGGTTCAGAGGCTGCATCCAACGGTTTGGTGGTTCCATGAGCTTCAGCAGAACAATGTGGCATTAAGATATACTAGATACTATTGTCATCTTAATAATGATAATATTACTACAGCAATAAATGCTTTATATGATAGCTCTATTCAGGGCACTAGTTTATAAAGAAGGCATTCAAATTATGGTAATTACTTCACTGTTTTAACTGGATCCCTCATTTTAGCCATGATTCTCTGAAAGTCTAGAACATAGAACTACAGGACATGGATTTTCTCTAAATATGTGTGTTATATGTGTGAACTAGGTTTTTCAGAGGAAATCTACATTGTTCACTGCTTTTGAGAATGCCATAAAACTTTCAGGCTGGCAAATAGTCACTGAATATAAAGCCAAGAAAACATAAATATATCATTTGTTGACTAAGTATCAAAGAATAGGCTATTTCCCACTTGTAATATAAAAGAAAGAAGGAAAAAGCAAAACCCTGATGTGGAATGTCTTTCTGCATGCTGTGATATACTTTGTTACCATCTGTTAATAAAGAGGGTGTCCTGGCCTATGGGGACAGCTTAGAGGCAGGCCAGAAAGAAGGGGAAAGGAGGGCAGAGTCATGGAGATACTGCAAGCTGCCACATAAAGAAGCAGGATGTGACAGTAGCGGTAAGCCACTACCCATATGGCAAGACATAGATTAATAAGAATGGGTTAAGTTGTAAGAGCTAGTTGGTAATGAGCCTGAGCCATAAGCCAAAAAAGTTTATAATTAATATAAGCCTTTGTATGATTACTTGGGACTAAGCAGCTGCAGGACTGTGGGTTGGTACCTTGGGGCTAGGCCATGCCAGAAACTTCGGGCTACTAAACTCAAAACTGAATTGGTTTAAAGTCAGTCCTAATGAACTGTCAGATTATAATTTTGAGAAAAAAATTTCAGCTATCTTAACCAGTATATCTCACATTTTCCTTTTTAAAAATGAATGCACAAGTTGGGCATGGTAGTACATGCCTATAATCCTAGCATTCAGAAGGCAGAGGTAGGTGTATCTCTGTGAATTTGAGGCCAGTCCAACTACAAGGAGAGTTCCATGGCAGCCAGGGTTACAGAGAAACCCTGTTTCAAAATCACAACCCCCAAATTATGTACGAAGTAATCTTACTTAAGAACTAAAATATGCCCCAAAATGAACAACAAAGACACAGTCATAACCCTGCTATTGTGGAACTTGATTATCCAGAGAGGGACACAGGCAGACAGCAGCAATGACTATGTGTGAGGTCAAGGCAAAACCAGAGACATCCAGGCTGGTGCAATAAAATTAGCTGTAGCCTGGCTGGCAAGTGAGGCTGTTAACGGTGGTAGTCAGCCCTCAGGCCCTAAAGCTCCCATTCTATCCCAAACAGCCAAGTCTCCTTCCTACATTCTCCCCTGCTGGCCCTGCCTCTCTGGCTCACTCCCATCATCATGTACCCCTTACTAAGCCTCTCCTCTCAGCCTCTCCTCTCACTCAGCCATCCTCCTACACCAAACCCAATGACAGCAACTCACTGCCTTAAAACCCTGCATACAATCTATGCAAGCTCTACCTGTAAAATAAAAAAATGTGACTGATAACGAACTGATTCCAAAAGCCGGTTACTAGAGAACTATGTAGGGGAATTTCAAACCAGGCCAAAGGACTTTAGGCATGGGTCATATGAACAATATTCCCAAAGACCTTAAAATTAATATAAGAAGAGAGACTGACAAATGTTACTGTTATTGCAACTGGGATTTTAAATGGGGTACTGTGGTGGGATTCAGGTGTCAGCTGATAATGTCAGAAGACACTTATCCAGGGTCCTGGGTGCCTGAAGGGGGTGTGGCCAGCCCCATTCAAGAGAAGCTGCTGGGATCTTGAGTGTCCTATTTTGTTCCTGCCTTCTTGAGAGATTGGATCAGCATCCATCGTTTGGACCATCTGATTGCTCACGTATCTTCCTAAAGTGTAGCCTGTTTTTGTGAGTGTAAAATTATTTTCTAATAAATATTAATCCTGTATTTGGTATATCACAAGTGAGATTTATTGCAATATCTGGCGAGACAACATGGGGCTGGGCATCTATCCCTAAGCACTGCCAGATAGCAGAGGACAGACAGAGTGTTCAAACTTGGGAGCCTGCACTCCCATGTATGGGCTGGAAGCTCTGCCCTCCTTCTCCTAATTCCTAATTTGGCCACGTTCTGTTGCAGGACAGAGCGGTGGGTGCTCCTGGTGGTAAGTGCACCGAATCTGCGCCAAATCTGCGCCCAATTTCTGTGCTGGGCCTTAGTCATTGAACCTCACTTCCCCAAGATGCCCACCTAGCCCCAAAGTGCTGAGCAGAGGGTCAGGCCACTGCACCACAGTAGAACCGCGATCCCTGATGCTGCTTCTGAGCCAGGTATGCGCCTGGCTTTCGAGACACTTGAGTGGAGGGTCCCATCGTGCCTCAGTAGAACTGTGATTCCCTGCCGCTGCCTGTGAGCCAGGCCTGCGCCTGACTTCTATGCCCTGCATGTGCGTGACTGCCACCACTGCGAGGGTGTGGATTCTGTGATACTGTCCTGTCTTAATCTTGTGAGACTTTGCTTTTCCTAAGGTTTGTATTCTGCCTGCTGAGGCCCCCTTAACACCACATAGGGCCTGTAGGTAGCCTCCTGCTGCTCAGAGTCCCTGCATCCACCATATTGCCGGTGAACGGAGCATTGAACACTACTGCAACACCTGCTGACCAAACGACTTCATTGCAACTCAATTGAGGTAATGGCTGAAAATTATTCTATTCATGACTTCAGGTCATACTTTTCCATGGTGATTGAGAAATTCTCAAATGAATATCTTGAGGGCTTCAATGCTCCAGACCTACTATTTTTCGGTTTAATTCTATATTTTATGTTTCAAATTAAATGACCTGGTAAGTTCCTGGTGAGCATAATGGAAGAGGTGAAATCTGGAAATCAACAATTAATGTCTAGGATATGTGATATAGAAATTTCAAACACTAAAATGGCAGATGAGGTTAAAGAGATAAAACATGGAAATCAACAACTGTTGTCTAGGATATATGATATGGAAATTTCAAACACTAAAATGACTAATATGGTTAATTTTCTGGAAATTAGTTACAATAAGCTTTTGGATAAGGCTTCCTCTTTGGATATGAATAAAACTGTACAAGAAAAATATAGGCTTTACATAAATGATGAGAACAAGAAACTTGTTAATTACATCAATGAGGACAAAAATAGTTAATTATGTTAATGATGTGGATCTAAAAATTACTGATTCTATGAGGTCCTTGGAAAGACTGCTCCATCAGGAAAATCAAACTCTAGAAAAATCGATAGTATCCAAACTCCAAGAATGGGAGGACTGTATTGCAGTACTAGAAAATGGTGGTAATGCATTTTCTGCTCAAAAGAATTCAGGTCAACCCCCAGGAGATATTATGGTAATGAAGACACTTTACCTAAGGTGGTAAACATGACAGAGCTACCCCCTCCTCACCAGTATTGCTTCCAGTTACTGTTCAATTAAAGAAAGCATATGGGGAGTCCCTGGAATTTGTAGAGTATAATTATGAGCCAATACATATGAAAGATATCAAAGATTTTAAGGAGGCCATATTCCTTCCTGGGATACTCTCTACTTATGTAAAACAGCTGTTGAATTCATGGTCAAAAAAAAAAAAACTGGATATCTCCCAATGATTGGATGCAGCTCACTGCCGCCATATTGATCAGATATAGCCAAAATTTGCAATGGAGAAATTGGTTTAGGAAGGAGGCTAGGGCCTTAGAGTACCAAGGAAAAATTAGGGTTTTTTTTTCATTTCTCAGGACCAAATCCTTGGTGAAGGCATGTTTGCTGATGTGAAGACTCAGACTACTTATAATGAACATTTGTTGTTGCTGTGCCATACTGCTGCACTGAACTCTTGGGAAAAGATTTTGGACCCTGGTCAGAAAATTGAGCCTTATACTAAGGTCAAACAAGGCTTAAAAGAACCATATACCAACTTTCTATAGAGGCTTATCAAAGCTGTACATAGAGCAGTACCAGATCCTGAAGTTAGGAAGCAGTTAATACTTTCTCTGGCCTTTGATCACGCTAATCTGGACTGTAAAAGAATGCTTGTGCCTTTAAAGATCAGATCTGCACCAATAGAAGACTGGACTGTGTACACAATCAGTGCTGAATCTCTCCACTGTGGTGAAGAGAATTGGATAGGTCAGGCCATTGCTAATGTTAGGGTGAGGAACCAAGGCATCACTTGCTTTAACTGTGGTAAACCAGGCCATATAAGATGGAACTGTACACAAGGCACTTCTGGAAATAATATCCATTTTAGGTATGACTTGAATAGAAGACCATTACCTTCTGGGTTATTCAGAAGGTGTGGTAAAGGATGACATTGAACCAATGAATGTAGGTCTACTGGGGACAAAGAAGGCAACACCTCTCGGGGCTTCCCCCTGGGAAGCCACCAAAAATCAGATTTCAAAGCCAAAAAGATCTGAACATATCCAGTCACAGTGGAAGAGCAGCAGTCTCAGGACAAATAGGAAATCCAATGCCTAATATAGAAGATCATATGGCATTGGATAGTTGAATAAATTTAAGAAATTCAAAGTTTCAAGAAAAACCATGAAATGAATATTTTGGCAGACTTCTATAAATGAACAAAGACCAAAATTGAAAGTACTGGTAGATAATATTTATATCCAGGGCTTAGTCAACAGGGGGGCTGATGTTTCGATCATAACCCCACCACCATCAATGCATTCAAGATGGCCCTTACAGGCAGAGGATATACAATTTCTGGGTATTGGAACAATATCTCAAGTGAAACAGAGTGTAAGACAGCTCGAATGCATAGAACCAGAAGGTCAGAAAGGATGGCTGAAGCCATATAAGGCTGACATAGCAGTGGATCTATGTGGTCATGACCTTCTACAGCAATGGAATACCCAGATTAAAATCCCTCCAGGCTCAGATATCAACTGAAGACTCAATTATGTTTCTAAAAGTGATGTTTTAAGGTACTATGAAAATTCACCAGCCATTCAGGTTGTGCAAAAGAATGGCCCAATAGCCGCCAAACCTAAAAGGATGCTCATAGCGCTGCCTTTGAGATGGTTGACAGAAAAGCCTATTTGGGTTCAGCAATGGCCCTTGATAAAGGAGAAACTTCAGGCTTTAGAACAGCTAGTACAGGAGCAGTTACAGGCTCAGCATATCGAAGAATCAACCAGTCCATAGAATTCTACTGTATTCATTGTCAAGAAGTCTGGAAAGTGGAGGGTGGTGATGGATCTGAGAGCAATTAATAAAGTGATTTAACTTATGGGCTCTTTACAATCTGGTATTTCCCTGCCTTCCCTGCTACCCAAGGGATAGCCTATTACAGTTATTGATTTGAAGAACTTTTTTTTTCTTTTTTTTTTCTTTTTTTTTTTTTTAACCATACTTTTACAGGAACAGGACAAGGAAAAATTTGCTTCCACAGTGCCTACTCTTAATAATTCATGTCCGGTTAAGAGGTACCAATGGAGGGTCCTTTCCCAAGTAATGTTCAATAGTCCCACCTTATGCCAATATTTTGTACAACAACCACTAGCAGTGCTGCACATGCACTTCCCACAATCTATCATTTACCATTATATGGATGATATCTTGTTGGCAGACCCAAACCCAGATACATTAGAAACATTGTTTGAAGAACTGAAGAAAATATTGCCTGATTGGGGATTACAAATTGCCCCAGAGAAAGCACAGAGAGGAGATTCTATCAATTATTTAGGATATTAAATAGGTTTACAGAAAATTAGGCCCCAAAAGGTAAAATTGAATAGAGATAAATTGAGGACTCTTAAGGATTTTCAAAAACTACTAGAAAATATTGCTCATCTAAGGCCCATTATTAGTATAAAAAAACTACAAACTAGTTAATCTGTTCAAGACTTTGGATGGTGAAAAGGATTTAAACAATCCAAGAGAATTCTCCGATGAAGCTGAGAAAGAACTAACATTGGTGGAAAAGAAACTACAAGAAGCACATGTGGATCATGTGGATCCAGACCTGGGTTGCATACTGATTATTTTACCCTCTAGACAATCTCCAACAGGAGTCTTAATGCAAAGAGAAAATATATTAGAATAGATATTTCTGCCACAAAGGCCAAGCAAGAAGCTGAAAACATATATTGAAAAAAAATTTCTAATCTGATTTTTAAAGGTAAATGCAGACTTCGCCAATTGACTGGAAAGGACCCTGCAGAATATGCTGTGCCTTTGACTAATGAAGAAATTGATCGATTATGGGCAGACAGTGAAAGTGTCTTGGCAAAAGGCCTGTAGTGATTTTTTAGGAGAGATTAATAATAAAAATCAATTATCATGGTATTGTTGGATTTTATAGAGCCTCTTAATGTAATAACTGACTCAGTATGCAGGAGGAGTTGTTTTACATATTGAAAATGCTGACTTCACTTCTGACGGTAGAGATTTAACCTTACTGTTCATACAACTACGGGATATCATCAGAGATAGGATACATCCCATGTATATAACACATATCAGGGCACACATGGGTCTCCCGGGCCCTCTAGCACAAGGTAATGATGAAATTGATTGGTTGTTAATAGGAAACATGCTAGAGGCCACAGAATTTCATGAGAAACATCACATTAATAGTAAAGGACTAAAGAAGAGTTTTCCCATCACTTGGTATCAGGCAAAAGAAATTCTACGGAATTGTAACACTTGCTCCTTCTATAACCAACCATCTTTACCTGCAAGAAGTAATCCTAAGGGTACACAGAGAAATGTGATCTGGCAAATGGATATGTTTCACCTTCCAGAATTTGGAAGATGAAATATTTACATCATACCATTGATACTTACTCTGGAATGCAATGGGCAATTGCCCTGAGTTCTGAAAATGCTGATGCTGTTCTTACTCACCTTTTGGAAACCATGGCCATAATGGGAATTCCCACTCAGATTAAGACTGACAATGCTCCAGCTTACATTTCCCAAAAAATAAAGCTGATTTTTGAATATTATAATATAAAGCATATTACAGGATACCACACAATCCTACAGGGCAGGCAGTTGTAGAGAGATCTCACAGCACTTTGAAAGAGATGCTTTATAAATAGAAAAGAGAAATGAGAAAACCCAGGGAGAGGTTGCACAGTGCCTTACTGACTTTAAATTTTCTTAATGCTGATGAAAAGGGAACATCAGCTGCTGAGAGACATTGGGTAATAGAAAAATCTTCCGAGATAAACCAACCCATCTACTTCAAGGATGTGTTAACTTCAGAATGGAAGCCGGGATATGTGCTTCGGTGGGGTAGGGGTTTTGCTTTTGTTTCTACAGGAAAAGAAAAGATATGGGTACCAACAAAATTAATAAAGGTCTGCTTCGAAAAGGAGTCCCTTCCTGAGGAGGAGAAGTAATTACTCATCCCTGATATGACAATTGGATACATGGTAAGGAAAACACATTTAACAGGACTGGGGCAGGGTCTCAAATTTGTCTTTACAGAAGAATGGGTACAACCGTCTTTAAGACATTGACTGGATATTGAACGGTTAATCATCTACAATGGAAGGGAGATGGATGATGAAGGAATATAAACAAAGGACTATGAGAACAGCTGATACCAATATGCACTACCGGGTAATTTCTCAGCTATCACTGTTTTACATCTTACATCTATACCTCTTCAATAAATGTGGTCCTGGTTTGACTATAAATAAGGCTGGATTTGGAGTTGGAGTAAGTGGCTTTCTCCCTCTCTAAACACGAGCGTACTGGCAAAGAAAATGTGAGAGATTCTGTCTCATATCAGAAAAGCCACCTGGTGTGGGACAGAAGACAGGATGTTTAGGAACCGATATTATCGTAACTTCATCTTTAATCTTGTTTCTTTCTGTATCTGCACCTCCCAACCATCCTCTCTGCATATGATCTTCTCCTGAAGTCATAAAGGATGTAAATATCTTCTCTGGGTATCAATAATGCTTAAGTTTTCATTGTAAACAACATTTTCTCCTATCAGCTACCTACGAAGCATCTGGAACTGAGATGGGGTCCCCACTGCAACAATTCCTACTGGTGAAAAGGGAGTAAAAGAGAATGAAAGAGAGAAAGAGACAGGCAGGCAGGCAGGCAGAAAGAGAAATCAAGAACTTGGTGTACACCAATCAATGACTCAATGATTGCTTTTAGAAAAGAGACTATCCAAAACGGTTACAAGATAGCCCTCTATGATTATCCTTCATGTCACATCCCTGATAAGAATCCCAGATGGGTTTACCCAGTACTCTGAGAATGGTTATAAATGTGTATAGTCAGTCCATTAGGATCTAATCATTGTTTTAGTTTTTACAGGACCCCAAAGAGATGCCACTGCCTTTAAGTCAGCAGGAAGCAGCCCTACGAAAAACTACGCCCCCTTTCCCAGTAAGTTTTGTCCTATGAGGGTTATAGATAATTATTATTCTGATAGAATAGTTATAAGTTAAAATTGGGTTGAGGATGGAACAATAATATAGCCTCAGAGATCTCTTTTAAAGAAGAGAAAGGGGAATAGATAGGATAAAGGTAGATTGTTCTACCTACCTAACAGTTATTAGCCAAATATATGGGATATGCCAAAGACAGTTTGCACTGGCATAGATATTTGTATATTGATACAAATGTGAAATCATTTTATATGTTTGATTGAGATAATTTGTATATTGGTAAAAATTTAAATCTGAAATTGTTTCTCATGTCCGAAGCAACTTGTACATTGATATAAAATTGAATCTGTAAACGTTATATAAAATTTAATCTGTAACTGCTATATTTTACATATGCTTCTACCCATTTCATTATTGTCATTTCCACTATACAATTGCTGCCTCCATTTAACTATACTAGACATAATGTATGATTGCACTAGTTATGATATATGCACAAGATGTTTTATATATCTTTGTTCGGATGATATATATGTATATACATATCTAAAATACTGTTACCATATATATATATATATATATATATATATATATATACACACACACACACACCTGTTTGATAATCATACTAAAAGTCATTGTTCAGAGATTGTACACCCCTTTATAGGTAACCTAATTTTACAATACAGGCTTCAATCCTTAGGATGATAAGAACCACAGTCAACATTACTTAAGTTTGCCATGTCACAGTAATCCCAGATACAGGTTAGAATATCACAGATAGACAGGAGTCTTCAACCATTTCATAGACCCAGAGAATATGGCATTTAACATTTTGTTATTCAGAATTTGGCCATGAGAGACGTGGCAACTCCTGGTGTCACTGTTCCTTTCCCAAGATGGTGTTGAGCATCAAGGACACTCCTTTGGAGTTTGTCCTTTTGGCAAAGAATGGCCAGTTGGGTAAAGAACTACCCTTACCTTGACTGCTAACAGTACACACACAATATCCAATCTGAATGAACAGGATGACACATGGAGACTGACAAAACCTGCCTGGACAGGATAAGACAGGCCCTCCAAAAATGCCCTGCTTCTGAAAAATCTGTCTGATATTATAGGCCTGTAGCCAAAATGATGGATGCTCCAACGGTACAGAAACCATAGGTGATTGTCCAGGTAGCTGTGTCACTGTCCTCTCATTCGATTGCTCAAGTATCTTCCTAAAGTGTAACCTGTTTTCATGAGTGTCAAATTACGTTCTAATAAATACTAAAATCCTGTATTTGGTATATCGCAAGTGAGATTTATTACGATAGGGTACAATCTTACCCTTTATACTTTTGAATCTTGTGTACAATGACATCTCTGTTGATTTACAGTCCTTAAAAGAAGTGTGATGGAGGGCAGAAATAACAGCAGTGAGTTGATGTCTCTGGGATGGTTTTCTCTCCTGAGTCATTTGTTTATAAAGGAACAGGACTGGTTCAGCTTGGAAACCAGCAATCTTTAGGGTATAACAGCTAGACAGAAAATGTTTTAGGCTCCATGGGCTATACAGCCTCTATTCACCATGGACAGTTCAGACATGAAGGAACGCATGTGTCCTAAGATATCTGCAGTCACAGAAACACACAGCTACTTGGCTTTGGTTTACAGGCAATAGTTTAGCCCTGGGTTTAAGTTAGTTTGCTTCCAGTTCTAAACTACGCCAGAAAAACTGTTGCCTTGTATCTTTCAGAGAACTACATTGGCCACGTCTTTATATACAGGGTATATGGAGAATGGCTCATAGCAGAGTCTTAGGAGTCAGACAGTCTAGGATTCTCTAGCTGTGGAGGCTTGGGCGGACTACACAAAATTACTCTGAACTTCGGCTTTTCTCTAAGGTGGTTGTGAAATTCAAATGAGGTAATGCAATATGAAATATTTGGCTCTGGATTTAGTATACAGTAGGCATCTAATAAATGAATGTTTTTACTTTGATAAAGTGTTGGCTCAGAGGTTTCTGGTCAGAAACACAGTTTCTTAATTAATATATATTTTTTACATCAAATAAATAAAGTATGCTTTATAGTGACTGACATTAGGATGCAAATATCCTCCATAGCAAAAGGTAAGGACAACTGACCTATAGCATCCTGTCGTCCTTTTCTTACACCACCACCTACACCTACACCTACACCTACACACACACACACACACACACACACACACACACACACACACACACACACACACACACACACACACACACACAGGTACAGCTATGATGACTTGAATACTTCATATGTTTTCATCTCAATCACACCCAGAGAGGAACTGCTTTTAATTGTAGAGCGGCTCAGAGACAGTGAGCGCCATCCAACATCACACAGTATGAGGAGGTTGCCCAGGAGCCAACACTAGTGAGCCCAAGCCTCACCATTAGTCCAAATAAGGCATTGATCCTAGCTCTGGGTGGGATGGGGGAGTTATACATGTCTCAGTGAGCACTAAAATTGTGACAACCTTTTCACACAACAAGTATTTTTCTTCTTTTTAGAGTTCTAAAGTAGGATACCATAAAAATCACTGATTTTAAAACAGAAATATTCCCACCCATACGGGTTTTTTTTTTTTTTAAATGATTACCACTTGCTTACATAGTTAATTAACTCCAAGTCCCACAACTGAAGTAAATTTGAAGTGTAGAGTATCTCACACACAAGAAGCTCTCCACTCATGTGGTTTTTGGTCTCAGATGACCTTTATGAAAATCAGCATGGAGGGCCACAGCTCTGCTCACTACTCCACAAATCCCTGAGTGCTCAAGAGATTATGAACCTTTACCTTTGTAAACCCTCCAGATTGCAAGTAAAAATACCACCCATATCAAGGGAAAAGGGTACTGCTCAGGGGATTTTGTATAGCATCATGGATCCCCTCATCCATTCCCTCCACGCACTGTAAATGCTCTTGGTAACTAGAAACGGGGCTGGCTTCACACTGTAAGGCCTTATGAAACCCAGAACTATTGCTGCACAGGGAAAATGGTGCATTTACATGTAGTTGCTTCTAAATTTTATTTTAAGAATGAGTTCAAACTTAGAAATAGACTCTATATTGGAATTCTCAAGATTACTTAAACCGTATCAAATTAAAACCATAAATTATAATCTAGTAGTAGATCTATGTAAGTTAGCTAAAATATACCTAATAATTCTTTCTAAGCAAAAAATACTGAATGTCAAAATAATGATGAATTAGGATTTAACTTTACTTTTCTATATACGATACATTATATAAGTATAAATATCTACTTTAAAAGGAAGGATAATTTTTATTATTTGGTATTTTACTAAGAATAAGAATGTCCAAATTTTAGAATAAATCACATTATCATTTAGCATTTAAAAGAATATTCAAACATGTTAGGTTGTAATCCAGTACTGGATCGCCCATCCTAGCTGCCAGTCAAGGTGGGAATTGACAGTCTACTAATGATGATGATGATGAAACAGTGGCCTTACCTCCAGAAATAGGCTCTGTAATATCACCTTCCACTTCTGGAGTGAAAGCGAGTACTTTGTTCTACCACCCCTTGCCCATTTTTAAAAACTACAGTTTTCTAGAAAGAAAACAAGGAGACAATTAAAGCCAGTGGTTTTTGGAATTGTGTGTGTGTGTGTGTGTGTGTGTGTGTGTGTGTGTGTGAGAGAGAGAGAGAGAGAGAGAGAGAGAGAGAGAGAGAGAGAGAGAGAGAGAGATGTAGCTTGGCAGTATGCTTTCCTATGATTCAGAAAACCTTGAATTCAATAATCAATGCTCTCGCCCATTCACTTTCTGAGGTGTAGCTGTGAATACCTCTTATCCCAGGCACTTAGGAAGTTGAGGCAGTATGATAGGAAATTAATGAGTCAGCTCAGGCTACACAGCAAGATGTTGTCTCAAAAAATTAAAAACAGAACTTTTGAGGGAAAGAGGGATACAAACCCCGTTGAATATCTGTCAAATTTGGTCTCCTGTCCAGAAAATACAAATACACACAGAATTCTTATGCTCCTGGAAGACCATTTGTAGGCATTCTGACTAAGAATTCTGACTAAGAACCACAGAGACAGGGAAAAGAGTTCCCAAGGTGTCTCCAACCCTTCATAATTCTACCTCTGATTTACAGGAACCAAATAAACAAATCATAAGCAAATAATAAGGCAGAGAAGCAGTAAAATAATAATATTTGTGCAGCCAATCCTCCAAAGACAAAACAAAGGTGTCTGTTTTTGCATCGCATGGCCAACACACTCACCAGAGAGTAAACTGTATTGGTAGCACTTTAAAATATAGCTTGTGACTGGGGCTAACAGGAATTGTGGATTATGAAGTATAAAATGCCCCCAAATATAATAACGATTAATCCTTACAGTTCCGGGAAGACAGAGGCAGACAGTATTTTTATCCCTCGTCCACAATGAAGGAAACGGAGGTTCAGATAACAGCTTGCCATGATTAACAGCCAATGAGTAGAGAGCAGGGATTCTAACCCAGAACTAATTGCAGGCGTGAGCTCAGTTCACTATTATATCCTCCTCAGAATAGAGACAACAGACCAGCAGAGCACACAGAAAATGTCAGTAGGGAAGCAGCAAACAATAATTACTGTCTTGTAAGTATTCAACTGAGTTTGTTCTCTAGTACTGCAAAAAAAAAAAAAAAAAAAAAAAAACAACAAAAAAAAACCCTCTAAAACTTTTAAATATCCAATTTCCTCTTGCTTCATTACTTAATATAAAACTTTTTTTTCAGAAAGAGTTATGCTAAAAAGCCTCCTGTTGAAAACCATGGCATTTCATAGTTTTATAAAACATTTGCTCTTGCTCATTTCTTTAGATCTTCATATACAAAAATAAACTTTTGGTTGAGAATTAAAATATAAGAAATGGAAAGACTGGATATTCACTTTTGGTGTTTGTTTAGATTTTGCTGCTGCTGTTGTGTGGCACGGTCTCTCATGTGGCTCAGGCTGGCGGCAAACTCAGCCTAGCTGCGGATGATCTTGAATTTCTGGCCCTCCTGCCCCGGTCTGCCAAGTTGCTGGGATCAGAGGCACGAAAGTAAGCCCAGTTTGTCCTGCACACGGAACCCTGGGCTAGGAAAGCACTCCACCATCTGCCTCAGTTCCTAATGCCATCTGAAAAGGACCAAGTTTGGAATTAACAGGGAATGTCAAATGTAGGTTCTGATCCCTCGAGGGATGAGGCTCTGTAGAGTCGGGAAAATGATACGCTATGCTTAATTACTCAGCACGATTTTAAATTAGGAATGGAATTATTAAGGGATATATGATGTTACAGATCATTAACACTATCTATCAAATGCTGAAAGAATAGCTTTAAGTGTAAAAATTCGGACTGGGATGTACTCAGTGAGTGTTTAAGCATGCACAAGGTCCTGGGGGCGTGTGGGGTATGGGTGCTGCGGGTTGGGGGTGGGGCCAGTAGAGAACGAACATGAAACCAGCTCAATCATCTCGTGATTTCTTTTTATCTGTGTATCTCTACTGTTTGGTATTTTAAAAGCAACAAGACTAAAGTTTTAAGTAGGTCAGTGAGTTTGACAAACCCCCAAAAAGGTGCCAGGAGGAAGCAGGAAGAAAAGCAACAGCTTATGGCAGAGCAGTTTACAGGTTCAGGCACCATCGGCAGAGGGTTTCTGCTTAGGTCAGAGTATACCACCCACCCTTTAGCACCACCGGGGCTCAGCAGACAGGCAGAAACAAGAGTTAAAACAATTTATGTAAGAGAAAAACAGTAATTAAAATTTTTAAAAAGCCCACGTGCACCTGGCAGGTTAATTACTTGTGGCAAGCCCCGGTGCTAAGTCAGACCTTTTCCCAAACAAGTATCATCCTACGCTAACAATAGCTTAAGGTAAGAGGCAAAATACCAAGGCTGGCAACTAAAGCAGGTGAACAGGAATATTCAAAACTGCGAAGATTTCCACGACGTGCACGTGATTAAATTCTGCCCGGAGGAAAAAGAATATGACAAGCTTCCCAAACCTCAACGCCAGGACAGTGCAAACCCGGGAGCAGTGTTAGAAACCCCAAAGTGAGTCCACAAATCAGGCACCCTCCCTGGAGAAGGCTGCGAGCTCAGCCCGGAGCGGTCGCCGCTCTGGCGGGTGCAGTTTCCGCAGGACCGAGAGGTCAGCCGGGAGCCCCGGGAACCCCAAGAGGGGACACCCCGCCGGCCTCCCGCCCCGGGACCCCGAGCACCTGCGCCGCCGCTCGGGACAGCGCGGCCCGCGAGGCCCGCCCGGGTCCTGTCGGTTCCTTAGGCGACGGCGCCGCCAGGCCGCCCCTCGCCGACGCGAGCACGGGTGGCCGCCGCGGACAGTCCCACGCGCGGGACGACGCGGCGGTTACCTCGCTGTCCTCACCCGCCGCGCAGGCCGAGCCGCCACACCCGCTCCGCGCCGGCGCCGCGCCAGCTCCGCTTGGCTACCCCGCGGACGCGCGCGCTCGCCCGCGAGCACTCTAGCTCGTGCCCACTTCTGAGAGCCGAGGGGGCGGGGCGGGGCGAGGGGCGGGGCGGGACGGGGCGCGGCACTCTGGGAAATGTAGTTTTCTGTTGCCTCCCGGGGGTCGCGCCACACGCGCTCTGGCCCTGCGGCTGCTTCACTTACTCAGACCTGTATGCATATTGCAGGTTTTCTTTTTTTAAATCTATTCCTATCTGTTACACCGCATGCTTTGTCTGCAAAATGTGTATAAAACAGCTTGTGTCTGCAAACGAAGGGAATAATTGACTCAACTAAGGAGGGAGCACTAAACACCATCACTAGTTTTTTTGTTTTTTGTTTTTGTTTGTTTTTTTTAAAAAAAGGTGAGATAAGCCAAGTCCTCAACAGAGTCGCTGGAAATGTAGGAAAAGAGAGCAAGGGCATATTTTAGGACATTCCCTTGAACTCTTCTTTCCAGGGCACCCCAAAGGTCCCAGAATCTTTAAAACTTAGAAGAAATGTAGCCATAGACATATAGACATAGGGTGGCAGTCTTGGTGCAGAAAGGTAACCGCAGCTGTTGGCGTGGCTGAGCACCAAGATACAAATAGGATCCAGCCCAGGCCATCTGGGATTGAAGCCGGCTGGGCCAGAAAGGAAGACAGGTGTACTCAGGTCCTGCTCCCATTGGCCTATTTATGCCAGCTAGGCCCCAGAGCTTCCATACCCCGGTCAAACATCGCTCACAGGTGGGATGACCATTGCCTTTGAGCCTCTTCAGCAGATCTCCTCCACCGTGAGGAACTCAAGTCCCCCGAAACAGAGAGCCCCAAATTCATCCTTTTCCCTCAAACTGTTTGGCCAGGTACTTCGGTACAGTGAGAAGAAAGTGCTACAACTCTGGACATAAAGAGAAATTTCTGATGACACTGCAGGATCGAGCAAAAAACATTTTTTTGTAGGTAATTGTCAATAAAGAGAGGGAGGCAAAGCCCAGGTGAGGCCCTCTCCTAAAAAGTGATACATCCAAAGCAATGATTTCACCTAGTCATTTTAAACAATAGATTTTTAAAACAAGAGAAACTAAAATCGTGTAGCTTTCTAAAGCTAGAATATTTTCTCAGCTTTTTTTTTCTGTTTTATTTCCTTCCCTAAACAAGTTGTTCCATAAAAATTATCATAGACTTCCCTCCCTGAGCTCTATGAATTAAAGCTAGGATGCCATCGTGTCTTCTGGGTCATTTTCTGATTGTACTTAGTGGGAATAAATGGTAATGTTAAATCTCAATCAGGATTTGCATTTTATATTTTCGGTCTTATCTCTAATCCTGGAATAAAAGGCTTCTAACGCTCCACAGGCATTTCAGATACTGTCAGCAAATGGATTTGGAATGCTTAATCAATAAAGCAATTTTATCTTCATCTGCAATAGAGATAAAGCTTGTAGGCAACTGGCAAGTCCTGACCGACCTGCTTCTCAGTCACCTTTACCATGCTGAAGACCATGAAGACCATCACTTTCCCACTGTGGCCACATCACTGGCTCATGTCCCTTTCTGCCCACCCATCAACTCCTACCATCACCCCAATCTTTACCGGCATCCTTTAGCTTCCTTGAACAATTATTTTCATAACCTGAAATTATGGAATCAAAGCATTCAGGAGGCAGAGCAAGAGTTCCAGACCACCTTGGGATACATAACGATAGCCTTAGGCTAACCTGGATTACTGTATGAAAGCCTGTCTCAAAACACTCAAATTGAAAGGGGGGGGGGGAGCAATTATTATTTCCTGTGTTCTACATCCAAGACACTGTGACTCTCTTTCCTAGCCTTTGGCTCAGTGCTCATTTTACAGTAATAAATTAATAATAGTTTTTCTGTCCACTCTCCACAAAATCAGTCTAATGAAGATTTCCAGTACCTACATGATGACCAGCCACAAGCTGAATGTGATTCCAGTTCTGGAGGATCCAACACCCTTTTCTGGTCTCTGTATTTGCATGGCACAGAGAGGTAAATGCATATAAAACACCCATACATGTAAAATAAAAATAAAACAAAATCTCAAAATAAATAAATAAATCTCTGGTAATCTTTCTTCACCCTCATCTCTGAATATTGGAAGTTCCTTCATTTCTGGTTGGGCTTTTATAATTTCTGCTTTGCTGCAAGATATATGATTGCAATGTGTAAAGATATGCTACTGTGATTGGCTTAATAAAACGTTGGAGAGATGGCTCAGTGTTTAAGAGCACTGACTGCTCTTCCAGAGGATCTGAGTTCAATTCCCAGCACCCATCTAACAGCTAATAATAGTCTGCAACTCCAAGATCTAATACCCTCACGCAGACATACATGCAAGTAAAATAAAAATAAGTAAATTAAAAAGAAAGTTAAAAGGCCAAGAACTAGACCAGAGGTATAGGAGAGACAAAGAGCTCCAGGAAGAAGAAAGGCAGAGTTGCCAGCCAGATGTGAGGAAACAGAATGGGCAGTACAGAGGAAAGGCAACCATGCCATGTAAAAATAAATGTAGATTTTTAAAATGGGGGTTAATTTAACATATACAAACCAGTTAGAAACAAACCTAAGCTAAGGCTGAGCTTTCCTAATTAACAATAAGGCTCCATGCCATTATTTGTGAGCTTCCAAACCAATGGAAAAGCCTGTTACAAATGGTCCTCAAAGTCTGACCACATGTATCCACATAAGGCCTGAGAAAACTTAAAGAAGTTTAAAACACGGAGTCAAATGGGGCTTCCTGTTGACAGTGGTCTCTTGGGTAGGTTTGGCAGCATACAGAGAAGCAACTACCAGCTGCCATAGTGCCACATGACAGTGCCATGCACTAAGCTGAGCTGCACAGCGGCTGACATGGCAGTTTGAAATTTGTCTAATTTGGCCAGAAAACACAGAAGGCACTTAGTAAACCCAGGTCCAGACACAAAATTCTCTAAAGGTACAGTATGCTTTTAATTGTGCTTGGATGGTATAGACAGTCATAAAAAATAGTTTAAAAATAATGAAGTCATTAAAAAGACAATAAGTAATAAGTAATATTTTAAAAGCCACATAAGGATGAAAAATATAACATAGGGAATTTAGACCTTTATAATGCTTTATTAACTTTGATTTTTTAAAAAATGCTAATAAACAGAGAATGACAGCTTCTGAGGGATATTGGATTATGAAAAGGCACTGCTAAATTAAACCAGACTACAAACTTTAGAAATGTCTAGATTTTAGAATGAAAGTCAGGAAATATGTTGCATTTCAGGAAAGGTTATGCCTTTGTTTCTACAGGAAACACAAAGCTATGGATTTCCTTCAAGGGAGACCTCCTGAGGATCTTGGCTACAGACATGAGAGAGGAAGCCAGTAAAGACTACAGGAAAGATATGTATATTTCCACTCTTGTTCAAAGTAGTGTACCTATGCACTTCACTTAACAATGTAATGTAAACTTTTAGTCATTTAAAGCTATTTAGGATAATTTTTAAAAAAGCAGGTCAATAGTCACCAATAACAATCAAACATAGTCATGTTAGATATGTTTTCAAGGTCATGCAGAGATATTTTTAGGTAGATAGGTGATATTCAAACATTTCAAAGACCTACAGAATATGATAGTTAAAATGTATTTAATAACATAAGGTTTTTTAAGACAGTGAGACATGTCTACTCCTAGAGGCACCAATTTACTTTAAAAAAATGATTATGAGCATTCAAGAACCTCAATACAGAATTTTCTTTCTTTGTGGCAAAAGCTAACCATTTGGACAAGCAATTGCCTTACCTCAACTGCTGACAGTATGCTGTTCAAACTGGTCAAGCAGGACACAAAAGAAAGCAACTGCTGAACTTTGCCAATACAAGGTAGGACAGTTCTTCAAAATTCTTGCTTTACAGAGATAGACTTTCTGATAGTCTAGGCCTATAAACTGAAGATGAATGTTCCAATGTTACAGAGGACACTTAGGCGACTGTCCAGGCAGCCAGATGTTTCTGTCATTTCTATAGTTTTAAAAGTTGCTTGCTCTGCACTTACTCTGATAATATTGTATCCCTCTTGGGTCTCTGATGGAGCTGAAGATGAGATAGTTACAGTTACAGTTTTCTTTGTTACAAAATTTAGAAAAATGCTCACAAAGAGGTACTAAGTATTGATTGAGAGACATAAAAGCTTAAATTATTTATCTAAATAAATGTTTTGAGATCTAAAAAGATAGCTTTGGGCTGGTAATGTAATTATGATGGAAAATGGTTTAGGTATAAAACTCATCAAGATAAATAATAGAGTAATTCCTACAAATTTGCCAAATACAAATGGACTAGATATTGTAAATGTAATTCTTACCTGATAATTGTTCTTGTTGTATATAGTTTTACTATGTTAGAGTTAAAACCCTTGCTTTTTATTTAGACAAAAGGGGGAAATGTTGCAAGATATTCGATTACACTGTGTAAAGATATGTTACTGTGGTTGGTTTAATAAATCATTAAATGGCCAATAGCTGGGCAGGAGGGTGGGACCTCTGCACAAAGAGAGAACAGTGAAGAAGAAAGGCAGAATCATCAGCCTGACTTAGAAGAAGCAGGATGGACAGTACAGAGTAAAGAAAACCGAACATAGGTTTTAAAATATGGACTAATTTAAGTTATAAGAACTAGTTAGGAACAAGCCATTAATTATGGTCGAGGTTTCATAATTAATGATAAGTCTCCGTGTCATTATTTGCAAGCTATAAGCAGCCTGGAGCAAAAACTTGCTACATTGTTTCTCTTTCCACTTTCCCTGCGTAACTCTGACAATCATCCAGTATCACTTAGACTTTTAATCAGGAAGCCTGCCACCCCACAGTCCCCCTACACACATTGAGACCTATTTTTATCTTTACAATAGCGCTTACCTGCAAGCATTTTAATTGGACATCTGCCTTTTTTATTTGTGTAAATTTTTCTTAGACAGAAAAGAGAAGCATAGTACTTGATATATAGTTTGTTTTGAATAAATAATAAGGGAATGAATATCATCATTGAGTAGTATATGGTTTTGTACATCTTTCCAGGCAAGGGCCATAAAGTAACTATATTAAAGTTTCAGCTCCGTAAATTCTGTCGCGGCTCTTCAACTCTGCTTCCTAAACAACCATGGCTAGTTCTCACCATGGTTCCAAATATTTGTGTTCAAAGTTTGAATGACAGGTCTAAGGGTACAGCTCTGAATGAAAATATATTCACCCAAGGGGCTCACTGTTCTTATTTCCACTGAAGATGTGGAGTTTGGGGATGGGTCCATGGGGGAAGCTAAGACAGAAGGCATCCTAGAGATGGCCGCTGGGACTTCAGTTGTGCTTTGGCAAATCCCAGTGTTGGGAAGACTTTTTTGCTAGTTGCTACTGTGCTGCTGCTTGACCTTTGTCTTCGATTGTTTCCCTCAGTTTTAGAGGATCGGTTTTGCAACCCTGCTACAGCCAAATCAAATGACCTTCTCCTTGCCCTGAGCCTGCCTAGATACATCTGACTCCTCAGGCTGCACATATAGGAAACTTGAATTCTTATTGGAGCAATGTATGAAATGTGAGGGTAAGAACATTTGCCCCCATTCAAAACATCAAAACTGGAGAACTGGGACTTGGACAAGGGTAGAGAGTTTTCCAAGTATGTGCAAAGGCCTGGGTTTATTCATGAGCACTCACACATATGAATACACATACACACAAAGAAAAACTTGTTTTTGAAATATATGTAAGAGGTTTCAAAGGAAAATTTTATCCATACTTTTCTTTTTTTGAGACAGAGTCTCACTATCTAGTCCTGGCTGTCCTGGAACTAACTCTGTAGACCAGACTGGTCTTGAACTCAGAGATCCACCTGCCTCTGCCTCTCAGGTGCTGGGGTTAAAGGCATGCACCACCATGCCCAGATTATTCATACTTATGGTTGGAACTGGCAATATGTTTTCATAGCAATATATTTCAAGTTCACGTTTTCCAAATTATGCAGAGTACTTCTTTTGCTGAGATATGATTTGCTATGTAGCCCAGGCTGGCCTCAAACTGTCAACAGTCTTCCTATCTTAGCCTCCTGAGAACATCCTTCTTTGTAAGATATGGTTCCGAGTTACATTAGCTCTCAGACATCACATTTATATCTTCATAATACACTTTATCTCTGAAAAGTTTTTTTTGAATAAAATTAAATGGGAGATCTTAGCTACACCCCCAGGCCTTCATCCTTAGTCAGAGAGCTCCGATATTTTATAGGAATGATTACAAAAATGTACTTCTTATTCTTTATTACAGTTATCTTTAAGTCTAACCTGGCTTTAATGTATAAGTCTGGGTGTTTTGAGAGACTTCATTGAAATTTTTTTTGAAAGGAATTGAGTAAGCTGATGGCAAGAAGTATGTGTCTTATGCTTTTTCTTCATGGAAGAATGTTAGCAGTCATCTTTATTTACTTATATATATTTTCAGAGCTATCCTGGAGCATAAAGGATGGATGAAGTCATGTATAAGAGGGTTGGAAAATGATAGAAGGGTCGTAAGTCCCTGGTGGCCTAATTATTTTAGCCCTAGAATATTCTCCTTTGGACAATAAAAACATTGCATTTACTTATAGCCAGACCCAGCGCTGACTCGACATCATGGTACAAAGCAACAATAACAACAAAAACAGACCATGTGCAATGTTTATGCAGTGGAGAATCTGTTGAGTGTCGGGCTATAATAAATTATGTAACTTTCTTCTCTCTTGTGTGATATTATCCTGAACTCCTGACCTATGGTGAGCACAAATCACGGGGCCCATAGCTTAGGCATGTCTACCTCAGAAAACCCCAGTAATGGATCCGGACTTGAAATCTCACTGGTACTTTGTGGTTTGAGAGCACACTGATGTGCCCAGAGTGTGACACATTCTAGCTCCATAAAGAAAGTGTACAGAAGTTCTACATTTGGTACCTTCACAGACTTTGTTCTATAGTGTCACTTCATTTGGCTTATATTCATTTGTGTTCTTTATTTAAAAATATAGCTATAAATATAGGGCAATCCTAGTTTGTATGTGATTCTAACTAATTACTGAACCCAGGGGTCATGGGATCTTCTGAACTAGTTGCTGGCTGTCAGAAGTTCAGGGGTCTGAGGTTCCCTGCTCCTGCCTGTGCTGCCTTAAATCAGTGGATTCTACACCAGCATTGGGTAGTTCGTATCTTACTGCACTTGAAGGTTGTATCTGAAGTGGTGACCTCCACCAAAAGAGTCTCATTAAAGGCTTCAAGGCCCGGTAAATCCCCATTATAAAAAGGATAATATTTGCATAAGCAAAATACATCTTCCAAATTACCACGTGGCCCTCTAAATTTTCATGTTTCCCCTTGTTTATAATAAGCAGTATAAGATGACCCTTTACTATAACGGAAGAATAAGGTGTAGTAGTCAAGAGTCATGTGGGAATTGACAGAGGGAAGCCACTGATTCAGAGATGACAGGACTGAGTATTCACACAGGGCGTGTGAATTTACTTCTCTAGACAATGATCATTATGCGCAGAAACTCCAAGGTTCTCATGGTTCAGTCTTTGTAGACAATTGTTTTCCTTTTCCTACATAGGGAGTGGTTTGAAGCCACGCTATCCACCCATAATCCGTGTGCATATAGATACAGAAAGCACTTCACATTCTCTGAGTAGTTCCTTGGGGACTCATACACCAGAATTGGAAAAAGAAAAAGGGCTATACTTTTATATTTCCTTTTCAAGGAAGCAGAGCCAGAAGGAAGCATTTCAGCCTATTTCCTCAGAGGCAAAAGCAGCCGCAGAGAAGGAAATGGCCTGTTGTTCAGCCTGTTTGAAAGGTTTCAGTTGCTCTCTTAGCCAACAGCGGAGGTTTGAGTTATACAAGCGCAGAAATGAATTGGATATGTGCCCAGTTGGTGTAGGCTACACACGAAACTGTCAACAGTCATTTACACACCCAGGACTGTATGTGAGTGGTGTGAGTGGTGTGCAGTATGTGGTGTGTGTGTATATGTTGTGTGTGTATGTGTGTATGCAGTATGAGTGGTGTGCAGTATGTGGTGTGTGTATGTATGTGTGTGTGTATGTGGTGAGTGGTGTGTACGAGTATGTGGTGTGAGTGATATGTGTGTATGTGGTGTGTGTAGTGTGTACATATGCATGTGTGCAAGCATGTGTGCATATATGTGTGTGTGTGTTGGGGATTGAACCCAGGGTCCTGCACTTGGTAGGTAAGCACTCTACCAAGCTATGATTCAGTCCATTCCAGTAAGGACTCTGAAAACTTTATCCAGAACAGTCTCCTCTAATCTAAAATACTATTTTCTTCTTTCTTTTTATTAATTTTAAACAGGGATTCATATAGCCCAGGCTGGCCTCAGACCTTGAGCTCCTGATCCCCCTATTTCAGCCTCCCAAATTCTGGAATTATAGGCGTACACGAGTATATCCAGCTTGAAATATTGCTTTTCTTTAGGAAAAAAACTCAATTGTAAATAAGTGTACATTTGACACACACACACCACCCACAGGCTACCTGGTGTTCTCTCACAGTCTGAGCTAACAAAACCTGGGTGATGTTAATAACGATGCCAATGGAGTCTAGGGGAGGTTAGAAAAGAAAGAGCTGATGGGCATGGGGCAGAGGGAAGGGGTGGGGGGGCACTCATGCAGAGCCTCCTGATGATCACATGCACAGGAGATTTGGCTAGTGGTGTCCTGAGCAAGGAGGAGGCTAGAATTAGAACAGAACACCCTTTTCTTCCCTTCCCACAATATTCTCGGGTGACACAACCACCCCCAAGGAGAGCTCCCAGCTCGGAGGAGGAGGAAAATCTGTCACTTTCCTACATCAGTCGGTTCCTTGTGCCACGTAGTTAAGTACTCCAGTTTTAAAGTTAGCATACAGTGATGAGTTTCATTATGGCATTTTCATCCATGTGTCATTGAACTTTACTCTCTCCCTAACCCTCACCCTGGCTCTCCCCATTTAGAGTCTTCCCTTATAATTTCATGTCCCGTGAAGGTGAATCCCATTACCCTCCCCCTTACGATTGTTCCCTCCTGGTCCTTTTCTGCACTCATGACCTGAATACACACACACACACACACACACACACACACACACACACACACACACACACACACACACCCCACATCTCATACTCACACACAAACCACACACACTCACACACATAACACACACACACACACACACACACACACACACACATTTACATTCAGATTCTGCTTAAGAAAGAAATCACAGGGATTACCTTTGTCTGAGTCAGAATCTCACTATATATCTCTAGCTGGAACAGGATCTGAAGACCAGATTGATCTTGAACTCACACAGATCCTCCTGCCTCTGTCTCCACAGTTCTAGGATTAAAGGCACGCACCATTAAACGTAGTTCAGATTCACATTTCTTAATTTGGCTTGTTCTGCATAGCATGGTGTTCATTTATCTCCCAACAAATGCCATGTAAAAGCAGGAAGGAAGTTCCCTCTACAGAGTTCTAACGTTTTATTTCTCCGTGTCCTGTGCATGGCAATATGGTTTCCCCATCCAATTTTGGCAAGCAGCCACATTAGAGGTGACCCGTTAAATGGTATCTTTTAACAACCTTGCTTCCTAATGGTGTCCTTTGAATGGACAGCAATGAAACTGATGAATCTTTACTTAGTAGCCTAAACTTTTTATATCTTCTTTAAGAGATTCTAAGTGGGTGTAGAGGTGGGCGTGGCGCCAAACGCCTTTAATGCCAATACTTGGGAGGCAAAGGCAAGAAGATCTCTGTGAGTTCAAGACCACTTTGGTCGACATGGCGCATGTTCCAGGCCAACCAGTACTTCAAAGAAACCCTAACCTATCATGATGTATGTGCTTGTAATCAGCTACTTGGTTGGATAATTTTAACTTAGTAGGTTGAGATCAACTTGGGCACCACAGTGAGACCCTTTTTTTGTCAAAATAAAAGAAGCAGGGACAACAGAATCCAGTGAGATGTGCAGATGTTTTCTTTAGTTTTTACTTTTACATATCATATTTAAGTCCGTAATTTTTCTAAAATTGATTTTAATATATAAAATTTTATTTTGTTATCATTTATGCCTTCATTTTAGATAACCACCAGGAGAAAATCAACATTTTTCTATATCTTTTCTTCCTTACCTTTTGTGGTTGTAGGGGAACTCAAGACCCTTCCCATGTTAGGCAGGGTGCTCCACTACTAAACCACGTTCCTATCCATTCTGTTTTAGTTATTATCATCTTAAAGATGTATTTATTTATGCATGTGCCCGAATGTTTGTATGCGTATCACACGCATACAGCACCCAAAGAAATCAGAAGAGGCCATTTAGGTGTGGGTGCTGGTAACTCAACCCAAGTTTCTGCAAGAGTAATAAGGGCTTTTACCCTGCTGAGCCTCCTATCTCTCCAGCCTCAACTCATTATTATTTTTAATTTAAATTTTAAGCTGGCATCTATCTGTATGGCAAGAGGTGGAGTGCACACTTGCCACCGTCTGTTTGATGTTAGAGGATAACTCATGGGGGTCAGGGGTCAGGTTTTCCCTTCCACCATGTGAGTCCTGGGATGGAACTCAGGTCGTCAGTCTTGTTGAAAAGGGCCATTTCCTCTCAGCTATCTTGCTGATCCTTTCTATTTATTATTTTAAATGAACATTTAAAATATTATTTCATGATAATTTCATCTTTTAGAGCTTCTTCAAGATGTCTTCACTGTTTAGACGTCTCACAAGCTACAAATACCCAGGCATCCAACGCTTTTCCACAGTCAGCAATCCATCTCTGCCGTGAGGATCTACACTTCAGATGTAGAAACACCCGGGTGTATTTAAACTGCCAGATGAAGGTATGAAAATATTCCAGACTACCATTTGAGATGAATTGGATAAACTATATTTTGAGAGACTCATCATTATCGATGAAACCCAGGGTGGGTTCTATCAAGCATGAAAATTACTCTGCATGGCTGGGATATGATGAGGGAAGGGAGAAAGTGCAGATGGAGAAGAACGGGAAAAGAGAGACTATTTCATAATGTAATATTTAAATGTGACCTACTTACACAGAGAGGGATACTGTAAAGTGCACCTCTGCTCAATACGCTCAGAGCCTACCAGGCCTACTGTACTCTTGGGGGAAGGAGGACCAACCAATTAACTGGCCCCAGAAGAACTGGGCCAAAACTTACCTTTGAAATTAGGTCCTCGAGAAGTAAATGAGGTCATCACAGGAGTAATTGTAAAACGCTTAGCGCGCCCTCTGCTGGAACACGTAGGTAAGGGAACAGCAGTGAAGGAAGGGATATTGGCTCAGGCAAGTTTAAAACAGCAGTAGGCTTTCTCAAGGTCTTACGTAGAGATTTCTGTCAGTCATTTCCCCTCTAGCCTTAGGAATATTTGACTCATGGTAAGAAAAGACAAGATTTTGATTTCTGAATAAGCACGTTAATAGGGGCAGTTTTGGTAAAGGCCATACCCTCGCCTCGCCTCAGAATGCTGATTGCTGAACCGTCACACTTGAGAGCTTCACTCACTGTGTAGCTTCTGCAACACTGTTCACCTCCTCCGTATGGTGCTTCATTTTAAATAAAACCACCGCCACCACCAATGCTAGGAAGACGAGCCACAGGGGACCTTGAGTCGCAGCCACTCTTGAGCCTCGGTGTTGTGTTGTGAGTGGGGAGACAGGCAGGTCCTTATGGTTTGCTGGCCAGCTCCCCTAGACATCGGCAAGCCCAGGTCTCAGCAAGCGATCCTGTCTCCAAAAAGGGGGTAAGGAGAGATGGCTCAGGGATTTAGAGCATTTGCTGTTCTTTTACAGGGCCAGCTCAGTCTCTCATAACCATCAGCTCATAACCATCCATAACTCTGGTTCTAGAGAATCTGGTGTTCCCTTCTGGCCTCTTTAGACATCAGGTACTCACACAGTATACAAACATAATGGGGCTAAAACACTCATACGCATAAAAAGTGTGTGTGTGTGTGTGTGTGTGTGTGTGTGTGTGTGTGTGTGTGTATGGTATAGTATGTGTGGTGTGGTGTGTGTTTGTGGTGTGTGTAGTGTGTGTGATATAGTTTGTGGTGTGTGTGTGTGGTGTAAATGGGTCTTGAATCTTGGCTCTTAGGCTTTCCCTCCATGCCGACTTTTCACTTTCAGTGATTTCTTATGAAACAACTATTTTAAATTTTTTTTCCAATCACAACATATTCCTTTTGTGGGAAGAGGTGCTGGGGTATATCTCCACGTGCCTTGCTACTGCACCCCCGATCTCAAGAGTATGTCTGATCCAGCCTATGAGAGTTTCTTTAGCCACTTACTAGTTTTTAAAATTAAAAATTAGAATGAATTTTGTGTGTGTGACATTTTGTCTGTGCACCACCTTCATGCAGTGACATAGAAGCCAGAGAGGAGCATCAGATCCCTGGCACTAAAGTGACAGACAGCTGTGAGCCATTATGTGAGTGCTGGGAATGGTACCCTGGTCCTCTGGACCATCTCTCTGGCCCACCCCACCCCCAAACATACCATTTAAAAAGTTGTTTATTTACAGGGCTGTGGATTGAGCCCACAGCTTTGTATGTGCTAGGCTAGTGCTCTACTGGTGACCTACATCTCCAGCCCTTGATGCTCACTGTAATGCAATTTGTATCTATACAAATATTAGTTAGAATCCTATAAACTTTAGGATTGGTAAAGTAAAAGGATCTTTCTTACACACAGATCTGAGTCTTTCTTCTCCCATTTAAAATAGTTAATGATTTCTAATCATAGAATGGGTCCTGAGACTGGATCGCACGGACTTGTGATTCAACAGGCGAATGCTCCCACCGAACAATATCGCCAGTCCTGTTTACAAAATCAGACTGGCCTCAAATTGGTGGGCTCCAGCTGTCCTGACTCAGTTTCCTCGGCCATGGCACACACTACTATACCTGGGTCGGGTTTATTTCCACTGTGATGTTTTCTGTCCTCTCAGCCCAGCACTCTGAATTTCTGGCACTTCCCCAGAGTGCTGCACATTTCCCTTCCAGCACATACAACGTTATTATCCAATATTGTTCCTTCCCTTTATGTGTCTTTCTGCTGCTGTAGTTTGGAGAGCGTGGCTCTTCAGCGTCCCTCAGACACCCATGCGGTGATGACTCAGTGCCTGCTGTATCTGTATTGGGATGTGGCGGAGTTGTTAAGCAGCAAGTCCTAATGGATGTTTTACTTCACCAGTGATATGACCGACCGTAAGGGGGATTGTGGGGCCCTGGTCTCTTGTCTTTAGCCTCTTTTTATTTTTGGTCACCAAGTGAACAGTCAGCACCACAACAGAGTCACACACCATGATGCCTTTCTCCTCCTTCGGGAGACCTCAAAGCAATCAATGGAACTGACTATATGCACTTGGGCTTGCCAGCACATGTCCACCACTAGGCTGTTTTTCATCTGCATTTGGCCTAAAACCAAATTGGAAGCTATTATCTTAGCATAACAAGGCATTCAGGTGTAGATTTTATTTGATTTATTCTGTTTGCACTGGTGAGGCTCCAACTCAGGGCTTCACATGTGCTAGGGACTGCTCTGTACCCCATCCCACAGATAAAATTTCAAATGTAAAAATGAATGCTGGGATGCAGCTCAGTAGTACAGGGTTTGTCTAGCTTGCATGGGTCCTGGTGTAAGACCCCTCATTAGTCAGCTAGCCTGGAGTATGCACTGCAACAACGGACAAGAGAGAGCCTGCCTTAAGCAAGGTGGAAGGTGAGGACCAACACTTGATGCCCTCTGACTTCCACGTGTGTGCTCTCAAACACTTGTGCACACATCATATATAACCACATACATGTTCATACACAGAAAGATAGATAAACATTTAAGGATGTGTATGTGAATATTTATATAAAACAATATTCATTATAACCACAAAGTGTAAAAACTAAAATGTAAATCAATGATGGGTAAATAAAGAAAATATGACCAATTAATTTGTTCCCCAATTATGATTGTTCAGCTGTTCTCCTGTCTCACATTGGTGTGAAGCCACTGCGCATTTAAGAGAGCTGGGCTTGAAATGTGCTCTTTCTCCAGACTGTTGTCCTGCAGTATGGTACCCTCTGACTTTGCTGGGGACTGAAAGCTCCCAGTAAGCCACTTGATTATGGGGGTGACAACCGACATTCTACAGTATATCATATATATCACGGTATATAGTATATCATATATATCACGGTATATCATGTAGCTTAGCTACACTTGGCTGGTTAGGTGTGTTCAATATATTTTTGACTTACTTGCCACTTATGATGGGGCTTATTGAGAAATGACCTCATCCTAGGTTGAGGACTATCAATAGTCAGTCAGACAGGCAGACAGATAAACAGACACACACATACATGTTACAGTTCTGGTAGTTGCTGCAGTATATATGAATTTTGAAAACATTATGTGTGTTAGTTAGGTTTTCTATTGCTATGAAGATAAACCATAGCATGAACTCTTAGAGAAAAAAAAAACCCATTTAGTTGGGGTGGCACTCTCAAAGTTTCAGAGGTTTAATCCACTATTATCATGACAGGAGCATGGTGACATTCAGGCAGATGTGGTGCTGGCACTGAGAGTCCTACCTCCTGCAGATGACAGGAAGTCGACTGAGACACTGAGTGTATCCTAAGCATAGGAAACCTCAAAGCCTGCCCCCACAGTAACACACTTCAACAAAGCCACACCTCCTAATAGTGCCACTCCCTCTGACATTATGGAGCCAATTGCATTCAAGTTACCACATAATGCTTAGTAGAAGAAGTCGGAAACAAAATCCCCCAAATTCCATTATTCCATTTAAGTTGCTGTGATGTCCGGAACAGGTAGACCCAGAGAAACTGAGTGAAGGCTAGCTGTGGCCAAGGACTGAAGTGAACAACTGGGGATAGCAAGGCTTTTTTGTCTTTCATGGTGCTGATACCGTTGTGGGATAAAATAGTGGTTAATAGTTGGCACAACTCTGTAAATATTCCTTGTTGTGGTTTGATTTTAAATGCTATGCTCATGCATTGTTGGCTGTGTTGCCAGTGGGGTGCTTTTAGGAGTGATTGAGTTCTAGGGGCTCTGGTCTAATAACTGAATTGATCCCTGAATGGAGTCATAGTATGATAGAATTATAGGTAGAAAAAGTAGAAGGTGGTGCCCAGCTGGAGGGAGGGAGTAGGTCACTGGGGCATGCCCTGGAGAGCTGTAGCTTGTTCCCTACCTGCTTGGGACTATGCTCTTGTAATGCTGTAAATTTGTCACTCATGTTAGTTTAATAAAATTCTGATTGGTGATGTAGGATGTCTTTCTGTACACTGTGAATACCATCGGTTAGTAAAGGGACTGTTTTGGCCCATGGCAAGGCATCTTAGATGCAAGTGGGAAATCCCAGCATAGACAAAAGAGGAGGGCAGAATCAGAGATGCTTTGAGCTGCAAGATGTAAAGAAACACAGGTAAGCCACGAGTCAGGCGGCAATGCACAGATTAATAGAAATGGGCTGAGTTAAAATGAAAGAGCTAGCAGGTAATCTGCTTGAGCCATGAGCCAAAGGGCTTGCAATTAATATGAGCCCCCATGTGATTATTTGGGGCTAAGTGGCTTCCGAACTGCAGGTCTGGACCTTGGGCCAGACAGGCCAGAAATTTCTAGCTACAAATTGGTCAGTTGGTAGACAGGAAGTAGAGTCAGGGCAACCAGACTAGGAGAATTCTGGGAAGAGGAAAGGCAGATCAGCAGATGCTGGCTGGATGCAGAGGAAGAAAAATTGGAATGCTGGTCTGGGAAGAGGTCACGTGGCTAAACATAAATAAGAATTATGGGTTAATTTAAGTGAATTAGTTAGCAAGTAATAAGCCTGAGCCATAGGCCAAATGGCTTGTAGTTAATATTAAGCCTCTGATTAATTATTTCATAGGCAGCTGTGGGACTGGCCAGGCAGGACAAAACACCTACTGACTACACCTACCCATTCTCTCTCTGTGCTTCCTGGCTGCCGTGGTAGAAACTTCTGCCACACACGCCTGCTGCCAAAGAGTGATGTCATATTTTCAATCATCCAGCCCTTGTGGCAAGCCCAGGACAGAGCTGCCGTTCTATCCCCAGTGTTTAGAGGGTGAACTCTGAGAGGCTAAATATTTCATCCAATGTTGTAAAAATAAGAAGGGGGAGGAGTCGGTGCTAACACCAAAGGGTCTATCAGAAAAGCCCATTCAGTCACTACAGTATTTTCTTGTTTTCATGATCGCAATGTAGGCCGGGAGAAAGGTAAATAGAAAATAACTTTGTGAAAAGTATTCAGAACGGTGTTATTGTACCTAACACACCCATCTTTTAAAACAGAACAAAACAATTTATTACTAACTACCTCTGTTTAGAAACGGTCCCTTGCTGGCTTTTCTGTTTATGAAATCCCCGATATTACTTCCCTCGGAGAAGTATGACATCTTAAATTTTTTCAGTGCTCAGTAGAATCAGAAATTTTATTTTGAAATGGAAGCTGAATAAAACAGGATGAGGAACTTGGCTCTTTCGAGTTCCTTTTCACCCCGACAACCCAAGCAGGCGCAGTGAAGCTTGTGCTATTCACATGGGATTCAGTTCCCACTGCCTACCAGCCAGGCCAGGGTCTGCTTTGTCTGTGCTCAGAGGGGGGCACTTCAGAGCAGGTGCTCCAGCCACACTGAGGTCAGCCAGAAAATCACTATCAGGACAACTGAAAGGAAGGCACTTTGTTTATCCGGCTGCTTGGCAGCAAGTGTGAGCTTCCTCTGTGTGGATGGATCGATGGATGGATCGTCTTGAGCCTGGGAAATGTTGCCCCCCAAGTCTTGTCTGAACCACATAAGGTTAAGGCTGGTGGTCAATGTGCTGAGTTGGACAATGACTGCCAGTTTCCATTCTTGCCGCCCGGTGGAATTACAGTGAGGTCAGGGAAAAGCCAAGATCACAATGGTTTACCTTCCAACCTTAAAACTCAGGGCTCCTACAATAGCCCACAAAGTACCCCCCCCCACACACACCAGTATCTAGTCTCTGTGACCACACCTATGTGTCCTTGTACTCTCCAAGTACAAATGGTGAAGAAGAAGGAGGAGGAGGAGGAGGAGGAGGAGGAGGAGGAGGAGGAGGAGCACATTTAAAGAAAAAATTCAAAGTTTTATTGACTACACTTTACTTATAGAGTAAAAGCCCACTCTTTCTGCTATTAGGAGAGTTTTTCACAATTGACATGCAACCTGACCTCCCAGCAATATCCCAATGTTTTCCAATCTAGATTCTATCCTCTACATAAAACCATCTATTTACTGTTTTTTGTTTTTCAAGACACTTTTTTTTTTTCTTGGCCTTGACTTTTTTCTTAGCCTTGGCTATCCTGGAACTCACTTTATAGACCAGGCTGGGCTCGAACTCAGAAAGATCTTCCTGCCTCTGCTTCCCGAGTGCTGGGACTAAAGGCGTGCACCACCACTATCTGGCTGTCTATTTGCTATCTTAATTAATTAATTATTTTGTTCAATATAAAATTCCTTGTGATGGTTTAAGCATTATTCCAGGCACCGAGAATTATAGCTCTGAACATTAATGATATTCATCATCTTAAAGAGTCTATAATCTAAAGGGGAGAAATAGACAGTAAATAAGAAAAATATTTTTTAATTCTTTGTATAGTTTTCTTATCTCCATTTAATATTTTCCTGTTTTGATTTTCCTTAAAAGTTTGGTAGATCAGCATGATATGACAACTTTAAGGTGCTGTAGTGGCACACATATTTTGGCAACAACCCACAACTCTCTACTTAGACTCAGGACCTGTTTAACTCTTTTCTTTGAAATAGTAACAGTAACTGAATCACGTCTGAAAGGCTGAGAACCTGGTAGTTTCTTGATCTTTGTGGCTTGGAGTCTCAGCAGTCAGAGTAGTCCTGCAGTGGCTGTCTCCAGGATGTGTGCACCCTGGCTGGCTGCTGAAAAGGGGAAAACAATTGCAGATGTTATAAAGCAATTAGAACTACTTGTGTATGGACTGAATATTTATTATTAAAATTATTATTTTTTAAAATTTCAAGTGTATTACTGTAGTCTCTATACACCCCTGCTGTTCTTGAAAGAATGAAAAGCAAACAAAGCATGGGTAATTGTACCTGGGACCAGTAACAGCATCAGGACAGTAGGAGCAAGATCCTTGTGTAGAATGGAGAAGAATCATTGTCTTTAAGTTTTATTGTTAATCTGTTATATGCTGATTAAAATGTTTAATTATTTCTTTTATTTTTGAGAATATATAATATATATTATATAATATATTGTATTATTAATATAATATATAATAACATAGTTATTTATATATTAATTTATATAGTAATTATATAATAACATAGTTCACCTCTTCCTTTCTTCCTCCAGACCCTCCCATATTCCACCCCCTTGGTTTTCTTTTTCATGGCTTTGTCTTTCGTTAATTGTTGTTACATGTACCTCCATGGGCACATGTGCATTCGCGTACACATACACACACACACACACACACACACACACACACACACACAACTGCATACATACACAAACATGCATGGGCATGCACACACACACACATATACATCCATACACACACACACTCATAAATGGATTGAATTTTTGTTTAGCAATTCCCTTACCTTTATCCCTTGATAACTGAAAACACTTATGACTTATGTGCTTTCTATTATATGTTGATGTGTGACTGTCATACAGGGGACATATTAGAACTAGAGAGAAATACACATGAAAACCTAGTGGTGTGAAGAAACAATGCATTGAGAAGTAGATGGCAATTTTTGCTACAAGAGAAGCTGCAGAGACCATTAGCTGTATATGCAGGGGCCAGGTCCTCCAGGTGGCTCAGACCATTAAAATTTATGTTTGACCCACAGTCAAGCCATGAAGGTCAGGGAGTGGTGACCCATGCCTTTAATGACAATACTTGCCAGGCAGAAATCCTCTGGATCTCTGTGAGTTCAAGGCCAAACAGAGCCAGGTGGCAGTGCACACACTTTTAATCCTAGCTCTAGGAAAGTTGAATCAGGAAGTGAGATAGCTGGGCCAGGAGAGAAATATTAAGACAGGAGAAGGCAGAGGAGCTATTCCGTCTGGCCTGAGAAGTCGGCTGGGTGAGAATTGGCTGTGGTTTGTTCCCTGTCTCTCTGATATTTCAACTTTTCACCAATATCTGTCTCTGGGTTTTATTATGATACCAAATAAAACTCCTGCAATATTGTTCTTATTATTCATGAAGGTATAAAAAGATGAATGTTAATCTGAATCTTTAAAAATGCAGAGAAATACATACACATTTTTAAACATAGCTGATGACAGTATAATCTGATATACCATCTAAGGAAGCACTTTAACCTTCTTTATTAAATGAATTAATGTACTATCCTTGATACCCCAAAACTCCACACCTGGAATTTGATTCTGTGGAAGTACTACTAAGGATACACAGGGAAGTGTGTGTGTGTGTGTGTGTGTGTGTGTGTGTGTGTGTGTGTGTGTGTGTGTGTATGTATAAGTATATATATATATATATATGTCAATCAACATGTACATATATATATGTTGATGTGACATTGTTTGCAATAGAAGAATACAATTAAAGCAGATTTATTAACGTTGAAGACAAACTTGTGAAATAAGCAATGCAGAGCCAGCTGCTTTGTCATTTTCATTGCTTTGGAAGTTGCTTGCTTTACATTTCCTGTTTACTCAGGCAGTATTTTATCCTTCTTGGGTCTCTAATGGAGGTTGAAAACAAGATAGTTATACCATCCTCTTTGTTACCAAATTCAGGAGAGAAACTTACAAAGAGACATACAAGCTTAAGTTGTTTATCTAAGAAAATATCTAAGATATATTTAGGTTGGTAATACCTCTTCTTATTTAGACAAAAAAGGGGAAGTTATAATATATTTGTTTAAACTGTATGGAGGTGTGTTTATGTTTTGCCTCACCTGCCTAGGGCAAGTGATTGCTTTAATAAAGAACTAGAACAAGATGGCTGATAGCTAGGCAGAGCTAGGCAGGAGGGAGAGAGAGGAGCTTTGAGAAAAAGAGAGGCAAGATTTTGCTAGAGACAAGGCGGTAGTCGGACATACAGTACGGAGAAGTAAAGAGTCATGTAGCAGAATGTGGGTCAATAGAAATGGGTTAAGTTATAAGAACTAGTGAGAACAAGCCTCAGGCAAGATGAAGCTTTCACAATTAATAATAAATCTCTGTGTCATTATTTGGGGGTTGATGGTCCAAAGAAAGTCCAACAAGACTCACTACATAATATCATCTCATATTTGAACAAAAAAGTGGCATTAGACTGTGGTCTTACATTTGTAAAAACAATGATAAGTACATATTTGGATATTCATAGCCAGTGTTTTTTGTCCCTGAGACCTCTCATGAGTCCCTTTAAGAAATCAAGAAATCATACCCATTGTCTCTGGAGCTTCCTTTCCTAATTTATATGCCTTTAATGGTTTCTGAGGGGGAGAGAGGCAGTTTTTTCCAGTCAGTGTTGTAGTGACTGGTAAGTTGTTCATGCGCTTGTAAACAATACCTCACCCTTGCTTTTATAAGTAAGTCTTATTTAAATGTGTTCTCTCTCTCTCTCTCTCTCTCTCTCTCTCTCTCTCTCTCTCTCTCTCACACACACACACACACACACACACACACACACACACACACACACACACACACACCATGAGAGGAGAAAGGGTCATCTTCAGGAAGGAGGAAGGAGACCAGTGTAAGTGGGAAAGGGCAGAGGAGGGTGATGAGTGGAATGTCTGATCAAAACACATGTTTTATTATGTATAATTAATACAGGCAGATAAAAAGGAAAGCACAGTCTCCTCACTGGTGCTGCTCACCTCTGGCACTTTCAAATACAATGCATCATCTTTGGTGGTGGTTGTCTTTCTACGTGTGGAATGTAAATTATATAAATATATAGGCTTTGTATTTTGTTCTTAATGGGACCTTGTGTGGCCTACAGTAGCCATTGGGTAGGTATTTGCTACCTGTTGACTGAATAAAATCCTGAAGGAACAGGCTCAAAGGGACGGCCTTTCCTTTCTGCCTTATACTTACTTCTCATTGCTGGAGGGTTTTCTAGTTAGGTTTTGTGTTTCATTTAAAATAACGTATAATCACTATGAAATCTGTACCTGGTGCTGAAAATGTGTTCTGATCCCAGAACAGAATGTGCAGTGCCACGGGTTATTAGAAACCCAGTTTCACTTCGTAGAAAAAAAATCAAAGATGTGCTCAATCTCAGTAGCAGCCATGAGGAACCTTGCTAGAGCCTGGGACAAATGCATCCCAGGTTCCTGGGAGGTCAAGGAAGGAGGACTGGAAGATGGGGGTGGGGCAAAGGAGTTTAAGCTACAGAGACACACAGTGTGTCAAAAACAAAACAAAACAAACAAACAAACAAACAAACAAACAAACAAACAAACAAACAAAACCCACAAAAACTTTGCGAAAGGCCAAGCATAGCTAGTTATGGTAATATAGAATCTGCATTTTCACAATGAAAAGGAAAAAAATCCATTGAACTCTATTTTTTTAATCCTATGTAAAGCTCACTGACTTAGGTTTTCTCCCTTCAATTTTAGATTCTTCTTGTCAAAATTCAAATGAAAATTTCCAGAATATTCTAAAGTTACCTGTTATTCTTTACAGTTCTTGTTAACAGATAGCGTTTCCCTGAATAACCCAGACTTCACATTCTCACATTGCTTGTCATCCTTCAAGACACTCAAAATGGCCAAGGAATTCCAGAGTTTCAGGGTCCATGCTCTGTTCCCTAAACATCTCTGTCTTGTTCTTACTTCTGTTACTGTAACATCTTATCCAATGCAAGCTGCTTTCTGGAGGAGACAGGTTGATTTGAGATCCTTGCTTTAAAAGGGAAGGTCCAGGATCCTCACCTGGCATTGGCCCTCTCTCTAGGCCAGCCATAGGGCAGGGAGGGCAGGGTGTCACACAGTGAGCAGCAGGTAAGGCACATGTTTACAGGTGCCTTTTAAAAATTTTTCTTATGAAGCCACCTGGACTCGACTGTTATGGAACAGAATAGTTGTTTAACTATGTAAAGATGTGTTTCCATTTTACCTTGCCTGCCTAAGGCACCTGATTGGTCTAATAAAAAGCTGAACATCCAACAGCCAGGTAGAGGGAGGAATAGGTGGGGCTGGTGGGCAGAGCGAAAAGGAGAGTCAGCCATCCTGAGAGGGGCCAGGCAGATAAACACCGAAAAAACAGGAAAGCAGGATGGACGGTACATAGATGAGGAAAGTGAGTTTTGGGGCAGCAATAGATTAATAGAAATAAATTAATTTAAGTTTAAAAAACTAGGTAGAAACAAGCCTAAGCTAAGACTGAGCATTCATAATTAATAATATGTCTCCATGTCGTGGTTTAGAGGCTCGAAATCTAATAAAGCCTGTTATTCCCAATCACTGGACATCCACCCTCACTATCAATCACTTGCCAGAGGCCCAGTCTCTAAACACCAAACCTAGATGAAACTGCTACCCTCTTATATAATTGCCATATAACTTTGGAGACCAAATTCATGCATGAGTTCAGAGGAACAAACCATATGAAATAAAACCAATTTCTATTGCTCTGAGAAGGAGCAAATCATATGGTAGGGATTTTAAAAGTTACAGATACTGTTTCTACCATCATTATCATCAAAACAGGATTTCACTCTGTAGTGCTGGCTATGCTGGAACTCACTATGCAGACCAGGCTGGCCTCATCCTCACAGAGATAGACTTTCTTCTACCTTTTGGGTGCTGGGATCAAAGCTATGCACCACATCTGGCCCTATTTCTAACACTTTAAAGAACGTAGCCTTTGAAGCCAGGCTCTAACATTCCAGCCTCTTCTTGGACAGACTGAGTTTTCTTTTCTGGAAAATTAGGAATTGTCAAAACTAATACTCCAAGTTGTAAGTAAGGGAAGTGTTGTTTATTAACTCCCTAGAGTGTCAATCACACAACATGCTTAATACCTAGCATCTTTCATTATTTATCTAGAAACATAAGGAAATGGGTCTTGAGTATGTACAATGGAATCTTACTGAACTATAATAAGAAACAAAAGTCTGTCACCTGCAGAAATATGAATGGAATCAGAGGATGTTATGTCATGTAATATAAGCCAGGCCCAGAAAGGTAAATACCATGTTCTTGATCATTGTGCAGCCAAAAAATAATAATAATTACACAGACACAGAGAGTAAAGCAGGTCACTGGAAAATAAAAAGGGTTGGGAGAAGGTTGTACCGGGATTCGGGTGTTAGCTGACAAGGCTTGGAAGTGTGTCTCTGGAGTTCTGGGAGCCTTAATGTGGTGTGGCCAGACCCCATTAAAATGGGGGGACACTGAGCTGGCTCTGTTTTGTTCCTATGTCCTCAGAGTGCAGGGGATCAACAGCCCCAGCATGGGACAGTTCCTATCTCCAAGAATTGTCTTGAGGTTCAATTTGTTTCGTGAGTGTTCATATACCCCTCAGTAAATATTAATCCATATTAATATGATATATTGAAAGCAAATATTTCTGCAATAGAAGGTGGAGAAAATATCAAGACAGTTAGAGAAGGGGAGTAGTTTTAATATTTAAGTACACAGTAGACTGATAATAGTTTAGGACCAATCAACTATACATTTCAAATAACAAGAGAAGAGATTGGAGGTTCTCAACACAGAGAAATGATAACCGATGAGCTAGAAATGTTACCTGCCCAATTTGGTACTTATGCACATGTGTCACATTAGACACTGTAGTCTCAAAAGAAGCACAGATAGGATGTGTCCATTAAAAAATTAAAAAGAAATTCAAAAACTTTACATGTAAATAAATATTATGCACCTGGTGTTATAACAAAAAACAGTTCCTGGTCATTCCATTTCCTTTTTTCTTTTTTGTATTTTTAACATCTCACATCTCTGGACTCTTTCTGATAGATGAAACCATAAGGCATCTAGGAAACTTTTTTAAAATGTTGTTTACTGGGGCTTAGGAGAAGGATTATGGTCAAGAGTGCCTGCTACTCTTGCAGAGGACCTGAAGTCCAGATCCCAGCACCCACATCAGGCATCTAACAACTTCTAAAGCTCCACTTCCAGGGGATCTGATGCTCTGTTCTGGCCTCTGCTGGTACCTACATTCACTCTTTCCTCCCCATGCTATGAATAAAATATTTTTAAGATGTTGTTTATTGAACCTAAACCAGCAAAAGATGCCTGACCTCAGGTTTAGACATCAAGATCTAACACCGAAGCACTATGGACGGAGTTCAGTTCATGAAGTACTTGCCCAAAGCCCCAGGTTCAGTCTTCAGCACTGTATGAATTGGTCATGCTTGGTACACACTTGTAATCCCAGCAGGAGTTCAATTGTCATTTCTGACTACATAGAGTCGAAAGAGATACTTCAATGTATGGGACACCCCTTCCCCCATTCTAACATTGAGCTAGGCATTGTGATATGCATGGTGACAAGTGAGGCTCTGCCTGACTTAAAACCAACCCAAATAACTAGCAGGGACTCTAACGTTAACAACCCGAGTGAAAGACCAGACCAGTGGTCTGCGGTGTTTTGTTTTGTTCTATGCTGCTGGGGCTCTAATCCAGTGACTCATTCTTGCAAGGCAAGTCATGTACCTCTGAACAACATCCTAGCCCGTGGGTGGTTGCTTTTGACCGGCATCATTAAACATATTTATCAAGTACCTAGTGTGTGACAAGCCCTGTCACAGGTGCAGAGAGCAGCAAAGAATAAGCTCCTAAGGTTAATGTTACAACATGGGCCGCACTGGCTTTCTCTGTGTGCCTCTTGTTGGAGTAAGCAGTGGCATGCATCCTCATTTGCTCCACTTCTGTTAGGCTTTGTATTGAGACTGATATACTTGACGCTGTTTGGGCTTGGCGCTATAAACAGAACAAAATTTCTGTATTCAAAGGAGCATAGTTAACTCTTGGCCTCTCATCCAAGGCACTTTTGTTCCCTTTCTTTAGCCACCCAAGGAGACAATTGGTCACAGTGGCAGCAGATGCTGGCTCCAGGGAGTGGGCAGTAAGCCGTGGGCAGCCTGCTCTGTTAATTTTCAGTAAGATCTCTGTGGGGTTTTTTTTTATTATTATTATTATTATATTAATTAGTGTCTTGGCAAAGCGGCCCGGGACTTTTAAACTAGCAGAGGGTTTGCTGTTCCCTCAATTTGCAGCTTGTGACTACTCTTTTGTTTTTGTTCAATTTTTCCATCCATTAGGCACTTGAACCTGGCGTTAGCTGGAACCCTCAGCAATGCTGTATTTGGAGAGTGATGTACGGACGGTGGCTGTGGAGATGAGGGCAAAATGTACTTTGTGTTTGCTGCTGGCCTGTGGCTGTGACTCTTGTTTCATGGCACATACAAACATCCTGCACTAGGAATAAGCTCTGAGAGGCCAACTCAAGGTTAGCATTGGTCAGAGGGAGCGTGGGCAACATGCCACATCTGTCTGAGCTGGTGACTAAGAGATTGCAGGGGAAGTGTTGAGAAGCAAGATTGTCTCCTCTCCCTGAGTTAACTTCGAGACTCCTCAACTCTACCAAGGACATAGATGACCCCTTTGATCTCTCATCTGTTCAGTAATATCTCGGTTCACAAAGTCCAGACTATTCTAACCTAATGCTTCATTCTCAAATTCATATTCCCCCTTTCTCTCTGTGTCTCTGTCTCCATCTCTCTCTGTGGGTGTCTCTGTGCCTTTGTCTCTCTCTGTGTCTCTGTTTGTATCTTCTTCTCTCTCTCTGCTGTGTTAGAGATGGAACATGGAGATTTCCAAATGCTGACCACCCACTCTACTACTGAGCTATACCCCAACACCCATATAAATCTTACCACTTTCTATTCCCAAGGACAGCAAGACTATGGCCTTAAAAAAATCATGTGGGCTGCTCTTTTATCTTTCGGTCTACACAAGTAAAGACATCATCCAGTACTTTAAAATAAGCATTTCTTACTATTAAAAAATAACCATAAACACGGACCCTGCAAGGGTGCTGAGGAAAAATTGAGAATTAAGGAGAAATTGAAAAGAATGTATAAATAAATGCTTTAGGGTTAGCTTCGTGGTGCAGTCAAACCATGCTGGAAAGCAGGTTCCTATCATCTTCTTTAACAAAAGGGCTAGCAAGTTAGCGTAGTGGGAAAGGGCGTGTACTGCTTTGGCAGAGACTCAAGTTTGCTTCTCAGCACTTAGGTCATGAGTTCACAACTGCCTGAAAGTCCAGCTCTGGGAAATTCAGCACCCTCTTCTCATCTTCAAGGACACCTGCACTCATGTGTACACAGCACCCTCTGCGCACACACAGATACACATAATCAAGAATAAAAAGTAAGCTCTTTAAAATGTTTTGATGTGGCTGGAGAGATAGCTTGGTGGTTTAAAGCACCGTCTGCGTCTGCAGTGAACCCAGGTTCTCAGTGCTTGCATGGCAGCTTACTGTCTGTAACTCTAGTCCCGGGGGATTTGGTGACTTTTTCTGGCCTCTGTGGGTACCAGATGTGCACATGGTACACAGTCATATATGCAGATCAAACACGTAAGCACATAAAATAAATAAAAATTTAACTGTTATAATACATTCTCAATAAGGAGGTAAAGTTCATGTAAAAAAATTATTACCAAATAAGTTGTTTCAAAATAAACATAGATTTAAATTTTTAAAAACATACTTGCCTCTTTGGTTCCATTTGAGGGGGCTAAGACAACACTCAATGGGCAATCATATCCCCTGTCCCTTCATGAAGCTAGGTTAGCTGGTTAGAACCACTGGGATGTAAATAAGTAAGGGATGGGAGCCCTCTGATCCTGACACCGGAGGACTGCAAGGCTGAGGCTAGCCTGGTCTACCTAAAAAGATCTTGTCTTCAAGTAAAACAAAACCAGAAAAACTCAAAATAGACAGGAGAACAAAGGAACCAATCAAATGAACTAAGATCCTAAATGAGAGAGAATATGATTGTCACTGATAAAGCTGCACACAGCTCAAGCTTAATGTCCTGAGCTGGATCCCAGGAGCTCACAGGAAAAGGAGACAGTTAAAATATAAATACTTAATTTCCCTCCCTCCAGTCCCTCTGACCTCCCTCAAATTCGTGGTCTCTTTTTCTTTAGTTGTTATTATTACATACCCACACCCACACCCACACCCACACCCACACCCACACACACACACACACATGCACACACACATACACACATGCACACACTCACACACATATATAAACACATACACACACATGCACACATACACACATGCACACATTCACACACATATATACACACATACACACACATGCACACACACATACACACATGCACACACTCACACACATATATACACACATACACACACATGCACACATACACACATGCACACATATACACTCTCACACACATACACACATGCACACATATACACACTCACACACATACATATACACACATGCACTGACACACATACACACATGCACACACATACACGCACATATACACACATGTACACACACATACATACATGCACACATATACACACACATACACAAATGCACACACACATACACATACATGCACACGCACATATACACACACATGTACACACACACACACACACACACACACACACACACACACACACACACCCTGCTGAACTCATTCAGTGTTGCTTATATGCAGCTGATTTCAGGACTGGCCTCTTGGTATTGGATAACTGTTTATGCAGCTAAGTTACACCTTGTGCAAAAATCTATTTTTTTCAATTTTTTCCCCAGGACATAACTTCTAAGAATCTGCCATTTTTGAGTTGTGAGAGAATTGTAGTATGTGTACATTGTAGTCTGTCAATTTAACAGGAAATTTTTTGTATGTTCTTTTTATTATTTTTTTTATAAAAATGTATTTCTTAACCATGTATCCCCCTGCTCCCCCTCCCTTCCCTCCTCCCAATGCCCCCCAGTCAGCCATCAGCCTCCCCCTCCCTATTTTTGCATCCCCCCCAAAAAGGCAAGAAGTCCCAAGGTGAGTCAGCTCTTCGTGTCACATCTACTCCAGGCAAGTCCAATTCCTCATCCCCACATCAAGACTGGGTTAGGTGTTCCTCTGCAGGGAATGGGCTCCAAGGTGCCAACCCATGCACAGGAACACAGTCGGATTCCACCCCTCGAGGCTCCACATACTGCCCATGTCAAACAGTTTCAAACAGTTACTTACCCTTGGAGGGCCTAGCTCCATTTCCCATGGTTCCCCAGTGGCTGTTCTTGATCCAGTGAGGTCGCCAGCCATCACTGTGGGACTTTTCCCCATACTCCCTATCCCCTTGCTCATAGACACACACACACACACACACACACACACACACACACACACACACACACACAGCCCGCTCTCATCTGGACCAGGAGCTCGGCCCAGTGCTCAGCCATGGATCTCTGCCTCCACCTCTATCCATTGTTGGATACAGGCTCTGTGATGACACTTAGGGTGGTTGTTCATTTGATTATAGAAGTCCTGTTTATGCACCCCTCCACTATTGTCTGGAGACCTAGCCAGGGACATCCTGTGAGTTCTTAGAGGTTTCCCTAGCACCCCCAGTCTCTTTCCAGCCCCACATTGGCTTCCTCTATCAAGATATCCATCTCTTCTTTTTCTCTCTCTTTGTTGCTCCTCTCACTCAACCATCTCCTTCTCTCATGATTTGTTCCCACCTCTTCTTAGTTGCACCCGTTATGACCCCAATTTGCTAAGGAGATCTTCTCTGTTTTCTCTTCTTAGGGGAATCTCTGGATGTCTCTCTTCAGTTCCTTCTGATCCCAAGCTGTTCAGGGTTTGCAGCTCGGGTATTTGCTTTTGGTCCAAAATCCACTTGCAAGTGAGTACATCCTGTGCCTCTCTTTCTGGACTTGTGATACCTTGCTGAGGAGGATATTCTCCAAATCCATCCATTTGCCTGTGAATTTTAGGATGTTATTTTTTAAACTGCTGAATAGTACTCCATTGTGTAGATGTACTATATTTAATGCTGTTTGCAGCTATTGTAAAGGGTGATGTTTCCCTTATTTATTTTTCAGCCCTTTATCCTTAGTATATAGGAGGGTTATTGATTTCTTTGAGTTAATCTTATACACTACTACATTACTGAAGGTGTCTATCAGCTGTAGGAGTTTCCACATAGAATTTTGGGGGTCAGTTATGTATATGATCATTATCATCTGCAAATAGAGATAGTTTGACTTCTTCCTTTCCAATTTGGATGCCCTTAATCTTCTTTTGTTCTCTTATTGATTTAGCTAAAACTTCAAGAACTATATTGAATAGATAAGGAGAGAGAGGACCGCATTGTCTTGTTCCTGATTTTAGTGGGATTACTTTGAATGTTTCTCCATTTAGTTTGATATTGGTTGTTGACTTGCTGTATACTACCTTTATTATATTTAGGTATTTTCCCTGTATTCCTGATCTTTCCAGGACTTTTATCATGAAGGAGTGTTGGATTTTTTTAAAGGCTTTTTCAGCATCTAAGGGGATGATCATGTGGTTTTTTCCTTTCAGTTTGTTTATATGATGGATGACATTCACAATATTTCATATGTTAAACCATCCCTGCATCCCTGGGATAAAGCCTACTTGATCATGGTGGATGATTTTTTTTTTATGTATTGTTGGATTAAATTTGCCAGAATTTTATTGAATATTTTTGCATAAATGTTCATGAGGGAGATTGGCTTGTAATTCTCTTTCTTTGTTGCATCTTTGAGTGGCTTAGGAATCAGGGTGATTATGGCCTCATAAAAAGAGTTTGGCAAAGTTCCTTTTGTTTCTGTTGTAGTAACAGTTTGTAACAGTTTGAGGAGTATTGGTATTAATTTTTTCTTGAATTTTTGGTAGAATTCTACACTGGGCTTTAATTTTGGTAAGTGGTACCTGTCCCATAAGCTGTCCATTTCTTTTAGGTTTTCCATTTTAGTGGAGTATGGATTTTCAAAGTATGACTTGATAATTTCCTGGGTGTCTGTTGGTATGTCCTCCTTTTCATTTCTGATTCTGTTAATTTGGATACTCTCTGCCTTTTAGTACTTTGGATAAGGGTTTGTATATCTTGTTGACTTTCTCAAAGAGCCAACTCTTTGATTCATTGATTCTTTGTATTGTTCTCTTTGTTTCTATTGTATCGATTTCATTCCCATATTTGATTATTTTCTGCCATCTACTCCTTGGTGAGTTTGCTTCTAATTGTTCTAAAGCCTCCAGCTGTGCTGTTCTCTAGGTTTTTCATATAGGCATCTAGTGCTATGAATTTTCCTCTTAGCACTGCTTTCATTGTGTCCCATAAGTTTGGGTATGTTGTGGATTCATTTTTATTAAATTCTAGCAAGTCTTTGGTTTCTTTCTTAATGTCTTCCTTGACCCAGAGGTGATTCAATTGAAAGATGTTCAGTTTCCATGTGTTTGTAGGCCTGCAGGCACAGCTAAGATGACAGAATGAGGAAAGTCCTGCCAGTTCTGTGAGGAACATACTGGTCATAGCTCCCAAAGCAGTTCCATAAACAAAGAATATAATGCTGGCTTTTGTTAGGAATTTTACATATGGAAAAGACTTGTCATCACATGAAAAAATGGACACATTTCTGAGCATGCACTGCTGGAGATCACACTTCTTCACATGTCACATGTTTAAAAACAGCTTCCTGGGTGGAGAATTCCACAGTATAAAGACTGAAAAAGACTGGTTAGACACAGGCACCATTCTTGCTAATTCCTTCATTTCTCTGATGGTCCTTATCTGCACATGCAAGCTCCACCTTACTACTGCATATTTTCTTGTCCTGCATGCAGATGGGACATCTCTCCCGATGTCCTGTCTCTTCTGCTCCAGTTTGGAATTGTCATTCTTTAGGTCCCCATAGCTTCAACCTCTGCTGTTTCTGTTTTCTCTTTGGGCCTTGAGGCCAGTGCAGCCTTAGTTTACTGATGCTAGAACTTTCTGTCCTGGCCTACCTCTGTGGTCTGGACCCACCTGAAGTCACTTATTCCCAAGAAATCACACAAAGGCTTATATTAATTACAAACCATTTGGCCTATGGCTCAGGCTCATTAGCAACTAACTCTTAAAACTTAACTCAACCCATTTTTATTTATCTGTGTATTGCCACTTGGCTAGTGGCTTATCTGTACTTTTACATCTTGCTTCTTGGGCAGCTGGATCATCTCTCCCTTTGATCCACCCTTCTCTGTCTTTATCTCTGCTTGTATTTCTGCCTGCCTCTAAGATGTCTTGCCATAAGCCAAAACAGTTTCTTTATTAACCAATGATAGAGCATATTCCCAGCATAAAGAAAGATGTGTGATAAAAGTTGTCAGAATAAAAGAACTTAGTTTGGCTTGCTGGCTATCAGGGTAAATTGAGATTTCTTGTGAAATTGCTGCCCTGGAAGGTGGTTTGGGAAGTTGTAATTCTAATCTAATGGAAGGACAAATGTGTTGTCTATGTTTCTGACAGGTTTTTTTTTTTTTTTTTTTTTTTTTTTTTTACCTTGACTCTGAGCCAGAACAGCTATGTAGGGTTTCATCCAGCACCTCCAGAGCAGATTATTTCAGAACAGATAAACTCTGTGTTTAGGAGGCAGAGTTCATGAACTTTGGGAAAAGGAACAGATGGTTTTGGGTGTTTTTTGGTATTACAAGTGACTATTCAAGTCATTCCAAAAGTAAACCGAACTGGGTTTGGGCTGTGTTTTATTTGCAAAAGTGTACACGTCAATCCTTCAACAGAGGTCGAAGTCAACCCAAGCAGTGCCAAACAGGAGGGGATGCTACCTGGTTATGTCCAAAGGATGTTTACATTAATCAAGTAGACAATAAACAATCATATCATACCTAAATACACATCAATAAATGATACTTGTGCACAGGGACCTAAAATTCTATGAGATATCTCTAAGTAAGTGGTTTATATGGATGGATTATTACTTGAGGATCTGAGCAGCCTGGAGGAGGCCTAAGGGGCTGCAATGTTGGCAGAGGTGAGAATCACAGACATGAAGGATGTCAGAGAAAAATATTTAGAAACGCAACCCTGGTACTTGTAAGGAAGATGCCTACACTCAAAACGTGCGGGAGAAGTAGGCGAGTGAGATCATTACCAGGTTTCCGGGCTTCAATTAAAAAGAATTAAAAGAAAATGTGGAAATAACGGTGAAGTTCATGGATAGGAGGTCAGAGCATAGGACTTAACGTGTGCAAGTATGTAGGTTTAGCTCTCTGCAGCAACATACAAAAGCCAAACCAGCCAACCAAACCCCACAAAAAACCAGGAAGGTTTTGCACTTCATAATGGAATTTATTTGGGGAGACAGTGTTGCTGTTAACACCCAGATCTCAGCAGCCTTTTATGAGTGGGGTTGGCCACTCCCCCTTCAGGAGCCTGGGACCCTGGATAAGCGTCTTCGGACCTTATCAGCTGACACCTGAATCCCACCACAGTTTTGCACTTCATAATGGGATTTATTTGGGGAGATAGTGTTGCTGCTAACACCAATATAGTTGAATATTTTTTAGTGATTACCTAATAGAGTAAAAAGAAAAACAAATGTGCTCAAGGTCTTTCTAAAGTAAAGAACAAGGTATTGATATTCCACAGTTGCAAATCTGTATAAATATTTGCTTCACCAACCTAGGCAAATAAAATTGCTTCATTGTTCATTCACACGGTGTAAGAAAAACTGCACAGCAAGAAAAATTGCAAAATGAAACAAAACAAAAACACCTTTTTTCCTAATGTATATGGCAAGGAAACAAGTCAGCTTTCATCCCGTCCACAAAGAACAAATTGAAAACACTACCAGCTCCTTCATCAAAACGGAAATCACTCCAGCCTATCAGTACTTGCGCAACACTTTACTGCCTTACCCCTTTGCTTACGTTTTGATATTTAGTAATTTATTTTATATATATATATATATATAAAAAAACCACACTGAGTATCTTTCTGTTCCTTTGTTTAATAGACATTATCTTACTATATTCCCATGGCCATAACCAAATATGTCCAAGCAGGGATGTCTACAAGCATGGAACACCAGAAGGGCTGCTAAGCAGTCTGTTGATTAGATGGCTGTTAGTGAACTATATTTTAAACAACAATAGCACTTCACACATGTGAAAGAAAGCTTTAACATGTTGACTCTTAGATTCGTGTCACTGGTATGCACACGCATCTGCGTACATTACTTCATTTTGGTTTTGTGACCCACAATTGCTTCAAATTGAATATTCTGTATACGACTTATAGCTTTTAAGGCACGTTCAGGAAGAAACCTACATTAAGGAAAAAAAAAAAGATAAGAAATTTTAATTTAAAGTTTTTATACTAGTGTTCTTTTTTTCCCTGTCAATTTTAAAGTGCCCCGAAGCTTACCTGACCCGCATTTAGTTTCCCTCTACTTTCCATTCCTTCGTTAGTTTCTCCCACGCTCCACCCCATCCTCGCTGATCTGTGTTATATCATCACTCTTTCATAATAGCAAAATTATATGAGATCTTATACCAATAACCATCTAAAATTGAAGCTAGAAACTCATTGATGAGCTGGCAGATTCTGGTGCCAAGAGCTCAGAATCCATCAGACGTACCCTTCCCCCTCCTCGTGTTTCGGGATTCCTATTACTTTACAAGAAGGAAAAAAACATAAAGAGCCTTTTAAAAAGCTATTGCCTTTAGCATATTGCTGTGCCAAGTGGCTGATGCAACCAGCTGGAAACCATCAGCTGTCTGGAAACCATCAGCTGTCTGTAATAAAGTGTGGGGGGCTTACACAGGCTGAAGACTAACCCGCCAGAGGGCTGGTCAACCTGAGCTGACAGGTAAGGGGAGAACAGGAGGGGATTGATGGAGGCAGAAAGAGCAGTTTCCACGATGAAAGTCGTATTTCAAATCACATTGGTTTTGTTTGCCAATGCAAGGTTTACTTCCCTGTCAGCCCCCAGGTAGAGGGTGAGAAGATGGTGGAAGATATGAGGGGGTTAGGATGATCGGGCTGTGAGGGGTAAGAAGAGAGCTTCTGCAGACCTTTAAAGACCTCACCCAAAGGCTAGTGATGGCCTCTCACTGCAAAACTGTCTCTAAAAGGATTTAGAAACAAAGAGCTACAGATCACACTGAGTTTGAGACTTTGAGACTCTCTGAAATGCCTCCTTGTTTAGAGTCACTGCTTTCAACCCAGGTGGAACAATCAATCACATTTATGTCATGATATAAATATATAAAAAAATATATATGTGTGCTTGGTCCCATTTGGGGACTTTCCCACTCTAATGAGGCCTGTTTAAAGCTGTGTAAAGGAAATCTATTTTGTGGGATTTTGCTGTCATGGGGCTCATGAGCCTGGCAAGGAAAGAGTGATTCCATGCTAAGCTTCTTGGATTGTAAATGGAGTGATATAAAATCATGTGGAAGTGGATCGTGAGACATTTAAGATGTACGCTGTCACAAAGAACTGAAAACATTGAGCACCTGAGGGTCTGGGGAGATGACCACACAAAGAGCTGGGCATGGTGGTGCGCATGTAACCCCAGTGTTGGGAGATATAAGGCGTGGCACATCCTTGCTGCTGAACACCAACTCTAGCCTAATTGATGAGTACAGGTCTCAGAAAAAATAAAAAAAGGAAGAAAAAGAAAGAAGGAAAAATAAATCCTGCCTCCACCCATCCCCACACACACCACACACACACACACACACACACACACACACACACACAGAGCCTTCATGATGTTTCCATAAACAGTGTGTTTTAAACTGTCTTTCCTTCAGTTTGAATAGTCTTGAGCAAAATTTGAGCAGAGGTAGGATGTAGTCCACAAAGGGGGTCAGGGAATCAAGGACTCATTTTCCTCCCGTGGAATAAGTAGGCAGGAACATGGGAAAGTTAATTTCCACCCCGGGCATGGAGAGTTTCCATAGCAACATCCACATCTGAAAATCTGCCTAAAATAGCAGTTATATTTGTGTTTTAGTATTTCAGGGTTCTGTGCTGTACTTACTTTTCCAGGACTAGAGAAATCCCGATGTAGGATGGGACAAAGATCATTTTCTTGTTGGTAAGGATTCCATTCATCAGACTCCGTGTGACTTCACTTGTCTCCAACACAGGCCACAACCTGATGCAAAGCAGAGAGAGGAGTTTGTCTCGATTCATACTGTAGTTCTTCATTTGGGTGCTGGGCTTGGACCCAGAACTTCACACATACTAACCAAGCACACTTCCCACTGGGTTAAAACCCCAGCCCTTTAATTTTTATTGTTTTAAATTAATGAACGAAGAAAATTAACCCTTTGCTTCATCAACTTTAGAATTAGGATTTAAAATAGAATTCTCTGGATGAATGTCACACACTGAATCTCTCTCTCTCTCTCTCTCTCTCTCTCACACACACACACACACACACACACACACACACACTTTCTACATCCCATACTCATATCTTGTTTAAGTTTTATACTTTTAGGTCCAGTGTGTGTGTGTGTTTGTGTGTGTGTTAGCTCACCAGGTCAAAATAATTAAATCATGCAAGATGGGAACAGGAGAGTGGGGGGCTAAAGGATGTGCACAAGATGTGAATTACACGATGTTACCAGGCATGTTGGCTAAGTACACTCCCTGCTGTGAGTAGGTAGCCCATAGAGCTGTTTAGTACTTAGGATTTGCTTCTGACTTGTTTATCCTGAAGTTTTATGAAAATTTAAGATTTGTATAAGTTACAGCTTTTTTGTATATGTTGTATCTGGTGTCATGGTGCCCCGTGATCCAAAAGATGCGCATAGGTATCATAACCTATGCCCAGTGGAGAGCCTTGACCATTAGTGAAGACTATGAGAGAAAACTCAAAGCACAAAAATGGGTTTAAAATGTCACATTAAAGGTTGCCATGCCCGGATGTGGCTGAGTGAATGTTAGAACTGAATTCCTTGAGACAGTTTGTGGTTTCTGAAGGCTCGTGTGTGATGGGGATGTTTGTGCTGTGGACTAGAAAACATCCAAGACAACAGAAATCAATACTTCCTAGACTGCTGGGGCTCTCTGTCTCTTCCCTTCCTAATTGTGCATTGGAGTCATCATCCCAGACTTAGAGCCACACCTGACACAAGTCCCTTAATGTCAGTTCAAATGGAAGAAATTCAGGGCTCAGCAGCCTGAGGAAGGAAATTCCAGAGTCCTGGACATGGCTGCATCTGCAGCTACGGTTTCTCTAGGGCTACTTCCAAGTTTTCTTTTCTTCCCCATTGTGACTTCTGGCAAAGCACATCAGACTTGAAGCTGAGCACTTGCCAGGATTTTTAGGGGACTCACTCTCCCATGTAAGAAAGCAGCTAAGGGTTGAGATGGTGTCACAGGATTTACTTAAATAAAAGTGACATGCTGTTAAGTACCTGTGACCTACTCAAGATACCATCTTCTGGGAGGGCTCCAGCTTACACGTGGGCACAGCTGATTCCCCCTCACCTTGTACTTGGGTTTTTGGTGAAGCCAGTATTCACGAACACAGGGCACAGACATGAAGTTTTGATACCAGTTTTCCCCAAGGTCTCAAGTTCTGCAGTCAGCGCTCTGTGGAAGCCAACGGCAGCAAACTTGCTGGAGCTGTGACAGAGAAATCAGCCTTCAGCAAAATTGTGGGGCAGTTTCAGCCACCTGTGAGAAGACAGCTTCATTTGTCTAGGGCAGGAAGACCCAGAGCCTGCCACTTAGAGTTTTTCTGAAAAGGTAAATGAGCTTTGTTTTTATTTTCTTACATGATCAAGCAGAATTCTAAACATGCCCAGTACCTTTTAACTTTTGGGGTGCTGGGGATTGACTCCAGGGATCTGCATATGCTAAGCATGAATTCAGCCATTGCTATACCCCCACTTTACAGACAGGCTTAATGTTTTCTTTTCTACATGTAGCCTTTTCTATGGTCCAGTCAAACTTACAAATGTTTTTAATATTACTGTCTCTGTCTTTAAAACATGAGTTGGGAAAAGACATTGGAAACACTAGAAAGCAATACTGACAAACTTGTGGGATGGTGTACGTAACTCCCTTTTTGGTTAATGGGTTTGTGGCTTCTCTCTTGACATTGGTACTCTTACCAGCTTCTTAATTTCATTGAGTATTCGGAGTTAAAGAACTCCAGATGTTGTTGGTGTGTGGGGGTCTGTATGTGCATTTTAACACCGGATTCTAGACTCTTTTGTTTCTCTGATTTTAAAATGTTGATAATAAAAGATAAGGCTTTTTGGAGGATTCAATAAAACAAGATATGGGTAGTAACTTGTTGTCTAGAAGGATCTATACAAGTGTTCATTGTTATTTTGATCCAGGTGACAAAAAAAAATCAGTATTAACCCCCTTCCCCTCTCTCTTCTCTCTGTGTGTGTGTAAAAACCCAAACTACCAGTTTTCCTATTTTAGAAGTCATTTAAAGACTATCCTAACTTTCCATGTAAATTCCCTACCTCCAAATTCCCAAGTGTGGGCCTGAAGACCAGTAATTCCACAGAAATCCAAGAATGCATAGCTCTGCTGGTATTGCTTAATACCTACCAATAAGGGATGAGGTAAGGGATCACTCCATGGCCGCACACGGAAGCTACGGTGACAATGTGGCCAGAGTTTCTTCTTAGCATCGATGGGAGAAGAGCTTTTATGATCTTAAGGTCCACGCAAAAAGAAAAAACGATGACAGAGACATTAGCCAGACCCCAAATCAGGCCCCTTCATTTCTGCTCAGGTGGAGGCACTGGAAATGAAGAACTTGCAAGACTCTGTGGTCCCTTCTGCACAAGTGGCAGGATGGGAAATCTCCTTCAAACATGATAGTTTGGGACAGGACTAAACTCCGTGTCTCTTAGCTCAGATGCCAAGAAGCTGTACTACTGCTTCCCTTCAGAAGGAATTAAATAGCTCCTTCCTGGACATGCCATCTAAGCAACGTTATTATCATTTTTTATAGCCCTAGGGATTAGCCAGAGGACTTTGTGTATACTTTACAAGCACAGTATTGTTGAGCCCTGAGCAATACTGTCAAGGGATAAATCCGCAGGTGTCAGACATTTTACAAGTTCTTGTTTTCAATTACTAGGATGGGAATCTATTTACATAAAGGCAACTGGAGAATATAAGCTGAGTTCTCTCCTGACACCAGGCACAGTGAGCAGACTCAAATCTCTTTAACAGTCTATATTATACACTATGTTATGGGAAGCAAAAAAAAAAAAAAAATCCTCACTGCATAGTGGGAAATATCAATCACATTTTATGAGAATTATATAGATCCATCCTTCAAATTATATGCAAATTCCTGGAGCCCTGAGTGTCAAACCAAACTTCCAGCCAGCTCCTGCCTACAGATCTGTAGGAGATAATGAACATTTGCGGTTGCTCTAAACCTACTTCTTCTAATTTATTTTTGTGACATAGATATGATTTGCTATTAATTATTAGATAACTAACATACAATGTCTCTGTGTAGTGTTAGTTCCATGATGGCCAAATCCTGTTAGCATACATGAGGAACTGAGGAAGAACACTCTTCGAATCCACAATTGTTCCAGACACTACACAAATATTGAGGCCCCATGCTCTCTCCAAAGGACTGAGAGCCACACTTCCGTTTCTCATAATTATAGTAAGGACTCTCCTGACCCATCTTTCTACACTCCAGCATTCCAAGGATCTAATAGGCTTGTTCGACACATAGTCCATAGGCTGCATATGGCTGAGATTAGCTATGAATTCAGTCCAACGCATAATTGTGAACTTATTAAAACATTTGAGATTTTTATTTTCCTTTTTGGTAACTCGGTTGTGAACTTCTCAGCCTATGAACTGTATGTCATGTCAAAATGTCAAGTTATCTCAGAGCCTCACCCAAAGTGTTCCCAACTCCTGCACACATCTATTTAGTTATTTCTGTGTTCTTTTAGCTCCAAATTTCTATGAAAGGAGGCCACAAACAGATGTGCATGATACATATTTTCTCTAAAACACTGGAAAAATGTACAGAGACACCTCTCAGCAAACCTCCACAAATGTTTTTTTGTTGACCTAGCACATGCCAGGCTCTGTTAGATTCTGCTTGAAAGAAGAAGAAAGAAGGAAAACCAGATGGTTTTCATCTGGGTGCTGCTAGAGACTCTATGGTTCTCCTGCTCAAACACATTACACAACTCCTAATTTAAAACAACTTTACATTTTCCCACTCCAAAATATTCTGAGCTCAATGAGTCTCCAGCACTGAAGAGGTTGCCAGACATATACTAGCCAGAAATGTTTCTGACTCACTCACCCAAAAGTGTCCTAGGATGTTGACCTCAAAGGTTTTGGTTACCTCCTCATCCTTGGTGCTAAGTAGGTCAGCTGGATATATCGCCCCGGCGTTATTTACCACGATTTCTATGTCACCCACTTCTTTCTTTACCTTTTAAAATGAAGGGATGCACACACAGGATGGATCACTCTCACAAGATCATGCGGCTGATAGTGATAGGGATCGGGTGGATAGAGGTATTTTTACATTCTATATGATAAGGACATCCATCCCGCTTTGTAAAGAGAAACCAGATCGTACATATTTACAGCTTGGCAATACACACTGTTAATGGGTGCCCGTTCTGAGCTAACCGCCCCATTCCCTACCCCCAGCCCAGATGTCAGGACTGCAAGGTTGATACCAGGAGAAACTAAGTTATTCACTATTTCAAGAACACACACAAGGGATACAATTATACAACGGATAAAGACAAGCACACAGATATCCCAAGTCACAAACCAGAACTGATTATCAGGAGGTAAGACTGAGCTCAGGAGGCAAGACTGAGCTCCGGGGAGACTGCCTTTGGCCACACCCACTGCCTTTGTCCACACCCACTCACTGCCTGTATAATCCAAGGACTGGGGATGACAAGGAAGGCAGCTATCTAGGTATCAACCTGCCATCGTCTCGGGTTGCCAGCTCTCTCAGTAAAGAAGAGGTTTAAGATACACTTTCTGTCTGTGTTCACTGGCTTTGGTGACAGCTAGCTTGATCACAATGCCATCTAGGGATCATTATTTATTTATTTGTTTGTTTGTTTATTTAATTTATTTATTTATCTTTTCACTGGATGAGGTCTCTCAGAGTTCAGACACCGGCCTAAACAGTGACACAGACTCAAAAGGAAAATTGTCATGAGGCAGGCTAGATCATTTTGGTGAAAACCTTTAATTTTGTGTCCGGTATAACATAGGCAGTATAAAAGCTTATGAATTTAAGATTTTAAACAAAAAAATTAATGTTTCTGCTGGTAAACTAATACTTAAGCTTTGAAAAAATATTTTTAAAGTGTTGAGTAATTAATCTTGGCTCCACCAGCCACTGGCCAAACCTTTCAAGCATTTCTTTACTTATCTATAGGGAGGCTGGTGGGGTGTTAAATTTAAATTAGATTAAAGAAGGTGGTAGCACATTTGGTTCATTGTAAGCTCTTGATGCTTATTTTTTTCTTTAAGAAATGGTTATACTGGGATGGTGAGATGGCTTAGTGGATAAAGGCATTTTTTTTTTTTTTTTTTTTTTTTTGGTCAGATTGAACAGCTCCCAGACCCACATTGTGGAAGGAGAGAATCTACTCTCAGAGGTTGTGATCTGAATTCCACATACACATTGTGGAGTGTGCACACACTCCCACATACACATGTGTACACACACACCCTCACACTCATGCACACACATACATATGTGCACACACACTAAATAAAACATTTAAGGCCATTAACTGTATGTTTTCTATAAACTACCAGATTATACAAAAGCAATAAAATCTCAGAGAGGAAATAAGTAAAGAACTAGTTAAACAAAATGTAATTTAAAACAAGTTATACAGGAAAATTTTCTGCAGATAGATCCCGAGCAGCTGAGCCTTTAATCCCAGCACTCAGAAGACAGAGACAGGAAGATCTTGGTGAATTCAAGACCAGCCTGGTCTACAGAGTTCCAGGACTGCCAGGGCTACACAGAGAAACCTTGTCTTGAAGAATCAACCAACCAATCAAACAAAACCGAGAAGAGAGAGAGAGACAGAGAGAGAGAGGGAGAGGGAGAGAGAGAGGGAGAGGGAGAGGGGGAGGGGGAGAGGGAGAGGGGGAGGGGGGAGAGAGAGAGAAAAAAAGAGAGAGAGAGAGAGAGAGAGAGAGAGAGAGAGAGAGAGAGAGAGAGAGAGAGAGAGAGAGAGAGATTTTTCATTTCCTCTGAGTGGATTTCAATACCAAGAATGTTCTATATATGTTCTCCTTTGGCCACTGAACAGCTGTCTAGGCAGCCCCAGAAAACCTTTCCATTTCCCAGCTCAGCATGAGCTGATACATATGGTTATATGCAGATACCTGTACCCGGGTTCTCACCTGATCCACAGAGTTGTAAATCTCCATGCGGTTGCCGCAATCCACCACAAACACGTGCACAATGGCCCCCAGCTTCCGGCATTCGGCTGCAGTTTCTTCAACACCACGCTTGGGGAGGGACATGGGAGGGAGTCGAATTCAAGGAAAACTAAGCACCGGAGGAGAAATACTCTTAAATCCTTAAGTGAGTCTCCTTAAGTGTAAGGGAATTTCTTGAACCCATTACACCGACTTTACCGTCAAACCAGCCAGCAAGGAAGAGAATCAAATCCTTCCATTTAGGGCCTTTGCAGCTTTTCTTGCTAGCCTGGGGCTTGCACGTAGGTGGTTCATCTAGGGTGATTCTGTCATAGCTTGAAGGGCATCCTTGATGTGCTCGAAGATGCTGCTCCTCACAATGCCAGGGGAGATGTCTAGGCGCGGAGGACAGGAGGGGGACTGCTCTTTTCTACAGCTCACACTTGGGGAGCATCAGCGGTAACCAGCAGGAGAGTGCTGAACGGGGTCTAACTAGCAGTAATTATAGATAGTTCACTTCTACTGACTAGCCTCGACAACTCGCTCACCCTCCTGGTACGAGGAGAGGAGACTCTTCCGAGAGAAGCTTCCATGGGGAAAATGTTAGGACACACGATAAGCTACAGGGTATTTATTCTTCTGGAGCTTTGAGCGGAAAAGGCCAAGAGCCAGTGGTTGAAACTGTGCACAAGTCTGGGACATGGAGATAGCTTATTTCTAGCCTAAAGTCAGAGGCTTCTAACCTGACATGAATTGTCCTAATGCCATGTGTACATGTGTGTATGTGGTGTGTGTGTGTATGTGTGCATGTGTATGTGGTGTGTGTGTATGTGGTATGCATGTATGTGTATGTAGTATGTGTGTATGTGTGTGTGTGTATGTGTGCATGTGTATGTGGTGTGTGTGTATTTGTGTGTGTGTATGTGTGGGGGGCGTGTGTATCTGGTTGTGTGTGTATGTGGTGTGTGTATGTGGTGTATGTGGTGTGTGTGTGTATGTGGTGTGTGTGTATGTGGTGTGTGTGTATGTGGTGTGTATGTATTTGTATGTAGTGTGTGTGTATGTGTGCATGTGTATGTGGTGTGTGTGTATTTGTGTGTGTGTATGTGTGGGGGGGCGTGTGTATCTGGTTGTGTGTGTATGTGGTGTGTGTGTGTTTTCTCTCCTGTTTTTTAGGTCATCTGTCACTATCCCTTGCTTTCTATGTGTACCCCAAGCAGGTCTCCGACTCTGGACATTGCCTCATCCTCCTGAGGGTCGCAATTACAGGCGTGAGTCACCACCCTTGGATGTCTTTTTAAAATTTTTTTTTCCTCCATTAAAAAGAAAAAACAAAAATACAAACAATGAATCTTTCCCAAGTTTTGACATCTATTGCTTTTATAGGGATATGAGGCTTAAAATAATTTTTGAAGTTATACTTTTTCCTCTTCCGGCTTTCCCCACTTCTCTCTGGGGAAATGGGGATGTCTAAGAGGCCCTTTCCTGTGCACACTGGGTCGGAAGTGGTGTTGCCATCTTTGGATGCGTTTGGCTTAGGCTGGGGGCCTCCCTTGGGCCCTTTTTGTATTTCCCTATCTTGGGCTAAACCACAGAGCAGCAATGGAATTCTCAAAGAACAGACTTTAACCAGGATTAGGATGTCACTACAAAACCAACCATCTGGGAATGGGCTGCATGAGGCATAAAGCAGCCTCCTGGGCAGGGGAGTTTTCCACTGACTTTGGCTTCAGCTGGAAGCCTGCTTACTGCGTGAAAGCCCAGCTCCCCCCGACCCTACCCCATTTCATCTAGATCTGAGGTCTGTAGAGAGTGGCAGTGACCAGAGCTTGAAGCAGGTGCTGTGATTGAAGAAAAAAATGATTAATCTGTTACCTCCTTCAGCGGCGCAGCTCCTGTAATGAATCCTTGTCAGAACTAGCTCAGGGTAGTAACCCTAAATAAACTTGTTACCTTACATACACACACTAAAGATATGAAAGTTAGAAAGGGTATCAGCAAGGGGGGGGGGGAGAGATAATAATGGAGGTGAGCAGTGAGTGTAATCAAAATATACATGTTTATGATGAAATTCTTCATTATGTCTGACTAATATTTGCTAGAGGAGCTTATAGAACCCTGTGACTTTTTGTCACTTTGCACACCAAACACCTTCTGTAGGGTCAGGTCCTCTGTGCCCTGAACTTTGCTAATTTCAGTGTTCTTTTTTTATTAGTGTACAAAATAGTATGATTTATGTTGTCATTTACATGCACACACATAAGATACTTTGGCAGTTTCTAAGCTTGCTGTCCGCTCTTATTCTCTGACACCCTCCCCTTTGTCTTTTGTTACAATTCTATCTGTAGCCAAGGCTGGCTTCAAGCTTGTAACAATCCTCTTGTCAGGGTCCTCCAGTGCTGGGGCCACAGCAGAGTGAGCATGCCCAGCAGACGCTTCCCTTCGTGTGAGCCTGGATTGTTTTACCTGACATTATGATGCCTCCAGTTTCATTCTCTGAAGTTGTATCCCAATTGTAGAGATTTTTTTTAAAAAATCCTTTTCTTAAAGATTAAAAAAATGTTTTAAATTGTAGCTGAAATAAGTTATATGACTTGGCTAATTTCAGCCTACTCTATCTCTTGTTATCAAGTAGTGTGCCATGGTAGAAACAAATAAAACCCCACAGCTCAGGTCCCCAGCTTGTCTGTTCCACCTGGTCAACCTATCACACGGATCTAGCAAGGCTCTGGGCAATTTATTAAAACTCTGAAAAAGGAAATCAAAAAGAAAAGCTAAATCAAATAACTAAAACAATACATGCCTTATTATTTAGTGATTTAAAGGTTGGCAGAAGCATAAACATGCATTACCTTATTGATGTCCCATAGGACCAATCTACTTTTCAGCTTTGCAAATTCATAGGCAGTCAGCCTGCCTATCCCATGTCCAGCCCCGGTGATGAGAACGGTCTGTCCAGCCACAGATTTTCTTCTCCGGGGAATGAAGAACTTTATCAGTGACTCCAAGTAAGAGTAGATGATGATGCCTACCAGCAGAAGAAGATCCAGGACAATGTGCATGGCTCTGCACCACCCACTCTGTTCAGCTCTATTCTTGAAAGAGACGCCTCTGTACAGATCTCCACAGAGGGCCCTGCCAGGTATTATGAGCTACAGGAGGTGAAGCAGGCTTTGCCTTCTGCCCCAGACAAATCAGACACACCTCTGTTTTTTCAAACAATGCCAGTTTCTAACAGAAGCTCATCATAGGTCAGGGAACCCAGCAGTATGTGCCCTTTGGACCCGCTTATCAGAGAAACAGTGTACCATGTTTCAACATGAAACTTCACCTCTCAAAGTTATTCTGAAAATATTGCATCAGCTAATGGTCTATTATGGAGAGAACTGACTTTCATATAACCTAAAATTCTCCTCAACCTCTGGGTTTCCATGAAAGCTTTATTACCTGAGTCTGATCCCTAGAATCCATAGTGGAAGTAGAGAACCAACTCTAAACACCCCCCCCCACACACACACGTGCACACATGAACACACTCAAACACTCTACACACACATACACTTGCACACACATGAGTGTACACACATACCATTAAATAAAAACAATGAAGCTAAAATATGGTTCAATAAAGCCTAGCTATTCAACTCATGTATTCACAGAAGCTCAGCATTAAAGAAGTCGTAATCTTATTCTGAAAAGCCCCTGAGGATTTATGTTAGCTCATAGGAAACACTTCTTGCCATGATAACACTGAGAAATCAGGAGAAAAGGTGACATAAATTTTAACTTAAAACTGCTGGGACTTCTGTTTTAGCCCAGGCTGTGGTAACAAATACTGTGGGCTAGGTGGCTTATTGCTCAGAGTTCTAGAGGCTGTGGAGCCCAAGGGGTAAGTGGGTTGTATGTCGAGTGGAAACTGGCTTCTTGATACAGACAGCTGTCATTTCTCTGTCACTGCATGTGACAGAATAAGGAAGGGAACTCTCTATGTTACGTTTATAAAGGCCATCGACAGTCATCATGACTTACTCCTCTCCCAAAGTTCCTACACCCTGCTGCAATCATATCAGGAACTAGACTTCAGCATATGAAATTGAGGGAGACTCATTAGATGAGTAGCCATTTCTACTAATCAAAAAGCAAAAATAACACCCTGTCCATCAATGGGTGGGTAAATAAATAAATATATTGGGCATATATACAGTGGGATATATTCTTCGTTTTAAAGAAGAAATTCAGATACATATTACAAAATGATGATCCTCTGGGATCATATACAAAATCAATACACCAGAAACAGCACAGATGTCATATGACTCCTCAGATCCTCACATATAGAGACAGAAGGCAGGACAACGGTTGATAGAGTCTAGGGCCGATGTGGGGGGGGTGTTATTTAATGAGCACTAGACTAATTTTTGTTGATTACCAGGGGGGCTGATAATCTTATGGGGACCCAAAGAAACATTTAAGATTATAGTCAAGTCTAGAGTGGAGTGGTCAGTGAAGCTGGATCATCTCAGCTAGTAGCCTTGAATTATTTTGGATGCGGAACTTAGAGGAAACTGTAACAGAGGTGCTCTGAAAAGCTGGATCATCTTGGCCATTTGTTTTTATTGGAGTTTTTAGGGGGTCTTTCTGAAATTAAATTTTTTTTTCAACTTGGGATAAATTTACAATCTTTTATTTCCTGTGGAAATAAAAAGAACACTTTTTAAAAGTCATATATCTTTTTACTTCAATTTTGAAGGCAAGGCATTTATAAAATATATAGGTTGAATTAATCTAGTAGTATTTTTTATCAAATGTCTCTTAGTGGCGCTTGATCTTTTTTTAAGTAGTCAAACAATTTAAAGATGACATAACATACAGTATCTAGGCTTTTGTGTATTTTTAAATTTCTGTGGTTTTTATATATATTATTTTTAAAGGACTTTAAAATCTTTTCTTAAGCCTGTGTTTATTTTTAAACACATTGTAAACTGTTTAGAGGTTTGGTTTTTGTTTGTTTGAATCTGTCTTTATTGTATATTTTTTTATTTTTGACCACACCTTTAATCTGCTAAGGTGTGGCTAGAATTAAAGGGTTGGCTAGCGTGGAGGGGACGTGGCTGGCTGCACCCAGTTCCTTAGTCGAGCTTTATAGAGTTTAGCTTTTTAGCAGAGGTACTGGCAGGAGCCACATTCACTACCCTAACTCTGGGGAATTTTAGGGTCTACACTGTCACTAATTAGAGCACAGTCTCCCACTGCTCATGAACTCTATTTAAGTGTTTGGCATCAGGGCCTCTTAAAAGAGCCAAACGTTTTTGCTAGGAAGCCTCACTTAAAGGAACAGTGCCTCTGCTCACTGCCAGCAAACAGAGCCCTTCTGAGAAAATACTGCTACTAAGAAGCTGTCTTGGACGCTGTTCCCTTTTTGTCTGTATGAACAGAAACTTTGAATCTATCATATGTAGTTTGTGCTTATACTGAGGCTCTTGTGAGACTTCAGGAACCAGTCTATAGCAACTTAAGCGGCATGCTGCAAACCTGACATTTTGTAGCTCAAGCCCACACACCACTTTGTATCAAAACTAAGAGACATAAATAGAAAGCTTTTTCCCCCCCTTCATTTCTGTGCTCTAGAACCTTTTGAAAGCTTTCTCTGGCTTTGTGTGAGTGTATGTATGTGTCCCATGTTGGGAGCCATTTGTAGCCAGGGGTTTCTCTGATCCATCAAGACCCACAGAACAAAGCTCTTCCACCCACTGTCTTGTAGCTGCTTATAAAATAATTAGAGACATACTAATTATAAATAGTTTGGCTTGTGCCTTAGGCTCATTATTAGCTAGCTCTTTTAACTTAACTCATTTTAAAATAATTCTGTGTCTTGCTATGTGGCTAGTGGCTTTACCTGTATTTTATCACATCTTGCTCTGTTGGGCAGCAGCTCAAAGTGTCTCTGACTCCACGCTTCTCTTTTATCTATGCTTAGATTTTCTGCCTGAGGCTAAGCTGGCTTGCCACAGGCCAAAACAGTTCTTTTTTATTATCCAAAGGTAATTTACAGCATACAAAACGGCATCCCACATCACAGGGTCTCAACCCCAGCTGATATGAATTCTGAAATGGACCTTGGTGACGGCGGTACAGAAACAGGTCTGCATTGAATGCCACAGCCTATACATTAAAGTCTGTATGGTCAATGTGGAAACTTGAGGTCGTGTATTCCTGTCTTCAGCCATTTATTTTCTCTTTGCTCCACTTTCCTTATCTAGACCACACAAGTAAGAATAAAGCATGCTTTATCAGGCACGAACCTTCAGTGCATATCACTAACTCATCTGCCTCCTAGCCACCCATCCACATCCACATCAGAGCTGTATGAAACTGCTTCCTATATTCCAGTTCTCAGGAGGTGGAGACGGGGGTGGGGGTGGGGTGGGGGGTGGGGGGGTGATATGATGATATTGAAAGCTCTGGACAAGCAGGGAATAACGATGAGATTGTGTACCTCTATCTACAAAACTCTCAACAAAGTTATCAACAACAGAGCAGAAAAGAATGAAGTAAAAAAGGATGCATATGGATATGTGGACACACACACACACACACACACACACACACACACACACACACACACGCACATGCACGCACACACATGCACACGCGCACGCACACTTGCGCACACACACACACATACGCATGCACGCATGCAAGAAATTCTGCAAGCAGTAAATGAGTATAGAAATCAAATAAATAGTAATGGTTTGAATTTATTTAGCATATTTTTAGACATGCATTTATTTACTCCTCACAGAATTTGTTTGGTGAGATATTACTAAAATCTTCAGTGGGAGCTGGAAAGATGGCCCAGTGGTTAAGAATGTGTATTTTTCTTGCAGAGGAAATGAGTTTAGTTGCCAGCACCCACATGAGTTTCCTATAACTCCAGCGCCAGGGTGATCTGATGTCTCAGACCTCTTTATGCACCTGTACCCATCATATGCCTGCACCTACACACAAATTCATGTAATTAAAAATGATAAAAATAAATATTTTAAACCTGCAGAAACAGCAAGGTGTGGTGCTGTATGTACGTATGGTGGGTATTTCTAGACCCAGAACTAGGGATGCAGGAACATGCAAGGGACAGTCTTGTCTACCTACTCAGTGTCAGGCTACTTAGAGACTCCATTTTAAATAAGATAAAACTACAGACAAAACATTTTACTTTATTTTGGAGCTGGAGAGCTGGTTTACAAGATAGGAGCACCTGCTGCTCTCCCAGTGAACGTGAGTTCAGTTTTCAGTACTCACATTTGGCAACTTACGACCTAAAACTCCAGCTTCAGGGGATCTGACATCCTCTGAACATACATATCATAGACACACACTAACACATAAGTCAAAATACTAAATATTTTGTTAAAAAAAAAAAACTACAGTAGCTAGAGATATGGCTGAGTGGTGAAGAGTGTTTGTTACTCTAGCAGATTCAGTTCCCAGCCCCCCTTTCAGGCAGCAACTCCAGTTCCAAGAACTCTGGCATCCCCTTATAGCCTCTGCTGACACTTTCAGGAGCCAGAGCAGAGGACAGACACCATCCAAGTCCACACGCACCCCCCCCCTCCCCCATGCACTTCAGAAAGGCAGCCTTAGATTGATAGTGGGACTCTATTTACTTCTAGAGGACACGTGGTATTCAAGAACTGGTAGACACTGGGAAAGTACAAGGCAGTTATTTTTTTCCTCAAGTAGCCAGGAGGCTGCAGAGCCTGAGAGGACTCAGTGGACCATCTTTTTCTCTCTCTCCTTATTTTCTCCAGGTCAGAACATTCATGTCCTTCACACACCAGAGTTTAACTCTTGGAAGCAGACTTATCTGCTAATTGAAAAACATTTTGGGGGTGGAGTTTTTCACTGGTAACAGAATCTAACTATAGAGCTCATGTTGGCCTCAAATTCATGACCTTTCTGATTCAGTCCCTGGGATCTGGGATTACGGAAAAGTGCCACCATACCAGCTTGTATGTCTTTACAAAATCATTCTCTGCAATATATTTTCATTCCAAGTTTAGTCTGGCCATTTGCTTCTGACTTGAATCTGGAAACTTAAACATTAATTTTCTTTACAGCATATTCCAGGACAAGTTACTCTGTAAAAATTTCCCAGTTGAGCTAGAACCATCTCCACTACTTAGAATCTTATTAAACTGAAAGGTCCCTGATGGCATACCTGCAGAGGCATCAAGAAGCCCCCCCCCCCCCCATGTGTCCCTGTGGTTCAGAGGGATCTAGGCTGAAGCAACCTTGTGAGGGATTGTGACTGATACTATATGCAGGGAAAGGAAGGAAATTATCCTGGGTTTGGTCTTGGGCACTTGTCAGAAGTGTCGTTCTGGTAGGAAATACCAGTGAGGGGAAGAAAAAGCTACCTCTTGTTTGCTTTGACTCTAAGATATGTATATAATAACACAAAAGGTCACTGGGGAGATTATATGGGCTGATTTCATAGCTTCATAGGAAACTGAAACTTACGACCATCTAGCCCAGTGGCTCTCAACCTTTCTAATGCTACCAGCCTTTGATATAGTTCCAGTTGTGGTGACCCCTAACCATGAAATTATTTTTGCTGCTACTCCATAACTGTAATTTTGATATTGTTATGAACTATCTGATATGTGTGGTCTTAGGCGACCCCTGGGAAATGGTAGTTTGATTCCTAAAGGGGTTGTGATTCACAGGTTGAGAATTTCTCAACCTGTACTAGATTCTAGTTTGTACCAGACTGTCCAGTGCTCTCTACACTGCTGGGCAGCTAGAAGTGGACAGAAAACCACTAAGTAAGAGGCTCATCTCCCTCAGTCTTTGATGAAGGGTGACAAGGTAAATCAAGTCAAACCGGTCAGTTCTATAGGAAATAAGCATTTTTATCTATTTTAAAGAAGATTTGCTGTCCTGAGAGGAGGAAGGATCACTCTCCATGGCTGACCTACGTTTATTTGGGTTTCAGGATGTCTTAGACTTGCACACTAAGCCAGGCCAGGCTGCACACTTCCAGGCAGAGGACCTCAGTGTCTAAACTGTTAGGTTTGTTCTAGGTTGAGCAGTTTCCTCCCATGCTGGACATACATATGCTGAGTTTTTAAGTATATTTTGAATTCTGAAGAAAGTTAGGGTAAACGGAAGTGGAAGCAGAGGATCTTTAGAAAATAATCTGATTCTAAGGACCTACACTAGAGTTATGTAGTCCGAGATCAACAAACTTGGGCCGAAGACGACTTCTCACCATTTCTGGCCTTTATTGCCAATCCAATGTTAGATTCCAGCAAGTCAGCTGGCCACTGGAACAAGGTAGATATTAAGTAAGCAACTCAAGGGAACAAGTGACTTTTGCTCTTGCTCGTGAGGTTATAATCTAAGACCAGCTTAGCTGCTGATTCTGACCTGGGTGAGACAGAGCGTTGTCTCAGGACTGGTGGTCAGGGTTGTTGTCCCTGGGCTCTGGGGCACTCCTCATGACTTTCCCGTCCCACCTGAAGCCCCAGGTTATAGGACAGAGCTGCCACATCGAGGTACACACTCCTGTAACAGTCACTGTCTGGGAAATGACATACCCAGTACACTTGGCCTACCCCGCACTACAAAATAACTGACAATCAGGATTCCTTATCACATCAAAAACGACCCCTGTGCAGAAACACAATTCTAACAGTTGGCAGCCTCTCGGTTCTTGGATTCAGGTGTGAACCTCAGGCAGCCCCATTGATGAACAAGGTGGATTTTTCTCACCAAACCAGTGAGAGATTTTAAGTGAGAGTTAACATCAGACAACATTTAATTTGCCTCAGAATCTGAGTCAAAGGAGCCACTGCCTAATGGTGATTTAGAGGAAGCTTTAAAAAAAAAAAAAAAAAGAAAAGAAAAGAAAAGAAAAGAAAAAAGAAAAAAAAGAGGAAAAAAAAAAAAAAAACAGGTGAGAAGCCCTCCGGCATCCTGTGTACTTTTACCATCTCTGCAGAGCGGGGATCTAGACTCGGAGTCCTCAGCCAGTCTGAGTCCCAACTGTCCCATTGCACAGGACCGCTGTGAGATCACGTGCATTGACTTTCTTTTGGGACCACCAGCTCACAAATAATGACACAAAGACTTAATAAAAATGAAAGCTTGGGCTTTAGCTTAGTAGACTCATCCTCAATTAGCTCTTATAACTTAATTAACCCATATTTTAAATCTATGTTCTGCCACGTGCCTCGGTTACCTCTCCACTGTGTATGTAGTGTGTTGTCATCAGACTTACTCTGAGTCTGCTGGCAAAACCCCTGTGCCTAGAATTCCCCCCCCCCATCCTCTCCTGCCTGGCTAATGGCCATTCAGCTCTTTATTAAACCAACCAAGAAGGTGCCTTGGCAAAGACATATCTTCATAGTATACACAGATATTCCACAACAAAGGTGGCAATCTTTGCCTGGTGTGTGTCTTAACGTTCAAGAACTGAGTTTCCATTTTGCCAGTATCTTAGGCAGAGAAACAAGGCTCATACTGGTCACTGCTGAAATTCATCCTTGCGTTAATTTCTGATGAAAGTTTTGGAAGCTAAAATGAGTTTAGTGGGGAAAGCAAAATGTTATCTATTGGTATACTGAAATTCACAGAGTTCTCTTACTAAAGTTTCTGGAGGCTTCCACCATGCCCACTTCCCACTTTCAGCTGAGGTCGGCAAGCCTATGATACATGTACATGTTAGCCAAATGAATAAAGCTATTTCTGAGAGGAAGGGGCTACCATAACAGGTGCTTAATCTTCAAGTGTCTTATTTTTTAAAATAGGGTCTCAGGTATCCTGGCTCCAATTCACAACATAGCTGAGTATGACCTTGAACCCCCTCCTGCCTTCAGCTCTAGAGCTCCGGATAAGTGTGTGTGTACTGCCAGGCCAGATTTGCTGAGAGTTAGGGATGGAGCTCAGTACCTTGTGCTTGTCAGGTTTATACTCTCTATCAATGAAGCTACATGTCCAGCCTCACCTGAAGCCTGATAACACAGTCCCACCTCATTTGACTTTCATTCAAGAAATTTCTGGAGACCAAAAAAACAAAACAAAGAGAGATTTTATTGCATCATTGATTTTCCTTCATTTTAAAGGTCAAGCCATGTTCTCTGTATAGCAGACAGAGACACTGAAAACTGAAATCTGACTCATTTATTACTATTGTTTGTGAGTGCATCTTCCTGCACTTCAGCCTGAAATCCTACAGATGCGTTTATCCTTGCAAATGGCATCTACCCCCAGCTTCGATGGGCTGGTATTTCAGGAAACAGCATATGATATATGAAGTGTTTCAGAGCACATGAAACCATTGTGAAATGTCATGAGACACAATCCTTCATAACATCTTGAGGGGTTATATTTCTAGCTTCAGATATAGAACAGAAAATGTGAATTACATCAACTGAACTGGCAATTACAAATGTCATAAATAAGAATTGATAGGACAAGTTCTGAAAACTTGGTGATGAGTTACAAAATCTGGGAAAATTATTATCATGAAGTTGATCATCCACCCCTTTTCAATAAGAGGAACTCTGAAGGCCGTTTGGTTCTATGATCTGAAACTGGCTCTTGTAAGTACAGTGGCTCTTTAAAGGGGGGCAGTGAAGAAGCAAGATGACATGAAAATTTTGATTAGTGTTGGAGGAAATCAACTGGAGCCCAGTAAGTCGGCTGTCGAGGAAACCGGGCAGGTCTTCGTCAGTTACCCTTGTACCCAATAACTGCATCAAACTTAATATTGATTCTGTGTTTTAAAACTTGCAGGAACCGCTCAGGAAGGATTCTAGGAGAGACGTGTAAAGATAATTAGGAAGTGACACTAACTAGATTTGTAAAACATACTCATTCCAAGTAATTAATATTTAACTTACAATGCATTGTGTCAGATTCATTGGAGACATGATTAAGAACCTTAATTTTTTTTTTTTTTCCATTTCAACCACTTCCTTCTTAACGAGGAGCAAAGGGTTTAATTTGCCCCGATATCTGGCTCTGAGTTTTCATTAAATACCAACTAGAATTCACGTTTCAGTTACCAGCTGGGCAAAGACCCAAACTACCTCATTCAAAATTTTGCAAGGTCCCTTGCTCATATTTTTTCCTGCATTATAGATGCTGATTTATTATTATTATAATTATCATTATTATTATTATTATTTGTTGTATTCTAAAATATCTTGTCTATGGTTCTAAATTACATGTCACCAAAGGTCTGCAAATAAAAAGGCATTGGAGATTGCTGGGAGGTAATCTTTGTGGAGAGAGGACAACCAGTCCATTAGCTGATGCAGGTCACAGCAGACAGAGCAGAACCTCTTCTTCATCAGGAGTCAACAGATGGGTCCCCAAATGGGAAGCTTCCTGATTTGGTATTATCTCGTTTAGAAGGCAGAAAGCATGAGAGTTGTTACTTCCAGCTGGGGACAATGACAGCAACTTTCACATCACCATGTTATGTTGTCAGTTACAGAATTTAAAACCGGAACCAGTTTTCATTGGTAATGTGAGACCATGTCTCTCTTAGATTCCTTTAAAATTACCAACTGGGCTAGAACCAAGGATTGGAGATCACAGAATTTTGCTTTAAAAAAAATGACAAGAGCAAAATAACATCTATCTTGGCTTTTCCTTCATCCTACTGCTCAATGGTCCTACACTAAAAATGCTTTAAAACATTATTGCTCATCGAAAAGAGACATCCATGTCTTAAGAAGAAATCTAACATACCTTAAAAACCACAGGAAAATGTTTTAGTGGCTGCTCCAGTTTCCCCACTAGTCACTCAGTGATTAGTACCCGCAGCTTTAAAAACTCTTTACCTAGTATTATTTTGTCGGTTTACTCCCATATAACTGCATCGGATAACTGATTTTAAATCCAGTGAGAACATGTGACTTCTAAGGCCAACAAACACAACTGCCCCTTACCTTTCCAAAACCATCAGACACGCTATAACAGTCGGAACAAATATCATTTTCTTCTCCGTGAGGATCCCATGCATGAGATGTTCTACCACCTCTTCAGGTTCAAGGGTGGGGCCTAGACTAAAACAGAGGCAGACTTCAGAAACAAGATATCTCACTGAAGCTGAAGTATGGTATGGAACTGGTGGAATTCTGCATTCAGAGGTCAGGTCATTCTGGAACCCAGAGTTCATAAACACCTGTGTAAATGACAATCCACATTTGAGAGCTATATTGTGGCCTAGTATACACTATCAGGAAGTCCACACTGTGGCCTAGTGCCCACCATCAGGAAGTCTATACCATGGCTTTGTACCCACCATCAGGAAGTCTATACCATGGCCTTGTACCCATCATAGGAAGTCTATACCATGGCCTCGTACCCATCATTAGGAAGCCCATACTGTGGTCTAATGCCCACCCTCAGGAAGTCCACACTGTGGCCTGGTGCCCCCAACATCAGGAAGTCCACACTATAGCATGGTGCCCCCACCATCAGGAAGTCTACACTGTGGCCTGATACCCCCACCATCAGGAAGTCCACACTGTGACCTGGTGCTCACCCTCGGAAGCTCACACTGTGGCCTGGTACCCCCACCATGAGGAAGTCCACACTGTGGCTTGGTGCTCACAATCAGGAAGCCCACACTGTGGCCTGGCGGCCCCACTAGTAGAAATCACCGCAGCAACTGACTGAATGTTGTTTGATATAGCTGTACTGCTCAAGGCCAGACAACTTCTGAATGAACTGGGACAACTCTCAAGTAGTGTGGTTTAAAATGCCAAAAGAAACGACTTTCAGAAAAGGTTCAATTTCTTTCAACATCCCCATGCTGACAGGAAATGCAATCATATTAAATAAATTCTCACCATGGCTTATGTAGAAACTATACACCAAGGTAGGTGGTGATGGTGCACACCTTTAATCCCAGCACTCAGAAGGCAGAGGCAGGCAGATCTCTGGGAGTTTGAGGCTGGCCTGGTCTACAGAGTGAGTTCAGAACAGCCAGAGCTGCTCAAAAAGACCCTGTCTCAGAAAATCCAAACCAAACCAAACCAAACCAAACCAAAAAACCCTAAACATCAATGCTATTGGCCAATCTGTTGGGCTGGGGGGCAGGGTATGCTGGACAAGGGAGACTGAGGAAGATTTCCAGGCCAAAGAACTGGGTTTGATTGATTTATCCCTTAAGTAGCTAAATTATTGGGTGGGGAAAACAAATTCAATTGCTTACAACAAAACTGCAGGTTTTAATGTTTGTTGTTTCTTAATCTCAGGCAGCAGTACTGTGGCAGTTTTAACAAGCAGCTCTCCAGAGGACAGACTTTCTGGTTTTCAGGACTTTCTGATTTCTGCGGTATTAATGCTCCCTGCCTGACAGGTTTCAGCTACCTGCGGGCATCACTGGTGAGCACAGATCAGCAGCAGTACTTCCTGGGATGGGATGATGGATGGATGAACGCTGCTAGCAATTTATGCAGCTCTACCATACAAGCATCACCTTGTCATGCAACACCTTCTACTTATGGACTAGATGAGAAAAATTCTCCCTCTCTCTCCCTCTCTCTCTCTCTCTCTCTCTCTCTCTCTCTCACACACACACACACACACACACACACACACACACACACACACACACACACACACGCACGCACACAACTTGAAAATATTTAGAGAAAAATAGATCTATATATGAGAAGAATAAATATTTTAAAAGTTGGCTATGAAAAATAATTATTGATTATACTTGATCTAATAATTTAGATTATGTTGCATCCTAGTCCCGAGCTACATTCTAAATATTTATCCTTATACACTTCTTAGCCCTCATCAAGGACACTTCTCTTTGTAACAGATGAGACCATTACAGACATCACAACCCACCAAATGCAGAGCTTTAGAGCCTAATCCAATAGACACATCTACAACACAACCCCTGGACCTAAGCAGAATCGCAGCAGAAGAGGGGACAGAAACACCATCAAAGCCAGGGGCACAGACTGTGTCTCCTAAAATTGCTACACCCATAAAATCTCACTAAGGGGACTGCTTAAAACATGAGCTGAACAGGGACATCAACAATAAATAGGCAGAAGGTTCGTCAGGCCTCAGCCCTAGGCAAAGAACTGTGGGTGACTAGGGAATGCAGAGGGAAGAGCATACCACTTGGTTATCTAAATGGTCAACCCTGAAGTCATACGCATACAAATAACGTTATATGGACCGAGCAGGTTGTATTTATATATTAAAGAACACACAACAACAGCAATAACCTCAATTAAAGAAAAAGAGGCCACAGATTTGAAGGGGGGAGTGTTACATGGAAGGGTTTGAAGGGAGGAAATGATGTTATTATGATATAATGTAAAAAATAAGAAAAAATATTAAAAACTAAGCTCATGTCAAAATTAAAACAAGCAAGGCAAACTGAGAAATAGTAAAGATTTAATATAGGTATGTAGAATAGAGGCCACACAGCAGAGAGAATTTATGAAATCAAAACTGATTTTTTGAAAAGAACCACAAAATTAATAATGTCTTAAGGTAGAATAACTAAGGGAAATAGAAGACACATGCTGTAGGATGTCTTTCTGTACGCTGTGAATATGTCGTTACCATTGGTTAATTAAAGAAGCTGTTTTGGCCTATGGTAAAAATGGTTTACAGTCAGGAAATCCAAGAGAGATACAAGAGAAAGAGGTGGGATCAGAGCAGATCCTTCAAGCTGCCACCTGGGAGGATAGAACCACAGAGCATGTGGCAATACATAGATTAATAGAAATGGGTTGAGTTAAGATGTACGAGATTGTTAATAATGAGCCTGAACAATAGACAAATAGTTTATAATTAATATAAGCCTCTGTGTGTTTATTTGGGACCAAACAGCTATGGAATCATGGTGGCCAGGTAAGATGGAGAAAAGTCTCTATAGACACAGAATATTAAACTAGAAATGAAAGCAGGGCCATTTCTAGGACCTCATAGAAATAAAGATTTCGGGAGCACCTTGAGCAGCTGTATACCAGTTAAGAGTCCATGTAAAATGCACTGACCCGAGATTCATAGCTAAACACGGGGTTGAGCTACTGGTCCAGCTGAAGAGAAGGAGGAGAGATTGCATGTGGGATGGGATCATGATGGGGAGACCCATGGAGCATGCTGTCCTGTGCTATTGGGAGCTTGAAGACTCTGAAGTGACAGCTGAGGAATCTTCACGGAACGGATCTGGACCCTCTGAATGTGATGATAGTCGTGACAGTCGAAAGGCGTGGGCAGTTTCTGGAGCTTCTTGCAATCAGACAAGTCTATCCTGGGTCTATGAACAGGCTCATGCCTAGCAGGAAAACACCTTTCTCAGCCTTGGTACTTGGGGGAAGGACTTGGGCCTACCTCAACTGGATATACCAGACCAAAGTGACTCACTTTGGGATTCCTTGCCTTCTCTGGGAAGCAGGGGGGGGGGGGGGGGCTGGAGGAGAACATTGAGAAGGGGCCAGAGAGTGAGCAGTAATGGGTATTGGAACATTTCTTTGATAAGAAATCCAATCAGTACCCAAAATTGCTTATTTAAGACAGGGTCTGACTGTGAAGGTCAGGCTAGCCTAGAGCGCCCTACAAAGACTGAGTCATCATTGAACCAGAGATCCTAGATGCTAGCTATCTAGCGCATCTTCTGGGTTTTTTTTGCTGTTTTCTGAGACAGGGTTCCTCTGTGTAGCTCTGTCCTCAGACTCACTCTGTAGATCTGGCTGGTCTTGAACTCACAGAGATCCTCCTGCCTCTGCTTCCTGAAGGCTGGGATTAAAGGTGTGCACCATCACCACTCAACAACAGTTTTTTGATTTTTTTTTTAATATTAAAGGGAGAACAGGCAGAAATCCTTTTCCATTTCTTCCAAGAACAGAAGACAAGGAAACTTCTTGTTTTGTGTTGGGTCTTGGTATTTAAACCTGAACTGGCCTTTATCTTGAGGTACTCACTTCAGTAAGCACTAAAATTAGAGGCATGAGGTGCCATACCTGGACAACAGGCTACTTTGCCATGTACCCCAAAGCATGAGGCCAACCAATCACGTACAGGAATCTCCAAAACTGTGACCCCAAATATGTGTTTCATCTCTGTAAATTGATTACCACAGGTGTAGTGCCAGGGACAGCAAGCTGACCCATCTCACGAAAATGTTATAAGGGTGGAGTGATTCACACCTGCAATCCCAGAAGTTGGAAGGCAGAGGCAGGAGGATCCGATGTCCTTCTCATTCTGCTGCATAGTGAGCTTGAGTCCAGCTTTGGATGTATGAGATAATAAGACAGAGAGAATATGAATATATAAAACTATAGCCAGGAGATCGAACTTGGCCACCCAGAACCAGACAAGAATACAGAGGCAAATATAAAGTACACAGTACAGCTCCCGGCACTGAGCAGGTGAATGTTTTAAAATAATGTTATTGCTATCTGTCTTAGGGATTCTATTGCTGCCACAAGATGCCATGACCAAAAGCAAGTTGGGGAGGAGAGGGTTTGTTCAGCTAACACTTCCTTATCGCTGTCCATCATTGAAGGAAGTCAGGACAGAAACTCATATAGGGCAGCAACCTGGAGGAAGGAGCTGATGCAGAGGCTGTGGAGGGAGCTGATTACTTGCTGGCTCCAGATGGTTTACTCGGACTGCTTTCTTATAGACCACAAACCACCAGCCCAAGGATGGTACTGCCCACCATGTGCTGGGCCCTCCCCCATTGATCACTAATTGAGAAAATGTCTTACAGCTGAAGCTCATGGAGACATTTCCTCAGCCGAGGCTCCTTCCTCTCTAATACTGTGTGTCCAGCTGACATACATAGTCAGTCAGTGCACTATCCAAGTTTATCTAATAAAAATAATCCTTAGTTTTGAAGAACTTAATTGAAATGCATGATAATATTGAATTCTCACAAATTTAGAGACTACAATGAACTCTCGCCTTTTGGGGAAACCTGTTTCTTTGCGGTGTGTTACACACGTAGACACAAGAAGCGATAAACTACACCGTAATGCCCTTTAGAGTGGATTTCAATGCTAGCATTAATATGAAGCACATCATTTCAATCAGCCACTTAGAAGCTGTAGTTTTTTCAGTGAGAAATCTGGCTTTGTGAAACCAGGTCTGAGGTTCCTTACATTCTACTGCTCGTGGTGAGTTGCTAGATTACCTATAAGCCTTAGTAGACTCATATACCAGATAACTAGATGTCATCTGTCCCAGTGCCAAGGTGTAAGAAAAAGAGCAGACAGTGTTTACTGTTAAATTGGGGGTGAAAGCAGCCAGTCACATTCTTAAAACGTTCTGTAATTATTTCTTGTATAGACACCGTTTTGCCAGAAGAGGGCATTCTTGCCTTGTCCGGCCACATCCTAGGGCGAGGTTAAACCAGTGATAGTTTTAAAATGTGGCAACTGATTTTAACATCTGAAAGACAGCCGGAGTTTTTAGGAATACAGACACCATTGTGCTACTTTAATATCTAAAAATCCTGAGATAAGAAAGGAAAGTGGGAGCTTTATTGTGGCACGCCTGCTCTTGGATTTAATGAACAAGACCTCCCTTCTTTCCTTAACTCTGCTCCCCAACCCCAACTGACCTATTCCTTTAGTTGATTCAGATGGAGTTAAGAACTGGCTTTGTGAACTAGACAGTCTTGCTTTGGGGCTTTTTGTTTGTTGTTTGCATCTTGCTCCTCTTTTGGTTGTTTTGAGGCAGGGTTTCCCTTGTTGCTGAGGCAGATAGAAATTAAGCCTCCGGAGTCCTGGGCTACACGTGTCTGCTAGAAGACCCGGATTCATTCTTTTGTTTCCTGACAAAATTGTGTCTTCACACAGATCTTTTATTAAATATACAATATATCACCACAGAGATCTCACGACCCTAAAAAGCTTCTGCACGGAAGTCAGCAGCACAAGGGAAGACAGACTACCGACTGGGACAGAATCTTAGCTCCTGTACATCCTACAGAAGAGTAATATCTAGATTATAAAAAGAACTAAAAGGTGAGATATCAAGACATGAAATCCAGGAACATACAGTTCTCAAAAGATAAAGTGCAAATAGTCCATAAACATGGAAAAAAAAATACTCAGCTTCAGCATCCACCAGAGAAATACAGACACGGGAATCACACTGAGATTTCGCCTCCTCCAGTCCGAGTGGCAGCATTTTGCAAAGCAAACCAGAGCTCCGGTGAGGATGTTTCAGTCATTAAAAATACAAGTGCAAGCTCTGCTCATCCTCACAACTGGTGAGAAAGTAAATTAGAAGAGACATCAGTATGGAGGTCTACCATAAAGTCTAGCTACACCATTCTTAGGATGATGTGAGAAGAAACTCCAAACTAGTCTGTCACAGACACTTGCACACCAGTGTTTACTGCTGCTGTATCTACAGCAGAGTAATGTGTGGGGATATGTTTCAAAGATAATAAAAAACAGTTGGAGATATCAGAGGGATCTACCCACAGTCAGTCTAGGAGGATCAGACAGTGGTAACTCACACCTTTAATCCCAGCATAGGGAGTATCCGGGAGTGGTGACCTACGATCTTAATCCAATCTGAGTTTGAGGTCATCTTAGTTTACAGAAGGAGTTCCAGGCTCCCAGGCAGGCAGTGGTGGGGCCACCCCTTAACTGAGCTAAGAAAGTATTTAAGGCAGGCACAGAAAGACAGAGCAGGCAGAGGAAGCCATGGCTTACACTGTTAGTCCCAGCACTTGGGAAGCAGAGGCAAGAGAATCTCTTGTGAGTTCAAAGCCAGCTTGGTCTTCAAGCAAGTTCCAGGTCAGCCAGGACTGTTACACAGAAAACTCTGTCTGAAAAAAACAAAACCAAGACTGGAAGAGGTGGATCTGTTCTCTGATATCTCAGACTGTTTTATTATATTTGAAAATATCCCTACAGTAATGGAGAAAATTAGGTGTCCAACAACTGGAAAATGGATAAAGGAAATGTGGTATACACACAGCGAAATCTCAGCTGTAATGATGAAGTTATGTTGTTTGCTGGAAAATTGATGAAGCTAGAGATAATCTTATTAAGTGAATTAAGCCAGTCTCATAAAGACAAACATGCTTTCTCTCATTTGTGATTCCTAGGATTATATAGACACATTAAATCGTGTATGTACATATTGACATGAATGTCCAAGCAGGGGGACAGAGAATGGTTCAGTCAGTAAAGGGCTTGCTGTGAAAGCATGACACATGAGTTCTATCCCCCAGCGCCCAGGAAAAATTTAAAATGCATGCCTGAAGCAGATAGAGATAGAGAGAGAGAGAGAGAGAGAGAGAGAGAGAGAGAGAGAGAGAGAGAGAGAGATGATCTGATTAAATGATATTTTTTTAATCAACCATTTCCCTGCAAAATATATACTTCAAGATTCTTTGCATCACTCACAGGTCTCTTGATGACCAGAAAACTGGATGGCTCTGTGACTGTCAATCAAATCAAGGTTTCATTACTAACTTCTAACCACATTGTAACTCACCATGATGAACTTTACATTTCTAATTCTGCACCAATCCTAATTGCTGTGGCTCACCTGTTATTAGTATAAACTGTGTAGCTATAAAGCTTTATACATTGTTACTAGTTTGATATCGCTTGCATGTTGCTTTGTGAAATAAATCAACTTAGTGGTTTTAAAATAATTAACTAAATAAACAAAACAGAAGTTCCCAGGGTAAAAATAAAAAGAGAGAAAACGTCCTTATTTAATATAGTACTGTGTACAATGAATACGTGTCAACGGGGAAACTAAGGAAAAAACAATTTTTGCATTACCAATGGACTTAGGATGGTTTGTGGCTCATGACGATCTGTTAGCTTCATGATGGCTATGCACTCTGTACACACTGTTTTTCAAATGTTAACTTTAGCACGTGTCTGCCTGGGCAGCAGTAAGCTGAAGCTCCTAGTGAGTGAGGCAGACACTCCCTCACAGTGCCGCTGTGGTGCGAAGGTTACAGGCATTTCAGTTTGTGGTGTCTTCACTAGGACACAATCTTGTACTCAGGAGCACCTGTGTTTGAAAGTGCCTAGGGGTCCTGGTGCTTTTAAATGACTCCATATTTTAGTTCAGTGTTGAGTTTCCACCCATTGTGTATTTAAAGCAAAACATGCCATCTTCCTATGTGAATTACCTATGTATTCCTCATTAACTTCAAATAGACTTCACAAAGAACAGCAAAATCAGAAATGAGCAGAACAAAATTTGACAAGGGCAGAATAAGCTAAAGGAAATTCTATGTTATCAATATAACCAAACAGAGAATCCAAATGCATAGCCAAGTACATATGTGAATTTATGATATAAATTTAGGCCAGTGAGGGAAATAATGAGTCATTAAACAATAGAACAGAAAAACTCAAGAACTATTTGGGAAAAACACTTAGGCTGTACTGTAACCTTCATTCTTAAGCCAAGGTAAACTGAGGCAAAGATTTAGGTGTAAAAGTACAGCCATAAAAGTCTCCTGAAAGGACTGGAATGTGACGTTCCCTGGCAGAGCACCTGCTTTTCATGTATGCAAAGCATTGGGTCTAGTCCCTAATAATATTATCCCCATCTCCTCCCATCCCAGCTGCTAGAAAGTGATACGGGAAGATATAAAGGTGGCATGAGAAAGACCTTTCCAAATACCTCATGGAACCTAAAGGCCATGGGGGAACAACGAGTGTGATGTGAAAAGGGCTCTCAGATATGTGAAGGGCTATTTGCCATCCTCACCTCTACAGTAACCAAACAACACCGTTATTTCTTGGGTGGGGGCCCAGCATGTGTCCTAAGCACTCCAGGACATACAGATGCATATGTGCATCTGAAAACCGCTAATCCAGGCTTGAAGAAACAAGGAAAAGGTTAACTGGCTTACCTGTGCCATTCAGATGTGTATTATAGCCACGTCACCCCTCTCTCTCTGTCTCCCCACCTGTTTTCCCACAATCTACAAAATCTGAAAGCAAGGAGAGCTAACAGCATCAGATATCAGATATTCAGGGATTAAACTGCTCAGAAACCCCACAGAATGAGATCCATAGCAACCACCTGCACTGTGGCCTCACTCTGGTCCCAACTTACTTGGTACTTGGGTTCTTGATGAAGCCAGTGTTTATGAAGTTAGGGCAGAGACATGATGTTTTGACTCCTGTTCTTCCCAAGGCAGCCAGTTCATCAGTCAAGGCTCTGTGGAAGCCAACCGCAGCAAACTTGCTGGAGCTAAAGACAGGAGTTTACAAGTAAATTCAGGAACACTGGTCCTGCCTGTACTTAGGCAAGCTTTTCCGACCAACCAGCAGGGGCACCCCTCATCACAGGCCTGGGGTAGCTTTAGTGGACCAGTGACAGGCAGGTATATTCCTGTTACACAAATAATCCTCAGGCACACAGTACACACTATTTCCTGCATGTTGCATCCCTAACATGCTGGATTTCAGTGCATTAAATGAGCTGCCAGAAGACTCCTAAACTGTTTGCTTTCCTTATGCTATTTCCATAAGAACCAATGTCACTGTAAATCTGTTTATTATTTATTCTTCAATAATCATGGAACTCAGTGAGCTCTTCTGTACACACCCAATCTTCCTATAAGTCACAGCTTAACTTCTTCAGAGTTCTTCTCCCGCCCTTATTTTTTGAGGCAGGGTCTCTCTCTGAACCTGGAGCTTCCACTGGTTACACTGGCTGGCCAGTAAGCCTCAGAGACCCTCCTCTCTGCCTGGAGAGTCCTGGGACGGTAGGTGTGTTCTGCTGAGCTTGTGGGTAGGTGGGTATAGTGAGGGATCTGAACTCAGTTCCTCAGTTCCTATGCTTGTGTGGTCAGCCCAGTGTTCCATTCCCCAAGCTCTTTTCTCTTATACTTTTACTATAATCTCTGTAACTATATTGGTCACAAATGAGCCTCCAGGGCCTCTTAATAGGGTACTCAGGAAACATTTGTCAAAGAAATGAATCATCATGAAAAGCAATTGTTATAAAAAACCTCTTTATTTGGAAATATTGTGAAACTATTCTAAATGGACTTTATTTCCAGGTACTTAAAAAAAAAGCTTTTTTTTAAAAAAAAATTAAAGTATGTAATAGAATATAATCCAATCAATTATTGGTATCTTACATCACTAATTTTAAAAACTGTCATAAAATACTTGTAACAGAAAAACCTGTTACCTCAAGTGTCTAGTTCAGTGATTACGATATAGTTTTATGCTTCTCTATCTCTATGAATAACAAATTAGATATAAGCTACACTTTGAAAAACAGAAAGCCGTAAAAAGTTCCTTTTTTTTTTAAAGTTTAGAAATCTACTGAACCGTAAACAAAATACCATTGATTTTAAAAATGAGTTGGAAAGATCTAATATACTGAAAAACATCGCAAATAAAAGTGATGATATCTAAAATTAACTAATGTAGGACAGGCGCTGCTCCCAGTTAACCAGAAGTTTTATTTTATTTAAACCTCACACCTGTTTCATGACAGAGGTGTTTTCATGAGTACAGTTTACCAAAGCAGAAGTCAAGGCTCTATCACGGTAGAACCAACTTAAAATGAGTGCACTAGTGGCTGGAGAGGCAGAGCAAGAGCACGTGCTATTCTGCAGAGGACTGGGTTCGGCTCTCAGCACCCACATGGCTATTCACAGTTGTCTGTAACTCCGGTTGCAGGGGTTCTAACATCCTCTTCTGGCCTCCACAGGCACCAGGCTCACATGTGGTGCACATCCAAACAGGCAGTCAAAATACTCATACACAAACAATAAAAATAAAAAAACCTATTAAAAAATAATCGAAAAATCAGACCCGCATGTTCTACAACCTAAAGATGATATGTTCCTGACCAAATCAGAAAGTAAAGGACAGACTAATGAACACCTACAACACATAAGCAGAGTAAGGGTTAAAACAGAGCAGCTTTGGGGGAGGGACACAGTCAGAATTAACGTTAAATCTCTGTGTCACGGTTTGGGGGCTGGTGGTACAGAGAAAGACTACAAACCAGTGAAGGTTGGGATTGGCTGCAGATGAAGCTGGCCCAGGAAGTGCAGAGTTTGAGCTGAGAGAGAGGTCTACCCAGTGCTGCACACTGCTCTGCGGTTAGTTATCGCTCATGACACTCTCCTCACTTTGAAACGGCCATTGCTCTTTGTAAGCTATTTTACTGCCATCTTCAGGGTGCAAAATCATTACTCTTTTGTTTCCTTATTCCTACATGGCATGGAAAATGTTTTAAATGACTGTCTTATAATCGGTTCAATTACTTCAGAGATCTCTAGAGCAGCCCTTGAGGTGAACCATAAAGGTGCTTAACAGTTGATGATAATGTTACTCCCAATGCTGTGCATAGCTCCTTCCTCTTTGGGCAACCACGAGTCTATTATCACGATGACGTTAGTCCTCGTTAGGTAGGGTAAGGAAAATTAAGTGCCTAAATTCTAAAAATAATACACATGTGTCTATATATGTAACCATGGGTGTGTGTAAATATACATACCTAAGTATAAAAGGTGGGTGAGTAATTTATTTTTATATAAGATATGCATGCATTTTATATAAAAGCTTCCAAGTCTACAACCAAAATAATAAGACATAAAAGCATACAAGTTCAGCATAGGAGCCAGTGGAGGAAAGTGCACACATACCAGTAAGCCATGAGGAAGGGAACCACCGTGTGTCCCGCTGCTGATGCCACGGTGACAATATGGCCATGATTATTCTTCATCATCTCTGGAAGAAATGCCTTTGTGGTCTGGAAATAATTTTTATTAAAGAAAAAAAAACCATGTATTATTTCTGGTTGACAGGCTCATGGAGAATACTTTGAAGCAAAGATATGGTCTCCAAACACTGTTCCTAATATAAATGGAAACACCTGACTGCCAAGCACCACAGCGCAGACCAATGGACAGGACGCCCCATCGGAATAACCTCAACAGATGTGCAAAGTGCTGAGAACCTATGTGGGCTAATTGCTCGCTATGTACATGTCTGACCTTTAACCTCTTGCCATTGGTGTCTTCTACCATCTCACACATGGACTAGGAATGACACCCTGGAGTACAAGAAGGAGTAACACAAAATTAAATTACCAGACAATAATCTCATCACGATCGCAATACCACAAAGACCAATCTTTCAGTGGTTTCTAATTGATTCATATACCAAACCGAGCACCCACTGTGTGCTGGGGTACAGAAATAAAACAGCACACTATGATTTATCTAACATAAACATAGGAAGACAGACACCAATGGTTTGGGGAAATCGGGATTAATAGCATACTACACTTTTACCAGCTCCAGTCACCCCAAGCTCATATCCAAGAAAATGCCAAAGGCTCTTTTATGAACTAGTTGTCTGGAACTATTTGAAGTCTTCAGATACACACACTTGTGGTCTTGACTGGTGAGTTCCATTATAAAGTCTGCAGCTTTTGAGACCAGGACATAATATGGGGCTTGAGTCTCACAAGAATTTGAAAGCACACCACACTCACCCGTGTTACAGAGTCATAGACAGTGACTTGGGTGGTCTCTATTTCCTTTCTGTATGTTTATACCATCATAGAGAGGTATGCAAATACAGGTTAGAATCAAACCTACAAGCAAGGCATGATGATACATGCCTGCAAACCCAACACTTTAAAGGTAAAGCAGGAGGATCAGGAGTTCAAAACCAGCCTCAGCTATATACTGTTTATGGCCAGTCTGATCTACCTGAGATCTCAATACTAAAAAGCCAGAAGAATCAAAACATGCATAATACTTGAAACTTACAATCACTTACTTCTTTATTAATTTTAGAAGGTGCAACTGTTGCCAAAAGGTCGTTATGTCATTAGAAGTGAACTCTTAAAGATTAAGAGTTCTTCGGAAGACTGTCTTCAAAAGGAAGTGTTTTGTAAAAGAAATCACACTCACCCAAAAGTGTGCAAGCACATTGACTTCAAAAGTCTTTTCTACTTGAGCGTCTTGTGTAGCAAACAAATCTGAAGTGTAGACAACGCCAGCATTATTTACCAGAATGCTAACATCTCCAACTTCTTCCTTTACCTTAAACATCAAAAGTAAAACTATATTCATCAAAAAGAAAACTATATTCACTAAGGAGTTCAACAGTAGATTTGCATATACCGATGATTAAAAGAACATACATTTTTATCTACCAGGCATGGGGAAAAAATAATTTTGTTACTTACATGGGTAAAAGACTCTTCTTATTTTTGTACTTATGTCCAAAGAAGCTTTTTTTTTTTTTAAACTCTTTTGCAATTTAGTCTATTGGTTTTATTCTATTGATTATGGCTAAAGAAATATTTGGATAAATAGCATTGCTTTGGATAAATCCTTCTTCTAAAGGTAAGCAGAAATTAGTTAAATTTATTAGTAGATTTTAGGACAGGTTAGAGGAAATTATATAAAACTAGCTACACTATTAAGATGGTCACAACTATTTCCAAGGGATTGCTGCATCTTCTGGGTTCTCCTGTAATCACTAACAGCACCTGCTAATAAAAGCTGGCATACTCCTGATGTTTAGACTCCTTTTCATAACACTGGAGCATCATAACTCCCAGGTCTAGCAGGGCAAGGACATCATATAAGAATTTTTGTTTTAGCTGATGAGTAGTTAAGTTACTGAATGCAAAGACTCTAGAGTCAGACAAAACTCTGCTACACATTAGGACTTAACTAAAAGCTGGCTTCTCCTAATGAAGTTGCCATGATTTGGGGTAGTGCTGGGGGGCGGGGGCTGAAAGGCCTGTTGGGAGCCTTTGCTTTGTTGCCCATTTAGGATGGTTTCATTTTTCTCCGTATTTAATATTCACAATAATACCTCCAGGCAATGACTCTTGTTTGCCCATTTTTAAAGATAAGAAACAGGAATCAACAGAATGGTTTAGGCTGCTGAAGGGTGGAACCTGGACTCTTCCAAATCTCCACAAAAGCTGCCAGGGAACAAAGGTTCAAAGGTTGCCAGTGCCCAGGGACACTCCTGTGGACACATCAAAGTCTCATGGTCAAGATTGAATCATATCAGGGTGCAATTAAGGTACAAGAACCAAGTGATAGCATTTGGTCTTTCATCTACAACATCAATACTCCCATCTCTAGTGCACAGTATGAAAATTATTAACAATGCTCTCAAATTACTATTTTCTCAAACACTATCAACTTTTTCTTCTTTGAAAATACTTATTTATTTAGAGCATATGTGTTGAGTATATTTATCTAGTAAAGCAGTTTTGAATGTCTATATAAATATTTTTTTCTGCTGTTTAATAACCCAATTGATTATTTAGGGACATTGTGGATTTGAATCTATAATCTTACATTTTAGGTCCAGTAAATTGAGTAGTTTCTTTTTCTTTCTTTTTAAAAAATATTTATTTATTATGTATATAGTTATATATATGTATACCTGCAGGCCAGAAGAAGGTACTGGACTTCATTATTATATGATTGTGAGCCACCATGTGGATGCTGGGAAGTGAACTTTGGACCCCTGGAAGAGCAGCCAGTGCTCTTAACCTCTGAGCCATCTCTTAATTGTAACAGTGTAGCAATTTACTTACAGATGCCTTTAAAAATAAAACAAAACCTTTCCCTTTCTCATTGTCAATTAAAGAGAGCAAGCTGACAGTTCAGTTGGCTGGATGGTTTACATAGGGCACTGAATCACAACCAGCAGCCCCATGGCATAGGCATCCCTTAACAGGCACAGCAAGTTGACCCTATTATCTGACGAAGCAGACTTCAAACCAAAACTAGTTGGAAGAGAGAAAGAGGAGCACATCATTTTAATCAAGAGGACGTTACTATCTGAAATACATGCACCACACTCTAGGGCACACCACTGTACTTCAGTATACTAAAAAACCGGAAAGAGCATATATAGATAACGTTATAACTCAAGCATTTACAAAAACAATAACAAACCAAATCCAAACCCAGTCAATGGGAAGTAAAAAAAAAATTCCCAGCAGGGAATCAACGAAATAGAAACAAGGACAAATAATACAAAGAATCAACATATCTAAAACTCAGGGTTTTGGGGACAGTAAACGAGACTGATAGAAAACAAACCAAACAAACCAAAAGAAAGAGAAGACAGGAGTTAACAAAAATCAGAAATAAACATGGAGATTTTATGACAGACACAAAAGAAAGTCAGAATATTATAAGGGAATATTTTTGAAAACCTGAAAAAAAAAGTATGAGTTTCTAGATTCAGCCAAATTAGACCAAAAAATCCAACAACCTAAACAGACCCATCACAAGCAGGAAGATTGAAATAATCATAAAAAGCCTTTCATTTCAGGTAAAAATCAAATCAAAACAAAACAAAAAAAAATGCCAAGGCCAGATGGATTCACAGCAGAATTCTACCAGACTTTCAAAGACGATCAATAACTGCCAATCTTTAACTATTCAAAAGAACAGAAACATTAAGAAGTGCTCCCAAATGCAATCAGTATTGCCTGAATACCAAAACCAGGAAAAGACAGAGGTGGTGGGGGGAGAGGCTACAAGCCACTACCCCCAATGAACATAGACTCAAAAATGCTCAGTAAAACAAATAGAATAAATACAGACATACATCAAAAAGATTATCTGTCATGACTAAGTTGTCCTCATACCTGAAACATATGCTTCAATAAATGCAATAAACCACATAAATTGACAACAGCAAAAAACAATATGATCATCTCAATAGATGTAAAAAAAAAGCCTTTGACAAGATCTAACCTACCTTCATGATAAAAGTCATGGAGAATGTAAGGCTAAAGATTCATACTTCGGCATAATAAAAACTACACACGAGAAATCCACAGTCTACATCCTCAAAAATGGTGAAAAGCTTGAAGCAGGACCACTGAGGGTCCTCGTTGTGTATGACATGATGCTATGCATTACAGATCTCCAAAGTTTTACCAGAAAACTTTTAGAAATGATAAAGTCAGCAATGTGTCAGGATGCAGGTCAGCCTGCACAAATCAGTAGCTTTTCTGTGCACTAACAACAAGTGTGCAGGGAAGAGATGGTGGACACACTCTCACTCACAACAGCCTCAGAGAAAATAAGTGTCTGAAGAAAGAGAAAAGACACTACAGGACATGGAAAGGCATTCCCGGCCCATGGATTGGTAGAATTCATATCATGAAAAACTGCCATTCTAACAAAAGCTACTTATAGATTCGGTACAATTCCCGTCAAAATCCCTATGTCTGTCTTCACAGAAAAAAAAAAAACAACCAAAAACAAAAAACCCAACTCTATCCTAAAATCATGGGAAACCACAAAAGGCCTCTAAATCCTGAACAGAAAGAGCAATGTTAAGGGATTACGATTCCAGACATTAAGATTATACTGCAGGGCTATAAACAATGCAGCACTGACATGGGAACAGACATGCAGACAAATCAGATAAAATCTAAGACCCAAACTAAGTACCCATACCTTATGCCACTTGATATTTGACAAAAATACCCAAAACAAGAGCTGGAAAAAAGGAATCATTTTTAACAGATGGTGCTGAGAAAGCTATATTCTACATTCAGAAGAGTGAAATTAGACCCGTAACTATCACCCTGCACAAAAACTAACTCCAGAAGGATTAAAGAACTAAATCAGAAACGCTGAAACTGCTAGGAAAAAAAAAAAACCCACGGGGACCCTCCGTGATTTTCTGAATAGGTTCATTTGCCCAAGAACTAAGGCTAATATTTGACAGATAGGATTCATAAAACTAAAAAGCTTCTGTAGTTCTAAGGAAATAATCAGCTGAGTGAAGAGGAAGCCCACAGAAAGGGAGAGAATCTTTGCCAGGTACACATCCCCCAGAGGATTAATATGCAAAATATATAAAGAACTCAAAGCACAAAGAATTCAGAAGACAAATTGTCTTAGTGAGGTTCTATTGTTGTGAAGAGACACCATTACCTATGCAACTCTTACCACGAAAGAAAGCATTTAATTAGGGTCTTTCATGGTTTTAGTCCATTAGCATCCTGGTGGGGGCATGGCAGCACGCAGGCAGGTGTTGAGACAGTGGCTTCGAGCTTCTTCCAGATCCATAGGCAGAGAGAAAAACACTCTGGGTTTGGCATGGGGTTTTGAAACCTCAAAGCCCACCTGCAGTGACACACTTCCTCCAACAAGTCACACATCTTAATCCCGCTAATCATTTCAAAGGGTGCCACTCCCTAGCGACTGAGCATTCAAATATATGAGCTCGTGGGAACCATTCTTCAAAAGGGGACACAAATGACTCATTCAAAAAATGGGCCTGAGATCTGAACAGAGACATTTAAAAATGAAAACTTTGGCTAAGAGATACCTTTAAGAGATGTTCATCATTCCTGGAAATTTAGAGAAATGCAAATCAAAACAACTGTAAGGTTTCATCTTACTCCAGTCGGAGCAGCAAAGACCAGCTGCCAACATAGCTGAGGAATGTGGGAGAAGGGAACCCCATTCTCTGTTGGTGGGATTGCCAACCAGTGCGGTCACGATGGAAACTGCAGTGGAGAATTCACAAGCTAAAAACAAATCTATCATACGACCCAGCTCTACCACTCACTGGCCAAAGGACTTGACATCCTACTCCACAGACACTTGTTCAGCCATGTTTATTGGCTCTCTGTTCACAATAGCTAGGAAGTGGAAATAGCCAGCCAATGTATAATGAAGATGCGGTAAATATATGTCCCAGAATACTACTGAAATGTAAAGTAAACTGAAGTCATGAACTTTCCAGGCAAATGGATGGAACTAGAAAAGACCGTAATGAATGAAGCAACAGACTCAGAAAGAAAAGGAAAAAAAAAGTCAATTGTTCTCTCTCACTGGGGCTTCTAGCTCCAAACCATCAGATTGAGTTCATATCTTTAATAACTACAGACACCAGGAAAGTTAGAAAGGGACAGTTCCCTGGGGAGGGGTGCTGGGGAATCGATCAAGAAGGGAAGAGCTGGGCACAATTAATCTGATAAGAGAGGGAAGGGGAAGCTCCAATTAGTAAGGGAGATAAATACCCACGAGGGGAGGTAAAGTAACATGAAGACTGTCTGAAAAAGTCAACGAGGAAATGACATCATCAACTATTTACTTAAAACAGAACAAAACCCCAAAAACCGGGAGTTGTGGCTCACACCGTTAATCCCAGCATTTAGGAAGCAGAGGCAGGCAGATCTCCGAGCTCAAGGCAAGGCTGATGATCATCAGAGTGAGTTCCAGGACAGCCAAGGCTATACAGAGTAACCTTGTCTCAAAAAAACAAACAAGGAAAAAAAAAAAAAACCTAACCAAACAACCAAACAAACAAAAAACCCAAGAACAACAAAGAAATCTATAATATATGTAAGCCTGTTTATAAACATAGAGTTTAAATGAAATTTGCTCACCTGTGCTGACAATGAGCTAAAGACTACCTAACAAAATCCCCAACAACAGACATGAGAAGTTCTCTTTTGAGTTGTTGGTCAGGGTTTTCTAAGATACCCCCCAAACATAAAGCCTACTGCTATTGCTCTTTGCTGTCCTGTAGAGGTGCAAGTTAAGTCTTGATTGCTGAAGATAGCATGTTCTTCAGAAATATGCCCAGGGACTCTTGAACTGGACTGACTTGAATGACTTTTTCCTGAAAATTAGCATCCATGGTACCAGAAGGCACCATGTAAGGTCTTGGAGGAAGCAACATCAGTCCTACCTACCTGGCAGTTATAATGCCTGTGTTCCATAACAATGACCAGCATGGCATGATAACTCTAGTGGTACATATGCCTTGCTGTTAACTGTGCTGGCCAGTTTTATGTCTACTTGACACAGACTAGAGTTATCAAAGAGGAGGGAGACTCTGAGAAAATGTCTCTAGAAGACCTGGTTGTAAGCCATTTTCTTTACCAAAGATCAGTGAGCAAGGGCTCAGTCCATTGTGTGTGATGTCATCTGTGGGCTGGTGGTCCTAGGTTCTATAAGAAAGCAGGCTGGGCAAGCCTTGGGGAGTAAGCCAGTAAGGAGTACTGCTCCATGGCATCCTGTACCAACTCCTGCCTCCAGGATCCTTTCCCATGGGAGTTCCTGTCCTGACTGCTTTTGATGATGAACTGTTATATGGAAGTGTGAGTGAAATAAACCCTTTCTCCCCCAAGTTGTTTTTGGTCATGGCATTTCATCTTTGCAAAAGCAACCATAACAGACGGTAACCAACAATTTTATACTTGGACTAAAGACCTGCTCAGTAAGAGGGAAATCATGACGTGTACTGGAAACCTACTCAGTTTCCCAGGGCTAGTGAAGTCATGAACCTCAGAGGAGAACCTACAACCAACACTTTACTGAACCAGCATATAACCCCTTACACCCTTCTAGATATTTGTCCTTATAACCACAGTTAAGTGTTGTTCTCAGCACTCATCAAGGAAACTTCTCTTCGCAACAGAGAGAGACCACTACAGAAACCCACAACTAGTCAAAATGTAGAACTGTAGAGCCCAGTTATAACAGACACATCTACAAAACTATCCTGCACCCAAGGCTCAGGGATCATGGAAGCCAGAGGATCCGTGAGTTTGCTGAGAGTGTGTCTTCTAGGAAGGTCAGAAGCTACACCCACAGACTCTCGCCAACATGGCTGCCATAACATGAGCTGAACAAGGACACCAACATGCCAAGTGGATGGGGAAAAATCTCACGAGACCTCAGGCCCCCAGAAAGGACACTACGGACAACTGAGGAAGGCCGAGAGAGGGAGAAACAGTCCTCCTCAGGGAAGAGCAGACCAACTAGTTATTCAATAGCAAATGATAGACTCTGAAAACACATATAAGTAACAGTATTCAGACAGGTTATATTTAGGAATATATACATGTATACATACATATATACACATACAATTAATGAAAAAGGAGTCTATGAATTTGGAAGAAACCAAGGAGGGGTGTAGGGGAGGGTTTGGAGGGAGGGGATGGGAGGGAGAAATGATGTAATTATAATGTAAAAAAAAAAAATTCTAAATAAAAGCAATTCCCCAAACTAAACTATTTAAAAATATAAAGAAAAATTTAAACATATTTTTATTTAAACAAAGAGGCTCTCAGCCTGGTTGAGTAAGGATCTTTGTGTCTACCGAATCAAACTAGCTGAGGGAGAGGTCTAGAAACACAGATTTTAAAGAACTTCCCTATTATTCTCATTCCCTTTCCTCACTGGTACAAATGCGAACACATTGCTTACAAAGAACATTTCAGCTGTAGGTGGAGGAGGGTAGCAATGCCTTGTAGAGATACATCGATCTACGATTCAGACCAAAGCCAAATCAGAAGACATTTCACAGCCACATCTTTGACTGGACTTCAGAAGACACTGTCAGTGTTGGCAAGTGTCAGTCAAGGATGTTCAACCGTATCAGACTCGGGAGGTAAGAGTGCACAGGGTGATAAACGTTAGATCCCTGGACGCTGTTCCACACTCTCTGAAGAAAAACCACTGGAGGTGAGGCTGACAAAGCACACATATGTATATCTATTTACATATACACACCTTGCTTTTTCTTTTCTGGAGATCGAGGCCTAGGCCTTGTACTTACTAAGCAAGTACTTTGCCATGCAGCACCCAAATTATATGTGTGTGTGTGTTTGTGTGTGTATAGTATTCATGTAGGTACACATACCTATATACACACACAGAGGCCAGAGGAGGAGGTTGAGTACCCGACTCTGTTGTTCTCTGCTTTTTCCCCTGAACTCTAAGCTAGGCTGACAGCCAGAAAGCAAAACATGTGGCTGTTTTGCATATGGAAGTTTGTCACCCCTGTGTAGCAAGCATGCCTACTCATTGAGCCATCTACTTTCTACTGAGCCATCTCTCTTTCCCCAAGTGTGTGTATTTTCAGTAAGCTCCCTAGAAGACTGTAGAGCACACTAAAGTCTGAACCTCCCAGTCGCATGTCTTGGGAAACATAAACCATGTCTCTCAATTACTTTGTGTAAAGAGTAAATGTGATCATCCCCAACACGCTTCTGAGCTCCCCTCTGATGTATTTCTAACTACAGGTAGAATTTTACCTTTTTGGCAGCGCTATAAATCTCTTCCCGCTTGCTACAGTCGACGACAAAGGCATGGGCCTGGGCACCCAGTTTCCTGCACTTTGTAGCTGTTTCCTCAATGCCATTCTAGAAAAAGCCCCAAAGCATAAATAATGAGAACACATCACACAGAAGCCAAGGACCAAGCAGGAAGGTATAATATTAAAATACAGGGTGGTTATTTAAGCAACTAATCTAATAAGTTCACTCGTCTTCAATGATGTGGACACAACCTATTACCACACCTGATCATTGAACTGTGTACACTCTGGCCTGAGTGTTCCCAACCGTCAGCGCCGTAACCCTGGTCTCCTTCACTCCTTCCTCCCATATACCAAGATACCACAAACAGGGTCTGCAATGAGTCACATTCTTCTTTTTAATTTTTTAGTAGCATATCACAAAGATAAAATTCAAACTATCAGAATATGTTTTGGTTAGTGGAACACTTGATGGATTTCATTCAGTTAAGAGTTTTCACTAAATATTTGTACTAAAATATACAATAGCCAAATGTCAAAACAGGAGCCCATTCTGACAAGATCTGCAGAAGCAGCAGATCAATTCAATCATAGGGATATGAACAGTAAAGGAAATTAGAAACATCACGTCCGGGTCAAGTGCATCCCACACTTCAGCCAACATACACAGACATGGTCTTCTGTGTGTGTGTGCATACACGCATCGTATGAATGTGTATGCATTCATGTGTGTGGTATATGTATTTGTATATATTCACGTGTGCATTGGCTTCTCGTCTCCCTTGCCTTCTAAGATAGATACTGTTATTTTATAGATTTGTGCTGAAAACTAATGTCTGAAAACTCAACCAAGAAGCAAAGAGCCCATAATGTGTCTGACCATATGACTGTGCGGGCCTCAGCCAGCTGAACTATGCTGGTTCAGTTTGCTTCTTTGTTCCATTGTGTAAATATCCAATATCTGTTTTCTCCACCATTTTCTGTTTGCCACATGGTCTTAACATCTAGGCAGTAGATACCCAGGGAGAACTGATTGGTTGCTGTTTCAGCCATTCTTGAGTTAGCTTTTATCTGACTGTGTGAACCTTGATTTCTGGTTTACAGAATTGGATGTATGCACAGTGCAATGAGTGGCACATTAGGTCAACAGGTGCCTTCAAATACCCTTCATCTACCAAAAATCAAATTAAAGCTTCACTGCCATGTCCTGCTCACTTCTCCCACACACCTCTACCTGCAGGCCCAGGGGACTCACACTGAAATTCTCTCTTATTTTTTCGACATGGTGACTTAAACCAGTAACTATGGCAGTGAAATGGTGATTTCTGTAAACGGTGTCATTTTTTAATTCATCTCAGTAACTACAAAAAAGACTTAACAGCTACACAATTCTGACCCTTTTAGAATATGACCTAAAACTGCTACGTTTTCTAAAAGCTTATGAGGGTCAGTAGAGGGAGATTATAGGTAATTTACAGTGCTAATGTAGCTATGGGCGGTAACCAAGGCTCTTATGGCCCTTAAGTTCATTCATCTTGTGGCCTTACAGATTTCATGCCTCTCGCAAATTCTGAAAAATATCAATAGTAACTAAAAGCTCTACGTTCTTTACTGAGACCTATAAAGGATGGTTGTTTGCAAAGTGTAGACCCATCCCTAGAGTGAAGCTCCACAAAGAGAAGGCATCTCGGGAGCGCAGTTACCTTATTGATATCCCAGAGAACCAACTTGCTTTTAAGTTTGGCAAATTCATAGGCAGTCAGTCTTCCAATTCCATGTCCAGCTCCGGTGATCAGAACAATCTCTCCGGCGACTGATTTTTTCTTCTTGGGAATAAAAAGCTTGATGAGAGACTCTATGTAGAAGACGATGAGCAAGGGCAGCATCAGGATAAAGTCAAGCAGGTACCTCATCCTTTTGGCTGCGCGGCGTTTTCGTCCCTCGCCCTCAACTGCTGCAGAAGGTTGCTCACACACGGGGTAAAAGCCAGAGCAAAGCACAGTTCCTCTATCAAAGAGAAACAAACAACTCTGAAAGCTTTCCTTCCGCGGGGCTGGGCTTCGGGAGGGTTTTTGCCATTGGCTCGGGCTGCGGTCAGGGCAACTGCTCGCTGGCTGGGATATCTGGGAGGGCCGAAGTCCAGCCGCAAGACCTAGGGCGGTGCGACCCTGATAGCTTTCACCTACTTCCTCCTAGGAGGGGGTAGGTACAGCACGCTTTCCTGGATTGGAAAAATCCTGTCTACAGCAGACCTTGGAGAGGTAGTTACCCGGTGCCCTGAAAGATGAGTGGCTGTGCCTGCTAGGTCGCAGGCTGCTGCCGATTATCGCCTGAATCTGCGTAAGGTTTGCAAAAAATGTGGAACCACATCTCAAAGGACCAGGAAGCAAGGAAGGGGACTCTTGAGGGAAAGGAAGAGGAGTAGCCAGAGCTGGATGCCAGGGCGGCTATGGGGGAGGGGCGGAATAAGAACAAATAATGAGATGTATGTGAATAAAAAACGTCACAAGATCCATTTCTTTGCACGCCTGCCAAAACTTAATAACAAAACAATCAAAAACCTTCCAAACAAAACAAAGCACAAGGGGCAAAGTCATTTGTTCTGCTCCCGATTTAGAAATGACCCTATATCGCATTTTAATTGGAATTAAGCTCATTTTCTGGAGCTCAGAGGCGACTGTATTCTCCCAAGGCATCATCAAGTTTTAGGAAAGGCTTGCAGTAAACTCATTTCCTCAGGGAAGAGCAGGTGTAGCTGGGCAACCGTCTCCCTCTTGCACTCAGAGAAACTGGAAACAAGCAAAGTGAATATTGAAGGATGATTATTCTTTCTTTACATTTATTATTACTTTTTATATGTGTGGGGGGGGTTGCCTGCATGCATGCACACCACTTTTGCTCATGATGCAGGTGAGGCCAGATAAGGGTGCTGGATCCCCTAGGGCTAGAGTTACTGAGAGCTGTCAGCCTGGATGTAGGCATTGGGAATTGAACCCTGGTCCTTAAAAGGATGAAGGAAGCAGCTCTTAATCACGGAGCCATGCCCATCTCTCCAGCATCCCCCACCCCCAACCCATACTTTTTGAGACAGGGTATCTCTATGTAGCTTTGGCTGACCTGTAGCTTTTCCCCCAGTTGCTTTGGGTCAATGCTCTGTCATAGCAGCAGAAACAAAACAACAGCTTGCTCTTGATAAAGGCTCCCAAAGGCTAGGTCTTGGCTTAAGAATTCTAGGCATTAACAGCTGACTTTTCTCTGGTGACAGCTGAGGCTGTGGCTCATCTTACTCTCTCCTATCATCCCAATATAATCGTCTCCCCCTTTGCTACACTTCTATTGGTTTTATTTACAACTTGAGGGAACAAATCCCTTCTTTCTGTCTTGTTATAGCAACTACAGGCTGCACCTATGGTGGAGAAAGAACATGCCCTTTCTTCCACTGGAATCTGTTCCTAATTCCAGTTTCTGTCTTCCCTAGGTTTCTTCTCCCATAGTCAGGAGGGATCGTATCTACTTTCTGTCTTTTCACCATTATATTTGTTCCCTTTACCTGTTGATTCTGGAAACTGAAAGTCAGCAAGTAACGAGTCTATGAGTGGGCAGACTGCCTGGGACAGCACAGCAGACAAAAGCAATGTCATCTGAAAATGGTGATCTCACTATGCAGACCCCACTGGCCTCTTGTTGATCTGAAGCAGTCTGGTGTTGAAGCCAATCTTCTGAAGGTAGGCTAGAATGTTGGCTTTAATGGGCGTAGTGGCATTTGCATGTGACCCCAGCATCTGGAGGTAGAGGCAGGAGGATCTGAAGTTCGTGTCAGCCTGAGCTATATATAATAGATACGGTTAGTTGGGCATGGTGTTGCATGCCTTTAAGTCCAGCACGTGGGAGGCAGAGGGGGGGTGTCTTTGTGAGTTCAGGGCCAGCCTGGTGAGTTCTAGAACAGCTAGGCCTATGTAGAGAGACCCTGTCTCAAAACAAACACCAAACAAAACTGATGGAGCAAATCTCTCTTAAAATACACCAATCCAAGATCAATATTTATTGGCACATAAGCCAACACTCACAATGCAGGTAACAGCTTATATAGGCACCTGAGAGATTGGATGATCCACACGATGGACGACAGACGCCGATCCAGTCTCTCAAGAAGTCAGGAACCAATCAACGGGCTCCCCAAGATCCCAGCAGCCCCTCTTGAATGGGATTGGCCACTTCCCCTTCAGGAGCCCGGGACCCTGGATAAGTGTCTTCCGACCTTATCAGCTGACACCTGAATCCCACCACACAAAACTCAAATAAGTAAATAAAAATAAAGGACACTGTTTTTGCCACTTTCTAGTTGAATGAACTTGAATTTGAAAAGGCATTTGTGTCTCTTTCCATCACCTTTAAAGTAGGACTGCTAATAGCTACCATATAAGGTTGTCGGGAAGACTAAAGCGTATTTATAAATTGTGGATAAAAGGGTCCCTTTGGGAGGACTATCCCTACGAGGGACATGAATGGATCAACCGAAGAAGGGGACATAGATAAGATCTCCTGGGTAAACTGGGAGCATGGGGGGAGGGGTGAGAACATGAGGGAACAGGATGGTCGAGTTGGGGGAGGGGACAGAGAGGGAGAGCAAGGAAAGAGATGTCTTGAGAGAGGGAGCCGTTATGGGGTTAGAGAGAAACCTGGTTGGTTCAAGGGAAATTCCCAGGAATCCACAAGAATAACCTCAGCTAAGACTCCTAGCAATAGCGGAGAGGGTGTGCGGACTGGCCTTCTCTTGTAATCAGACTGTTGACCACCCTGATTGTTACCATGGAACTTTCAGACAGTGACTGATGGAAGCAGATGCAGAGATCCACCGCTAAGCCCTGGGCTGAATTTCTGAAGCCCCGAGAGAGGGAGAAGGGGTTGTATAAGCAAGGGGGATCAAGACTATGATGGGGAACCCACACAGACAACTAGAACTAGTGGGAGCTCATGGACTCTGGACTAACATATGGGGAACCTGGATGGGACTAATCTAGGCCCTTTGAATATGGGCGACAGTTGTGTGGCTTGGGCAGTTGGTGGAGTCTCTGGCAGTGGGACAGGGATTTATCTCTAGTGCATGAACTGGCTTTCTGGAGGGATACTTTGCTCAGCCTTGATGCAGTAGGAAGGGGCATGGTCCTGCCTCGACTTGATATTCCAGAGTTTGTTGACTCCCCATGGCAGGCCTTACCCTCTCTGAGGAGTGGATGGTGAGTAGAGCGGGATGAGGAGGATGGGGGGAGGGGAGGGAGGGAGGCCTGTGGTTGGTGTGGAAAATGGAAAATAATTAAATTTTAAAAAAAGAACCTCTGGGGATATGGAATGAGGAAAGATTAGAAATATTATTTAAAATACTATTATGTCTGCTGTCTTCATCACAGGGACATATAATGTTGTTTTAAAGGTTTGACTATGTGAGGGCCTGAGGATTTGCCTCCTCATTGTTACCCCAGCCCATATCAATCTCACCTTTAGCCCTAAGAGTTTCCTGTGGGGAAGCTGAGGATCAAACCACAGGCCTTGCAGTGTCTGGCAATGGCTGCCACTGAGCCACACCCAGAGGCCAGATGCTAACCTCAGGCTCTCTTTAAGAGGTGGATAAAGGCAAAAATACCAAGGAAGAGTGTCCTGACTTCCAGTTCCTCCTAAAGCATAAACCAGGCTCTTCACCTGAGTTGACGATGGTCAGCTTTTGACAAAAACAAACAAACAAAAAAACCAGCTGATTCACACCTTGTGGCTCCAGCACACACACTTGGGAGTTTTAGGTCAAAAGACTGACCTGTGGATGCTTCAGCTTTGGAGAACCATGCTGCGTAAGGCAAAGAGAAAAGTGACCAGTGACCTCAGGATACAGGGCGAAGGGACAGAAGAAAATGCAAGGGAGAGGCTTCTTATCACACCTTAGGTCTAGGGATGGCTTTAGAAGCTGCACTTAGGAAACATCGGAGATGCATCGCTCACCTTTGCTTTCCTGGTGAGTTTTCCAGCTGTTAGTTGTGTGCAGAAATCCCCATCTCCTCTGGAACTGAACATAAGACACAGATTCTCCAAAATGTGGCATTTCCCCCCAGTCATCTGTTTCCCATCAGGTTCTGAATTTTCAGGTTTTATGAGGAGGACCTGAGCTCTGTACCTCACTGCACAGCAAGATGCAAACACTTCGACCAGGAAGACCATTCCAGAAAGTCACTCGTGATTTCATTGACTTACTCAAGTTCAGAAATCATTCACTGAAAATATAATTTTATGGCATTATTTATTTATTTATTTATTTATTTATTTTTTTTTTTACTGAATCCCAAAAATTAAACCAGTAGGTTTTGAAAATGAAAGGGGCCTTCCCTGAAACAAAAGAATCAAAGGCAATGTCGTTACTGTAGTGTGGAAGCCTGGGGGGCTCTTCTCCTTTGTTATTCTGAGAACAAACAAATATGGTTAGAGTCTTCATTCTTCTTACATCCCCTAAAGAGGACAATAATTGTTTCTATCTAACCAAGCTCAATAAGGGGTAATATAAATTCTTCATGTACATATGTATCCTTGAGGAGAAGAAAGTAAAGAGTTAGATCTGTCTTTAGAAGTCCAGGTCCTGGAGAAAAGGAAGCTAGGGTATTTGAATAGAAATTAAAGCAACCAGAATAAAGAGAGGGAGAGAGATACATGGAGAGTGGAGGTGGGCAGAAAGGGAAAGGGTGGGGGGAGAGAGAGAGAGAGAGAGAGAGAGAGAGAGAGAGAGAGAGAGAGAGAGAGAGAGAGAGAGAGAGAACTCTTAGTCCAAGAGAAGAGAGGTTTTGTTTTAAAATAGTCTTATTTTGTTCAAGATCATTAAACACTTTAATCTGGATAGCCCAGGAAAATGAAAAAAAAAAAAAAACCCAAACAAACAAACCTGTAAGTTTGTAGTCTACACACATATTTCTGAGTGTATTAGGACCGTTAGCCGCTTTGCTTTGTGACCCTCTGCCTTATATTCCTTTAACTGCTGCTTGAGTGACCTCCAGATACTGGAAAGCAGCTGTGTCGACAGCCACAGGCTTCTGTAAATATCTTAAACTAACACCTTGTAATAAGAAGTTATAAATTCTGGATTCCCCTCCTATCTCAGAGATCTCAGAAATGCTCAGAGAGGAGAGTGCTGGCTCAAGTGTCCAGATACCAAGATACCTGAAATGCCATAAATCCCAATATGTACTCTCTGTCCTGAGTATACCCTTTGGCTATAAGAGGGAGTTTGTAGTGCTTCTTTGTGGCTACAGAGGCAAATTCTTCTCTGTAGACCTGACTAGTCAGAAATTCTTTTCCCCCAAGGTGTTTCTGAATAAATGATACTTCTGGTTTTTAGACTTTGGTGTTATTTTCTCAATTCTGGGAGCTAACAAATCTATTTAATAGTATTAAGCTGCTTGTTTTGGGGCTGGAGAGATGGATCAGTTGTTGACAGCAACTAGTTCTTGCAGGTGGCAGGATTTGATTCCCTGCACCCACAGAGTGGCTTACAGCATTTGTAACTCCAGTTCCAGGGATCTGATATCTTCTGACCTCTGCACACCTATCCTATGGTGCACAAACATGCAGGCAAAACACCCATGAAGACTTACAAACATTACTTGTTTTAGTTGCCACAAAACCAAGTAAAGGAACTCCAGCCAAGTGGAAATCAAAGTGTATTAATATTTCAATATAGCATTTTAAAAATTGGGCACCAACATCTATTTTAGAGAATCAATTTTACTGCCAAATAAATTTATAAAATTATACTAATATTTTTTAAAAATCAAATGTGTTTATAGGCAACTATCCCAGGGTATTAACTGGTAAGTTCTGCTGCAACTTTTATCTTGTCTTTTTGAGGGGAGTGGGGCATGAAGGGAGTTTCTGTGTGACTCCTTATGGTGTACACTCTGGAAACAAGAGCTCTGTTAAGAGTACGTTCTAGGGTGTGATGCCGAGCTTCAATCTTAGCTCAATTACCTACTATTTGTGGCCCAAGGCAAGTTTTATTACTATTTGGTTTTTGCTTGCTCATAAGTGAAAGGAAGGTACAGTATTAATTTGTTGTAATGAATAAGTGAGGAATTTACAGTGCTCAGAATAGGGCTTGTCACATGACAAGCTGTGTTCTGTGACCAAAAGCCTGGGAGTTACTCCTCTAGCTAGGTCTGAGGAAACCCCAGTACTTCAAAATTTGAGAAGAGCCACTGGTTGTTCGGTAGTCATTTTAGGTTGAAGATGTAGTCTAGGATATAGTCTTGGCTGCTCAGCTCCCCTCTAAGGAGGGCACAAGGAACAGATATTGGACAAATGAGGAAAAAATGTTTCTGAGAGAAGCTACATAAAACTCAGTCCCCACAGAACCAGTTCTGGGAGAGTAAATGCCTTGCCTAAAATGCAGCCTCCAGAAGCAGGCCTGGGACTCAATGCACAGCATTTTAAAAAGCAGCTTTGATACGTAACAGTTCATAAACCATAACATTTACCTGTAAAGTATATAGCTCAGTGGATTTTAGATGCCTTTGGAGTTATATGATCATCATTACAAATCAGATGAAATTCTCACTCTCTCACAAAGAGACCTCAGGCCCATTAACAGTCAGGCCCATTCTTTCATGTCCTCTTTCCAGTGGAACATGAATGTGACCACTGGTCACTCTGTCTCTCTCGCTATAGATTTTCTATTACCGAATATTTCATACAATGCAATCACACTGTCAACATAAAAACTACTCATCATGAAATAGGAATAGAATCTATTTTGACATAGGACCAAGTTATGCTGATAACATGTTCCAACTTAGAAAAACTAAATAAGTTTTGGTAATATGACAGATCAAGGCCATAAATGTATTTGCCGGTTACACTGGTCAGGCCATCATGTCAAGTGAGCTATGGAAGGGCAAATAGTATCCTTTACATTTTCCTGATGTTACTGCATTGTTGGCTTGAGGGTTGATAGAGGTTAAAAGTCTTTGGAGCTTAGTGATATGATTCAGAAATTTTTATCTATAAGTCAGGAGGCTTAGGTCAGACACAGAGGTTGATTATGTAATTTTGGCTCTTGTTCTGAAATATTTCATTTCTTCATAATTGTGCTGTTCTAGTCAGCCAAGTTTTGGTAGGCTGCTATCAATCAATTGTGGTTTCTGTAAGAAACTTTGCTTCACAACAGAGTAAGTTGTCTCTTGCGAGTGGTTTCTTTCGCTTGCCATGGAGTTCAAGGCTGTTTCAGATCCTCCCGTGCCTCTCCCTATCCTCCGGCCTCTCTCTTCTCTGAATACTATTCCACCGGATAGCTACAGCAGTTTGTTTGTCCGTGCTTATAATGTCTGCCCTGTTTCTGCAGGGACAGCAAGATGACTGAGCACATAAGGGCATATGGGGCACAAGCCTAGGGGCCCGAGTCCCATCCACAGAATTCCAGCAAGAGTGAAGGAGGTAACAGACACTACAACATTGTCTCTTGATGTCTACACATGTGCCATGGCAAGTGTGTCCACACGCACAACAATTTTAAAAGTGTTAAGTGATTGTTTAAAAATGCTACTATGAACACTTAATGAACAAGTTTTTGTGAGTCTTCAATATTCTAAAAGAGACACACACACCCACAAACACACACACAAAGGGGAAGAGGGGTGTGTGGGGGTAACATGATAATCCGATATCTCTCTAACGTCTTAACTATTTTAGATCTCCACTGCTGATGCACGAAGGCTTCACTTACTCCACATCCTGCCTTACATTTGTTAGTTTAAGAGTTATTTTTATATTAATCCTATGAATATGATATGATATCCCATTTTGTTTTAGATTTGTGTTTCTTTAATAAAAAATGATGCTGAGTGTAGCAAGCTTTTTCTTTTAGGCCACCAGCCCACTCCCAAATTGTGACACAGAATTAGTGTTAGCTTTGGATGCTCAGTCTTCCCTTAGCTCTTATTTTAGGGTTTCTTTATCTCTGTCTAGGCTTTGCTGGGGCTTTTGCCCCCCCCCCCCTTTCCCCTTTCTGTATATCTTACTTTTCTGCTGTCTCCATGGCTGGCTGGTGGCTGCCTGGCCTCTGGCCCCGGGTGTCTCTCCTTTTTCCTCTCAGGCCTAAATTTCTCCTACTTATTCTCTCTCCTCAACAGCCCGCCTACTCCTCTCCTGCCTAGCGATTGGCTGTTCAGCTTTTCTTAGACCCATCAGGTACCTTATGCAGGCAGGGTGAAACAAGCCCAACACATCTTTACATAATTAAGCAAATGCAGCAGAAACAAATGTAACACACTTTCAAATAGTTAAATGTTCTGCAGCATAAACGAATGTAACACATCTTTGCCCAGTTTAAAATAATATTCCACAACAGCTGGACATGTTTTCAATATAGTATTTTAATGAATTCTTTGCGAATTTTATGCACATACTTTGGTCATATTTACTCCCCCCCCCCATGGCTCCTCCTCTGAAGTAATCCCAGGACACTCCCCAGTTGTCCAGAGTGGACTTTGATGGAATCTTACTGAAATTTATCATTGGTGCCTCAAAGGAGGTAACTGTTTCTTTGTGTCTCAACAGGGAAAGAACTCTATAACAGTTTATCAAAACCTGATAATATCTTCATGGCCAAAGAAAAGAACATAACATTTAAGAGTATCTGAGGTGAGGGGTTACCTACATCAGTCAAATCACCAAAATTTGTTTCTCCAACATGATGACTTCATAGCGTGTAGGTGGAGTGGCCCTTTTCCAGTTAGCCTTCCACAATATACATTTTAGTACCTTCCAAGACTATAGAATTAATACATCAGATTGGGAGGGGCAGGGAGCTCAGGTGAGGACCCAGGACTCTATGCATTTATGACATGGGAATGTCTTTCTGTATGCTGTATCAATCTTTAAGTAAAGGAGCTGTTTTGGCCCATGCCAGGCACCATGGAAAAAGTAGGTGGAGAATCAGAATAGGTAGGAAAAGAAGGACGGAGTCAGAGACAGACCTAGCCAGCTGCCCAAGAAGAAACGTGTAAGGAATGCAGGTGAGCCACCGGCCACGTGGCAGACAGATTAATGAAAATGGGTTGAGTTAAGATGAGAGAGCTAGCTAGCAATGTGCCTGAGCCATGGGTCAAACAGCATGGAGTTAATATAAGTGTCTGAGTCATTTTGGGGGCCTGAGCAGCTGCGGGTGGCTAAGGGATCTGGGGCGATCTGGGACGGCAGGTCTGTAGCTCTGCGATCTCTGGCTGCCTGGGGCCAGGAAACCATATTGCAACACATGTACTGCATCTTTCCATGTGGGAGCATCATCAGTGGGAAAGCCTGACGTCAACAGCATTTTACCAGTAGTCAGAGATACTCTAATGAAAACAATGAAATGACTGTTATACTGGAAGACAGATTCTACAACACACTAGAAAAAAGCCCACTTCAGATAGGTAAGCTGGCCCCTCAAAGTCAACTTCAGAAAGTCAGCTTTGGCAGGTGCATAGAATAGCCCTACAATATTAAAAAGGCACGAACATAAAACATTCCTCTCCTAACTACAAGGAAAGGGCAGCGGACAAACATCACCAGGTGCCCCAAGTAACAGTCTATCTGCAGTCTAAGTTACGCCAAGGCTAACAGGCAAAAGGCCCAGCTTTTATACTGTTCAGCATTAACGGCTGTGGACCTGTCCCAGGTGGGCCTTAAAGAGGCTTTCACACTGCGGCATTTCCAGACCTGTATTTCGCATGTGAGAGATGAGAGAACTGTTCTTGAAACACCAGCATGGATATAATTTTTTGGTTCATTGAATTTATTTAGTGCTTGACTTTTTGAGAATTTCATGCATGAGTCAACACACACACACACACACACACACACACACACACACACACAATTTTTAAGCTCGGGCCTTTCAGACATCCTTAGTGTTGTTTCTCTCTCTGCCTTCCCTCTGTGCCCTTCCCCTTCCTCTCCCAATTACCTCCCCATATCCCACTGCACATCACCTGTCTGGCCTTTCCTCCTTCCCACTCTGACAACACACACACACACACACACACACACACACACACACACACACACACACACACACCTCAAGTTTGGTGGGAAGGAGCCAAAAACAGGAGTATGTGAACATGCGACGCTTGCCTTTCTGAGTGCGGGCCCCTTTACTCAGCACAGCAGTTTTCAGTTTGGGATATAACTTTTACTTTATTACTACTTGTGTTTGTTCAAGACAAAATGGTGTACACATTCCGCATCGGTCACGTGGAGGTCAGAGGACAACAGTCAGTTCTCAATGCCCACCGTGGGCTCTGGGGGATAAACTTAGGTGGCTAAACTTACATGGCAAACACTCTTACCCGCTAAGCCAACTGGCCAGCCCATATGACTTTTCCAAATTTCATGACATATGGTCAAATGATAACTTCCTAAGAGTAACATATCACCCCATTTAAAACATTAAAGCCGAGCCAGGCCTGGTGGTACTGTAATCTCAACTTCTTGGTAAATTGAGATAGGAAGCTCCCAACCACCATGCTCAACTTTTTATATTATTTCTGGGATTTGAACTCTGGTCCTCATACTTACATGGTAAGTTCTATGAAGACTGAGCTATCTCCTTGGCCTGCTTTTTTTTTTTTTTTTTTTTTTTTTTTTTTTTTTAAGACAGAGTTTCTTTGTGTGGCCCTGGTTCTTCTGGAACTATCTCTGTAGACCAGGCTGGGCTCGAACTCATAGAGATCCATCTGCCTCTGCTTCCTGAGTGCTGGGATTAAAGGAGTACACTACCACTTCCCAGATAACTGTATTTCTTGATAATGAGGCGATGGATAACTTGTGGATAACACTTTAGAGTATAGCTGAGGTGTTGTTCCTCAGGTTCTTTCTAAATGTAGTACATTGTCATTGACTCACTGCTCTGTGATTTAAAGATGAAATCAGAGATATGGTGATCACATACGTAGACTTGTTAACCATTTTAAAGGCTAATTCAGCCACAGAACAATTTCAGAAAACTGTGATCTATCAAGTCCTAAGCATGGAAATATTTCAGAAGGACATGCCTTGAGAAAAGTCAATAAATTCCTCACTGATATTCTAAAGTCAGGAGGCCAGAACTGGACTAGACGTACAAAGATGAGTGTGATATGAGTTTAAGTCTGGACACCTTATTTAAGAATTACAGTACACCAGCCGTTCACACTAAACCTTTTTATTATTTTGCAGTACTGTTCCCGGGGTCAGACTACAGACTTGAGTGCCAGGGAAGCACTCTGCCTCTCACTAAGTGGGAGGCCCTCGCTAGTGTTTCCTTTTGCACCAGCACTGTTTCTGTGACCACAGAGCCCAGAGCAAGCTCTGTGTGAGAAGGTGGTTCTAACCTTCTCTGTGGTCTCTACTTGTTAATTTGGTCTTCCTTTCAAGATGACTATGGGTATTCATTATAACTTACTTCATATGAAAGCGTTCCCACTCAGAGAGGTGAGAGCACAGAAAGGAAAGGCAAGGGGTCCAAAGGCCTCCTCAACTGTGGCTTGTGCCATAAGTTACTGGTCTTTAGACAGTTCTCTTTCCTGCTCTGCTGCCCTACCATGACGCTGGAATCACCTGACACTCAGGAGCCTTTCCCTTTTTAAAGATCACCTTTGTTATTTGTGGTTTTCCAAGCACCTGAAGACTTCTGCTTGACTGCCCCGATGGCTTTAAATACCTGCTGAACCCTCTGTTCTGCCCATTGTGAAAGCAAACTACTTCCTGCTTCTTAAACTGACCAGGTTTGGAAAGAAAACGGGCACTAGGTCACAGAGTGCCACAGATGTATCTTGGTGCAAGAGTTCCCAAGACTGGAGTGTCTGTCTGATTAACTCTGAGAGACTACCAGCACTCACCACAGGCATAGGATTTGGCATTTGATTGGGATTGAGTAGAGTGAGATACCTATGAAGATGAGATCTCCCTACACTGTGGAGTCTCCTCATAGTGGGTTCATCTTTGCTATAAGAATGAGATTACTTCTCATTCCCGTGGCCTTCTTTTCCCAATGCCCCTTCCATAGATCAGGTATCCAAGTATTCCTATCCCAATTTCTGTTGGTGATCCAGAAAATGACTGTAGGGTGGGCTCAGAGATCCAAAAGATCCACTGTGATTCTGTCTCTCACCTACTGTTGGTGAATTTCTAGCTGAGCAGCCAAGATAGCATTCCAGCTCCCTTGGTGAGCGTCACAGCAAATACTATAAAGTCTAGACATTAACTTTTACCTAGTATACATACAATTGCCCTATTTGGAAAAGGAATGGAGGAATGAGTCACCTGTATTCCTGAGGTGTCAGTATAGCATTCCCCTTTGCTTAGTGACTCCGGCTCAAAGAGCAGGTTCATGTTGACAAACTGGGTGAGAGGTCATGATTACCTACTAGGGATTGCCTATTTGGGAGTTGGGGACTTGAACTCCTGTCTTCAGCTTGTGCAGCAAGCCGCCTTGCTTTTATGCTGACCCAGCTTCCCGATTTTCACCCTTCTCTACCTGCTCCATGGGAACATCTGATTGCTCTGGATATTTTCTCTCTGCTAGCTAAAAGAAGCTAAGCCTCACTAGGAGAGAACATGGCTAAGTTACAAGAGGAAAAAATCAATTCCTGATGCCGATTTCTTTTCCCTGCAGGTTCCTAAAATCCATGCACTTCTACTATACCTGTTTGCTCAGGGCACAACAGCTAGCAGCCAGCAACATTCACTGTTAACCCTGGAAGAAAATACTCCATGAACAGATTTTTCTGGAAGCCTAGATGGTATACTCTTCACAAGATTCAGTGGGTAGCCTCCAGACATTTCTGTAAGAGGACAAAGATGGATAACTTGTCTCTCATCCAGAAAACCATGGCCATGGCCTCAATGGCCTCACCCTCTTCAATAAGACCTCCATCTTTTCCTTGGGCATTCTGAGCCTAGTGTATTGGACCCTGAACATTTCTGCTGCACCTCCCTTCTTAGAGACCTGCATCTCTCAGTAGCCAATCCCTGTATCATGCTGGCCCCCTCTTAGAATTAGTTCATTTTGTTAGATTTGACCTCTCCTGGAGGTTCTAGGTTATTTTTTCTCCCTAAACACCCTCATCTCAGCCCTTGAGATCTTGCTCTTTTTCTACCAGGACCCAAATTTTGACTCCTAGCAAAACTGTAGTCATCTTTGAATTTCTACTACCTTTATAATCAGATCTGAGGCCTGCACCTTAGTTCAAAGTACTACATGGGTGATAACAAGGCATTCATTAATGGTGATATAAGACCTGAACTTGATATCCTGTTTTGGGTGGATGATTGATTTCTTCTTGTGATTTTTTTCTTTTCAAGACATCCAAAACCATTTCTAAACCAGCCAACTTTATTCCTTACCCTGATGACTTCTATCATTGGAGACTCAGTGCCACTTACATTGCCAGCGCCACCTACATAACCAGTGCCACCTACATAAGGCAATGTCTCCACAAATGAAGTCTTGGTAGGTGTTTTACTGCTGCATTCTGTCAGCTACCTCTCAATGTAAGCATTTGTCATGAAAGCCCTCATACCGAATCAGAATTCTATCCTCAACGTCTCATTGTCAGGCTACTTCTCATACCAACTGTCACAAGTTAGATGCCAGAAAAACAGAGGTCAAGACACACATGGGGAGCTTTTTAAGTGATCCTAGGGAAATGAATTAGGAGCTGTGAAACTGAAAACACAAAGCTAATGAGTACAAAGATGTGCTAAGAGAACATGGCTGACACAGTGATCAAGGAGGAGACAGTTGTAAAGTTCCAAAGCTAAGCAGAAGCTAAACTATGCAAGATCTTGCAAGCAATGGTAATCTGAATTTCATTTTAAAAATTACATTATTATTATTATTATTATTATTATTATTATTATTATTATTATTATTATTATTATTGTGTGTGTGTATACCATGCATGGTGCATATGTGAAGGACAACTCTATGGAGTGGATTCTCCTTCCACATTTACACAGGTTCTGGGGATCACACTTAGGTTATCAGGCCTGTGTTGCAAACAGCTTCCTCACCAAGTCATCTCATAAGCCCCTATTTGAATTCTTGGTGTATCTGAAAATCATTGACCAGGGGGACTGGGAGTATGGTGCAGCTGCCTCTCAGAACCCTTATGGTGGCTTACAAAGTCTCTAGTTCCAGGAGATGTGCTGACCTCTTCTGGCCTCCATGGGCACTACATGCATATGGTGCAGTTACATACACACAGGCATGGAGAAGACCGAACCATTAAAAAGGTTCTAAATAATAGAGTCATGTAATCTGACTTCAGATGTAAACAAAAAAGCCCACTCTGTGCTCAGTGTGGGAAGTTGGCTTCTGGAAGAGAAGGTATGGAAGACAAATAGAAATAATCATAGGCATTCAGGAAAAAGGTGATAGGTTTAAACAGGGTTCTGAGGTAGACAGAGTGGAAACAGACTGCTAATGGTCTACACGTGGAAATTAGAAAACAGGAGTGCTCAAGGATAATTCTTGGGGGCATTCCTACAGATTACATACCATTGTGGTGATATGTATTCTTGGGGATATGTTTCAAATTTAATAAAACCAGTCTGAGATATCAGAAGACAAAGATCTATCTCTTCCAGTCTTTGTTTGTTTTTTTCAAGACAGAGTTTTCTGTGTAACAGTCCTGGCTATCCTGGAACTTGCTTTGAAGACCAGGCACGCCTTGAACTCACACAGATCTTCCTGCCTCTGCTTTTCAAGTGCTGGGACTAACAGTGTGCACCATCACCACACTGCCTGGGAGCCTGGAACTCCTTCTGTAAACTAAGATGACCTCAAGTGCCTGGGACTGGATTGAAGAAATAGGAAAGAAAACTGAAAGTTTCATTCACAAAAGTCATTCAAAGCCCCAGAGAAACTTTTACAGACTTTTTGCACAGATTAACTGCAGTGGTAAACAGAATGGTACCAGACTCAGAAGCCAGGCTAATAATAATTGAATCCCTGGCTTTTGAGAATGCTAATGCACAATGTAGAAACATACTTAGACTGTTAATAGCAAGGTCAGCACCCTTGGAGGATTGGATTCGTGAGACAATTAATCTAGAGTCTTATGAGGTGATGATAACTGGGTAGAAGAGCTTATTCCTAGAGGTATAAGAAAAAGTCAAAATGTTAAATGTTACAGTTGTGGAAGGCAAGGTCACATAAAAAGATATTGTAAACAAGGCATCCCCAGAAACAGTGATTTTGTTAGGAATAATCCCAAGAGAATGTCCCTACCTTCTAGAGTATGCAGAAGGTGTGGAAAAGGGAGACATTGGACAAATGAGTGCAGATCAACAAGGGACAGACAAGATAAATTTCTGCCCTTGGGAAATGCCCCAAGGGGGCTTTCAAAAGCCCTCATATCAAATCCAATCCAATCTTACCCTGCCATTGTTGAGGAAACACCTTCCCATAACAATTAAAAAAGATTTTAAGTTGTAAGAAAAAACAAAGGGTTGGGGCAGGTTTTTGTTTTTGTCTTTATAGAAAACTAGAAATTCCCATCTTCAAGAAGTTAAAAGACCTTGGACATCTAGACATCTAAAGCAGAAGGGAGGCTATCCAGTAAAATTTACAAACAAAAGAATATTGGACCTATTGGTATCAGTATATACTACAGGGTAAAATCTCATTGCTTAACCTCTACATATATTTGTAAGTTGAAGTCCCAGTTTAATTATAATTTAAAGCTGGCTTTAGAGTTGGATTGTGGCTCTCTCCTCTAAACTCAAGCATGCTTGTTAAAGGAAAACACAAAATCTCTGTATCATATCAGAAGAGCCACCTGATATGGAACAGAAGAACAACTAAAAATTAGAGACTAATCTATTGTTACTAATCTTATGCTGAATAAATCGTCATATATTTAGCTTCCTGTACATTGCGTTGGCTTTTAGTCTTTTACCAGTTTTCTGCAGTGATCCATGACAATGCCCGATTGCGAACTTGAAGTGTCCAAAAGGAAGATGGGGCCCCACAATGATGATTTCACATGGACTCTGACAAATCCACTAGGCTGACAAATACCAACCAAAGATCAGATTTGGACTATAAACTGCTCAGGACAATTTTGAGGTGGCTCGTTAAGATGAACCAGCTTCACAGACTAATATAGCCAGGACTTGAGACAAGCCAAGCACTTTCCTGTTATGCAGAGACTGGACAACAAATGATACAGATACTTATTTCAGGACTTGACAATTAACAAAACTTTTCTTTTCAGGATCCCCTAAAAATACCGTCACCCCCAAACAGCAGGAAGTAAATTTAAGAACACTTTGCCCACATTCACAAGAGGTGGTGTGGTTGTTTTTAGCCTTTCAATGGGTTATGGATGATTGTCATTGTTTAGGGTAATTGTTTAAAAATTGTTACTGGTTATGGTTAGAAAAAAGCTAAACAAGAGAGATTAGATTCGCAATTCTTGTTTTGAAAAAAGAAAGAAAAAGGGGATATAGATATAATAGGATACAAGGGTAGATTATTGAATCTTCTTTTAAAAGGATTTACTTTTAAAAGAATTGGATTGGATTTTGTATATTATATACAAATTATGTATATTGAGATTAATTGTGTTACTGTACAATATCTCTATGCTTGTTCAAGGTATTTTACTTACTCAATTTATCTAACAGTTTAATACAAATTGAAACTTTTTATTACCAACTAATTAGAATATAAAGTAATGCAAGTTAGTAGTTAGACATTAATTCAAACATAGTTATATTAGATATGTTTTCAAGATCAAACAAACATATTTTAGAGGAACAGGTCTTCTTCAAACACTTCAGAGATCTATAGAATATGGCATTTAAAATATTTTAAGAACTTAGACTTTTCTGGACAGTGAAACAGGTCTGCTCCTGGCAGCACCAATTTACTTCAAGAGAAAAATGGGCATTGAAGAAACTCCCTATGGAGTTTACTTCTTTTTGGCAATGGTTAGCCACTGGACAAAAACCTGTTCTTGTATTAACTACTTGACAGTATGCTGTCTAAACTGGACATGCAGGTTCCATAGGAAAGTGATCGCTGAACTTTGACAGAAAAAACTGAGGTGGTCCTTCAGGTTCCTGCTTTTTAGAGAAAACTGTCAGATATTCTTCAGGACACAAGGAGAAGTGACTGAACTATGCCAGAATGGGCAGAGCAGATTTCCTGCTTCACTGAAATGAAAAGAGACTCTGGGCCTGTACGCGGAAGATGGATGCCCCAACTTTATAAAGGAACTTTGGGTGACTGTCCAGGCAGATAGGTGTCATCTCTGTCATTTCTAGATTTTGGAAGTTACTTGCACTTCCTGTTTACTTGGGTAAATATTATTTCCTTCTTGGGTCTCTTAGGTAGTTGAAGATGAGATAGTTTTAGTTACAGTTTTCTAATGACAGTTTTAGAAAAGAAACTTCTAAGTTAAAGTGTATAAGTTTAAGAGACATCAAAATAATAGTTTTTAGTTAGTAATTCAAGTTAGAAAGAAAGTGAATTAGGTATAATCCTTTGGACTCATCAAAATAGGATAATTAATGAAATATTTTCTTTGAATTGTCAATTGTTAATGGACTGGATATTACTCATTTATTGTTTGTGTATGTTGTATATAAATTTTGTACCTATTGTATATGGTTTTTCTTATGTTAGCTATAACTTTTTTAAAATTTTGACACAAAAGGGGATATGTGGAGATATGTTTCAAATTTAATATGTATTTAATAAAATTAGTCTGGAACATCAGAGGAGAATCAACCACAGAACCCAGCCAGGAAGATCAGAGAGTGTTGACCCACATCTTTAATCCTAGCTTTACGAATGTTGAAAGAGAAGTTAAGATAGCTGGGTGGGGAGAGAAGGGAGGTTTTTCAGCTTTTCTGGATTATTTCTTGGTGGGCTGAGGAGAGAGAAGTTGGAGTTGTTTCTTGGCATAGTAGTCTAAGAGTTTCCTTTTTGTTTTCTGTCCTGCTTGAACAACATATAGTATAGATTTATTAAAATCTCCTCAGTTATGACTTCTGGAGACAATGTTGTATGACCTGGTGCAGTGAAAGTTAGACTCTTGGATAAGGGGTATTGATCAAAATAACCCAGTAGCTGCCCTAGTACATTCTATTTTATTAGTGGTAATCTTATTTATTTGTATGTGTATGAATGTTTTGCTTGTGTGTATGTGTATATATATATACACATTAAGACCTCATATCAAGTGTTGCTTTTTAGGGGACTTTCCCAACCTTGACCAGGTCTCACATCATCCCTCTGCATAGCTGTCAGGAGCCAGTTCATTAGCTAAGAGTCAACTAAAGTTCTGAATACAACTAAATATCAGAATTCCCCCCTCCTTCATTTTCTAAGACAGCATTCTTTAGATTAAGACAGTTCTCAGAAAAACTACATGAGAACACACTGACATTTTTACCTAAGCACATTCTTGGTTTGTAACTGCCTAACGCTAGCCAAGTTTTGGCTTGAAACCCCCTCACTAACCCTCCCTTCTCCTTACATCTGCAGCCCTGCTAAAGCATATATAAGCAGTCTGAAGAAAATAAAGATTGGCCACTTGATCAGCACTGTCAGACCTGTGGTCCTTCTTTGTGTCTCCTGACCTATCATTCCCCCTTACAGGTGACCAGGATCCCATAGAAGTTCTGTGGGCCAGGACACATAGCAACCTGACTTTCCAGTCAGGACATAAATCATGTGTGCACCTTGATACTTATTCATGTAATTATTTTCTTTTTAAGCCACTATCTAGCCCCTCAGATAATCCACTGGGTTATAAAGGCAGCCTGGTAGCTAACTAATGGTGGTTGTTTCATTCACTTTATATCCATAGTATCTGCAGTGCTTAAATAACTCAGTCATTTAACAGTGAACATGTAGGTGTTTGGGTAGTCAGTCATTCAGATCTAAATTCGAATCATTATAAAGTAGGCTGAAACATTATCTCCAAATGTCTAGGCTCAAGTCTCTGGAACCTGAAAATAGTAACTAATATGGAAGTAAGACTTTCACAGATGTGACTGAAGTTTTGTGATGAGGATCTTTCCCTAATTGTCCAGATTGGCACAGAACTGAGTCACATGTATCCTATATGAGTGAGACCAAGACAGAAAAGGTGGAAGGCAATGTGACTACAACAGCAGAGACGGGAGTGATGTGACCACAAGCCATGGGATGCTAGTTGTCACAAGGATATGGAAGGCAGATAACGCTAAGAACAGTCTTTCCTAGCGCCCTCTAATAGTGTGGTCCTGCCGCCATCTTGACTTTGGAACTGGGAAACTGATTTCTGACTTTTAGAACCCTAAGATAATACATTTCTAATCCAAACTATTGATTTGTATGGTAATGAAAGAAAATGGTCACAGTGAGCTGTACAAACTATGAGACATGTTGTACAAACCTGGACAAGTTACATAACTTGCGACTTGGTGCAGAGTCTGTATTACCCTCACCCCTCATCTGTATCACATAGATGCCCTAGAGGATCATACATGACAAGTTGGGGAGATTATGTTGTAAGTGCATGAGAAGTCATTTTTGATATTTGTTAGGCATTTTATAAACTATTATGCTCAGTTCTCATAGCTCCATGATATTGAGTATCACAGCTCCTCAGTTTTCAGGCAAGGAGACAGCCAGAGAAGTTAAATGGTTTGCTCAAATTACATGATCAAAATGAAAAATACCATGGAAATAATATTTTGAAATATTTTTGATGTGTTTTAAAAATATTCATGTATCTTATTGCCAGATACACTCTTCCATTGAAATAATAGCTCCAGTGTTTCAGAGGGAATAACAGATATGGTTAGAACAAAGGCATGACTGTCAAGGGGACTTCCAGTCTCTAGCACAGGATTAATATTGAAAGCCAAGCTTTGTTAAGTGAGTTTTAAAAATTCCTTCACTGTTCCTTAACTCATCAAAAAGCAGAACCTGTGGGGGCGAAGCTAAAGAAACAGAAGGCATGAAGAAAATCCCTTTTAAGGGGAATGGAGAGGGAAGCTCTAATTGACCCAGTAGATTATGAGAGCAAAAGGGAAATGGGAATAAGTGGCTAACTGAGGAGCCTGCCACTCAGCTTTCACTCTGCTAGTTTGGGTTTCTAAATGTCTCCAGGAGGCCCATGTGTTCAAGTGTGGTTTCCAGACTGCAGTGCTACCTGGATATGGGAGAACTTCAGGAAGTTGGGCTACTGGGAAGAAATGGGGCTGCTGGTGACCAACCTTCAAAGGGTATTGGAACCCTGGGCCCAGTCCCTTCCTTCCTCACATTCTTGCCCTTGAGGTAAATATCTTGGTTGTGCTCTGCAAACATTGTGCTGCCCGGGCATAAGCCCAAGAGCAACAGGGCCAACCAGCCCGGAGAAACCATGAGCAAAAGTGAACCTTCTCATAAATTCATGTATCTCATAGAGATAATGGAAAGCCGACTACTGTGTACTCACCCCACTACGATAGCTCATAACTTCTGCTTATCCACTTTCCACTTGAGTAATTTCTTCTTCCCCCTTCTCTTCTTTTTTGACTGCATCTCACTATGTAGCCCTGACTGGCCTGTAATTTTCTGTGTAATCCCGCTGGCCTTGAGGTTATATCTGCCTGCCTCTGTCTCTGTCTCTGCCGGGATAAAAGCAACATTCTTCCTCATAGCTACTTCTTTATTTAGTGAAGACTCAATCTGTGGAGTCTGAGTGACTTGTCATACGTGGGAATCTAGAAAAACTCCACTAACTGTTTCACTCTCATGTGTGTTTTTAAAAAATAAACTCAACCATGATTTGGCCAATTAGAAATGTTTCTCTTCCATTCTGAAGCAGCTTGTCCAGGCTTGATGCAAATATGCCTGATACTGTACTTGGCATAGCTTCATTTTTAGCTACCCCATTTTTTAGTTGCTTTCCTTCCCAGCAGGAATAAAGTATGGAAATGGAATGTATGTGTGAGGTAAGTCAGACTCTTTCACCAGGGAGACAGCATGTTCTCACAAGACCCACACAGCAAACTTACATATAGTCTCCCTGACCACAGAGGACCATGTGGCCCCTCAGCTACAGGGAATGTAGAGAAGGTTACATCTTAAAGTAGATGTCTCCCAGGAACCATGGAGGAAAGACAGACAAGCCTCATGGAAGAGCATTGATCCATGCTCACGGTGCTTCAGTGTCTTGGCCTCTGTTGTTAGTAGGCAAACTCTTTCCTATCCCAAAGTGTATATTCAGTTTACAGTCCCCCTAAATAGACTGTTCTTCTCTTGTTCAGCGGTTAGCAGCTTCGTGCCTTCCTCTCTGCTCAATTGTGACCAGCTCAGGATTTATTAAAATGGAAAGTGACTCCTTTCTCAAGCAATAACTCTCACCCCACCTCTTTCCCTCCCTCCTATCCTTCCTTTCTTTCCTCCTTCTCCTCTCTTGAGGATGAGCTAGTTCTGATTCTCCTGCCTCCTGAGTACCATGATTATAAGATCACCATAAGTCCTCTGGGCTCTCTGCATGGCAAGTAGGCACTCTAATAACTTAGCTACATCCCCAGACACTGAGCACTACCCTAGCCAATGTCACTAGTTTCTTATTGCTCACTTTCCTCTATAAGAAAGCAGCTCTTTGGGAGATAGGGTTTCTCTATATATCTCTGGCTGTCCTGGAACTCACTACATAGAGCAGGCTGGCCTCAAACTTGAAGAGATCCATCTGCCTCTGCCTCTTGAGTGCTGGAATTAAAGGGGTGTGCACCACCATGCTCTGTTTGATATTTATTTTTTTAAGTACACATATTTTTCCGACAATGTTTTCTATGAAGTATCCTAGGCTTTGAACTTCTGAGTTTTTGTCCCAGCTTCCCAAGGGTTGGAATTTACATTCACAAGCTACTATATACTTTCAAATAAATACTGAACTGAAGTTCCTAGAAAAAAAAGCCACAACTACATCAATATTCTACAAGGTGGTTACATGATGAGAAGGGGAATCAATGGCTGTGAAGAACTGGAATGTTGCAGATCCAGAGCCAATTATTTTGTTATCTATCTAAATAGCTATTTATCGACCTCACCCATGACTATTATATAAGTCATGTTTTAATACGTAAACAGAATCCATCCTAAAGAAGACCACATAACATCTGAGACCCATATCAGAGATTTCACTGACTATAACCACGGTTTACTTGATGTTTCCACTAATAGAGTGTCTTGATTTGGGATTTTCTTTATTCTATCACTATGGAGACTTAATGAAATTGTTACCACCTAGGGACATGATGTTTGTGGTAATCTAAATAGGTTTCCTGGGGCCACAGCATTCACATTTTGCTCCAGAAGAAACTCTTAGACACTTTGAATTGAGAACTACGTTTTTGGTCAACAATATTTTAAGGAGCATTCTATCTGAAAAATAAACACTGTCTGAGCTGCAGAGATGACTCAGTGGTGAGGAGTACTGGCTTGCTATTACCCAAATTCTGGTAGTAATAAAGGAAACTCAGAGCCAGATATCGGGGAAAGACTGAAATATCAAAGAGAGAAAACAACACAGTCAAATGTCACCCAGCTGTCTTCCAGCTTCCTCAGCCTTGCTCCTTATGACTGCTTCTGCCTGTTCTGTCTTTCAACACCTGCCTTAAATACCTTCTTCACCCAGTTGTTTCACATTCAAATTAAGATTAAAGGTGTGGGCTACTACTATTTGGTAATTAGCCTTGAACTCACAGAAACACAGAAGGATCTCCTCTGTCTCTGGAGTTATGGGATTAAAGGCCTGGGAACCACCACTGCCTGCCTGGGAGCCTGGAACTTCCTCTGTAAACTAAACTGGCCTCAAACTCAGATCTGCTGGGATTAAGGGCGTAGGTCACCACTCCTGGTCTTTCCCTGTGCTGGGATTAAAGGTGTGAGTGACCACTCTCTGATCCTCCTGGATTGACTGTGGGTGGATGTGTTTTCTGCTATTCCAAACTGGTTTTATTAAATTTATAACATATCACCACATGTCCCATTTTGTGTCAAAAATAAAAAAGGTTATAACTAACATAAGAAAAACCATATACAATAGGTACAATAATTATATACAATATATACAAACAATAACTATATGAGTAATGTCCAGTCTATTAGCAATTGACAATTCAAAGAAAATATTCCATTAATTACCCTATTTTGATGAGTCCAAGGGATTATATCTAATTCACTTTCTATCTAACTTATATTACTAACTAAAAACTATATTTTGATGTCTCTTACTCACTTTAACTTCTGAGTTTCTTTTCCATAACTGTCACTAGAAAACTGTAACTATCTCATCTTCAACTCCTTCAGAGACCCAAGAAGGAAATAATATTAACTAATTAAGTAAATAGCATGGGCAAGCAAGAAACTTCCAAATAATATAAGAAATGAAATAGCTGGCTGCCTGGATAGTCACCCAAGGTTCCTCTATATTGTTGAAGCATCCATCTTTAGCCTACAGGCCTAACATGTCTGACAGACTTCTCTGTGAATCAGGATATTCTCAAAACCTTCCTACCTTGTCTTGGCAAGGTTCAGTAATTCTTTTGTGTGTGTGTCTCCTGCTCATCCATTTTGAAAATCATACTGTCAGCAGTCAAGGCAAGAGTACTTTCTTGTCCAGTGGCTACCCTTTGTCACAAAGAGGTCAACTCCATATGGAGCGTCTTTGATATCCATAATCTTCTCTGAAGTAGATTGGTGCTTCCAGGAACAGATATCCCACTGTCACAAAAATAATAAGAACCTATATTATTAAAATATCTTAAAGGCCATATTCTATGGATCTCTGAAGTGCTTGAAGAAGATCTGTTCATCTAATATATATATATATTTAATCTTGAAAACATATTAAATATCATTATAAGTTTGTAATGTCTAATTGCTAACTTGCATTTCTTTATATCCTAATTAGTTGGTAATAAAAACTTTCATGGACTAGCAATTTGTGTTATATTGTCAGAAGAACTGAATAAGTATAGTACCTTGAACAAGCATATATATATATATACATATATATATATATATACACATATATATGTATATATACACAATGACAAAATCAATCTCAATATACACAATTTGTATATAATATACAAATATCCAATCCAATGTAAAACATTTAAAGCTAGTAATTCCTTTTTATAAGACGATTCAATAATCTACCCTTATATCCTATTACATTTGTATCCCCTTTTTCTTTCTTTTTTTCAAAACAAGAATCGCGAATCTAATCTCTCTTGTTTAGCTTTTTTCTAACCATAACCAGTAACAATTTTTAAACAATTACCCTGAACAATGACAATCATCCATAACCCATTGAAGGCTAAAAACAACCCACACCACCTCTTGTGAATGTGGGCAAAGTGTTCTTAAATTTACTTCCTGCTGTTTGGGGGTGATGGTATTTTTAGGGGATCCTGAAAAGAAAAGTTTTGTTAATTGTCAAGTCCTGAAATAAGTATCTGTATCATTTGTTGTCCAGTCTCTGCATAACAGGAAAGTGCTTGGCTTGTCTCAAATCCTGGCTATATTAGTCTGTGAAGCTGGTTCATCTTAACGAGCCACCTCAAAATTGTCCTGAGCAGTTTATAGTCCAAATCTGATCTTTGGTTGGTATTTGTCAGCCTAGTGGATTTGTCAGAGTCCATGTGAAATCATCATTGTGGGGCCCCATCTTCCTTTTGGACACTTCAAGTTCGCAATCGGGCATTGTCATGGATCACTGCAGAAAACTGGTAAAAGACTAAAAACCAACGCAATGTACAGGAAGCTAAATATATGACGATTTATTCAGCATAAGATTAGTAACAATAGATTAGTCTCTAATTTTTAGTTGTTCTTCTGTTCCATATCAGGTGGCTCTTCTGATATGATACAGAGATTTTGTATTTTCCTTTAACAAGCATGCTTGAGTTTAGAGGAGAGAGCCACAATCCAACTCTAAAGCCAGCTTTAAATTATAATTAAACTGGGACTTCAACTTACAAATATATGTAGAGGTTAAGCAATGAGATTTTACCCTGTAGTATATACTGATACCAATAGGTCCAATATTCTTTTGTTTGTAAATTTTACTGGATAGCCTCCCTTCTGCTTTAGATGTCTAGATGTCCAAGGTCTTTTAACTTCTTGAAGGTGGGTATTTCCAATAAAGGCAAAAACAAAAACCTGCCCCTGTAGTAGTGGGGTTTCTCAGTCCTGGGCGGCCAGAAGTCCAGACCCTGCTGCGCCAGACCCCTCAGCCGCCCAGCCGCTCAGGTCCCCAGAAATGACTCAGACACTTATATTAACTTTATGCGGTTTGGCCTATGGCTCAGGCACATTGCTAGCTTGCTTTTACATCTTAAATCAACCCATTTCTATTAATCTGTCTGCCACTTGGCCCGTGGCTCCCCTGTGTTTCTTACATGTTGCTTCTTTGGGCTTCAGCTCTGTCTCCTCTGACTCTGCCCTTCCTTTCCCACCTATGCTCTGATTTCTCCTCCTACTTCTATGGTGCCTGTCATGGCCCAAAACAGCTCCTTTATTTAAAGATTGAGATTCACAGCATACATAAATGCATTCCCACATCATGCCCCCACACTTTGTTTTTTCTTACAACTTAAAGAATTGGAATATGGGTGGATGAGCCATCAATTCTTATTTTCATGAAGTTTCTCTGGTTCAAATCAAGTCTTTATTAATTTTTATGGTATCTGTAACTTTTCTTCACCAGTGGAAACAAAAGCAAAACCCCTTCCCCAACGTAGCACATACCCTGGCTTCCATTCAGAGGTTAGTACATCTTTGAAGTAAACAGGCTGATTTAGCTCAGCTGTTTTTTCTATGGTCCAATGCCTTTCAGCAGCTGTTGTTCCTTTCAAATTAGTATTGAGAAAATTCAAAGTTAATAAAGCATTATGTAGTCTACTTCTAGGGGTCTTTGTTATTCCTTTATGTTTATTTAGCATATCCTTTAAAGTTCGATTTGATCTCTCCATGACTGCTTGCCCTGTAGGGTTGTGTGGTATTCCTGTAATATGCTTTATACTATAATAAGCAAAGAATTGTTTCATTTTACTAGAGACATATGCTGGAGCATTGTCAGTCTTAATTTGTACAGGTATTCCCATGATTGCCATAGCTTCTAGCAAATGTGTGATTACAGAATCAGCCTTTTCTGAACTCAAAGCAGTTGCTCATTGAAATCCTGAAACTGTACTTATTGTATGATGGACATATCTTAGTTTTCCAGATTTTGTAAACTGAAACACATCTGTCTGCCAAATTTCATTTCTATGTATAGCTGGCAATGGAGTTTTGTTATAAAGGAAACAGGTGGGACACCTTTCTACAATTTCTTTGGCTTGTTGCCAAGTGATAGAGACATCTTTCTTTTTTAATCCTTTGCTATTGATATGATTTTTTAAATGAAACTCTGAGACCACTAGCACATTTCCTATTAATGATTTATCAATTTCATCATTATCTTGCGCTAAAGGATCAGGCAGATCCATATGGGATTGAATGTGTGTTATATAGAAGGGATGATTCCTAGACCTGATTCTTTCTTGTAACAGAATAAATAATGATGTTAATTCTGACTCATCATTAATAAAACCAGCAGTTTCAATGTGTAATACAATTCTTTCTGCATACTGAGAGCCAGTGACCATGTTAAGAGGTTCAGTAAAGTCCATTAATACCATCACAACAGCATATAATTCTGACTTTTGAACAGAATTATAAGGACTTTGAGCCACTTATATGTTCTGATTTGTAACCAGCCTTTCCTGATTTGTTTGCATCGCTATAAAACGTAGGGGCTCCAGAAATTGGACTATCTTGTACAATACAAGGAAGAATCCAATTAATTTTCTTTATAAATTTAATTCTTTTCTTTGAGGATATTTGTTGTTAATGCCTCTCACAAAATTACTGCAGGCTCTTTGCCAAGGTTCACTTTCTACCCATAATTGGTCAATTTCTTCATTAGTTAAAGGTACAACAATTTCTGCTGGGTCCATTCCTGTCAATAGATGAACTCTTAATTTTCCTTTAAAAATTAAATCAGAAATCTTTTCCACATGTCTTTAATTTCTTACTCAATTTATGTGGTATAAATATCCATTCCAATAAAACATTTTCCCTTTGCATTAAAATTCCTGTAGGAGAATGCTTAGAGGGCAGGATAACTCGACTGCAATTAAAGTCTGGATCCACACGATCCACATGTGCCTCCTGTAATTTCTTTTACACCAAAGCCAATTCTTTCTCAGCTTCAGGTGACAATTCTCTCAGACTATTTAAGTCCTTGTCACCATTTAAGGTTTTGAACAAATTATCCAGTTCATTTTTAATTCCAATAGTGGGTCATAATTTGGTAATGTCTCCTAGTAATCTTTGAAAATCATTAAGTGTCTTTAATCCCTCTTGATTTGTACCTTTTGGGGTTTAATTTTTTGTTGGCCTATTTTGTAGCCTAATTGCTAATGGAATCTCTTCTTTGTATTTTTTCAGGGGCAATTTGTCATCTCAAAGCAGGCATTTTTTTTTAACTTCTTCAAACATTTTTTCTAAGGTATCAATACTTGAATCAGCTAACAAGATGTTATTCATGTAATGATAAATTATAGATTGTGGGAATTTGTTACATATTTATTCTACTGTATTTTGTACAAAATACTGGCACAGAGTAGAGCTATTCAGCATTCCTTGAGGGAGGACCCTCCACTGGTATCTCTTTACAGGCTGAAGACTATTATAAGTGGGCACTATAAAGGCAAATTTTTCTTTGTCTTGTTCTTGTAAAGGTATTGTAAAGAAACAGTCTTCTTTTAAATCAATAACTATAATAGGCCATTCTTTAGGTAATAGAGAAGGTAAAGAAATCCCAGATTGTAGAGAGCCCATTGGCCCAATTACCTTGTTTATCTCCCTTAGGTCTGTTACCATTCTCTACTTTCCAGATTTCTTTTTAATAACAAATATAGGAGAATTCCAAGGGCTGGTTGATTCTTCTATATCCTGAGCATTTAACTGTTCCTGTACCAGCTGCTCTAAGGCCTGCAGTTTATTTTTTGTCAAGGGACATTGACAAACCTATATAGACTTCTCTGTTAGCTACTTTAGAGGTAGTATTGTAGGTGTCTTTGAAAGATCAGCAGCTGTTGTGCCTTGTTTCTGTATAATCTGAATGATCTGTGACTGTTTCTCATACCTTCTAATATTTTTTATTTCTGGAAATGTTAGTTTATGGTTTATTTTTGTGTTTGGAGGGATATTAATCTGTGTGTTCCATTGTTGTAGTAAATCTTATCCCCATAAATTTATAGCAATGTCAGCCACATATGGCTTTAATATTCCTCTCTGTCCTTCTGGTCCTATACACTCAAGCCATCTTGCACTGTTTTACCTGGGATAATGAACCAATTTTCAAAAACTGAACATTTACCACCTGAAGGGGCCAATTTGGATGACATGACTCTGGTGGAATTATTGACACATCTGCCCCTGTGTTCAATAAACCTTCAATAATAACATCATTTATTTGTACTTTTAATTTTGGCCTTCATTGATAGAAGCTTGCCAAAATATTTGCTTTATATTTTTTCCTGAGTTTCTTTTTCATTTTCTATAAATTTTCTATCATTCAGTGTAGTATATCTTTTGAAAATAGGTTTTAATTTCTTTAATTGTCCTGGGAATGTGTTTCTTCTACAATGGAAGAGTAATATTGAACTGGATTTGATATAGGGGCTTTTAAAAGCCCCCTTGGGGCATTTCCCAAGGGCAGAAAGTTACCTTGTCTGTTCTTTAGTGACCTGGATTCATTAGTCCAATATTTTCCTTTTCCACACCTTCTGCATACTCTAGAAGGGTGGGGTGTTGTAGTGGGTTTCGGGTCCCGTGCGCCAGAGATCTGGGACCCACAGACCTGCCGCCCGGGACCGCTTATCCACGCACCACCGCCTAGGCCCCCAGAAATGACTCAGATGCTTATATTAACTTCATGCTGTTTGGCCTATGGCTCAGGCACATTGCCAGCTAGCTCTTACATCTTAAATCAACCCATTTCTATTAATCTGTGGGCCACGTGGCCCGTGTGGCTCACCCGTGCTCCTTACATGTTTCTCCTTGGGCGGCTGGCTCGGTCTGTCTCTAACTCTGCCCTGCTTCTCCTACCTAAACTGATTTCTCCTCCCACTTCTTCTATGGTGCCCGCCATGACCCAATACAGCTCCTTTATTTAAAGATTGAGATTCACAGCATAAAGAAGGGCATTCCCACATCACTTCCCCCTTTCTCTCTAATCAAAAGGGAAGGTTTCAATTTTAACAGCAAAATTACATATAACAAAATAGCTATCAAGCAAGAATTACAGTTATAATATCTAGTCTATTTGTATTTAGCAAAATTAAAGAAAATACTCTATCATCTACCTTATCTTTATGAATCTAAAGTTTTATATCTAATATATCTTTCAAATGACTAAGAAAAACTGTACATATAACTATCTAATCTTCAACTACATCAAAGACCACAGAAGGATATAATATTTACCCAAGTAAACCAGAAGTGCAAACGACTTCTAAAATCTAGAAAGGACAGAGATGACACCTATCTGCCTGGACAGTCACCCAAAGTTCCTTTATAAAGTTGGGGCATCCATCTTCAGCCTATAGGCCTGGAGTCTCTTTTCATTTCAGTGAAGCAGGAAATCTGCTCTGCCCATTCTGGCACAGTTCATCCGTTGCTTCTCCTTGAGTCCTGAAGAATGTCTGACAGTTTTCTCTGTAAAGCAGGAAACTGAATGACCATCTTGGCTTGTTCTGCCAAAGTTCAGAGGTCATCTTCTTATGGAACCTGCATGTCCAGTTTAAACAGCATACTGTCAAGCAGTCAATTTAAGAACAGGTTCTTTTCTAGTGGCTTACCATTACCACAAACAGAGTAGACTCCATATGGAGTTTCTTCGATGCCCATTTTCCTGTTGAAGTAAATTAGTGCTGCCAGGAGCAGACCTGTCTCACTGTCCAGAAAAGTCTAAGCTCTTAAAACATTTTAAATGCCATATTCTGTAGGTCTTAGAAGTATTTGAAGATTATCTATTTAATTGAAATATATCTTTGTATACCTAAAAATCCTAACTAACCTAACTATAAGTTTGATTATCAAAAGTGACTATTAACCTTCATTTCTTAATTATACACTACAATTTTAAAACGGTTACATGAACATCATACCTTAAACAAGAATAGAAAAACACACACAGCATAATAAAATTGACTTTAAATTTGTATCAATAAACCAAAATCTATACCAATGTAACGCAGTTTGAGATTAACAGCTGATTATCAGTAAATTTAATAATCTAATTTTTTAAAAAAGCATTCACATACCATATCCCCCGTTTTTTTTTAGAAAGAGATTGACTATGACCATTAAACATTTATAATGAAAACAAATATTTAGAAACAATATTTGGGGAATTTGGGCGAAGTTATCCATTATTACTTCCTGTTGATTAAGGGGCGTTGAAAATCTCACGGATTGTTGAGACTGGGTCATAATCTGCAGCTGTGAAGCTGATCTGGCCATCTCTTCTCATCAGAGGTTTTTTTCAGGGGGTCTTGGTTGATGAAACCATATTTGCCTGGAAGCAATCCACAGGTTCTCATTTGTGGAAACAAAAACAGAACTCTTCCAAAGCAATAAATCCTTAGACACAAATTTTGAAATCAAAATACCTTTAAAAAATACATTCTTGTTTAACTTAGTAGCCTTGGTATTTGCAATCTATTGTCTTTCTGCAGTTAGCTCATTAACAGTTAAAAAATTAAAAGAAAACACAATAACAACCAAAATCTAGATTTTGTGTTTATTTTCCATCTTTACGTGGCTTATTATATTTTTATTATTCTATTTCTCACTTTAAAAACTTTTTCTAACCTTTTTCTTTTCTCTCTGAAGCCTATGTACCTTTTATAAACATTGTAACCCGTTTACAGGTTTTTCTTTTTATCTGAATCTGTTTTATTGTGAATCTTTAATCATCTTCTAACCTTAAGAGCTTTTAAAATACATTCTCTAAAAAGAAGCACAGTTTTTGCAAATTAGGCTGAATCACTAAGTTTTCTTAAACGGACTGTAAACAGAGCACACCTAAGAAAATGCTGCCACGAAGAAAATTTGTTTCTCTTTTGTTCAAAATAAGCAGAAATCTAAAATCAATCACATGTTACTGAGTCTTTTGTTAGTTTTCAGGAACCCGCCTGATTGCAGCTTATACTGCCTGCCGCCAGCCCGCCGCTGGCCCCATTTTGAATGTGACCCGGACCATGCTTTCTTTGTACCCACTTTGTATATACAATTTGGAAGCTGCCTTGGCTCAGTTTCTGCTAAAACCCTTTTTAATCTTTCTTAGGCTCTAAGTGGATAATCGCCCCACGTTGGGCGCCATCTGTTGTAGTGGGTTTCAGGTCCCGTGAGCCAGAGATCCGGGACCCACAGACCTGCCACCCGGGACCGCTTATCCACGCACCACCGCCTAGGCCCCCAGAAATGACTCAGATGCTTATATTAACTTCATGCTGTTTGGCCTATGGCTCAGGCACATTGCCAGCTAGCTCTTACATCTTAAATCAACCCATTTCTATTAATCTGTGGGCCACGTGGCCCGTGTGGCTCACCCGTGCTCCTTACATGTTTCTCCTTGGGCGGCTGTCTCGGTCTGTCTCTAACTCCGCCCTGCTTCTCCTACCTAAACTGATTTCTCCTCCCACTTCTTCTATGGTGCCCGCCATGACCCAATACAGCTCCTTTATTTAAAGATTGAGATTCACAGCATAAAGAAGGGCATTCCCACATCAGTGGGGTGGTCTCTTTAGGTTATTCCTAATAAAAGCACTATTTCTGGGAACACTTTGTTTACAATATCTTTTTATTTGACCTTCCCTTCTATAATTATAACATTCAACATTTTGACTTTTTCTTATACCTCTAGAAATAACCTCTCCTACCCAGTTAACATCACCACCATAAGATTCTAGATTGTCTCACAAATCTAATCCTCCAAGGGTGCTGACCTTGCTTTTAACAGTCTAAGTATTTTTCTACATTGTGCATTAGCATTCTCAAAAGCCAGTGATTCAATTATTATTCACCTAGCTTCTGAATACAGTACCATTCTGTTTATCACTGCTGTTAATCTCTGCAAAAGCCTATAAAAGTTTCTTTTGGGCTTTGAATTACTTGTGAAGGATTCAGTTTTCTTTCCTACTTCTTTAGTCCAATACCATGCATTTAATGCTGCCATGAGGCATAAATCCATAGTATGTTCATTGCATAAGGAATGCCTTTCAATATAAGCGTAATTCCTTCCCCAAGAAGTTGGTCTTGGGAGACTTTTGGGTCTTCTTCTTTGTTCTATTGTTTTAGCCTCCTCCTTCCACCATGCTTTCCACTGTAAAAGTGGTCTAGTCTCTAAAACAGTAGTAACTATATCCAATTAGTCTTCAGGGTTGATCCAATTACACAATGACCAATTATTTAATATTTGTTTTACAAATGGTGAATTTGTCCCATATGTCATAATTATTCCTTTTACTCTCCTTAATTTTAACATTTGTACTGGAGCCAAACTAGCTTTGAATTATTTTTTTATCATTTTGTGATTTTTTAAAGGTAAATGGATATATTAGTGTTGGCTGTTTTGTGTAATCTTAGATGACATTGCTGAGATTGGTTCTTATTATCTATACTCTGTTTGGGTTTGAATATCTTTGTGTTCTCTCTTAACAGGCTTTTTAAAGACATTTATTTTCTTGGTATTTATATTAATTGACTTTTTAAATGGCAAAACAGAAATCAAACAAAAATATTCATAACAAACAATATGATAAACATTGATAGTCCCATCTACTTTATCTTTTCCTTCACTGGTTCTAATATCACATCGTCTAGAGAAAGACCACAGAAAGACCAAACACCCTCAATTGCCTTAAACAAATTCCCCCCTTTAAAAAAAAATCTGATTTATTCACTAATCTAGTCATCAGTGATGATTCAAATGATTGTGAAGTGGGGCAGCTACCTAGTGTGATAGCAGCCCAAGGAGGGCTCCAAAAAGAGAAAAAAACAACCTACAACCCACCAGGAGAATGAAGCCACTGTCTGAAAATCTTACCTGGATGAAAGTGAAATGGACATATGGAAACATGTATGGCCTAATACTGGAGGCTAACTCAGAACAGAAATACAGCCACTTGGTAATTACTCCTCAGTATATATCTTGCTCTGGCTGGCAAGAGGCATTTTGGGGAGGTGGCAATTCGTGCCCAATGTTGGATGCCAAGTGTTGCATGAATTCTGATTGTAATAAAGGAAACTCAGAGCCAGATATTGGGGAAAGGCTGAAAGAATTAAAAAGTGGAAACACCACAGTCAATCTCACCCAGCTGTCTTCCAGCTTCCTCAGCCTTGTTCCTAGTCACTTCTACTACCTCATCTATCTTCCTACATCTGCCTTAAATACCTTCTTTGCCTAGTTGTTTCATATCCAGATTAAGATTAAAGGCATGGGCTACTACTATTTGGTAGTTAGCCTTGAACTCACATAAACACAGAAGGATCTCCTCTGTCTCTGGAATTATGGAATTAAAGGCCTGGCACCACCACTGCCTACCTGGGAGCCTGGAACTACCTCTGTAAATCAAGCTGGCCTCAAACTCAGATCTGCTGGGATTAAGGGCTTAGGTCACCACTCCTGGTCTTTCCCCTCCTGGGATTAAAGGTGTGAGTTACCACTCTCTGACTCGCCTGGATTGGCTGTGGGTGGATCTCTTCTCTGATATTTCAGACTGGTTTTATTAAATATATAAAATATCACGATTGCTGCTCTTCCAGAGGACCTTGGTTGAAGTTCTACCACCTATATGGAGGCTTACAACTGTCTGTAACTCCAGTTCTGAGGGAGTTACAAAAACCCTCTTTTGGCTATGTGGGCACTACACTTGGGATGTACAGACCTCCAGGCAAAACACCTATACACATAAAAAAGATCTTTAAGAGATAAGCCTGAGAATTCCAATTAAAGACATAAGGGAAGATTTTATTGACTGCTGTTGCCATAAGAAAGGATTCATTATAATCTTGATTCTACTTTTATGAAACAAAAAGGTAGAGATTTTTAGAGGCTAGGGAATGGTGCAGGTGCGTGTGGATAGCTGTGGACAGGCCACTTGTCCAGTAGGGAAATAAATATCTCTCATGACGGGAGGCTGTGGAGAAGGTTGAAGTAAGACAACCATCTCTCACAGGAACTGGAGCCCAAGGTTTATTATCTTCCTGAAGGCGGACACCTCAGAGATATGGCTACCACAGCTCCAGAAAAATGTTAGGTGGCAGGCTTGCACTCCAAAGTACAGAGAATGAATATATAATTATAATCTTTACTTTGCTTCAGGACCCATCTATATGTAATCAGGTTTGGATTGTGGGATTTAAAAAGAAGAAGGAGGAGGAGAAGAAGAAAGAAATTTCTCATTGTAGGGAAAAGTGAGCAGTGAAAGAAACTCACCCTAGCCCTGTGAAAACACACCCTGGATCTAAGACCTGAGCTAGTGAAATACATTTATTCCTGAATTCAGAACCAAAAGGAAATGTGCCCAGCACCAAAGAAACACACGTTGGCCCTGGAATCAGAGCCAGTGAAAGAAATGTGCCCTGGCCCTCAAATTAGAGCCCCAAAGCCCAAAAGAGCCAGTGAAAGAAACACACTTTGGCCCTGAAACTAAAAACCAAATCAGGGTAAAAAGGGAAAAGTTCTGACCAATCCCCACCCTGGAAGTCTCCCTAGAAACCCCCCCCCACCCAAGAAGTCCTATATGAGTCCTGAGCTCACAGCCCTTTCCCTGCAGTCCTCTCCCACCTCAGGCTGAGGTATGCACTTTTCTTGGCCCTTCCCTCCCAATAAATCTCTTGAATTACATTGGGGTGAAGATCTTTCACAACAAAAGCAGCAGGGGAGCCTGGACAGAGATCATCAAGGGGAGTGAAGCTCTAACACTCTAACCACCCAGGGAACTGGGTAGTGAAGCTCTTAACATTCTAGCCACCCAGGGAACCTTCCTTGGCTGGGCTCAAGTTGTTACATTCCCTGAACAGAGAGCAATGAGCAGGGGAAGGGAAGTGAAGCCTTGTTGGGAGACTTAACAGTGGGAAGCCTTTCCCTGAAGCAGGGCTGTAAACTGCTGCCTAGGCTTACTGTAACTTGGAATATTCATTTTTTTCCATTCAAGCTGTAACACTCAGTATTCATTGCTTTTCTTTTCCATTCGAGCTGGAGCTGTAGCACTTATTATGCCTGGGCTCCTGACTGCCAGGGTCAGTTTCTATCTGGGCTGCACAAATACCTACACTCATAGCTTGAATTTATCCATGCAGGCATTTTAAGGGCTGTATGTATAATCACAAAGACAACACCCCAAACTGCTGTAACCCGTGTTACAGCAGAGTCAAGTTTCTTACTGCTGGTCCAACCGAGAGTCCTGCAGTTTCTAGGATATGGCTAAAATTTGACTGATCTGGCTTTAAAAACTGGCTTATGGTATGTATTTCCTAACGTGCAAAGGCCAAAGTTGATTTTACACCTAAAACTTACAAATTTGTCTCATTAACAAATAAAAATATGAAAGTCAGAACACAGACTGATTTGCACACCTGGTTTTACCACTTTAAACCTAACTTTTGCTTTTCGTTTATTATTTATTATTCAGGCTGTGTGCCAGTTTAGGAGGGATTTGGGGATTGGGGTTCAACTGGGACACTGAAGTAAGCTGTCCCTTTGGACAAAAGACTTATAGGAAATGCCAACACCACAGTAGCATGAAGGGGACTGGGGGGGGGGGGTCCAGAACCCTTTCCAGGGGTGGGATCCCTTCTTATAGGTCCCAGAGGGGGGAGAGGTCACATGACCAAGCAGATCACGTGACGGGCGGGCAGCTCATAGCGACAGCCCGCGGGTGGTTGCGTAATCAGCTCTGTGCGGACGTTTCGAAAAGTGAATTCTAGAAACCAGAGGCTGCCGTTTCAGTAACTGTCACCGTATCATTCTACGTCTTCTCACGGCCGTGTATAGTTCAAGTGACTCTGTATCGAAACACGTGGTTATCTAGTCTCCCGCATCTCTCGTCCCTTCCCGCTTTAGCCACAGTGCGCCTCCCCGCGCCCAGCCGCTTACCCCAGTGCGCCTGCGCAGACGGGCGAGCAGGCAGGTTGGTTTGCGGCATCGTCGTAAAGCACTGTCGTGCGTTCGGTGCGAATTGAGGCTGCGGGCGCCCTGTCGGGGCGGACGTCGGCGTCCCGCTAGGGGTAAGCGCGGCTGGGTCCTAGTGCCCGTTGCCTGCCCGGACCTGGGCTCGCTGCAGGGCTCTAGGAGAGGCCGGGCGGTTGCAGACCCCTCGCTGGCCGCACGCCGGGTGCCGATGGCCGGCCGCTCCCTGGGGCAGGCGGTAGCCACTGTGTCACTCTCAGTGGCCCTCGCGTCCCTGGCTGTCCGGTCCTCAGGCTGCCGTGGCATCCCCGCGTCCAGGTACCCCGTTTCTAGGACGAGCTGCTGCTGCTCCCCCCGACCTCGGGTGGACTGCGTTCCCCACCTGCCTTTCCTGATGTTCTGTAGGCTTTGCCGGGGTACTGGATTTTGGAAAACTATTAGCGAGGACCTTTCTTAATATCTGATTTTTAAATTTGCCGTGGTAGATAAGCCGCCAACGTTAATTCATAGGTCATCGGAGACATTGAAGAGCATGTAATGTGTCGCTCCGTGTTAGGGGTGATACTGGATACCTTATAATGGGAACTGATGTACTGTTAATGTGAGCAGCAGTCTGCGCAGGACGGCGATTGACTGTTGGCTTTTGGTTCCATTGGTTGACTGGAAATGGAAGGGTGTGCTCAGGAAAGGCGGGACTGAGCACCTAGCTCCCTATCTTTCTGCTGGCCAGGTGGCCGCGACTTTCCTAGTGACTTGGAAAGTTTGTAAGCCTGGTTCTGTTAAGTTCTGTAGCAGCTTGCCTAACCCTCCCCTCCTTAAGACATACACCCACCCTCAAACTTGACCCATCCAGGAGGCTGACTTTTCCCAAGTTTCGGTTTCGCAGAGGAAAGAGGTTAGTTCCCTGGTTCTTCGCTGACTTAGAATATCAAGTTTGGAATTTCTGAGAGCTCTGCTTACAGGAGTGATATCTTCCTTCACCTTTTTGACAGTAGAGTTACTTCTATTATGTTGTTTGTAGGTCCCATGGTTTCATCTACTTTCTGTCTTCCTGACAGTGGTTTTACCCCCCCCCCCCCCCAATCAGTGACCCCTCTCTGCTGGTGTGAATGAACTTTCTTTTATACATCTGGTCTTTGGTGGGGTTTGCAGAGGGGAAAACTCAGCTTTCTGGAAGTCACTAATGCAATTTTTTGTTGATTGTTACCAGAACAATGTCAAGCTACTTGGTGTTTGTTCTTTATTTTAGTAAGATGGGGTGTATCCAGAACTAAAACTGCATATTCAGAAGAAAAGCGCAAAGCTAACTCAGCAAGAATATGTTGAGCGCCTGCTAATCAGAAGATCATCTGGGGAGAGACAAGAGCAAGAGGTGTCATTAAGAGTTCTGCCACTGTAGTTTTCTTTAGCGCCATGGGCCAACTTAGAGCCCGGATCTGGATTCTGAGTCTGTTGGGAGTGTATAACCTCACTTAACCTGTTAGGATTTTTGAGGGTCAGATGAGTGAGCAGATTCCATCGCTTAAAACAGGGCTCTGAAAGTATATGTTTATCTCTTATAAATTATAACATTGAGATTTTCTTCATTTGAAGAAACATGTTGCTGTTGAATTTCTTAATGTCAGTCCTAAGAACTGATCTCTCCTTTGTAAGATGCATTTTGTTAGTTTCCTGATTCTCATTTGTTAGGGCAAATAATTCTTGCACAGATCTGTTGTTACTTCATTAAAAGAAAGACTTAGGCACACACACACACACACACACACACACACACACACACACACACACTATTGTTTCAAAAGTTGTCACTGTCTCACATTGAGAGCAGTTGTAAATGGAATTAGGACTTGGAGACTGGGTCTGTCACTGACCTGGAGCTCACCCATTGGCTGGCTATTGAGCTGAGTTTTCTCCACCTGCTCTCCCTCCGGTGTTGCAATGATGGACAATGCTTACATGCTCACATTTTATGTTGGTGTTAGGGCTCTCACCTTAGGTCCCTGTGCTTGTGTGGCAGGCATTTTACTGAGTTATCTCCTCAGTCCAATTTATTTCTGAAATTTATTTCTCAGAATCTTCATATTTGGAAAACCCTTCATGGATGTTACATTTCTTAACTTGAATTTTTTTTAAAAGTGTTTATTTTGCTTTTTAATGCTTGCATGTGCATGTGAGTGCAGGTCCCTCAGAGGTCAGAGGCTCTGTATACCCTGGAGCTGGAGTTGTGGGTGGTTGTGTGCTGTCTGTCTTTGGTGTTGAGAATCAAGCTTGGGTCCTCTGGAAAAGGAATACACTCTTTCAACTGCTGATGCATCGATCTCTCCAGCCCCAGTTTTCTAATTTTTAAGGTTTTGAAGTTGGAAAATGTTTTCGGAATCCTTGAACTAGGTTCTTTAATTCATATGCTTTCGGAATGTTTATAAGATGTTTTTCTTTTTTCTTCTCAGAAACTCATTTACAACCTGTGGATTTCACCTTAACGCCAACATCATGTCTGGTTCTAATGGTACCAAAGAGAATTCCCACAATAAGGCTCGGACATCTCCTTACCCAGGTTCAAAAGTGGAGCGAAGTCAGGTTCCTAATGAGAAAGTGGGCTGGCTTGTTGAGTGGCATGACTATAATCCGGTTGAGTACACTGCGGTCTCCGTCTTGGCTGGCCCCAGGTGGGCAGATCCTCAGATCAGGTGAGTGGGACACTGTTGTCAGCTGGGGGTAAGATGACTACAGGTTACGTGGTATGAGTTATTATTTGTCTCTAGAGAAATTATTTTTATCCATGCTGGGCGTTGTTACAAGTAAATGTCTACATTTCTGTGAATTTACCCAAACCCAACAGTCCTAGTGTTTCCTGTTCACTAGGTTTGTGGGGATCTCTTTCTAACAGGCAAATCTATTTTGATTTGAAATAGCTGCTGTTTATTTTGAAGTGATAACAACTTGGTAGTGTCTGTTTTTGCATTTCTAGTTGGGATAACAGTTCTATACCTCTGTTGTTTCCGGCAAAGCTAGGCTGGTATTTGAGGTTGTAAAAATATTTGTCAGACATTTTTCCAGATTACCAAAAGCAGATGATGTGTATGAAGAAATAGGAAATGGGAAGTGGAGAAGGAGGGGGGCGGAGGGGCGGAGGGGTGGAGTGCTTTCTGTCTTGGAAGTGCTGGTTCATATTTTATCATTATATTCCCTTTCCAGCTTTGCCACACTAGAATCGACAAAAATTATATGCATTTAATATGTACAGCTCATGGTTTGATTGATGCATACACTGTGGAAAGATTACCACAGTAACACCATTAACATAGCTGTTGCTTTCCTGTTCTTTCTTGTGTGGTGTGGTGAGAACATGTGAGACCTGTCTTCAACAGGCTTCAGGCGTGTAGCACAGTGTTAGCTGTGGTCATGAGCTGGACAGTAGATCTCTGGAATTAACCCTCAGTCATAACAGAACCTTCCTGTCCTTTCGGCCTCCTCTTCCCATTTGCCTTGCTCTCTCTTAATGATAAATATAATACAGTAGCAGAGTTATTTTCTTTTTAAAAAGCTTTCAGGAGCTAGAAAGAGAGCTCAGTGGTCAAGAGCGCTTGTTGCCCTTATGCAGATTCAGTTTGGTTTCCAGCACTTATATGGTAGTATATAACTTTCCAAAACTCCAATTTTAGGGGCTCTGATACCTTCTTATCTCCATGGGCACCAGGCACCCAGGTGATGTATGTGCTACATGCAGACAGAACACTTAACATATATAATAAGTCAATCTAAAAACTATTTTTAGAAGTTATTCATTGGACTTAATTATTTTGTTTTATTTTACTTTTTTTGTTGATTGTCATTGCTAAATATCCAGTGGTCTACCGTCTACCACTAAGGTACATTCTTGGCCTAAGTTGATATTTTAACTAATATATAAAAACATAAGGCTGCACATGCTGATGTTTGGATGCACACATATATATTTATATTTGAGTCAGCTTAAGCATAGCCATCTCCTCAATCATCTTTTCTTCAAGTTGAGAACATTCCAAATCATTTCTTCTAGCCTTTTGCAATAGTCTATAATCTCTCTGAAGTCACCATAGTGTGCAGTAGCCCCAGAACCCTTAATCCTATGTAAGTATACCTCAGTGCCCATTGAGAGGCTGTCCCCCAGCCCCTTTGCATTTTTATACCTCAGTGCCCATTGAGAGGCTGTCCCCCCAGCCCCTTTGCAGCCGCACTTTTTTGTTGGACCCTCCAAATCACAAAATCACTATACAGAGACTTATTAATTATGGAAGCTTGGCCGTTTGCTTACACTTGTGTCAACTGACTCATTTAACTTAAATGAGCTCATTTATATTAATCTACGTTCAGCCATGTGGCATTGCCTCTTTTCCACCTGGACCTCCTGCCTCCTTTCCATGTCTGAGTGGTGACTTCACCTTTTTCCTTCCCAGAATTCTCTCTGCCCAGAAGTCCTGCCTATACCTCTTCTCTAGCTATTGGCCATTTAGCTTTTTATCACACCAATCACGCAATATATCTTCACACAGTGTACAAATATCCCACAATATTTCCCCCTTTTTTTTCTAAATAAAAAGAAAAGATTTTAACTCTAATACAGTAAAATTATATATAAGAACAATTATCAAAAAAGAATTACATTTACAATGTTCAGCCTATTTGTATTTGGGAAATTTGGAGAATTTGCTACCATATATTGGTATTACATTTAAGATGAGCAATATGATTTTATGCTGTGGAGATGGGTCAGTGGGTAAAGTGCTTGCTGTAAAAGCCTTTGGACCTGAGTTTGATCCCCAGAACCAATGTCAAAAGGTGGACAGGAGGTGGGGTGGGCAGCATGTGCTTATAACCCCAGTGCTGGAGGGGCTAGGATTTTGGGATCCCTGGAAGTTACTGGCCAGCATCCCAGCATTGGCCAGTTTCAGACCAGTAAGAAGTTCTGTGTAAGTAACAGTGAGTATATGGCTCCTGAAAATTGACTCCCGAGTTTGACCGCCCATATGCACACGCATGAGCATGCACTTCCAACAACAAAATCAAACAAACAAATTGATTGAAGTGGATTTTAGGAGGATGATAACCTCAGGGTATTAAGTGTAAGGGGTGATTGAGTACCCAGCAGATATCACACACAGTTCCTTAGGTGAGTTCTGCCATCTTACAGCAGAGTTACCATTCACAATGCTTTATTATATATTTTATAAAGAGCTAGAAAAGAGAATTTCAGAAGTTCCCCATCTAAGAAGTGGCAAATGTGTGAGAAGATGTGAACACTAATGACGCAAATTTGATCACCACAGTTTTATACATGTAGCATATCATCCCTCTGTACGGGTAATATGTACAGTGATTATGTACCAGGTAAGGAGACAAGGGAAAGGAGAGCACCGATGTTTGCCCTGGTGGCTGCGGTGGATGACCTGTACCTTGACTCAGCTGACTCCTTGCTAAACTGCCCTCACATGCTCGGAAGGGAAAGAGCTCCAGGCCTCCCTCGTACAGCACCTATCAAATACATGCATGCGTGTATGTAGGATGAAGAGAAGCAGGGGAGGATGATCGTAAGGGGCTAGGCAGGACTGCGTGCAGGTGACGGACAGCAGTTATGAAGAAGGACATGCAGCTACTTGGCTTTCTAGTTCTAAGTCTGCTGGGTTTTTGGGTTTGGTAGTGGATAAGTGCATAGGGATATGTTTGATGCAGAAAGCTTAACATGTAATGCAAAATGTCACAGCCTTTGTTCTGAGTCCCTATGCTGACTGTGTAGAAGGCCATTAGATTGTATGGGTTCTGGGTCTGGCTCATTTTGGTCTTAATTTATTTCCAAGATTTTACATACTTTTTAGTATAACATCTTTCTGTTGAGGCATTACAGAAATGTGCATTTCTGAAGTGTGCTGGTGAAGCTTAGTAACATGCAATGCAGGCCAAGATCTCCAGTATTTCTAGAGGATTGTGGCTATTTTTAATATACATTGTATTTATTGTATAGTTGATGGAATGAATGTTGGTGATGTGCGAATATTTGACAATACTAACCAGTGTGCATTATATCAAGGTAATTAAGGTTACTTTGAAGCACAGAGATAGCACACTGTCAAGAAGGGATCCCGTAGGGGCTGGCAGTCGCCATAACCTGCCCTCAGATGGTTCTGTGTTGCTTTATGATGTGGACATGCTGCTCATGTAGGAGGGGCTCGCTTCCTCTCAAAGGGTTAATAGGCCTCATAATACCACACCCTTGTCTGCTTTGGCCAAAAGGGTCTTTGCCCACCCCTTGAGCAGATTTGCAAATCAGAACTTACTCTTAAAAAATGTCCAAGATACTGTTTGGAAGATACTGATTATTATGAAGAACAGTGCGTCACACTGTTAGACTGTGGGTGGCGTTTAGTCATGATTTGATTTTGCGCTGTTATTCCCGTTGCAGTGAAAGCAGCTTTTCTCCCAAATTCAATGAGAAGGATGGACATGTGGAGAGAAAGAGCCAGAATGGCTTGTACGAGATTGAAAATGGAAGACCCAGGTGGGTGCTGGCATGACGTCAGTCAGCATGAGCACAGGGAGGAAGGTGTTAACTCTCAGTACCAGGCATGGTGTGTGAGCCAAGTATATCTTCACAGAACTCCCTGTACATTTATGGATTTTCAATCCAATTTAACAGGTTAGAAAAGGATGTTGGCGATTTGCCACAGCTAATAAGTGATAGAGTCAGGATTTAAATGTATAGATCCATAATCTTCAAGGTTGAGATAATTAATTGAGTAAATTATAAAAGGCTTAAAATTTATGTTTTCAATGGATATTTATTAAATAAACTGATGGCTTATAGTAAGAATTTATTCAAACATGTAAGACATGAACTTTTTGCTGAGTAAGATTGCTCAGTACGTAAAGTCTCCATGACAAGGCTGACCATCTGCCCCAGGGACTCATGGTGGAAGGAGGGAGACACACACACACACACACACACACACACACACACACACACACACACACACACACACACACACACACACACACACAAATGTAATTTAAAAGACAAGTAAAACCCAGTCATTTTAATATTAAGGCTCCTTTTGCCCATCTCCTATTACTGTTCTTCTGTGAATTTGGCAAAAAAAATATTGTCAGTTGGCCAGGCACCTTAAAAAAAAGTTTGTGAGTTTAATACAAAACAATATAAAAAGTCACTCCGTCTCAGCAGCAGTGAGGAACATGGGACGTGAGTGTGGGTGGGTAACGAGCATGGGCACGAGAGGTGATATATTGTATATTTAATGAAAATAGTCTGAAATATCAGGACAGAGCTGATCCATGTGAAATCACTCTCTAATTCTATCACTTGGAGACAGAGATCATTCTCTCCGAGTTCAAGGCCTCATAGAACAGTGATGGTGCACACCTTTAATCCTATGCTAGGAAAGTTGAACCAGGGGAAAGAGAGATGGATGGGTGGAGAAAGAAAGATTAGGCTGGAGGAGGAGAGGTTTGGAGTCAGAGGATTCCTGGAGACCTGAGGAGTTGTCCGGGTGAGAAATGGCTGTGGTTTGTTCCCTGTCTCTCTGAAATTTCAGCTTTTCCCCAGTATCTGGCTCCCCAAATAGAATTCGTGCAATAGGCATGAGTGGGGATGCGCATAGCTGGCATTTTATTCTGGGTTGTGGAGTAGATTTAAGAAGTTAGTGGTGGTGCACACCTTTAATCCCAGCACTCCGAGCAGAGGCAGGCCAGGCGGATCTGTGAGTCTGAGTTCCAGGACAGCCAGGTCTACACAGAGAAACTCTGTCTTGATAAACAGCTAGTTGGGTTTGGGAAGATGGCTCTGTGGATAAAGCTCTTGTAATACAGGCATAAAGACAAAGTTTGGCCCCCCAGAGCCCACACAGAAGCCAGGCAGGTGTGGTGCCTACCTGTAATCTTAGGACTCAAGAAAGGGACTGAGATGGGATATCTCAGAGTGAACTATCTAGCTAGGCTACCTCAGGCTAGCTGCTGGGAGAGCTGTCGATGAAGACACATCAGGCTGGATGTCTACTTCATGCCTTCACATATGGACATTACACACCTGTCTGTGTGTGTGTGTGTGTGTGTGTGTGTGTGTACACATGCATGCTTTTAAAGTCAAGCCAGACTGTAAAAAATGAACACATTCAATTGACTGTTGTTTGTGGTCTTTTGTCCTTTTTCTCCAAAGGAATCCTGCAGGAAGGACTGGACTGGTTGGCCGGGGTCTTTTGGGGAGATGGGGCCCAAATCATGCTGCAGATCCCATTATAACCAGGTAAGAACAGAGTAAGGTGTTTCAGAAACAAGAGCTAAGTGATCAGAAAAATACAAGTGTTAGCCCAAGGTCTGTGTGAGTGTATGTGTAGAACTATGTTTGTACCTTGAACTTTGTGTGACATCATAGTGTGTGGTGGAAGAACAGAGCTGTAGTTCTAGCTAGATATTGTGGCTTATGCTTGTTATCCCATACTTGGGAGAGTGAGGCAGGGGGGTTGTTATGGATTTGAGGCCTGTTTCAAAGCTTCAAAGTCAGTCAGTTAATTAAGTTGTACTTTTACGTTGTATGTGCACGTCAAGCATTATCTACCAGGCATGTCCAACTTTATGCCCCTGAGTTGCATTCTGTGCTAGAGATGGCTATGAATGTGTTCCAGCACAGCATGAGATGATTTTTTTTTTTTCTTTTTCTGAACTTGAGATCCCATTTCTTGAGCGTGAGCTTTGTAAATGACAAGGTCATGTTTCAGTGTCAAAAAATTTCGATATATCTGGCAGATATTTGTTGAACATCTGTTTTTGTTGTTTTTCAGCACTGAGTATGTACTTTAGAGGGTATGAAACATTTAAGAATTAAGATTTTGGTCACTGAAGAGCTATAGCTTTATTTGCAAGGTGGGGAATTTAAAATAAAAGGTATGAAATAGGACCAAGTATAGTCATGGATTGCTCAGCACTAGAGACTTGTTCTAAGAAATGAGTCATTAGGCAATTTCCTCATTGTGTGCCTGCTTGTCACACCATGTACTTATCCTAGATGATGCAGGTCAGTTGCTCATTGCAGCCTCTTTATGTAAGAGATTTACTGGACGTAAGATGTATGAAATAGAGCAACATATCATAATGTCTTTATAGTAAATGTATTCATAAAAATACTGAGGAAGGCATGATTGTGTAAGAATTTGATGTTATTAAAAAGAATCCAGGAGCTTTCAGTGGAATGGTACAGGAAAGACCTTGAGGGCATCCCAGGAATGGACAAGTCACTCCTACCCACTGGCTTCAAGCATCTAAAAGGGTAGTAGACTTATTTACCTTAGGAGGAGTCATGGGGCACCCAGCTTACACAGGGATGCTGCCTTGTCCAGAGAATGGTCTATGAAAGCTACACTGTCAGTTTCACATGAGTAAGTTAAGAATATAGCAAGTAAAAGTGAAAGAAAAATAGCAAGTAGCAGATGGTGGCATCGTCTTATGGGATTTGAAGTCATTTTGCTTCCCTTGGGTGCCTCTGTGGAGGTGGTGAGCTCTCTAGAATGCTAGCAGGCTGTGGGATTATCCCTTTGAATACTATTCTCCAGCTCTCTTAAGAACACACACTTGAGACTGCTGCTGCCTTCTTTAGCTTCATGCTCCACCCTCCCGCTCACTTCCTTATAGTGCCTGACCCCGACCTGAGCAGATGCTCAGTTTCTTAGGCCAGTATTTTATTGCTTTGCATTATTCTTATGCTATTTTTGGGTCTGCAGAAATTGTTATTTTATTTTTGTTTTCTGTGCTCCTCAGAAGCCTTTTCTTATAAGTGTCACTTTGGGGCTTAGCTGTACTCTGGAGCCCTGAGCTCTTTCAGGAGGAATTGTGGGCTAGATGACAAGGCTTGATGACCCATCCAAATTACTGTGCTTTCACATTTCTTCAAGAGTAAGAATTACATCTCTTTTTCCATTTGTTATTGGAAGCACAAAATTCTTATTTTTGTCTAGAAGACCAGTTTTAGAAAAAGCTTTAAAGTTGGGGGTGTGGGTTAGGGAAGGGAAGGGGAGGCTTGGCTTCAGAAAAGAAGATGTGGTTAGAAAAGCTCATTCTGAACTGACCATTCCCTAACCATGTAATTTAATTAAAGACATAAAATTAAAGTATAGGTATTGGATCCTCCTCCCCCAGTCTCAGGACATAGAGACTGGAAAGCAGTTCTTTACACTCAGCCACAACCACAGGGTAGCCCTCCTTCCTGATATCCCAGGGTGAGGATTGCCGGGTCTGTTTTATCACTTCAATTTCTAAACGGGATGCTTGGTGGAAAATGCCACGCTACACCCTTGAACCCCTTCCTTCAAGTTATTTTCTGCTTTTAGATGCTTTTTGTTAAGGAGTAAAAATTGTGTATCATCTAAATCTTCCTTATAAAGAATACAGCATCCTTGTGTGAAGTAACGTGCCTGGTTTATAGCAAGGCTAAATATAGCATTTTTCTCAGAAAAGCAGCCTTCTAAACTGGCCGAATTTGGCTAAATAGGTACTTTGTGTGCTTCATAGTGTAAACTGGAGCCTTGTCTTCTGTCCCCGTTCACAGGTGGAAAAGGGATGACAGTGGCAATAAAATCACACATCCTGTCTCTGGGAAGTGCATCTTACAGTTTGTTGCAATAAAAAGGAAAGACTGTGGAGAGTGGGCGATCCCGGGGGTAAGCGTGGCCCGCCCTCTGCTCATACTGTCACTGCTGATTGCTTCTGTGTGAGGAGACTGCTCCCGTCACTCCCCACCGTGGACTCTCATTGTCACCAAGTTAGAATGATGTGAGCTTTTAAGATCAAGTTCAGTTGTAGCATCTCTGGAAGAACATGAGCTTCTGGCTAGATGGAGGCTCATGCTTTGCCCTGTGCACTTGCTGTGGGTGATGGAGTCCAGGGCCTCACTGTTAACATGAACGTAGCCTCTTACCTCATAGATAGCTAGTGAATATCTGACATGGTTGGCACCCATTATGTAAGGTCCATCTCAATCCTCTGCTCCAAACTCGACTATATATTTTTAGTAATATTGATTGAAGTCTTATACTTAAGCATCATGAAAAGATACCTCTTGCTACAAACATATCCTGAAGTTTCATATCACTGTCAGGATGGGTGGACTTGTAGCCCATGTTGACTTTGTGCCATTGACATATTTGAAAATCCATATTAAAATATGTGTTGTGTGTGGTAGAGGCTTTGTAGTTTCTGCCTTATGTGGGATGGAGGTGGGTGAAGATGAGTTTCTATGAATGTACTGCTGTTGGTAAGAAAATGTTTCTCTTTGTATTGTGAAGTGGAATGGAATTATAGACCGCAGCTGACCGGTCCAAGCTCAGGCTGAGTGCTAAGTACACTAACACAAGAATGATTTGATTGTAGGATGTCACATGAAACTCTGTTCTCATCGATACATATTTTTAGTACATTGATACATTTTGCATCCCTTAGTTGACTTCTTGTCTTTGTCAGTAATGTTGTAGACATTAAGATATAATAGAGCTACAGGATCGTTTCAGAGGGAAAGGTAGCTAACATAATAAGATGAATAAGTTAAGTAGATTTTATGTCAGTAGATGATATAAGAAAAAACTAGACCAGGGCAAGAATTAAAAAGTGATTGAGAAATTGCAATTTTAGTGACAGAGAGAGAAGGCATTGGGAGACGGCAACATGTAAATAACATTATGAAGGAAGTGAATGCATAGTTTCTATGGAGAAACATTTGGGTTTCTGTGAAGTATTAGCTGGTGGGACAGCTCTCAGAGTGCTGCTTCTGCAATCACTGAGGAAGCCCAGTGGCTGGAATAGATGTGGGAAGAGCCACCGTGCTGTTCTTGTGCCTTCCTGCCTTGCCGTTTGAGTTTGGAAAGTACCAAGAAATGAGTTTACCTGGTACAGTTTGCCATAGCCTGACCTTGGAGCAGTTACTGTAGCCCAGTGGATGTGTTGCCTTTCTTGGCTGTTCCTTCTGGAAACAAATGGTTTGGGAAGCACTTCTCACAGAGCGGCGGGGCTAGCTGTTCACATGTGTACGTGTTACTGCAACAGTCAGTAAATCCGCGTTGAATGAGCCAAAGCTTACTTCTTAAAACTGTGACTGTAGGGGATGGTGGACCCTGGAGAGAAGATCAGTGCCACACTGAAAAGGGAGTTTGGTGAGGAGGCGCTGAACTCCCTACAGAAGTCCAGCGCTGAGAAGAGGGTGATTGAGGAGAAACTGCACATGCTCTTCAGCCAGGAGCATCTCGTGGTAAGCGGCCCTGGGAGGGAGGCTCAGGCCAGTGGCCACAGGGATCGGGAGTGCTCACAAAGCGGAGTGGGCTTGGTGCTCACATCCTGCTGTAGCTCATCCCATCCCTTTCCCTCTGACCTTCTCTTCAGCTGAGGGCTGAACTCCTGCAACAAATGAGCTATTTCCTTATGCACCAAGTCCGGTAAACAGATCCTGTTTATTTACATGAGTCCAACTGTGAAATGTCCTTTACATCTTAGATTTGTTTTTACAAATTGTTTTGATTGCTAACTGTTTAAGTTTTATGCCTATATTATTTATATATTCTTTGTTATTAAAAAAAATACCACAGAAAGCATTTAGGCATGAATAATAAAATGACAGATTTTCTTTTCTTTTTAACTGTCATTTGGACTATTTTAATTTTCTTCCAGAATTGGGATCTCTTTAATAGTTCTTAAGGGTCATAACATATAGCTCAGGTTGGCTAAGTATTTGCTATGTAACCTGGGTTATTCTCAGATTTTTGTGTGTGCGTAATTTGTGTGTGTGTTGTGTGTGTGTGTGTGGTGTGTATATGTGTCTATGTGTGTATATGTGTGTGTATGTGTATGTATGTGTATGTGTGTATATGTGTGTGTGTATGAGTGTGTGTATGTGTGTGTGTATGTGTAAGGTTGGGGGAGAGATGACTTCATGAGTTGTTTTTCAGGTTCCATTTATAATAAGTTTTGGCCTGGACTTTCCAGCCTAGCCCCAAGGTTCGGACCCACTCACAGCCTCGCTGCCACTTTGCCCCAAATAATCATGCAAAGACATATTAATTTCTTGCGATTGACCTGTGGCTCAGTCATATTGCTAGCTAGCTTTTTCATCTTAACTCAACCCATTTTCATTAATCTTTTCTGCCATGCGGCTTGGTACCTTATCTCAGAGCAGCATGGTTGTCTGTTGCACAAATAAAGGAAACTCAGGGCCAGATCTCAGAGAAAGTCGGAGATATCAAAGAGAGGAAACACCACAGTCAGATCTCACCCAGCTGTCTTCCAGCTTCCTCAGCCTCGCTCCTCCTGGCTTCTTCTGCCTGCTCTGTCTTTCTATGCCTGCCTTAAATACCCTCTTCACTCAGTTGTTTCACATCCAGGTTAAGATTAAAGTCCTGGCACCACCACTGCCTGCCTGGGAGCCTGGAACTCCCTCTGTAAATCAAGCTGGCCTCATACTCAGATTTACTGGGATTAAGGGGTAGGTCACCACTCCCAGATTTTCCCTGTGCTGGGATTAAAGGTGTGAGTTACCACTGTCTGATCCTCCTCCCTGACTGACTGTGGGTAGATCCCTCTGATATCTCAGACTGTTTTTATTAAATATGAAACATATCTCCACAGTTGTCTTCTTTCCTCTGTGTCTGCTGGTGTCTCTGTGGCATCTCTGGCATCTCTGCTCTGCTCTTCCTGTTCCCAGAGTTTTCTTTGTCTGGCAGCTCTGCCCACACCTCCTGTCTGTCTCTGGCCAATCAGCTTTTTATTAAAACAGTAGGTGGTGCAAATATTTACAAAGCACCAGAACACAGGTCTTCTACAGCCATTTACTCTATTCTTTGGACAGAGGTCTCATTAGTCAGGCTCAGTTGACAGGTCAGCCCCAGGAACCCTGTCATTGCCCATCATTCCCCCACTGACTGAGCTCTCTCCAGACTCTTGGCCTCCAAAAGGGAATTTCTGTTTGTTATATGTGCTGTCTGGGATCATCTTACATTTCTGTGGGATGACTGGATCTATTTTTTTCCTGTTATTAATAAGCTTTAAATTTCAAATTTTAGACTTTTGTTTCATGGGTTTTTTCTGTTATTAATAAGCTTTAAATTTCAAATTTTAGACTTTGGTTTCATGGGTTTATCAAGAATAATATACCCTTCAGTCTATGAAATTAATCACAGAAATTGATGAAACAAAAAATACTTAAGCTATGTATATGCCCTACGTTGAGTCTTCTCGGTTTTCCCTTGGTGCTATTGAACTCGGGGCCTCCAGCATACTAAGCAGATTCTACCAGTGAGTTCCATCCCCGGCCCCTCAGATTCTGTGATACTGAGGTTTTTGTGAATTTTAAATCTGCCCCAGGAGACAATATTGTACCTGGGGAATATAAAACAAGTCTATGAAGCTGTGTTAAAGGTTCTGTCGTATTTACATTTCTTTGCAAGGATGGGTGGGGAGAAATGTTATCCAACATACAGTCTTAACTATTCTGAAATGTTCAGCCCAGTAGTGCTAATGTGCATTAGGGTGTTCACACATACTGACCTCCCTCCTCCTCCTATCTCATCCTAGACCATTGTTTTCTTTCCTCCTTTACCACAGATATATAGGGGGTATGTTGACGACCCTCGGAACACTGACAATGCATGGATGGAGACAGAAGCTGTGAACTACCATGATGAAACAGGTGACTGTAATCTACAGTATGTCTCGGTCAGATCCATGGCCAGCTGAATCTAAGACGTCTATTAGGATGTCAGACACCTAGAGGATCTTAGCTTCCTAAACCCCTTAACTTTTGAGTTTAGCTTATCTGCAAGGAATGTTGTTAGTATTAAAAAAATACTTTGAACAAGTCTGCAAAATTTTATCAGCAGTGACGCCCTTAATCTGCTGATGGCTTGTGAAGTTGGGTTCATAGGCTAGAATAATGTGATTGAAAGCCAACAGTTATTTGGTACAGCTATTAAACTATAAATTTGTGTATGCAAAAGCAAAGTGGGGCAGTTTGTCGAGGTAAGAAATGGCCTTTCCATTTATCTTGCTGTGTGATGTGTTGCCACTCCCGTGCTGCAGCCCTGGGATTGATGTGTTTGTAATAAGCATGTGTTGCTGAGCCAGGGCTGTTGGCTCCTCATCTGTAGGTCTTAGGACTTAGTGGGAGAGACAGTCTGTTATCACAGAGGAGAAGGAAGCCTGCTGTCCTCAGGATGACTTACAGCCTTTATGCATTGGCTTGCTCCTCAGAACAGCCTTTCTTGCTAAGCTGAGTGGTGTTTTAAGCATTTGGTGTTCATTTGAGGAGTAATGAAATGAGGCCATGTTCAGAGGACTTGGCGTTCTTGTGGCTCTTTTCTGAGCTGCCTGATCTTATGCTAATCACTTATCCTCGGGAGATCTCCTTTCAGTCTGCCTTTACCCGGCCTAGAAACTCCAGCACCAATTCCCTTCTATGGAGCAATTTCAACTCAACTGCAGAGTTCATCCCTTTGTAAGGGAATCTTTGTAAGATTCCCGTGCACATGGAGTTTAAATGGGATTTCTAGTTTAACTGTACACAATGTACACAATGTATCGCTTATTTGTGAGACTAATCACAAATGGCCTTTTCTCCAAAGACTGAAGGTGGACTGCATACCTCCTTCAATGGATGGCTGACTTTTCTTTCTCTGTTAGATGAAAACTCTTTGCTCAGAAATTTTAAGTCTTTGGGTCTAGTTTGCCTGTATAGATTGACTGGTTTATCTACCAAAAGGAATTAAGACACTAGACCTGTAGGCACTAGGCCTCTGTCCCTAGTCTTACTGATTTGTCTTTCTTAGACCTTTAGGCATCTCTAAGAGACTTCTTGGTAGGTCTAAGATGTATGTGTTCTTCAGTTGAATCCCTTGTTAGTAAAGTAATTGTACAGGAGGGCAGGAAAGGAAATGTTCCAGGCCGAGTGCTGTTTTCCCTGCTGTGACCAGAAGGTGGCAGTGTGGATCTGAGAACTGTTAGTTTGCAGTTCAGCTTTCTCATAGTGAGAGCCGGAGCCGGAGCCGGAGCTGGAGCTGTGGCTGCTGAACCTGTGTGTGTGTAAATATCAGTGATCAGAGCAGTAGAAGAAAGTCTAGATCTTCTTAGTTCAGATCAGACACAGCATGCTAGAGGACTGTACTGAGACACTTTAAATCAGCGGTTCTCAAGCTTCCCAGCTGCGGCCCTTTGATACAGCTCCTCATGTTGTGGTAGCTCAACCACACAACTATTGTCATTGCTGCTTTAAAACTGTAGTTTTGCTGCTGTTATGAATTGTAGTGTAAACATCTGTGTTTTCTGATGGCCTTAGGTGACCCATGTGAAGGGTCTCGACCCATAGGTTGAGGACCTCTGCCCCAGCTTCACAGCAGCTGTGCCTCTCTCAGTCTGTGGAGTGTGGGTAGATGTAGAGCTGAATGTTAGCCCCAGCACCTAGAGCCTGCGGCCACAACATTGTCTTTTTTGAAAGAACTTCTATTGACCTAATGTAGCGGTGATTTTTATATGGAAAATATAAACCACCACCTTTAATTGCCAGCTTGACTTAGCTTCTTCCAAACTTTGTGTACCTTCACAAATAAACAGATAAAAGGTGCTCGGGCTCTGTGCTCTGGTTTGTTGTTTGGCATTTCACATAAAAGTGGGCTGCCCTCTGTTACAGTTCTTTGCTTTTAGTATTTTTTTTTTTTTTTTTTTTGGACATAAAGTCTTGATATGTAGCTATATAGCCCAGGCTGTCTTGAGCTCACTCTATAGTCTAAACTGCCCTGAGTTCACTCTGTAGCTTAGGCTGTCCTGAACTTAGTATATAACTTAGTCTAACCAGGAAATCATGGGCGGTTCTCCCGCCTTTGACTCCCATACTGGGATTACAGTCATGGACGGCCATTTCAGGCTCAGTCACTTTCATGTTTAAAGACTGTGACACTCCATTGTGTATCTCTATCCTTTGAAAAGTTTGATTCCGTCCATTTTAAAGGATGAGATATGGACAATGGCATAGCAGTTTAGAGCACTAGCTGCTCTTCAGAGGACCTAGGTTTATCTCCCACCACCATTGTTCTAACTCATGAATGGTTTGTACCACAGTTCCAGGGATCAGTACCCTCTTCTGACACGGCCAGTACCTGGCACACAGACCTTCATGCACATTAGAAATAAGTAACAGTTAAAGAATGTAGTATGTAATACTAAATGTTTGTATATGTGCATAAAACATGCACTTATGTTGCCTTGGATAGTTTACTCTTTATTTCCTTTGGATAATTTTTTTTTTTTTTTTTTTGACAGACCCTCTCACCATGTAGCCCAGGCTGGCCCTGAACTGATAGCAATACTCTTGCTGAAGTTAGTTCTCTGGCCACTGGGACTACTGCAGTAAGCCATCACACTGCATGTAACCTTTATTTCAACATGTAGGATTTTATCCAGACTTCATGTATGCTAGGCAGGCACTGGCTACTGAACTGAATTCTAGCTCTCTAGACTCCTTGTATCTCCATCTGGAGCAGAGTATGGTGTATAAGATATTCTGAAAGTTATTGATTACAGGCTCATTGGGGTAAGCATTGACAGTTTATCCTGTAGGAAGAGCCATTTACATTATTTATACATGTATAAATATAATTATAAATATGTTACAGTTTCTGATGTGGCATCCAATTATAACAAAACTACAAAATGAGTTAGAAGTTTACTTTTTAGGCTTTTTAAAATTTAACTTTATAACTCTTCTAGAAGTTATTTTTTTGTAAAGGGTTTCATATAGCATGATATTTCTCTCTGAAGGAGAATAGTCTTTAAAGAGAAAGAATTTTAATATAATATTTGATCAATTTAGAATTCAGGTATTTTGGAATCTTTTGGTTTTTATTTCCTTGTCCACCTAATAGCAATTATTTAATATTATTTTTAGTGAGACTATTTGAAAATATAGAATCAGACTAAAAAATGCAGAATAAACAAATTTCCCTTTTTTGTGCTATCTCGTTGGAAACTAGGGGAAACAATGGACAATCTCACCCTGGAGGCTGGAGATGATGCTGGGAAGGTGAAATGGGTTGACATCAGCGATCAGCTCAAGCTCTATGCCAGTCACTCTCAGTTCATCAAACTCGTGGCAGAGAAACGAGATGCACACTGGAGTGAGGACCCTGCCACTGACAGCCACGGGCTATAGCTTGTCCCTGTGAGCGCCACAGACAGCAGGGACACAGAGTTTACACAAAGGACACTTGGAAATGTTTGTGAGGTAAAGTGATCAAGTATGAGGAAGCAGATCACTGAATTTTCAGCTTCTCAAAGGATTAGAGATCACCAGATTTTCTATGTATTTAAGCACGGCTGAACAAAATTTAAATAGCAAATGTGCTTTGGAGAATTGTAGTTACAATAAAAGTGAAAACCCAATTGGTGGTGATTTGTGTTAATATGTAAATAGTTCCTGCCCAGCGAGACTTCTTTTGGATGGTGCCACCTCACGTGCCACTTAATGCCTGACCTCTATCCCTTTAAACTCCTTCCTGTTTCGTCTCAGGTGCATGCAGTGCTGGAGGAGGGGGAGAGGGCGTTGGATTGAGAGGTGGTTGTGAGCCTCCATGCTGTGTGCTGGGAGTCAAACGGCTGTCCTGATGAGCAACCAGTGCCCTTCACTGCTCAACCTTCTCTTCAGCCTGAGCTACCATGGAATTTCAGTTATTGCGTTTATGTATTTATCTGTTGGTTTAGAGGCAGCATCACTGTATCTCAGTTATTCCTGTGCTCAGAGATGAAGGTCTGAATAGAAGTTCATATTCTCACTTTTAGAATATTGAAATTTTAAAACCATGCCCTGGTAAATCAGTAGATTGTAGAGATGTCACTTTACTATGGCTACATGACAAAGAATAGACACAGACAGGAATTAGTCGGGGTTAGCAGGGCCTTTGTGAGTTAAATGGTTTTGGGGGGAGGATAATAGTAAGGTTTGAAGTAGTTTTTCTGAGAGACAAGTGGCTAATGTTATTAATCCAAGATGAAGGAGAAAACATGTTGGTGAGGTCCCTCAGAAGGAACAAAGGGAAGTAATGCTCCCTCACTCAGTGAACCCAGGTGTCACGCCCTGGCCAGGCCTGTTCTCAGCCAGCCCAGTCAGCCCGAAGAGACTCATGCTTGTTAGTTTCATTTGCATCCCAGTGGAACCAGACTCAGGTGTAGGGAAAGGGGTTGCTGCGGTATTTTGTCTTCTTGGGATTTGAGAGTGAAGATCACTCCAGCTAGAAGGTAAGACAAAGAGGGTGGAGTGTGTGTTGGCAGGCCCCTGTGGTGGTAGACTGGAGCTGCGCTGCGCTGGGCTGGTTGGAGTCTTATAATGTGACAAGTCTGAGGAGCTCTGAGATGTTTGATTTCAAGGTGAACTCTCTTGTCATGTTGCTTTTAAAAGTCTAGCAGTGTCTGGCCCTGGGGTATGTCAGGGGCACTTGGACTTGATGAGGGTGGTTGCTCAGGATGTGCCTGAACCTGGCTGGGAGAGACTGCCCCTTGCCAGCACCAAGACTCAATTACTTTCAAAAGCCCTCAAGAAACTTTGAGTAGTCACTAAAACACTCGAACTGAAACCCACACAGATGTTTTAGTGAGAATTTTATTTAGAACAGATGGTCTGCAGATAATAAGTTTCCCTGTGGTGTTTGATGTTTCACAGAACTTTTTGCAGAGGATACAGGATAGTAAGAGTTTTCCAAGCTGTAGATAACAGCAGGTAACCCAGACAATACCTGCAATAGAGAAAACAGGTACATTGATAGCTTCTGGCCTTCCTGTGAGGAGTATTTTCTTCTTTTAGAGACCTTGGTAGAATCAGGAGGAATGCTGGGTAACTTACTGTGTATGGCTCCATCCCCAGGTATTTCACAGGTGAAGCAGTTGGCATTTGGAAAGATTGCTCAAGAGCTCCCGAGAGGGACAGAGCTAAGATTTGATCCCAGTCTCCCTGGTCCCAGAGAGTCCTCTTTCTCTGCTGTGATCTCCACCAAAGTTCTGACTCTGAGCTGCTCCTGAGGGAGGCAGTTATAGACTATGTGTGGAGATGGAGATTCTGCTACATAAACCGGCCTTTCATGAGCCGTGCCAGTGCGTGGGATTTAAAGCCTCTGTCTGATTGGCTGGTGCTGTTGATATTGTGCATCATTTTGGGCCAAGGATAGTCTATTTCATAGCTTTTTAATCTGAGGGTACTGGCCACATCTGAGGTTTTGGAAACATTCAGACACAAATATTTATCCTAATTTTACCTAATGTCATAGTTGTCTTAAAAGTTAAAAGTATAGTAGATAAAGATGGAACTTGAAAATTCTAGCTATTTTTTCAAGGATACTTGGGTTTAAAATGGTACATTTAGAATGTGTGTGATATATTTTCTAAGATATTTCTGAAGTTTTACTAAATATATTTATATTTTATTACACTGTGGTGCTTTGGATGGGACCCAGAGCCTTACACATGCTAGATTCACGCTCTTCCACTGAGCCCTCCCCCAGCCCACTAAAACCGTTAGAATACATGCTTTGAGAAACACACTTTGTAGATAAATTGGCCTTCTGAATTCTTGCTTTTATCATGGCATTAATTTATGAACACAGACATTGTCTGTGGTGACAAAACTCTTAAAAAAATACACCTAGTTCATGAAAGAGTTCTGGGGATATTACTCACCATGTGTGACTTCTGATGTAACATGAGGATTATTTCTGTTGAAATAGCCAGAGTTAGAGTTAGTGGGAGCTTCCGGGCTCCCTCTCCACCAGCCTCTCCTATTTCAGGGTTACTTTATTGTTGATTTGCTAGCATTGGTGTGACTGGGGGATAAGGCATAGGAAGTCCTGTGCTTTGGTTATGTGCAAATGCCAAAAAACTGAATACAACACAGAAGCTTACTCCTTCCACACAGTTTGTGGTGGCCGTGTGAAGGGAGGTAAGTCAGCACAGTGGTAAAAATCAAAAAACAAAAAACCAAACAATCTGATAGTTTTCCAAGGCAGTGAAACAGCACGTGGAAGGTTAGTCAGTGGAAACCCATTTTTTTTTGCCTTCACATTGGGATTAAAAATTTCCTTCAGGTTAGAATAGCTACAAATTTGTAATTTTACAAAAGGCTTTTCTCATTCCATTACCACGAATTGACCATTAGACAGAAGAAGTCGAGCTACAGTGTAATTATTTGAAAGTTTATGACCTAATGCTTTGTTGTTTTCCATAATCTTAAATTTTGTGAACCCCCTTGTGAAAGATACTCACTGTTGGAGATGCAGAAACTCTGATCTAAAGGTCTGGGAGCTGAATTCCTGAAGCCCGTGGGTTGTAACTGGCTTAATTCATTGGGTTGGTTCTGTCTTACATTTCTTGTAGTTTAAAGGAGTTACTCTTACCTTCCCTGACATTCAATGCCACTTTTATCAGTAGAATCAGAAATAAAATCTTACCCCAAGGAAGCCCTAAAAATAAGGAAAGAAAAGAGTTAAATGCTAACCTCAGTGCACTAGTGAGTTTGTAGCTTATGAAAAAAAAAAAAAAAAGATTTACCTGCAGCTGGTTCAGAATAGAAGTGATTAGCTGTAAAAGAAGAGAATGGTAAGTACTCTCGGTGGGCTTGCCTTCTGAGTTATATTTTCCATAGTGTATCAGTGTTCTGAACATAAATGGTTTATTGAAAATTATATTTTTATATAGGATTTTAAAATAAAGACATTTAAGTTTTGTTAATTTACCAAAAATACTTTTCTCTACTTTCTGACTCTTATTTACTGTATTTGGAAATTTAAAGTTGAAGAAACTCTGGAGTCTCACCACACTGGACCACTTTAAAAAGTGACCTTTTAGTGGTGGATGTGACCGTCCTGTTGAATGATTTGTCTCAGCACTATGAATGAGTGTTTTGTCTTGAGGATGTGGTTACACAGCTGTTTCACTGGACGTGTGTTGTTCTGTAGCTTCCTTAAAAGCTCAGCAGCTTGTTTAAGAAATTGACTTGGTCTAAGCGGTGAGCCCATCTATTTGTAAGGTCGCCTGTCCCAGAACATGTAGGAACAGGGAAGCCAAGGGAACCTTAGCAGTTCTTATTTGTAAGCTGTGCCCTGGGTAGCTGGAGTAGGCAAGAAAGGGGGAGAAGGGAGACATGGGGGTCGAGGGCTTGTCAGGCAGAAGGAGAGAGAAGTGTGGTGTGTGGGGGATATGATTAAACACTGTCATTGGCTTGGTAGGGCAGTTCGATAAGTATTGTTTGGATTTTTTAAGAAGGCTTTTGGTAACTTGAATTTTAAATTTCAGAGGCCTGTCAGGGTCTCTATTTTCTGTATTTCTGTGCTGGAGGCTTTTGGCAAAGCTGGCTCAACTCTACAGTAAGATCAGGACACAGCTTCCCACCACTCTGCAGCCAGGCTGAGATGGCTGATCTCATCTTCACAGGTGATCAGTCTGAAGTGTCTCTGAAGCATGATTAGTAAAGGTGTGCCTGGAGATTTAGAGATTGATCTTGGGGAATAGACTCTAATGTTTAAACAGGGCACACTATGGCAAGAACATCAGAGTGGAAATTGATTTTAGGCTTCCTGGAACATTTAAACAGTCTTCAGGATGACTTGAATTAGTTTGTATTTTAAAATCCTGAGGAAATTTATCTTACACACATAAGCTATTTTGGCCCAGCTTTCTGACCTTTGAATACTGCATGTTTGTGTTTCTAAGATACTGTTAATTATAAAAATGTTTTATTAATAGCTTTTAAGGGAATAACATGCATTTTGTTCATTGCAAAATATGTTCCTATTTCAGAAATGGTTGTGTGTTTTAGATAGAGAAATGAACGTTTTTAGTTTTATCTTTTGTAATTATATTCAAAGTATTCCTCTGATATTTTCACAAACTGATACCCTAAGGAACTTACTAATAAACAGTTCATTAAACAGCTGAATTTTGAGCAATTGATTAAAGAACATCCTTTGGGCTAGACATAGTAGCGCACACCTTTAAGCCTAGCACTGTGGAGGCAGAGGCAGGTGATTGCTATGAATTTGAGGTCAGCCTGGTCTACAGAGTGAGTTCCAGGCCACTAAGGACTACATAGACCCTGTATCCAAAACAAACAAGCAGGCCTCATCAGGGGTTTCTGTGGGGTAATGTTGCGAGTGTTCCGTGTTTGTGGCAGCTCATTAGTAATGGACTCCATCTTATCTCCCTAGAAGGCTCCATTCTGGCCCTTCACTCATCACTTGCAACAGTAACAGAAGACATTGCCTTGTCACTTTATAGCTCAATGAATTGAGTCAAAATAAAACTCTTCTCGTGCTGGGTTGGTTTTGCCTGTGGGTTTAAGAGGTGCCTTACTCTGTGTGGAAAGTGAGTGCAGTGCTTTTCTGAATGAACTGGATGAGTGCTGTGCATTTCAGGATGTGCTGGATGAGTGCTGTGCATTTCAGGATGTGCTGGATGAGTGCAGTGCTTTTCGGAATGAGCTGGATGAGTGCTGTGCATTTCAGGATGAACTGGATGAGTGCAGTGCTTTTCAGAATGAGCTGAATGAGTGCAGTGCTTTTCAGAATGAGCTGGATGAGTGCAGTGCTTTTCAGAATGAGCTGGATGAGTGCAGTGCTTTTCAGAATGAGCTGAGTGAGTGCAGTGCTTTTCAGAATGAGCTGAGTGAGTGCAGTGCATTTCAGGATGCGCCGGATGAGTGCTGTGCATTTCAGGATGTGCTGGATGAGTGTTGTGCATTTCAGGATGAACTGGATGAGTGCTGTGCATTTCAGAATGAGCTGAGTGAGTGCAGTGCTTTTCAGAATGAGCTGAGTGAGTGCTGTGCATTTCAGGATGAACTGGATGAGTGCAGTGCTTTTCAGAATGAGCTGGATGAGTGCTGTGCATTTCAGGATGAACTGGATGAGTGCTGTGCATTTCAGGATGAACTGGATGAGTGCTGTGCATTTCAGGATGAACTGGCTCGTACTTTATGGTATTAGGTGTTTGTTATATCTTTAGAGCCCCTATAGATCAACAGAGCAAAGTATAGTTACCGTTAGAAGTTGAGTAGGTGTCAGAACCTTGAATAAAAGAAACAAAATGATCCAAGAGTCAGAGGTTAGCATTTTAACTTTGAGTTACAAGTTACAAGTTAGCCTGGCAGATGGAAGGAAATATACTTTTAAGGCCCTTAGCATTTTAAAAGCTGCCATTAAATCCATATCACTGATGGTTTACAAGCCCTCCCACACCCTTTCAAACCATCTCCAGTTTGCTTTGAGGCCTCAGCACAGTAGGGGCCTCTTATAAAGGTCACCCACACTTGCTCACTACATTATACATAGGAGAAACTCATCATGAAAAAGAGCCAGTGGTCATTTCTCACAATTTCAAAAGTATTTAAAAACTGAATTACTATGGTATAATAAACATGCAGCTTTGTTTTTTTGGTTCTTAGCTAGATCAATCATCTTGTACATAATTAACACTACACTTCAGGAAAACCCTGCTTAGAAAGATAAATACACCGCTTGTACTCTGACCATAACCTTGAATAGAGATCCTAGCACATTACATTTAGTAACGCCATATCCCTGTAAATGTAAGGGCCACAGCCTACAAGTGAAATGGACATTAGAACCCTTGCTGTCCTGATTCAAGAAGATGAGTTTGGCTCCTCCAAAGGCTTAGAGATTAAGGTGCATCTGCCCCTGGCTGTCCCCAGTTAGTGCGACTGGCCCCATGTTCCCTCCATGTGATTAGCTTGGCTTAGACACTCCAGTTTCCAGAGATATGTGTGATTGTACAGTACATTCTTTAAATCAAACAAAACAAGTTTTAATTTTTAGTCAAATATCTTCTTGAAGGAAGGTTTAAATATATTTACCTGATTTGGATCAAAAGGGAAGGGAAAAGGAATTGGAATCTACAAAAAGGGGGAAAAAGATGAATCGTGAGTGCTACAAACCATGCCTGGTTTCCTGTTCTTTATTCAGTCACTATTTTAGTGTTCTGGTTGTTGCTGAGCAGTTTTATGCCTCTAGAACTGGGGTGGCAATAAACAAGGACACTGTCCTTACGAAGCTCAATTTGATATGCTATTTTCCTCTTAGGAGTTATAATTATTTTGATTAATTAGTTAAACATGTCTAAGGTTCTCGAAAACCCACCAATTTCTCTGCCCCAGATGTCACTCTGGCTTGCTTTTAGATGCAGCCTGCCCTCTGCTGGTGGGGAGCTCCCTCTTCTTTTTGTTGCTTAGGACCTGTCTTGGGGAGTGTCTGAGTCACAGCCTAGCCAGCATCTGCCTCTGGGAGCATGCAGCAAAAGGACCCTGTCATGCACTTGGTATTTCCCCAACCCTCAGAGACAGTTAGAAAAAAATCAACTATTAGGAGACCCTGAGGTTGTCAGCAAGGACAAGGTAATTTTTTACTTTGACTTTTGAGAAAAAGTTATAAAAACCTAAGGAACCTTTACTTAAAGAAAAGAAAGCAACAAAGTCGTTTAGTGACAGCTAAAGAATGCTGTCACAAAGGCTACCATTTGCTTCAGGAAGCTAAGGCTGACCTCATGGTCAGTGTCATTAGCCCAAGGACTAGGTGTGTGGGAACAGGGGAAGAGGCCACAGCACATTTGCCAGTCAGTTCACTCCCCTCTACAAGCTGGGCTGGGAGAGGGCTGAACAGCTGACAGTTTTCTTTTTAAAACATCATATTTCTGAGTTAAAACTTGGGAAGTTTGATAGTCATCACCCAACGATACATGTGAGACTTCCCACACTTGCTTACCAGAGGAGTCTGGGGAAAGGGAAACTGAGGAAAGAATGGCAGGATTTGTGGTGGGTAAAAGTTGAATCTCTGTAAAAGGAAAGGGTGGGAATCATTCTGATTGCAAATGACAGGTTTTAAACGATGAACATGCTGTTTGAGTGTAGGAGCGTACCTGTTCACTGGAACTTCCTCCAGATTGCCCAAGCTAGAAAAAAAGAAAAGCAATAAGGTAAAGCAGCTGTTGATAATGCCTTATCCATTAAGACATTTTATTATCTTGTATGAGAACCGCTAAAAAGCCTATGAGCATTATGCCTGACAGTCATGTATATTTACCTCTGAAATAAATTACATTTAACAGGGAAATGCTGAGTTAATTTTGTCCAGTGACTTGAAGGTCAAGCACTTTTTGGCTTTAAAGTTACATCCAAACCATGTTATTTACTTTCTTAAGATTACACACCGCATGCCTTATATTCGCATCAATACTGCTCTAGATTTGTTTTCAGCATGTAACTGTTCAAAAGAGTATGAGTGTCAACTTAGATTTTTGTGGTTGTCCCACAGCCTTTGAAAGTCCCCTTGTTGGCAAATGCACGTGGAGAGGGTTTCATGCTTCACTGGTGCTGGGCACTGTTTACAATAAACGCAATTGTTCCTATAGGTCTCACTAATTGTGGGAAGCATGGCTGTAGTTAGTGCACAGCAAAAGGCTAAGCTGCTAGTGGTGTGGTATCACTGAGCTTTACATATTCTAAGATGATATCTTAAAATGCATCATTATTTTGCAGATCACCTACAGAGCAAATGTTCCTGTCAAATGGACACGATGCATTAGCATCCTATGGCTGAAACACATAATTATTTCAGAGATGGTAACAGATGAAGAAAACACCTACTAAAGTTAGTGAAATATGTATGCTGCAGGTTTCATCAGCATAGTGTTTCTACCCAGACAAGCAGCACAACTCATTTGGAACTTTAGGCAGTAATGCTCATCTGTGCTGGGAATGTAACTGGATGGAAAAGCATTTGCCTTGCATGTGCAATACCTTGGGTTTGAGCCCCAGCATTACCAAGAATGCATCACAACAATAGTTCTTGTTAATGCTGCAAGATTAGACTGATATAATAGAGACATCTTGCACAGAGGCATAGGTTGTTATCCAAATCTTGTTTGCAAAATGGTACAATAAATATACATCCATGTGTAATATTTTAATGATCTGTCACACTTCTGAACTGTATGTTTCAGACATAAGTTTTTAACATTAGCTTAGAGCTAGTGTGGGTTTTCTTAAATATTCCTCTCTGTAAAACCAAGTCTACTAGGCAGTGGTCGTGGTGTCAGAGCACCTTTGAGAGAAGCCTTTTAAGAAAACCTTAGATGATGTAAGGTAGTGTTAGAAACAAGCTCAATCCAACTGCTAAATTTTGACCTGAGGCCCTGTAAAGCACTTGTTTTATATTACTAAGTTTGCCAAGAGCTCTCTGTTTCAAGTAGGGCCATTTTTAATCTTTTTTACACTCTGGAGTTTTTCTGACTCAGTTGACAGGGAAAGCATGAGTTAGTTCCTTGTCCAAGGTCACCTAGCTAAGGTCTCCAGAAACAGTTCTGTTACACACAGAGCCTTAGACCCAGGAAGATTCCAATCCCGTTGCACTACTGGACTCAACTTTTCTCTTCTGTAAAGATGCGAGATGCTTTCTAGCCCAGAAATATTAAGATTCACAGTGGTGATTGAGAGAGCAGCCGAGAAAGTACTCACAGGGATGGGCAGAGCAGTAATGGTGCTCAGCAGGCTGACCAGGAGGAGAACCTTCATTCTGAAGGGAGAGTCTGGAAGTGAAGGATGAGGTGATCGATCTCCACGTCCTGTTTCCATGGTGAACACACGATTGAAGTAGCCGTGCTGAGAGTGGTCAGGCAAAACCTTGCCTCTAGATTCACAGTTTTGTTTTTTTTTTTTTTTTTTTTTTTTTTTTAAGCTTGGAAAACCTTTAAAAAGCTTTAAATGCCTTTAGACCAGTCTCTGACTTGCTACATTGTCTGCCATCCCGCCTCTTCCTTACACCTCACAGTTCTGCCTTGAAGTGATGTGAGATTGTGGTCTCTGCATATAGATCTCTTGTCTTTAATGTTATAGTGGGGAGGGGATCATTGCTGTCTCAAAGTAGAGAAAAGTATTTTACAGAATGTACAGATAGTTTATGCCTATATGAGACTGACCAGTCCGTATGCCCCGGATGCTGTTGTTGACAATTACAGTTAACGTAGAAAGGAAATTATGGGAGCCCAAACAGTAATTCAGTTTCCTATAGAGACCCAGGAGTCTTTTCTGACTTGCAGAATAAAAGAGTCACAGTGATTCTGCTACTCGATAGCTCTAATATGTTCAGTTTGCTCCTTGCTTTAGCCTTGATGACCATGGGACTAGTCTGATTAGCCTCTGGGAAAGAATTCATTATTTTGCTAATGTAGGTTGCTTGTGCTAGCAGAAGGCACATAAGGAGACAGTGAAGCTGCCCTGTTGCCTGATTCAAGGACAACACTGGGTTTTCTCAAGATAGTGTTTGACTGCTTGTACTGTGGTTTGTTTGAATCCTAGCTTGGAAAATGTATATAAGCGCTTTTAGAAATAGCTCGGGGTCCTTGTGGTTTTGAACAACAGGATCCTCAATTTTTTTCACTTTTTGTTTCTTCAGCCAAATGTCTACCCCTGGTGACCCTGGTGACTTGTCAGCTGGATCCGACAGGAAATTATATGAGAAAAAAATTGCAAGGCATAATAGGTTCATAAGAATGAGCACAATATGAGTAAATTCAATAAAGCAACTCAACAAGGTCTGCTCTGGCCAGTTGGTTCTGAAGTGAATTTCACATTCATTTAGAACTAACTCACCCTCTGCATTTTCAACTACATCATTGTACTATGGAGTTTAGCTATAGAGAACTTAACCATATTTTCATGAAGACTTGTCCCTAACATCTGCCGAAGACTCTATGGATCATCTGTCGGCTGCTACAGTAATATGCAAACTCAACTCTGCTTGAGTTCATATCACTTTGCTTGCACATAGATGTTCTCTTTTTCTTTCTCATATTTTCCTTTTATGTTTTCTAGATTCAGACTTTAAAAATTCTTTCTTCTTTTGCTAAGTAGACAGAATAGAAATCATTGAACTACCTAACCCAAGACTATCCCACATCCTTTGAGCAGTATAAATTATATCGCATTAATTACCTGTACTTCAATGGTCCTCGGAGCAACAGATTCAGGAAGCAGTGTGGACTGACATCCCTACACCTGGCTAGTATTTAAGCTGTGTTACTAATGTCGACATGGTCATGGGAAATATGACTCACAAATTCACAGCTAAGCTGAGCAGTTGGCTTCAGACTAGGAACTCTGGTTTCTATAGATCACAATTACCGAGATGGGCTTACAGAACGATTCTGGAAAGACAGCTTCATCACCTTGTCTGAGACCAGAGTGATTCTTTATCATAACCAACTGGTCATTAAGAACTAACCACCAAGAACATGAAAGCACTTCAGTGATCTTTCTCCCTGGATCCTTAGACTTGGGGTAAGATTTGAGCATCTCCATTCTTAATATTTTAATCTCAAAATAAAAATGATTTTCAAATAAAATTTTTTAGTAAATGTTTAGATGGCATCCTTAATATTAAAATCAGTTTTTCTTATTTTTAAAGCATTTTTATAAAACTTTCTGAGAGTAAAAATAAAATTTAGACCTAATTGATACCAGCTAGTATAATTACAAAACATAGTTTCTAAAACATAATTTCTAAAAATTAGTTTCTAATCAAGATGGTTTTGGTATACACAAACATACTGGGAAGTTTAGAATAATTTTGAAAATTAATTTCAAATTTGATAAAAATAAATAATTAGGTTTTGGTTGGCCAAATTGAACCTAATTATCTATAAAGGATCTGGTTTAATGTGGTTTTAGTTAAAGAAAAAGGGACTTGCCTCATAAAAGATAAAAACAATTGAAGATAATTGTACAAATAACTTCGATTTCTATAGAAAACTATGTAACCTTCCATTTCGTTCAAAGGATGCCAGACACTTTTGGTGCCTCACTTCAGACACTGGAAAGGTGTGTGGTGTCATTTATACTTTATGCCTCAGTTCTTAGCATTACAGAAAAACCCAATTAGAAACAGATTTTCTAAGACACAATGAGGCCACAGGAGTGGTGCTGATCGCTCACGGTGTTGGCCATTATGGCTCCCCACAGCTCATCATCTGCCCCTTTCACTTGATTTTGAGAAACGAAACACACAGAAATCTTTCAGGCTTCTTTCTCTCTGATGCACAAGTGTGAATGCACAGAAGTTGGACTGGTTGGATAAAGCAATGTAGAATAACCCACATTTTAAACTGCACTGGCTTAAAAGCAATTGAATTCTCCCTCCCCATTAAAACTTACATAATGATAAAGGACACTTATGATTAATTAGTTTGTAACAATTTGTTTGCTATAGAAAACATCTCAATCTTTTCTTTAAATGCACTTTTTACTTCAATCAGTAAGCAAACAAATTCCATTTTGATCTTTAATGTAAGCCCTGGATTGCTCTTTTATATTTAACTGTTTAAATAAATAACTGGAAACAAGCTTGAGCAGGCATTTGATGCTTTATTGGCTCTTTATTAGACATTAGGATACTGAAAATGAGGCACGTTAACCACATAAGAGCAGTATTCCACTTCCTTTACATGCATAAGGTGTTACAGACAATATGAACACATTTTTCATGTTTAACTGTCAATTATAAAAGTAGATGCAGATTGACATTACTATGAATTGCATTGTTCCCAGGCAGTGCAGTCTTTTGTCGACACTGAATCTACTTAATTTTAAGGGTTTATTTCCTAAGGTAATGTTAAAGCCTGCACATGTGTATGTCACCACCAAGCAGTTACTATCATCATCTGTTCTTACATGCAAACAAGCATTTTGCTAAATATGAATCTATAGTGTCCGGGCTGCATGAATTCAGAAGTGTTAAAACTGAAGAAGCCGATGGGAAGTTTTCAATTCTTTCATGTCTTAATTCAAAACAGGAGGTTTTCATCTACGTCTTCTGTAAAAATAAATAGATAGGTGAATGAGTAAATAAATAGATACACTCTTAGAAAGTCACCTGGAGAGCCACAAAACTAAGGAAGGTTAGAGTTGTAGATATTCAAAACCATCTAAAAGGGCAGCCTGGAAATGATTCTCAACATAGTTTGAACTTTTGAAAATGTCTTTAGGCTTCACTTCTGGTGCAGAATCCCTAGGGGTGCACAGCCATCATGTGATACCTAGGCAGTTCTGGATTTCTTTGTGCAATTGATGGGAGGACCAGGCTTGAGAAGGGCCAAGTATAAAGGGTGTCTGAGGCTCCATAGAAAAGGTAAATGTCTAGGCAAAGCTCAGTTCAAGTTTGAACTGAGTTATCTGCAGACATGCCTTTTGCTGCTTGGATGACACACAGTATGACCTCTGGTGGACACAGGACCCCTCTGGATCAGGATAGTCTTGCCAGGACCACCTGGACATCCCTGTTTCTACATCAATGGACCTATGAACGTTTTCTGCCTTGGATCTTCTTGCAATCAGCATAGTCCCCTCCCTTTGCGACACTTTCTTCCTTTGTCCCTTCCTTTTAGGGGAATTTCTTATTCTTCTCTCTAAGCCAGCATATGTTATATACATGTGTGATTCCTCGGTGTTCAGTCATAAAAGCTTCTTTGGCATAATAATTCTCTTCCTTAGTGTTGGATCATTCCTCGTATGTCTAGATTTCTTTCTTTTGCTGGGGTATAAACTCATGCACATTTGAGGTAGAAATTCTACCGCTGAATCATATCCATAACTATCCAGACGTATATTTCAATTTCCAAACTCTCTTTAAATGATGACTCCTATATGGAGCTATAGATTGTATTTGTCTTGTAAGGAATTAAACATTCAGCGTGTCCAAATGGAATTTGTCATTGCCCCAAATTTGCTCCTTTCTTTGTGTTTCCTACCTCAGGGGAAAGTGCCTCTAGTTACCTTGCCTGGCCCAAGGCAGGAACATTTCATGCGTTCTCTTGATTCTCTCAGCTGTCTGCTCCCTGCCTAGTATGTCCTGCCAACTATGGCCTCCTTACATCCCAAACCCGCACCGTGTGAGTATGCTTCTATTTTGAGATGTCTTGACTGCATCACTTTTCTCCCCACGATCAGTTCTGAGTCAGGTTTTTATTGGCTCTGGGATTTACCACAGCATCCTCAACCATTCTTTATTGGCTCTCCAGTGTAACCACAGGACTCTTGTTTGATAATGATACCCCGACAGTACTAGAGTAAAGGCTTTAAATGGCTCTCTCCTGAGCCCGGTGTGGTCTGACTCATCCCAGAAGTTAAACCCGGGAAGCTTTTTCTAAGTGTTGTGAGTAGATGCAATAGGTGGTCTATTGGTTGGGTTTTCATCCGCCTGACACAGGCTGGAATAATCTGTGGGGAGGGAGCCTCAGTTGAGAAAATGCCCCCATCAGGTCAGCCTGTAGATGGCTTATGTGCATTTTGATGATTGATGTAGAAGGACCAAGCCCACGGAGAGTGGTGGTTCCCGCCCTCGGATAGGTGGTCCTGAGTCATATAAGCAGGCTGAGAAAACCTTGGGGAGCAACCAGTAAGCGACACCCCTTCATGGCTTCAGATTCAGTTTCTGCCTCCAGGTTCTCATTTTGGCTTCCCTCAGTGATGACTGTTAGCTGAGAGCTGTAAGATAAAATAATCCCCCTTTCTCTGTGTTGATTTGGTCACGGTGCGGATCGTATTACTAGAGACCCTGTCTGAGACATGGTGAGTCACCATCACCAAGGCCCTCCTACCACTTTTCTGAGCTATATTATAACTAAAGATGAGAGTGACCGACGGCTGGCTGCATACCCATATCTGGCCAATGGCAGGGCTGTGCCATCTGAACATAGCTAGTTTATGTGGTGATACATTGCATGTTTGATAAAAATAGTTTGCAGTATCAGAGAACAGAGCCACCAGAGTGCCAAACCATGAAAGTCAGAGAGATAGAAACAAACAAATCCTCTCCTTACCCAGTCAGTTCCTCAGGCCTGTCTCTAAGAACCTCTTTGTCCCCAGGAGAAAAGGGAAATGCCAGCAAAGCTCAACACCCCCTCCTCTCTTTCTGCCAATGATCTCTCTTTCTGCTTCAGCTTTCTTAGAGCTAGATTGAAGGTATGTGCCACCACTGCCTGGCTTTGTTAGGCCTTGAACTCACAGAGATGGGGACATATCTCTGCCCCCTAAGTGTGGGTCTCCACTCGATGACCTTCAGTGGGGTTGGCAGAAGGAGATATAAGGAGGAGAAGGTAGAAATTCTTCTGTTTGCCTTTGCACCCAGTCAGTCTGAGGAGACAGGACATGCCCTGTTCGGCCTGAGGTGAGAGGTGGCTGTGGTTTGTTCTCCATGTCTCCAATATTTCAGTTGTCCTAATATCTGGCCTCGGGATTTTATTATGATACCACATAGAATTTATGCAATAACTTTAGATCACAGGAAATTGAAATTCAGGAAGATGCTGGCTAAAGTTCATCTTCTCCTGTGATCTCATTAGTGCTCGCAGGGAAGAAAGTACATTTATAAAGAGATGTCATTCTTTCTTTGCCTTGCCCTGCTGTTTCCCAGGGTGACAACATGTTTACTTATTCTAACTGAACGTTTAATGATGGCCTTAATGGCTTTAGTATGTGATAAATCTTTCCCAACCTCAAAATAGCATAATGGCAGCCAGACCGCAGTGACAAACAAGACTATTAGCTTTGCAAGTCACTGGGCTTGGGTTGTTCTTGCTCCTCCCAATGCAGAGCCTGGGCAGGCTACTGCGGAAGAACTGCCAGACATTTTTGCAAAGGAAACAAAAGAAAAAGCTCTTTCTCTTTAAGTAAATGGCCTTTATTCAAATTTGCCTTTTTATCGAGTCTTTAAAATTTCAAGTCCTGGAAGAGGATGTAAATGAAAACATTCTGTCCCATCTGAGCTCCTCATGTTGATGATAGAGGGCCTCAGCAGGATCTTGGGATGCTGTCTTTTTCAGCAGGGAGTTGAAAAGACAGATTTAACTGTTTGGGGGGGGGATATATTTCAGCTTGTATAAATACTCTCCTTGGGGAATAGGTGTTAGAAAGTGTGGTGATGTATTGTATATTTAATAAAATTTGTCTGGAATATTAGAGGACAGAGTCACCCACAGCCAAGCTCTGGAGGCCAGGGAGTGGTGACCCACACCTTTAATCCCATCACTTAGGGGACAGAGATAGCTCTGGATTTCTGTAAATTCAAGGCCTAAAAGCCAGGCAGTGGTGGTGCATACTGTTAGTCTCAGAATTTGGGAGGCAGAGGCAGGTGGATCTCTGTGAGTTCAAGGCCATCCTGGTCTGCAGAGTGAGCTCTAGTACAGTCAGGACTACACAGAGAAATCCTGCCTTAAAAAAACAAAACAAAAACTAAACAAAAAAGGCTGGAGAGATGGCCCTATCCTCTGATGTTCCAGACTATTTTATTAAATATACAAGAGAAATTGACCATTTTGTATCAGTCTGGGTCTAATAGCTTATTCCTTTATTTTGAATACTAATGAAGTCCAGTTTCCAAAATGGCTTCAAATGATCCTTTTGGCCCATGTTCTCCACAACAGAGTAGGGTTGTCCTGAATGACCACCAGAATATGGCAGGATATGGACGTCAGCCTCGGGTTACTAAGGGTAGGTAGCTACCACATGGGTGGGGTCCAAAGCCCCCCTGCAAACAACCAGGTGACTAGAAGCAGATCCTGCAAGTAACGTCTGCATTGATTAACAGACTGATCTCATGACCTTAAGCCAGAACTTCCTGGAAAAGTGACTCCGAGACTCTTGACCCTAGAAAATTGAGATGTTAAACTACTGATCTGGGGATTAGTATAGTAACTAAAGAAAAGGAGCTCACAGAAACTGGCCTGTCACTGGTGTTTATTCCCAGGGGACCACTGAGAGCATCAGGGGAATCCTGCTGAACATCCACTGACTCAGTTCCGACACTTTCCGGTCTGTGAATTCCAAGTCATTATACATTGGCATGAAGTTCATATAGCTTCTGAGGGAAATTCTGATACTTGACAGTGTCCTTTCTTACTGCTTGACTGTGTGTGCATGTGTGTGTGTGTGTGTGTGTGTGTGTGTGTGTGTGCCTGTGTGAGTGTATGCATCTGTGTGAGTGTGTGCATGCATGTGTGTGTGTTTATGTGTATGTATGTGTGTGTCAGTGTGTGTGTATATATGTGTGTGCACACATGCATGCATGCATGTGTACCTGTGTGTCTGAGTGCATATGCATGTGCGTGTGTGTGTGTCTACACATGCAGTACACATGCATAGTGTGCACGGAGGCCAGAAGACAACCTCGGTGTCATTACTCAGGCTTATTTTACATTGTCATTATTATTGTTGTCTTGAGACAAGGTTTTTCTATATAGCCTTGACTGTCCTGGACTCTCTATGTACATAAGGCTGGCCGGGAACACAGAGATCTACCTGCCTGTGCCTCCTGAGTTCCGGGATTAAAGGTCTGTGCATGCATGGGTGTACACACACACACACACACACACACACACACACACACACACACACACACACACACACCCTTAATAGCAAACTTGCTATTATGCCACAGGACTCAGCATTTATCTAAAAAAGTAGGAATTGTTCTTTGATAACAAATTTACCTTCTTTAATCCCGAAGCAGTGGCCCCATTCCTTCAAGGTGATGTGTTTATCCTTGTTGGGGTCACATTCCTCAAAGAAGCGTGTTATGCAGTGCTCCATGGGCACCAGGGAAGCTCGCAGAGGAGCAAGTTCAGAATGTGTCAAGATTCTGCAAGAGGACAATGACAGCTTGTTAACTGCATGGCTTCTGTGTGAGGACTTAAGAGTCCATCACCAAGGGCATTTCCTTCCAGAAGGTTACTGTGTATGCCAAGTGAATCATACTCAGTGAAAAGCTACCGGCAAGAACGGGTTGTGGGGTTTAGGCTTGCCTCTTTGCTGGGAATATGCATCCTCCACTCTCAATCTCGATATGTATGTCTGGAAGCTGGGCTTGTCTGAGCAGGAAGTCAGGCTTGTGTGAGCCAGAAACTGGGCTTGTGTGAGCTGGCTCCCACTCACTGGCCAGCCTGGAATTGTCCCGGAGTGGTACTTGGCCCATGTTGAGCCAATTAGATTACCTTGTAGATTTAGTTCAAGAATGAGAATAGAAAGCATCTCTGTGGGAAACACAGAGATTTAATAAGTTAACTCAGTATGGTAATTCAGAAGCTGTGCTGCTACCATCTTCAATTATTTTCAAGTGATTTTTAATGAGATTCCTAACCACGATGGTTTGTACTTAGTGTTTGAAAATGAAGCTGGAAACATTCCTGATGGTGTCTGGAGTTCTATTTCACATAGATATCATTACCAGGGAGTGTCCTGGGGTGGGAAGTAAAGGGTCTTTACCTGTCTGCAGGATGTCGGTCCAGCTCATTAAACTGCCAGTGTACAGGATACACATACATGTGGTAGTTTTTCTTAAAGTCCCTCAAGAGAAGCTCAATGGGATGGTCACCTGCCAAGAGTCTCTTCTCGTCCAGGTAAATTTTCTTGACCTGAGATTAAGAAGGCAGAAGGCTATTACATTACCTACCAGGTAAAGTGCCTCCAGTTGTTGCTTGTTAAATACTTGAAAGGTAACAATATGACAGAGGGGAACCTGCTTCCCGTCCCCTCCCCCATCTTCCCTTCCTCTCCCCTCCCTCCCCTTTTAATTCTGTTTGTTAAAAAAAAAACTCAGCAAAATAAAACTGGTTTATTGACAGGCCTTTCACACACATGAACTGAATTCTGCATAGTAATCTGTCTCCTCGTCTTGAATGTAAATTTTTTAAGGTGGAAGTTTTATGTGTCCGTTGCTGTATCTCTAGAACGCAGGTCAATTCTGGCACCCAGGATATATTCAATAACTAACCGATGAACCAATCTTCTCTTAAAACTTCTAGAACCAATGTCCTGCACTTTTAAATCTTAATGTGTGCTGGCACAATGAACAATTAGTTTCCCTTACATCAGAACCTGTGAAAATGTTAGATTTAAACATGTTGGGCCTTCTGTCACAGATACAATGTCCCCCAAAGGCCCATGAGTTCGAGGTTTGGTTCCCCAGCCCATGGCACTGATGGGAAGTGGTGGAATTGTTCAGAGGCAGGGCCTAGCTGTAAGTTTCCTGGTCATAAGGGGTCATGCCCTTGAAGGGGATGTCGGGAGCCTCTTCCTTTTTGCTTTGCTTCTTAACCCACTATGAAGTGAATATTTCCTGCCGCACAGTTGAACTACCTCAACACAGACCCAAAGCAACACAGTCAACACTGGTCACAGGCTAGAACTTCCAAAACCGTGAGCCAAGAAAACTTTCTTCAAGTTGTGTTATCTGAGGTATTTGTTACCATTATGAAAAGCCGATCCCATAAATGCTGGATTTGTTAATTTTGCTGGATCATAGCTTTCTGTAGATGCAACTTAAGGAACACCTTCCATGCTACTGCCCCTTGAGTAGAATGCAGGGAGGCTGGCTGTACTAGGAAGTTGTGCATGGATGGTGACCATTATTGAATGTAATGCATGCAGGTTAGCCAGATGCAGAAAATTGGAGCCGATTTCCACTGGCCCACAAGGCAGTGTGCTTTTACCACACCTCCCCATCTGGGTCCTGCAGACAGACTCTCAGGTGACTTACTTTGCTTCTCTGTTTTTCATTTAGGTAGCCATCATGTTTGGGATTCGGTTCGTAAAGCTGCATCAGGATATTTTTGAGCCAGTCTCTCATCCGAAGAGGAAACTGAGCCACTTCAAAGTCCGTACAAGGAGGAATTGCTGGGATAAGCAGAAAACATAGTGTGACCATACTTAAAATAACGAGTCCTCATCAAGGGAAGCTCAATGCCTTCCTCCTTATAGTGGTTTTTACCCCTGGCAGCACAGCAAACATGAGACATCTCTACACTTAAAGAAGCCCACGCTTGTTTCCAGATGGCCCCACATCTGACACCAGCTGTCAAGAGGGCTCAGCTCATCACTATCTCCCTGGGCCTCAACCCTGTGGCTACTGCCTCAGAACAAAGCCTCAGAGTGTGGGGCAAACACAGAGAACACAGTGACATACCAGCCTTCACGGGCTTCTGCCAAGAACTCATATGGATGATTTTGTTCACATGAGTGAGTAGACACAGTCAAACTATAACAATTAATATGTTGTGTGTGGAGAAGCTGAGGCTGTACTAGTGTGAACAACTTATCTGCAAGGGGAGCCAAACACAACTGAGGAAATTCCGAGGCAAGAAGATGGTGTTAAACAGCTTCTGGAAGAATATATTGCAATAACATTCTTGGCCGAGACTTAAGTGAAATTGGGAGGGAGGTTAGTAAGTCAGAAAACCCCAGTCTTTGATGACTATGTTAAGCAGTGATGCCTTGGAACTCAGTGTGGAGAACTGGAGTTGTCTAAGTTTCCTGAAAAACAGTAAAGCAAAACTGTGGGTCCAACAGGGTCCCAAGGACGTAGACTCTCCTACGACTAAGGCCTGGGAATTCCTGAGTTGGTTTTAGTTTCAGAATGATTTCATAACTATATAAACTTTTTTGTTTGTATATATAGAATCTAGAGAGGCATAAAAATCACCCCCAAGCCCACCCAGAAACAAAGTTTGGCAGTAGTGGTCAGTGTCTTACATTTGCAAGCACCAAAATAATCCAGCTGCAGTTGGTGTCCCTTTTTGGTCCCTTCCAGCCTGCACTTGGTAGCAAACAGGTAACAGGAACTCTCATAGGTCTGGTTGTCAGTGCCACAAACCTAGGCAAGGGGAGCAAGGAGAAGTGGTAAAACTGAATACTCACCGCAGAACACTTGCCCAGACTCAGAATGTCGGGCAAAGACATGCTTAGATATAGTCTATTAAAATAACAAATTTCTGATTTGTAACCAGGAGAAGGAAATCTACTAAGTTAAACCCATGATGATAATTTAGCTCCGGATAGATCTCCATAGCATGGTAGTGAATGTCCTCAGGATAGAATAAATTAAAAAGTTTGCCTGCTCACTTTTAGGATGTAAATTTAAATATTTTATTTGCTAGGGTGGAGTGTACACACTACAGTCTGTGTTTCTGTGTATGCGTGCCCATTATACAATCTGTGTGTGTGTGGCGGGGTGGGGGCTTGGGTTATGTCAGGGGTCTTCTCTGATCTCTTCCTTCCTTACTGTTGAGGTGGAATCTCTCAAGTGACCCCGGGGCTCATCTATACTAGTCAGCTTGCTCCAGCAGTCACTACCTCTGGCTCTGAGTGTTCCGGAGTTATAAGGACACTTCCGTTCTCACCTCACATTTATGTGGATGCTGGATTCAAACTCCCAGCCTCAGACTTGCACAGAAAGTCTTGCCCACGAACCATCTCCTCAGTTCCCCATTATTACTTTTTATGCCCTAATTGAGATAATTTGATTCTTTGGGTATCTGTTCCCACTTAATATTACTTCAAATATTAGATAATCTGTGCACCCACTTAAAAATAGAGTACATTGCAAACTTTTTCCACTCAAGAAACTAGAGTTTTGATGTATCTTGAGGACTATTGTGCAGAATACTTACTTGGTCAAGGATTTTTGCTGGGGGACAAGTCTCTGGATCTTGGCAAACGCAGTGGGGTTTCCCCTGCTGATCTGCTTCGCAAGTGTGCCCCCTTTTACACTGGAAGTTCATGCAAGAATCTAACAGGAAAAAGTGGGAAGGGAATGTAGACACAGAGAAATTGTGTATTAAACACGAAGTCATCCAGACCGTTAGCTTTTCCAGACAGCTTCTCTTTCATGAATTAGACAGAAAAAATGGATTTTGAAAACATGAAAGCAGAAAGATGCTGGACAGTGCTTTAACTGATGTGCTCGTCTGCAGATAGACTCTGGCCTCAGACTTGTGCATGGGACTTGAGATGTCTGCAGACAGGAGTCCGCATTAGAGCTGGAAGAAGACCACAGCTCCTCGTGGCCTGCTAAGGACAGGCAGAATCTGAAGTGCCAAGAGGTCAGAAGTTAAGCTGGGAGAATTTAATTTTGTTGAAATGAAAGATGTTTGTGGTTGGGGTAGGATGAATTTGAGGATAAGCAAGAGAGTTAATCCTTCTCAGAACTGAAAGCCACTTTGGGGCCATGGAGGAGGATAAAGACAGTTTTGTATATCATCTCAACAGGACTTTGATTTGAAAGAACATTGACCCACAGTTTATCAAACATATTAAAAAATACTGGCACTTTATGAACTATTCCCTTCAGAAGGCTGGGGAATGTGGATTTCTAGATCATAGTGGAAGGGGATGGCAGCCCAAATATCAGATTCCACCCCTTCCTGGACCTGTTGCAGCTTGCATAGATTCACTCACCGGCTCTGTGCCCCCTTGAGTTGCCCTCATCTGAAGGTTCAACATTTGGTGAGCTCTTGGCTTTCTTGGCCTTTGAAAATAAGAACAGAATTTTGGTGAGGTCAAGAGATCAGTGATTAGCCTTCTGTCTTACTGTGCATACTTTTGCAGAGCTGCACACACAAAGGTCTCAGTAGGGAAACCCTGCAGCTGTAGAGACAGTAATCCTGGAGATCAAGAATTCTATGTGAGGTACGACCACCCTTTTTGAAGTTGGGTCCAAAGCACTGTCCTGATAACACTGTCTTGGAATTCTGTCATGAGGACGGAAGTCCATCAGTGACCTCTGTGGAGGTGCTCATAAAACTTCCTTAGTAGAGTTTGAGGTGTAAGAAATTTCCTACTTTAGAATGGCAGGAGAGGTCTTGAGACGTGAGATTACCTACCACCCCAAATGGGGTTAGTTCCTTTTGGCTGGGAGGCCAAACAGGGTCAATTCCTCCTGCATGGGGCGGGGGGGGGGGGGGGGGGGGGGGGGCAGTGTGCTGGGAATTTGCCTGAAAGTCCCAGGTGATTAAGCAGCCAAATCAAAACAGAATCCCCTCTTTCTCTTTCCTATTGCAATTTCCATATTTTCATGTGGGCATGTGCTTGCTTTTTAAAGCAGTATTTTAATTTTTATGGTTAATTCAATAAACATTGCTGGCTCTGATTATGTTGGAGGCATTCTGACAGACACAGTGTTTCAGCAGAACCAATGTGACCCCAGCTTTGAAGACAGAATTGCAGCTGCCAGTGTCTCCTGTTCTTCAGGTCTGTCAGAATTTTCCAGCTAGTTGCAGGGATTTCCAACTCCACTGTCTGCTATACTAAGCCCTTAAGCCATAGAAATCTACTTGGCCTATTCAAAGAACAGACTAGATATGTTGGGGGGAATTATTACTTCTCTAGCAAATCCCGGACAAAGTACATGTCCCACCTCCCTTGCTTACAAATGGAATAATCCTTGTGCGGTGAGTTTAAATACTTTTGAGCGTGGTCTTGAGTTCTTGAAGACTCCTATATAGGGCATGGCCAGCCCCTTTAAAGAGTGGTTACAAGCTGCCTACTTTTCCTGTTTTTTTCTCTGTGTTCTCGGAGGGAGGGTTCCCACCTCCACAGCCATCGCCACCACATTACAACCCTCCAAAAATTGCCCTGAGGTTCAGTCTTGTATTAGTGAGCATTTCATATAAACTCCTTAATAAATATTAATTCTTTATATAATCAATCGCAGTGAATAATTCTTAAAAATATTTTTGGGAGTTTTTAAAATGAATTTAATTTTTGTGAGTTTAATTTTCACCTTCTTTTCCTTCCCCACGTAACATTACATTCCCCTTTGTCTCGTGCACTCCTGTAATAACTGTCACTTAAACAGGAGGCCTACTGCTAATAGGAGCCCAAATCAAACATGTTCTCAGTCTAATGATGGAGACAGGCAGACAAATACGTCATTGTTCAAGGTGAGCATCCATAATCTGAACACTTGAAACATGAAATTCTCCCAAGTACTGATTGAGCACTGGCATGGCTCTAAAAATAGAGCTAAAGCTCATGAATTCACGTGATAGGTCACAGTTAAAAGACAGACACATTAAAATGTTGCATAAAACTATGCTTACGCTGTAAACACACAGAGTATGAGATAAATGAGCTTTGTGCTTAAACATGGATTCTATTTTCAAGATACCTTGTTATGTATATGCACATATTTCAGAGTCTGAAACAAAATTGCACTGCTTTTGGCCCACTACTTCGGAAGAGGGATGCTCAGCCTGGATTTTAGGGACGTTCTGTTAGAAGCACTCACAGCAGAGTGTGAATGCACACAGAGCGGTTGTGACTATTTCTCAGCTAATTGATTGGACAAGCATCACTGTAAATAATCTTACCCCCTGCTCGTCCCCAGCCTCACTTTCGTCTGCGTTCTCATTCTCCGTGGCTTCCTCACCGTATTTGAGGTAATAGGGAAGAGAATGCGTTTTTCCAGCCTCTAGGAATTCCTGGCTTGGGACAAAATAATCGTCACTTGTACCATGCTTAGAGTCGTCATGGCCTCCATTATCACTGGGTCCAGGTTTCTCAGTCACAATGGCACCATCCGTAGGTTCTGTGGAAACTGTCTTTTCATCCAGGCCAGCCTTCTCTTCTTGGCCCTGCCACTCTGTATGCTCAATGTGCTTCTTGCTGATTCTTGCCTTGCTATCCCCCGCTTCTGTCTGGGAGTCACCCTCTTGCCCCTGGTTTCCTGGCTCCGATGCGTTCTCCTGCGTCTTGCTTATTTGAGTTGGTTGACTAGACTCTTCTAAGGTATCATCTGATTGGTCACTGTCCCCCTGCTTGCTGATAGGCTGCTCCTCCAGAGATTCTTTTTCTCTTTCTTGGTTATCACTGGGGCTACCAACATGTCCTGGTTCTTCTTCCTCCTCCTTCTCCTCTTCATTGCCTGGATCTTGTTCCTGGCTTTCTTCACCGATTATGTCTTCGTTATGCTTACTGCTCTTGTCCAGTTGCTGGTTTGAGTCACCTACAGGTTGCTCTTGGCTCCCCTCCACCTTTGTGATGTTTGCACGTTGGTTAAAATCCACAAAGGAAGTAGAAGCAAGAGCCGGGAAGTCGGTGTTTTCAAGGAGCTTTTTCTGTGGAGGCTCACTTGTAGCTTCTTGTGTATCCGTTGTTCCTTCTGTTGGTGAATACTCCAAATTCACACTTAAGTCACCATCACTGCCCTCCTCATCCTTCACATCCACCTCATGGTTGTAGGTTTTGTCTTGTTCTGTTGGCTGTTCCTGAGTTTCTTCTTCTAATTTCAATGTTGAAGGTATTTCAGCCTTAAAATAATAAAAGTTTATTCTTGAAACAAATGACATGATATTCATATTTATACCACTATGAAGCTAACATTCTTTCTTTTGCTCCATACATTATCATGTAAATATATTTGTATTATCCTTCACATTATAAAGCACAGGTTTATCCTGAATTTAAAATTTGTAAGATGAAATGTTTTATGTAGCACTGCGTTACAGGGAGTATACTCATTAGCCACCATAGTGTCTAATGTTTAGAGATTGCTCATGTGATCATTGCACTTTCAAAGTTAACTGAGAAATGGTAACATTCCACTTTAAGCATGCTTTGACACTGATTCCTCTGACTAATGATTACTTTTACCTTATCGTCGCCATGGTTTTCTATGCCTGCTTCAGCTTCATCCCTAGCATTGGGCGCTGCAGCATCAAGTGTCACCACGGTGGTAGGAGTTGGGCTGGAATTATCAGAGAGAAACCTTGCATTTGTCTGAAAAAAAAAAATGAAAATGGTGCTACTAATATCCAGACGCCAACTTATAAACAGTGTGAGGGATTTTTTTGTCATTATCACCACTATTGAGATCTTTACTGATAACTTTAATGAACCATAGTCTCTAGAATTTTCTAGGCTACAAGTACATGCCTAGATTATAGTTATGTCAAGTTTATGTATATATATATATATAAATATATATATAAAGACTGGCAGAAAATAGTCCAATAACAACTATCCTTGAGTTTTTGAATTTTTGAATCTTGACAGAAACAGTCATATTTTATAACCTTTAAAAGTGTTATTTTACACAAAGTTGAAGTAAAAACAAAATTAAGCCTGGGCTATATCACACCATACAGTACCTAGGCTGCTTATAAGAGCTCATTGATAATTAGCAGAAAAGATTATAAGATTTTTGTTAAATTCTTATTATTTTCTTGGCCCTGTTGGCTACAACATACATCAAGACATCTTCGACTAAATAAATAATTTAATTTAGAACCAATTCAAAGATTGTATGAAACAGGCATGGAGCCCGGTAGGGAGCAGCCACTGAGGCATCAGATTTCAGCCAGAGCAATGGCTTCATACAAGATTAGAGACAAGATGAAGAGTTGGACAGGGACACAGGAAAGGGAAGCTGAGGAGCTAGACTTGGAGAGAAATCTCTCCTGGAGTGTTGGCTTCTCTTTGATCACTACTGGAGCCTGACTAGCTACTGTCTTCTATCTCTTCCCACCTCCTCCGGCAAAGCAAGCAGAAACACGGAGACCAAGTGATGGGCATAAACTATCTTGTAAATTTCAACGAGTTCCAAATTAAAGCTGCTCTTCCCGACAGTCGTGTTCCATGATGATAACACATGAGTTGTCAGTGTTTGGAGCGTGTTTGCCTTTATCACAGATAGAGATCTGTGAGTATGCAGCGGATGTAAGGATAGAGCCTTCTCATCCAACACCAGGTCCTGGAGCGCTGCTAGCATCTGTAAAGTAAGCCAGGTGGCCCCAGGATCTGTTATGTTCTGTTTGCTATTCTGCCTCTCACCTCCTTCTCAGCTAAGAAGATTAGCACTGAAAATGATTTGAAAGAGGCCGAGGGAGGAAAGGAAAACTGGAGACTGCTTTGGTAAGTTCCTACTTCCAGAGGGCGTCATGGCAGACGATGGAGGGGGAGGAGGGGCTTGCTGCTGAATGGCTGTGCTCTTTCCTTGTTGCTTTCCTGAACCTTGTTCCTCCTGCCTCCAAGGAGTACACAGTTGCATGACAGATCCTTTTCTTTGGGAAGTTTCTGGCAATTGAAATCCGTTTCATCATTATGCCCATGTTTATTTCTTGTGCTGTCTTGAGAGTCTGCTTGGAATCTCTCAGCCACACAGAAACTATTAGCTGCTAAAGAATTCCTCTACGATTGGAAAATGCTGCAGGATTTTATAGTGGCCAGTTTTTTGACAAGATATTTGGCTTTACAGCGACTGTCTGGGTCTGCTTATAATAAATCATTCCAGAGAAGAAACATCTGGCTTATGTCTATTTGTGGGAGGTGCCATCAAACGTTTGGTTCAAAGACTCTGAGTGTCTGTTTACAAACCGTGACCATTCCAAAGGGAAAACGTATTTTCAGGAAAAAGCAATGTTTTTGTGGGAACTCTAGTCTATGCTAATTTGTTCCACACTTATAATTTCAGAGGACAATGCGTAACTTCAACTGGACTGCTCCACATGAGTTAATTTACAGCATGACTTTTATTGTTTGTCATAAATTCTTTCTTTCTATGAACTGCTTCATCAGGGTGGCATGGAGTGGTTTTTGCCGATACAGCTGTCTGGAACAAGCTCCCACTCATGTAAAAGGAAGGTCAGAATCTTAGATTAGAATAGAGGGGACAACACTGTCTGTTTAAAGGAGGTTGGTTCTATCATTGGGTGAAGAAAATCATTTGGCACAAATGGTTTAATAGAGATGATGTAGGTTATCGTTGGAACATCAGAAATGACCACAAGGCTGTGGGTCCATTTTGAAAGGGTTGAGGCTGATGCCATGGCCTCCAGGAATATGACTTGCATGTTAGTGGTTTTATAACTTGTAGGTGGTGGAGGGGTGAGTGTGCCTGACTATAAAGCAGAGGGTGCCCTAATCATGTTGTCTACTTGGAGCATACTTTCTTGGGCAGGCTAGAGATGAGGTTCAGCCATTGATTACCATAGCATTTATGATTCACCTACACTGTTCTTGTTATTGTAAAGTACCAAGAGAGAGTCTCAGTCTGAGAAATCAGATAGCATGCATTTGATCTTGAAGAAAACAACGGGGGATTGCTATGTACTGTTATGTAATACATGTTAAGTTCTTTAGTTTTTTCACATATCTCCTAGCTAATTTATTTCTCCATGGCCATTTGTTTGGGTACACCATCTAATAAGAAGATAGTCAACAGTTTCTGTTGAGTATTTATTTTACCTTATTGTTTGGGAAAAAATTAAAGAAAATATCATCTTGATTTTTTTCCCTTTACTTATTCGTTTATGTCTTGGACAATAAGGATTGCAATTGAAATTAATAAGAGCCCAAGGCCATCTTAGACGAATTATTTTTGGAGGGGATGTCTTTGGGACTTTTTTTTCAAGCTCGGCTGGAACTTGAAATGCATCTTCCTGCTTCAGAACCCCGAGTCAAGAACATTTTCTTCCAAATGCAGAGTCAAGAGGGAGAGAGACATAACACAGAGGAGGAACATTTACCGGGATTGCAGCTGCGGTCCCCAAGATGCACAGGAAGAAAAGGGCAACCGTCATTTTGTCTGGACCTGTGAATCAAGAAGATAGCATGAGAGATTGTAGGGGCTTCCTTCAGGAAAATGCCTGATTTCACAAATGCTATTTGGCTATTACCCACAAAAACACTATCATTTTACTAGTCTCCCGCATCTGAATGGACAGATTTATTTCGGTTTTACCCTTATTCCTATACATATGGATTGTTCATATGTTCCATTTACAGTGAGAATAGACACAAGCTGCTGGGGGGACCTCCAGTTCTGCTCCAACTGTAATGATTTATCATGAAACCAAAGGTAACCTTTTACATTTCACAACACTCAGCCATGGGATGATGCTCTTGTATATTGTAAAGATTTGTCACTTGTATTGGTTCAATAAAGCGATGATTGGCCAGTAGCCAGGCAGGACACAGACAAGGAGAAATCTGGGAAGAAGGACGGCAGAGACATAGTTGTCAGACAGACACAGAGGAAGCAGGATGAGAATGACGGACTGAGCAAAAGAACCAAACCATGTGACTAAACATAGATGAGAGTTATGGGTTAATTTAAGTGTAAGAGCAACTAGTAATACGCTTGAGCTACCAGACCAGCATTTACTATAATATCAAGCCTCCAAGTTAATTATTTGGGAAGCGGTTGCTGGGTATTTGGGAACTGGCAGGTAGGGGAGAAGTGTCCCATTATAACACCCAGATGACTCAAATATCAAAATAATATTTTACTAGGGGAAAAGGATAAACAGAAGGGGAAGGGGAAGGAGTGGAAATGATGTAAATATAGTACTCGTACATGATATTCCCAAAAGATAAAAATGTAAATAATGTTTTATGTAAGGAATTAAGAACACAAATAAGATAAATTTTGAGTAAATAAATAGCAAATTTAAAGGGAAAAGGAAAAATATATCTACGATTGATGATGGTCTAAAAATTCTCTCAGTGAATGATAATTGTAAAGAATCACTGAAAAATGAATTTTCCTTTTTCTTTATTTCAAAATTTGTTCAATATGATGTAAAAGCTACCCAAGATGATATACTACTAGTCATTGGTGAGTATTTGTTTTTCCCATACTAAAAAGCAGAAGGTGGTTCTAGTGTGTCCTTTGCCCTTTAGATAAGTCACTGGGCATGATGCTTCATCAAGGTCACTGTATTTATCACACAATGAAGGGAACAATTTCATGGTCTGAAGGTTCTCATTTGAATGTGCTAATCTGTGTAAAGAAGTGGAGGGCTGTACTAGGAAATGAGAGATAGTTTGAAAACAACGGCCATATTGAAGATTCCGGAGGCTTAATTTGCTGATGCTTGCGAAGTGCTTTGAAAATGAAAACCACAATGTCCTCACTCAGTATGATGAATACCATTTATTCTGGGATAAGTGAAAAATCATTTATTCTGAGACAGTGACACTTGGTGTGATGTTTCTACAAGTGCAAACTTCGTTTTCAGAAAGACCAGATGTAACTCTAGATGAAAGATGTAGAGACAAAGTGTCACATATACGGAATTATACTAGATGGCTCAGTTTTGGGCACTGCCATGAGGTGATGAAAGTTCTTCTCCAAATCTATAAGCTTGCTCAAAGCATCATATTTTGAAAGGACAGTTGGTAGGGAAGTGGAATCTGAACTCCAGACAGAAACTGCCTTCTGACAACCCAGAGACCTTGGTCAAGTCATCTCTTCGTCTATGAAACAGGGCAGGAATAGTTTTCCAATGAGAGCATCTAGCCACCGGGGACTCCCAGCACCTTTGACAACAAACTACCAATTTCTTGAAACACTCCAAGGTAGTAAATGGCTTAATAACTCTGGTTATTAATTCTCAGATTTGAAACCGTTTTGTCACTTAGTACTCTCAAGTTCTTTAAACCCAGAGGGGCTGAAGATGGGAGGGTTAGAAAAGAAAGAAAAGAAACCTTTGTCTTTTGTGAGGAGCAGGATGGCTCTTACCATATGGGGAACTTTGGCTGACACTTTAAATGATGCAGCTAGACTCATTCTGTAAGTAAGGCCTTTCTGAATAAACCAGTGTTTATAATCCAAAATGTCTACAAGTCCCCTGTTGGCCAGCCAGTCTGGACCATGAAGACAAATATCTAAATGAAATATTTGGCAGCAGAGAGAAATATCCCACTGAGAGGCAAAGCTCTACAGACACCAGCTGTATTCCAGGTGATGCTGCTTAGCTGTCTGGAGTCTGTCTCACACTCTCTGTGTAGGCTGTAAAGTCCTTGCTGCTCTTCTAACTGAATGTAGTCCGATTTCTTTCTTCGAATTCAGGCAGTCCTCAGCGACTAGCTTGACCAAGTGACTAAGGTAGAAGTGATGTTCCAGACTTCTGGATCCAGGTCACAGAGGGCCTTGAGTCACTAGACACCTTTTACCAGTCCTGAAGCTCTCAGCTTTCCAGGTCCTTAACAAAACACACTGACATTTCCTCATCAAGTCAGGACTCCTGATAAAACTAGATCCCTGACTCACAAAAATCTGTTGATGTTATATAAGGGCCTCTGTTTTGGTCAATATATTGGTACTCAGCAATAGATGGCTGCAATAGAAGCTAAGTCTCTTAGTACTTGTTATGTTTCCCAAAGTATAATTTTATTGAAAAAGGACCATCTTTTCACCAACTTTAAGAGTAGCTAATGCTTCATGCCAGGTCATGTGGTAGGCACTTTCCCTGTGTGCCACTCAGGCACTCCACCTGTGACCTCACCTCTATCCCTCAGCACTTCCCACTGAGAAAAACTGCCCCAACATCCTACTTTGCAAATGTGAACTTCTGCCACTGTTCCTATCCTAGTCACCCCAAAGGGGTGCTTTTCGCGAACATCATCAAAGCTCCTTCTCTCTCATAGGAGAAATGAGGTAGCCTCTCTCTTCCAGGGCCTGTTATTGAAGGATTACCTTAATTATGTTTAAAGGATCCTATAGGCTCTTCAGGGTAAGTCTGAAAGGGGCACTTTGCACACCTCTTCATCAACTCAGAGCCTCTCATCTTACACCAGACACTAATCTCCCTGGATCATTCCCACCCTCCACAAGGCACAGACTCACAAAGCACTTCTTGGTGGTTTTTCCCTCAAGAATGCCTCTGTCTTGCCCTACCTCACAGTGTAATTAGGGAAGTAATTTTGGTCATATTTACCCTTTCTCAATTCTGGTTACCACACCTGGTCTATTTCCCTTTCCTCTGTGAATGCAGGGTTTCTTCATTTCTGCATTATTTACTGCTCAGCAGTATGATATTCTTTGAGCTATAAATACCTGAAATAATTATCTACCTACCTATCATCTGTCTGTCTGTCTGTCTATCTATCTATCTATCTATCTATCTATCTATCTATCTATCTATCTATCTTCTTCTTCTATCTATCTATCTTCTTCATCATCATTTAGCTAGCTAGAGGCATAGCTTACAAAACCAAGAAGCTCAAGTCTCAAAGTCCTCATTTTCACAGGAGCCACAGGAAATTGAGAGCCTGATTGTGACTCCTATATGTTAACAAAGAGGGGTCCATTCATTGCACAAACTCCAGCTTCATGATCTCATACCTCCTTCTCTGCATGCCTCCTCTGAAGGCCACTCACACTTGTGATACTATAGAGGCTTAATAACTCAGGTGATATGCTCCATGTTGCTAAAAGCATGGGGGTTCCTGCTGACGGCTGGCCCCTGGCAGGATCAAATTTCCCATCCTTTGCCTTCTACACCAGCAACACCACCACCAAGCCTTTACTCCTTGGATGCCTGGTTTTGGCTTTCTCATCTGACTGCTTTTAAAATTTTTTCTCTTACTAATTAAATTTTATGGATATAAAAACAAAGCTGTTGCCATCAGTGGAAATTGTCCCTTTTGTTAATAAGTCAGTTGTTCAGTTCTAGTTCAGAGGGATTTCAGTTGCTTTCAACTGTGTGAATGGACCAAGAATTATTCACTGAGAGAGTTCTCATTCAGGATTAAGAAAAACAACAAATAATACCTAAATACAGATCCAAGTAGCCTGATTCTCATGGTACTGGGCCCCTTTGGGGAATAGTGATGTGCTTTGAGGAGGTTTTGGCTTTTGTGTAAGTTACGGATGAAAACACTCATTCCAAAGACTCCCTCCAGGTCTTGGCACATGGTGGAAGGTTCTCATGTAGCCTTGTCAGGGCCAACCGTTTTTATGAGGATGACCATTGCTTGCTCAGTGATGTAACATCACTCACTGGTCACAGTTCCAGATGCAATTAATCCTAAGGAGCTTCATGGTTAGAAAAGGGGAGAGGCTGAGGTTTACTTTTGCCTTCTGAGAGAGCCCTCCAGAGAGGTAAAATCAGAGCTGGTTCACAGCTGCACGGTGGTTGTTCATTGTTTCCCTCCCACTCTGGGAAGAGAGGTCACCCATACATCTGATACAGTCTTTGTCCATTTGTGTCTCCACATCTGCTCTCCTTCCCATTTTCAGGCATGTGGGCCCCCAGGGATGGGATCAACAGGCTTTCTTACCCAGTTTCTGTAGGGTTCCGCCCACAGGGAGCCCTGAAAGGAGGCATCAGAGGTAAATAAGGCTTTTCCATCTCTCTTCAGATGTTTGGGTTTCTTCTTGAGTGTAATAGTCCTTTGTGATGGCCTTCTCACACATTTTAAAATCTGGATTCAGAGAACATTCCCTCCCCTTTTATTTACAGACTCATAGCCTAAAGTTTCTGGCCTGGCCTAGCCCCAAGTTCCTGACCCACATGTAGCTGCTTAGTTCCAAATAATCACACAAGGCTTATATTAATTATAAACGGTTTGGCCTATGGCTCAGGCTCATTAGCAACTAACTCTTACAACTTAACCCATTTTTATTTATCTGTGTATTGCCGTGTGGCCTGTGGCTTACCTGTACTTTTACATCCTGCTACTTGGGCAGCTGGATCACACTCCCTTTGATCCATACTCCTCCATCTTTACCTCTACTTGAGTTTTACACCTGTCTCTAAGCTGTCTTGCCATAGGCCAAAACAGCTTCTTTATTAACCAATGATAGAGCAAACAGAAAGACATCCCATATTACAGACTTAGTTTTTACTACTCTGTTTTACCTCCCCCCCCTTCTTCACATGCTGCCCATACTTTGGTAAATAACTTCTAATTATATTCTCCTCAAGTTCTCAGATTTGAGTTTCATGCCCGGAACCATCATTTTCCATCTGTGTTTTTGACTGATAACAACTTTGAGGAAAAATACGGGAGTCATTGGTTTGCATACCTTCAGATCTCCATGTCTTAGGCCTTTTTGACGCTATTAGATCATCCAATTTGAATTTGTTTTGTTTTTCCTTTTACTCCAGCCTCCTTTCACACTATGCCTAGTCCTAGGGCTCATAAAATTTCATCTAATCAGGAGTATCTCAACCAGCTGAGGGCAAGTATAATTTGCATTTTAGATGATTAATAGTAGACATGGAAAGCTTTTTGGATGACAATTATTTTTGGCTTCATAACACACACATTAAAAAAAAGTGTACCCACCATTTTCAAGGCCTAGACTATGAATTCCTGTAGCCCCTAGTCTTCTCCCAAGATTCTGGAAGCAGTGGGGAGACTTAGATATCTCCAAACGTGACCTACTCTCAGACCTCACTACAGTCATTCTTCAAATGCACAGGGTTTGAGAGAAACCACAACCACAATACAGTGTAAGCATAGGCTGGTCCCCTGTGTCCCTTGTGGGAACAAAAACCTGACAACATATCTAGACTTCAGGCCATGGGTATAAATAATAACCAAACTCTCAGAGAAAAATCAACCACTTCATATTATTCAGATCACAGTTAACATCATGAACCATGACATTCAGAAAGCCAATGAATAAAGATGGCCGGCGGAACTTCGGTCTAAACTAGAAGTTTTCTTCGCTTTAAACAGTTTCTAGTGCTCTATTCTCCCCATGTTTTAGGAAATTATTGGAAAGTTTTTACAGAGTGATTAAGCTGCATTCCAGTGTAAAGTATTCAAATACATTGATTTGTATGCTAAAGCTGGGGCAGGAAGGAAAAAAGAGACCACTTGGGGTTTTGTTTCTTCTGAATGCAACATAATGTTGCAGTGATTCAGATATTGCAGATCCAGAGTTGTTTGGTGGCTAATAAAAGGTTGGCGGAGTGCACTGACATCAGCTTGCTCCGGAATTACAAATGGCTCTAGTGTGAGAACATAGCATGAATATTTGGCCAGCAGGATGGTATGAAACCGATTACAGGCTTCCACTGTCACAAATAAAGTACATTTTTGTTATTTTTTTTTCCCTCCTGAATCTCAGGTCATCTCCCAGTGAATTCTTATCATATCACATCTGTAGGTTGGCAGCTCTATACAGAAATGTGCCTTTGATTTCAGAGTTGTGTGTGTGTATACATGAATGTATATGTGTATGTGTGTTTGTGTATGTGTATGTGTAGGTGTGTGTATGTGTGTGTGGTGCATGTGTGTGTGTACGTGTGTGTATGTGTATATGTGTGTATGTGTGTGTATGTGTGTGTATGTGTGTGTATGTGTGTATGTATGTGTGTGCCTGTGTGTGTGTATGTGTATGTGTATGTGTATGTATGTATGGTGTGTGTATGTATGTGTGTGTGTGTATGTATGTGTGTATGTCTCTCTGTGTGTGTGTGTGTAGAGCAGATCCTGTCAGCATTCAGGGTAAAGTTTATGTCATTATGAAAACCACTTCTCATCCTATAATCCTTTTGTCTTTGTTTAAAACCCAGTACTGGGCTGGAGGCTTATTCCAAAAATTCGCCTACTCTATTCTTTGTAAGTTACGAATCTGGATACTAGATCCATTCCAATAATTAGGTTGCAGTGACAGAGATTTGAAAGGAACATACAATTTCATTACTTTATCTAATTTATAAATATTTATGTCCAGTACTTGTAAAATACACATTTCTAGCATATGTGCTGCTGAAGTGAATACAAAATGCACATTTGTATAAATAATCTTGTCTCCATTTATTTCAGCTGGGCTTGAGGAAGTTGGAGAGACCCTTCTTCAGACAACATTGCTGTTTCACACTGTTTGCTAGCGAACAGATGGGCTGTAACTGTGGCACATAGCCTTAAGGATGTCAAACAGATATTGGCCTGAATAATTTACTGTATCTATTCCAAGTTCAACAGGGACAGTCATCTTTTAAAAATAGTCCAATGTATTTATTTTTATTTATGTGTATTTCTGTGTGTCTGTAAGCCCCATTCGAGGCCAGAAGAATGTGTTGAATCCCCTGGATGTGGTGTTACAGTTGGTTGTGAGCTGCTAGCTGGGGGTATTAGGAGCGGAATTCAGGGTCACTGGAAGAGCACTAAATGCTCTAAGCTGTTGAGATCTCTTCAGCTCTAAAAAGTTGTTCTGCTGAATTAAAAAAAAAAATGTGTGGAGGTACTAGATGCTGGCTCAGAATCTCCTTTGTCATAACTAATAGATGTTTAGAAAATTCTTTCAGCTTCCTTATATCACATATAAAATTCTTTCCCTTCTCAGGGGCAAAGGGATACTGATCGGTTATGATGATTATCCTGCAAGGTCTGAGCAGCATCACTGCATAGTCACATCACAGAGAAGAACACAGACATGCTCTCTGTTTGGCTTTCTTTTGTGTGTGTGTTAAAAGGATTGGCTTTCACCATGGGAGAGGTTGTAATTGGATTTCACCATGAAAGGAGGGAGTAATTAGATTTCTCAGCAGCTCCTCAAGCTCCATTATTGGAAAAGCAAGCCATAGAGCTGGAATGTCCTATTCGTCAGCTGTAAATAGAGTCCAAAGGAGCCTGGAGACACTGAGCTTCAAGGCGCAGTGGAGTGGCTATGCATTAGTCAGCCACTCTTGGTCTCTGAGGGAGAAATTCTAGCTTTGGCCCATGAGAACATGAGGGAGGTCCTCCAGACTGAAGATAGAAAGCTGGGCCTCCAACAGCGACATAGTGCTTTTGGTAGGAAAGGGGATATTTCTCCTAATGAAATCCTTTAATTTATCTCCTCCTCTTTCTCCAGAAGTATCTGTCTCCTAGAGGGCAAGGTGTCTAAAATTTGGCGCACATTAGAAAATCAGTCTCTATCCAAATTAAATAATGAACTCATTGTGTGTGTGTGTGTGTGTGTGTGTGTGTGTGTGTGTGTGTTTGGTTGCAAATGCTTCCATTCCAGGTTCTGTAACATTTTTAGAGATTTATAGTAATGGTAGGGCAGGGTAGACTTTCATAATGATTTCTTTCTAGTTTGTACAGTTCTTAGAACATTGATTAAATCACCACATTAATTTAGAACACACATACATTTAAATTGTATTTCTTACGTTCTAGACTGCCTCCCCACTTAAACCTGCTGGCATAACTCTCACATCCGTGCCAGTACCCATACATTACTGTCCTCTGCTCTCTCCTACACTTTCAAAGCCAGGGCCCCATGGCAGTCACCCATACCTCTGAACAATTCCTCATTTCTACTGGCCACGTGGACCTACATGGACATTGGACCTCACCTTGCCTTGAGTCATCCAGCAGCCCCCCCCCCACCTTCCTGCCTGAGGGGCTGACCACCATTTTATTTGTTGTCTTTGTTTCAAGGTAAGGGACCTGGAAGGATTTCCCAGAGACCCTACAAGAGGGAGACTCCTGTCTCTACAGTCTCTCTGTGTTCTCCTTTCTCCTTACTGATGTCTTACTTCCTAGAACATAGACATCCACACTTCCAAATAAGGCCAGGTATCCTCTGCTGAGGTTGTTTGTACCAGAGGAAGCCGGTCGGCCTCTATTTTTAGTAGTTATTGTAGCTATGGAGAATTTCCTTTCCAAGAAGGTAGCTTACAAAATGACTATTATAGGCAGTTCATAATCAGACTCCAATAGTTCTCACCTCGTCTTATGTGAGATTCATAGGTTTTGCGACCTGAGAACAAACCCTTTCATCAAATTTCACCCGCCAAATGCATGCTGCTCCCCTGGGCTAGAGTTAACACTGATGCTTTGGGGCTATTAAAGTATTAATGAGTCTCGGGTGTGTGTGGGGAGGTCTACAGCTTGGCATCAAAGTCATCTGAAGGATGCAAACAAAGCTTCTTCTATTCTGAGTTTTCTGCTGAGCCACCTGACATCAAGGTGTGCCTGCACTGGGCGTGTGACATTCTCAGGCTTTCCCAGACCACAGACAGCTGTACCTTTCTTAACAGAATCTGCTGTCCTGTGAATCTCCATTGGGTAGACAAGACTCAGGGTGGCTGGGGCTTTGAGTTTACCTAGAAATCCACAGAGATGTTGACATGAGTGTGCACCTCATGTCAAGTCCTTAGACTGAGTGCTGAAGTGCTTTGTGGGGAACTTAAGATTCAAATATCCTTCTCTCTTCTCTCTCTGAGGAGCTGATTGCTTGTCCATCAAACTGTCACATGGGCTCCGAGCCTTCCTGCTCACATTTATTCCTCCTAACCCTGCCACACACAACCTTTATTTTTAGCCTACAGTGTGGGAGAAGGGGAGGGTGGGAGCAGGGAGAAGCCACTTTTGACCTTGAATAGAGGTCCAGCTCCATCAAACTCGCTTAGAACAAACATGCTTTAACCACGTAACATATATCTCAGCATATAATCACACACAATATGTGTTCAAAAATCATGTGAATAAAAAGGCCAATTCATTGTAAATCCGGTGACTGTGCAGGCTCTCTCCTTAGAGCATATGGTCGGAAAGACTTCATTTTGAGTAAAAAGGTACTATTGAGGAAAACAGTCTGAAGTGGCCCCCTCAAGCCTGTTTTCATTCTTAGGAAGCCAACCTTGACAGAAATGGGTGAGAAAAGAAACAAAACAGATTTAATCACTATTTTTAAGGCATGACTTCACTATTGCAAGTGTTGAAATCATACAATTCTAGAGCCTCACTTACAGATTTAAGTGGCTTTACATAAGCCCTTTAAAGAGCACTGGAAGAGGCAAATAGCAAGTAATTAAAATGCGGATGGCATTACCATCCGGTGAGAACCTGTGCCTGGAGCTACATCCCAGCATCAGCAGGTTTTTAGAGGTGAATCATAGTCTGCAGAAGGATGGAGGATGCTTACTGTCAGGCAATGACAGAGTGGATCCAGTCCACACAGACACGGATGTTTAAGACGCATAGGAAGACTCTCCCCAGAAGCCAGGAAATGTGAGATAATACAATACATAGAATGATTAAAATGAAATATTTAAAATTTGCACATGAACTAATAGGTTAGAAATCTTAAGCATACATTGTCACGCATTGCCCATTTGCACATTTGGATTGGCCAGAACCATTAGAAAAATGATGATGGCTTTATCCTCAAGGTCACCTTATGCTTGCATGTGCAATTTTCATTCCCGTGAGAGTTTGATTAATGACTGGTTCACTACACACAGGCCCAGAGGAGCACAGCCCTGTTCCAGTGCTGCTGCTTGCTCCTCTCTGGCATTTCTCAGGATAAGGAACATTGCATGCATCAGTAGTTGGAGGCATCAGATAAAAATAGCATTATTTAAGGAATTGTCTGACCTAAGAGGCTATGAAAGCTAACATTTCAGGGAAGATGATATGGCTTATACCTTTTGTTTTAGTACTAAGATAGGAAATGACTTTTATGTTCTTCAAAATGCAATAAATGAATAAATAAATAATACCAACCAATCCCTAAACTGCCAATTATTCCCTATCCTTTTTCTTTTCAAATTCACTGGTCCACAATTAAACAATGATTTTCCTGAGGCTATTATTACAATTTACTCTCTGGGGAGACTCCAAGTTCAAAAGGGCCATCTTTGCCACCTTTAGACCTCCTCATGAAAAGATGACAAAACTCATCCTTGCTAAGCACTCTTCATCTATCACCTCAGTTAATCTTACAATGATCAGTTTCCTCCTTTAGAAACTGAGGAAGCTAAGGCTTTTGAGTTTAGTAGCTAGCTTTAACACAGGCTTCATGCTGAGTAATAACTGCAGTGTGCATCCTGAAGGAGAGTGACTTCTATTTCTCGTTCTCTCTTCCTGTTTTTTCTTCCCCTTGCACCCCACAGGAGATGGCTTCTTCTTTAGCTACTTGCTTAATACCCCTTCTATTCACTGAATCTTTAAAGGAAACATTTAGCTACTGCTGCACATAAGTTGGTTACATAATAGGCAAGAAACGAGCCAGGACTGGACACTTAGCCCCACAGAAGGATTTTAAGACCAACAAGGGCTGTTTCACAGAGCTGGTCATGACTTGGGACTCTCTCTATACCCTTTCATCACTATGGCAACGGGCAGCTCCTACTTTACATAACCAGAGAAAGCAGTTGACATCTCTAAGCTAGGAACTTAGGGGAGAAGTTTACAAAAAAACCACAACAACCAGCCCCCCCCCCCCAAGCCTTTTTGTTTGAATGTCAACACAGAGAGGGAGAAACATCCCCAGAGCAAGTCAAAACCTCTATTCTTGCCCTCAAGAAAGTTCTGAAAGGAAAAGTGTTGGAGTCTTTCTCTCTTGTTCAAGGAGACCCCTAAAAGAGAGCTGGCTGCAGAATGGTGGCTCCTCTCTGCCTCCAGAAGAGCACCCTTCCATTTTACTCGGGTCATTTCAGAAGCTGCTAAGTGACAAAGCACCTGTGCTGAGGTCCTGTAAATGGTTTCTTTTCCATTTTTTTTTTGAGTTAAAAAAAGATAACTCAAAGAATATTTCCTTATTCATTTCTGATTCTGCTGCAATAAAGCCTCATTCCGACGTCATCATAGACAGCTTGGGATTTGAAATGTCCTAGGGTAATCGGTAACTTTTCCGACAAGTCTAGTGTTCTAGCTGGTGCCGTACACACTTGTGTTTAATAAATATCTTATTTGGCCCTTAAAGAACCTCACCTACAGGGATCATTTGTCTAAGAGATGGTTAGCTGAGGCCTGGAGGTGTGAAGTGTCTGGCCAAGCTCACACAGCTTGTGAGGGGGAGTTGGTGCTGCAGCTCAGGTGCATCCGCCTCTGCAGTGAATGCTTCCCACTCTGCTATGCTGACTTGGAGACTTTAGCTGGATCCTGAGGTCTCGTTGCAGCAGAGTGCATAAGAACAAGGGAAAACCCATAGTTCACCCCTTTCCAGAACTTACATAGTGAAAAAAAAGCTAGACCAGTATTTGCTATGATTATTTAATACATACGAGGAATAGATAATTTTTCACTTAATTCTCAAATCACATCTCAGCAGTATTTATCATTTTTTATGATTCCAACGCCATCATAAAGAGCTCTATAGGACAAAAAGGTAAAATCATTTTTCCAGGGTCCCTGAGCTATTTAGTGAGACAATGTGGTCTTATATAAGTGAGTGTTATAGGATCGTCATGTATAAACCAGAGCCCAGTGTCTTTCTCATGTTAATTTTGTTGGCTATCTTTGAAGCAGTCAGTGTCTTTTGGAGTTCTACATATCCTTTGATGTCCATGGCAAAGAAACAGGCTGTGGCTAGGTGGTAATAGAAATAAATACAAACGTAGCGGGCAGAAGGCATCCCGTGAGATCCATAAAAGATTCTCAAGGATTTATGGTGGTCCCTTCCCAACCCACTGAAGATTGTTCCAGGGTCAAGCCTGTGACAAGTTGTTTCTGTCATCCTTGACAGGAAAAAAATGCTCCCAGCCTGTTTCGGGACATCATATTACACTTAATCAAAGCAGATATGTTCAGGCATGGCTTTAAGTGAACTGTGAAAGAATATGAGTCCAGAGAGAACGAGACAAAGAACATGTGGATTGTCCAGATGCTTCACTGCGCACCTCTTTCTGTCAGTGTTGTTGCTGGTTTTACTCTGGAGCTGCGCCATAATAGCCTGTTGGAGAGTAAGCTGCAACAAAGCATCCCCCATCTTCTAACCACTCAGGGGCTGCCCAAAACTCTTTGAATAAAGGGGAGGGGGCGCGATCTTCGAATAACACACATATTCTTTTCCCAGATGTGGGAAGTATCATCAGTGATTGAATGACATACAGATGAAATAGACTGCCTTTCCTTGCTACACTTCACTGGATAATCCAATATTTAAACATTTTCTAAGAAAGAGGTCTTCAAGAAAAACAAAGAAAACCATTTAGAACCATGAAGATTTAGCGGAGCGAGCTATGGACTAAAAGCAAAAACCTGGTATCCAAGAGAAAGGAGAGTTGTTTTTGGACTGCGGGCACCTTTCTATTCAGTGTGGTCAGGCCCTGCCCCAGAGGAGTGGCAGATATAATGTCAAGGTGACATTTTAACCTCTTTGCAGACAAAAGGCAGTGTACATGAGATCATGGGGGGACTTGCTGGGGTACATTTTATCTGCAGCTGAAAGCAGTGTACAGCTTTCTCCTGCAGGGTGATCTGTGCCTGGTAGAATGAGCAAGCAGGGTTTGCAGAAAAATGCTGTATTTGAGAAGAGCCAGATCCGAGAACCTTCTGAGAGAGAGCAGTTGCTCTTAGCTTTTAAATCTCCTTCTGCATTTTGTTTTTCTAAATAAGACATTATCAGGAATCGGACAAATTTCTTGTTCTCTTGTTAATTAATGATAACCAGAGGGGAGGAAAACCTGCTAAGCTGTAGAGAAAGTGTTTGAAAATAACAGAAGAGGAATATACAATCAGAGAGGGTTCCTAACTCTTAAAAAACAAAACATTCCAGTCCTAATTGCTGTCAGGTACATGACGGCAATGGATAACTTTAGATAATTTAAACATGGAAAACATGCATATTGTTTCATTTTGAAATCTATACTTCTGGTTTGGTCACTACTAAAACTATGATTTAGTAGTGCTTCGTATTTGATTTTGTAGAAAGGAAAGAAACATGACTATAGAAAGTAAAACTCTCTTTCTTCCTATAATTACTCACAATGGATTTTTAAAACAAATACATGGGCTTAAATTATTTAATCAAAATCACTAACCAGCCCTGTCGGTCAGATAACAGAAATCAGTTTAAAACATGCAATTGGTCAGTGTAGAAAATTCAGTAACACTTACCTGCTGAGAGGTGGCTGGGTCCAGGGCCTTGGAAGCTTGCAGCTGATGTTGAAATTCCCCCTTTGCACACAACAGGAAGTAAAAGCCTGACAGAAGCCCCACAGGAACTCTTTCAAGCCCCTTCCTTCTTCGCTGGGCTTCTTTGCCTAGAAGCACATTCAAGTTTATTGGAGTTGAAATTCTGCTGCTCTGTCAGCCAGTCAGGGTCTGAAGCCACAGATGAGAATTTGGAGGTTGGCACCAGAGGGTATTTCAGGCTGCCATCCTTTTTGTTGCAGATTCCTGGATCTCTCTCCCTCTGCGCTGCTGAGGAGCTTTGCAGGCAGAGCAGATCCAGAGGGAGAGAGCTAATTCTGTTGCGTGTATGGAGTGAACAACCCTCCCCTAAGCTCTTGTTCTCATAGGCTCCTAACTTGGCCAGAATGTAAGCTCTTGGCTCTTTATGCATTTTTTTTTTTTCAAACAAATCTGAGATCTTATGATTGGGATCCCTTGGGGGTGGGGGTGGGGGTGGGGGTGAGGGTGTGATTTTTGGACGTTGAAAATAGACTCCATACCGTTGTTTATTCCTAGGGGAATTGGAAAGTCAGGGTCAAAGGAGAGGACACTTGCAGCAGATGCATTTTTATATGCTCGATTGGAAACTGTCCTCGTAAATGCAGCTTGAATGTTAATAGCCAACTATCCCGGCTACTTAACACTCCTCTGTGTAAGCAGCTCCGGAAATTTAGGTTGCTGCTCACAGAGCACAAGTGTGCTGATTTAGGGAAGCTGCAGATCACAGCCTGCATGTTCCCAGCCGTCCCCTCTGTAAATCCATGATGGTAAAGCGTGGTGTACAAGAAGACCTCTTCTTGGGAAATAGACTGCAGCTGCACTTATTTTTAACTTTGCATTGCGGCATTTATTTATTGAGACAAAGTCTCACTATGTAGTCCCATCTAATATGGAATTTACAGAGATCCGTTCACCTCTGCCTTCTGGGATTAAAGGAATATACCAGTGTGCTGGATCTGCATCCTGGTTCTTTATGTATATGTCTAATTGTTTCAGCTGTTATGACTATATTCATTGCACTTCGTGTGTGTGTGTGTGTGTGTGTGTGTGTGTGTGTGTGTGTGTGTGTGTGTGTGCCAGACCCTGTCCCAACAGCTTTCTGTGCCTATGTCAGTTGATTCTGACAAGTCTTTGGAGGTATGTTCCCATTTGAAAGGTAGTTCAGCGTAATGGTTACATCTACAGGCTTTAAGACAAGAGAGCTTGGGTTCAATGCTTGATTTTCTCACACTTTAACTGTAGATCAAGGAATGGGGTCATGACATCTCTAAGCTGTAGCTTTCTTATCTATAAGATGAGGCTACATATGTGGAAGTGATCATAGGATCCATTTCAGGTAATTGTTCTTCTGAGTTTAAATAATTTAATGCAAGTAAACTGTAAAAGCCCGCAACCGTATAGTAGACACTTAAAAATGTTCATTGTTCTGGGTTATGTTAGTCAACAACAAAGCTTGGGAAAGCCAGTTGATTTCTCCGGGACCTCCAACTGTAACCAGTAAAGTTGGGGTCCTCCAGCTTTCACACCTGTATTGAGTAAAAAAACATGAAGTTCCTTTCAGTAGGAATGATGCCCTTCTCTCTATTCTTCAGGTGTCTAGGACAAATGCATTGGGTGCCATACATTTCCTCATTAACATGAGATGAAAAGTTGTCATTTAATTTAATTGAGGTTTTCTGAATGCAGGACAAAATCAGGAAAACCGACCCATAAAAACCAAAGCAAAACAAAGCTCTTTGCTACAATGTCAGCAGACATGCCTTAGCCAGTTCTCTTCCAGTACCCCAGAAACATTTGCATTATTTATTTTCAGAACACTGAAAGAGAAAGGTAACAAAACTTATCTCTGTTTTGCAGGGGGGAAGTCTGGGAGCGGAGGAAGCCTGGGCAGTTTGCCTAAGAGCCCTCACAGCTGGGAAGAGGTACACGTGTCCGAGATCAGGATTGTTTTTCCAAATGGAAGGAGTGAGGTTATGACATCCTGGTGTCTCAGACAATGGAGTGTTTTCCCCCAGCTCAGGCCTGGAGTGTGAGCAGTTCCTCAGAGGAAGGAGAAGGGTCTCTGTACACATCTCTCTGGTCTTATATGAAGGACCCTGGCACCATTTCTGTGATAGTGTTCCCAAGGGTCTTGGGAGAGGTGAGACTTATATATGATCAAGTTATATAGAAAAACATTCCTGAGGATTTCACTTTGTTGGTTAAAGAATTTTCTCAAAGGCCTCAAGTATTATCTTATTTTAATTAGCATTCCCCATTTGTTTAAGGTGGCTTTATGAAGTTGATTACACACGAGATTAATCCAGTGAGGACAAGGAGAAAGCTTTAGTTGGATTAAAAAAAGAAAAACAAAAACCTCTGACAACCAAACCTTTTTTTAATACTAAATTTGACATATTTTGGTGAAATGATAATAAATGAAGTTCCTTATAGACAGATTGTTTAAGGTAAACTGAAACTATGGTTTAAATGTAACTTTATGTATGAAGAGAGCTACTTTAACTCATAAAACTTGAGGAATTTGACTCAGTTTTGTGACTAGAGAGACCTTCTAATTCAATTATAAGAAATTCAGAACACTGTAATAGATATAAACTCTTACAAGTGAGGTTGAAGAAAAACCTACTAAAAACAAATAAAAAAGGAATTTGAGTCTACGATGTCTTTAAAGTACGGCTTTGTTTTGGGACTGTCCATGGGCAGATAGCCAAGCTCTTATTGTTTATGACACGATCATTTCTAAAACAGTTTACAGCTTCCCAAGCCGAGGACAATGGACCTAAAACAATATCTGCTTAACAGATGGAGCTGGAAGCCAGTCTCAAGGTCTCTAATAAAGTATCAGAACTGTGACCAAGAGGAGACTTAGGACTGCATATGGGATGCCACCAGCGTGTCAGTGTTAATCAGGAGGTCTGACACTTGACAACATAGTATTCTGTTCAACAGTCAGTGTGAAGCTGCCTATCACCTCCAGCCTCTTACTCCACTCTGGAATTCCAGGAAGGTTAAGAAACATATTTTGTGGGAAAGATTAGAGAACACATTTCAGCCAAGCCTTTCAATCCGTAACTGTGGTTTCTGGATCTGTAGATTCCACCAACAAAAATAAAAAAGAATATTCATAAAATTTGTCATTATTGAGCATGCATAGACATTTTCTTCATTATTGTTTCTAATCAGTTCAGTATAAGAACTATTTCCTTGTTACTGACATTGAGTTAGATATTATAAATAAGCTGAAATTGATTTAAAGTATGCAATAAGATGTGCAATATGTCCAGATACTCCCCCATTGTGTAAAGGAACTGTGCACCCACCACTTGGTATCTATGGGTGTTGCAAAGAGTGCCTGTGGATGTAGAGGGATGGCTGTAATCAGTCTTCAAGTATACAATAGGCCTCTTTGTTTTTCAGCTTAAGCATCAGAGTGATGGAGAAGGAATATCAAGACCTGGTCTGTTAGCATCCTGTGAGGTAAGGGGCAGAGTCATTGTTAGAGTGTGGTACTATTCCCTTAAAGGAGTAGAGCGTATCTGTTAGGGTTGGAGGAAGGAGACAGGGAAACAATGTCTACAACAATCTTGGCTAGGTCTTGCTCTCTAGAACATTCTCATGTTCATACTACTTTGCTAGGACTCAAATAATAAAATACCACAACCTGTGTGATTTAAACTACGAATCTGGAGGCTGGTGCTGTCATACTTCATTTCTCCTGAGGCTTCTCTCCTTGACTTTAAAGGGCCACGGCCTTATAACCTCATTCCTTCTCACCGCTCTAATATCCCTGGCTCCAACACAGTAACATTAGAGATTAAAAATGTCAACATGGAAACTGGAGTGATTTTCCATAATCCCACATTGTGACTCTGACACTTCCCTTGTTATGCATTCTCTTTGGGTCTTCCTTCTGAGACTGCGTTCACTTCTTAATTCTGGCTCAGCTACTGACCTGCGCCTGCATCCTCTACTGTCTGATTCTACACTGAAGCATTTTGTTTCTTTCCTCTCTCTGTCACCAGTCTCCTATGTGTTGTGTGATATTTTGATCATATTCTGATAATAAAGAACCCTCTGCTTGGAGTCAGAGAGTGGAGGTAGCCACTAGCTGACCAAAATTAACCATAGAGGTTTGGAGGACTATAGACGGAGAGGAGACAGGAAGTAGTAAAGTAAAGTAGATATTATCCCTTTTGGATGGAGGAACAGAAGAGGTAGGAAGTTATTGGTGGCTGCTCCCTGTTTCTCTGATCTTTTAGTTTCTAACTCCAGTATCTGATTCCTGATTAGTTACCTGGTGTCCTATATTGGATGACATTTGTAGGCAGAGTTTTCTTATGCCAGCAGCAGCTCTCAAATAACTACTCACAGTCTTAATAGTAATTAAAAATGCATGGCTGATAGCTCAGGCTTATTACTAATTAGCTCTTACAACTTAAATTAATCTGTTTCTATTGATCTACTTTCTGCCATGTGGCTTTTAACTCTTCCCCATTTTGTGTGTCTGGTTGGTGACTCCTCTGACTTCACCCTTCTTTTTCCCAGCATCCTTAGTTTGGTTGTCCTGCCGATACTTCCCGTCTGTCTGGCTACCAGGCAGTTAGTTCTTTATTAACCATTGAGAATAATACATATTCACACTGTGCAGAAGGGTTATTGCACAGTGCCTGGGTTGGTTTCTGAGGCCATCCTCTCTCAGCCAGCCTCTTCTGTGGGGTCATTCATAGTCTCTTTCAGGTCTTACATGAATGCTTGTCACAGAGGAGGCAATTAACAAGTAGGGACATGGTAGGATGTATGCAGTATTTTGCTGAGTACAATTGGCTATTGCAATTAACTGCTGTTTTTCTAAAACTCATCTTCAAAAGCAATAAATAAATGATAAAAGGAAAGGCTGGTTAGGACTAGGAACGTTTTAGATGTAAGTCTACATGGATTGGCCTTTGTTAACTAGGTAAAGAGAGTTCTAGAAGGTTTGGAAATGAAGGAGGCACTTAGTGTGACAAACATCTCTCCAGCATGAGGGACTTACAATGACACCCAGGCTTTTAGTGTTGTTTTGTCTTATGCTTCCTGTAATAGTTTCTTGGCATCCAGGCTGATGGAACGGGTGTCGATGGTTCTAAGAGCATTGGCCTGGGTATGATGTACATCACTTCCACCTGCATTAAATTGATTAATGAGTCATGTGAGCGCACACCTGACTTCAGTGGGATGGTCATGGGCTATTTCCCTAAACTGAAGAGGCTAAGTAGGAGATTGAAAAGTGGGCCTATCACCAGGAGTGGAAGCTCCTTTGGCTTAGTCTGAAGTGACCCCCACAGGTCTGGGTTTTGAATTCCTGTTGCTTTGCTTGTTGTGCCATTTTTGGAGGCTTCAGGAGGTTGGATCTGGATGGACAAAGGAGGTCATGTGGGGTGGGCCTTTTAAGTATCATATCCCTGGGTCCAGCTGCTGTATTTTCTTGTCCACTGCTGTGTGAACAACACCTGCCTCCCGCTTCTACCACCATGGGCATCACAGCTGCACCAAACCTTCCCCACTGTGATTCACTGAATCCACAAACCAAATCAATCTTTATTTCCTTTATTTGTTTCTGCCAGGGATTTAGGTCATGGACACACAAAATAAATAACACAGAAACATACAAGACTCTCTTGAAAAAAATCAAGAAATGAGAAGAAAACACACACACACACATACATACACACGCATGCACGCATGCACATTCACACACAAGAGACAGACAGAGAGAGAGAGAGAGAGAGAGAGAGAGAGAGAGAGAGAGAGAGAGAGAGAGGGGGGGGGGAGGGAAGAGGGGACCAAATCTATGAGACACAAAAGTAATTGACAAAGCTTGGACAACAGAAATATAAAGTTTTAATATAGAAAACACACTAAGAACTCAAATAAATTAATAGCAAAAACATAAGCAAAACTTCAAAATGCAGATAAAAACAAGAAAAAGACATTTTTCAGGCATCCCAAATGGAGACATTAAAATGGGTGTGTACATGAAAAAAGATCAACTTCTGCTCATCAGTGAATGCAAATAAAACCACAATGAAATATCACCTCCCTCTAGTTAGAGGAATGTGCCAGCTCCGTGTCCCGCACAACCTGGTCCTGGAAACCAGACTGGGGTAACAAGGGAATGGGAAGCAGACAGACACCCAGACAGAAGGGTGGGGGTCAGATATGCAATCCCTTTGTCTGAGGCATTTGAATATGTGACATGGCACCAATCATGCCACCAATACACATTTACTGAGGACATCATCATCTTAACATTTACTCAGGGATTCCTGTGCTTCCTACAGATTAGCTTTCAGGTGATGTGGCCAAATATTTAATAAAATCAACTTAAAGGAGAACGTTGCAGAGGCTTTGATCATTTGTGATACGGTTCTGTCACTTTGGGCCTGTGGGTGGACAAAGCACAGTGTATGATGTGTATAGAGAAGGAAAGCTATTCATAGCATAGCATGGGGAGGGAGGGAGGGAGGAAGAGAGAGGAAAATAGAGAGTGAGAGACAGAGAGAAAGAAAGGGAGAGAGATGAGAGATATAGGTAGATATATAGATCAATCGATCCTCCTAAATGCTACATCATAAACAAGCCTGGAGGGAGTCGTGTTAAGTGAAATAAGCTTGGCACTAAAGGACCAATACAGCACAACCTCACTCATACACTGAATCCGTAAAAAGGTTGATCTCATGGTGGTTAGTGGAAGACAGTGAGGTTGGAGAGATGAGTAGATATTGGCCGAAGACTCCGTAATTCCAGTGGAACAAGAATAAATTTCAAGAGATCTACCATATAGCAAGGTTGCTATTTCAGTCAATAATGAAACATTATATTTTTTAAAAATAATAGTTGTTTTGTGTTCTCACTGCAAAATGATAACAAGGTGAGTTAACACATCGATAATTTGCTAGAGTTATTCGTGTATCATGCATCATATGTAATGCTTCGTTCATCAGACACAGCGATGGCCCCATTCAGGCATATTGACTTGTGATGTCATAGTGGCCATATTTGCATAAATTCCTCTGTGTTTGCACAATGCTATCAACTAATGACACATTCTTTAGAGTGTGTTCCTATCATTAAGCAACATAGGAATATACTTTAAAACATCATATTATATACATTAAAAGAAACATGACATTATTTGTCAATTAGAATTTAAAAAACAGGACCATGGATATGTGTAGTGGGTAAAGGTACTTGCCACTTGAGCCTGGCAACATGAATTCAATGCCAGAACCAACTCCACCACTGCTTTCCCTTGACTTACACATGGTCATTGTGGCTTCCTGTGGTGATAAACTGTATATTTAATAAAATCAGTCTGGAATATCAGAGAACAGACTCACCCACAGTCATGCCATGAGGGTCAGAGAGTGATGACTCACGCCTTTAATCCCATCACTCAGAAGACAGAGATCTTTCTGTGTTTCCCTGAGTTCAAGGTCTAACTACCAAACGTGGCAGCTGACACCATTAATCCTAACTCTAGGAATATGGTGTAGAGTTGAACCCAAAAGTGAAACAACTGGGCAGAGAAGATGTTTAAGGCAGGAGAAGGCAGACATTCAGGTATTCTGTAGGAGCAACCAGCCGAGCAGAAGACTCTTGAAGAAAACATTTACCCGGTTCAGCCTGAGAAGTTGGCTGAGTGAGAATTGACTGTGGTCTGTGATCTCTCTCTCTGTATTCAGCTTTCCCCCAATATCTGGCTCTGGGTTTTCATTATATACTAACTAGAATTTGTGCGATAGCTTTTCCTCACCGGTCACACACAATAACAGCAAAATAAAATGACTGTCAGTGCTTTACAATCTCCTCACCTTGTAGATTCTAAAGCTGAAAAACAAAAAACAAATCTGCCAGTGGCCAGATAAGAATAAGAATGGAGAATGCAAAAAGAGAATAAAGAAAAGATCTGCCCCCCCCCCCCCCCAGAGACAGGGCTTAGCAGTTAAGAGCACTTCCAGAGGACGGGGGGGGGGGGGGGGGGGGGGGGGGGGGGGGGGGGGCTCAGTTCCCAGTACCCACACAACAGCTAACATCTGTCTGGAACCCAAGATCTGACACCCTTATGTAAACATACATGCAGGCAAAGTAACAATGCAAATAAAAATAAATTCTTTTAAGAAAAACAAAAGGTCTGAAGGAAGCCATCAAGAGAGTGAGTGTCCTTTCCCTAGCCCCCTCAGATAAAAACAAGATGCTCCAATTCTGTGGCTTTCCCTTTGAGCCCTGTACTGCTGGAGGATGGTCCTTCAGGCAGCGGAACAAGCACACAAGGTTAACCTGGCTTTGAACAGTAACAGTCACATGATCCCATATCATCTTAAGAGCTACATGCCAATCTTCTAGGGTTATTCTAACAGGTTTTTACAAAACAGAGACCTCAAAGAAGTTACTTTCTTTTGAGTTCTGTCATGCTAGCTGGCACGTGCCCCTTCCACATCCTTTCTGTGTGGCCTCCAGTTTTCTGGCTCTCCAGAATCCCTGCTACTCTTTGGCTTGTGGCTCCATCATGTCCACCTCTGTTTCTGTGTTCACATGGCCTCTTTCCTTTGAAATCTTTCCTCAATCCGTATGGGTTTCTTTCTCCTATGTGGGCACAGTCATTGGAGTGAGTTTGTCATAATTTAGTAATGAACTAATTTTATCTTGACTACATTTGTGAAGACCCACTTTCAAAAAGGTCTCACAGGTTCTTGAGTCAGAGGTTGGAACACACATTTGGGAGTTACAACTCTAGTCTGCCCGCTGGCCCCCTAAATTCACCTTTTCCCCACTTGCCATGGCACATTCTTGCCTCTTCAATCTCCTTAATTTGGCCTATTTTTATTTTGAGTTTTAAGAATCTTTTATTTTATTTTATGTGTGTGAGTGCTTTGTCTGCTTATGTGGATGCAGACCACATGCATTCTTGGTGTCCACAGAAGTCAGATAAAGGTGTTGGACACCCTGGAACTGGAGTGACAGCTGGTTCTGAGCTGCCATGTGAATGCTGGGAACTGAACCTGTGTTCTTAAACACCGCTCCTTAATATGTTTCAAAGGCTTAGTCAATCCTACCAATTTCAAGTCTCTCATTTTACTGAAATATCAATTCACAACCCTCTGACTCTCACAATCTGCAACATTTTGATTAGGGGTATAGAGGGTTTATTCCTGAACAAGATATTACCTGCTTTTTAAAAAAATAGAGACATTCTTATTCCGAGAGGGATATGGTGTCCCGCGCCAACTTCTCGCCCACAAGAAAAGGCACGGCACACGTAGGATCCTTCTGCAGCAAAGCTTTAATGCTTCTTGAGGGAGAGCATCAGCTTACAGAAAATGGAGACCACGAGGTAGGAAAAGCCCAATCCTTATATAGACCAAAGACCTCCGCCTTGGATGTGTCACCTCTCTATAGGCTGCAGCTCATTATCCCACATGACGCCACGGGAGAGGCGGAGAGACCAGTCTCGGAAGATTACCAAAGGCATGAGCCCTTGCCTTGATTACTGACTCAGGCGGGTTGGCCAGCACCGGATATCAGCGCCATCTTGAGGGGCTGGGGCCAGCGGCTCCCAACAATATGGGAGGAATTAGAAGGGTCATTTGCCCCAAGCAAGCTCAGAACTCAGGAGGATCATGCGCTACTTCAGGTCAGATGACCTTCAAAAGCTCTGTGCTCTGGCCTCTGGCTCACAAAGGCATCCTATGCTCTCAGAACCTATGCAAGGTCCCAGCAACCCTTGCATCACCTTTGAAGTTGCCAGGACTATCATAACAAACATGGCTGCCCAGCTAGCTCACAATAACAGACATTTTGTCATCATTCCAGAACTCTCAAGATCAAGGTGTTGGTCTAGGTAGGGCCTCTGCTCTTGGTTGGTGGAAGTCTGCTTGTTTTTATGTCCTCACATGGTCCTTGTTCTGTGTGTCTGTGTTCTAATTCTCACCTAAGAACAGCAGCCGTGTTGGATTAAGGATTTAATCTTACTTACATTAAAGACCCTAACTCCAAACAGAGTTGAATTCTGAGGTCTCAGAACACATGGATTTTGAGAGGGGACAAGCTATCCTCAGCAGGAGCACTTCACTTTCCTTTGACACTGGAAGCATCAGCTATGAGTGGACTTGGAGACCCCAAAGCTCTCCTTTTGTCCTCTGTCTGCCCCTTTCACCCGGGCTGGTGTTTCTGCTGATGTCACAGTCTTAAGATCTTGCTTTTTTCTCATGTGATTCATGGAGCCCAAGCCTTTAAGAAGCTGCATAGCTTCTGGTTTCTTCTGGAGAGGATGCCTAGGTCCCCTGGCCAGTGTCAACCCCCAGCCTCCATTGTGAAAGGCTGTTGAGCTACATCTGTGGTGTTCTCTCAATTCTCATATTTTGCTGAGAATTTTCAAAATCACCAAGTTGCTTAACGGTTTCTTGCTCTGTTTATATCTTTCCTCTCACTTCTCACTATAAACAGCAAATGGAAATCAGGCCACACTTCCCACGCCTTGTTTGGAAATATCCTCAGTTAAATAGTGAAGTTTATCGCTTACAAGCCCTGCTTTCTGCTCAGCACTAGAACATAATTTGGCTTTCTGATGCATTCCAGCAGGCGTGGCTTTTCTTCCAGGATTCAGTAGTACTCTGCATTTCTTTCTTAGCCCTCCCTAGAAACACACATTTCTGTGAACACTTGGGTCATAATAAAATGTAACTGAGATGACTAAGAGGACAGAAGATTTACCTTTTGCTTTAATTCCTTCCGTTTTGGGCCCTTGGTAGCCCCTTTTCAATGCCCATTGTTCATTCTCAAAGACACTCAGAGCAAATAGCCGAGGAGCCTATGTAACACATTAAGCAGATCCTGGACACCAGGCTCTCGGCATCACATTCCGTGAAAGTTCCAGCTTCTCCCAGCATCTCATCCCACGTCTACCCTAAGCCCTTCCAACCCAGACCTCCGCTTCCCACCATCTTCTCTTTCCCATATAACCTCAGCCATTTGCTCCAGCTCCTTTGGTTCTCTTGGTGCTCTTGGCCTCTCTACTTCTTCCTTGTCTTGTCTTTATCTCGCTTATTCTTCCTCCCCTCTCTCCTCCCATGGCCAGGTCTATTCTGCTGGCCATGTTCATTCTGGACTCTTTCAGTTGCCTCTGGATGTTCCCTGTCTCTTCTCTACCACAAAAGCCTTCTCAGCCCTACCTAGAAATAATTATATCCTCATTTTCATTTGTCTACATTTCCTTCAATAATCCTTCAAGGTCTTCTAAGCTTTTCTTAGGTTTCAAAATATTTTCAACCACTGCAGTTACCCAAAGCCACTTTAATATTTCTTGAAATTTATTTTGGTGGTTTGGATGATAATGGCCCCCATAGTCACATGTTTGAATACTTGGATCCTGGGGTTGGATGGACCTGTTTGAGAAGGATTAAGAAGTGTGGCCTTGGTGGAGGACAGGTGTCCCTGGGGGCTGGCTTTGAGGTTTTAAATACTCTGCTGTTCTGAATGTGCTCTTGCTCTCTGCTGTTTGTGGAAGAGCATGTGAACTGTCAGGTGCTGAACCAGCGCTGCGTCTGCTGTCTGCTGCCAGGCTCCCCACCATGATGGTCCTGATCTCTAGCCATCTGGAATTGGGACCTTGCTCACAGTGTTTTATCACAGAATCAGAAAAGTAGTTGAGACAGCACACCATTTTCAATACCAAAGATAGTTTAGTTAGAAAGGATGGGTAACATATCACCATCCATTTTCCTGGTTTCAAAAATGTAAGAATTTGTTTTTATTTTGTTATGAATCCTGAAGGCTAAATGTGAAAACTCAAAGCTGTGCTTCTCCCAAAGGCCGCACGGAATCTTTCTCTGTCCTTTCCTTGCTGCTGGTTCCCACTGTTCTGTTTCATTCCTTGTTTGCTGCTGTGCCAATTCTGTTTTCACAGGACCTTTTCCTCTGGGTCTCCATGTTTACTTTTACTTATGTGTATGAGTGTATGTCTATGTGAATATATGCTACATTTGTGCAGTGTCCATGGAAGCCAGAGGATGGCATTAGGTCCTCTGAAGCTGAAGGTCATTGTCTACTATCTGAGGTAGATGCTGGTACCCCAGCCTTGAGCCTCTGAAAGATCAGGAAATACTTTGAACTCTCGAGCCACCTTTCTAGCCCCTGTCCTCCTCTTTTTTAAATAGGATGCCAGCTACTGATTTTAGAGTTTACCCTAATCTAGTAAAACCCAATCTTAGCTTGACAATATCTACCAAATTCTATTTCCATATCAGACCACATTTACAAGCCCTAGGAACTGAGGCCCGAACACGTGTTTTGAAGACACAACATACTAAACAATGGGCTGAAAAATCTAACTCTAAACGTGGTTGTTCAAGAGAAAGAAGCAAATGATTCATTAGTCACCTTGCTTGCTGCTGTAACCAAGTTCCTGACAAGAAGCTAGAGAAGGGAAGAGTTTATGTTGGCTCATGTTTGAAGGGTACAGTCCATCATGCTGGGAAGGAGCACGAGGTGAATGGTCACATTGTGTCTATAGAAGTGAAGGAGGGGCTGACTCTTAGCCCCCAGCCCCTGAGATGGTGACACATACATTCACTTTGCTTTCTCTTTAGACTTTTCTTGAAACACCCCAAAGCCATACTCAGAAGTGTGTTTCCATGGTGATTCTAAATCTAGCCAAACTACAAGAAAGGTCAACCATCATATATAAACACATAAGCTACTGTGCAAAGCAGCAGGTCTTTAGAATATTAAGTTCATTTGGTTGTTTCCTATAATATTCCCAGGAGGTAATAAGGCGGAAGTTCAAAGCTGTAAAAGAATGACCAGTTATGGATCATTATTTTTTTAGTTTAGAGTTTAGCAAAGTTTCAGCTGTTATTTGTATTTGCAATTGGGTTTGGATCTCTCCCTTTGAGTCAGTTTGAGACTTGTTTTGCACATTACTGCATAAATCTGGACTGCTCTGAAAGTTAACTGGGATGGCCATTTAGGAAGAGGCAAGGGCTCTCTGGAAAGGTTTTCTAAGTGAGCAGGAAGCTAAGCAGACACAATTATCTCCATAAGGTCATTGCTAGAGTAATCCACTTATTTAGTTCTCCTAGATGGGACCCCACCCTAACTCTCAGAGAACTGGATCACTGCATCCTTGAAAGAAGGGTGCTCTACTTAAACAGGGAAAACCATTTGAATTGAATCTCTTGAGAACATTTGAACATGTGGGATCCAGTACTGATCTACGTAGGATTTGGGTGTAACAAAAATATAGCACGTTTCTGCATATGGGTGATTTCAAAGCACTTGGAGTCAATTTGGCATTGAAGTTCTGTGAGATTTAGCCAGGTCCATCTGTGGGTAAGAGGACATGATGGTGATGCCAGTGGCAAGAACACTGACTGGCAGTGGCAGAACTTGGTGGAGGTAGAGTTCCCTAGGAGGGGGACAACGGGCAGTGAAGAAAATGGCATCCGTTGGAATTGGTGGTGTCTGGAAACACAGTGGGGCTTATCAGTCGGGTGATGCCTGTTGGTAGATGGCCTGAGTGCTACCAAACTCATGTAGGGAGATGATGATCCCCAGAGGGGTTTCAGCAAGAAATCACAAGACAGGAGATACCATGTTGGGGCACACGAGATACCTCTGAGGGTGCTCAAAGAATGATGGTTGAGTGTAACTTGAGGCAGAGAGCTAAAAGCTGAGGAAGACATAAGGTTTAACACAGATGCCCCCTCACAGAATGACTTAAGATCATTCTCAGCTGCATCAGAGTCCACAGCTGCTTTCTTGATGATATTTTGCACTTGTATATGAATGGATCATCCCTAAGTGTTCTGTTTCCATTTGTTACCGCCCCCCACTCCTCTATTACAATAGTAACAATCTCTTCTGTTGGAAAGTCTTGATGACATTTGGCCCAAAACAAAATATCTGTCAAGTCTATGCATCAGTCCAGTCCAGAGACTTACACCAAGGCATGTATTCCTAACGCCTTGACTTAGAACCTAGTTAAATCTACATTCAAGGATATTTGGAATTGAAGTGCAATGCCTGCCGTTTTCTTGTCCTTTAGTTCTGATGGCTACCTTATAAGGAAGGAGGACATCAAAGAGGCCATTGACTGATTGGGAAGAAGAGGTGCCAGCTCCCTTGCTAAATTATACACGTAGTTTGCCCAAGGGCATGTCCTAGCCATTGTTTTTTTCTGAAAGATGTTTGGCAGAAAACGATGAGTCACAGCTGACTTCACATCCTACTTCTGACGTTCCTGAGCTCTGTGGCCTTAGGCAACTTACTCAACTTCTCTGCGTCTAGATGCCTCCATCTGGCAAATGTGGGTAATGATGATTTTCATCTCCCAGGGCAATTGAGAAGGGACAGGATGGAATTCCCATACTGCCTTGCCTGATACGTTATTATAGTAAGTAGTGAGGATGATGATGGTCACCCATCAGGAGGCCAAACATTGCTGGACACTGTCACGGAGGTAATAGGATATTACCTCCTCTTTTCACATGAATGGCTGGAGCATTTGCAAGGAACACTTCGTTCGTTCGGGCAGGCAGGATAAAGTGCATTCTTTCAGCCAAGCTCCACAGTTGCAGCTGCACACACAATCCCTGGAGCCCCATTTTATCTCTTCTGAGACAGAAACTCATTGAGTTTTTTTTTTTTTTTTTTTAGCATGATGGTGTTGGCTGTGTGCTGGCGACATGAGCTACATAGTGTCATGTCGTGCTCCCCCCTCCCCCGTTGCTCTGATTTTACCTCTCTAGCCCCATTTATCAACTCACCTGGTGTTTCAACCTTTTGTTCAAAGGAGATGCAGCTGGATTTCATTGTGTCTCTGAATTTGATTAGCAGGATGTGTTAGACACAGGGGAACAGAAGTTTACAGTCAAGCCTTCTCATGGGTGAGGTCATTGTGCTGTTAGTAGCCAATTCCTTCCTCCACGTCCGTCTGGTGTTTTCTTAGCTGCAGCGTTGGTTCCCACGGCATGCCGTTTTAGACAGTGGAAGGCTTGCAGCAGAAACCAGCTCAGCTGAGCATGGGTTTTTAGTTTCAAGAGAGCTAGGGTATGTAGAGAGATTTTATTGCTCAATGTCACATGGCTGCCGTAGGTGAACTGGTCTCTTGCAAATGTCAGGGAAGCCAGCTAAGAACTTGGTGGCATATAGAATGGCATTAGACAGCTCCTAGAAGGAGACCAAATGAATGGTTTATGTAATGTCTGTACTGAGTGTCTAGTGTTTTCCAGAAATCTATTTTCATTCCCTAAGGGGCTTTTTGAACATTTTCCCTAACTATGCTCCGACTCCTGCCCAATGACATTTGAGGGCCTCATACACCTCAGTTTTATTTTAAAACTCTCTTCCCACTCACTTCTGCTTATTGACTAAGGAGCCTCAGCAATTAAATGAAATAGGTCTCATGCTTTAAAAACACACAATTTAGTCAGCAACATGGTCCAGCTGCTAAAGGCACTTCCATCCCAAGCCAGGTAACCCGAGAACTCCCTGGAACTTAGCTCAGACTGAAATGGATGGAAGGGATAGTTGCCACAAAACTGTCCTCCAAGATCTACCATTATACCATTGCACATGAACACACACACACACACACACACACACACACACACACACACACTCACACTCATGCAAATACACACTCACAACAATAATATGTAAAAAAATCAATATTAGAGTCTTTGATAACAGTTTGCTGTGGTATCATCAGTTGGCATGTACCATTTATGATATGAGAAACTGAGTCACACTTGTGTTCCTGTGGAACTCCGTCTGTTATTTTAATACCATTCACAGCTCTATAAACTCTTAGGAAGGAACAATACAGAAAATATTTTAAAATGCATTACAATTGCTTTCCCTGAGGAAATAAAATCAATCCAATCTTTTCCCATCTTGACCAAGACTTGGAAATATTGTGAGGTAGTCACCAGAGAAGACTCCTGGGACATGAGTTTAAAGCAATAGAAAGTCTCAAATACTTGGCTGCCCACCACACTGTGTGTTTCGGATCTGGTGCAATCCCGAGCCTTTCCCAGGGTGAGCTTTTAAGCACAAAACCACAGCCTGGGTTGACATATTCAGCTAATAAGAACAGCTAGACAGAGGTGGAGCTGCAGAAGCCAAAGAGCAAGGTTACTGTATTCAGGGATCTTCCCAGAACTATGGGCTTTGATGGATTAGTTCTCATTTTGGTAGTTGGTGCTGCCTGTGTGCTGGATTCTAAGGCCTCCATTACAATGTCAGTTGTGCTAAGATCTGGGTTGTGTTATACAGAGAATAAAGAACAAATGTGTCCCTGAGGAGAGCTCTCATCACCTCCCATCCCACTCTGCTCAGGGTTCACATCCACAAATGCAATTGCTCTAGAGGGACTGGGAGGTCATGTGAACTCATGAAGACGGTCAGAAATAAGAACACACACACACACACACACACACACACACACACACACATGCACACACATATGCACATGCACACACACGCACACATGCACACATGCATACATACATGGATGCACACACATGTACACAAATGCATGCACACATATGTGCACATGCACACACACACACACACACACACACACATACATGGATGCACGCATGTGTGTGTGTCCCCAGAGGCTAGGATCACTGGCAGCTGGCACTGACTTTTGTGTCAGGAGGACATGAAGGAGTTCACAGTTGTTGGGAACTAGAAAGATGTAGTCTATCTGAAGTTAGTAGCTGCCGTCAACTCTTGTGGTCATATTGTCACAGAGAAATCACAGTCTGAGGCTGCCAGCTAATTTTACTGTTTGAAAGAGACGTCAGAATCTGAAAATTCAGTGTGGTGGTTTGAAAGAAAATGGCCTCCAAAAGGAGTGACACTTTGAGGAGGCATGGCCTTGTTGGAGGAAGTATGTCACTGTAGGCTTTGAGGTTTCCTATGCTCAGGATACCACTGGTTAGACAGTTGACATCCTGTTGCCTGTGAGATGTAGCCTCTCAGCTCCAGCACCACATCAGCCTGAATGCTACCATATCCCTCACCATGCTGATAATAGACTGAACCTCTAAAACTGTAAGCGAGTTGCTTCCAGTTAAATGTTTTCTCCATAAGAGATGCTGTAGTCACGATGTCTCTTCACAGCAATGAAAACCCTAAGACATTCAGCTATTCAGTTAATGACAGATCCACTTTGGGCCACAGAATACAGATCTAGGAGCTGAGTAGGGCCACTGAACACTGATTTTTGACCCCATTTCCAGGTGCTCATCGCTACTCCAGATTGAACCCATCTGTATAACCGACTGTTCTCATCTGTGTTGCTCACAAAGGCAACTTGAAGCAGGAAGGAAGGGAGGCTTATTTTCTGTGGTAGTTATCTGAAGTCTGTCATGGTGGGCAGGTCATGCCAGAAAGAGGGTGAGACAGAGTTAGGAATTGAATCCAGTGCCTCACACATGCTAAACCACAGCTCTTTAAATTTAATGTTAGGGTCTTTACAACTTTTCCAGGAATGAAGTTTCTGAATGTTCAAGGACTAAAACATTAGTTCATAATCAAACATGTAGTGAATTTGAAGAGTCCCTGCTCATAGCCCGCTTCATCATAACCCTGGTTCTGGATGAAGAAGACAGTGAATTCACATACCCTCATACCAAGCATCATCAGTGAGCAAAGCATGTCAGCTCAGTCATGAGGTGTCTTATAGACAGCAATGTTTCTACTATACGGGCAGGGCTTCTTGAATTAAATTTTTCCTACCTGTGTTCCTTAGCATGTAAGGGCTGTATCTAAATGTATCATTACTGTTTGAATTTTTGACATGAGTTTTATATAAAAAAAAAATCCTTAAATGAATTTCAGGTTGGAATTAAGGCACAGCTTCCATAATTTTCCCTTTTTTAAAAAATTAATTTTCATTTTAAAAAGTAAAACATAATCACATCATCTCCTCTTTCTTTTTCCTCCAACCTTCCGATGTCTTCCACTCAGGCTCATGGCTTTTTTAAATGCATTTTTTAAAATGCATAAATTCATAAATTAACCTGCTGTCTTTGTATAGTGCTGCTTGTATGTATGATTTCAGGGTTGACCATGTGGTTTGGAATGAACAATTAGGGCACTCATCCTTGGGGAAAATTAATTCTCTGTTTCTCTTAGCATTCCTTAGTTGCCTGTATTCCAACAATTTCTAAAATGGTTCTAACATACTTCTGCCATTTTGTAGTGTGTATTCATGTGAAGAAATATTAGCACAGGTTATTGTAAGATCAAAAGAAGAATGATCTCTGAAAAGCATTGACGGTATTCTGTGTCTTTCAGAATCTAGTATTCAGCTGAGATTTAATTGCTAATTCATAAAACAAACAAGCACAGTCATTTCATTACTGTGTAAATTCATCTTTAATATATGGTAAACTATGTATACAAACCATTTTAAATTTCTTTATGATTTAATTCTTTTAATTTGTTATTAAATGTTTGGTTAGCATAGCAAATTTATCTTTTGCTTATTTAGTTTGTGTGTGTGTGTATGAGTTTGCAGCTGTGTGCAGAGAGCCCAGTGGTCAACCTTAGGAGCCAACTACCCTGCGTTTTGAGACAAGGCCTCTCACAGAATCCCTGGGCTTACCAATTAGGCTGGGTTGGCTGTCTACCAAGACCTGCCTCCCCAGGGGTAGAATTACAATTGAACACTGCCATACCTGCTTCTTATGTGGGGGATTAAATTCAGGTTTTAATGCTTAATTGGCAAATGATGTGGGAATGCCTTTCTTTATGCTGTGAATAAAGGACTGTCTTGGCTGTGGCTGGCACCATAGAAAAAGTAAGTGAGGAAATCAGCATAGATAGGAGGAGGGTGGAGTTGGGAGAGATTGACCCAGATGCCCAAGGAAGCAATATGTCAAGGAACACAGGTGAGCCAAGGGCCACGTGGCAGGACAGATTAATGGAAATGAGTTGAGTTAAGATGAAAGAGCTAGCTAGCAATATGCCTGAGCCATAGGCCAAACAGCATGAAGTTAATATAAGTGTCTGAGTCATTTGGGGGGCCCTAAGCAGTGGTAGGTGGCTAGGCTACCTCTGGGATGGTAGGTCTGTGGGTCTGGACTTCTGGCCAGACAGGGCCGGACACCCTAAGTTACAGACAAGTACTTCACTGCCTGACCCATTTCCCCACTTCTTCAAGCCTATTATATATACCCATATACCTGAGTCCTGTAAAATTCTCTGGGGTTGAAAGCAGTCCTGAGGAAGTTCAAATCCCTGTCTTAGGTAATGGCTCTACAACTCAGCACACCTATCAAGACATTTTTCTGATGAAGTGTGTAGGATCCCCAGCACAGAGTAGGGCTACATCCATATTTGTCCTGCACTTGATAGGTTGGCTCAGAAGAAGCAGCTCATCCATTATGCCCTTCACTTTCCACCCTGGAAAGTGTCAGCTGTCACAGTAGGAGGTCATTACTCATTCCCTTGGCTTTTCCTGTACAGATGGCCTTTCTTCCACACTGAATGTTTTCAAGCAGGGATTGTCTCTTACCGAATTTTACCACCTCTTAAAGGTCTAGCCGTGTCACCTTACGTGGAGCAAGTGCCTACGTTCAGGACCAACCATGGTCCCGTGTAGTGTATTTGTTTCATGAAATTTATTTCTTTTGGCCCAATTAAAAGCTTTTAGAATAATTTAAAACATCAACCAAGGCAAATTTAATACAAGTCATGGCCCTTGATTTAGTGTGTTAAACATCATCAGATTTTAAAAAGGATCTGAAATCATGAAGGGATTAAGGATGGGTAATTCTCCTGTTTCCTGACTTCCATAAACAATACTTGCTTTCTCATGGGCTCCCACATCCAGGGCAGAATGCTTGCAAGTGGCCACCAGAGGGGAGTATGAACCTCTGTCATTCCTGAGAAATAAATGGAACTCCTGAGTCATTTTTTCTTTCACCTGAGTGGAGGAAGAAAGGTCATTCATTGCCTTAACCACGCTCGCTCCAGCTAAGGATGAGCAGGGCCTCATCTGCTCACAGAGAATATGACCTTCAATTCTTCCCTGTACAGGCAAGCCTAATCCTGACTGGAAAATTTATTTACAAAGAGCTTGACCTCAGCTTCTCTGTTATTTTCCATTTACATTAAGCCAGAATCCCTAGAAAAATCTCCTGTCTTCGGAACCTTTAGAATTTTTCATTATGAACTATGACTCAGCATTCCTCTATCCAGAAACATCCTCTCTTTCTCTCTCTGTATTTTTCCTTCCTTTCTTTTTTTTCTGTGGAACAAGATAGGGGATAAATGAAGCTTTTTTTTTTTTTATTCCAAGCTGTATCATATGCATGTTGCATCTGGAATTAAACAAAAACACCTTTCACACACCATCACCAAGGCTTCCTCAGGCCCATGGGTGTTACTCAGCCCATGGACCCCTGAGGTGGTCTGGCTTTGCTTTGCTGGAGGTCTCAGTCACCCTTCCCTCAGAGCATCAGCTTCCAGAGAACTTCTGAACACACAAGTTTACTGGTGTTTGAAAAAACAACTTTGCCCTTTGCTCCTGAGAATGGTTCAAGTCACAGGCCACTTTAAAAAACACATCAGTAACCAGAAGGACAGGGCTTTGCATCTGCTTATTGCGTCACCAGGCTTCATGCCGTGAGTTGTTGGTAAAGGGTCATGGGAAGGTGTGTCTGGACTCAGGCAGTGTTGCCCTCTTCTGCCATCTGATACCGAGTTGAAGCCAGGCCATAATGGACACAGATCACAATGAACGGATGCCTCTTCCCTAGGTCAAGAGCGAGCCTCCTGGAGCCCATACTCCTATTACAACACAGTTTCTTTTTACTAAAAAGGGAAATGGAAGAAAGTGGAGATGAATTGGAGATACCAGATGGGAATGGATGGGCAGAGTTGACCATTCATTATGCCAAAGCCAGAAACTCCTCCTGATGTGGGGAAGACACAAGACATGTCTCTGCTGCAGGACTTCGCCGGAACACTGGGACTCTGTATCAACACAGACCTGATTTTGCCATTTGTTTTCTGGTTTTTGGGGAGAATATTCCTTTTTTTCACAGAAACCCCAATAACCTCATTTAAACCTGTGTTTTCCTTGAGACCAGGATTTTTTTTTTTTTTAACCTTATCTCAGGGTTTAGCAAATTATGACCCAGAACCACCTGTATCTGCAATTAAAGGTTTCCTGGAACAAAGACACGTTTCTATTTTTAAACCATGGCTAGGATTGCAGAGTTGAAAGACAACTCGGTCCACAAAGTCTGAAATATTTTTCTATTCTCCATTTATAGTAAATTCCCTTCCTATTCATCTTTTGTTTGTTTCTGATACTGTGCACTATAGAGGTTTGTGTAATTGTAATAATATCCATCCCGTTATGTATATACTTTATTAGCCAACGTAGCCAACAGCAGCCTTGAACTCCAGATTCTCCTGTCTCCACATCCCAAGTGTTGGAATTATAGGAGAACACAGCTATATCTGACTATTTTTATTTTTACTAAACATTTCTGCAAGGTCAGGGATTTTTGTTTGTTCCCTGGGATATTATAGGGAGTGACAGTGCTGCCATATCTGCTGAATGGATATATGCTGACCAACTGAGTGTCAAGAGCTCTGTAAACTGTGGTCAGTGTCATTCCGACACGACCTGGCTTTCATCAGGGGAAGGGCGTGCATGACAGCAGTGCGTGCGCTTGTCCTCACGTGTGACTGCTGTCACCCACTCTCAGCAGGAAGCACAGCTTGGTCTCCGAGCTTTATATACCGACTTACCTCCACCGGACACCTACATAGTCCCCAAATTATCCCCAGAGGAAAGGACTTTTTCACAAAAGTAAACATCTTTTTAGCCCTGAAACCTTTGGGCTTTTGTTAGGGAAGGGCTATTTTCATGTTCAGACAGAGGAATACCTATTTTTATACTGCATCCAGACAAGACTTAATTATTGAGCCAAGTAGGCAGGTGTGTTTCCACACTATGTCTCCATTTCACGGAAGACAGGAAGGAATATGCTAACCTTTTGTCTGGGGGGAGAAGGGGAGAGGCTTCCGGTCCTTTCACACATTCATTACACTGTTTCATAGGGATTGAACTCTTAACCACATTAGCAAGTCTCTACTGATACTAAGTGGCTCCTCTGTGTAAAATATACGCATGGTCACTGCAAAAGCAATGAAGGTAGAAAGTGCCTCATCAGAACTCTGAAACTTAGTTTGTATTTCTCTTATATTTTATTTCCATTCTAGTTGTAGTTTCTAAGGCTCAAATATCACAGTGTTAGTATTTAAAAATTGTTTATTCAATTTTGTGTCTATGAATGTATAACTGTGATGTATGTATGTAGTGTATACACACACAGACACACACATATACACAGACAGACACAGACACAGACACACAGACAGACAGACAGACAGACACACATATACAGACACATACAGACACACAGACACACAGACAGACACACAGACACAGACACACAAAGACACACAGACACACAGACACACACACAGACACACACACACACACACACACACACACACACACACACACACACACACACACACACGGGTGGGTGCACATGCCTGTACATGAATGGAGATGCCAGAGGAAGGTGTCCAGTGTCTTGTCCCATCACCCTGTGCCTTTGGGTCAGAGTCTTGCTGACCATGGAGCTTGCTGTTTTCAGGGCGATTGGCAGCCAGAAGGCCCCATCAACCTTTCTGGGCATGGAGGACCATAGCCAGTTCATTATGTGGGTGCTGCCATCTCTACACAGGTCCTCACGCTTGGCAGTGAGGGCTCCTAACCACTGAGACAGATCTCCAGCCCCAGAAGATAGTTTTTGGAATTGAGAATAAACTATGTAAAGTGTGACTTATGAGAGTCATTACATGACAGCTGGATCTCATGAGGGTGATTTGATATTGATCAAAGTCTGGAGATGTTTTTGGTTGTTTTGACTGGGGAAATTCTGCTAGCATCTCTGTGGACAGAGACCTTTACCTCAGCTGAGTTCCCCTTATACAGCTTCCACACTGTCCACAAAACTATGTTGAGAAACTTTGCCCCAGGATAGAGCCAGCACTTTCAAGTCACTTGCTCCCTTGTTGCCATGGTGATGCTAATACTAGTGACCCAGGGACCCAGGATTCATAGGACGTGACAGTGACCACAAAGCCCCATGAGTCCCTGCTGCACTAGTCAGAGTGGGAGAGTCTCTTGCATCTACAGACTCCACAGCTGGATTTCAAGGCTGCACTTTTAACCGGCTTAGGAGGCAGAGCATCCGTATGCCACCTGTCCCTTAGTAAGCTCACAGAGGGTTACAGACACAGGCTGCAGGAATCTACTGTGGCATACTCACCTTGCTCTCCTCTGGGCCATTTACTAGACTGTTTATGAATTGCTCCCTGGTGATCAACCGGTATTCTCTTCTTTTTTTTTTTTTTTTAAAGAAATCCTGTTTTATCCTGAAACTATTGGTATTTGATATCCTATCAAATACCTTATAAGTAATTAATTAAAAATTAGCAATATACTTACTTGTGTAAGAGAATGATATATGCACACACACGTGTACATATGGCTGATACATAAATGGGATGTAGTCGGGAATTTCTCTATCCCACTTGGCAGGTCTTACAACCATTTAGTCCCAAATAGTCACACAAAGGCTTACATTAATTGTAAACTGTTTGGCCTGTGGTTCAGGCATATTACTTGCTAATTCTTAACTCTTAAACTAACCCATGATTCTTATCCATGTTTAGCCACGTGGCTTGGTAGCTTTTTCTCAGAGCAGCATCTCACTGGTGTCTGCTCTGCTCTTTCTCTTCCTACAATTCTCCTTGTTTATTTCTCCACCTCTACTTCCTGTCTGCCTAGCTTCTGGCCAATCAACATTTTATTAAACCAATATTTACAGTGACAAATGTTTACAGTGTACAAGAGCGTAATAGTTCCGCAGCAATGGAAGATATAGTTGGTGAACCAAAGGGTTGGGCTTTCATTAGCGTGTGTGACAGACTACATCTCACTCTGGTTCTATCTTTGGGTGGGGTCATATGCACTTCAACCCAGGTGTCTAGTAGGTAAAGCGAGGTGAGTTGTTAGGATGGGGGAGCCTATTTGGGGAGACTCTTGCACTCTGTGTGAGAAAACACTTAGCTGCAAAACATATCTGTCCCTTCTCCCCTTTCCTTTTTCATTCCTTACTCACTGCCTGCCTCCACCCCATTGCTCTGCATAGCACTGACAAGTTTCTAACAAATTAAGCAATGTAACCATTTACACTGTATTGTGTTTACTTTCTGCTTGACCCTGATAGAATGCAAACTTCCCAAGATGATGGGTTTTTGCCTGGTTTTTAGTTAATGTCTCAATAACCTTGAAGCGCCTGGCTCATCATAAGCATGAGCCTGAGCAGGGATAGAGACGTGGGGATGGACAATGAAGAGGAAAAGCTTGAAGATGCCTCTAAATTAGTTCAGAAAAGACACAGCGGTGGTGTTGATAGTACAGAATGCACTTTATGATTTTTCCTAAGATTTGCCTCTCTGACAAGTTTTCAGAGTGTGGGCACATGCCTGGACACAGGGAACTCTTTCCAAACGGGACCGAGGATGTTCCTCTCACAAACAAAAGCAGGAAGAAGGAAGGCATTGCAATCATTTGGCTGAGAAATTTCTGGCCACTCATTTTGCTTCTTATACTTCCTGCCTCCATGTACTCACTCGTGTGTAGGTACCTGCACCATGACATTGGCTTTATTTTTATAGTCAGACGGTCGAAGTCAAGATATCTCTAGATACAACCGTAAATACCACCGAGGGCCATGGGGAGACAAAACAACATTTTTACCAGACAGAAGACAAAGATGATTCATCAGACAAAACAAATCCACTCCCTGCCATGGCTCATGCTGTTGAGATGTTTTAATTTTATATTGTAAGGCACTCTTGCTGAATTAGAAGGGAGAATAGGAAGATTGTTAGGAGATGAAACAGAATCGTGATGTTTGTGTGCTTCATCTCGTCCATTGCTTTGTGTGTGTTGGTCCAGGCCTTGGCTCTGTTTTGGGCTGGGAGAACGTCCCAAGATGGCCTGGGATAAAAGCTGCTCTCTATCACCTACTGGCTATGTGACTTGAGGAAATTTACTGAAATTTAAAAATCCAATTTCCTGCTTGTAAATGTAAAGTCACACACATGGAGGGCCTCTGGTGGAAGAGTTGTAAGGATGCCTTCTCTTCAGCACTCACAGGAAGACTGCATGTGCCACAAATCTGAACCTATGACTTCCTTTCTGGACAGCTTGGGACAGGAAACTTCATTTCGCTTCACTGTCCTTATTTTTCATGGCACAATCTCATATCTCAGTGTCCTTACTTTTGAAACAGGCAAGTGCCTTGCTGCATAGAATTATCAGCCGTCTCCAGCGGAAGAGTTTAGGTTTAAAGCTTAGGAGAGATGGGTGCCTGCAGTGAGCAATAGAAGAAGGCCTTCATTCTTCTTCTTCTTCTCATCCTGGTAAAATATCCATAACATAAAATGTACCACATGAACCATTTTTAAGTGTGAGGTCAGTGGTATTAAGTTCATTCACGTGTACAACCCTTAACGAACGTCTCTGGGACTCATGAAGCAGAAGTTCTCCACACGGTAAACGGTGGTGGCAACTCCTGTGGTAATGATACTCAATATAACTTGTGTCAGGAGAATCAGATTGTGTCTCTATCTCTCTGTTAGCTTCTTTCATAACACAGTGGCCTAATGGTTTATCTTTGTCATAGCATTTCTCAGAATTCCATCCCCCTTTAAGGCTATATAACAATTCCATTGTTTGTATATACCACATTTTGCTTGTCTACTTACCTGCTGATGGACACTTGGGTTGTTACCAAATTTTAACTATTGTGAATAATGTCACTATGTATGAGTTTTAAGAACTCACTTCAATTATATTTTTTCCAGAAACTGAATAGATACACTCTTCAGTGATTCTATTTTAACTGTTTCAGTGGCTACCATTATGTTTGCTACAGTGGCTGTGCCTTTCTACACTCACACCAACCATGGCCAAGAATTCAAATTACCTTTAATTTTCTGCTTTAAAAACGTAACAACCAAATTAATGGTTGTAGTGTGCTAAGGTCTGTTACACTCACCTCCAATTGCAGTTGCTACTTTACATCAACCATGGCAACTTTTGGATGCATCTACTGGCATTGTGAGGAGATCAAAACTACCATGATCATGACCACTGATGCCTGTTTATTCTTTCTTCAGCCATCATCTACTGGTTTGTGGCTGGGCTCTGCGTTTCTGCTAGAGATTATTTTCCAGGTTTACTTGCAGCAAGATGCACCTATATAATCAAGGGAAGCCTCCTTATGAGCCACATCCACACCACATCCTTAGAAGAAGTGAGAAATGCACACTCCTTTCCCTTAATCATGCTGCCTGAGATACAGAAAAGTCGAGGGTGCCGGGGTTGCTCTTTAAGCCCCAGACTTGAAAGAGGCATAATGTGGATTTCACTGTCATTCCACACATGTCCATCTCCTATTTACGAGAAAACAAAAATTCCACTTTGTATTAGTCACTGAATTTTGAGATTACTTAGCCTGTAACATATATGATCGAAGTTGTTCAATAAAACATGTTAGTTTAGTCAGCCACAAAAATTAAGGAGGAGAAATTCAAATGATCTGTGTGTCAGAAAAAAATTTTCATGGAGAAATATCATCTTCCAAGGCAGAGATCTCTTGCATCAAGAAGCCACTTCAGTGGGGATTTCCAGCAACCCCCCCCCCCAGTCTTCTGCTTCTCTGTCACAGTGAAGGGTGGCTCCAGAAGTTGGAAGTGTCTCGCAGCAATAATGTAATGCCATTAGTTATCAGAGCACATTTGAGTTGGCAATTTGATACCGTTTTGCATAATTAGAAACAGTAGTGAGTACCACTGTGATTATCTACATAGCTGATACTTTAAACATGCTCAGTTCATGGAGAGAATCAAAACATTAAAAACTCTGAAAAATTTGGAGTTAAGGAATCTATGTTAAATGCTAGCAATATAATTATACCAGGAAGTTTTATGTTCAAGATTGATGTATTGCTTTTTTTTTTTTTTAACATGAAATTTCTCTCTGTCTCTCTGTCTTTATCTCTCCTCCTATCCCTTCCCTCCGGCTAAGAGACTATGGTAGCAGTCAGTTACTTACAAGGTATCAGATTGTATCCAGCTCCATAAGAGTGGATCCAAAGCACCTTTGGTTGGGTTAAAATGTAGTCAATGGATATCAGTACATTTGGGGCTATGTGGATAGAAGTGGAAGGATGAAGGTTTGTGTTGCAATTCTATGTCCCAAAGAAAAAGGGAATTAAAGGTGAGCCTTTGTTCCTAGCACAGTCATAGCCCAAGAATGATTTAATCTTCTCCACTAAGGCTTTGACTCATCAAGAGCTATCTAAAGAGAAGGGATGTTCTCATTTGGCCAGTCTTGCTTCATAAAGATTCCAGCGAGAAAACCACACACCCTGCACTTTTCTTTAGTAAATATTCACCCTGTTGTTTGGGTTTCTGGGAAGAACCAGGAAACCAGAAGGAAAAGGTTCCCCTTCTGTGGACAGCTTTGTCCCATATTGTTATACTTAATGGTCTAGCTTAAAGAGCAGCTTCTTGGGTGCTTGGCATGACTAATGCCCATGCATCCTTTAGTTTCTAGATCAATATATAAAATAGTTTCTGAAGTGCTAACGCTGAGGCCAGATCATTTACCACAGCATAAGCAACGAGGGAGATTCATTCTAAAATATACTATTCCTGAATTCATGTGGATTCTCTGCAGATTATATGTTTAACTACTGGCTTTAATGCCTATATGTGGTTACATATATGTTCAGGAGCACATGTATGTACAAGTATGCCAGCATGCATCTATATATGAGCATAAGGATGATCTTCAGTGACACTTTCAGGAGCTTTGACATAGCAGTTTTTGTTGACCTGGAGCTGATGAATTAGGCTAAGCAGGCTGGCCAGTGAGCCCCAGAGATTCTCCTGTCTCTGCCTTCTCCTCCAACACGGAGACTGCAAGAACATGGCACCACACCTGGCTTTTTATGTGGCTTCTGGGAATTGGGGTTAGAAATGTTTGACTACTGAGTCAGTTCAATTAGCACTACATTTTAAAGGAACACAACATATAATTGTAACACAAGTTTATTTTCAAATTGGTAAATAATTCACTTTCAAAATGAGTTATTGTAGGTAAAACCATGAAATTTCTTAACATTTGACTCAAATAATACATTGTGCTAATTTCTAAAGTTCTAAGGGACCATAATTTATAGGAGGCCATATAGAGTACTTATAAAAAAATCTGTTATAAAGTACATGCATGTGTGTGTGTGTGTGTGTGTGTGTGTGTGCGTGTGCGTGTGTGTGCATGTGTGTGTGTGTGCATGTGTGTGTGAAAGAGAAAGGGGGAATGGGAGAACATACCTAGAAATCCAGCAGAAAACAACAGTCTTCTAACAGCATAGAGAGCAGCGTATGACACTTAGATCTGTAAATGCCCTTTAAAGCAGGGGATTTTAGAGGAGACATTTTTCCAAGCTTGAAGTTTTTCACAGGATTGAAATAAATACATCAGTGTCATAGAGGATACACTGTGTTTTTCTTGTCTTGTCTGTCTGCACCTGGGAGTGTGGTGTCCCTGAGATAGCTGTATTAAGAACAGATACATTCTCCTGAGGGAAGAGTGGTCACTGCCTAGTTGTACCTACCCTGTTGGTCACCAGATGGAAACTGAGTTTCCTTGTGTCACAGCATCAGGACCCTTCAGTGATGGTCCATCGTAAGCCCAGAATTCTCCATCTTCATAGACTAGCCTTGTGTCCCACTGGATTTCCTTCTTCCTTTCTTGGGCTTCGGCTCTCTTAAAATCTTGCTCCAGTTGCTGGTTTAGTGCCTCTGACTTTAATATTAAAAGTTACATTCTACTTTTACTTTTTTGGTCAGCAGGTTCCATACTTCTGATCTCTCAATATGCAACTTTCTTCTTAAATATAAGCAACTTATTGGTGCCTATAAAGACTATTCTCTCCAGCTGCATATTTTGCATACAGCACACCATCCTGTTTCCCTTTAACAGAACAAAAAAGACTTCATTAGGAGAAAAAAGCCCCAGCTGGAATTCTGTGCCTCTTAAACTCATAGAAGGATTTATTGCGGAAGACAATGTCTGCCCTGTAGCCTGTATTAAGCAATTACTGTGGTATTCTCCTAACTCCACCCAGGGCTCTATGAGGATGGACCTTCCATGGCTGTTGGAGAATGTAAGAATGCAACATTTGTCACTGGGAGACAACCCTGTCTTATGTTATACACCCCAGTGACATCCCAAGAGATTTTGATTTAGTTCACATATGAGCATTGAATTGTGTCTTGTTAAAACACTCAGGAAACAGGACTGCCCCCCCCACAATGATAGCATTTGTGGGAACACAGGGACCTGAGCTTCTGAAGTTTGATGTGTTTTTTCTTTTGTTATCTGATGATGTCCAGTGACACTAAAGGGTATTACCCAAAATGGGGCTCATGGTTTGGCCATGCATGACAGACTGAGAAGTACCATTTTACAAACTGAACCATTTGGATCTCAGCATGTATCTGTTCACCAAGGCTTAGAGCCAAGTCCAGATTTATAAAAAGTCTACATACCTCTCTACAAGAATAAATGTTGGAAGAAATGCTTAGTGAGAACAATTTTGTGTCTAACTCATGACAAGAATTGCCTGACAATGGGCCTGTCTTCCTCCACCGACCCCTCCTCTCCATCACAGACTTTATTGCCATGTGACCCACTTGCTTCATTGGACACAGATGATTCAGTGATTCTGTGATATGTGGCTGACTTAGATTATTTCCTAAGCTGCTGTAAGTCAAGACTAGGCAGGTTCAGAAGAGTCTATTTGGCACTTTGGGGATGAGCCACGTGGATAGAATTCATCTTCAATGCAGAAGCCTCCCCTGCTAGAGTAAGAGTATTTGGAGACACGCTGATGTGGCTAAGAGATTGAGAATGCTTCCTGAGGTGAATGTCTCTGATGTTGGAGTTCAGTGATGTCCCAAGGTAGTTAATTTGGGATGGGGAAGGCAGTCGCTGCTCTGCCAAGTGTGTTTAGAGGTAGGATATTCCAGGAAGACATTGTGCTGATCACAGGTTCCAAGGGCACAAACTGAAGAATCGCATCTGTGAGATTAATAGAATTTGCAGTCTGTTTGCATGTTATCTGCTTTACTGAGGTCTTCAGCAACCTCCAGTGCCACCCACTACTTAATTAAGATGCCATTTTCTTTCTTTTCTCATAATCTTATAGTTTTGAAGCTTATCATTAAAAAGTTTTATTTGTTCTACCAATATTTGTTGCTAAATATCATTGCCATGAGGTTATTATCAAGTCTAGTGCACTAGGAACAAATCCTGAATTCAAACAGCAGAGGGCTTGTGGGGAGCGGGCAGGGAGAGTATGACATTTGTTCTCCCAAGGGGCAGTTACCAGGGACTGGAAGGTAGGAACCAGGTATTGCTAGGTCCTCAGACTCCACCCCAAGCTCCTGCTGGGTCTCCTGAGACAGGAGTAGGGGCAGCTCCAGATCACCCCTCCTGCCTCCTCCAGAGCCCCCTCCCCCTCCTCCAGAACCCCTTCCCCTCTTCCAGAACCCCTCTCCCTCCTCCAGAGCCCCCTCCTCCTCCCCGAGTACCCCTCTCCCTCTTCAGCTGGATACAGCACGGACCTAGTCAACACTTTTTAAATTATTTAAATAGTTCTCAGTCTTTCACAGGACACACAAAAAAGGAGTTACCTTACTCATGATTACCCCTCTAGTGTGTGTTAGCGCAGAAAAATACTGAGAATTATAAATGCTGAAAAAGTGCATTCTGTGTTTCTAGGTACCGTATAAGGAGATCAATTGTGCAGTATCTGATAGTATAGCAAGAAAATTTTGAGCATTTACTTCTAAGAAAGGAAAACGTGCTCACAGAGAAATAATGCAGAAATATTTTGGAAGCTTTAAACACAATTCTCTCAAAAGGTGAATGAAGAAACTGTAAATTTATACAGTGTAATATTAGTGGCTTATTTTGGCGAAGAGTTATAACATCTAACAAAAGTGAATAGTTAGTTACTTATTTAATTAAAATTTTGTATCTATCTATCTATCTATCTATCCATCTATCTACCTATCCTGTCTGTCTGTCGGTCTGTCTATCATCTATCTATCTATATTTAGAGATAGAATCTTAGTATGTAGCTCAGGTTGGCCTTAAATTTGTGATTCTCTTGCCTCACTTCCCGAGTGCTGGGATTACAGGGGTCTGTCATCATGACTGGCTTAGTCATATAGTGTATATAGGATACCCGAATTTTCTTTGTTATGAAATTGCAATGGTAGCAGGTAGCTTTTTCCACTGCAGGGGAATGAAATTGTTGGGTTTGTTTTAGAAGTTATTTAGAAGAAGCAGTTTTCTCAGACATCTATGCTGAGGACCTTGTACATGCTGGGCCATGTAGGAAATTGAGTCTCATGCCTACCTTAGTATTTGTTGTTGTTGTTGTCATTATCATCATCATCATTATTATTATTACTTTAGCCAGGACTCTTATAAACAAGATATGCCATCTACAAACTACTTAGTTTATCCCAGCTCCAGTTCAGCAGGCAAATGCATCACTTTCACAAACACTCAGCTCTTTCTTGTTTCCTCAATATATTCTGATATTCTGAACCACTGAACAGTTTTGGTGGTCTTAAGTCACCCTGTGTGGACCCTTTCCTTTGGCAAACACTCTTCTGATGGGATCTGTGTTTGTAGACAAGCAGTGTGAACCCCTAACTGTTCATATCCAGCCTCTTTACCAGAGCACAATACATCTCCTCTTCCGGTGACTGAAGCCTGAGGCACTGTGGTGTCTAGGCAGGGCTAGAGTAATTACAGCGTTAGCCTGTGGTCTTTTTACAGGAAGTGCCAAGTACCACTTGCCCTAGTGTGTTCCAGCTAACTGCTCAAGGAACGGCAGGAAATAAATGCCAAATAAGGCCATCTGGAAGCAGCTGCTGCTGTTCTAGGGTATGATCAAGGTAGAAAGGTTCCCCCCAATGCTCCTACTGGTCTCCATAAGGCTCCTGGAAGTTCAAGGTTAGGAGAGATGTGTGCATGCACTGTGATGAGGCCTGGCTGCATTGAGCCTGTTCATTTGGATGTTGGACTCTTGCTATTGACTGTCTTCTAACCCTGGGAGTTTTTCTTCAGCTTGTCTGAACTGCTTTTTCAGAAAGAATCTCTGCTTTTATAATTTATTTGAGAGAACAATAGCTTTATTAGCATCTAGTCAGGAATGGCTTTCTAAAACTATAACTCAGTATCTAGAGTTAAACTTACTGGTCGCAGAAATTCAACTCTTCTCCGAGTGTTCCATTCTGATGTGTAACGTGAAAGTAGAAATGGAGGAGAGGAGGAAGGGGCTGGCAAGATAGGATCTTCTCCAGTGTTATTGCATCCATTTCTCTTGGCTACCTGTTCCCTTGACAAGTGGAACATTGTTAGAATGTGAACAGCATTATAGCTATGGAGCATTATGTTACCACTAAAAACATTGACCTGCATACATTCCCCTCTACCTGCCTCAGTGGCTACTCTACCACGTTGGCCGCGTGCTAGCAGTGAGTCATTGATGGCAGAGGCTGGCTGGTGCCAACTTCTCAGGTCACTTTGTCTAGCTGGTTGCTTGGGGTCAGTCAGGTCACGGACACCAGAAGAAAAGATGATGCACTATGTCTTAAATGAAGGTGCAGCAAGCTCTGAATCAAAACAGCCCAGGGTTAGCTGATGGCTGAATTTAAATGCCACATGGAATATGTCCCTATGTTTTCAGATGATCGAAGGAACAAAGATCTCCAGATAAGGGCACATCCACTGCCAGTGAAGATGCAGATAGCAGAGATTAGGCATTTGGCCCAATACTGTAGTCTTTGCTATGATGTTTCCTTTTAAAAGCTTCAATGAAAGAAACCTTTTATGAACTTTTTCCTCCACTATTTCCATGGTGAAACAATGTATTTCACCTTTGTCTCTCTACAATTATTTTATTATTTCTAGAATTTGGCCCTTCCCCCATATTATCTCTTCGGAAAGAGAAAGAACATGAGCTCATGAAATATTTAACTTTTCTATGGGCATTTTCTCTCCAAGTCCCATAATAACCCTAAGGGCAGCAGCGAGGAGTCTGTTTGCAAGAAACATGACTCATTCTCCTTTCACTTGAAGTGATTCCAGGGAGTCTGTGTCTTCAACGCTGGTGCTCGGAATGTACTCATGGCTGCAGGGATGACTCATGGGAAGCCCAGGGATGCACATTAATCTACTTGTTTAACTAAAACAGGGCCACCCTGAGACACTTAATCAATTTGGTTCACTGTGAGTGATGGTCTGACTTTGGAATGCATGTGGCCCCAGATCAGCATCTCTGGCCTCATAGGTGATGGCTCTAAGCATGAATCATGCAAGTTTGCAACCAGGCCAGTGTCCTGCTTTCACATAGACACTTGAAATCAGAATACCTAGATGTCATAGGAATGCTACTGTTTAACTGAAGAAGCATAGCAGTAAAATAATTCCTAACATGTTCTGCATTCTGCTATACCCATAGATCAGTGTCTTGTTCAGCCACCATCTGAGAAACCTTTTCTTGCAGTTGGGAATTAACAAAGAGATTTACAAGTGGGAAATGTGCAGAGTGTGAGAGGCTTTGGAGTACCCAGTTATAAGTGGGCCACCTTCATCAAATCCTCCCCTCAAGGAATCTGCGCAGAAGAGGAAGCAGAAAGATTTTAAGAGCCAGTGGGAATGGAGAAACCAAGGAAACAGTGTCTTCCAGACACAGCAGGACTGACACACCTATGAACTCAGATATGACATGCATATGAACTGTGACAGCATGCACGAGGCACATGCAGGTTCATGTCAGATGGAGTACCACTTCTGAGAGGGGAACGTGGACATAACCTCTTACCCCTAACCAGTTGACATCCAGTTGCAAAGAAAAGTTAGTTTTCTGCTATGAAGTCTCATTGGGTATATTAGCCACACTTAAAGGTGGGCTTCATGCCCAGCAGTAGAGGCCAGTACAAGACAAGCTATTGTAGATGCTTTCTCTCATATTGCCTTGTTTGAGCATATTTTTTCTCTTACTGATCTTTTTTCCTGTATATTATAATTTTTGATCTCATGTTTTATGTATGTATATTGTGCTTTATCATCATCATCATCATCATCATCATCATTATTATTAATGTTCCCCCCCCCCCCTTTGGCCTGTTTGCTTTCTGAAGAGAGATATAAAGAAAAGGTGTGGAGTAGTGTGGATGGGGAATGGGGAGGATCTGGGAGGAATGGGCGGGAAGATTATGATTAGAATATATTGAATGAAATATTTTTCTCAATGATAAAATATAAAACTGAGACAGAAGCTAGATAGACCAGAGACATAGGATAGAACCAAAGGTGAGTGGCAGAAAAAAATAAAAAGGTCAATGGTGTAGCAGGCTTTCTTGGGTGACCAGTCCCCAAATCATGACATAGAGACCCATTAGCTGTGAATGCTCGGCCTTATCTTACGCTTATTCCACAGGCTCTTAGAACTTAAACCAGCCTGTTTCTCTTTATCTGCATTTTGCCTCTTCAGGGCTTTTAATATTTCCTTCATCCTACATGTCCTGCTCTGTCTGGTGGCTGCCTGGCCCTGGGCATCTCTCTCTTTCTCTTCTCCCAGCTCTAGATTCCTTCTCCTCCACCTCATCTCTCTTCCCACCAGCCCTACCTATTCCCTTTCTCCTTGCTATTGGCTGTTCAGCTTTTTATTAAATCGGGTGCCTTAGGCAGGTGATGTAAAAGAGAAACACATCTTCACATAATTAAACAAATGCAGCATTAACAAGTGGAACACACCACTACAGAGTTAAAGTAATATCCCATGACATAAACAAGTATAACACACCTTTACATAAAGTAATATTCTACAACACAATGGAATGATTCCCAATGATATTGTGCTATATTCATGTGTCTTTGCCGACCCAACTGTCATCAGAGAGGCTTCACCCAGAAATTGATGAAAACAGAGACCCACAGCCAAACCTTAGGTGGAGAAGGGAAGAAGGATTGTAAGAGCAGGAGGGGTCAAGGATGTCACAAGAAAACCAACAGAACCAACTAACCTGGGCTCAGAGGGGCTTACTGAGACTGAACTGATGGCCAGGGGCCCTGCATGGGACTGACTTAGTCCTCTGCACATATGTTACAGTTGTGTAACTTGGTCTTTGTTGGAGGCCGCTGGCTCCAGCTCCTCAAGGTGGCGCCATTATCTGGTGCTGGCCAACCCGCCTGAGTCAGTAGAGAACGCATGCGTGCTCTCGAGAGACTGGTTTCTCAGCCTCTTCCGTGGCGTCATGTGAGATACTGGACTGCAACCTATAGGAAGATGATACGTCTAAAGCAGGGGCCGTTTGGTCTGTATAAAATCGGGCGCTTCCTACCTCGTGCTCTCTCTCTCTCTGCCCCGCTGTGCGCCTCCCGGGCACGGGCTCTAGGCCGCGCGGCGGGCGGCTCGGCCCGGGCCACGCCAGGGCCTAGCTCTCTCTCTTTCGCTTTCTCTTTCCCCGCCGGGGCCTGTCGCCGCGCGGCCCCCATCTCTCTCTCTCTCTCTCTCTCTCTCTCTCTCTCTCTCTCCTCTCTCTGCCTTCCCCTCCATTTTCCGTAAGCTAAATGCTCTCCCTCAAGACCCATTAAAGCTGTACTGCAGAAGGATCCTATGTGTGTGCTGCGTCTTTTCTTGCTGGCGAGAAGTGGGCGCGGACAGGTCTTCCTGTGGGAGTTCTAAAAGTGGAAGCAGGAATCATCTCTGACTCTGTTGACTGCTTTGGGGACCCTACTCCTCATCTCTGGTTGCCTAGTTCAGCCTTAATAGAAGAGGAGGTGAATAATCTCACTGCAACTTGATAACCAAGGCTGGCTGATGGACATGGGATGAGGAGCGGGAGAAGTGGAGGAGGGACCAGGAGAAGAGGAAAAAGGGGAAACTTCATTAGAATGTTTTATATATATATTATATATATATATATAATATATATATATGTGTGTATGTATTTGTATACACATGCACATATATATCACATATATAATTTTATATTTATATATTTAACTTTTTTATTATATATAAAATAAAACCTTTTCTTATATATAAGAAAAAAGTTAAAATAATAGAAAAATGGAGATAGAAATAAAATAAAAAAAATCTTCCAAATATAAAAGCATAAATTACTTTCTAGGTCATTTTCATGTGCCATGAACTTGAGTTTGCTTTTATTAAATCAATTCTCTTTGGTTTATATGTAGAATAGAACAGCTAACTGGTCTTTGGTTCAGTACCATTGAATAATATTTGCTTTTTACGATGTATGATGACATATTGTATATTTTATAAAAGTAGCCTGGATATCAGAGGACAGAGCCACCAATGTAGCCAAGATGAGGTCAGGGAGTGGTGACCCACATCTTTTATTCTAGCATTTGGGAGCAGAGATCCTTTGGATCTCTATGAGTGAGTTCAGGGCCTAACAGCCAGGTGGTGGTAGCACACAACTTAAATCCTAGCTCTAGGAAAGTTGAACCAGGAAGTAAGTTAGGCTGGGGGGAGAGAAGGAAGGAATTCAGCTTCCCCTAACACTTCCCTTTTTGGTTGAGGACTCTGATCCATTGGCTGGGTGAGAAGTAAAGACGAAAATCAGGTACAATTTCAAATAATTCTTTCTTATTGTTTAAGCTTTCAGAAAACCTGTGTCTTAGCTGCTGCCACTGAAAGATGTGTCCCTGCCTCTCAGTGCATGACTGCCTCATATGATCTGAAAAGAACATCATAGTTACTCTCTTGCAGCAATAAATCCACATGAGTCTGTTCAATAGTAATAGGGATTTATTAGGATATGATTTTGAGAGACACAGTCATGAGAAACAGAGCATAATGAACAGTTGAAGTCATCCTCCATTCATCTGGGAGCTCAAGGTCCAGACTGTCCCAATGTCTGACCATGTCAAAAGGGAAGGTGTGACCCTTCTCTCCTTTCTTATATGAGGTCACATATACAGGCCAGAAGTCATGTACACAGGCCAGAGGTCACTTAGACCAGCAAGAAGCACTGCCTCTTTTGGGTGGGATAGCACAAGGTCATCATGCTACAGCCTCTCAATTCCAGTTCCAATTTATCTCATCCTCATGATATTGCTTTTATTTTATATTAAATTAATTTTTATTTCAACTTGTTCTCAGATATCTAATAAAGAAATTTGAACGATGATGAAGTCATGTTTTATGTAAGACTAGACCAGATATTTGTATTTTTCTTATTGTTTTAAAAGTATTCTTGAACTTTGCGTGAAGTGTTGCTGTTGAATTTTATTATGTAGTTTTCATAAAGAAAACCAAAAAGATTCCTGGTATTCAAATAAAGTGCTGTATTATTGAGTACATGGATAGGAGAGAGGCTGAATTTTGACAAGATATGGATGAGAATCCAATGAGGCATGGCATTTGGATGTCTGATGTTGGAAGCATTTTTCAGGCTAAGTCTGTCTTCTTTGCATTTTTTAAACTAATTAATGAATAGTTGTGTCTTGAATACCACACAAAGTGCTCATTGCTTTAACTGACTGTCCTTGAAAGTTCTCCATGGCCATTGTCCTGATGGAGATGGTGAAAACATTTTTAGAAGCTGTTTCTCCACTGGGAAAGCAAACATAAATGAGTGTAAACTGTAAAAACATATTTCACTGAAACTGAATATTTTCCCATTTCACTATTCACACTACACCACAAAAGTGCCAATGGCAGCTCCAGCATCATGGGAGGTCAAGGTCTGATTGGAAATGGATCATAGTCTTAGGTGATGGCGGTTAATACATTTTGGAAATACATATGGCTATTTCAGTGTGCTGCTCGGGATTACTGGGGGTTTAGAGGGGGTTATGGAAGAGAGGGGCTGTGTGTTATATGCTGCATTATCTTTATGGAAGCCTAACTCTTGTCAGATATTCACAAACTCTGTCCTCAAAGGACATGTGACCACTTAGAAAGCCGACCTAATAATGTCTCTAAATGAGCTTATGATGAGAATTTCAACCATATAAGTTGAAGCAAAGACACAATTATAAGGGCAGAATAATGTACACATGGTTATCAACTCCTCTTCTTTAGGAGGGAACGGCACTTTTGACATCTTTGAAGTGTTGGTAATAGTGAATAACGAGAAAGTTTGCTTATTCTGGTTCCACTACACCTGCAGATTCTGTAAGGACATTTTCTGTTTTTTGTGGATTGCCTTCAGCATACTCGTCTGTGTGGGCTGCTCTAAAGAGGCACAGAGGTTGGATGGCTCATAAATGGAAGTGTATTCCCCAGTTAAGGAGACTGGAAGTCCAAAGTCAGGAATGTAGACTGATTATTTCAGATCCGAAAGAGGATGGGGGAGCCCTCTGGAGTTCTCATTATCAAGATACCAATCTCAGTTTTGATTCACTGTCAAGACGTACCGCTTTTCAAACTTCAACATGTAAATTTTGAGTGGACACAAACTAGTAGCTCATGGAGAGATAGAATGATAGCGATTAAAGGAGATATGAGAGGGAAAACATGGGGGAGGTCAGAGAGAGAGAGAGAGAGAGAGAGAGAGAGAGAGAGAGAGAGAGAGAGAGAGAGAGAGAGAGAGAGAGAGAGAATGAGAACATGGAATATTGTTTGAGAAAATTACTAGCAAGAACTAGGAGTGGATTCATCTTCTCATCCATATACCTTTGACCTGAAATCAGATACACAGTTCTGTCCAAATGTGCAAAGAGGCAGAAAGTGTGTGCCTTGGGTTGAATGATTTGGCGAAGCATAGCATTCCTTAAGGAGGAAACGAAGACTCAATGAGTCAGATTTGGACATGTACACACTGTCTCAAACAAAGAGCAGTAAGCTGTGAGGCTGCAATGAAGCAAGGGACTTGAGGTGTGTAAACAGTTGAGTGAGCAGAGAGGTCTCTTTCCTTAGGTGATTGACATGGCACAATGGCATATTTTAGGGTAGTATAGCTTTATTCCCTTCAGAACATATTAGCAGCAACTAACATCTTGTTCAATGAAAGGATCAATGAGTAAATTAGTAAGTTAATAAAATTTGAAAAGAATGTTATTCAACTGTGTATCATTGCCAACAAAGGAAACAGAAAGAGACTGATCATCCAAAGAGCCCAGGATACCTAAATAAATGTTTTGTTGGAGAGAACAGCCCGTAGTGTATATTTTAATGGTGGTTTTCCTTGTTATGTCTGAGTTATAGTATGGTTCTGTGCTGAGATGTCTTATGTGTGTTCCACGCCACTAGTTTATATGTTTCCTGATGATGTCTGTAAATGGCTTCCTATGAAAACAGTGTTCACATATAAAAAGTGTTCCCAAAGACAGTAATTATCATTTTTGCATTGTCTTTCAGAACCAGACACACTATTTGATTCAAGTTAGAGGTTTATGTTCAAAGGTAAACACAGACACCGGAATCTAACCTTGGTTGCTTCCTGTGGCTGGAAGTCTGTGTCCATGCCCTGTTGATTACATCAGCAGCAAAGGATTTGTTAACTATTGACAGTGGCAAACTCATTACCTGAAGGGGTTTTGTTTGTTTTTATCAAACTGTTTTAAGTCTATCAATAAAGCTCTTTCTCACTTTCAGTCAACTTGTGTGGAGACAATTTCAGCAAACGGAATGTACAGATGAAAACAGTTGAACCCTCTGCATCCCCCCCATCCCCACACTGTTGACACCTATCACAGCACTTCTTCTGTTTGTCTCCTGAATTGTTTGTTTATTTCTAGGCCTCACAAGAATAACTAAAGAAATGGCGCTCCATCATAGCTAGGTATGCACAGTGTGTAGCTAAATATAATGATATCTTCGGCTAAAAACAACCTACAATTGTCCAAATAAATGTGTCTGATGGCACAACACAGCCACCAATCTTCCAACAGTGTATTTCCCTCTTTTGATTTTGTATTCTAGCAGGAAAATATGTTGCACAGAGCTGTCTTCTGTGCAAAGACTTCTTCCATATGAACAGTCCCTACCCTTCATCTGCCTTTTATGTGCTTGGCCGTTTTTTGAGGGCAGAAACCAAAAAACAAGAGAATGATCCTGAGCTCTCGACCTTCTAAGTGATCTCACAGTCAGACAAAAGGCCCACACAGTCAGTGCAGATACCACCAGAATGACGACATTCATCTGCTTCCCATGTATCTGATGAGAAGGCAGAGGGTCCTTATCAACTGTTGGGGTTTCAACATGGGATATTGCCCTAGAGACTCCCACACTAAAAACCTGGTGGTGTTACAAAGAAGTGGTTCAGTCATGAGATCACCCACACCATAAATGGATGGATTCATTGATGAGGGTTTTTTTTTTTTTTTTTTTTTTTAATGCCCACATCTCAGGGCCCCCAACCAGACCACCATGAAGCTGACTCTGATGAAAGAACATCTTTATTCAAGCCAAGGCAGGGACCTCTTCCGACACTCCTTTGGCCGAGAGTGAGGGAGGAAGGTCTTGAGCTCTTTTTCCAAGGAGTTTATATAGGATAAGGCTACGGGAAGTCAGTGTATGTGACTGTTAGCAGCTTGTCAGGATGTCTGTAGGGGAACTATACGGTTCTGGCAGGACATGAGGTATCTATAGGAACATCTCTGTAAAAATTCTTACTGCCTGTTTGCTGCCTGTATCCTGTTTTTGCCAGTTCTAGGATATATGTTTTTAACCCTATTGTTTTACTCTTTTCTTAGGGCTTGAGTTTAGCCCCCAGTCACCAGTTGTCTCAGGCCTGAGATGGCACTGGTTCTGCTGCTTCTTATTCTTATTCTTTTTTTTTTTTTTTTTTTTTTTTTTTTTTTTTTTTTTTTTTTTTTTTTTTTTTTTTTTTTTTTTTTTTTTTTTTTTACTGAATGGGCTCTGAGGAGCAAGACCTAGTTTTGAGGAGTAAGGTCACTGTAGGGTGTGACTTCGAAGGGCCTATCAAGTCCTGGGTTCCTTTCTTGCTGATTCTTATTGTTCCTGGCTTTGCTCCCAACGTGCTCCTGGATGTGTTATTTAGCTTTGTGTCAGGCCTGGTGATGCAAGTCACTTTGGATTGCAAATGCTGAAGCCAAGACCCCAGACAGGTTTTCCTCTATGTGAGTTCATCTCAGGCATTTATCAGGGCATGCAAGATAAGCTAACACCTTCTGCTTAAACTTCATCCCCTGTCTCTTGCTCCCTTCTGGGTCTCACCACAGGAAACTCACTGTTTTCTCTTTGTGCTTGTCAAGATTTGGGGTGTATATAGCAAGAGCGTTGTGACAATACTTTGTATTTTAGCCAATCATTTTCACTGGCTGCTGCATCAGTGGCCAGCTTCTGTCTTGATTGGTTTCCTTTGTAACAGCTTGTACAAAGGTTGTTTTCTTTTTTTCTTTTGCTTTTAAATAACATTAACTAGTTAATTATCAGTATGAAAACTTTCACTTCTTTTCCATTTATTTATTTTCTCATCTTTTTAGACTATTCTTTTATTATGCATTGTAATTGCTGATCTTAATCCTTAATTGTTTTCAGGTTAGCCAATGGGAGACTTTCATGGTGATTCCTATGGTTCCCCCATCTGTCCCCATAATTCTGCTTACGTTCTTTCTGACATAAAAAGTCATTTATTACATGGGATCAACGTCTCCAGGGGCATCTGCTTCTTACTGAAACACTAGGATCCAGGTGTTTTGTGTACACATCCCTCAGAGGATGCTATCACATATAGGCTTTCTTAGTTGTTAGAACAAGGACATATTAATATGCACATATATGAACACACATAACTATTTCTATTTGTATATCTAATATATGTATGCATGTATGCACATATTCATGTTTGCTTCCAATTTCAGTCTAATATCTCAATATTCTTCTCAGCTTTTTTAAAATTTATTTTATTTTATTTTATTTTATTTTATTTTTTTTTATCCACATCTTAAATTCCTTTCTGGCAGCAAGATCCTATTTCACCCAATATAACTTCTCATTTGTTTGATGTGAATAAGTTCCTAGATACAACAGTCATTTGCTTGTCCCAAAGGCTACCTACTTCACATTTGAGCTGTGTTTTTGGCAAATATATGGTTTAGATCTTCAAATTGTTTTCATTTATTATTATTTTATTTTTATTGTTGTGTGTTTGTGTGTGCATATAGTGGGGTCTTCTCTCTCTTTTCACATTTTTTGTGGGTCCTGGGGATTAAAATCATATTGCAAGGATTAAAGGACAAACACTTTTACCCACTGAACTATCTCTATTCTAGCTCTTTTGATCTTCAATACCCTTCAGAGACCATGTTATTGATGTTATTGGGAGACAGGAGATCTTGAAGGCGGGACCTAGTGCAAAGACATTAGCATGGGAGGCAGTGTTTTCATGAAGAGAATATTAGGATTCTAGTTTCAACTAAATTGACTTCTCTTTGTTTAGGAAAAACCAACCAAACAAACAAATGAAGAGGGAGAAATGCCTGCATACTTTATTTAAAAACACTGCTTTTACTGAGTCCCGGTCTGGTTCACTATCAATCAATTGCCATGGTTCACTATCAATCAATTGCCATTGACAAAACTGATATTTTTCAGTTAGTCCAGGATAATAAGGAACAAATATTTATTTCCTGTTATTGATATTTATAACTGTGGTTAATCATCGATAGGAATATTTATGGGGAGAACTCCAGTCAGAACTTTTATCAAATAGGCAGCAGAGGAAGGACCTATATTAAAGATCATTGGAAAGATCAGATGGAAAGCAGTGATGGTAGGGGCAGGAAATGGAGCCCAATCCTCAGCAAACAGCTGTGTTCACCCCTGCACCACCAATGCCCAGAACGCCAAAGTGATTCTCTAAGTTTCTTGAGAATGAGCCACAAAGCACAGTAAAATTTCAAAACCGGTTTGCTTGGTTTGGATCTTAATTCCACTACTAACTAGGTCAGGTTCTGTATGGGCAAAGGCACTTAAACATTCCCTCCCTGTTTCCTTATTGGTAAAACAAGAAAAAAGCCACTGTCACATCCTAGAATTCTAAGAATGAAATAAGCTAATTCATAAAACGTGCCTGCCTCTGGAAAGTCAAAAGACAAAACAGCCCTGCCCAAAGCTAAAACAAAACCAAAAAATATCTTACTTGCAAGATATATTATTCTTTGATCTAATAGTCTCTCCTAAACATGCGCTGTGTTTATGAGTTAGATGCCGATATCTCCCTTCCCATCCATGCAGCTGCCGGCAGAGCTCTGTGTGAGAGCAGAGGTGAGCTCTGGTCCTCCTGGAATGGCATGGAGGTGTCAGTAGAATCAGTGCAGCAGGAGACGATGCAGGATGTCATCAGTGCAGATATTTATGGTAAGCTCTGGGATGCACAGCAGCCTCTGGCTTATGAAACAAGTCAGAACTTAACTCTTTGGCATTTATGTACAGTTGCCTATTCTGTAGGGAAAAAAAATCCCATTAAATGTCAACACTAATCCACCTGCTACTGAATTCACTGATGCTCATGGTTGCTCTGTGAAGTAGTCATGAAGGCATTATTATTATTTACCTCTGTTGTCAAGAGAAATACTGAGGTTCACAGAGGTCAAATGACTTACTAATGTGCCGAGCTGAGAAGGATCGCTGTAATAATCATCATCACAACTAATTTTTATCTAGAGCTTAACTGGGTCCTGAGGTCCCTACTAAGTACTTTATATAAACAGTTCTTTTAAGTCATCAGGTTGCAAGGACCAAAGACAAAAACAGCTTCCCCTCAGAATCTCAGACACTCGAAAACATTTTTTTTTAGTCTATTTGGTGTCAGTGGTTCTAATTTAAAAATGACTCCTCTTAAAAGCAGGATTTTGTATTTTCTCACTGCTCTATCAGTCTAACAGAAAGAGCTGACAAGAAGGAATAGTTTATCTGGGCTCAGAGCATCAGGTCTGGGTCCAGCATGGCTGGGAGGTCGCTGCGGTAGGAGAGGTTCTGTTCTCATGCCAGTGGGCTCTGAGGCAGCGAAAATTAGGCTACTAGAGGTGGGACCAGCTTCTCCTGATCCATTTTTGTCAGCCTATTCCACATCTCAGTGGTCTCACAGTGAGTGACACCAGATAGGGACCAAACAGCTCGGCTTATGGGGAAAGAGGACTTTTCATATTCAAACCAAGATAAAATCCTATAACCACTGCCTTATTAAAGAGTCTTTGGTATTGCTGAAGAAATAGCTCAGTTGGAAACTGCTTGCTGTGCAAGCATTGATACCTGAGTTAAGATGCTCAGCACTCACAGAAAAATCTGGGTTTGGCAGTGTGTGTTTATCTCAGCAGTACCAGGAAGGTATTTGCTGGGGGACCGCTGGGGCTTGGGAGACAGCCAAGTTCAGTCAGAGAACTTGTCTCAAAATCAGGGTATGCGTGAATGTGGGTATGTGTACGTGAGTGCAGGTGTTGTACCTCCTGGGACTGGAGTTCCAGGCAGATGAACTGCCAGAGCTGGGCGCTGGAAACTGAACTCTGGTCCTCTACAGGAGCAGCACACAGCCAACTGCTAAGCAGTTCTCCAGCTCTTCACTACCATTTATGGTTCTGTCCAAATTCTTTCATTGGCTTTCACTTAAATTGATGATTTTTACAATCTCACTGAGTTGGTCGAAAACAACAAAGATTTTAAGTATTTGTCTGTTCATTAGCTTAAAACAATAATTTAGGCATTTAATATGAAAACAGTCCAATTATTCTAAGACTCCCAAAATAAGAACATTTGTCCACCTTGGTGGGCATGGGGTTTCGGTCTCCTATGCTAATCCAGTTGCCCAGCACAGGGGTTAATTTGGTGCCCTATGGATATTGGTAGGCTAAAGCATTGATGATACTTATATCTTGGTATCCACAGGGCATCCAGAATTCTACACGAACATAGATCTTGGTTATGTTCAAGTTCCCTATATAAAAATGTTCACATACAACCTACCTATCATCCTCCGTACCTGAGGAGGTAAATATTTGTGCTAACTTGTTTAAACAATAGTTACAGAAAGAAAAGCCGGCACATGTTCAGTACAAATAACAAATTTAAAAATCATTTGAAAGCTGTGATCGGTGGAATCTGTTTGTGGGACACACAGATGTGGAATGTGAAGGACTGGCTATTGTATTAAGAAAATTAGTGTACATGATGCTAGGCAGCAGCCTCTTAATTTAAGCCTGAGATTATTAGTTTCCTTCCTCAGAATGAGCTCATCACAGTGCCATGTCCCCATGCTCCTAATCATGGCCAGTGCTACATTGCTAATTGTTTAAAATAGTTGCTTCCTCTGAAGCTTAGAGCCTGCTCACCAATTGCTTATATTGCTGTCTCCAAAGGAAGTTCAGCATTTGCTGAGTGAGACTGTGGCTGGTATTATGTAAACATTATGATTGGGAGAAACTGAGTAAAGGCTATACTGCTCTCTCTGAATCGATTCTGAGAACGGCTTGTGACTCTGTAACTCTCTCAAAGCATAACAGATCATTAAAAAAGTAATCTGCCACTTGGAACCTGTGGTGCAGTTGAATTAGCACCTCTCTTCTGTGTTCTTAGAGGGGTCACTTTATTAAACCAGAGAATGTTAGGGCAAGTAAAATATTGGGTTAAATGGTCCAAACCTTTTATTTTAAAATGAGGATGCAAAATCAAGGGGGAAATCATATATATTGCATAAATTATATATAGTATGTAATAAAACCTAGAGGCAGATATTGGGAAAAGCTGAAATATCAGAGAGATAGGGAGCAAATCACAGCCAATATTCACACAGCCAACTCCTCAGGGTGAACAGGGTAAGTCCGGTCTCCACAAGTCCTCAGACTGACTGGACACACAGGCAAAGGGAAGAACTTCTGCCTTATATTTCTTTCTCTGCACAGCCATCTCAATTCCTGGTTCAACTTTCCTAGAGATAGGATTAAAAGTGTGTGACATCACCACCTGGCTCTGTTTGGCCTTGAACTCACCAAGATCCAAAGGATCTCTGCCTCCCAAGTTCTGAGGGTGTGGGTCACCACTCCCTGGCCCTCTTGGCTTTGCTCTGTGGGTGGCTCTGTCCTCTGATATTCCAGACTATATTTTTTAAAATCAAATATACAATATATCACTACACACACACACACACACACACACACACACACACACACTCACAGGTGTGTGCAGCTACATACACTATATGTAAATTATCTTAAATAGAGTGGAGAAGGAAGCCTTCACATGTGGGTTGACTACTTTGTGACAGTCACTGCTGAAGGAGTTTGTGCCCACAGTCTGTTTTTCTTCTGTAGAATTCTTGTATTTTTGTTATTTTGCATTTGGAGAAATTCAAGCTCATGTTAAACCACAGAATTAACTAGTGATATCATCTGAATCCGATTTCTCTGTGCTATAACTACTTTCAAGCTATGCCCACCTCTATCCTTTATTCAGAATTACTCTGCTGCACCCGAAACTCATCCAAGTTTAAACAGACCTTTTAAATGTTTTATGTGTGATGTTCTGCTATGTTATTTAATTTTATTTATTATTTTAATTTTTCTTTTATTGAAAATAGATTTTTTTCATGCAATATATTTTGACTGTGATTCCCTTCCCCCAACTCTTCCCAGTTCTCCCCTTCCTCCTTTCCTGGTGACACCCTCCGGTCTGCCATCATAGAACAAACAGTCATATAAGGAAAAATAATAAGTGAAATAATATAAATAATAATAATAATAATAAGATACGACAAAATCCAGACAAATTAGAATAAAAATAACACAGAAGCAAAGGAGCCAAAGAAAAAGCACAGGAAACACATATGGATGCAGAGATACGCATGTTTGTATGCACAGGAATCCTATAAAAGCACAAAAGCAGGAGCCACAATATATACTCACAGGACCTGTAAGGTAAAAAATAAAATAAAAAATATTCTGAGACAACATTATGAAATAAGAACTTTCAAAAATGCCATGAGTTTGTTTGGGGTTGTCATCTGCTGCTGGGCATGCAGCCTACCAAGAGTGGCTTGTTTCCCTCGTGAGACTCCTTTGGAGAAAACTACCATTTCACCGCCAGTGGCTGTGGGTTGGAGATGCTTGGGGTTAGGGATGGAGGCGTGTGTCCACTTCTCCTTTCAACTCTGGTGTAGACCTGTGCAGACCCTGTGCATGCTGCCTCAGCCTCTGTGGGTTCACCTGTGTGTCAGTTTGAGTTTAGAAGGCCTCGCTTCCTGGATGCTCTTTACTTCCCCCTCGGCAGAGTTCCCTGAGGGCAGGGATTTGATGGAGACATCCCTTTTAGGGTTGAGTGTTCCAAGGTCTCTTATCTCACTCTTGCTTTCTTGTCTGGCTTTGGGTCTCTGTATTTGCTCCCATCTACTTCAGGAAGAAGCTTCCCTGATGACAGCTGAACAGTGCACAGATCTATGAGTATAATAGAGTATCATTAGGAGTTATTTTATTGGTATTTTCCCTATGTAGAATAGGAGTATTTGGTTTTCCCCTAGGTCCATGGGCTGTCTCGCAGTCTTGGCTATGGGTTCTATTTTGTGGAATGGGCCTTAAGTGAAATCAGATGTTGGTTGGTTGCTCCCACGGGCTTTGTGCCACTATTGCATTGGCAAATCCTGCAGGCAGGATGCTGTTGCAGATAGAAGCACTTGTAGCTGATTGGTGTTTACCTTTCTCCTTTGTGTCATGCAGAGATCTTTTAGTACCATGAGCACTAGTTTGTATGAGGGAAGGTTCTACTTAGCATCATCCCAACTGACTTCTCCATGTTCAATGTGTTCTGTGGGCGTTGTCTTCAGCAATAGGATCTTGCCATCAATCTGAGGAAGGCAGCCAATAGCCAATAGCCTTGGCAATAGCTTTGGTTGTTTGGGGTTTCCTTTTGGCCAGCAACTCAATTTGATTTAAACAATTCCCAGGACTGGAACTTTCATTTGGTGATGAGACATGTCCAGTTGGGGCTCTGTTGTCCCCGTTATTTGGCAATTTCAGTTAGATCAACTTCACATATGTATATATTCAGAAAGTGTCTACTTTATTGGATTTTAAAATGACACCTCAAAATGGGCCTTGGTTTCGGCTGTTCCTCTGTTCTTACCCCCACTCCCTTCTCCCTCCCTGTTTGATCATCCTGCTCCAGTCCATTTCCTGATAGATCCATAACTGTCTCCCTATTTCCTCCTCCTAGGGAGATCCATTGTTCCCCCTTCATTCTATTCTTAAAAATCCACTAAAATTGATTTTTATTGTTTATTCATGCCTTGTGACTCAGCTTGAAAGACTCAGGATGTTATTTTCCCCTTCACTCTGTTCCTTCTGGTAAACCTTTGGAGGAGAATTTCTTTTCAGTGCTGTCCAAAAGTCCTCCTCTTTGTTCTGCTAAAACCTTGCATGCCAAGTTAAAGGAAACTGTTGTCTTGGATGGCTTTGCTTATTTAAATTTATAATGGCGCAAACAGAAGACTGTAACCTGATTTCTCTCATGGCCTTAAGTCATTCAAGGTCCTTTTCCTTCTCTCTCTCTCTCTCTCTTTTTTTTTCTCTTTCTTCCTGACCACATCCCCAGGAGGGGGCAGATAGACCCTTTGAATTGAACCCTGTCATTTTCTGAACTGATGTGTGGTTTGCTGTTTGAGGGGGCTTCAAGGCCATGTCTATAAGAGGCAAATGTAGACAACTGATCCGCTGATTTGCATTTGGCTTCAAAACCTTCTCTGAGTGGGTGTGTTGTGTGGAAGTGGTGGAGTTGGGCTTTGTATCATTTATCCTGGCAGTGCTCTTCTAGACAGAGTGAGCTTGGGTGGCCTGCCATTCCTAACTCATTTCCTGGTTGATAGCATGACGTTCCCATAGGGACCATCTGTGCCACCCATCCACAGTCTTCCTTGGGTAGTGCTATATAAGTATTTCAAAATCCTGGCCCACAGTGGTATTCCTTCTCAAGCTCCGACATCCCCTAGGTCTGTTAGTGACAGCTTCTGGTCTTGGCACTACTGACTTAGCTTTTTACATTAACAGTGTCACATGCATTATTGAATTATCACAGCAGCCCTGATGATGTCATTGATATTATGTCATTTTACGTTCATCTAAAGCCTTGGCTTACTTGAAGGTGGCGTTTGTTTCGTAGGTTTTTATAAGGGTATGAGAATTAGTAAATATGAGAAGAAAGGAAATGGTAGAGTTGAAATTACTATCTGTCTCTCTCTTGTGTGCACATGTTTGAGTCAAGCTTGCCCTACTTCCTCCTGTTCTATAACTTTTTCACCTTGGTTCTGTCATCTCTTGTAGTCCAAATTATGACAACTTTAAATTGTAGAAATTTGTCTTTGCTTTTCTCCTCTCAAAAGACGATTGAGTTTGTGTCTTAGATCTGAGCTTATTCTGTAACCACAGGATGACTCAGCCTCCCAGTGAAAATATTTCCTTTCTTGTTGGGTAGTGGTTCTTAAAGTTAGTGCACACACAGATCACCTAGGAATCACTTCAAATGAAAATTTCTGGGTGTCAGGATAAATTTATTTAATATGTCAACAGGCTGGTCTTGAACTTGTGACCTTCCTACTTCAGCCTCTTGAGTGCTGATATTATGGGCGTATGATACCATACCTTGCCCTTGAAGTTATTTTCTTAAACACATTTACACCTAGTGGTTTGAATTCAAGTAAGTCATACTATAAAAACATTAACTGAAGGCATTATACATGGAAGAGTCACCTGCATTTTGACCCAACGATATAATGTCCATAACCAGGTAAGCTGAAGCAAGAGAATCATGAAATGGCTGGGCTAGCCTGGGGTATGTACATATTGGAAACTCTGCCTTGAAAAAGAAAGATAATATAATAACCTTAGAGGAAGAATCAATGAGAGAATGATGTTCTCTCATACTAAGGGCTCTTTCCTGTTTCTTAACTTTCTCTGGAGTTGGGTTGACCCATGACTAGGTTCAGATAAATGGAATGTGACAAAAGTGCTTCTGAACTGATTGGTAAAATCCCTGTCACAGTCTCTAATGAGCTGTATCTTCCTTTCTCCATCTTCTAGACTGATGATGCCATGTGGTTGTGAAGCTGGAAGACTGTGGAACAAGATGGAAATGGCTGGTGTTTGAGTCACTGCCCAGAGCAGCTACTTGGCTTACATTGAATTTTGACATCAGGAACAATACGCCTGTCTGTGCTAAGCCACTGAAAATTGAGCGACTATTTATTTTGGCTACAAAGTGTATCTTATGTCCATAAATACAATGTTATTATTGTGATGGGAAGTTTTTCTTTACTATAGTGGGAGAGATGAATTTTTACCTAATCCCACCTGTAGCCAAAAACCTAACAAGATGAAATCTGGGCCATCAAGCCCCAATGAGAACATCCTAAATCTAATGCTTGCTGAAAAGTTTTAATGCCTGTCATATTAACACGCAAGAATGAGTACCTTTTTTTCTTAATCTAAAAAAGGTTTTGGTTTTATTGACTCAACTGAGCAAAAAAAAATCAACATTTTTAATTTCTAGGTTATAAACTCTCTCAAATTTCAGAAAGACAGATGATGACACTGAAACATTGCACCCAAAGAAAATAGTCAGGGCCATGCTAGTCTCTGTTTATGACATTTGTGTCCACTTGTTTATTCATGTGTATTTTAAAAAATATGTATGGTTGGTTAATCCATCAACACTGAACTCACGGCATCGACTTTTTAACCCATTCATGCATGCCTGAATGGATTTTACCTGATACACACACTTTTCTGTAAGGCTCATCACAGCCTTTTTATGTTTTGAGTCACTGGACAATACTCCAGCCCTATGTGTGGGCCCTTTTAGATAGTCAACCCACCAAATAAGTCAAATATGCACACCTACCTCCCCCACACTTACAGAGTGCTGTATTAGGTATGGTATTCATGCAGGAGATCTGAAATAAGGCTGAAATTTTCCTCTTCAGCCTGTGCTGGGATCATCAGTTTTGGGTTAGTCAATGTCTGGCTGCTCTGTTCATAGCTTGTTCTTCATCAGTGGTAAAATCATGGCTTATACTTAGAAGCTTTACCAAAAATATAAGTGTACAAAACGTAGCACTACTATCATTGTGGTATAAAAATTATTTCTTAGTATGGCTATGATTTTGGTACATGCTGGGAAAGTATTGTACCAATTGAGCAAATCTCCAGCCCACCCAGGCTTATGATTTTTAAACATTTAATCTTTCCTATATTACACTCTGACAGCAGTTCCCTCCTTATCCTCCAAGTCCCCCACCTACCTCTCGTCCCCAAATCCACCCCTCCTCTGATTCCCTTAAGAAAAGGATAGGTTTCCCAGGGATATCTAACATGGCATATCAAGTTGCCATAAGACTAGGCACCTTCTCTCATAATTAAGGCTGGACAATAGGAAGAGTAGGGTCCCCAAAGCAGGCAAAAGCCCCCCACATCCACTGTTAGGAGTCCCATAAGAAGGCCAAGCTACACAGCTGTAACATAGATGCATCAGTCCTATGCAGGCACCTCTCTGTGAGCTCCTAGTTCAGGTTAGGTGATGCTGTACCTTTTCTTGTGGTGTCTTTGACCCTCTAGCTCCTACAAGCCTTTCTTCTTCTCTTCAGCAGGGTTACCTGAAGTCTACCAAATGTTTGGCTTTGGTTCTTTATATCTGTTTCTATCTGTTGCTGGGGGAACCCTCTCTGATGGGCTAGGTAGGCACCAATCTATGAGTATAGCAGAATATTATGGGAATCCTTTCATTGTTTTTTTCCCCCAGTTGTGTTTGGTTCTCTCCAGATCTCTGGGCTGACCAAGCCCTGTGTCCTGGTTCTCCAGGATGTGCTAGGGATGGGCTCCCTCTTGTGCCATGGCCCTCAAGTTAGAACAATCATCGATTGGCTACTCCCACAATTTCAGCTCCCCTTTACCCAGCATATCTTTTAGGAAGAACAAAGGTTTTATGGTTGAATTGGTGCCCCAGTTCTCCCGCAGGAAGCCAGGTTAAAGGAAATGGCTGGTTCCAGTTCTGTTTCCCTATATTATCCCTATTGCTAGTCTTAGTTAGGATCACTCTCGTAGATTTCTTGAGTTTCCATTGTTGGAGGCTTCTACTTTGCCCCTAAGACGTCCCCCAATTCCACTAATCTCTGTCTGTACTCTCTTCCTCTATCTCCCCCCGCCCGCCCCCGACTGATCTCACCAGTCCCATCTCCACCCATCTCAAGTTCATCCTTGGTATCTATTTTATTTTCCCTCCCTAGGAGATTCACAAATCCCCTCTTGATCCCAGCCCTGAGTACCAGTTGAGCCATATCCCCAGTCTACCCTGGATTTATGCTCTTCTAAAAAGAAAGTTGGAAAGACACTACTGTAGTGTTTATTTTTCCTAGTTTTATAAGTCAATTTCTTTATTTAAAATCCATTATGTATTATGTTTTTCTTTGTGTGTGTGAGGCTGATAATAAAATATCTTTTCCTGGTTTTGGAAAAAGGATTAAAATAAGTATTCTAATTGTTGCATCAGATCTGATTTTGTGTTTGTGTGTATATCTCATGCCTTGTTAATGCCAGTTTATAATCAGCAAGAGTAGGAGGTTATTTTCTTTTAGTGTCTTTCCTATCAAACATGTTGGAAACAGAGATGCTGTCATTGTTAAAAGCAGAACAATTTGTGGCTTTTTTTCAAATAACATAGTGACATTTAATGAAAGAAAAAAATCCTGTAAACTATGTGAAGTCTGTCAAATAATAAATAATTACTATAATGGCAGGGAGAGGTTTGGGTGCAGCTCCATGGTAAACTATGTACATAAGACCCCAAGTTTAAGTTCTATAACTATAAAGACTATATGTGTGTGGTGAATACATGTCATTGATGAGTCCCAGATGGACTTTCTTTAAGAGCAAAGACAGGTGGATTTAACCTTAACCTCTGTCCTCCATGGAGCCTAGCATAAAATTTGGCCACATATTTGCTAACTAAAAGATGCTTTGCAAACTATGCTATAAGTAGTCTCAATAGACTTCTCCTGCTCTTCAGATGAGGCCAAGTGATACTCACACCTGAATGCAGGGCCACTGACTCTCTTCAGATGTGTCCTTGTCATTTGCAAAGAAAAATCACTCAGTGACCTCCTAAAAGCAGTCTTGCATCTGATGACAGAGCCCAGTCCTCAACTACCAAGTAGAGCAAAACAGGCAAACAACAAACAAAACTAAAACATAATGCCCAAGTAAATGTGGGTGGCTTTTTATTGCCTATGCTTATGAACACTGAAGTAAAAAAAAAAAAAATCTGAGATGCATTTAAATTTAAACACTTGTTTGCGTGAAATAAACTATAAAAACTGAGTTATGTAACTGTCTCATTAGCTCCATTTCCCTAACGATTTGGCTTCCCTTGCAGGGTTTTTTTTTTTTTTTTTTTTTTTTTTTTTTTTTTTTTTTTTTTTTTTTTTTTTAGACTTCACTTAGAAAATCCCTGGCAGTTGCAATGTGTATTTAATTTGCAGTATACCATGCTTGTCAGAGCCAATTCTTTTGTCTATCAAATATGTATTAAAGAAAACCAGCTCTCAATATTCATATTTACATCGACCAGGAATCTGTTCAAAGTCAACAGCTCCAAGAGTCCCTGGGATTCTGTTTCTTGAAGCACACATGTCACATCCACAGCATTGCTTGCTTTATTACTCTTCATAACTGGTTCTCATTGCTTGGTCAGTGACTTTAAAACGTATCTATTAACCAGGGCTTGGTTGATGCCGCTGCGTCTGTTTTCCAACATGTGATGGTCTCCAGTGTTAGTAACATGAAGATGGAAGATGACTCTTCCGAGAGCTGAACGGTTCCACAAGAGAAATGGTGTAAGACACACCACCAGTAACCCACGCTAGCTAGTTTATTTGAGAAGCTTGTGGGAAGAGAAGCTGTGGATGGAAGGGGAAAGAGAGCAGACTACACAGGTCTGCATTATAAGGGTGAGGGTGTAGGCAGGTTTACATAGCCATGTCCAGTCATGCATATGGATGAAGGGGCGTGGCCTTTGCTAGCGGCATGCTCTAGCAGTGCCATGTTGGAACAACACATTTGCCAGTTAGTTGCCATGGGCCAGAAATCCTTACAGTGGCTATTAATGATTGACTTGGCACTGAGATATTTTACTTTATTTTTTGTTGTTTTCATTACAGCCTTTGTCCATTCCTGTCCAAGCGGAGTGCCTCCAAAATGGTTCTGATCTTCCTGTCACAGCCCTGCTCTGAGTTCCTCCATACTGGGAAAAGCTGGTTTCCCAAGCCATGCCCTGCCCAGAGACACTCCATGTCACAAGCAGCATTTGACTCCATTCTGAGCATGATGCAGAAGCAGGCTGCTCTGCACTTTGTTAGATGTGTAAAGAACACCACATGTCCAGCAGTACCCACCAGGAACACACTGATGAATGCCTTATCCCTAAGAGTAAAAAGGGATGTGCCTTATAAATTTATCAGAGTATATTGGGATCATATGAACACACGTCAGCATATTAAAATCATATAAAGAAAACTGGGCTCGAAACCTTATTTAACATACAGACTATGAAGGGTACAACACCCTAAAACTATGAACATACACAAAGAGTGCAATACTCTTACCTGGACACCACAAAGAAGGTGATGCCTAGGGGGCTGAAAGCCCCACTGCTTCCTTATTGGCATACTGCTCTATACTTTAAACACTGGAGGTAGGAAACTTGTAACTACCCTGGGTGCTTCAGCTTGGCTCAGTTTCCACTGATGATGTGGATAATGGAACAGCTGTGTATCATTTCACCCATCCATACATTCAATCTTAGCTCTGCTCTTTGCCATCGTAATCTCCAGCATCCTGCTCCTAGGCTCTGCTCAAAGACGGACTTGTGGTTGGATTCAGTAGCAGAGCCTGTGCAGACCTCCAGCTGAGTTCACTCAAATCTGTGTAACTTCTCACAAATTTCCTTGTGTCTGCATCTGCTTCTGATTATAATAAGTCCTGTTTGGAGACCCCTAAGCTCTACTGTGGGCCCTCAAGGCATTTTAATAGCATTCTGTGACAGGTAGATTGATTAGATAGACAAGTAGACATATAGAGGCAGAGACAGATGTTTAAAAGATGACTTTCTGCTTGCTTATAATGTGTGCTCTGAGAATAATTATCAGCAGCTAATATTTGAGTAAAAGAACTTGTGTTTGCCTTTGCCGGATATCATGGGAAAATTGAGACTACTTGGCAAATTTCAAGCCATGAAATGAATATAACTTCTTAATTCACCATTATTCAATAAATTCTGACCCTGGGGAGACACAAATGTGTCTAGGTTTCTGACATAGTGTGTTCATGACAAAAGACCTCTCTAATGCTCTCTGATGTATGTAGTGTGAGAGGGAAAGGGACCAGAAGCAAGTGAGTCTGTTAAGGGGCTCCCGACTCACTAGGGAACAGGAATGACAGCCATGGACTCAGACTTTTTACCAAAGGTTAGTAATTTACTCATACAATCAAATCAAATAATTCACTAAACTTGGTGGGTTTTACATCAAGATGTCACTTAGCCAGTTATCCTAATAAAATTTGGGACAAGCAAAAGATTCATTTGTAGTGGAATTCAGGTATGGCTGACAAAGCTTAGAGGCATGTCTCTGGAGTTCCGGGAGCCTGAATGGGGCGTGGCCAGAACCCATTAAGAAGCTGCCTGGACACTGAGCTGGCCCCTATTTTGTTCCTGTGTTCTCAGGAGAGTGGATCGCCTGTTGTGGGACAGTTCCTATCTCCAAGAATTGTCTTAAGGCTCAATTTGTATCATGAGTGTTCATATACCCCTCAATAAATACTAATCCTTTATATGATATATTGTTAGTGGGTTTATTCTCTGTGCTAGCCCGGCCACAGGCCACGGGCTGGCAAGCCTGTGCTTTCAGCTCCAGCTACAAAGCAGCGCCTTTAAAAGGGTGTGGTCTTTTGGCTCCCCTGGCTAGTTGCTCCAGCCACATGGCTTTCAGTCCTTTAGCGGATTGCTAGGCAGACTGCAACATCTGTGGTTTTTCAGTTTCCATTCAGGACCTCAGGGCCACAGCAGCCAGCACACCTCACTGCCCGCACTGCGTTGATGTGGCAATATCTTTCTGTATGCTGTGAATATCAATCTTTGGCATCCCTGGGTGGGCCAAACACCCACATAAATCCAGAGAAAGATTAGAAAGGGCTCTAGATCACAGAAACTGAGCCTAAGCAGCATCCAAATTTTGTATCCTAACTGGTTCATTGTACAAAGATAGCGTGGCACTCGGGCCACATTCAAAATGGCAGTGGTGGACTGGCGGCAGGCAGTGTAAGCTGCAACCAGGTCGGTTCCCAAAGTCTCACAGAAGACTCAGTAGCATGTGATTGATTTAAGGTTTCTGTTTATTTTGAACAAAAAGGAAACAGAGTCAAACGGTTTCTTAGTAGCAGCATTTCTTGGGTCTGCTCTGTTTGCTGGCAGCGAACCCTTTAAGAGAAGTTCCTGACTCAGCTTTTTATGCAAAAACTGTGTGGCTCTTTAAGAGAGTGTGAGTATTTTAAAAGCTCTTCTGGTTGGAAAATGATTAAGGATTCACAATAAAACAGATTCAGATTAAAAAAAAACTATAAATGGGTTACAATGTGTGTAAAATATACATAGGCTTCAGAGAGAAAAGAAAGAAGGTAGAGAAAATCTTGTAAAAAAGAGAAATAGAATAATAAAAATATAATAAGCCACATAAAGATGGAAAAGAGACACAGGATCTGGATTATGGTTATTATTGTGTTTTCTTTTAATTTTTTAACTGTTAATGAGCTAACTACAGAAAGACAATGGATTGCAAAGGCTGATAAATTAAACAAGAATATATATTTTAAAGGTATCTTGATTTTGAAATTTGTGTCTAGGGATTTATTGCTTTGGAAGAGTTCTGCTTTTGTTTTCACAGAAGATGAGAACCTGTGGATTGCTTCCAGGCAAATATGGTTTCATCAACCAAGACCACCTGAAAATTCTTTGATGGGAAGAGATGATTACATCAACTTCAGGGCTGCAGACTAAGATGATCCAGTTCAAGAATCCATGAGATTGCCAATGCTCCTTAATCAGAAGGAAGTAGTAGTGGAAAACTACGCCCAAATTCCCAAAATATTGTTTATGAATGTTTGTTTTCATTATAAATGGTTCATGGTCATTGTTAATCTCTTTCTAAGAAGGGGGATATGGTATATGAGTGATCTTAAAAAATTAGATTATTGAATTTACTTTAATCCAAAAATCAGCTGTTAATCTCAAAATATCTTATATTGGTATGGATTTTGGTTTATTGATACAAATTTAAAGCCAATTTTGTTATGCTGTATGTATTTTTCTACTCTTGTTTAAGGTATAATGTTCATGTAACTGATTTAAAATTGTAATGTATAATTAAGAAATGCAGGTTAATAGTCACCTATGATAACCAAACTTATAGTTATGTTAGTTAGCATTTTTAAGGTATACCAAGATATATTTCAATTAGATAGATAATCTTCAAATACTTCTAAGACCTATAGAATATGGCATTTAAAAGCATTTTGATAACTTAGACTTTTCTGGACAGTGAGATGGATCTGCTCCTGGCAGACTTACTTAAAGAGAAAAATGGGCATTGAAGAAACTCCATATGGAGCCTACTTTCTTTGTGGCAATGGTTAGCCATTGGACAAGAACCTGTTCTTGTATTGATTGCTTGACAATATGCTGTTTAAACTGGACATGCAGGTTCCATAGGAAAATGATCTCTGAACTTTGGCAGAACAAGCCTAGATGGTCATTCAGGTTCCTGCTTTGCAGAGAAAACTATCAGACCGTCATCAGGACTCAAGGAAAAGTGACTGATGAAATATACCAGAATGGGCAGAGAATATTTCCTGCTTCACTGAAATGAAAAGAGACTCTGGGCCTGTAGGCTGAAGATGGATACCCCAACTTTGTAAAGGAACTTTGCGTGACTATCCAGGCAGATAGGTGTCATCTCTGTCATTTCTAGATTTGGAAGTTGTTTGCATTTCCTGTTTACTTGGGTAAATATATCCTTCTGTGGTCTTTGATGTAGTTGAAGCTTAGATAGTTATAGGCATAGTTTTTCTTGGTTATTTCAAGGTATATTGTATATGAAACTTTAGATTCACAATGATAAGGTAGATGATAGAGTATTTTCTTTAATTTTGTTAAATACTAATAGACTAGATATTGTAACTGTAATTCTTGCTTTGTAGCTATTTTTTTTAATGTCATTTTGCTATGTTAAAATTGAAACCTTCCTTTTTGATTAGACAGAAATGGGGAGATGATGTGGCAATGTCTTTCTGTATGCTGTGAATATCAATTTTTAAATAAAGGAGCTGTTTTGGCCCATGACAGGCACCGTAGAAGAAGTAGGTGGGGAATCAGAATAGGTAGGAAAGGAAGGGCAGAGTCACAGACAGATCAAGCCAGCCACCCAAAGGAGCAACATGTAAGGAACACATGAGCCACGGGCCACATGGCAAGATAGAATAATGGAAATGGGTTGAGTTAAGATGAAAGAGCAAGCTATCAAGGTGCCTAAGTTACAGACCAAGTAGCATGAAGTTAATATAAGTGTCTGAGTCATTTTTGGGGGACTAAGCAGTAGCAGGTGGCTAAGCGGTCTGGGGTTGCAGGTCTGTGGGTCTGGAACTCTGGCAGCCCAGGGACAGAAACCTTATTGTAACACAGGGACAGAAACCTTATTGTAACACTGCATACTTGGTGCTGCACTGTGCACCTAAAGTTGTGCATGACTGGAACTGGGAATTATTGTTAAATGGCAGATATCATTGTCCTTTTAACATGGATTCTTACATATCGCTATGATTTTGTGAGAAATTGCCTCTTGTATCAGTTATTCAGTCTGGCTTGCCTGCTGGGCACCGTGACGGCCATATTGGAAGAATTTGCATGGCTGCTTACTCGACTGTGCTCCTGAGAGCAAGACGTTGAATGTGACTATAATACCTGCTGGCCAAACATGACCATTACATCTGGATTGAGGTTATTGGTTACTTAGCATATTTTTTTTTCCCACAATGGCTAACAATTGTACTTCTCAAGATTTCAGAACATAGTTTCCTGTTGTGATTGAGAATTTTTTGCATGAGTATATTTTTGAGGGCTTAAATCTCAGTCCTACTACTTTTTGGCTTAATTCTATATTTTATATTTCAAACAAACAAACAAACAAACAAAACTCATTTTCAATATGAGGCAATAATTAGCATGGTGGAAGTTTTGAAATCTAGGAATGAGCATTTAATGGATGATTTAAAGTCTAGGAATGAGCAATTGCTATCTAAGGTGTGTAATATACGAGTTACAACTGATAAATTGGCAAAGTTAACTTTGTGGAAACTGGTTATGACAAACTTTCAGATAGAACTTTCTTCTCAGACATGAATATTAACACCATACAAGAGAAGTTCAGGCTTTATGTTAATGTTGAGAATAAGAAATTTATTAATTATGTTAATGATGAGAATAGGAAAATTGCTGATTCTATGAGGCCATTAAAGACTGGCTATTCAAGAAACTCAGACCCTAGAAAAATGATGGTTTCCAAGCTTCAGAAATGGGAGTACCATGTTGTAATACTGGAGAAGGATGTTAAGATACTTTCTACCAATTCAAGACAACAATTTAGGACAACCCCTTATGAGATATGGTAATGAAAAAGTTCTACCAAAGGTGGTAAACGTGAAAGTGATACACCCCTCTCCAATGGTATTGTTTTCAGTTACAATTCAGATGAAGAACACGTATGGGGAGGACCCAGAATTTGTGGAGTATAATTATGAGCCAATACATATGAGATATATAAAGGACATCAAGGAAGCAATATTACTCCATGGAATCCACTCCATGAATGTAAACCAAATTCTAAATGCATGGTCAACAAAAAATAGAATAACTCTTACTGATTGGATGCAGTCAACAGCTGCTGTATTGGACTATAGCCAACATTTACAATGGAGAAATTGGCTCAGGGAAGAGGCTAGGACCATAGAGCTTCAGAGGAAAATTAGGGGCTATTGCATTTATTCAGACTAAATCCTTGGTGAAGGCTTGTTTGCAGATGTGAAGGTTCAGAATACTTACAATGAACATACACTGTTGCTGTGCCATACTGTTGCATTGAATGCTCGGGAAAAGATTTTAGACCTTGGACAGAAAATTGAATCATATGTCAAGGTCAGACAAGGCTTAAAAAGACTTTATACTGACTTACTGCAGAGGCTTACCAAAACTGTACACAGAGCAGTATCAGATCCAGAAGTTAGGAAGCAACTAATACTGTCTTTGGCCTTTGACCATGTTAATCTGAAATGTAAGAGAATGCTTACATCACTAAAGATCAGATCTGCACCCATAGAGGAATGGATTCAGTATGAAGTCAGTGTTGAATCTCTCCACTGTGTTGAAGAGAATTGGCTAGGCCAAGCCATTGACAATGTTAGAGTGAGGAATCAAGGTATCACTTGATTTAATTGTGGTAAACCAGGCCATGTGAAAAGGAATTTTATGCAAGGTACTTCTGGGAATAATGTCCATTTTAGGAATAATTCAAACAGAAGGTTATGTATGTTATGCAGAAGATGTGGCAAAGGATGACATTGGACCAATAAATGTAGGTACACAAGGGACAAACAAGGCAACCCTTTAACATTGGGAAATCCCTCTCAGGGCTTTTCCTGGGAAGCTCCTAGAAATCAGATTTCAGAGCCAAGGAAGGTTCAATAATATCTAGTCACAGTGGAGGAACAGCCTCTTCAGGATGAGTAGGAAATCCAATGCCTAAAATAGAGGCCGATACAGCATGGATAATAGAACAACTTTAAGGGAGAAATTGACAGTTCCAAGAAAAATCATAAAATGAATATTCTGGTAGACTTCCATAAATGAACAAAGACCAAAATTAAAAATATGGATAAATAATATTTATATCCAAGGCTTAGTTGACACAGGAGCTCACATTTCGATCAGAACCCCACAATCATGGCATCCAAGATGGCCTCTAAAGGAAGTGGATGTTCAATTTCTGGGTATTGGAACAGTATTTAAGGTGAAACAGAGTGTAGATGGTTGAATGTATAGGACCAGAAGGTCAAAAAGGAATATTGAAGCCATATATGGCTGACATAGCAGTGAATCTATGGGACTGTGACTTTTTACAGCAAAGGAATACCCAGATTAAAATTCCTCCAGGCTCAGATATCAACCAGAGACTCAATTATGTTTCTGAAAACAATATTTTAAGGTGCTATACAAAACAATCACCAGCCATTCAGGTTGTGTAAAAGCATAGCTCATTAGCTGCTGAACCTGTAAAGACACTTACAACACTAACTTTGAAATGGTTGACAGAAAAACCTACTTGGGTTCAGCAATGGTCTTTGATGAAGGAGAAACTGCAGGCTGCAGACTAGCTGGTATAGGAGCAGTTACAAGCTCAGCATATTGAAGAACCAACCAGTCCATGGAATTCTCCTATATTTGTTGTCAAGAAGAAATCTGGAAAGTTGATAATGCTGACAGATCTAAGGCAATTAATAAAGTGGTTCAACCTATGGGCTCTTTACAATATGTTATTCCCCTGCCTTTCCTGTTACCTAAGGGATGGCCTATTACAGTTATTGATTTGAAGAACCTCTACAAGAACAAGACAAAGAAAAATTTGCCTTCACAGTGCCCACATTTAATAATTCACATATGGTAAAGAGGTATCAATGGAGAGTCCTTCTTCAAGGAATGTTGAATAGTCTGACCTTATGTCAATATGTTGTACAACAGCCACTAGAAGTGATACATAAACAATTCTCACAATATATCATTTACCATTGTATGTATCATACATTGTTGGCAGACCCAAACACAGATATATTAGAAAGAATGTTTGAAGAAATGAAGAAAATATTGCCTGATTGGGGACTATGAATTACCTCAAAAAAATACAAAGAGAAGATTTTATCAATTAATTAGGATATAAAATAGGTCTACAGAAAACTGTACCCCAAAAGGTACATCTTAGGAGAGATAGATTGAAGACTCTTAACGATTTTCAAAAAGAGCTAGGAGACATTGATCATTTAAGACCCATTTTTGGTATAAAAACCCACGAATTAATTTACTTAAAATCTTAGATAGTGATAAGGATTTAAATAGTCCCAGAGAATTTTCTGATGAAGCTGAGAGACAATTAACTTTGGGGAAAAAGAAATTACAAGAAGTACACATGAATCACGCGTATCCAGACCTCAGTTCCATACTGGTTATTTTACCCTCTAAACATTCTCCTATAGGAGTCATAATGCAAAGAGAAAATAGTATATTAGAATGGATATTTCTATCATATAGGCCAAGTAAAAAGTTGAAAACATATATCCAAAAGATTTCTGATATGATTTTTAAAGGAAAATTTAGACTTCATCAGTTGACTGGGAAGGACCCAGAAGAAATTGTTGTACCTTTGACTTATGAAGAAATTAATCAATTATGGGCAGACAGTGAATCTTGGCAAACAAACCTGTAGTAATTTTTTTGAGAGATTAATAACAAATATCCGTGAAGCAAAAGGATTCAATTTATAAAGGAGACTAACTGGATTGTCCCTTGTATGGTATGGGATGAGCTTATTTCTGGAGTTCCTTCATTTTATACTGATGCAAACAAATCAGGAAAAGCTGGTTACAAATCTGAAAATTTAATTAGGGTGGCTCAAAGCCCTTATAACTCTGTTCAGAAGTCAGAACTATACATGATTTTTATGGTATTGATGGATTTTACTGATCTTCTTAACATAGTAACTGCTTCTCAGTATGCAGAAGGAGTTGTTTTACATATTGAAACTGATAATTTCATTCCTGATGATACAGAATTAACGTCATTGTCTATACAACTAGGATATTATTAGAAATAGAATTTATCCTATATATGTAACATATACCAGATCTCACATGGGTTTCCCTGATCCTCTGGTGCAAGATAATGATAAAATTGACCAGTTATTAATAGGAAATGTGCTGGAGGCCTCAGAATTTCTTAAGAGATATCATGTTAATAGCAAAGGACTAAAAAAGAGCTTTCCAATCATTGGCATCAGGCCAAGGAAATTCTACAGAATTGTACTACTTGCACCTTCTATAACCAACCATCTTTACCCACTGGAAGTAATCCTAAAGGTATGCAGAGAAGTGAGAGATGAGATCTGGTAGATGGATGTGCTTCACTTTCTAGAGTCTGGAAAGATGAAATATGTACATCATATCATTGACACTCATGAATGCAGTGGACAACTGCCCTGAGTCCTGAAAAAGCTGACGCTGTACTTACCTTTTGAAAGTCATGGCCAAAATTGGAATTCCTGTTCAAATGAAGACTGACAGTGCTCCAGCATATGTTTCCCAGAAAATGAAGCAGAGTTTTAGATATTAAAAATACAAAACACATTATAGGTATACCACATAATCCTACAGAATAAGCAGTTGTGGAGAGATCTCATCATACCTTAAAACAGATGCTTCATAAACCGAAAGGAGAAATAAAAAAAAAAAAAAACCCAGGGAGAGGTTGCATAGTGCTTTACTGACATTGAACTTTCTTAATGCTGATGAGAAAGGAACAACAGAGGCTGAGAGACATTGGGTAATAGAGAAATCTTCTGAGATAAAACAACCCATCTACTTCAAAGATGTACTGACTTCAGAATGAAAATCAGGGTATGTGCTTCGGTGGGGTATGGGTTTTGCTTTTGTTTCCACAGGAGAAGAAAAGATACAGGTCCCAACAAAATTAATAAAGATCTGATTCAAAAAGGAGACCCCTCCTGAGGAGGAGAAGTAACGGCTCATCCCCTGATAATGACAATTGGATACATGGTAAGGAAAACTCAGTTAACAAGGCTGGGGCAGGGGCTCATTTTTGTCTTTACAGAAGAATGGACACAACCATCTTTAAGACATAAAATGGATGCTGAACGCTCAGACACCTAAAGCTGAGGGATTATGAAAGGATTACAAACAAAGAAATATAAAAACAACTGGTACCAATATGCACTACTTGGTAATTTCTCAATTCTTATTCCTTTACATCTATATCGCTCTTAAAAAAAAATATGGTCCTGGTTTGATTATAAATAAAGCTGGCTTTGGAGTTGGAGTAAGTGGCTTTCTCCCTCTTTAAACCCAAGCACATTGGTAAAGATAACTTGAAAGGTTCTGTCTCATATCAGAAAAGCCACCTGGTGTGGGACAGAAGACAGCCAGAATATATAGGGACCAATATTATTGTAATTTTATCTCTAATCCTTTTTCTTTCTGTATTTCCTCCTTCCTAACCTTAAAATCTTCTTTGCATACAATTTTCTCTTGAAGACGCAAAAGACATAAAATCTTCATTTGATATCAATAATGTTTATATTTTCCACTGTAACCAATAATTTCTCCTATTAGCAATTTCCAATGCATCTGGAATGAAAATGGGGCCCCCACTGCAATGGTTCTATCTGGTTTAAAAATGAAGAGACAGGCAGGCAGGCAGGCAGGCAGGCAGACAGACAGACAGACAGACAGACAGACAGACAGATAGATAGATAGATAGATAGATAGATAGATAGATAGATAGATAACCTGGTGTACACCACTCAATGATTCTGTTTGAAATATAGAGTATTCCAATGGTTGGAAGATAGCTCTCTATGATTATCCTGCATGTCATATCTTTAACATGAGTCTAAAACGGACTTACCCAGTACTCTGAGAATGCTTGTATATGTTTATAGTCAGTCCATTAGGACCTAACCACTGTCTTAGTTTTTATAGGATCCCACAGAGATGCCGCCGCCCACAGGTCAGCAGGAAGCAACCTTATGAAAGATTACACCCCTCTCCTGATAAGTTCTGTCCTCTGAGGGTTATAGATAATTATTAGGGGGAAGTTATAGGTTAAAATTGGGTTGAGAGTAGAACAATAATATAGACTCAGAGATCCCTTCTAAAGAAGAGAAAGGGGAATAGATAGGATAGACATAAGTAGATTGTTATATCTACCTGTAAACAATTATTAGCCAAATATGAGACAAAGACACTTCGTACTGGTATGGATACTTGTATATTGATAAAAATGTAAAAACATTTAATATGTTTGATTGAGATAATTTGTATATTGATACAAATTTAAATCTGAAATTGTTTTATATGTCTAAGGTAATTTGTATATCGATGCAAAATTGAATCTGTATTTGCCATATTTTTACATGCTTCTACCCCTGTTTAAAATATTTTGCACATTAATGAATATTAATCATATTATTGTCATTTCAACTATGCAATATCTACCTCTGTTTAATTATACTAGTCATAATATATAATTATATTAGTCATAATGTATACATAAGATGTTTTGTATACTTCTGTTTAGATATTTTTCATATGATACATATTTATGATACTATTGTCATTTTGCATTGTACATGTACCTCTGGCTAATGTTTATATAATCATAATACTGGAAGTCATCATTCAGAGACTGTGCACCCATTTATAGATTGCCTGATTTTATAATGTAAGCTTTGGTCTTTAGGTTAATAAGAACTGTAGATCAACACTTAGGGTTGCCATGTAACAGTCATGTCTAGGTTTCCCAGATACATGCTAGAATATAACAGATAGACACAGATAGACAGGAGTCTTCAACCACTTCATAGACCTGGAGAATTTTGTTATTCAGAATTTGGCCATGAGAAACAGGATGGCTTCTGGCATCACTACTCCTTTCCACGATGGTGTTGGGCATCAAGGACACTCCACTAGGAGTTTGTCTTCCTTGGCGGACAATGGCCTTCTGGGCAAAGAACTGCCCTTATCTTGACTGCTGTCAGTATTAGTGTTGTCCAGTCTGGATGAACAGGATGAAGGATAGAGACTGCTGAAACCTGCCTGGACAGGATAAGGTGGTTTCTCCAAAATGCCCCGCTTCTGAAAAGATCTGTCAGATATCATAGGTCTGTAGCCAAAATGGTAGATGCTCCAACTGCATAGAAAAATCGTGGGTTATCGTCCAGGTAGCTGACTGTCACTGTCCTATCCTAAATTATGGAAGGTACTTTCTTGTGTTTCCACCCTTCAGGTAATATGTTTTCCTTCTCAGGTCTGATGGAGTCAAAGACTAGACAGTTAAGGTTACTATCCTCTCATCTCTTAGCAAAGAGCATTCAGCTGTTGGATTTTTATTATTCAAGATAAACAGCTTTGAAGTAATTTCTGTACCTCACCCCTTACTAATACTCTAGACTTGTAGGATGTACCTTATATTTGTTGGGTTTTAGTTGTAGTTTGACCTTGCTTATGTTTTGCCTTTTACTCCCCCAGACATTACCTAATAATTGTATATAGTCTTAGTTTAGAACTTTCTTAGTTAGACAAATGGGGGAGATGTAGTGGTATTCAGGTGTTAGTTGACAAAGCTTGGAGGTGTGTCTCTGGATTACTGGGAGCCTGAGTGGGGCGTGGCCAGATCCCATTGAGAAGCCGCCCCAATACTAAACTTGTCCCTATTTTGTTCCTGTGTTCTCCAAGAGCAGATCACCCATTGTGGGACAGTTCCTACCTCCAAGAATTGTCTTAAGGTTCAATTTGTATCATGAGTGTTCATATACCCCTCAATAAATACTAATCCTTTATATGATATACTGCTAGTGAATTTTCTGTGATATTCATTTGTGGACTATCTTAATCCATGTTCTCCAGAGAAACAAAGCCATTAATAATAGCCTGTATGAGAAAGAGAGAGAGAGAGAGAGAGAGAGAGAGAGAGAGAGAGAGAGAGAGAGAGAGAGAGAGGGAGGGAGGGAGGGAGGGAGGGAGGGAGGGAGGGAGGGAGGGAGGGAGGGAGGGAGGGAGGGAGGGAGAGAGAGAGAGTATGTTTGTATATATAGGCTTATTTAAGAACCACTGACCTTTTGTTGAGTTTGGAAAGCACCAAATCTGAAAATGGATGACAAGCTAGAGAGCCCGTAAGGTTCTGATACTGAATTTCCAAGTGCCAGGCTGTCTGGTGAGGCATTCTTTTTATGTAGGGTAGGTTAGTCTGTTTTCCTATCCAGACTGGCAGACAGAGGGACAAGGACCATGAATGCTATGGAATAAAGTCTACTTTAATTAGATTTATATTTATCACAATTCTTTTTAAAACCTTAGTTTTGACTCCCGAATTTACAAGATTTCAAATGGGATGGATTTTGAACAAACAGGGTAGATTTTCCTCTAATAAATTTATTGAAGTACAAATGAACACAAAAAGTATATAAGCTGATGAATCACCACACACACACACACACACACACACACACACACACACACACACACACACACACCACACACACATACAAGAACATCAGCAAATGAAGATAGTGAAAAACAACATTGCCTACGGGTTCTTATAATTCTTTTCCTCCTCTACTATACTTGACACCACACAACCTCAGATCTGTTTTCTGCCACTACATATCTGAGGTGCTGTGTGTGGAATGTTTAAGATGTCTGAGTGATCCTCAACCTTGGAAACCCCACTTTTTTTGAGTCTAAGTGGCACCCGTAAATATGATGTATCCTCCCATAATTACATCATATTACATGACAAGTACAATTTGGCAGATATAATTGTTTTCTGTTTGTTTGGATGGCTTTTTTTGAGACAAAGCTTTCTCTAAGTAGATCTAGAGCCTAGAACTTGTTCTGTATACCAGGTTGTCTTCAAACTCATAAAGATCTGTCTGCATCTGCCTTCTGAGTGCTGGGATTAAAGGCATGTGCCACCACAGCCTTGCATAATTGAGTTTTAAATAAAGAAGTAATTGGATGAATCTCATCTATACAAATGAACCATGAACTCTCCCTGACTTATCTTTTGAAAAATCCCTTTGGCTCTTGTAATTCTTTAAAATCACATATAAATTTTGAAGGCCACTCTTATACTTCTTCCCAGATTTTAATTAGCACTGTATAGAGCCCGGAGATGAATTTTGGGAGACTTGGATTCACAGTGTCAAGTCTTTTAGCCCATTAGTATGTTTAGGCAGTCTTTACTATAACAACATTTACAGTTTTCCACATGTAAATTATATATTTTATTTGTTGGAATTAAAAAAAATGTATTTACAGCCAGGCAGTGGTAGCACACCATTAATTCCAGCACTTGAGAGGCAGAGGCAAGCTGGTCTCTGTGAGTTTGAGATCAGCCTGGTCTACATAGTGTGAGTTCTAAGACAGCCATTGCTACACAGAGCAAATCTATCTCAAAAAAACAAAAGAATATTAAAAATTCATTGCTAACATGTAGTCATAAAAGTCTCTTTTTATATGGAAATTGCATCCTGCACCTTGTTATCATCACTGCCATGCAGTGACTCTTGTATATTCCATTGGGTCTTCAACATAGTCAACTGTGTTGCTTCCAAGAAAGATCTGCCTTCTTCCTGTTCTTCCAAGGGGAATCCTTCTTATTTTTCTTCATGCCTCAGAATCTGGAGAATAGTGTTGAGTAGAAAAGGTGTCAATAGACACACTCGTCATAGGGGAAAGGCACTTAGTACTTCAGCATGAAGTATAATGTTTGTTTGTGATATAGTGTCATTTGTTTGACTGAAAGTAGATCTTGCCATGTAACCCAGACTGGCTTTGATGTTGGGATTACAGGTGTGCCCCACCAAACCTGGCTTTGTTAATTTTTTAAGTCAAGAATGAATGTTAGATATTTGAAAAGTTTCGCATGAGTTTATTTAGATTCCATTATTTTCTGCTTTGGTTTACTGACATGACAAATTACACTAATTGTTTTTTAAATGTTAAACTCATTGCATGCTCAGAATAAGTTTCATTTGTCCATCATGAACTATTTTGACTAATTAATGCAAGTTAATTTACTAAAAGTTTGTTTAAGAATTGACGTTGTGATGATATTGATCGAGGGTATTTTCTGATAGTGTCATGCTTTGATGATGTTACACTTAGAGGATGATTGTATTTTCTACCCTTTTATCTCTAGGAATAATTTATGTTTTTGTGATATATTTAACATTTTTGAAAGTGTATTGTGGTTACATCATAACAATTCTTTGTGGGAAGGTTTGAGATTCTGAATGGAAGCCCTTTTACAGATAGTGGCAGTATACTTCATCCAATTTTTCCTTGAATGAGCTTGATGTTTGAAGGCATCAATCTGTTCCATCTAGTTCATTTATTAGCAGGAAGTTGTCCACAGAACTCATATCTCCTCCTGATGTCACTGATTTGAGTTGTCTCTCTTCTCCTGAGTCTGCATGAATTCATCTCCATTTACATCAGCCTTCAAAAAATCATCCACTGGCTTTATGATTTCCTGTTTCTTGTTAAATTAATTCCAGTTCTGAGAACTGTTATTTCTTTTTTGCTTTTGCTTTTACTTTTGTCCTTTCTTCAGGCAAACACAGGTGTCTTGTTAGGATTTCTACTGCTGTGAAGAGACACCATGACCACAATAATTCTTATAAAAGAAAAAAAAAATAACTGGAGCTGGCTTACAGTTCAGAGGTCTAGTCCATTATCATCATGACGGGAAGCATGGCATCATGTAGGCAGACATGGTGCTGGAGAGCTAGTTGAGAGGTCTGCCTCTGGATCGTCAGGCAGCAGAAAGAAACACTGGGTCTTGCTTGAGTATTTGGAACCTCAGGCCCACCCCCAATGACACACTTTCTCCCTCAAGGCCACACCTCAATAAGCCACTCTCTATGAGCTTATGAGGACCATTTCATTCAAATCACCACAACAGGTAATTATTCCTTTTAAGCGAGTCCTTACTCTAAATGGCTTGATAAGTTTTTATTGCTTTAGTGACATCATAAAATTTTGCTCTGTCATACTTTTATTTTCATCCAATTCATTGTATTTTGAAATTTCCTCTCAGTGTTGTGTTTTCCATTAGTTGCTTACAAGTAGGCTGTTTAGTTTCCAAATGCTTTGTTTTTCCTATTGACTTCCAATTGAGTTGGAATCCACTCAACAAATAGACTTTCTACAACTTAAATTCCTCAAAATTTATTGAAATTTATTAATCCAAGTACCAAGAAGGCAGAGAGGCAGGTAAATTTCTGTGCGTCTGAAGCCACCTGATCTACATAGTGAATTCCAGGACAGGCAGAAGTATGTGCAGAGACTCCGTCTCAATAAACAAATAGATAAGCTTAAGGAGTTTTAACTTTTGAGCCTAGAATGATTGTCTTAGTGAAAGTCCTTTGTGCTCTTAAAGAATGTCCCTTTGTGTCTTTGTATGAAGTGCCCCATGCTAAGGTAGCCATCAAATACCTCTATGTAGACCCCGAGTTCTCCCTCACTCTCCATCAGTTGCTGAAAGAGAGCTTTTGAACTCTGCAATTAAAACAAATTAATTGAAGGGAGGAAGATAAAGGCTATTGAATTCACTATCTTTCACTGGGGTCTACGTGAGCAAATGTGCTGTTCAGGTAGTGAGCTGGTGTTCTTAGATGTGATTAGGCCCTTTAAGATGCTCAACAAACAGTAGTGCTCGCAATGGACATACAGCTTCAAGGAAACTCTTCTTCCTTCAACCTGTTCAATAGACTGCTTTCTACACACACACACACACACACACACACACCACACTCTTCTCTTTGTATACAATTCTGAAGATACTATTTTAATAGTGATATGGTATTTCTGATCTTATATGCTTTACAGCCCTCTGCAGCAGCAGAACTTAAAAACACGGGCACACCCCTAAGCTAGTACACAGAAAGACTCCAACTGTCAAATGTGGAGCTCATAAACTAGAGAAATAGCTCAGGGACCATCATGTACATACAGGGCTCAAGGGATGATGAGTTCAGACATATACTTTCATCATTCTAGAAGTATATTCTGTTTTTCTATTTTGTTCTCCATAGTTTACAAAATAGTGAGGCGGACACTGAGTCTGTGATGTGTCTGCACGTTTATACTTGTGCATAGATACTTTGAAGCATGCTCCACATTTTGAACAGCTATTTTTAAAATTTGGTTCAAATACTAAATTAATAGATTTATTTTTAAAACTTTGTGTCACTGTTTAGATTAGATCAGAAAGGTTTCCTGGAGTCACTGTTTATAGATTCTTTTAAAGATCCCTTAGGCAATGTCAAGCCTGTAGCATGAGGACAGCCTCTTGAATTATAGCACACCAACTTTAATATGTACCTGAGGAATGATAGGGGTCTCAAATAGCCAGTCGTATTTACCAGAGAAACCTAGAGTTTTCTTAGATTGCCAACCTTTGCAAGACGAGAAATGCAGGGTGACAGAGCCTAAGTGGCCCTTTTCAGATATATCACACTGATTATCTATATTTAAGATGCAAAACAGTCTTTCAGGAGCTATTTAATTAAGTGAAAGTAAGTCCTTTTGGAACCAAGTGGTTCAGCTAACAAACACACCCCAGCAAGCCAGGGAGTGGGGCGTTATTATGAGCTTCATAGGTACTGTGACACTTTAAACCCCCACATCAGGGATCCTAAACAGTGATTGGTTGAGAAAATTATCAAACTGAATTTAAATCTCGGCAGTTACAAAATTGTCATTCAAAAGCCCAGGACTGTGTACTACTCTCAGCCTGGAAAGGGAGGTAAGGGGATCTGGATTTTCCAAGTCCCCCTTGAAGGCTTTTAAGGTAAGATGGACCCCCACCCCCCTTTGCAGGAGCTGACTGCCTCCTGTTGACAAAGCTTGCAGCTTCAGAGGTGAGAGTGACTTGATCTTTCTGCCTCTTAGCTCTTCAAGTCTAGGATATATTAAAACAGAGTGGATTACCTGGGGAGAGACTCTAAACCCATATGACAGGATACTAAATTACCATAGTGTTGGATTAATTTTGCCCCCCAGACAGTGTTTGTTGTTTTTCTTATTAGAAAAACTTGAGATGAAACAGATATTGTAATTGTATTAATCTTAAAAATCAATAACTGCAATATCTTGCATATAATTCACTATAGCTCTATTACTGTTATTCTTATCCAGCAAAAATATATTTAAGAGTTTTAAATGGAATCGAAAACGTTGTTTTTAGTCTCATCATCGGAATGTAAGGAGTGATGGCATTTAATATAAAGGACCACATACTTCTTCCTCTTTGAGAGAGGGATCATGGCTGTGTCCAAACACCAGCCCTTCCTGAGAGAAAAGCTGGATTTGGGATTTGATTTAATCACCATGCTTTGTCTCAAGGTGTGCCTGCATGCACGATTATACTCTATAGTGAGAAGGTCTGTGATTTTTCCAGGGCTCAGTATCTGACTGAGATTAGTCTTCAGATGTTTGCTGACTGGACTGATGAATGCATCTCAGTTTAAATTTATTATCTTGACTCGAAGTCAACTTAAGGCTGAGAAAGTCAGTTTCTGGCATTTGACCTAAAGGTTCTAAATGCAGACTCTCCCAAGTTCTACATAGAGTACCCACTGGTTTCTGTCAAACTGACTTCTCTGCTTCAAATTTCATGGTGGTAGGTTTAGAAAAACAAAGGTGTGTTGCTACAAGTTGGCAAAAGTCAATTTGATAATTCTGTGGCTATTTTGGATGGTTTTTATAAAAATTAGATAATTCATGTTTTAAATATCTTTAAAAACATTTTTACTAGTTCCTTGTTCCATTTGATTTGATGATATTCACTCTCCAGCTCTTCCCAGATCAACTCCCTGCTTTACTCACACAACTTAGTGCCTTTTGTAAACAAATAAACATTCAAGAGCCACCAAAACTGGTCTTTGCTGGCCAAATCTTCTCAGACATGTGCTTTCCATCAGAGGCACACAGGCATTCAGGACACTCTTAGAGAAAATTGCTTTTTTTTTGTTCCCAGAATCTATCAGTTGCTAATAGTTTCTCAGCTAGGGTGGAACTTCACGCCCTACTTCCCTCTCCATGCTAGGATTTGGTCAGGCACGGGCTTGCTCAGGTCTGGTGCATGCTGCCACACTGAGGCATTTCCATAAGACCTTGATGATTAGAACTTGTTCCCCATCCCATATTCTTATTGACACAGTCACACTAACTTGATAGTCAATATATCTCATTTGATATAACAATAAATGTGATAATTTAGAAGACATTCCTCAATTCTAATGAACTGCCCATTCCCATTAGGTCTTTGACATTGTTGACCTGCCTTGCCATCAGGTGCAATACCGAGTGCCATAAAGCTGGAGCTGAAAGGAGAGAGAGAGAGAGAGAGAGAGAGAGAGAGAGAGAGAGAGAGAGAGAGAGAGAGAGAGAGAGAGAGAGAGAGAGAGAGAGAGAAGGAAGTCTTAGATGTTCAGACTTGGGTTTAGAAATGAGATGAATATATCAATGAATTTTATTACAGGTACCTCTTCAGTACCAGGGATCCCTGGGTCATGGTGGAGACAGGGCTTCTGCAGAGGCATAACTGGGTTTGGACTTTCCAAGGGTGGTAGAAGTTTGGCTCGATAGACAAATAGCCGTAAACCCTCTCTCCTCCACTCCCTACCAGCTCTGTCTCAAGACCCTTTTGCCTCATTTCAGTCTATAGATAATGAACCCCAGCTCTTCTTAGAGCCTTTTTGCAGAGGCCCTGGAATTGTGTTCTTGCCCCCATGAAGCAGCACCAATAATTCTTAATATATATTCATTGGTGTTCTATTCTTGTCCCCTATTAACCTTAAATTTAATCAAGGCCATTTTAAGACATGCAAGATTATAATCATTAAATCTTGTAGAAGTTCACAAAATAGGAGAAAACAATCCTTTCTATAGTAATAATATCATGACACAAGTTGACTTTTAGAAAATATGAGCCGAAATTTTTGATTCACATGAATTGTTATATTTTTATAGCCACTATTCTAATACATGAAAAATAAGCATGTGACTCTTTGTGAATTTTCATTGTAACAAGGGTGAAAGATTTTGCTCTTAGAAGGTCCCCTTATTCAGTAGGAGATCACAAAGTGCCTGGAAAAGTGCCAGGTGCTATAGGTACTCATAAGTTGTTTTCCATCGCCATCATTTGCAGGTGTCATTTCTGTGCTTTGCATCAGAAGACAATGATAATCCAGATCTCTACAACTCCAGGACCTTATGTTAGTGAAGAAGAACATAGGGGTAGCCAGGCAACCTCAGAAGAGTACATTGCTACCCAGGAACTCGCAGAGTCTGCTGGTGTTGTGAAAGGAGAGCTAAGGATGCCTTTAGAGAGCTCAGGGATAATTCTTCTGCCAACCCTGATTCTGAGGCGCGGTGTTATTATTCCAGACTTAGGAAACAAGAGCCCAATAAAGCCGTTTAGAGTGATCAAGCTCAGACGGCAGAGATCAGGAAGAATTTGAATCCAAGGGATCTAAAACCAAACCCTGTGTTTTTTCTCCTCACCCAAGTTCCTTCAGACCATGGATTTCTTCCTTTTGCAGTGTTTATAGCTCGACTTTACAAGTCTTTTAAGTCTACTCTTGGTAGAATTAGTTAACATTGTTTAATGCTAATTCCAATGAGAGCTGTTCCCCTCAAGGGTAGCAGCGTAGGAACAAAGTCACAGCTCCATGCCTCATACCTTTGCGGCTGTTGCCCTCACTGGTAGAAACGGTCAGAAGCCAGGACAGTGCTGAGCATACTGAGGCCCTGACATGTCTTCACAACCAAAGCAGGTTTACTCTGCAACCTGAGAGGTCTTCTCACTTTAGTGCTCTCTCTCTCCTTGTCCTAAGAAAGGGTGAATGTAAAGACCAAAATAATCAATTACTGTGCTTATCATCTGTCACTTTATGAATAATTCTGTGGCATTCTTTGCTCTGAACAGACACTGACTATTATTCACAATGAAAATGAAGATAGTTATATATATTTGCATTTGGGCAGCCGCATGGGCCATTCCGGTAAGTACAAGCCTTCTTTGCCATATCGTTTAACTCAATATTTAAATGTACATATTTTCTTAAGATTTTACAAGGAAAATGAGCCCATTTTTACCAAAACTATTATGTGATATCATTTGGGGTTTCTACAAAAGGAAAACATGTGAACCAGTTCATGCTCCTTTCCTTTCCATTGAAACCCATCTCTTCAGAGGATGACATTCTTTTAAAAGTTTATTCAAATTAATTCGATGCCAATAAATCATGGAAGCTTTGTCTACCTCTGCTTTATTCCATGTGGATTTCATTTCAGTGTCAGCACGGCTTATACTATTTGGGAAAAATTGAATGGGAAAACCTGAAGTAAAAAGTAAGATTTTTTAAAGTATGATCAAATTAGTGTTTTACGTGTGCCATTTATATGTTAATTATGGAAAATCTGGAGCGTATGAATATGTACAAATACAGAAACAAGAAAGCCTACCCATTTGTAATGCGTTAGCTGGCATCCTTGTCTAGCATTTTCATTTAATTTTATATAACCAGGTATTGTGTTGCTTCTGTGGTTAAGAAATTTGGCAAGTACTTCAAGTGTGCTCACAGACCTTATGCATCAATTACTTAATATCACTTCCTCAGTAGTCCGTGCTCACTGTTGTTTTAGGGGCTTCTGTCTGACGTTGTACTTGGGGAGGGTCCCCGGACAGGTCACTGCCAAGAACAACAAGGATTTGTCTTGTCTTTATACACGTGAGACAAATGGGTCTGTAATACTCAGTAAAGCTGATGACAACATTATGATAATCCTCATTTTTCTCTGCTTGAAATTCTGCATGAGCATGGCAACAGGCTGCTTCTCTTCTTTATGCCAGATTATGCTTCGACCTTTGTGTTACATCTTTTCCTCTTCATAAAGCAAGAACCTGTATAATATCTGTTTTTACCTTGGCAGGTTCCTCAAATCATACCACTGGAAAGACACATTGTGGAAAAACCTGAGAATGTACCTTTTCTAGAACACTCAGAAACTCCAGCACAGGTAAAAGATATAAATATTCATTTCATTTTCTGCTTTCAAGCCATGCTTGCACTCTATGACTTTCTCTCAAATTTCTACCCATTTTTTCAGTTGGCTTTATTTGAAAATGATACCTACAATTGATTTTGAGTTGTGTGTCTTTTTCAGAATGAGTTGTGTATCAGTAACACCGCTAAAGATGGTAGTAACCCCCCAAGCGGGTGTGAACCAGGAAGACAAGTATATGCCAATGACAGTTACAAAAGAGAAGGAAATGGTTCTGAGTCAATAGACATAAGAGGGCCGAACTTTTCTACACCACCCATTTTAGCAAATGAGCAGGGGAACACTGCAGATGAAAATCAGGACGTAGAAGCATATGGTCCTGATGAGATACATGCAAAAGAAGGAAACAGCACAGCAAATGTTATCAGGGGCCAAGTAAGCGTCACTGAAAATGCAGGAGAAACGAAGCAGAGCAATGTAAATGGACATGCCAATCAGGATACAGAAGTCAGGGATGCTGGTGATGTGAGCCAGAGTGGCGATGCTGTCCATGTGAGCCAGAGTGGCGATGCTGCCCTTGTCCAGGGAAATGGACCTCAAGTTGCTGGAAGCAAGAACAGTACAAACCATGAGGTTGGAATATATGGGGATGGGGTTGCTACACGTGAAACAACACCTCGGGGAGAAGGGGAGGGAAGTGGAAACAAGGGTGTTGAGGTAACACCAAGCGCTGAGGAAGACGCTGGTTTGGATAATACTGATGGAAGTCCCAGTGGGAACGGAGAAGATGAGAATGAGGACATGGGCTCTGGTGATGATGAGGATGCAGAAGGAAAGGGAGGCCATGACGACGGCAAGGGCCAGGAGGACCAGGCTCATCAGGGGAAACATGACAGCAGAGGTCAGAGTTCATTTATCAATGAAGACGACGACTCTGAAGAAAAAGAAGGCTACCCAAGCGAACGTGCTGGAGACTACACCTCCAGCAGTGAGGAGAACAATGGTCCTGGAGAAGGCAATAGCAGCCAAGCAACGCAGGAAAACCAGCAGCTCAATCCCAAGGGCAACAGAGATGCAGAGGGTGGGATCACCTGTCAGTCAGAAGCACGGCCTCTTGGGAAGAGCCAGGACCAGGTCAGTTTTGAAACCAGTTCTTTTCTGTGACGGGTTACATTCTCCCCTCCACACGCTGATGGCTGTGCAAGACAACAGCAAATTTAGACAAATACAAAATAAAACCTCAGACTAACATACAAAATGGATACTACGCTATCAGCATTGAATATTTAAATGAGAAAGCTGGAGTCCTTATAGACTTTGATGCAGAACAGTTTTTAGAAATCCAGAAACTTTTGAAAAATGAGTCAGAATTCTAGAAGTCAAGCTGAATAGTGAATGATGTTCAGTTATGTTTTTGTGAAACATTTTATTAGTGTTCTATTCATTACACAATTATAATACGTTTCACTGTGACACTTTTAGTATTGTGTATCTGTTTAATCCAAGTTCATATGAGGTAGAAACATGGATGGTTCATTGGAGCCTTCAAACCCCGATACGGGAGCACTTTCAAGTATTAGGTAAGCATGTTTGCACAGACAGCCACTGCACCTAAGTTCATTTCCCCAGGCAATTCTCAGACCATGGAGTTTTACAGCAGATATTCACTGTCTATTGTTTTCTATATTGTTCCACAGGGAATAGAAGCGGAAGGTTCCAGCACAGGCAGCAAAAGTAACCTGACCAAAGAATCGGGGAAACTCAGTGAAAACAAGAACAATGGACAGCAGGGAACGGAAGTGGGAAAGAGAAATGAGCCAGAGCAAGGGGCGTATGACAGACCTCAAAAGCGGGGTGAGCAATCAGAAGCCCACAGCAGAGCGGGACACAGCAAGGTAGGTAGTGGCAGCAACAGCGATGTGCACGACAGTTATGATTTTGATGATGAGTCCATGCAAGCAGACGATCCCAACAGCAGTGATGAGTCAAACGGAAGTGACGATGCTCACTCAGAAAGTGACAATAAGAGCAGCGGCCAAGGAGATGTTTCTTACAACTCCGAAGACTCAAGTGATGATGGTGATGGCAGTGACTCAGATGGGGGAGATGGTGACACATCTGACGCCGACAGCAGTGAGAGTGATGACAAAGATGACTCGGAAAGCACTGACCAGGACAACAGCAGTGACAGCAAATCAGACAGCAGTGACCACAGTGACCGCAGTGAGCACAATGGTGACAGTGACAGCAGCAGTGACAGCAGTGACAGTGACAGCAGCGACAGCAGCAGTGACAGTGACAGCAGTGACAGCAGCAGTGACAGTGACAGCAGCAGTGACAGTGACAGCAATGACAGCAGCAGTGACAGTGACAGCAGTGACAGCAGCAGTGACAGTGACAGCAGCAGTGACAGTGACAGCAGTGACAGCAGCAGTGACAGTGACAGCAGTGACAGCAGCAGTGACAGTGACAGCAGCAGTGACAGTGACAGCAGTGACAGCAGCAGTGACAGTGACAGCAGTGACAGCAGCAGTGACAGTGATAGCAGTGACAGCAGCAGTGACAGTGACAGCAGTGACAGCAGCAGTGACACTGACAGCAGTGACAGCAGTGACAGCAGTGACAGCAGCAGTGACAGCAGTGACAGCAGTAACAGCAGCAGTGACAGCAGTGACAGCAGTGACAGCAGCAGTGACAGTGACAGCAGCAGTGACAGCAGTGACAGCAGCGACAGCAGTGACAGCAGCAGTGACAGTGACAGCAGCAGTGACAGCAGTGACAGCAATGACAGCAGTGACAGCAGCAGTGACAGTGACAGTAGCAGTGACAGCAGTGACAGCAGTGATAGCAGTGACAGCAGTGACAGCAGCGACAGCAGCAGTGATAGCAGTGACAGTAGCAGTGACAGCAGTGACAGCAGCGACAGCAGCAGTGATAGCAGTGACAGTAGCAGCGACAGCAGTGACAGCAGCGACAGCAGCGACAGCAGTGACAGCAGTGACAGCAGTGACAGCAGTGATAGCAGTGACAGCAGCAGTGATAGCAGCGACAGCAGTGACAGCAGCGACAGCAGTGACAGCAGCGACAGCAGTGACAGCAGCAGTGATAGCAGTGACAGCAGCAGTGATAGCGGCGACAGCAGTGATAGCAGTGATAGCAGTGACAGCAGTGACAGCAGCAGTGATAGCAGTGACAGCAGCAGTGACAGCAGCGACAGCAGTGACAGCAGCGACAGCAGCGACAGCAGTGACAGCAGCAGTGATAGCGGCGACAGCAGTGATAGCAGTGATAGCAGTGACAGCAGTGACAGTAGCAGCGACAGCAGTGACAGTGACAGCAGTGACAGCAGTGACAGCAGTGACAGTGACGGCGACGACAGCAAAGGCAGTGACAGTGACGGCAGTGATGACAGTGACAGTGACGGCAGTGATGACAGTGACGGCAGTGATGACAGTGACGCCAGTGATGACAGTGACGACAGTGACAGTGACGAAGACAGCGAAGGCAGCGACAGTAATTTTTCTACCAGCGATGATTAGAGCAAAAGGCCCCTGAGTTGTTTTGGGCTAGGGTTTGGTGTTGAAAGGTAGCAGAGTCGCAGCCCACTAGACAGGCTCTGTGGATCCACAGGGCTCACAGGGAATCGGGTCAAACATGGATTTAGACCAAGTTGCCGCTCTCTCGGAGACAATCCGGGTGCCTTCGGTACGTGTCAGAAAGTATTTTTTAAAAGCTTAAGTCTAAACATAAAATAACAAGTTAGCGAGCAGTGAGCAGCTGCAGACAGCCTGGAGCACCGTCTTCACGCCCTAGTGCTCTGAGACCAGAGAGCACTTCATGGAGTGAGTGAAGCTGTTCCGAGACGTTCAGCTCAACTACTGTTCCCTTTGCTCCTTCTAGGAGAAACACGTTTGTGACACGTAACTATTGACCCTACCCAAGGTACTGGGATAATCCTTGTGATGATAAAATAGAGTAGTTATGAATTATGAAAATTCTGAAGAACGACCGGAGGGGGCTTGAACAATATTGGACACATGCTATTATCACATTTCTGTAGAGGGTGGAAGTGCGGTACCAAGTCCCTAGTCCCCTGCAGCGCTTCAAACAGTCTCTTTTCCAGCAGCTCTCTCTCAGACCTTCAATAAATGAGCAGCGCAGATGGGTGACTTAAGGAGGTGAGATAGTATTGAGTTCTCCGTGTACCACTGTGTAATGTGTTGTCTTCAATCAGTCACACAGGACACACTAGGGCCACAGTTTAATCAAGAATTGTAAAGGTGCAGGGGAACAGAATGACTTTTGTGGGCACTAGGGCACTTCTGAAAGTAAAGGAGGTGGTAAAATGAACCACATCCAGACAGGAGATGTGAACTGGGATTGTCCCAAGGGAACCTCGAGTCGTAACCCTGAAGGATATCATCCAAGACTTGATACTGTGTGTTGCCATCTCTCTATTTTTCCACATGAGCATGTCAGATTTGGGTTGAATCAGAGCTACTAAATATGTTAAGACGTTAATTGACTCTATTGTCATTTTGGACATATTTTACCCAGAGTTCTCCCTTTTTCCTGTGCTCACTTCTTTTTGCAAGAGTTTCTTAGCTAAGGAATATTGTGAAAACTTTGAGATGCTGCTGTCTATAAATTCATTTGTAACTCCTAACACTGTGAGACAATAGGCTTCTGCTTTGCCCTGCCATGACACGACTCCAGACGTCTTGCCAGGAAATGACGGTTTAGGCTTTGACCCCTATCAGACTGTAAACTTTCCTGTGTTTGCTTTGTGTAACTTGTGAATCACTGCCTTTAGTACCTCCCACACCAATTCACAATGGATGGAAACTCATTATAAACTGTATAAGAAATGTAAATGAAGAGATGATAAATTTCAGTATTATAATAAACATCTATTTATACAAATACTTACAGGGAAAATTCTTCATTCTACTTATTTTGCACACACTTGCCCTCTGTATTGTAAAATATGGTGTATAAGATTACATTTCTTACACATATTAGCCATTTTTTTAAATTGAAAAACTGTATGTGTGAACACAGAATACAAATTTTCACTACTACAAGAAAGAATCTTCACCATCCATCCACCCTTCTATGTCTTTTCCCTAGAGCAATTCCTCTTACTAATAACGTTTCATAAATGTTCCAGAAATGTTGTATTTTTTTCATTTATTCGATTACATCTGCCTTTAAAAATTCTGAGGTAGTCTACTGCACACAATACTCATCTGACACTTCAACTTAGCCACATGCCTCGAGTATTGGCTCATAGCATATAGATCAACTTGTTTCTCATAGATCTTCTCACTTCATTAATTTATGTAAGGTATTTATCCTGGGGTCACAATGTTATCATCTATATAACAGCCTAAGTCAGTGTCTCAGTTGCTGGAAGGGATATCATGACCACAGACACTCTTATAAAGGAAAGAGTTAATTGGGGCTTCCTTATAGGTTCGGAGGTTAATCCATTATCATCATGGTGGGGAGTATGACAATGTACAGGCAGACACAGAGCTGCACAAATAGTTGGTAGTTCTACATCTGGATCTGCAGGCAACAGGAGGAGACACTGGGCTTGGAATGGGCTTTTGAAACCTCAAAGTTCACCTCCAGTGACACAATTCCTCCATCAAGGCCACACCCCTAATCCTTCTCAAGTAGTGCCACTTGGAGATGACAAAGCATGTGGGAGCCGTTCCTATTCCAACTAGTACAGTCAGATACACATGTATTCAGATCTCAGAATGTTTTCTCCCTAAAGAATGTTCTTATGAAGGGGGAAGTTTAGGACTCACACTTATATTAGAGCTCATGAAGGAAGATAATGGTCTTAATTTTCTTATGCAAACACATCTTCATTTGGAATTTTAAGGCATGAATGTAGGAGACACAATTAAAAAAAGTCTCAAGATTTGATTCTCTGAATACCAGAAGCATAGTATTAGAGAAAACCTAATTTTAGTTTCTAGAGTAAAGATTAATAAGCACTCACCTTATATTGCTCATGAGTGCAACTTTTTTTAGGATTTATTTATTTTTTTATTTATAATCATGCTAATTTTTGGAGTGTGTGTGTGTGCGTGTGTGTGTGTGTGTGTGTGTGTGTGTGTGTGTGTGTGTGTGTGTGTGTGTATTCACATGTGTATGCAGGTATCCAGGAGACCAGAAGAGGGCATGAGATCTCCTGGACTCTTGGAGCTGACGTGACAGGCAGTTGTAAACTGCCTAGTGTGGGTGCTGGAATTGAACTTGGGTCCTTTCTAAGATCAGTATTTACTCTTAATTGCTGAGTGATCTCTCCAACCTACCAGAGACATATTTCTAAAACCCCTTGTTGCTAATCATAGTAACTCATTATATAAATTTAATGAGTTAGAAAAATACTTAATAAATGAGAGACTAATGAAAACCCATAATGCAAGATGGGCAGTGTGCCGAGAAACTTTCTGTCCACACATGTGTAAATATGTGCAAGTGTCCATATGTTAGGAGAAGTGTGCAAAGTCTCTCCTACCGTTGCAGTTAGAGAAGAAAGGCATTGCTGTACTGACACTTAGATTTAACATTTCAAACCTCCAACTTTCCTGCCCCGTTTTGAAGAAAGCAATATTTTTAAAAAAGCAGAAGAGGTCTGGGGATGTAGCTGAGCTGGCAGAGGGTATGTCTAGAAGCCTCTGTTGGATCCTCAGCATCACAAACAAGCTATAAACATAGTGTCTCATTTATGTGATCTCCGCACTCTGGAGCTCAAGATCATCCTCAGCTACACAGCAAGTTTCAGGATAGCGTGGGTAGCATAGCTTGGTCAAGATGGTGGACAGAGGTGGAGTTGGAGAGAGGAGGGAGAGAGAAAGAGGCAGACAGAGACCGAGAGACAGACATTCGTTCCCTGGATTTAGTCAGCCATGGAGGAAGGACCAAAGTTAGCATTGCCTTTCATGAGGTCCTATGTGCTGGGGGATTGTTGGAAATTTAAGTTACATTCTTGGCCGCACATATAGGCTTCTCTCTGTGTGACTGAAAAAAAAAATCACACAAGTTAGGAAACAGCTACAGTCTATTGCCGTGGCTGCTGATGCTTTTACTTCAAAACCCAGTTCTCACACAGGGCAGCAGCATTTAGGAAGCCATAGTCACTATGTAAATACAGTTAAAACTGTACAATTCTCAGAAGCCAGCTCTGCTTTACAGTTTGTCATGGAAGTTTTGAAAAGGCATCGACCAAAATAACCAGGAGCAATTTTCCTCTCCCTAAAAGGAGCAGGAACAGAGTAGAGCTGAACAGTCACGGATCAAAGTGTGTTCTCACAGGGATCTGTTGACTGCTGTTCCTGAGCAAATCCTCTAGAGAATGAATCCACTACACAGTGTTCCCAGCATCCACCCTTCAACAGGGTTCTAAGCTTCTAAGCTGGGAGGAGGAGAAAGTTAGTGTCAGCACGCCTGCACACCACGAGCGCTAGTTCAGCTCCGGCCGGAAGTCTAGATTGACAGACAGCCCTCTCGGGACGCTTCCCTCATTTCCAAGCACATTATTTGGGGCTTTGCCACTGCCTTTACCCCTCCTTTCTTTATTCAGTTTCTTTCTTTATCACCCTCAGCCTTTTGACATTCACAGAACTGAGTTCCCTGTGGGAGTCCCGGATCTCTCTGCTTTTGCCCTGGTTCTACGCTCTTGGGTTTGGTTCTGGTCTCAACCAGATAGCTCTAGCTCCATATTCTCTGTACTTTCATGAGCTAAAACCACTGAACCACTATTGATGCTATCAATTCTATCTGCAGGTGGTGAGATCAGTTTGACTTACAGGTCACAGATGGACCTACAGTGCACTTCATTCACAAGCAGCAATTCTTTCCTGGGGCTCTATTCTGTTAGCTCACCCAAAGCAACTGAACCAGCCAAGTCCTTGAAACAAATCTCTCTCTCCCTTCCCCCCCCTCCACTTTTATACCCTGGTCACCTTCCTGCCACTTGACAAGAGACTCGTTCTTATAGCACATGTCACTCTGAAAGGTGACTGATAAGAGTCAGCTCTGGAGATCACTGGTAAATAAATATCATACATTTTTCAAATGAAAACTTTCCAAACAAATTTGATGATGTAATATTCTATCCCTGCTGTATATTCCATAATAATCACCAAGGGAGGTCAAACCAGTTTTAAAACTGATATTTTAGTGATTTCACCTTCTTTTGCTCTAAAACTTGTCTCTTCTTCTCTGTTCTTATTTGTCTTCTTCCTGAACTGATCTACCTGCATCTTACATCTCTGCGCCTACCTCATGGGTATACTTCCCTCTGCAGCTTCCACGAGGTTATTTAGTAGGCAATAGAAATGTAGGAAGAAATCTCAGGTGATGTAAGTCCCAGCCAGCATCCCAGAGGATCCTCCACTGAGAACCGCCTGCTCGAGTCCACTCACAGAAGTGTAAGAGATCACAGACAGATGCTTTAATCCACTAAGTTTGGGAAGCTGATATTGTCTTCCTCAAAATTCATTTGCTATGATGGGAGGAAGGGGGTAGGGCTTTTATAGATGTAAGTCATGAGGGTGAGGGCTTTAGGCATAGGAGTCCAGAGAGCTACATTGCTCTGTCTCTTCATTATGTGAAGACACAAGGACCAATAAGCCATGCCTGAAGGAAAGTCTTTTCCAGACACCAGCGGTGTCTTTGACTTCAAGCTTTCAGAACCGTGCTGTTTATAAGTCACCCAGTCTATGATGATCTACTATATCAGCAGAGACAGATGGTCTGTCCAAAGCAATAAACACACAGGATAGTTGAATCGGCTCTCCTCCTCAACCCCCAAAGGTTTCGTGCTGCTGTCATTGCCGTATTTTGTTACGGTGAGCAGTTTCTGTCCCCGCTTAAGCTATGGAAGAACAGATGGTGTCATATCTTCTGCTTTGTATTCTCACTGCAGAGCCTACAAATCAGTTTGGTCAATGGACACGTGCTGTACACTGAATGAAGAATAAATGACAAGCAGTAGTTTTCAAGAGTGATGACCATGAATTGGAAGAGGAGGCTGCTGACCGGGAAAAGCAGGCCATTTCCAGCACAGCGGACTCCTGATTAGAAGCGGAATCTATTGAGGAGTAGAATGAACAGATCCGCATAACTACAGTGCAAATTCACAGAGAAACTAAGAAAAAGAAGAGGATAAGAAGAAAGCAGCTTATGATGGTCGCTATATCTCAACTGTTGTATCCTTAACTTAAAAATCAGAAATTTCATATTGTATGATAGAAAGCAATGATAAATATGATCGGAGACAGGCCTATTTGTTCCTTTAAAATTTTACAAGTAATGTATGAGCTTTGTATAAAAAGCCTGTAAGGAGTGGGTCTGACCTGGTGATTAACATGCCCACAGAAAAAAGGCTAGAGAAAATGATAAAATACAGAAATTAAAAGCATTCAGGGAAAAGGAAAGTAGAGTAACCTACTGGGAACAGAATTAGGAACTATAAAAATGGGCACATAATAGATTAAAATTCAAATTTGTGTATATAATCTTAAGTTCTCAGGAAATGAACCTAGTAAACCTAGTAGATATACAGATATTATATTTTATTGGCAAGAAAGAAAAAGTAACCTTTTGGCCCTGAGGAGAATGTATTAAAGTTTTGACAAGGTTAACAATTTATATAATCATGCATACACATATATTTGTGTTTAACGAAGACAGTTCTAATTTAATTCACAGACTCTCAAGCTCATAGGTGAAACTAAGGACTAAGGACACAATAATACTCATGAAAATTCATGTGCAGCTGAAACGTGTGACTGTCTGTGTGATAATTGCTGTTGACAGAGGTGCCATTGATGGTTATGCTTTTGGTCACTGATGAACATGAGAGCTACCCCACTCGGGCAGCTACGCACTTGACTTAACTTCCAGGTGAGTCAGCATTTTATCATCAAATTTCTTATATTCCTCTGGCACGGTGACAGTAAAGTTGGATATTTTTGCTGATATAAATTATACTTATGACACTATAAATATATGCATAATCTGGTTTTACAAAATGACAGGCTTTTATTAACAGATAAATATCGTTTTATATATATAAAAGACAAAACTTGCAAGTAAAGGCATGAACAAAGCAACGGGGAGGAATTTACTCCACCAGATCCATCTGCAGAACTACATATGACGTCCAATAGGCTCTGAGGTGCTGCGATCAGCTTGTCCCTCTGTCTGTCTGCACTGCTCTGTCGCGCCAGCACACACTTAGACTGGGCCAGCTCTTCTTCACAGAGTTGGTCTGAATCCCAAAGTCCATTCATCAGCTCTGGGAGGGGTAGAAGCCTCAAGCAAGAATGTGGAGAGTTGCTCTTGTATCCAGTCTAAACATCATTTAAAGCTGGCAAAGGAAACATGCAGATGGACTGCGAACATCATCTGCTGTTATCCTAGAAACTTACCCAAGATCAGAACATTCAGAGGTCTCCAGATTGGAATGGAATCCATTTTTGTGTAGACTGAAACTCAACTTTTCAAATCATCAAATTGTGGTACTGTGAATTCGAGAACAGACTGCAATTTTCAGATGTTAATAAAGAAAAGCAAAGTTATTTTCATAAACTCCCAAGCCTCAAAATCACCCCCACCGCAACAGCAAAAGCCAGTTTAAGTACACGATAAAGAAAAGGAAGTGTTTGAAAACCGAGACTTATGTCACTATTGCACTATTGTGGACACGTCTTGCCAGGCAGCTCAGCATGCAAGGTCTTCCCTGCAGCCTGCTTGTCACCTCCGAGCTCTGTGAACACAAGCCAATGCAGAAGACCTTTCTAGCTCAGCTCCAGTTTGATTTCTTTGCAACGTAATACTTTCATTAAGAAAGACTGCCCTTCTAATTTGGTTCAGTTCAGACAGGGTTGGATGAAGGCTGCATGCTTTCCATTTATTTGCAGGCCTTTCAGTTAATTAGCTGGTTACCTATCATTACCCTAGGGTGCCCAGTTATTACCGTTTTATTGTATTATTTTGTAATATAGAATCAAAGAAAAAATCATTATTGAATTATTTACTGGCTTTCAGCACCATGTAATTAGCCAGTGAAGTCTCCCAGCCTCTCACAGCTTCATACAATTTAAGCTTCAAGTTGTTCAGATTCACCTTGTACATTTTCTGCCACAGAGCAGTACTCAGCCAGCTCCCCAGGACGCCTTATGTTCTAGCAACACCAGCTACCTCTTTAATTGTTATTCTTTTCAGGTTTGTACAAGGAAGGAACAAATATACAATCTATGTGTGTGAGAGATTTGTGAGTGATTAATTGATTTATTTTAAAGCCACCAGGTTGTGGGATTTCTTCTTTGTCAAATCTGTATGCCTTGTCCCTTCAGTCTTGGTCAAAAGAAATGGAATAATTCAAAATAGTCACATTTCTTTATCCTACCTTATATATGCAACAGTCTTGGGGTAACAATGATATTATGGCCGCTGGTATAATTCTTAAGAATAGTCTACATTAGTTTTTTGTATTCAGGTCTTAATTCCTACCCCCTTCTAAAGAGTCATACTTCATCTGTGCTAAGTATGAAGCTGTTATGTGCTGCAATCCTCCCGCCTCTTTAGCCTCATCGTCTTTCATTTCTACAGACAGCGTGGGTTACTGTTTACCACCTCTTCCATCCATGACAGTTTTGTGTTAGACTTGTGTTCTTACACTGCCAGGAAAAGTTAGAGTTGACACTCACTTGTGTCTAGGATGCCAATACCAGTTTGCTTCAATCCTTTACACTTGGAAGTTTGAATGAGTGCAGAATCCCTGGCTTACATAGTCTCACAACGAATGTCTTAAATATGTGACGCTCTTATTTTCTCTGGCAGAGAACACTGATGTCCACAGGACACAGCCATCTAAATCACTCTCCCTTTTGAGTCACTTCCTTTGCAGTGAAGGTCTGCAATTTTCTCCTTTGGGTGTGTATCTATTAATAATTTTATTTTATTATCCACCTGCCACTCTCATATCTAAAACTTCGAACAGCTCCCCATGAAGCAATTTGAAAGGCATTAGTGTATAGGAAAAAAATCAAATAAAGAAAAGCAAAAAAAAAAAAAAAACCCAAAACCAAAGGCACAAAACTAATGATAACCTGCCAGCCACACAGGTCAGAGAAACGGGCAGACCTTCTCCTCTCCCTCCTGTCTCCAAATTCAAGCTCCCAGTCTCACTCCTAGATTGGTAGCAGACCCCTCCCATCTCCATCTCCTGTGAATCACACACATCTTTCCCTTCAACCTTCCTTTTCTCCATGCATTGTTCTATCCAAGCCCCCAACAGAAACAGGCATCCCCTGGGAACTCTCAGGCCACTCCTCATATTCACATGTATGTGAATGTTATCTGATAAATCATTGATAACCAAGCTTCAATCTGTAGAACCAGAGAGGTTAGGTAAAGAATAAGGGAATGATGGCTGGTGGGTGAGATTGATCTCCCTAGGAAAGGGAAATAGAGTAGATAGTTATGAATGAATGGAGAGAGGAAGTATAACAGGAGAGTAAACCAGAGAGGGAGAAGAAAGTGGGGGATGGTCTTTCTCTATGCTGTGAATATGTGTTGCTACCATTGGTTAATAAAGAAGCTGCTTTGGTCTATGGCAAGGCAGGATAGGATAATAAGGTAGATTATTGTATCTAATTTTAGAAGAATTTAGCAACTATTAGCTTTAGATAATTTACATTAGGATGGATTCTTATATTTTGATACATATGTAAAATTATTTTCTATTCCTGTTTAAGATAATTTGTATATTAATAAGATATAGAAATATGTTTATCATATTTTGTATATCTTCCTACTCCTGTTTAAAATATTTTTGCATATTAATACAAATCCAAAATTGTATTTGTCATACTCTATGCATGTTCTACTTCTGTTTAGAGTATTTTGTAGATTGAAACAAATTAAGAATATTGTCATATTTTACTATACATTTCTATCTCTAGTTATATTGTCACAACTTTGATGTCATTGTTCCTATACTGTACACTTGTTTACAAATTTTATAATGTGAAGCCTTAGTCTTTAAGTTATAACCTTCACCCATACTTGTCATACTTACTATCATGTTAGTTAAGTTTTATAGGTATACAAAGATATATTTCAATTAGGTAAGTTTTGAATACCTCATAAACACAAAGAATATGGCATTTAAGTGTTTTAATAATTTAGAATTCTGTTGATGTGAAACATGATTCCTCCTGGAACACTGATCTCCCAAGAGGATGCTGGGCAGTGAAGATACTCCATATGGAATTTGTCTCTTCTTGGCAAAATGGCCTGTTGGACAAAGAACTACTCTTGTCTTGACTGCTGACAGTAAGCACGCTGTCCAATCTGGAAGAGCAGGGCACAAGGAAAAGAGATTGCTGAACCTCACCAAGACAGGATAAGACATTCTTCCAAATTTTCCTGCTTCTGAAAATGTTCTGTCAGATATTCTAGGCTGAGCCGAAGTGGATGGTCTAACACTGCAGTGGAACATTGGGTAATTATAGAGGCACTAACTGTCTCTGTCATTCCATGCATAGTTTTGGAAATTGCATGCTTGTACTTCATATTCGCTCAAGCAATACTATTTTATTAGGTCTTTGATGGGGTTGAAGAGTAGATTAGCTATAGTTATAGTTTTACTTAGTTATGATAAAAGGTAAATTAGATATAAAGCTTTAGACTCAAATGATAGGAAAAGAATGTGTAAATGTATCTTAATTTTGCCAAATACAAATAGACATTATAAGTGTAATTCCTGATTGATAACTGTTTTGTTATATGTAATTTTACTATGTTAAAATGAAAACCTTTCTTTTTGATTAGATAGAAAAAGGAAAGTACCGTGGGATGGTCTTTCTGTATACTACGAATATGTGTTGCTACCATTGGTTAATAAACAAGCTTCTTTGGCCTATGGCAAGGCAGGATGTAGCCAAGCAGAATGTCCAAAAGAGATATAAGGAGAATAAAGGCAGAGTCAAGGAGATGCTGATATCCACCAAAAGAAACAGGATGTGAAAATACTGGTAAGCCACTGGCCATGTGACAACATACAGATGAACAGATATCGGTTAATTTAAGGTGAAAGAGTTAACTAGTAGTAGCCTAAGCCATAGATCAAATAGTTTGTAATTAATATTAATTAGCACATGTCTCGGTGGGCTGGGGAGATGACTGTAGAGAACTTATGGCATGAGCATGAGGAAAATCTCTGTGACCCCTGTAACCCCTGTAGAGAAAAACCAGACATGGAAGCTCATGCCCTCACACTCTGTGCTAGGGAGGTAGAAACAGGAGGCAGACCAGCCAGAGCCTCGTCTGCTAGGTGGATCTAGTTAGTGAAGATGTGTCTGTAGTGCCTAATTTTGATTAGCCTAATCATGCAACTAATCTCTGGGAGTGTCAGTGAGAGATTTTTCTAGTTTAGGAGAAAGGCCCACTCTAAATGTGAGTGACGCCATTCCTTTGACTGGGGGGTCCAGACTGAGTGGAGAAGGAGAAAGGAGTTAACTGCTGTAATTGTTTGAGGAGGCTGAGGGTGGGACAGATCCACCTTAACTCCACCTAAAGGTGTTTCTTCCTTTAGGCACAGGAAAGCTTGGAGACTGTTTTGGATTAGTTGGATTTCAAGCAGGCTCAGAGCATCCGATTACTAGGAAACTAGGGGAGAGAGGCTAGAATGCTGTTACCTCTTCCAAAAGTGTCACTTCCTGGAGTCTGGCTTTCTCCCTCCTAGACTGTACTTATGACATAAGCCACGAAGCCACCAGCAGGTTCTAGTTCTTGGCGCTAATCCTGTGATGCAGACTTGACCTGAGTACACCCATGGAGTCTTCTTCACCACTGAACATCATTGCCCTCTAAGATGGTATGTGGAGACATTCCTTCTGGAACTATTATCCCAATGGAGCATGCCTCAAATGTGTACCTTAAGCTGAGCATGTGCAGAAATATGCCCGCCTGTATGCCTTACCATGGGAATATGTACCAGGTCCTCAGATAATCTGCTCACGTTTTTCTTTGTTCAGAGAGAACGTGACATTTTGGGGGGATGATGTACTGTCTTGCCTGCAGGCAATAAAAACTATTCTTAGCTCTCTCATGGCCTGGCTATGATTTGGGCTCTGCACTCAAGCTAGGTTTAGTTTCCAATGGAGCTGATCGAGGCTGATCTCACTGTTATCGTTATGACTATGGACACAAGTCACCAGCTCCTTCCCGTGGCTGCCAGATGGGTCCCCTGAGAACAAAATACCTCCCTCAGTCTTCCTTCCTTACACTGCTTTCTACATTTCCTATTTGTTCTATTGTATGCATACATGGTGTGTTTGCATGTTTGTGTATATATGTATATGTGTGTGTGTGTGTATGTGTTTATGTGCACACACGTGTGTGCCACAGCACTCACATAGAGGACAGAGAACAGCTTTGTGAGGTTATTTCTTTCTCCATCTTTATGTGGGTTTCAGGGCTGACCTCAGGTTAGGAGGCTCCTGTGTATCAGGGTTTATGTTTTGGGCCACTAACCACCTCCTAAGTCGTGACACAGAGACTTCTTAATAGTTATGTTCATAACGAATTGGCCTTATATTAGCTCTTATTTTAATGTTTTTTTATATATGTGTTGCTTTTGAGCCTTTTATCTTTCTTTCTGTATATTTTACTTTCCTGCCGTCTCTGGGTCCATCTGTCCGGCAGCTATCTGGCTTCTAGCCCCAGGCATGTTCCCCCTTTCTCCTCGTTCTCTTCCTCTTATTCTGTCTTCTCTTCTTGAGCCTAGACTTTTCTATTTATTCTCTTTGCCTGACAGCCTATTCGTCTCCTGCCCTGCCATTGGCTGTTGAGTTTGTTATTAGACCAATCAGGTGCCTTAGGCAGGCAAGGTGAAAGAGTAACACCTTTTGTCATAATTAAACAAATACAGCATAAACAAATGATGATGTAACACATCTTTGCCCAGTTAAATAGTCCAAAACATTCGTGTGACAAGTGCCTCTACCCCCTGAGCCATCTCTCAACCTCTTTAGGATGTTTTTGTAAGGAGTCCTGGCATGTAGCAGCTACATGGTAAATGTGCTAGTCTGATAAGCCAACATGGCACCGGGTGAGATAGGAATTCTTGGCATGTAGTGGCCATGTGGTAAACCCAACATGGCATTGGCAGAACACTCCATGTGTGGCTATGTAATCCTGTGCCCACCTCATTCTCTTAAAAAGAGACATATATGAAAGACAGTCTCTTTTCTCTTTTGCTTTTCTGCTCTTGTACTGCCTGTTAACATTCATGAATAAACTCTAGTGTGGCGCTGGTAGTGTGTGTCTGTTCTCATGTGCAAACCAAGATTTTGGTGCTGTGACTTAGATAGGCTCTTTCCTGGGCTTAGGTGCACATAAGAGCTAGGAGAACCTGATCTGGGAGTCACTACCAGGCCACCTTCCATCTGCCTTGATGTAGCTTGTTTAAACACTACCAGCCTTGATTGCTAAGTCTTCCCTTCCCAGTTGGCATAAATGCAAACTATTGTCTCTGGAAGAGACCACAGATTGATTGTCTTTCTGGTAGGACTCTAGTCTTGCAGAGGATTATCCCCAGCCACAATTTTAATTGGTCACAGCTGTTCTTCTCACCTGACACTCATTTCTGGCCTCCCCTGCTATTGAAGCCTTGCCTGGGTTGTTGGATCCTGCTTCCAAACTCTGTCCCCAGGGATCTGCCTTAACACATACCCTAGGTGCTGACCAGTGCCTATAGGTAGCTAGCATTGGACGCCCACCCCAGTGGTGGCTAATATTGCTTTGTGCTTTGTCCTAATCCCTACCCTAAGAACTGATAAGTTACTTATTGGTAACCAGCATTGCTCCCCCGGGGACCACTTGATGGCTGGGTGATGACTCAGATTTAGTGGTGGACTCCCTCCTCTCTAGACCTTAATAATAGAGAATAAGCCAGTAAAAAAAAAAAAATCTCTCCATCCTCACCTCTAGGATGTGTTCTTGAGACTCTCAAGATGCTTAGCCTTTTTGCCTTACCCAGACACCACCAAGCTTATCCATCATTGCACAAAGAAATGGCCTCAGTGTCCCTTAGGTAATAAGTCAAAATAGCCACCTAATGGCTTGCTAGACCCCAATATTTTATGGGAGCTAACTTTTGAAAGTGTATGGGCAAATGAAGAGAGACTCCCCATCTCCTTCCATATCTCAGCTCTAAACCTTCTCTTCTGAATTTCTGTTCTTCCACCCATCTGTTTCTAGCCACACGACCAGATCTTTCTTGTAACCCCCATATTTCAAATCTCAACACTCACCCGCAACTCCTTCAACTTCTTCCTTTCTAGGAACTCCAAACCTAGTGCCTAGTGTCTACGTTTACCCTACTGGTCACTCTCTCTACAGCTCCTAAGGATTTGGATCCAGTTCTCCTTCTGTGGGAAGTAACTGGCGTTAGACTGAATAGTGAAAATTTATACCCTGTTTCCTCTGTCAAAACCTTTTCAGGTGGCAAAAAATTGGGCTCTTGAGCGATGGTGAGTTTGGGAACAGGGCAGAACTTATGCAAATGAGGTTCATCAGACAAATGTAGCATCCCCCTGCCCGGGAGCTGAGACTGTCCCAGATGTAGATCCCCTTTGAAATTTCAATACACCAAAGGAAGTCTTAGCCAGAGACAATTTTGTGATCTGTTTACTGACAGGTCTGTGTAGAACTGCTCTGAAGCTTGTCAGTTTTTTTTTTTTTTTAAAATGCAAGAGACAGTACAGGATAAACCCAGCTTTTTAAATGCCTCACAAATGCTCTCACATATACCAACTTAAATCCTGAGCACCGAGGGAAGACAATTTATCATGAGCCATTTTTTTTTACCCAGAGCTACCTCAACATCAGAGCTAAACTTACATCTCTTGAGAGGGGACCACTGACTCCACAGACAGAAGTCTTAGTGCTGGCTTTTAAGGTGTCTCACAGGAGAGATCAGAAAACCCACCAGGAAAGATAGCTCCTGCTGCCAAAAGTTATCTGACGAGCCTCATAACAAAGAGGCCTAGACCTCCTTGTGCATGCCTTAAGTGTAGCCAGCTTGACCACTGGTTTCTGCTCTTGTCCAGCTTCACTGATGCTGTTCAGGCCTTGTCCTGGGTGCCATCAAGGGAAACACTGGTCTAAGTGACTGTCCCTAAGCCCCACGTAGCAGTGTGACATTACACATGGACCACTCCATGGCTGATCTCCTAGGCCTGGTTGTGGATGGCTGCCAGTGCTTCCCTAATGCAACCACAGATATCATGAAAAGGGAGCCTCAAGTAGTCATAATGGTATCAGGATGGTTCATCTTCCTTGTGGGCACCAGTGACACATACTTGGTCCTGTATGAGCTTTGGGGGTCTTACCTCTCTTTATTGTCAGTGTTGGAGGCAAACAATTCAGGCCTCATCAGATGCCTCCACGTAATTGCATTTTCAGAGATACCCCTATCACTCACTCATTTTTGGCCATGCCAACCTGCCCCATAGCCCTAATGGGAAGGGTTTTTTTTTTTTTTTTTTTTTTAAGCTAGAGTAGGAGCTTTCATTTTTTTTTTTTTTTTTTTTTTTTTAGTCACCACATTTGCCTGAATCCAGCCTCGCCAGTTACTCCAGCTGCTCCCTTACTTCTCTTGTTATCTACTCAATCTGTCAGGGCCAGAACCCCCATACCCTCTTTCAGCCTCCAAGGTGGACCCCCAAATATGGGGCACCCAGAATCCTTCTGTTGCTAGACATATTTTCCTAAAATTCCCTGTCTCTGAGTTTTCTGTTATAGCCTGTTTCTCAGAGCTGAAGTTGAGCTAATAACAGCAAAAAAACAAACAAACAAACAAACAAAACCCCCCCCCAAAGCCCCCCAAAACAAAAAACAACCCAACCCCCCCAAAAAAACAAAACCCAAAACATAACCAAAAGAAACAAACAAAAATCACTCTGAGGTATTTCACCTCACCCTTTCCTTCCCCACAGACTAACCCTCCAGCTGCCACTTCTGGAAAATGAAAAAACCCAGAAGCCATCTTGCCATCAGAAAACAGTTGACCACCACCTCCTGAGGACTAGAGAAAAGGAGCCAGGAGCCACTTTTAGAGCTGATAACAGACCTGGCAGAGATCCACAAACTTTATTGTGTGTTCACTAGCCACTGGAGTTTCCTAGAAGAAACACAAAACAGCTACCTCAAGGTTTGTTTAAAGTATAGACAAAGCCTAACTTAAGGTTCTACATGTTCAGACCTTTCTCTCCTTCTTTCCTCTTCTCTTAATCTGACTCCAGACCCCATACCAGCAGAGACCCTCTGATTCTGTCATCATCTGATTCTGTCACTTCCCAAGGTTCTCTCACTAACTCAGTTTTTTTCCAAGGTCCAGAAAATCAGAATTTATCATCCCAGGCCTTAAAGTCACCTGGACTGCAGTAAATGAGCCATAAAACCCAGCAGACTGACCACCAGAAGACACAGCTCTCATCTTCCGAAGAGACAAACTTCTCCCTTACGACACTTGAAGTAACCTTCAGAGATCTGTTGACCCAGTTCCTGTCCAATCCATATACCCTTAACCCCTACCCCATAAATACAGTTTTCTTTTTATAATAAACATAAGGGTGAGATGTAAGTAACAACTTTTGTCATAATTAATCAAATACAGCATAAACAAATGATGAGGGAGCACATCTTTGCCCAGTTAAAATAATAGTCCGCAGCACTTGTGTGACAAGTACCCCCTACCCACTGAGCCATTTCTCAACCTCTTTAGAATGTGTTTTTGGGAAAATATCTTGTCACAGCAAGGAGACAAGTTACTAATATAGTATTTTGGTTCATCTCTCCTTTTCACAGACCTGCACACACATGTGGACTTACATTCACCCTCATATACTCACCAGCACATATGCAACAGGCATATGCACACAGAGACTACATGTGTCTTGGTGGTGGTCATTTTAGATCAATATTCATGAGCATTAAATATCGGTTTTAAGCCTTTTTCAGCTCAGGAATGCTTTAATTTCTTTAATCATGGGACTTTTTTTGGTAATATATCTATTACCATTTAATAGACATTTATATGTCAATAAAAACCTTTAGGGTTCCTATTGTCTAATCTGTATTTTTTTGACCATTTTCAATAAATCACTCTCTCTGTCTCTCTCTGTGTACATGTATGTACACAGGTATAGTCATTCATACATGCTTCTGTGGAGGTTAGAGGTTAACTTGAGGTACCTTCTATCAATATCTATTTTATTGATTGATTGATTGATGATTGATTGGTGTTTCTGTGTTTATGTGCACATGTGTATGGGTGTAAAAGAAGTTGACATTGGGTATCTTCCTCTATTGTTCTTGGCTTTATTTATTATTTGTTTATTTATTTATTTCTATGCAATAGGGTCTACAGGAACTTGCCCTGGACTGGCTGATCAGCCCTTAGAACCTTCCTCTTTCTGCTCCTTCCCTCCTGTGCTACAATTACAAACCAGTGCCACCACGCTCCACCTATATTTGGATTCTGGGACGTAAAACTCAAGTCTGATGCTTCCCCAGCAAGTACTTTACCCCTAAGCCATCTCTCCAATGCGTCCACCTTATGTTTCCAGACAGAGTTCCTTCAACGACCCATAGGGCATCGCTTCAGCAAACATGAGCGATTACTGAGACCCTGGATCATCTTGTCCTTGCCTTTCACTGCTGAAGTTGCCTGTGTGCACAACTGCTCTTACATGGGTGCCAAGGATCCAAACTGAGGCACTGAGGCTCCCACATCAAGCACTTTATACATGTAACCATCTGCTCAGTCTCCACGTGTTGTCTCCAATTACTTCTGCAGTCTTTATTTCTTTTACATGAAAAGTATTATTTTTGTTCTTTTTTTTCTATTTCTTCTAAGGAATTGTAATTTTTTCCTTTTTTATTTATTCTTAATTGCTCTTTATTTCAAAAATAATTTTTCTTCTTTTATTAATTCCTGACACTCCATTTCCAGGTAATTCAAATTTTAATTTGTTTTCATAATTAGTCATGCTATTTTATTTGTCATTTTTAAAGTAGAGGGTTATAGTTCTCTCTTCCTTTTAACTAGATTTTTTAGCATACTGTCATTGGTGGATCTGTGGGGTTTAGCCCTCAGAATGCTGTTCTACTTCTTCATGCTTTCGTGGTTCCATCTCAGTCTATGATGAATTTTAGTCATGTTACTCTGTCATTTGCGACTCTCCTGCCCTCATGTTGACAGCTAGCCCGCTGTGCCCGCTGGCACGATGGAAGCCTTCGGGCCTTTTGTTCTCATTCAGCTTGCCACGCACATGACGGCTTTTCTTACAGCCCACTTCAGCGTTTCCTGCCCTCTGCATGTCTATCCTCACTTTCAGGTTATGACACAGAGTCTACGTTCTCTTCTGAATCTGAGATGGCTTGCTGACTGATTTGACCAAAAGAACGTGGAAAAATGATATTGAGGGTAGCTGTTAGGGCCATGCAATCATGCTCTGAGAATACCACAGAACAGGTATCTGGACAGGTCACAGCCAGAATATAGTGATAGTTTTGGTTGAGTTTCCAGGCAAAGCCATGAAGGTGCCATCTTGGAAGTCTATTTAGTCGAACCCCCAGATGACTTCAGACTCCTTTGTAGAGTAACAACTGGCAGCTGTTTTCAACTACAGAGTATTAGGATAACTTTTTAAATGCAGAAATAGATAATAAAAGACATATTTTTATCTAGATAGTTCTCTGTTTGGACATGGGGATTGGAAAGTCTAAATGTTCTCCTTACAAGTCTTCCCAGAATCCACTCTCATGTAAGATTATGAGGCTCCTCTAGAATAGACTTTATGCAGGATTGTGGAGCCACCAGGAAGTGTAACTAAGAACAGACTAGAACAAATGTCACTCAGAGCTTTTCCTCACTAACAGTGTCCGTGTGAAAATAGACCCCTCCTCCTCACATCTTGCCCCACCCCCTGCCTAAGACTCCCTTCCCGTATCCTGCCCACCCACCCCCTGCCCAAGTTCAAGTTTATACTAAGTCTAATAATCTACATATTTTAAAATAGTTTTCAGGTCGCTGTTTCTGAAACAACATGAGTGAGTTGTGCAGGCACTTCAGTAGGTAATTGTATATCTCAGTCCATCCATTCATTTAAAAAAAAAGTATTTACTGAGTACTTACGATGACCCAAAACTGTCCCGCATATTAGGGGAATTGTGTATACTAAAGTTAACAAAACAAGCATCCTTACTCTTGGGGAAATTAAAGCCTAGTGGTGTATATTCTATCATTTAAGTATTTATTTAGTGGTATGCTATTGTTACTTGAGTATGCTCCTGAGCAGGTGCCAAACCCACTTCCAGAAGCCTCAACCAACTTCAGGACACACCTCAGAAAGAATTCTAGTAAACAGTGTTTATTCACTTTGCTTCATTTCTGGTGATGAAGTTGCCTCTCTTGGCAATACTCTGGATGCAAGCCACCTAGTTAGCATTTCTCTAATCCGGTGCTGATTTCAAAAATTACTAAAATGTGCTAAGTAGTTTCAGGGGATAATGGAGGATTTAATTCTTCTTTTACTGTTAAAAATAAAAGTTACTTAAGGGAGATAATTTAACATTTCCTATCCACATGAAACTGTGAATATTACTTTGTTAGATTGTAAAAATTTGGAGTCTCCGTGTCTGAACAGATGGAGTAAGGGGTGGTAGAGACCATTAGAAGAAGAAGAGAGGAAATAAAAACCCATATTCTCAACATCAACAACTTAAAAACATCTTTTAGTAGCTTCTCTCATGTACTACCTGAAAGTATACATCAACAGGAAATTTTCTACCCCTCCCAAGGCTCTTTTTTCCCCCATCCCTGGGTCTGCTGGGGTTGGTTCGTGGGCAGGAGACATTGTCATTGTTTGTGATGCCCACAGGCTGCATGGATGGGAATGACATATATTTAGAAAACAAAATTCAGCTTTAGGAAGATCTTCAATTTAATGGGAACTAGTCTAGTCATTTGAGAACCGCAAGAGCTTTTTAGAGAAAACCCACTTCTTCCAGCTGGAGGAAGTGTGGGCGGATGGGGTCCCAGTGACACTTCTGATGTCAGTCACCCCCAGCTTAGGGCTGATTGGCTTCCAAGGCGCTGCAGCAGAGTTTAAATTCTGCACCGTCAGGCAAGTGCTCAGAGCAGCAGCTGGAGAGTGGCTTCTCAGAGATTCTGCTGTGAGAACCTCAACTTGGTTTTCGGCCTTTTGGGAAAAGACCCTGTGAATTAGAGAGGGTAAGACATTTTCATCATTCAATTTGTAAAAGTAGCTTTTGCTTTGGTGTTTGAAAAGTATGAAATACGAACATGTTGCAAGGCATTGATTCTCAGAGGAAGGTGCAGAGAGCTGAGCTTTAAGGAGAACTGATTATTATTTTTGTTTTTGTGGTCAATGCCACAGTATAAAATGATATTAAGTGGCATGTTAAGTCAAAGCAGCCAAGTGTTTTCCTGGCAATGCTTTAACTATATCTCTATGTTATTACAACTGAAACAGGGGCTGATGGGAAAGTTCTCTTGGAGTTTATCTTTAATCAATAAAGCTCTTATACGTAGGTTTCTTAGATGTTAAGATTTGAAAGGGTCTAAACTTGTTGGGCAGGAGTTTCAAAATGTGGTCATATAAATTAAACAGTTCTTAGCCTTGCCCATCTAGAGAACAATGGCTGCCATCATGAATAGCAAGTGCAACCAAAAGTTGATGTCAAGATCATTGGAATGAACCTAGAATATGACAATTACAGTGTGTACTTGGGTAGTTGGATATTCACCTTAGTATAATGTTTTATATCAGATAGACTTCAATAAATGTTGAGTGGGATTGCCTTTTAGCACACACACACACACACACACACACACACACACACACACACACACACACACACACATACATACACACACGGTCTTATTCTCTATACTCACATCACTCTATCAATAGCTGAAGTATCCATCCTCTACAACAAGTGGTCAGGCCTTATGACATCTGGAGGATGCTGCATGGAGAGTAAACACTTTGTCCTCACCAAGAGCAATGATTCCTGGTTACCTCAAGTGTCTGTTTGATTGACACTTGTGGCCTATAATACCTTAATCTTGTTGATTAAAAACACGTGAGCAAACAATTTTCTAAAGGTTATTTAGTTAGTTTATTGTTCACCAAATGGTGATGTGGACCAGGGTATCTCAGATGCCTAGAGTTTTTTTTTTTAAACCTATATTTGAGGTACTTCATTGTTAAACTACCATGGATGAAGGCATATTGTGTTAATAGCAATTATCCAAGAGGCAATCATAATTACAGGAAAATAGGGAAACTTTATTTGTCCCTTAGTTCTTTGAATTCCATAAGAATTATGTTCTGATAAAATTCCACTTTGTTTCCAAAGAGTAATCGTGAAAAAATTAAAGTAGGCACTGATTACTTGAACTCAGTAATATACTTATTATTTTTATAGTATAAGTATTGTCTTTCAGCAACTAGAACAGTGTCTGGCACATTGGCTATTCTCAATGGCTAATAGATAAATGCATGTTATTTAGTATTCTCAAGGATAACCAGAGAAAATACATCTGTGTTGTTTTCCAAGGGTTTAAAAAGAGCCCAAAACTTTTCACTCTTTCATATATTTCCTTAACTTTAGTTTACATAAAGAAGATCTATACCTTACAAGTGAGACGTAGCCTTGGGGAAATTCTAAAATAAACTGCTTTTGGACTTAACTTGGAAACTAGATGACAGTCCCTTTCCAGACCCTGACTATGGTTAGCCCAGGGCTAACCATTTAGGACAGAGTGTCTCTAGTACAGTGACTTCTGAGCCAATGAGGTTCAAGTCATGGCCAATGAGTTCCCTCACTTGGATGTTCTTATGAAATGATCACATATCAAATGGAGAGACCCTGTTACTAGGCATTGGAGGACAGACAGGCCTCTAGCTACCCTGTTAACGTGTTGTTCAGCATCTTCTACTTTTTTTTTTTTGGAGAGTAGCTAAAAATTTCATAAAAGTTTAGTGTTTTCATTTTGAAACGTACTTTACAAAACATCAATAGTGCAGCAAAAATTAGTTATGGAAGACCCAACATTGGCTTTAAGATTCAATTTTCCTCAGTGGGGTTATATTTTCTGGGAGCCAACATTAGCTGTTCCGTGACACTGAGTTGTCTTGTTCAGAGTTTCTGGTCTTGTATTTGGGAAATTATTGTTTTAGATGGGATTCACATGGTATTTCTAAAAGCCTGAACAAGGTTGTGCACCTTCCTGCACCATTCCACTCCTGAGAAACCTCAACAGCGATGCCAAACCCTGCCTGGTAGAAACCCACAATCTTTCTCAGTTCAGAGTAATTGCATATTGTATATCCACATTTTTGTTGTCAGGTAATAAAGAAATTAAGGGCAATGAGAGAGCTTAGTAGTCACTGGTGTTTTCTGGGATATTCGATAGAGTTATGAAGTTATAACACTCCTCAAATTATAAAATCAGAATGGAGATTTGTATAACTTCCTTTGCCTATGAACCAAAGCTATTGATATGCAGCTATCTTGAAAAAGTAGCATTTAGGATTTTTTTTTTTTTTTTTTTTTTTTTACTTTTTAAAAAGAATGATTCTAAGAACTTAAAAAATGTTTTGATTGTAAGAAACCACATCTGTTGAATTAGACTTAGTTTAAGTAGAGTTGAACAGCTTTATATGTTTTTCCCAGGTGATATTACATAAAACACTTAAGAGTAAACTAATATGTAGTACGCTGAATTAAAATAAAGAAAAAAATTTTAAATTCCCATGTTATACTAATAGGTAGCCAAAGTTGTGAATCTATGTCTTAAATGTGTTTTCACTTTATAGCGTGTATTTATATATAAAGAAACTATAAATATGAGGTCTGAAATGAACTTGCAGAATTTTTGAAAACACACGGAAGTCAATCAAGTACATCTGTCAGAGCAGCTGTGAGGGTTTGCTCTGCAGGAAAATTATTTCCATTCAAAGCATTTTGATAGCTTTTCACATCAGCATTGGGGTAGTCTATGTTGAGACAAAGAACAAATTACCGTTGAAGCCACTGGTTCACAAAGTTTGAAATAAAGTGAGCTTGATTTGGCCTGTTTCTCTTTACAAGTGCATCCCAAACCTCTAGTCTTCTCCAGATCTTTCCATGCTGAGTATGAAGAGAATTTAGCATAATCATGCATAATGTATGACTGAATGGATCACAGTCAGCATTAAGAGATTTCTGGAACTGTAATATGAAGCCTGCTACAGCATGTGGCCTCAAGATCAAAACAAAAAGTGTAAAACCAACTTATTTTTGTCTAGATTTTATTATATAGCTATAAAAATGACAGAGTGAGTGAATGCACATGTGTGAGCACACACACACACACACACACACACAAGGAGGGAGGGAGAGAGAGAGAGAAGAGAGAGAGAGAGAGAGAGAGAGAGAGAGAGAGAGAGAGAGAGAGAGAGAGAGAGAGAGAGAGAGAGGTGTTAATTTTAGGGTAATTAGCTGGATAGGTTACTCTGTAATACTACACCATAGAATTAGTATAGAGTAATTATATTTATCTGGAAACTTTTCTCTTTTTAAAAACCAATTTTCTCATTTACATCTTATGAGCTGGAAAAGAAATATTTATAGATGTCCTCTTTGAGATTTTTTTTGTTTGTGTGTCTGAAGAGTGAAGTTTTCATTGACATTTTAAACATAATTTATAATTTATATAGCTCTTTCTCTATTTGATGAGTGGTTTTCAATACATTTGAGATGTGAAAATTTACCATAATTACTTTAAGGATATTTTTATCACCTACAAAAAACATCTGCCCCTCACAATTATCACTTCTTAACATCCCATCTTTCCAAGCCCCGAAAACCACGAATCTGCTGCCTTTGTCTAAAAATTTACACATTTTAGACACTTTATATAAATGAGTCATACAACTGTGGTGTTTCTATCTGGCTCCTTTTCAATCTGCATAATGTCACAACTCCTCTACTTTGTAGTGCATATCAGTGCTTTGTTCTAGTTTATAGCCAAACGGTATTTCATCAGACAGATGCAGCCACACCCTATTCACTCATCCATCAGAAGATGAACATATTTAAGAGGGGTTTTTTGATAGAAAAAAAGAGTAAAAATGAAAACATCCTGGTTTCTGTATCATGAAGTGAAACATCCCCGACTTTCATTACAGGTAGAGGAAATAACATCCAAATATGAAGACCAGTGTCCTACTTATGTTCCTTTGGGGATTATCCTGTGCCCTCCCAGTAAGTATAATGCTAGAGATACTGTCCGCTTATATGCAAAACAACATTGTTTTCAATGACTATTAACCAGGTGGTTGTATATGCGTCAATAAGATGAGAGTAATAGTCATTTATCTAGGAAGCTGTTTTTTGCTATGATTCTCATCTTTTTCCTTATAGTTGTGAAAATGTCACCCCTGGGTTGCAGAATCAACATTAATTAGGCCCCTCTTAGAAATCCACACTCGTGAATCCTACCTCAGATCTACTACCCAGGCTCTCTAAGGATGGACATAGAAAACAGAGTTTTAGCAAGGCCCCCCAGTCGTCCTAAGATATCTACAAGTCAACTATCGTGGCTCCCAATGTGTGAAGGTTAATAATTGCTGCCTTGAGAATTTCCCTGTGGGTTTATTGTGTATAATCTTATTTTAGGTTGCCAGATATCAAAACACTGATTCTGAGAGCTCGGAAGAGTGGATGGTGAGTAGAAAATGAGAAATTATAAATATTTTAATTAATATGTGATTAGTATAACCTAGTTGACTCAATGGCAAATGATAAAAACTGGTGATGACTTAAGATCATATAAATACCAAGTAGGAAGAACGATGACTTTTAGTTCATGTAAGAAAATAATCCTTCCATTCCCACATAGTGTAGATGAGGAAACCTTTTCTAGCTTTATTCTTATAATGATGGATATTGTAGTACAGGGGGATGACTGTAATGACCTAAGTTTATGAGAGACCAGAACTTGAAGGTTCCAGATAAGAGCTGTCTAGAACAAGGTATAGAGATTCCAGAAACAAGGGAAGAAAGATGAAAAGAATCAAGAGTCCTTGTCGTGATGGTGATGTCTACTGATGTCTCAGTCACTACCATGGCCAATCACTCAGGAACCACTTCCAGGCAGGGTTCTGACCATGTCCTGTGAACCCTGTCTCTCACTTTCCTGGCAACATAATGAACAAGGCATACATTATTTCCACTGCACTCAGCAGAAATGGAGGCACAGGGATGAATGGAGTCTGTTTAGGTTATATGCTTAGTAAATGTTAGAGGTGGACCTTACATTTATGAGACTGGCTGAAGGGTCTATGTATGTACTTCATATAATAGATCCCCACCCCAAACCCCAAGAAGGGAGTCAGGGCCAGGAGGTCTGCTGTTCTCAAGACTGGCACTGTAGCTCAAAGTTAAACACTAACTCAGAATTCTTTCTTCATTGCTTTGCTTCCTGTTGGCTTTTCATAGGATGCAGCCTCATGCTCTTAGAATTTACCAAACAAAGTCAGAAGCCTGGAGTTGGGTCCTGCTCTTGCTGAGGGCAGTAGTAGATGTTGCCGGGTATAGCATAAACTTCTGTCCCTTGGATGGCTAATTTAAAAGCATCCGCTGTAAATTTTCTCTCTCATTTAAACAGACACGCCTTGCTCTTAAGCATGAGAAAAACACCAATGTTTTTCTCTCCTTTGGCTGCTAATTAATTCTGTGTAGTAGCTGACTGGAGTAGTTTGCAGTATCATGGAGCAAAGGCACACGTTTGCAGCTCGTTTCTCTGAGGTTTCCCAGACCTAGCCTTGTTGAGAGCAGGTGGAAGACATGTCAGTAACAATGGTCCCCTTCCTCTTTAGGACCTTAGGGTACAAAGGACTTTTTTCACGTTTAAAGAAGAGGAGGAGGACAGAGATGATAGGGTATCAAAATACCTACCGAAATACAATATCAAGACAAGATTTGCTTAGTGATTCCTATGCTTCTTATGGGACTAGAGAAAGCGAAAGAAACCAGATAGTCCCAGTTACAGCCAATAGTTCCCTTTGGAATCATTGTTCCCTGCAGACTCCACACAGGGCTTAATGACTTTCTTAGTCTGTCTATTCTTAAAATTTGTAAGGTGGAAATGCTCAAAATGGATTATTTCTTTGGTCTATATCACACCGAGCAGTTCCAAAGATGAATCCACTTTCATAGCCACTTTGTAGTATCACACAGGCGTGAAAATTTTCTTAATGTGTGAATATGAATAAGGAACTGATGGTCTGTTGAAGAGAGTTGCCCACCCTTCCATACACAAGCAGCACCCAGATTACCTGAGCCATGAGATTTTCCTGGACACATGACTGTCAATGTCAACACCAAGACAATTGTTTTTAAGGTCAAAACCAGGAGGCAGTGAGGTAACTGAGCCTAACTGTGGATTCTGAGCCCCAGCATTGGCCTGTATTATATTTCCTTTGGGTGTAGGAGCAGCCAGCTTCAGAGCAGACATAGTTGGTGAAGTGTCAGAAATACAGGAATCTGCTGTGTCTATTTCAACATATCTCAGGTTATTACTTATTTTATCTCAGATTTTGGATGTTTGATCATATTATGAGCATATGATACATACCCCTCAAGTTTAAAAATCACCTGAAATTATTCTAAATACTTGCAGTCACATAACTGCTTCCCCTTTCTCTACACAGGGCAGTTTGGCTCAGTCACCAGCACCACCCACGGTAACTATTTCACTTATTTTTGTCAAAAGTGTCTCATGAAATAATTTTAATACTCTCTCCATCCTAAAAGCAGCAAATATAAGTGTCAAACAAGTGATGTGTATCATATTTTTCCCGGGGAACTACAAAGGGAAAAATAAACATTTTTCTTTTTCCTTCCAGAACACTGAGTCATCAGAGAGTAAAGTTAGCTCGGAGGAACAGGTAATTAAACAGGCTTCCTCAGCTTCTCTGGCTACTTGGAAATCGAAGGAAAATGATGGGAGATTAAATTACCTGGGACCTGGCAGCAGTTCTAAATATAATATTTTCTAACCATTGGTTATGCAGGATAAACAGTGCCATAAAATGAAACAGGAAAAATGAGAGAAGAAAATTTAAATGTGAACACACTGTTCATTCCATTTTTATCACCTGAGACATTGTCCCTAAACGTCCTTCTTAGTTAAAAAAAAAAAAAAAGACAAAGCAAGAGGAAAAACCAAAACAACTAAAGATATGAGCACACACACATACATACACACATACATATACACACATACATACACACACACACATACATACACACACATACATACACACACATACATACACACACATACATACACACATACATACACACACATACACACACATACATACACACACATACACACACACACACACACACACACACACACAGCTAGATAAGTAATGGCTTCATAAAAATAACTGCTTTAGGGTCCTTGTCTCTTTAAGACAGTCCTGACTTGGTCCTGTGAGATAAGAAAGGCAGAAAGCTAGTATCTTTTATTTAAAATTATCCCCCCCCATGTGTGTGTCGTCCTGCTCACCAAGCAAGGCTCTACCACTGAGTGATCTACCTAGATCTGTCCTATCATTATGCTCAAACAGTCCTGGAAGTATCCCAGCAAATGCAGAAATGTGCTTCTTTCTAAAGTGTAGCCTCCCTTTGTTCCCTATACAGGGCCAGGAGATGACCGTGATAGAAATTCAAAACCATAGCATTTTGGGAAATGCCCCTTTAGAGGAGAATTTGTGATTTATGTACTCAATACTCTCTCATTTCTCAAGGGAAGATAGAAACTGGTGCTTGAGAAAGGTGTGATGTATAATTAGCGAGGCAGGGTAAAGTTGCAGTGCTGAGGGCTGTATAAAATATAAAGTAGTTAGGTATAGTGGCTCATGTCTGGAATTTCAGCATTCAAGTGCTTGGGCAGGAGCATCACCATAAGTTTAAGTACAGCCTGAGCCACACAGTAAGTTCAAGGTCAGCATGGGTTACTGAATAAAACAGAATGAGAGAGAGAGAGAGAGAGAGAGAGAGAGAGAGAGAGAGAGAGAGAGAGAGAGAGAGAGAGAGAGAGAGAAAGGGAGGGGGAAGGGAGAGAGAGGGGAGAGAAAGAAATAATTTACTTGAGTTTCAACCTATTCCTTCTCATCTAAGTTCTGATAGTGATGTGGGAACATATGAGGGAAGCAGAAAGCGCCCATCTCTAGATAAGTGCTCTCTCTGCTTGTTCCTGGACACTGACCTGCTGTTTACCTTGACTTCAGGCAAATGATGACCCCAGTGACAGCACCGAGTCTGAAGAGGATGTGGACTCTGACAGGACTCAGTACAGACCCGCTGGGGGTCTGTCTAAGAGTGTTGGGACAGAAGCTGATAAGGAGGATGATGAAGATGACAGTGGAGATGACACCTTTGGTGATGAGGACAATGGTCCAGGCCCTGAATGGGGAGCACGGTCCAGACTGGACAGTGATGAGTCTGCAGACACCACACAATCCAGTGAAGATAGCACCTCTCAAGAAAACAATGCCCAAGATACCCCCAGTGACAGCAGGGACCACAACAGTAAGGATGAAGCAGACAGCCGGCCTGAGGCAGGAGACTCCACTCAGGACACTGAGAGTGAGGAACATTGGGTAGGAGGTGGCAGTGAGGGGGAGAGTAGCCATGGGGATGGCTCTGAGTTTGATGATGAAGGAATGTTCAGTGATGACCCTGAAAGCACCAGGAGTGATCAAGACCACTCCAGGATGACCAGCGCTGGTATCAGGTCAAAAGAATCAAAAGGGGTCCGTGAGCTCACGAGCACTCAGGATTCAGACGACAGCCAGGCTGTGGGATTTTCAAGCAGCAAGTCCTTTAGAAGGTCCCAGATCTCCGAGGAAGATGGCAAAGGTGAGCTTGCTGACAGCATCAGCAGGGAAACCCAGAGTGACTCCACAGAGGACACAGACTCCAAGCAGGACACAGCCGAGAGTCAGTCCCAGGAAGACAGTCCAGAGGGGCAAGACTCCAGCAGTGAGTCCAGTGAGGAAGCCGATGGGCCATCCCAGGAGAGCAGCAGTGAGTCTCAGGAAGGGGTGGCCAGTGAGTCCAGAGGTGACAACCCAGATAACATAAGTCAGTCCAGAGACCAAGGAGACAGTGAGTCCAGTGAGGAGGACAGCCTCGGCACATTCTCCAGCTCAGAAAGTCGGTCCACAGAAGAGCAAGCTGACAGCCAGTCTAGTGAGAGCCTTAGACTCTCAGAGGAAAGTCAGGAGTCGGCCCAGGATGGGGACAGTTCCAGCCAGGAAGGTCTCCAGTCTCAGAGCGCTTCCAGGGAGAGCAGGAGCAGCGAGGGGAGCCGGTCTGAACCGGAAAGCCATTCTGAGGAGGGCGACAGTGACTCGGAGGACAGTAGCAGATCCAGAGAGGACAGCAAATCTCCAGAGAGTATTTCAAGTAGTGAGGAAGACACACATCCCCAGAACATGGAGGCTGACAGTAGGAAATTAACCATTGATGCTTACCACAACAAGCCCATCGGGGACCAAGATGACAATGACTGCCAAGATGGGTACTAGCATTAGCTTGTCTAAGAAACGGCTCTCCCAGGAAGGAGTCTCGGGAGTCTAAGTGTAGGGAGGTCACTACAGCTTTAACTTATTGATGTTTTGATCAGACGGAAAACCAGGGCCTTTTCTTTCAGTGAGGAACTGTTTAACATTATTGTGTTTTCTAAGGAGTCACCCACTTCCTAGAAGTTTAAGTAATGTGGCATGATGTTAGAACACACGCAGCGAAAGTGAATAGAGGAAAGGTGTGCACAGTAGCTTCACAGATGAAGTATCCCTGACTCACTAACACAACAGTTATAAGTACCAGGCACACACAGCACTAGGGGCTGAGAATGGGTGGGCGCTTCAGGCTGTTTTGCTCCTGAGGAGCCTATAGAGAGACACAAAATGAAAACATTATAGAGTACCAATGAAGGGAGCCCATGCCATGGAGTGCGCAGAATGTAGGGGACACACCAGGGGGTACCCCACTTTGCTTTGGAGAATTAAGTGTTTCATAGTAGCAAAGCCTGAAGGGCTAATAGAATTTATTCATTGAAGACAATATAGTTCTATTTATTCTTTAGATACAGTATTAAATCTTACACAATTAAATGTTTAGTTAGCAAAATAATTCTCAAATAAGGGCATAATGAGGTTTTCCCTGGTAAGTTGCCCCACCCAGTGATTTTGTGAGCCTTCTGTAAACATTTCCTATTGATGATGACACGGAGAATTTGGTGGGGAGATGGGAGAAAAAAATATTAACACGGATGCTTAGCTTGATTTTTTTCCAAACTATCCCAAGTCTTTTACATGTTTTGCACATAGTAAAATTTTGTACATAGGACTGGACTTTCTTTTGCTATGTACTATTGAAGTGTTACCTCATGGAAAAGTATTTGTTTAGTAATAAAGATAATAATACCCCCAAAATTGTGTGCTTATTTATTATGGTGCTTTTGATTATTAGGATATATTCATGGTAGAAAATTTCTTTCTTGAATCATTTCCAATTACTTTGTTTTTATCCTACTAAGATAAAAATATTTTTCTTAAACTACTTCATGAAAAATTTCTTTGCACTTTAGGTAGCAATGTGATAAAATGATATGTGAAGAGAGCCAGAGAAACAGATAGTTTATTGGTTAAGAGCTCACTGGATCATGAAGGGGACCTGAATTTGAGCTCCAGCATCCACTCTGGCTCACAACTGCCTATAATTCCTTCTCTGGGGTGCCCTTATGCCTCTAGCCTCTAAGCACACCTCACTCATGTGCACATAACCCACCCATACACATAACTAAAAATAAAAATGTATGTGTTCGTGATAATTACTAAATACACCTGTTATAGAAAAGGAGGGGAGATTTGGCTCTAATCTTCGGCATGAGGCCACATCGAAAGCTTGTGATGCTTGAGATCAGTATTAGCTCATACTCTTCTTTCAGAGGCTCATCTGTGTGTTCTAGAGGGCACAGAAAAACAAAATCCTCAAGTATGTGTCTCTCAGAGGGGAACAATTTCACCTCAGCACTTCTGGCTTTCCAATGTGTTGACCCTCAGCTGCACGCTGCAGTGGATGTGAATTTCCCCACCATTGTGCTAAAATAATCCCTAATTAGGTCTGGTCCTCTTCATCTTTCCTGTCCTAACCCAGGAGACTTCAACGGGGGGTCCCTGTCACCTGTAGGGAAAAGAATGGGGGAGGGATAGGAGGCGCAGAAGGACCACCAGTCTGGGAAGCTGATCTAGTGGTCAATCTTTATTGTTTCCAGGCTGCTTACATATGCATTTGCAGGGCTTCAGGTGCAAGGAGAAAGGAGAGTTATGAGGGGACAAAACTTGGCTTAGTGTTAGGCAGTTAGGAGCCAAGGTCAGTCTGTTCCCTAGTAGTTTCTTCCAAGGACTGCCTTAATCTAAAGAATGCTAATGCTAATGTCCTAAAGAATGAGGAAGGAGGGAATTCTTTAGTTGACTCTTGGCTAATGAACTGGCTCCTGACACTTTCACTTGAAAGATCAAAGCTGTGTTCCCTTGAGGATACACAGGTGGGTGTAATATGCACATCTAAATATGCATGCATATTCTATAATCCTGCCCTTTGAGATGCTAATTTAGGCTAATCTGGAGCATGATCTGGAATTATTCTGCTGTAGCCCACTCATATATGTGTTTCTGAGTTCTAGGCTCTTTGTAGTGATTATCAGAGTTTCTGCAAAATCATAGGCTCTTCAAAGATAACTGTCCCATTTGGGGGCCTCTTAGGTACCTGAGGCATAGGTGATAGTATTTTGGAAGCTCATTAAGACAGTTTAATATTCATCCTCCATCATATATACGTATACATATAACACATGAATACAACATATACCTGCATAGTCAGATCACATGAATGCATTTGCAATTGCATACTATTCTGTTTCTTAACTCAAATATTGATTATCTTTTCTTTAATTACTAGCTGAAAAGTATGTACTGGGATTTAAAATAATTGCACCTTACTAGCCTTTAATTTAATTTATTTATTATTTAATATCACTCAGATGAAATTGATTTTAGATGTAATTTCCACTTTATTGTTGCTCCCATCTCCTTCCTGAGGGAGGCTATGCGCTACCCCCATCCTGGCCAGCCAGACTATGTCGGTTTATATTCTCCTGTGCTTTGAAAGGAAGCAGTGCAGGTAAGAGGAACATTATCGGGGTCCAGAGTGACGTATCTGGAGATGAATACCATTGAATCACTCTCTTCAGCCTTTCCTGCTCCGGCTTTACCAAAGGGAAAGACCGAAAACAATTCTAGAACAGAGCGAAAACAGGCAGAGGAGTCTGACACAGAAGAGAAGTGCATGCCGAGGCCCCCTTGCTTCCCTGAGAACAAGATTCCATTTGGGTTTATAACTGCTTTCAAAGGGGAAAATGAGAAAAAACCCTTTTTACACCATTTTCTACAAATTGTGTGCACAGTTAGGGGGCACTGGTGAGGGTTTCTCTCTGGGAGTACTGTGTCTGCTTTGCTCTACGAATATTAGAATAGCCAGGGTGCCATAGAGGACATAGCTTACTCACCCTGGCACAGAAGGTCCCTGACATGATTTACCCATCAGCAGTCAGTTTGGCCTCCTGGCCATGCTCTGTAAGCGTGTGCATTTTCTTTAGATGTGGATGGACTCCTTTTCACTTGCTCATCAATACACATATCCTTTAGTGTTTTATACTTTTAGTGTAATCACACGTAATCTAAATTATCTGTGCACTTTTCTTCACCTTTTATTAATAATATTAGTGATGAAGTAGCAAACAGCTTTGTGCTAATATTTTGCAACTTACCATCCTAAGACGATCTGTCCTGAATTAAGTAAAAAGAGCATCCTTTATCAAAAGTTTGCCATGATGCCCTGCCATTTACTCTCCCAGCTAGTCTGAATGGAGCAGAAGCTGTACAGGGTCTGGAGTCTGTTCTACTGCAAAGCACATGTAACTCAGCTGGTTAATGCTGATGGTATGATGGTACCTTCTGAAAGTACCGTCTCTCAAAGAGAACAACAGTTTCTAAACTGCAGCCTTTCAAGATTTCAGTGTAGACAGTTACAATTTTACAATACAATGATGACTTAAAAGATGAACAGTATCATTATGTGTAATTGAAACCCCCTTTTTCCCCCTCCCTCCCTCCCTCCCTCCCTCCCTCCCTCCCTCCCTCCCTCCCTCCCTCCCTCCCTCCCTCTCTCCCCTCCCTCCCTCCCCTCCCTCCCTCCCCTCCCTCCCTCTGTCCCTCTCCCCCCCCCCCCCCCCAAGCTGGCTTCAGTACTTTATCCAATTTAGACTTCCGAGTACTGGGATTACTTGTGTTGCTAATATCCAAATCTTTTTCTTTCTTTTAAATAGGATCATTTAAAAGAATCCTATAGTTCTTTTTCTTTCTTTTAAATAGGATTTTTTTTTTTAAAAAAATTAAACCTTAAAATCCTGAAACTAAGTAACATTTTAATGAAAATGATCCAGTGCTGTAATTTCTACAATGTCCAGGAGATGGCAGCATTGCTTGCTGTTGTAGCTCATGAGCTTCTGGAGGCTAAGGTTGGACAGAATACATTGGAAGGCCTCATTCCTTTATCTGCCACCAATAACTTTATATACTACGTACTATAATAATATAACTTTATTTTATAATTTAAAACCACCACCCTGTCTTGTGCATGCTCTGGTCACCCTGTCAGTGTGCTCTGGTGTCAGGAAGACACCACTTCCTTGGGACCATTCATCACCTCTGACTTTTTATGTCTTCCTGCCTCCTCTTCTACATTTACTGTATGAAACAAAAATCAATAAAAAACAAATTAAACAAATGAACAACAACTATCCCACACTAGCTCTCCTTTAAACTGTCCATTTGACTATTGAAAACGCTTCCACTCCTTAAACCAGAATCAAACGTGATTTTAATTTACCTGAATGTCAGGAGATAAGGAGTTAAAAATACAATATTCCTAAATTTATCAGTCATTAAAACTTTAACTGTTTGGAGATTATGATTACTCCTCTCTTACCTGTTTTTTGAGAGCAAAAGATAAATTTCACACATGAAACATTCCCTCCCCACACGCAAAGGAAAGGAACAATTCTTATCATCCACGAGGGGAGCAGAGGCTGAGAAATAAGAGCAAGTGTTATTTGGCTTTAACCCCACCTTCACTGTCGTTTCTCTGCCCAGCTAACTACACCCTCCTTGAGCCCCCGGGCCTTGTTCTGTCTCCACAATGTTCTTCTCTGGGCAAATCAGTGTCTGTGTCCAGCTGCGCCTCTGGGTCTTCACTTGCGTGCTAGGACTGTCGGGTCTTTCTGAAGAACCCATGTGCAGAGAGAAAGTTTGTTTCTCCACAGAAGCACACAACAGCAGAACAGAAAGCAAGACGCGCAGTTAGGAGATTCCCATGAGGCACTAGTTGGGACGAATTTTAAAAGTATCTAAGGAAACGGAGGATAAAAACGCAGGAGGACCAAGGAAGGGGATGATGACCCGGACTGTACCTTCCACTCACTCCGGTCTCATCTCTGTGTCTGTTCTCATGGGCTTCTTCAGTGACTGCTGTTCTCTACTTTTGTTGACACGTATGGGGAGAAGCACGACCATCATCAATCCAGACCCAACATTTCCACACTACAGATCTACAGATGATTTTGCTCTCTCTCTCTCTCTCTCTCTCTCCCTCTCTCTCTCTCTCTCTCTCTCTCTCCTCCTCTCTCTCTCTCTCTCTCTCTCTCTCTCTCTCTCCCTCCCTCCCTCCCTCCCTCCCTCCCTCCCTCCCTCTCCCTCCCTCCCTCCCTCCCTCCCTCCCTCCCTCCCTCTCTCTCTCTCTCTCCCTCCCTCCCTCCCTCCCTCCCTCCCTCCCTCCCTCTCTCTCTCTCTCCCTCCCTCCCTCCCTCCCTCCCTCTCTCCCCCCCCCCCACCAGATCTAGGGAAAGATGTTGCCTTGCCTAACTTGGACCAATCCAATGTTTTCTGTGGAACAAGGATCCAGCCCCTTAAAATGGATGGAACCTAGCATGCAGCTAGAAGCAGGCACTTCCCAGAAGATGTGAGATGGAGATGCATAGACTCAAGACTGTGCACAACACACACCAGAACATAGTCAAAAAGTCATAGCATGTGATGTCTTTGTGACATGGTGTCATGGTGTCACGGTGACAGGTTCCATGGTGAAATGCTTCCATGGAGATATGGTGAAATGGTGTCATGATGATGTAGTGCCATAATGTTATGGTGTCACAGTGATATCCATGGGTAATGTGGAGAAAATAAATAAAAAGGACACATAGATAAGACATATTTGAAATAAATGGCTTTCAGGAATGGAGATGATAGATAAAAGATGGAAGAATATGTCACAACTTGCAGCTATCACAAACCAAAACAAGAAAGGGTGTATATACTTAGGCATATGAGAGGAAATTCAGTGTCTAATTTTACAACTTAGTGATGATAATTTTAAATTGCCCCAAAAAACTCACTTGCACTTTTGTGGAAGATCATAACATATTCTAGGAAGATTTAAATTTAGTTTTTACAACTTCCAATTGAAAATTTAGTAAATTACCTTACATAATCATATCTTTTAATGTAGCAGAACACCAATGTTAAACTGATGTGTGTGTGTGGTTGGCCACTTGGGACTGGATAAGCATTTAGGATGTTTATCTCTGGGGCAGACTAATTCTCACCCCCTTGGCAGTTTTTGAAGGGTTGTTTTAAATCTCTTGATCTAGGGGTTAAAAATTAATTTCCATGTTCTATTCTGTTAGAAAGGTACTGGAAAAACTCAGACCCAATTCTACTTCATAATTTGCGATGTTATCCTGTAATCTACAAAATCAAATGTGTGCACAGATGAATCTTGGCTGATTCAGGGCAATGGGAACTTGTTTAGTCCTTAAATAAGCATCCAATCCCATGAATCGGAGGGAGGCTTACTTCCTTGAGGTCTCTGCTCTTTTTTGTTCAAAGATTTTCCATGTTCCTTTAGTTGTGTCCTCAGGTTCAGGATGTTTCTTCGGCTGTCCTCAACACATTAGTTGACACTGTAGTCACCCAACAGTTTGGGTGGGATGGGTATGAGACCCTACAGTTGATGAATCAAAACCATCTTATGCTTCTTGATAGACAGATCTCGGCATGAGCAATGAAGAGAAGGCATGCAGGATGGAGTATGAGTATTTATAGTCTAGTCTCAGAAGGGATATCCTATCTCTTCATCTGTGTAAATCTGAAGCACATGAATGCGTAGTGTCCACAGGGTGTAGAGAATGGAGTTACATCTCCCAAACTGGAGTTAAGGATAGTTTTATCCTGATATTTGGGTCCTAGGAGCCAAATCCTGGTCCTCTACAAGAGCAAGAAGTGCTCTTAACCATGGGTCTGTCTCTCTAGTCCCGTAGAATAATATTTTTACTGAGTGTGTTTGGGAATGTTGCAGTCAGTAGTTATATGACATGGCAGTCATTACTGTGTCCATGATAATGCTGTGGTGTGTATAAGCTCTTGCAGTCTCTTACTTTATAGGAATTGATGTGTCTCATAAACAACTGATTTATTCTAAAATCACACACCATGTGAACTCACACAATGCTTCTCTCTTTTCTCATCTAATACACGGTTCAAACACATGCCTGTGGCCAGCTTTAGTGTGTGGATACTAACTTGGATGTGCTGTGCCTTGGATGTGCTGATGTCCCAACTGTCCCCATGTCTTTCTCTTATTTTCTTGTCCTTAATTACTCTTCACTCAGATTTTCCTATCTATGTAGTCTCCCATAGTTTGTGTGATTTTGTAAGCTGCCCTGAATCCTTTTGTAGCAAAGAGCTGTGCTTTTCACAAAGTCTCACAAAATGCTCCGTACCACTTAGATGGCTGTGACCCTGTGTACAGCTTGGTGGTGAGTTCCATTGCACTGCCAGGTCACCGAGGATTACAATATTGAACAGCCCCTTACATCTTATGGAAATTCACCACAGCCTTTGGACTGCTGTGATTAAAAAATAATCACAACAAAGATTCAATACTCTGGATGCATTCTTAGCAGATCACTATTTTTCACCAACCCTGAAGCTAAGAACGTCAACAGAGACCATCTGAAACCTACAACAATGTCCTGACCAATGTACTTGGCAAATGCCTTGATTTATAACTATTTTGTTTTATAACTATAAAAATTCAGGAAATCATTTTCACATTAGGGATGCTACTCAGGACAACCTAAATCCAAGTCCACTGGCCAAGATCACTTAAATTTTGCTCATAAAAATTAAATTCTTATTCCATTTGAGGTAAAAGCTGTGTTTAGTATCAGTAGGTTCTGGATCTCACCACAGTGCCCCAATCCATGTTTATCACCAAAGTCGTTTGAGTGGGCATCAGGTTCCAGTGGACCATTGTGAGCAGCTTGGTGAATTCTTTCTGGGGTCCAGATTGCTCCTTTGATTTGGGAAGGGTCTGCTGGTTTACTCTGTGCTGGTTGTGGGGTATCCTTCTGCTTGTCAGAACAGTGGATCAGAGCACAATCCTATTTCTATTTTCAAAACACTTGTCATCCCTCCAATATCTAACCCTGAATCTTTCCTGTGGCATCTCCTGATTCCTGTGAACTTGTCCATCTTCATTTAGAGATTCCATGGTTGTTTGATCATAAAGACACTGAAGGTAAAAGGCACGTGTTCCTTCCAGCTTATCAGGGTAGTGAGTTAGATAAAAATTCTTTTCCAGTTTGATAGATGGCTATGAGACAGACTTCAAGTTACCTATTCTTTAGTGACGCCTGACACTCACAGTGGGAGAAACTGAGGTAGAAGGTCCAGTGCCAACTTGTAGAATAAAAAGGAAATCCCTTACTTCAGAGGAGGTGGGTTGCTGAGCACACAGTTTAGGAAAAGCACCAGGCAGAACGCAGAGTCATTGCTATGGAATCAAACCGAAATAATCTTGAAATGAGAAAGCAATATAAGTTATTGCAAACACTCCAAGAATTTATAGAATATTTCATAGCATTTCATAGGGTAAGAATAACTGTGGACAGAAGAGAAAAATAAAAAAACAACAAGGGAACCAGGATTTCAGTTTAAGGAGAGTGAGCCTGGGCACTCTTGGTTCATGAGAGTAGCTGCTTTATGGATCTGCTACCTTGGTTACTTTAGACCATACTGTGTTCTTGATTATCTTAACTTTAGATGTCATACTCCTAGTGTATGTCACCCTTATGTGTCATGTCAAGTAGGAAAAAAAAAGGAAATCAGAACTAGATCCTCATAGCAACTAATATTGATAGATTGGAAGAGTCTCTTCTTGGCTGCATCAATGATTTCGCTTCCCCTATAGACTGCTGTCCTGCTCGCATGTCACCTTTTCTTTCTAAGATTTTGTCTCTCAACTTTATTGTGCTGTTCATATTTTTGAGTTGGAGGAATTTACATATGTAGTGCATTGATGTGGGATGTCTTTCTGTACATTGTGAATATGTTTTATTACCATTGGTTAATAAAGAAACTGCTTTGGCCTATAACAAGGCAGGATAGAGTGAGACAGTTAATCCACACAGAGATACAGGGGAAGAAAGGCAGCGTCTGAGGAGACACTGCAAGCTACCTGAGAAGCAAGATGGGTAAAAGTCATCTACCACATAAAAATATATAGATTAATAGAAATAGGTTACTTTAAGATATGAGTTAACTAGCAATAAGCCTGAGCCATTGACCAAACAGTTTGTACCTAATATTAAGCCTCTGTGTGATAATTTTATAAGCAGCTTTGGGAGGGATGGAGAAAAGCCATCTGGCTACAGTGCTCTTAATGTATAGAGCATCTACGTCTTCTTAACATTTTCTCATTTTGTGTATTTGATGATATCAAATGATATCTTTGATGACAGCCAGTCTTGAAATTTACTAATGAAAGAGTAGAGATCCTGTTCTTCTAACAAGTATGGATTGTTTATATTACCATGTGAAGTTTATAATTAGGCATGAATTTCATCAAGATGGCATTGTCTATAGATTTGGAGAAGTTTGACTCAGGAATCTCATGCCTGCATGACACCACATCTTTTAACCTATGAACCTATGGTTACAGCTCCTTCCTTAATATCTCTAGTAGTGTTTCACAGTTTTTTAGACTAAACATAGTCATATTTTTGTTCAAGTTTATTATTAAGTATTTTATATTTTTAATGTGGGCATTCCAGACTCTATATTGTAATTTTTTTTCTGTATCAGTTTAGTATGACATTGCCAAGTTGATTAACAAAAATGTTTACTGTGGTTTTCGTCTGTTTCCTGTGTCCCCCTCTTTTTAAAAAGTTGATCACAGATCTCTACTATTTTCAGCTTCATTTCTATTTTCTATTTTAATGCAGACTACAAGCCATTTATTTGATTTTACTTTTATTTCATAGACTCTTATCCTCTGCATTTTGAGCAACTGCGCATCTCTGTTAATGGCTATCCATTGCAAGAAGAAGCTTTTCTGGTTAGAGATGAGAGATACGGTAATAGATGTGTATAAGGATGAGTCAGCAGGAGTCAGTTGAATATTGAGTCAATCTAACAAAATAATGGCAGCAGGATCTCCCCCAGGGCTCACAACCTTCCCAGCTACAGTTTTTGGCCAAGTAACGGTGCCTGGTATGGGAACTTGTGGAGAGGGCCTTAAGTCCAATCGTGAAGTGGTTGGTGGCTTCTCTGACATCTATGCCACTACTGTAACAGTGGCCCTGTCTTGGCAGGCTGATCACCGATGGAAAGGCTTACTGTCCCTTTTCCTTCCCTAGCAATATGAAAACTAGCTAGTATGTATGAAATTTCCAAGTGAGAGTGCTGACTTGCTTTGTGTCCCACAACTCAAGTGTGTTATGTCTTTAGCAAAGTTAATTGAATTCTGGAGCACAACCAGGTGCAATGCAAACCATTGGTTTCAAGTCTTCTCACATAAGCAATCAAAGCTATGTTTCACCAGAATTACTACACTGCCACCTAAAATACTTTATAAACATACTACTTAGATTCTTCTCTGACTTGGAATAATTTATCAATGATTGATAATTCACAAATGTGGTGATTTCTTTTTGATATATTTTTATTTATTTTTAATTTCCCTTTTTCCTTGAAAATATAGTTCACAGTATTTCAATCCTTAAATAAAATTGAATCTTTTCACTTTTTTAGATAGATTTTTTCTGTGTTGTATTGCCTTGGCTACTCTGGATCTCACTTTGTAGACCAGGCTGACATCAAATTCTTTTTGTCTCTGCCTCCAGAGTGTGGGGATTAAAGGCATGCACCACCACTACCCAATCCTTTTTGTTTTTTTATATTAACTGCATAATGTTTGGCCTATGGCTTAGACATATTGCTAGCTAGCTCCTTCATCTTAATGTATCTGTTCTGCCATGTGGCCCGTGGCTTACCTGTGTTCCTTATATGTTGCTTCTTTGTGCATCTGTCTCTGACTCTGCTGTCCTCCTACCTATGCTCCTGTCTCTGGCTATGGTGTTTGCCAAGGGCCAAAACAGCTCCTTTATTTAAAGATTGGTATTGACAGCATCCAGAAAGACACTCCCACATCAGTGCCTTGTTCTACATCCTGACTTTTGTTTTTCTGTACAGTTTTAACGATACAGAAGAAGGACTAATAGGCTGTCCAACTGCAATAATAGGTTTGCCTGCTTCCCTAGGGTTTTGCTAGTTACTATGGCATTTAGTTTGAAGTTCTATTATAGTGCATGGACTTTTAAACATGACTTACTCCCACGAAGTACATCCCTTCACCTCGGGCAATGCTTCTGCTGAAGTGAACACTCAACATTAGTGCCACTATCTTCTTACAGCTCTTGTATGGTTACTGGATTTGCAGACCTTTCCTCCATTCCTTTGCTTATTACCTGCCTGTGCCTTTGTATTTGGAAACAGTTTCTTGAAAATACCCTGTGTGCCTTTTGGTTGGCTGTTCAGAACTTTTGTTTTATGCCCTCATTTACACTGTTATGTGTTGTTTGTTTCTGGATTGGCCCATCTAAATCTTTTCCATTTCTCTTATTTAATCTCATTTTGATTTAAGTATTCTTTTCTTATTTTGACTTACATCATTGTTTTATTTATTTAACAATTTATGTAGAATGTACGACATACATTCTTCAGCCACTATCACATTCTGCTTCATATATGATATGTACATTTCTATATTTCCTCTAATTTCATGTGTGTGTCACATACCTACTTTTATACATTACAAATTCTGTAACATAATCTATTATGGCTCAAATAGTTAATTGATTCTTTTCTTTTCCCTTTGACAGTTTCAACATTCATATGACGACTCTGGTCATTTATATTCTTTTATCCCCTTCTCCTCTTGTTGAAGCCCTTCTTCCCCACAGCCCCTTCCTACTTCCCCAGTTTTTGAATGTGTGTTGCCCACTGAGTGTAACTGGGGTTACCAGTGTGAGCATGCACAGACGGCTATTGCTGAACCTTCAATGGGTACATCACTGAAGACAGCAGTCACCTGAATTTTAAGGAATAATGAAAGTAGAAGAATGTATCATGCTCTTTATTTCATGCAAATTTGAGGCTCCACTTGCTATAATTTGTTTTTAGCTTGGATAAATTTATTTAATACTTCTTGGTGTGCTGGTCATCACATTAGCCATGTGGAAATGTCTTTACCTTTACTTGTGAAGACAAATTTAATTTGTTATAATTATTATTTAATGGTGCAGCTAGGCCTAGTGGCATCAGCCTATTAGCCCAGCTACTTGGGAGGTTGAGACATTAGGGATACAAGGCCAAGGTAAGAAAATGTGACCCTATCTGAACTAAGAATTACAAAGTGCCTAGGGATGCGGTTTCATTTGGAAGCTTGCTGGCATGTGCACAACCCTGGGTTCATTTTTTCACTATTTCCTCCCCGCCACAAAAAAGCTTCTCTCTTGGTATTTTAAAGCTATTATCTGTTATTGTCTGGCTTGCATTGTTTCTGATGAGAATTCAGTGGCTTTTCTATTGCTACTTTGCTGTATGCAATGTGTCTTTGTCTTCTGGGTGCTTTGAAGATTTTATTTTTTATTTGGTGTAGAGCAGTGGTGCTGAGATACGCCTAGATGTGGTTTTCATTGTTTTGTGTCTCATTTCTCCATCACAGTCCAAATTAGATGCTGAGATTTTCAAAACAAAGATTTTTAAATGTCTTTTTTTTTCTCCTCATGAGGAAATGAATGGATGTACTTAGGGACGTTAATTTATCTAGTGTTGGACAATGTTCTCTCTGTGTTGAAATTTTCCTTATGCTTGGGGATTTTCTAAAAATATTATTTCCTTCATCTTTTTATTTATTTTACTACCAGGACACCTCTTCTCTGTCTTGGAGCTCTGTTCCACACAGGTTAGATTTCATGATTATTCTGCATGCTACTGAGGCACTGGTCCATTATTTTCTTGTTTTTTTTTTTTTTTCCACTTGATTTTGTTCTGTTTGGACAGTTTCTATTTAGCTTCTTGCAGTATCCAAAAGTGCTAGTAGGCCAGTTTTAACAACTTTTTAATTTTATATGGCATACTTTGTAGTGCTATGGTTTTTGCTTGATCCCCTGTCTTATTTACTTTTATTTGCTGTAATCCCATGTCTGCCAACTTATTTCTGCTGTCAAATCCCTGGCTGTGGACTTTACCCTACGACATACCATGTGTATCCTCTGTTTTTATTGCTGATTTTTCTAGTTTGTATATACAGACAGAAGACACAGACAGACAGACAGACAGACAGACAGACAGACAGACACACACACACACACACACACACACACACACACACACACACACACACACAGATTTTCATTTTTATGTGTAGCAATGGGATGCTACACTTCTGAGATCCTGGGTTTGTTTTCTTTAGGCAGAGTTTTCCTGTCCTGGGAGCTACTTCCAAGTTACCACACAGAGGCTTATATTAATTGTAAATGCTTGGCTGATAGCTCAGGCTTATAACTTACTAGATATTCCTTATTCGTGCTCTGCCACATGGTGGCTCCTTTGCATGTTAATCTGCTCCCTTTTCATCTGGCTGGTGATTCCTTTTCTCATCACAGAATCTGAGTTTGGCTTCCTCCCTAACTTTATCCTGCTCAGCTATTGGCTAGTCCACTTGTTTATTAAACCAATCGTAGTGACATATATTCAAACAGTGTATAGAAGGATTATTTCACAGCAGGATTTTGTGAATAGAAATTGATTTATTGATGGCTCAGCTGAAGTTTGGTTTCTGGTTTTGTTGAGATAGGTCTAAAATTTTTTTACACCAGGGCTAGAATTGCCCTTCTCTGGACCCTCAGTTCTGAGTTTTTTTTTTTTTTTTTTACTCTACTGGACTTTTGCATTTTCTGATGCTTCTATTTTGTCGTGGTTCTGAAGATGCTACTGGTCACTGTACCTCTCAAAGATTTGCAGAAGCACACATGGGCATGCAAACAGAGACTCAAAGACATACATGCAGATTCTGTAGGCTCCTCTGATGAGTTACCTTAGATCTGCAACACAAACTGTAAATACCAGCTGATGCAGTAGTCCCAAATTCCAGTCTCTGCTGCATGTAGCCAGCCTGTCTTCTACTTCCTGTTTAGGTTCCTTGATCTGGGAAGTATGCTCCATGAATAAACTAGATTAACCATGCTGGTTGCCTGTGTTATTTCTATGTCTCACAAGGGCCACCATCTAGAGCTGTGTGTTGGCTGTTACTTGGAAACTGCATATTTTATCCAACTTCAGCTACAATTAGTGAAGGGAGACAGATTAGTATCCACTCCTTTCACCATGGACAAGACCAGAAGCCAGGATTTCTTGTCTGGTAAATGCATTTGAAGACATTAGTTACTTGGTGATTGACCTGTGTCTTCTAATATCAAAAACATGTTGGTAGTGGGATACAGGAATTATTGAGGGAGATCTGGAGGTGTAGCTTTGGGGTCTCAGGACCCTAGAGGGGGTGTGGCCAGCCCCTATTGAGGGGCCCATTGCATGCTGCCTGCCCTTCCTGTTTGTTCCTGTGTTCTTAAGGAGAAGATTGGCACCATCACTGAGTGGGACTGTTCAATTCTCCAAGAATTGTCTTAAGATTCAATTTTGTATTAGTGAATATTTATATAAACCCCTTAATAAATATTAGTCCTTTGCATAATCAATTGCCAGTGAATAATTTCTATAATACATGTTTATTGGTTCATTTATTTTGTTAAGCTTTTTATTAAATACCTTACATAGATTTTAAATATAATCTTGCAAATGAACTGCTAATGTACTGGCATTTCTCTGAATTCCATTATCTATATGATGAAAATGAAATTTTAAGTGTACAAAATCCTTGCCCAAGAACTCCTATCAGATGAATTTGGTAGATACAAGAATTGGACTCAGATACTCAACCCCTGAGTCACAGGCTTGAGGAGCCGTGCTTGGGCTGGAGAGAGGCTCAGAGGGAAGGAGCCCACTCTACTCTCGGTGAGGACCTGAGCTAGGTTCTCAGCACCCACATGACATGGCTTATAACCACCTATAGCTCTAGCTCCAGGCGATCTGACACTTCTGGCCTCATGTGCACATACCCTCACACAGGTGTGCACAATATACATAATTAGAAATAAAGACGAAATTTCTTTTTAAAAAGGAGCTGTGATTGATTATTCTGTACCTAAGTGAACTTCTTTTGTAATTAATGGTTTCCTCCCAAGAAATATAGTTTATTTGCCTTCCATAATGGGAAGTGAAGTCACACTCATGGATGTTGAAATCCTGGTAGAGTTAATAGCTCTAGAAGAGACTTATTCTAGTCAAAGATAGAGAAGCTACACGTGTCTGTTGGTAAGATAACATTGACTCTTCTAACTGGGATAGGAAAGAAGAAAGACCTGTATGTCTACTATTTGTCAACTCTGTTTTCAAGTTAGCAAACTTCATCTGCTATAGCAGCTTTAGCTTCACAGCACAGATGAGTATGTTTTTATACTCCCCTTTAACCTAATCCATGTGACCTCCTCTGCCCTCAATATGGTAGCTCCCAGGTGGTACGGATGTTGTGATTAGTGAGCCATGATTGGCAACAGAGTCCATAGCCTACATTTTCAACAATGTAGACTATAGAACAAATCACAGTGTTTAATGCCTTATGTACACCTCTTATGAATTTTGTAAAACAGATGACATGTTCACCACTCTAGTATATTTTCTAAGTTAGCAAAGACTACAAAACCAAGTTCCTCTGTACCTATGTTTGCCACAGATTTTTTCCTCTCTTTATGCTGAGAGCATTATAGAAACTTGCTTATTGAATAAAATAGTCATACCAACAATGGTGGATTTTTAATTAAGGCTTTTAGAAGAAGACCAAGGGAGTTTTGTGAGAACATGATTAAATATTAGACAGGTTCTAGGCGAGAGAGGCTGTTGTTAGTAACATGTCCTCTGGCTCCTGGAAACTTTCCTGTTCATTACAGGGAGGAAGCTAACAAAGTGGCTTTTCGTTTTTTCACTGCCAAGCCCAATACTTTCTCATTTTTTGTGATGCTATTTTAAGTGTCTTTCCCAAAGTTTGCTCCACTATATTTTCCTTCCCGATGATATTACCAGTTAGCTTCACACTTCTACACTGAAACATTAGAATTTATTATGCTTCTCTTTTCTCCCTTCCTTTCTTCCGGTACCTCCTCTTCTTCATCTCTCCCTTCTTGACTTCACACTCGTCCTCCTTCACACTCGTCCTCCTGACTCAGCCTCTCACGTGATTCATCTTGCTCAGTTTTCTTCCTTCACAAACAGTTGTTAACCGAGGCCTGCAGGATCTGTCTCTGGTCAGTCTCTTATTTCCCTCCCATCTGCCACTGCCTCACTTCAAGCACCGCCATAGGCAGACAGACAGCCTCGCTAGCCATCTCTTCCTATTCCAGCTTATCTTTGAAAATACTGTTGGCATGAAGCCATTTGAGGATGGGATGAACTCTTATCTGGAATTCCACATAACTTACTTGCCCATATTGGAACAATTTTTTCAGAGGTCTGAGGCTGTTATTATTTCTTTTTTTGAATTATCATCATGCCTGCAATCTGATGGGCTCACCTTCCTCACCTCCACTCTGCCTCGTGGGAAGGAAAAAAATCTGGAAAGGAAGAGAAACCTTTTGCCTTTACAGACAGAAGCCACAAGTAGTGCCCGTTGACTCTCTAATCCCACAGTTGAGTCTGTGGAAGGTGCTGTGAAATAAAGTCTTTCCAGTCATAACTACAGTCCACAGAAAAACCGTTCTACCAAAAAAAAAAAAAAAAGGATGAGAAATGTCATCAAACACAAATATTTTCCACAGTGTGTACATTAGTGTCCAGACTCTTATCTAAATTAGACGCCATTATTCATCTGGTTGGGATGGCAGAAAATTTAACCTTACTCATTCTTAGTACCCACTGTCCTGGTTAGGACTACAACGGAATTTAGGGTTTACATAGCACCAATGTCTGGGGAGTTTGCTTGATACTCCGGACACAGACTAAGACCAGCAAAGCTGGAGCTCCCACTCTGGGGGTCCATCATCTCAGGAAAGCTGTCTCACTTATCCATCTGATGCTTCCAAACTTCCAGCCTCACTTCATTTCTCAGTCCTGAAAGGAAATTCTCTTAGTCTGGGAAATAGATTTCTCTCCTTTCCTGCCACTCTCTACAAAGCACTGACACAAAATCTTTACTTTGAAAATAAAAGCCACCTGAAAAGGTGAAGCCCCACTTCAGAGCTTCTGTGAGTGGAGGTGGCCCACTTACCTCCGTGGGTAGGAAAAGCACCCACGGAAGGATTGAGAGCATCAGGAGAGTGGAATCACTTCTTAAGAGCACCTTGGACCACAACCCTTCAGTGACTACAATTCTCCACTGTTTCCCACCCATTGTCCTAACACTTTGACATCCCAACAAATAGCTGGAACCTCCTTTGTCCAATGTAACTAGTCAGAGGGAGGCACATCTTTTGGAATATGGGTTCCACAGCTCCATCTCCCATCAAGATAAGAACTTCTTATTATGCCTCAAAGCATTGTGTGTGTGTGTATGTGTGTGTGTGTGTGTGTGTGTGTGTGTGTGTGTATGTGTGTGTGTGTGCAAGCTTTCACTTCTTCCTGGTTCATATCTCTCTTTGGCCCATTTTCTAATCTTTCATCATAAAAACTCATTTGCGTGTTTAAAGTGTGTTTGTGATGCTATTTGATCCTGGAAGCATCCCCAACAGCCACCATGCACCTTGGAGCACTTTTTTTAAAGCCTACACTATGCTTATATAAAATGAAGATCTCAGAAACAGAGCCTGCTTCCAGCCTCCACTTTGCTATCATCTTTCTGAGGACGTTTATTCCAGCCCCGAGGGCCACCATCTTAGGGCAAGATGATGCCTTATTCTCCACTGCAGTCTTGTCTAACAACATGTGTGGTTAATGAGAATGGCTCAAAGATGCTCTTCACCCTCCCAAGGCTGCGGAAATAAACCACCAAAAGCTGGTGACATCCCATGGATTTCCTCTGCTCAGGATGCCCGAGGTTGGAAATCAAAGCTTCCTCATGGCTCAGAGTATTGCTTTGTGGCCGCACACCACCCTGCTCTCTTCACGTGAGTCCCTCCTCTCCTCAATTCCGTCTCTTGCACTGAAAACCCACCAAGAGAAGGTAGAATGGCTTTATGTCAAGGTGGAGAGAATTCGTTTGGCAAAGGATTAGTATCCAGAACACACAAAAGAAAGAGGAGTCAAGAAAACATGGTTTAATTTAAAAGTAGGCTGGTGATCTCACCAGAGTTCTCAACAGAAGAAACAAAGATGGCCATGAAATTCCTCAAAAAGTGCTCGGCATCCTTATCAATTAGAATATGCAAATTAAAACAACTTGGAGATTTCATCTCAACCTAAGCAAAGGTCACCAGATTGATAAAAATTGATAACAAATGCTTGTGAGGTTGTAGAGAAACTGGTGGGAATTGAGGATTTGTGAAGGCATTATGGAAAATTGCTAAAAAATGAAAAATAATTCTATATTTAAACCACTTATTGGCATATGTCCAAAGGACTGGACATCCTACTCCACGGATATTCATTTAGCCATGTTCTTACCTCTCTATCCACAACAGCTAGGAGATAGAAGCAATTTAAATGATTTTTAAAACTGAATCCACAACAGCTAGGAGATAGAAGCAATTTAAATGATTTTTAAAACTGAAAACATAAATACAAAATATAAACTCTGCAAACAAATGCTTGTTGTTACAAAGGCAGGAAGGTAAGAACTATCACATTATAACTTCTGTGTTGAATTTTTTTCTAAATAAATTTACTTGCAGATAACACCTCATGCTTGTGGCTTTGTAAGTAATAGCAGGGTTCTGTTGTGCTAGACAATCACGGTTCCAAAATAAAAGTTGTTATAACAGGAACAAAATCTCTAGGCTATGACTTTCTTTTTAAACATGATTTTATCTTAAAAAGCCTTATTTATTTTCCATATACAAATATACACACACACATGTTTTGTCTGCATGTATGTATGCACACCACATGCATGCCTGGTGCTTGTAGAGGTTAGGAGGTGGTGCTGAATCTCCTGGAACTGAGGTATTGCTAGTTGTGAGCTGCCTGGGAACTGAACCCAGGTCCTCTGCAAGTGCAACAATGTTCATTTTTTCCTTTTAGTTTCTTTCTTTTTTAAAAAATTTGTTTATTTATTTTACATCTTTATCCTGGTTTTTTTCTCCTCCTCTCCTCCAAGTTCTTCCCCCATCTCACCTCTTTAGCACCCCCCCACGACTTATTCTCTGTTTCTAGTCAGAAAAGGATAGGCAAGTCTCCCATGAGGATCAACTAAACATGGCGGATCAAGTTGCAGTAAGACCAAGCACCTCCCACGTATTAAGGCTGGGCAAGGAGACCCGGCATGAGAAGTAGGGTCTCAAAAGCCAGTAAAAGAGTCAGATGCAGCCCCTGCTTCCACTGTTAGGAGCCCCAGAGAAGACTAAGCTACAAAACTGTAGCAGAGGGCCTGGGTCGGTCCCATGCAGGCTCCTTGGTTGTTGGTTCAGACTCTATGAGCCCCTATGAGCCCAGGTTAGTTGATTCTGTGGGTTTTCTTGTGATGTCTTTGACCCCTCTGTCTCTTATAATTCATCATCTTCCTCTTCATCAGGATTTTTCAAGTTCTACGTAATGTTTGGCTGTGGGTTTCTGCATCTATTTCCATCAACAGCTGATTGTAGCCTCTCTGATGATGACTAATCAGCTAGACACCCTCTATGCTATAGCAGAATATCCTTAGGCATCATTATATTGTTATTTTTTCTCTCAAGTCATGTTTGGCTCTATCCTAGGCCTATGAACTGTCCTTCCTTTGGGTCCTGTACCCCCAGACCATGTCAGGAGTGGGTTCACTCTCATAGAATGGATCTCAAGCTGGACCAGTCATGGCTGCTCACAATCTCTGCGCGTCCCATAAGCAGAACAGACTGTAGGTTGAAGGTTATGTGATTGGATTGATTCACAGTCCCTCCAGTGGGAGTCTTTCTGGGTCCTAGGATCCGGCCAGTTCAGGCTGCATATTCCCTATTACTAGGAGTTAGCTGGGGTCATCCTTGTAGATTCTTGGGAGTTTCCCTCGTGCCAGTTTTCTCCATGATCCTGAAATACCTCCCATTTTTCCAGTCTCTTTCAGTACTGTGCCCCCCTCCCTCCCCCCTTGCTGTCACTCCTGTTGGTTTAAGAAAAAGTTGATTGGCCAATAACTAGGAAGAAAGTAGAAGTGAGATGACCAGACCAGGAGAATTCTGGGAAAAGAAAAAGTAGAGATGCAGTTATCAGCCAAGTGCAGAGAAAGAAAGATAATGCTTGACTGAGAAAAGGTACCAAGCCACATGGCAACATAAATAAGGATTGTGGGTTAATTTCAGTGTAAGAACTAGTTACTAATACGCTTGAGCTACTGGTCCAGCATTTACTATAATATTAAGCCTTGAGTCAATTATTTGGGAAGTGGCTGCTGGGTATTTGGGAGTTATTGGTGGCACAGAAACTTTTGACACCATCCTACCGGATCCCTCATGTTCCCAACCCCACCTGCTCCCAGTCCACCCATGAGATCTCTTCTATTTTCCCTTCCCAAGGAGATTAGAGTGTCTCTGTTTGAGCCCAATAATGCTTAGCCTCTCTGGGTCTGAATTGTAGCATGGTTTTCTTTTACTTTATAGCTAATCTCCACTTATAAGTGAATACATTCCGTGTTTGTCTTTCTGGGTTTATGATACTTCACCCTGGATGATTTTTTTCTAGTTCCTTTAATTTGTCTTCAAATTTAATGATATTAATATTTTTAACAGCTGAGTAATACTCCATTATAATACTTTCTTTATTCATTCTTCAGTTGATGGTCATCTAAATTGTTTCTAGGTTCTGGTTATTATGAATAAAGCTGCAATGAACATAGTTGAGCAAGTGTCCTTGTGGTATGAGTATTTTGGGGAGTATATGCTCAAGAGTGAGTCTTGAAGTAGATCAATTCCAATTTTCTAAGAGACTGCCATATTGATTTCTAACTAACAATGGTCCCACTAGCAATGGAGGAGTGTTCCCCTTGCTCCACATCCTCTCCAGCGTAGGCTGTCACTTGTGGTTTTTATCTTAGCCATTCTGACTGGTATATGATGGAATCTCAGAATTGTTTTGATTTGTATTTCTCTGATGGCTGAGGATGAAACAATGCTCTTGACTGCTGAAGCATATATAAGTATTATTTTTTTCCAGTTTAAGTGGATAGTTTTATATTTGCCCTCATTTCTTTCTTCTGGAATGGGAAAGGCCATACACATGGAAGAAGAATTCTCACATGACTTCTTTCTGTAAAGATCATCATTCTGGGTTCCTTAAAAAGAGGTCCACCTTAAGAGCCCGAGGTGGTCTGGGACAGCTGCCTCTTCTTGTGGAGAGTTATATTTGTATATTTGTACAAGCAGAACAGGTTGGGAAGTCACAGACAGAGAAAATATAATAAAAAGGGCCAGATTTATTTTCTGTTTGGTTTCAATATAGTAATTTTCTTCTTTCCTCTTTCAATATGACCAAGAGATTTAATTTGAGCTATGCCACAGGAATGTGGTTTCCAGGAGGAAAAATGTTCAAATACCCATCTCCCTGCCCCTCACTGTAATAAGAATAATGTTCTATAGTGTGTATGGAAACACTTTTGGGTGTACTTTTCTTACACTGACATTTGTCTCCTTTGTTATGCAAAAGAATAAATAAAGATATTTTTAAATTTAAGTATGTCTTCCCTAAGAGAATTTCAAGCAAACTACAATATTCTTTTGATATATTATGGAAAAATAGAACCACTTAATTTTGTTATAAAAATAAATTTAATATGTGCATATCATTTTGCCAAATCCAATATTTGATTTTTCAATATAATTTCTCCTGAAATATTTTTTTAAACATTTCTGAGAAACTCACAGTCTTTACAAATAGAAAATTTAATGCAGGAACACCTAGCTTTCTTCTGTAGAGATGGGAATCCCGGGGTGGATGGACACTGTAGCCTGCCCCCAGCTAGGCCACAAGATGGAGAAAGACTCACAAGATGGCCACAGGAGTATCCCCATGTGTTCCTTCCTTTTATGCCCCTACCCTTGCACGGAGCTTCACAACAGTCCCTTCTCATTATACTCTGTCTTGCTCTTCTGAACCTGCCATGTTTCTTCTATCAGCCCAAGAGTCACAGCCAGAATGTTGTCACTTCTTACCTCACTGATCTGGTGGAAGAAATTCGTCCAGCACTGATGGGACTTTTTTCTAGTTACCTGTCAACCTTCCCCCATTCTGGTTTTGGTCTCAGAAATTGTAGAAGAGGCAAAAATCTGTGCTTCTTTTTCTCCCCCACCCCATCATTCTCATTCTATATTCATGAGATAGGGTCAGTAAAGCCTGCTCACTTGGGGCTCACCTTCCACCCCTGAGAGGCTTTACTTCACTTCTGTATTTTTCCTCTAAAAGTCTGGGTCTAGTTAAATGCCCCAGAACGACATGTGCCGGATCTGTGGTGTCAGTTGCTTGTGCTTCTTTTTACCGTCACCTGTGTGTTAGACTGAAGTCCCTGGCTGCAGAGGGTGGTCTCATTAGTCCTGGGGCCATCGTACCTGCCTTTTGATACTCCTGGGAGGGAAGGCTGAACCTCCAAATATCTGTGCTCTCCCCCATCCCCTATGGCCAGCTTCTACCTATTCCCAGGGATGAGAGTTCTGATACACAGAACATTTTGCTCCAGGAGGACCCTGATGAAATGGAAAGTCAAAGTTCTGTTGTTTCACTGACCATGTAGTCATGTTAAAATGGGTTGCAGTGATTCTTATGAATGTACGAGCGTGCAATAATTATGAGCTGTTCTCAGTTCTGTTGTCCTCAATGTCAATTCTGCAAAGATCCCTCATGCCCTTCCATCTGAAGCCGGGACCTTGTATATTCTCCATAGGCTCCTCATCTTCATTCAAGAAAGACTTCTGCAACAATCAGAAATGAGCTTCAGCCACGGAGAGCTTCGGAGTCCTGGTGGACCTGGGATACAGGTCTATCAGATGTTCAGGTTACAGCAATAGCAGATAACAATGGTGGCCATTTACTAAACTCCTCCCTTTCAAGAACGGTCCACATATTTACTCAGTCTGCAGCAGCATGGTTCAATTGGCTAGGCATGATGTGGTCTCTGCTTTCACTATCATCCTTCAGGTCTGAACTTCCTGTCTATTTCCCTAGACTCCTCCAGCCTCCAACTGTACTTCACTTCTCCTTTAAAAACTCTACTGCTCTGTTTTAAGTTATATATGATTTCTATTACAATTGTTATTTTGAGTTACCATCATGATGTTTAAAGTGTTTGCTCATTCATTCATTCATTTCTATCTGAATTGGAACTGAAAATCAGGTGCTAATTAAGCAATGTTGTATATGGAAATATATAGATTAAACTGTTAGAAAAACCTTACAGTAATTTCAGTAGGGCAAAAAAGCAGCACAGATGCACTGGATGCATGTGTATAATTCTGTGCTGAATAAGAAAAACCATATGAGAAATGATCGGACCTAGAATAATTCAGACAAAGGAACAATTCCTCTACCTTGAATGGTGTGTAAAAAGGGGAATGATTTCTTTTCACGAGGATTGCGTTTTGGAAGTATGGAGAAGAGTGTTCTGACCTAGACACAACATAGTTTAGGGCGAGCACCATCAAGCTGTTGACTGCAATGTGGGGTTAGTACTTTGAAGAGAGCTGTGGGATTAGAGTATAACGGAGGCCCTCACATAGCTACATACCTCTACCATTGGGTAAAAGGAAGATCGCGGAAGGTCTTAAATGGATAGAAACTGAGCCAGATTCCACATGTGTCCTCTTGATTGATAACAAATCTATCAGAGTTTTAAATCAGGTTTCTAATTTCATTTCCAATAGTAGACCTTTGTTTCAGAGCAAGTCTACTGGTGTGAGGGTAATATTATAGAAAGTGATGTATTCAATTTGCTTGGGAGATTTTTTTTCTGCCTTGGTAGAAATTGTGAGTAGGCAACGAGAATCTACTCTAGAACCAGAAGGTCTATACCTTTGAGTATCCACTCTATAGGGGTTAGACTGAGAGTCCAAGAGGTTCAGTTCCAAGTCTCAGAGCTAGGGACCTGTCTTAGTCGGTGTTCTCTTGCTGTGAAGAGACAGCATGACCTCAACAACTCTTGTAAAGAAAAGCATTTAATTGGGCCTGGCTTATAGTTTCACAGGTTTAGTCCATTGTCATCACTGCAGGACATGGTGGCATGCAGGCAGAAGGGGCACCAGAGAAGTTGAGAGATTTACATCTGGATCTACAGGCAGCAGGAAGAGAGCTCCTGGGCCTGGCTTTAGCTTATGAGCTCCAAAGCCCACTCCCAATGATACATACCCTCCAAGAAAGCCACACATACTCCAACAAAGCCATACCCCTAATTCTTCTCAAGTAGTGCCACTCCCCAGTGACCACACTTTTAAATATATGAATCTATGAGAACCATTTCTAGTCAAACCACTGCTGGGCCCTGTAGCTCCAGGCTTTAGCAGTCGTGGACATAAGACTCCAGGCACTAGGTTGGAAGCTCATCATTCTGAGCTTCAGTGAACTAGTGAGTCCAGAACTCAGTGGCCCTTGTGATCCTTAGTAGCAGTGGGTGGGCAACAGTAGCAAGAAGAACCTTTAGTGTAAGAACCCCGGGACATGCTTCTAATGGTGGGACCTACTGCTCTGCAATGATGGATATTTCAGTACTTGGCTTAGCATCTCAGACCCCCTGGCCCTCAACAGTGGCTTGTACTACAGTTCTCAGAACCAAAGTATCTAAGATTCCTGGTACTTAAGGACTACCAAACCCTTAAAGCTCTCTCAGGGCCCATAGCCTACAAGTTTTCCGTAGGGCCAGCTCCTTGAGACTCTCTGAGGGCCATAGCCTACAGGTTCTCCTCAGGGCTAACTTCCTGGAACTCTCAGGGACCATGACTTACAGGTTATCTTCAGGGCCATCTCCTTGAAGCTCTCTCAGGGCTCACAGCCTACATGTCTCCTCAGGGCCAGCTTCCTGGAGCTCTCAGGGGCCATGACTTACAGGTTCTCCTCAGGGCCAGCTTCCTGGAGCTCTCAGGGGCCACGACTTACAGATTCTCCTCAGGGCCAGCTTCCTGGAGCTCTCAGGGGGCACGAATTACAGGTTTCCCTTCTTAGGTCTCTCATCTCTGTATCCTCACTGCTTCTGCTCCTTAGTTCTCTGGAATTTTTTCAGCTGCCCTCTCATCCCTCCAGCCACTGTTGCTGCTGCCGCTGTTGCTTTGACAACCATCCTGCTGCTTCATCATCATCCTCTCTTCATGTTATCCCCTCACTCTGCTACTGAAAAGATACAACACAGGCAATAAATCATCTGAGAGAAAACTTTTTATGCCTAGTGCAACATTAGGAGCATTACAGGATGAAGTCTTCTGGTTGCTCGTGGTTAAAAAGTCATCAAGAGTTTTATCCAGTCATGAACCCAATGAGCTACAATGAGGTAAGATATGCCCATGGGCACAATAGTGGGATAAATATTGCAGGGGCATCCAGTTTATTTTTATGGATTTAAGGCCCACTAGATAGGAAAAATGAATGCTTGATACTGTGAATCTGGCTAAGAACCCATGATTGGGCAGTTCACAGGACCCAAGGTAAACCTACCACTAGTGTCCTTTTCAATGGCCAGTGTACCAAACTGCCCTCCAGATTCATCTCTCTTCATAGAGCCATATACATCACACTGCAGAAGAGAAGTTTCCTTTTTATGCAGTTGGTGATGGTTAATGCAGGAACTCACAAACTGGTCAAATTGCAGAGAATAAGTCAGTGGCACGCTCAGCCACAATGGGACAGCTAGATATACACACACACTCTCCACAAGGCTCAAGGAACATTATAGAAAACAAGGAGAAAGAGAAGTTGGGAAGGACCACACTGAAACAGTGACATCTGGACATGATAAAGCCACTGTATTCAGGAAGTCACAGATGCTGTGGTTGCCTACAGAAGACTGTATACAAGATCAAGCTAGTTAACATTCCAACATGGAGAGTGATGTGGGGTTCAGGAGGCCCCACCTTAACTGAGGAACTATTGGTAAGCGATAGTATCTAAAAGAAGGAGTTTTCTATAATGCTGTAGTCTCTGATAGGTTGACCTCTTCCCTGTGAGAGGTTCCGCATCTATGAGGGTTATGGGCAGCAAAGACAATTATGTGGATTATAAAAAGAAAAAAATAAAAGCACACAAAGTTTAGAGGGGATGGGGTTGTGAATCTAAGCTAAATCACGAGGACTGGGGCTGATATGATTAAAGTATATTGTGTGCATGCATATAATTATTAAAGAAAGCAAAGCATCATACCTTTGTATAGCTAGCTATACAATGTCTCTTTTGTAGAGTTAATAGACTATCAAATATGTCTTTAGATAGCCTGTCCTGGTGGTATTTTCAGCAGCCACAAACCTTGCCCAGGACAGTATGGAGTTGTAAATTGGCAAGGGAATTTAAAGCAGGTTTTTGTTAGTGCACAGTACAAGTTAGACACATAAAGAGATTACCATGATTTTCATATTCATTTGTTTTTAATGCAACTTATGTAAAATAGCTGATGCATTAGCCAAACACCACTTCATAGCTATGAACAAATTCAAGCTGTTTCTCTGACATTCTGAATGTGTCTAAGCAAATACAACTTTTATTAAAAACATAATTTTAACTTTCACGAGAGAGAGAAAGACACACACACACACACACACACACACACACACACACACACACATGCACGTGTGTCCCTACATGCATGCAAATACACACCATGGCACACTTGGGAAAGTCAGACACTGTCAGCTCTCTTTTCACTGCTTCTGAGGACTGAACTAGGGTCCTTGGACTTAGTGATGAGCACCTTTACCCCTGAAGGATCTCACCAGCCCTATACTTTAGATTTTATAATATGCATTCAAAATGTAACGTTTGGAGAAAAATTCTCCTCTTAGTAAATGTGTGGGAAATCCTTTCTTAAAATGTTCTTTTTTCTTTTTCTATGGGTGTGATGCAGCTGTCTTATGTACACATTTTTAATGTTGTGAAAGAGTGATTGGTTAGAAGGATGTCTTCACAAAGCCAAACCAACAAAGCTTATGGTTGGGGAAAGGACTGAAGGGCCCAGAAAACCAGTAGTTCACATTCTGAACTCAGCGTAAGAATGGCTGGACAAACGTGCAGATTCTTCAAAGGCAAGAAAACAAGCAGGTGTTGAGAAGCCACTACTGTTTCCTCTGAGGACTCCCTCACTGGAGCTGTGTGCATCTTCCCGAGGCCAAGGCTGAAGAGATTAGTCCCCACAAACCAGTCTGTTTGTAGATAGCTCTTATGTTCACATGGGGGGAATCCTTTTCATTGCCGATTCTGTTGAGAAGTGAATAGTATTAAGGATGTTTAGTTGGTCTGTGGTCCTTGGTTCACTGTGTCCAGGGCTAGCATCAGCAGATATGTCCCAGCAGCTGATTTATGACTGGCAGGTCAAATTCTGGCCAAAATGCTGACCACACTGTAGATGGAGTTGGCTTGTTTATAACTTGACCCTTTCTTGGACTAAATTCTTATTACTGGTCAGATGTAAAATGTACTTGGATTTCTGCCCAGAGAATACTTTAGGAGTGACAAGTAATTACAGAGAGGCTTGGGACAATTATTTATAACTGGGGACATCTCTACATTAAAGACTCCACATCTCCGCAGGAGAGGCTGGCAAGAGCACTGGGCTCTGTTTTATTTGCCTGAAAGATTTACCAGGCTTTGCTTTCTGCCAGAGAAGTCTTTTAAAAAGGGGGAATGACATGTTTGTTTTTAAAACGTCATCAGTATTTTTTATTTCCTTTGATTTGTCCAACTATTTCTTTTGCTTATCCAGGCAAGCACCGTGTGTACAGTTTTCTATACTTGACAACCCATTTGGTCTGCTCTTTTGGAAAAATAGTTACACAGTGTCCAGTGCAGATATTAGCACTGGCTGCTTCTAGTTACACAGCAGAGCTTGTCTGGGAGAGGCTTGTTTGAGCTGTACCCATTGCATGAAAAGCTGTTTAGTCTTTCGTGAGCTCAGCAAGGACCATAGTTGGGAAGTGAGTCAACATCCTGCAGCATCCCACAATGGACCCGGCTGAGACGTTCTATTTTCTTTCTTGTATGTGGTACTGTCTATAGTGTCTCCCTTCTTTCTAAATCTGCTCTTCCCAGACAGAGTTGGTCTAGAAGTTGTTTGTGCTGAGCGGTTTTGGGGGGGACTTAAGAATAGCTAGGATCAGAACATTATTATTATTTTCAGCTTGCTTTAAAAAAATTGCCATGTATGGTATGTATTTGCCTGCATGGAGTAAAAATGGTAATTCCTGGTAGAGCTTCACTGTGGAGGATGGGAAAGAGATGCCTTGCCTAGACTTGGGAACTGACATGAATACACCATGGCAAGAGAAAAGGGTAAGAAAGTAGTTGTATGGCACACGAATGGCATGAGAATGCTGTGTTCACTATTTCATTAACATTGTTCTGACTCCTATTACTGTGAGGGACGTTTTAATGTAGTTTGAGTATCTTGTACACTTGTGTTGATTTCATACTACTTTACACCAGTAGAGAAAAGCAAAGAATTGGAGAAATGATTGAATTACCAGAGCATGACTTTATCTCTTTAAAGTTTTCATGTATGAGTTCTTTAAAATATATTTATTCATTTTTATGTACATGAGTGAGTGTTTTGCATACATATATTAAGTATTCTCTTTCTGTCTCTTTGTCTTTTCTCTCTCTCTCTCTGTATGTGTGTGTGTGTGTGTGTGTGTGTGTGTGTGTGTGTGTGTGTGTGTGTGTGTATACAATCACCTAGGTGCCTACAGAAGCCAGCAGAGGGAAACATATCCCCTTGAAGTGGAGTTACAGATGGTTGTGATCTGCAATGTGGGTGCCGGGAACCAGAGTTCTCAGCACTTAACCTGCTGAGCCACCTCTCCAGCCCCTGTAGCATGAGTTCAAGGATAAGGTCCACAAAACTGATCTTGAGAAAAGCAAGTCTCTTATTGGGAGGTGACCTTAAGAAGCATGGAGTAGTAGGTGAGACATGGAGGCTGGAAGGTTCCAGAAGGAAATGAATCTATTAAACAAGGTAGTGGCTTATACATTGCATCATCTTCTTAGGAAGCCTGGGAACAGACTGAAGACATTCATTCCAGGAAGCAAAGCAGGTGAGTATTTATCTTCCTGGGCTCAGAACTCCCTTGGAAACATTATTGGCCCAGGACTTCCAGCTTGCATTGAGCAAGGGCCAAGTGTGTTCTTTCAGCCAACAGAGAACTGCAGTGCCCTCAGGTTGGAGAGTCAGACAATTTCTGGTAAGGGCAGACACTGCAGAAAAATGATACTTCAACTTAAACAATCAATAAATCAATTGGATTTTTGTTGAGATATTTACATATTTTCAAAGTATCTTCTTATAAAATATGTATCAATTATATATGGAAATGAAATCAGTTGGCATTGTAGAGACTTTGCAAATACCCTAAAGCAAGGGCTAAAGCCAATATAATCAGTTGTGAAATGAGCCAAAATTGTGTGCCCCTAGAAACATTACATGGAACACCAAAGGACAAGAACATTTTCTATAATATCACTGTTAAAGAAGGATGACACTGCGGGTGTGACTCAGTGTAGAGCCCTTGTCAAATTTACCGAAGGACCTGAGTTCAATTCCTAGCCATGCAAAAGCAACAGTTGGAGAAAAACTAGGCACCCACTCATGCCAACATGCTAAGGACCAAAAGCAGTTTAAACCATGTTTTAAAGCTAGAATCCTAAAGGCTCTGCTTCAGTGTTGTCTCAGAGGTAAGGTTGAGGGGCTGGGGCAATGGATTGTGGGTAGGAACACGAGCTGCTCATGCTGAGGAACCAGGTTCAGTTTTCAGTACTCACATCAAGTGGCTCACAAACAGCTGTAACTTCAGTTCTGGAAGATCTAATGACCCCTCTTTTGGCCTTCAAGGCCACTGTATACATGTAGTACACATACATTCAAGCAGGCCAGATACTCATATATGTTAAGAAAAGGTAAAGTTGAAAAATATATGACCCTTCTTATAGACTCAAATAAAAAAAATGATGTTTTACCTTCTTTTGTATTTTAAGAATAAAACTTTTTAAAACACCATTCTAGTTAGGAATAGAGCCCAGGATGGCAATAAGATGAAGAACAGAGACTAGCTGATGGCTCCCAACCAACAACCCCAAACTCTTCATCTGTGAGGCCTGCTTCCTGACTGTCCTCTGTCAATTGAGTCAATTTTCCCGAAAGTGCTTAGACTAGTTGTGATGATGTGCCAGTCTGTCTTCCTAATTTTGATGTCATGTGTGGACACAGGACAGTGTTCTTATGGGTGGGATTTAGGGGTAGTGGGGCATTTTATCTACTCACTCTCCAATGGTTCAGGGCAAACATTCTTTCTGGAATCATCCATGCTAACTAGATAAATATTTCATTTCCTACTAACCATCTTTTCCCTAAGAATCATCCCTTACATGCTTCCCTCTAGCCACATGACTGCGGCCGGGTCTATGCAATGGTGGCTCAGTCACTGCCCACTAGTTTATTTTGTCACGTGACCCAAGCTGTTCTTTCACCCATAGCTACAAGAGTGGAAATGAAGTGTTTAGACCATTAACACATAAAATCCAAAGCTCTCTCACTTCCCCTCCTTCTCTCTCCTCATCCTCCTTCGTTCCCTCCTCATACCCCCCCTTCATTGCGTCTTTCCTTCCTTCTTCAGTCGGGAAACATGAAGCTTGTGATGCAGAGAAAAGGACATCAAACAAAGGGAAGATGGGAAGTTGTTTTAGTGTTGTGGGATTTTAGTGTCTTGGAACTTTCCTCTTTTGGTAAGTTCCTGAAGCCCTATTCCTGTTGTCTTAGTGTCCTCCCAACATATTTTTCACGGTAGGCTCAGCTCAGTTAGATTTGGTTTGTTTATCTCCAACCCAAAGCAGTAATTAGAAACTGCTGTGCAGGGAGGAAATACTGCGAAAGACAGATCTAATGTGCAAAGTTTAAAGGGTTGATTCTAGAATTGAGAATTCCGTCTTCCCCTCCTGATAGGATCATTTAACTGAGGCATCTTCTGATCTTTGTATGGACTCAGATCTTGTAGCTTGTTCAACGAAGCATCATTACAGCTTTGCAGGATATGTTTGTGTAGAAAATCTGTAATGTTAGTTCCAATAAAGGTCATTGTTCTCTTCAAAGGTGTCCACTGGAAGGTGAAGGGTCATAAGGAGAAATGTGTCAACTTAAACTGAGCCTGTGGTAGAGCAAGCTCTTAATCCTGGGGGTGTAGCTTTGTGGCCCATGTTGGGTGGCAGTTATAGTTTGTTATCAGCTGTAAGCATCACGGTAGTAAGAGAAGCTCACAAGATGCTAAGCCATCGCTTTCTGGAGGAGCAGAGGGATTCAGCCTTCTTGGACAAGACTGACACTCAGCTAGCTCACTCCAGTTATTTTATTCAAACATGGTTGATAGGATCTGGGAAAGGTTCCAACTGCTGAGCTTATCTTGTTCTTGCCGTCTTGAGAGGAGACAATGCACACCAATCTCAGTTCCCTTTGGTTATAGTTTAATCACAATCAAAAGTAAGAACTCCAGATTTGCCAGGAGTGTCTCAGGACCAAGGGTGGTGTAGCTGCAGGCCCTCATGTAGCACCAAGGGCAGATGCTCCAGGGTTTAAACAGTCTCAAAAAATTTCTCAGCCTCTACCAATTAACCCAGACAGCAAAGACTTCACTAAACGTTTTACTCAAAGCCAGACATAAGAGCTTTACTTTACGTATCACTACAAGAGAAGCCACTTTTTTTCTACCTAAGGAAGAAATTGAGGGCTATGAAGGGCAGCAAACCAGAGCCTGGCTGTGTTGGTAAAAGCAACTCTTTAAACATGTAATATATATATATATATATATATATATATATATATATATATATATATATATATATATATATATATATATATCAGGGTGTTTGGAATGTATGTTTGGGGGAAGCTAAGATTATGAAGAACTGGTTTTCCTTTTTGTGGAGCCTTTCCTGACCTCATGGGCACTGCATGAATATGGAACACATATAGACAAGCAGGCACACACACACACACACACACACACACAGACACATTAAATAAACAAATAAACAAACCTCAAAATAAGCAAACAAATGCAGATCAGAAAAGCTTCTCTCAGCTACACCCATCGCCATCACCTCTTGCAGAATCTAGAGGCTGATTCCACAGAGCTCAATGCTAGCAGACATGACAGCATTCATTGCTAGGAAGCCAAGAACACGTGATAGAGTTGAGCTAGAGATTTCTGTTACAGGTGTCATTACTATGTATCCCCAAAAAAGAAAAAAGAAAGAAAGGAAAAAAAGAGAAAATATCATATAATCTAGCCCTGACTGGGCTGGAATTCAACATGTAGATCAGGCTGACCTCAAAGGCACAGAAATATACTAAGCTCTGCCTCCTGAGCGCTAGGATTAAAGTCACATGTCACCACACCCAGCGCTTTAGAGAGAGTTGGAAAGAACTTTAATGTGGGTTCTGAAAACCCCACTATTGATGTTTTGGTCACAAGCCTCAACTTTTTAAACAGGAGTAGGCCACCCCCCAACCCATCCCACTACAGTTTTAAAAGAGTTATATTGTGAAAACCTGAAAGTCTTGTTTAGAGGTCACTGGGGTCTCTCAGCCCTAAGCAACCCTTATTCATCAATAGTACATGTACCATGAGAGTAACAGGTCTCTCAAATTGAAAACTATCCTCAGGAACAGTACTAAGAGTAGGTAAGGATCCTTCTAGCAGAGGAACTCCTGAGGCAGTCATATTGGCTCTACAAAGAACTTACTTTAATATTGAGAATGTAGGCAGAGAGCAGTCATCTAAGTAACAGAAGCAATTAGAATATCAACCCAGGTAGCCTAATTCCAGAGCTCCAATAAGGGTTGTTTTCTGATTCTGTTAGTCTACCAAGATAAAAACTAAATGAGTCTGTCTCTAATCATTAAGTGTGTAACATTGAACAAGTTACTTATGCCTCTGTTTCCTCACTGGGTCTGAAGCACCATAGCAAGTGTTTGGGATGGGAGGTTGTAAGAACCTTGGGAGCAAATGCAGGAAAATCCTTCGGAATGGTGCTCGCTGCTGGTCCTACTCTCTTGTTATTTACATTGATGGCAAATTCTAAGTTCTTCCCCAAGCAGTGAGAGGGCTTTACATCTGGCCCAAAGCTACTCTGCCCCCACCATCCTGTACCCTGTTTAAGGGGTTTATTGACAGAGTCTTTTCAATATTTTACTTATAAACTTATAAATTGAGTCTCCAAATGGTCTCAAACCTAGGGAGAAAGATGTTTTGTGAGTTCAACTTTTGCTTTCTGCCTTTGACTAAGTCTTGTTCATTCAGACCACTGGAAGATGTCAATTTTAATTAGGAAAAGAAACTAATTCTAGAATACTTTAAATTTATTTTCACTACAAAATTCATTAAACCCGAATTGTTTTGTGTCACTCAAGTAAATAAGATTTACTTCTTGTCCTTTTGGAATTCAGTTTTATGGGAGAGAGATGAGTTTGTACAGACTTATTACAGTGAGACCAGGAACATCAGTGTCTCTTGAAGGAAATGCCTTAACATTGAGAGGCCAGCAATGAGATTCCAAGATAAGGCGACAGTGTGAACAAGATTCACAGGGTTTTGAAACCTCTCATGTGTTTGAGAGTGTTAAGGACACTCCTGTAGCAACAATGGTGATCTGGATTGGAGAGGGTGTACTAAAAAGGTAAATACTGAATATCCAGACTTTTACATTTTTAAGAAAACATGTTACCAGCATTCATTGAAAATAAGACCCCAGGAATTACTCCGATGAATAGACAGCAGCAATTCAGTATGATGATTTCAAGTAGACAAATATTTCCAAGATATTTGAGTTCTGTAGGATGTCCTAAGTTTCTAAATTGTCTCCTTGAGTTGAATATTTTATTATATATGTGATTAGTTCAGAGACTAATGATCAAATAGCATTGTTGCATATTATCAGAAGTCTCCGTTTGTGATGTGTTTAACCCATGGTCGTCAAGTTGATTTTTTAAAATAAATTAGTCTCACTGGAATTTAAAGTTTTGGTGTGAGATTATGGTGGTGGGCAGTGTTTCACTTGTATATTTCATATAGAAAGAAAACTGTGGTCCAAAGCAAGTCCCTCTGTCCCCCCCCCCCCAAAAAAAAAAACCCCACAGGAGACAACCAACTCAGCAGACTTAACTGGCTTATTATTTTAAAACTTCAGAGGCTATGATATGCTGTACTCACTAAGGAAGTCTAAAGAAGACAAAGTAATTAACAGCTCTGAAAATGGCATGATAAGTATTTACTTAGGGGACAACTTAGCACCTGCAGAGTAACACCAGTGTTCTAGTGTTCTGCAGATCTTAAGTAAGAACTAAGGAGGTGGATTTATCCAGCATGATAGGGGTCTAAGGACAGCCTCAGCAGGTACTCAGTTCTCAGTCTAGCGCATAGCTGAATGGAGACAATGAATTCCTGTAAATTTCTCCTTATGTCTTATGAGACAGTAATTAATTTTATTATAGCTTAGGTTCCTCCTGTAAGCCATTATTTTCCTATAAAATAAACACAGCCTAAAGGTACCTATTATAATAACTACCGTTTTTATTTACAGTTGTTTCTTGGCAATTATATACTCCTCTTAGTCACCAAGGTTTGTGACTACTTGGGAAATGGAAAGTACTTTTTGTCTTTAGCCATTCAGGTCCAAATCCAGGTACCAAACAGAGCCTCTGTCTTTTAGAGAACAGTGTTGTGTGAGACTTGAGGCCATGAGAGGTGAATGCTATTATTGGGTTTTCTTAGTTTGAATGTTAGATTTGGAAATTTCAAAAAAATTGGAGCCCTGGCCTCTAGAGTTAGAGTTTTCTGGGAAAGATTATAGAGGTTGACTTTAGCAAGCCCCGCCCCCAGAGTCAGAGTCTTATAGGAGTGGCTGGAATGCCTGTCCTTAATAAGCCCCAGGTGGATGATGAAATTAGTTGGCAGATGCCATTGTGACAGCATGGTGACATGTGAACGAGTGCCATATTTGTCCCATGACCTCCTAGAGATTCAGATTATATCAAGCTAAATCACATGTGAGCAGTTTGAATGGTTTCCCTTTGGAAAGAATATAATGACACTTTCAAAGAGATTGTCTAGTTATTTTTCTGCTCTGGTTTTCTGTTAACTATCCATGAAATTATATACTAAAGCTTCCTCAGAATTATGATAAGTCACATTCTTCAGCTACATCCTCTTAGGCAGTCTTACCTAACTTCACTGTTTCAATGGCCGTTTTTAATTAGACCACCTCTCCCCAAAGTCAGATTTCTTTATCCAGATCCAGTGGAACTTCTTCTCGATGTCTCATAAACACATCAGAAGCAACCTGCCATTCTCTCTTCCTGGTGCTACCCTTATTAAGATTTTTTTCCTCAGTCAATAGCATTGACCTAACTACCCAAATCTGAAGTAGAAGTGTGGTGTTAAATTTTGTATTTAATAAAATCAACCTGGAATATCAGAGAACCGAATTACCCACAGTCAAGACAAGATATGAAGTCTATCACCACATAGAAGTTATTAGCTTATGCTCCCATAAGATTTATCTCCACAGTCTATCAAAACCAACCTCCATTTCATTTTTCAAGTTGATCATATCTTAACCTTGATTCTGCACTGCTTAGCCTCTCATTTCCAGAACTGGAAAAATGGCAACTCACAAATATTAGGATCCTTTTTAGAATCTTTTACATTTAATATGCATTTCTGCAAATGTCATATTTTTGAAAAGTACTCATTGAGATGGAGAAACAGAACTTATAACCGAGATTTTAATTTTAAAGGAAGAATGGCATTATTGAGCACACTTTTGGAGACTAGTGATTCAGATAGTTACAAAAGTTCTGTCTGCATTCCCACAACTGGGGCTGGAAGCACAGCTCGTATGTACACTGAAGACACTATTACCTACCAATGATGAAGATGTGTTTTTATCTTATAAAAAAAATCTAGCTGCTCAAATGCATGGCTACAATTACAAATAAAGCACAGACCTAGGGAGGCTCCTCTGTGTGTATTGTGAAGGAATGCTTAGGCTCTTTCAGATGCCTTGGAGGTTGTTGTGTCTACAGAAGGTATCATTTTATGACAACATTTGTTTTTGTTTGATTTTTGTTGTTCTTTTCCCAGTGAATTTTGTGGTGAGTAGATTATTGACTCATTTCTTTGTCGGTGTGGTAGCTGGACTGAATTGAACCCACTTCATGATACTGCTCACTGTGTCTATTAGGCTTCCAAAGTTTTGCCTGTAAAGATTCATCAGCTGTTGTATGCCTGTTGAGAGTGAAGGAGAATTGGCCACAAAAAGGCCAATATCCTTCTAATCTACACTGTGGCAATGATTCCAGAATTGTACCTATCTGTCAAAACAAATTGAAATAAACTTTAGTCACATATTAATGAACTTTACTTTTTCAAAAGCCCTCTGTGGAGTAAGTTGACTTTTATGGGTGGACCACTTACTTAGGTAGTGGCCAATGACCAGAAGAGGAAAAAATTGGACCTGGACATTTCAGACGTAAAAGTAAAGGAGTTGCATTGCTCCTGGGGGTGAATCAGGTCAATGGGTCAGCAGACAAGATTTAGTGAGGATCGGATGTTGAGAAGTGACTTTTAATTTTCTAATAAATTGATGGGAATGGGAAAAGGGAAGAAAACAAACCAAGCCTGGGAGTTGCTATCTTTTTTCTTCTTAACTTTTCCAATACAGATGTGTTTTCCACTCAATTATTTCATGTATCTTTGTTTCTCATCTATTTGCAAATTTAAATCTATCATCAGCCTTCTCTGCAACCCAGGAACATAAGGCTGACCAGAGATACGCTGCTGATGTTTTGCTTCATTTCCCTTGATAAAGCACTTGTCCAATCATCTGGAAAGTATTTATTGATTAACTAATGGCATGCTGTATTCATGCTCAGAATATATCCTAGAGTAGGATTCAAACCAGCACAATCACAATAAACAATGAAATCAACAAGTGAATGAATAATTCGTTCATATTCAAAATCATATTAAATATGTTTATGAAAGAAAGTTTTAGAAAATAAAAGGAGCTATTATATGTTGACTCATTCTTCCCAAATTTGTATGTTACAATTCCAAACCCCCAGGATCTCAGAATACCATGTTTGGAAATGAAAGCATCTTGGATGTAATTATGCAAGATGATCTCCTTCAGCTGGGCCTGAATCCAATATGATTTGTATTCTTATGGGAAAGAGGAAGTTAAACACAGAGACATTTCCGTAGAGACAACACTAAAAGAGAAAGGCAAAGATCCCAGTGATGTGTCTACAAGCCAAAGAGCACTAGAGGCTGCTCTTGCTACCCCAAGAAAGGGAATGGAAGAGGCTTACAGTTCTCCTCAGGGAGAATCAATCATGTCCACCGAGAAATGTAAAATGATACGTTTCTGTTGGTGAAGGCACTTACTTTACCCTGTTTTCTACAGGGCCCTAGAAAACAAATTCCAGGCTATGAAAAAGCTAAGAAAAGAGAACAGAGGTGGTCAGAAATATTTAATATTGGCTCATCTTAGTCACTTCACAGACTAAAAACGATAATAACCATTACTGCCACCTGCTGGGAAAAGTTGGTTTTTAGTCCTTCTTCCTTTATCTAAGTCCTTTGTAGATAAGTTGTGTGGATCTTATTCAGTGATTATTTCTATTGCCTAGCCACCAGATCTGGATCATTTCAAAGAATGTCTCATCTTGATGTTTATGTCTTAATTTCTACCACAAAGCCCCAAGGCACACAAATTCATTGAGTATTTGACATATATGCATTATCTCTCCATAATGAATATGTAATTTGATGTAGATAGAAAATACGGCCTGTTGTGAAACAAAGCCTTTCTAAGCAGCTCACTGGGAAGCAACACTTTCTGAGTCTGAGGGACAATGGGAAGATCTTCTTCTTTGTTGAGGATTGCACCTGATTTGAGGAGCAACATTCCTCCACACATCTCTCTCTTTTTAAAAAATGTTTAAAGAGGCTAACACATGTAAACAAATGGTCAAAGGTGTTAGCCACTTTATTATGTTCATTAACTGTCCTTTCAAAGTCATTCAGTGATTTACTGGATCTCTACTATGGTCCTGGGTCACTGGGTAAAATGGGGCATGGACTTGTTCTCAGTACTCATTGGCTCAAGCGTCTCACCGGGAAGAAAATAAATCAGACACAAAACAAAAAAAGCAGCAGTTATGATCACTGCCATGAAGTGCAAATGCCTGGTGCTTTGAGATCACTGCTGGGAATATCACTGGTTTAAAGGTCAGGGACAAGGACTTGAGGTTGTAGATGTGAAAAATGATTGGGTCTTGAGGACATGAAAAAGAGTATAATAGATAAGAAGGGTGATCACTTCAAGATCGAAGGGTGATAAGGATGTTAAGGAGGAGAAAGAGGTCAGTATGTCTTGGGTGAAGCTGTTGATATGCACCTGGCTCAAGTTAAAGCTGAGTTCAAATGCAGCAGCTAGCTAACACAGCATTGGCATTCTCTTAATCAATCGGTGAGCTTGTATGAGTTGTAGGCAAGTGATGGGCGACGTTATACTCAGAGTTTCATTTTGAATATCTTTCAGATTGCAGAATGGAAGATGATGAAGATATGTCTTTGAGAAGGAAGGATGATGGTAACTTGGGCTCCAGTAGTTATGGTAGAAATGAAGAGGATTGTGGACTTCAAAGGTTTACCAAAAACCAGAACCAGCCAAATGGTTTATGTCATGGCTAAGAAGAGTCTAATTTTTTTTTTGATACACAGATGTTATAAAGAGATAATCTGGGACCGACTGTGGGATTTGAGACATCCGAGTGAAATGTGCATTGGTCATTTGGGAATATGGGCTCATGGTGCATAAATGAGTCATATAAACACGAGGCACCAAGGCTTCCGTTGTCTGAGGAAAAGATGTGAGTAAGAGGGTGCTTTGCGGGCTGATATAGTCCCTATTATAAAATACTTAGCCAGCCCTTGGGAAAGACATGGATCAACTGGCTCAATATGTCATTGTTTCTTCCATTTCAGAAATTTCTATTTTAAGTCCCCAGTCCACTGTATGGTTCAAACCTAACCACAATCAGAGACTTAGGGATTTCTTCAGAGCATGCCTTAGTTAAGGGAGTGAGTGAGGCTGGAGCCTTGGTGTAGAGACAAGGTTTTCTATGCTGTTGTCTATACAGTCATCTAATTTGTTATAGGTATACAGGGCTACAGTGAGATGTCTATGCCCACCTGTGAGACCCCTGAGGTACTGGGCTTCCTTTTCTCCTTCCTCACATGTAGGGGAGAGATTCTTCTGCTTCTCTGGCTCTGAGTTTTCAAACTCCACACTCAGCAGCCACCTCACCAGGACTGTTGACATTCACTTCCTCTGCTCTTAGAACTTGCCATTTGAACTTTCTCTTTACCCCAGATAGGCTGTGAGAAGCAGCTGTTCCCTTTGGTCTACGCAAGCCTCTGAAAAATCCCGTCATCTCCGAGAGGCTCTAGCCAGACCAAGTGTAGAACAAGGCTCAGCTCTGGTTCCCACCTACAGTTGTCTAATTTGCCTTTGTCTCTACCAAGGTCACTGATATTTTCCCCAGGGCTTTGGCTTTTGAAACTTATGAAGCAATAAGTACCACTTTCCTCTTTTCTCTAAAGAAACAGTTTCCACAGAGCTTACCTAAGTTCCTCAAACAGGAAGTAGCATGACAGAAAAGATTGATGTTTCCAAACTAAATTAAATCTATAACTGTTATATTTTACATACGCTTCTACCTCTGTTTAAAATATTTGCACATTATTGTCATGCCCACTATATAATTGCTACCTTCATTTAACTATACTAGACATAATATATGATTACACTAGTTATGATATATGCACAAGATGTTTTATATACTTCTGTTTAGCTAATATATATGTATATACATGTCTAAAATACTGTTACCATTTTGCATGTATATATACCTCTGGCTAATGTTTGATAGTCATACTAAAAGTCATTGCTCAAAGTTTGTACACCCCTTTATAGATAACCTAATTTTACAATACAAGTTTCAATCCTTAAGATGATAAAAACTACAATCAACATTACTTAAGTTGCCATGTCACAGTCATCTCAGATACAGGTTAAAATACCATAGATAGACAAGAGTCTTCAACCATTTCATAGACCCAGAAAATATGACATTTAACATGTTATTCTAAATTTGGCCGTGAGAGGCACGATGACTCCTGGTGTCACTGTTCCTTTCCCAAATGGTGTTGAGCATTAAGGACACTCCTTTAGAATTTGTCCTTTTGGCAAAGAATGACCGGTTGAGTAAAGAACTGCCTTTACCTCGATTGCTGACAGTATACACATGGCGTCCAAGCTAGATAAACAAGATGACAGATAAAGACTAACAAAACCTACCTAGACAAGACAAGACAGGCCCTCCAAAAATGCCCTGCTTCTAAAAAGATCTGTCAGATACCATAGGCCTATAGCCAAAACAATAGATACTCCAATGGCACAAAAAAAACCATAGATGATTGTCCAGGTAGCTGTGTTGCTGTCCTCTCCCAAATTTTAAAAGCTACTACTTCCATGTGCTTTTAACTTTCAGGTAATTTATTTTCCTTCTCAGATCTTAAAAGAGTTAAAGAATAAATATTCAAAGTTATTACCCTATAATCCCTTAGCAAAATACATTCAAGTGTTAGATTTTCACTATCCCTGATAAACAATTTTAAAATAATTTATACACCCTGTGGAGCCCTTTTTTGTAACTCCCCAGGTAGATCGGGTTGGCCTCAAACTCACAGAGACCCTCCTGCTTCAGCAGGGGTCAAAGCTGCGTGCTGCCAAACCTTGTTCCATTTACAATTTTTAAATGAACTTTAAGCCAATAACACAAACAGAAATTTTTGAAATCTAATATTCTAATAATATGTAATATCCAGATATACCAAATTGATATTTGCACACTAAGGAATGTTAGTAAGAAAATATTAGTATTCTCCCAATACCCCTGACTGACTTTTCTAAAAATCCTTCCTAATATCAAATATCTGCAATATGGCTCCTGTTTTAACCAATAGGCCAATGTAGACATTGTTCCCGATCAGTGAGATGCCTGGGGCCTCCAGCAGTTTCTTCTAGCTAGAAAACCTAGTTTCCAACCATGGGAAAGAAGTTTAATGCTAAGATCAGAGACATGTCTAACGCTTCAGTGCAAAGCATATATTTTTTATTCCGACACAAAGCACTGTGTTTTAATTACATTTAAGTCAGAAGGAAGTTTACCGCAAAGGAAAAGATAACATTAAACTTGTGGTATTCCATGGAAAAGAAATTGTGGGTTTCTCAAACCTTCTTTTAAATTTCTGGCCAGCCACAAAGCCAGCTTTGGGAAACGAATAGAACATATGTGTCTTAGTTTGCCAAACAGAGACAGATGTTGCCTGAAGTTGTGCAGCCCCCTTGCAGCTGCATTTCTAAACTGAAAGTAAAGGCTCTCAGAGTCAGACCTATAATTGGTATACTCTTTTGCTCGCTGTGTTTGGTATAACTCCTAACTATTTTATTGGACTCTTCTGACTATTACTTTGACTACTATTATGTCTTTATGGCTAGCATGTGAGATTCATGAGTCACTGTGCAGCTCAATGCTTCTCTAAATCTCTAGTAATAGCAGCACACAGCAGCCGACTAACAAGGCTCTGCTTTCACCCTCATTGGACTGGACCGCTATTTATGAACATTGCTTCAGGAGGTTGTGGCCTGAAGAACTCAATTTTGTTTATATCATCACCAAAATTAGCATTTGCTCATTTTGTATCCCCACAATCCATGAATTCTATTTATTATTAAATGAAAACTCAGAGCCAGATATTGGGGAAAAGCTGGAATATCAGAGAGGGGAAACAGACCACAGTCAAACCAGCCACTTCTCAAAGTAAATGCTATCTCCATGAGTCCTCAGCCTGGCTCCTCATTGCTTCTACAGAATAAATCTCTGTCTTCCTAAAACTGCCTTAAATACTTTCTTTGCCCAGTTGTTTCAGTTCCGGGTTCAACTCTGCATCATATTCTAGAGTTAAGATTAAAGGTGTAGGCTACTACTATTTGGTAGTTAGGCCTTAAACTCACAGAAACACAGAAAGATCTCTGTCTCTGGAGTTAAGGGATAAAAGGCATAGGTCACCACTCCTCATATTTCCCATGCTGGGTTTAAAGGCATGATTTGCCACTCTCTGACCCTCCTGGCTTACCTGTGGGTGGATCTGTTCTCTGATATTCCAGACTTGTTATTACTAAATATATAATATATCACCACAAGCAATAACAAGGTAAATAACATTATAACGGATAATGAGGTACAAAACCCCAATGAGTAAGCTACTTGGCAATAAGAGCCAGTCACTAGAGAGAAGAAGAAAATATCACCCTTTCAAAACAAATATGAATTAATTCGAAGAAAAAAGGACACTTTTTGTTTGCAAGGATTCTATAGGCAGGGGTGGGCTATAGAATATAGAATCAGAATAAATATATGTAAGTGAAATATCATGTGCATAGGCCAGCTATATTTCCAGGATGCAATAAATATGAGAGCACGATTTGTATTGTTATAGGGAGATGAGAAGGGGACGCCATGGTTCAGATTATAAATATCTCCCCAGGGATAATGGCTTTGTTATCTGCCTGTTGTACTACTGGCAAGTGGTAGAATAATCAGGGTCTAGTGGGAGAAAGTTAGACACTTGGACATATAACTTAAAAGGGATTTCTTTCTCTTTGCTTCCTGGCTGCCATGAGGTAGGCAGTCTTTTTCTCTGAGCTCTCTTACCTCTGTACTGTCACACATCCACGTGACAGGCTCTAAAAACCTCTGAAAAGTATCAGCCAAAGTCAATATTTTAGATACTTTGTCACAGCAATTGAAAGTGACCTGGGAAATAATAAATGATCTAACCCTTTGCTTATAAGAAAAATCTCAAATAATCTTAAACAAGGCCCCAGCTCCTAGTTTTTCCATAAACTTCAGAGAACTGAATTAGAAAGAAGGTAAATAAAAGCCCTTAGTAGTGAATAACTCAAAGGGACTATTGTACAGTATATTGTGGTAAGAAGTTTCTGACCATTCTTGCCCAAGGTTGGGACCCACAGATCTGCAGTCCCACAGAAACACTCAGAGACATATATTAATTGTTAATTACAAATTGTTTGGCCTATGGCTCAGGATTACTGCTAGCTAGCTCTTGCATCCTAACTTATTTCTGTTAATCTATGCCTTACCATGTAGCTTGTGGCCTGTCTGTGTGGTGGGATTCAGGTGTCAGCTGATAAGGTCTGAAGATGCTTATCCAGGGTCCTGAGCTCCTGGAGGGGGTGTGGCCAACCTGGAGGGGGTGTGGTCAACTCCATTGATAAAGGGCTGCTGGGACATGGGGAGGCCTCTTCCTGGTTCCTGGCTGCTGGAGAGACCAGTTTGGAATCCATCATCCGTCCATCGTTTGTCCATTGCTCAGATACTCCAGTCCCTGTTCAGGTGCCACTATAAGCTGTTACTTGTATTGTGAGTTTTGATTTATACTTTAATAAATATTAATCTTGGACTGGTGCCTTGTAAATAAAGCTCTGTCCTTCCTAATGCCTTTCTGTATGCTGTGAATCTCAATCTTTAAATAAAGGAGCTGTTTTGGGCCATGACAGCCACCATAGAAGAGGTAGGAGGAGGAATCAGTATAGGTAGGAAAGGAAGGGCAGAGTCAAAGGCAGATCGAGCTGAAGCCCAAAGGAGCAATATGTAAGGAACACAGTTGAGCCATGGGCCATGTGGCAGACAGATTAATAGAAATGGGTTGATTTAAGATGTAAGAGCTAGCTAGCAATGTGCCTGAGCCATAGACCAAACAGCATAAAGCTAATATAAGCTTCTGAGTCATTTCTGGGGGACTGAGCAGCAGAGGCAGGCAGCTAAGGGGTCTGGCTAGGCAGGTTCTAGGCCTCTCGCCGCAGGGGACCAAGAAACCCCCACTGCTACATATCTGAGTTCCTTTACAGCTCGCTCCTGGGGTGGCTAGATTGCATCTCTTATGATTCCGCACTCCTTTCCCTTTGTCTGTGCTTGGATTTCCTGCCTGCTTCTAAGTTGCTCTGCCATAGGCTATTATCCAATGGTATTCACAGTATACACAAAGACACCTTGCATCAGTCTATAATAGTTCTTACCCAAAAGAGAAAAGACAAAAAACATTGAGATGAACAATGATCAGAAGAGTTGTTATGAAATGAGTAATAATTTTAATAAACACTCTGTCATATATTTAAGAAAATACAGTGAAGCAATTGTCTTTGTCAATCAGGATACAAAAGCACATGACATCTGGTTGCCCGGGCCACAGTCGCCTTGAGTTATTCTTCCTCAAGAGATTGCAGTCCACTCTGGAGCCTGGTCTTTCCCGCATGCTGCTCTCACATGTCACAGTCTCTTCACCCTGGCTATTATCTCTGAGGTCCTGCTTTTACAACATTCACTGGCCTCTTCAGCTTTGACTCCATCCTCTCAAGAAACAACCAAGCTACCCAGGCTACTACACCACATGGGCTAAAACCTTCTCTCAAAGTATAAGCAATATCTTAAATCAATGTGCTTAGAGCCAACTAAAAAACCACAAATGATATGCTTGGACTCCCTTTTTATTAACCAAAGCTTAGAGGTGTGGAATATTCCTTTATGCTGTCTGAATATACATCACTGTGATTGGTTTAATAAACAAGCTGTCATACCAAGCCATCCAGCAGAGTATAGATAAGAAATATGGGTTAAACATAAAACTTAGCTAATAACAAGCCTGAGCTATTGGCCCAACATTTATAGTTAATATAAGCCACAATGTGTTTATTTGGGAGCTGCTGGAAGGAGAAAAAAAGCACCTAATGTGAGGCCATGTATACCCACAAAAAGCCTGAGGGGAAAAGGGGGTTGCAAACACACAGAAACATAGCCAAACAGTCTCCCAGCAGCTGCCTGAGGGAAGAGCCAGCTTCCAGCCTCCATACACTATCACTATGCACTAAGTTAAGCTATACCAGTTGTGGCTGACGTAACAGTTTAAAATTCATCCCATGAGAGCAATACAGATGCTCAGTAAAGAAAGATTCAGAGGGAAGAAAATCTTCAAAAAGGGTTACAGTGTGTTTAAAAATATACGTAGGCTTGGGAGAGAAAAGAGAAGGTATGGGTAGTTGTAAAAAATATATATATGGTTTTAAAATAATAAAGTCTTTAAAAAGAGAGTAAAGTGCTATAAAAGAAATAATCCATGTAAGGATAGAAAATACATAGAGAGTCTGGATTTTATATTGTAGTCTGATGTTTCAGCCTGGTCTAGCCCTGAGATCCGAAGAGCAGTCTCAAATAATCACTCAAAGTCTTTTATTAATTACAAGCTGTTTGGCCTGTGGCTCAGGCATATTACTGTCTAACTTATTTGTTAAGTTAACCCATATTTCTTATTTATGTTTAGCCACGTGGCCTGGCACCTTTTCTCAGAGCACCGTTTTCATCTTCCTCTCTCTGTATCTGGCCAGTGTCTCTGTGCTGCTCTTTCACCTCCCAGAATTCTCCTGGTCTGCTAGCCCCGCCTATACTTCCTACTGGCCAATCAGCATTTTATTAAACCAATATAAGCAACAACTTTTTTCACTGTGTAAGAGCAATATCCCAGAGAAATATATGTTATTGTGCTGTCTTTAAATTTTTGGCTGCTAAGAGACACTGGAGTATAAAAGATACTAGATTAAACCAACCTATATATTTAAAAAATATATTGACTTCAAAATTTAGGTAAAAATATGTTACTTTGGGGAAGAAGTTATGCTTTTATTTCCATGGAAAATAAGTAGCTGTGGATTTGTTCAAAGTTAAAGATAATCAGATTTGATCAAGGAAGATCCCCTGAAATGTTGGCTACAGACATAAATCAACCTAGGAGAACTATATAATATGCAATATAACTTTACCAGCTTAAACACACAACAAAAGAAATCTTTGACTGACTTATATACAATGCACATCTATACTTGTATTAATTCAGGTACGTATGTTACCTTATAGAATGATACGCATATTCCCCAAAATAAATGATAGATATTTATTATCATCTAAGGGGGTTAGTTACAAGTCATTATGGGTAATGGTCAGATAAAAAGCTGAGCAAAGGCAATTAGATTCAAAGATCTTTTCTTGAAAAGAAAAAAAGGGATATAGAAATTATAGAATAAAAGGGTAGATTATTGAATCTATTTTTAAGCCAACCCCCCCCCCCAAAAAAAAAACCCAGCCACTAGTCTTAAATATTTTACATTGGTATGGACTTTGGTATATTGATATCATTTTTAAGCTATTTTGTACTGTGCTTATACAACTCATTTTTAAAATGTAATGTATAATTAAGAAATACAGATTAATAGTCATCTATAATAGTCAAACTTATAGTCATATTAGGTATGTTTTCAATGTCACACACAGATATATTTCAGATAGGTAATCTTTAAACACTTCAGAGACCTACAGAATATGGCATTTAAAATGTTTTAATAACTTAGACTCTTCTTGACGTGAGACGTGTCTGCTCCTGAAAGCACCAATTACTTCAAGAAAAAGATGGTCACTGAGGAACCACCATTTGGAGTTTGCTTTCTTTATGACAAAAGCCAACCATTGGAGCAAAGAAACTGCCCTTGCATCAGTTACTGACAGTTTCTGTTCAAACTGAACAAGAAGAAAAACAAATGCTAAACATTGCTAAGACACAGTAGGGCAGTCCTTCAAAGCTTCTCAGAAATGTCCATCAGATATACCAGGCCTATAGAACAAAGCTGGATGCTCCAATGTTACAGAACTTTAGGTGATTGTCCAGGTAGACAAATGTTCCTATTGTTTGATAATGTTTCACCCTTCTGGGGTCTTTAGCAGAACTGAAGACAAGATAGTCATACCTAACATTTTCCTCAGTCATATTTAAAGATAAATTAGGCATAAAATTTTAAAGTCACAAAGGTAAAATAGATAATAGAATATTTTCTCTAATTTTGACAAATACAAATGGACTAGATATTATAAGTATAATTCTTACTTGATAACTGTTTTGTGGTATATAATTTTTCTATGTTAAAATTAAAACTTTTCTTTTTAATTGGACAAATGGTAAAATGTGAAATATTCCTTTACACTGTATGAATATATGTCACTGTGACTGGCCAATAGCTGAGTGAGATAAGGTTAGGCAGGAGGGCCAAACTGAATTCTGGGAGGAAGAAGAGCCAAGTGAGGAGTCACCAACAGATGTAGAGAAAAGCAAGATGGGCAAGCCACATGGCAGAACATAGATAAGGAATATGGGTTAATTCAAATGGAAGAGTTAGCTAATAACAAGCCTGAGCTAACAGCTGAGCATTTATAATTCATATAAGCTTCAGTGTGTTTATTTTAGCTTCTGATGGGAAACTTCTGCCTACATGAAGGTCTATGACAATGAAGATAAGGCTCTAAAATGACAATATCATTTTGGTTCCAGCCCTCTAGGGTCAGGAAAGACCCAGACCATGATGAGATCCTTTTGGGAAATCACCTGTCCTCTTGATCCCAACAGCTATGGAGTCTCTGGGAACTGGATTCTATGAAATTCAAATTTTTCAGTCACAGAAGGTGATGGAGAGGGACATGTTTTCTATGATCCAAAGGAAGTACCTGATCGGTAGGATTGACCCATGTCTGCCAATGGCATAAATTATTGAGAAGATAAAAAACCTAGAGTTGCCGAAGGCTTTTCATGTGTTACCAAGAATGACCACAGAGGCGTCTCAGCTGACTTTTATTAAAGTTTATCCATGGTCTACTAGATGGTCTTAAACACCCTAAGGAAAAATATGAACTAAAACTTTAGCACATTTAAAGTGAGGAAATCCATCAAATTCCATGGAATATTTAGCGGTGTTTACTTGTCTAGGATTAATCCCTGTTTTCCAGAAGGGTTCTATGGTGAGAAATGGGAAACGTACTGCAATAGTATTAGGAAGCTCACAGGTTATTGTCAAAGGATACAAAGGTCAACAAAGGGCAGCTAAGTCCTTGTGCCCACCTGGCAAAGCTCCTGTAAGTACTCTCTGCCCCCTTAAACAGCTCTTCAGGTTTGTTTCCTTTAGAATTTAACAATTTGTTATAAAACAGAGATCTTGACTGGATCCAAGGTGAAATCACACTAGCCAAACAAATCTGTCACTCTCCAGTCAATGAAACTGGCTGGTGCTCTTCTCAGCAGCTCTTCTCAGCACTTCTGTGCTTGTTTTAATTTCCTTTTGGTCCTTGTTAGTTTACAATTGATGTCCTCAAGGGGCCAAGATTAAAACTTCAGCAATCCTGACCAATAAACACTGAACCACACTGAGGACTTCCTCCTCTCCTGAGGGCAGCTATGTCACCCAAAGTACTTCTGTACATCTCATACCTCCTTAGTGTAAACTCTGGAAAAAAACCATCCAGACCTTTCCTCAATATCCCTATTGTGTTCCAAAGCAGCCAAGGGATGTTGACACATTGTGCCTTAAAGAATTTCATTCTAAATTCTTGAAGGGAAAAATGTTATGATACAAACAAACATGTAAATTATATTTACAAAATGTTATAGTTAAAAGGTTGAATAAAAGTCATTAGTATTAGATAATGTCAAACTAAAGAGATAAAAGAGAGATTTCTAAAACTTAAAAAGAAATCTCAAAGGCTTTATAGTTAATTAATTATGTTACATTTGGCCCACAGCTTATTGAATCAATTGATTTTGAATGTTACAAAATAATTATTAGAGAAGGGAGTGTCTCACAACAACATATGGATGAACTCAGGGCTGGGGACAATGTATATTATGTTGATAAGTTGCCATATGTTGTTTGACTTCACTAAGAACCTGTTTCTGGAATCACACCCAAGCATGGCTATCTCAAAATGGCCTCCAAGGTCTTGGTGTGGGGTGGGGTTGGTGTGGGGTGGGACCCCCTCCCCCTTGCTTCCCAACCTTCCTCTGACTCAGTGGCAGCAAAATAGCCCAAGAGTAAAAATATTGTGTCCGTGAGAACAGCTGGAAGGTGAACCATTTCCAATAGAGGTGTCTATTGTCTATCCCTTGAAATGAAAGTACCTGCAGAGCGAATGGGAAGACAGGAAAGCACTGCACCATCAGGAGCTCTGTTTGACCACCCAGTCACTTTCACTGGATGTTTGTACCCCCTATGAGGTGTTACCCTTCTTCTGTTACTGTTCTTTACTTGGGAGCTTCATCCGAGAGAGACTCACTGCTTATCTCAGACTCTCACAGTTGGTAACTCCACCTGGCTGCCTTAATGAGGCTTGCCAGCTTGATTTCTACTGAAGGATTTAACCACTTGATGTGTTGTTTGGTGAAGAACAACAGACCATTATTCCCAGAATTTCATGTCCTTACCATTTTTGGTTTTTTGCTTTTCTAAGATAACCAAGAATTAAAAAAAAAAAAAAAAAAAAAGAAAAAGAAAAAGGAAAGAAGCATTGGGTGGTCCCGTGAGCTATGACCTCGTGTTGGTCTAAGGACCTGGGAGTCTACTCCTTGAGAAACAAACACACCCTGCCATTGTTGACACTAATTATGTCCTTCACTTGTGTCTTCTCAGAAGGGAAGCCAAGAATAAAATTACCATGAGGGACAAGTTCTTTTTCATCACTGGGGGTGGCCTCTGCAGGCAGGCAAGGCTAAAGTGCTAAAGTCAGTTCCATGGTGGTGTGGGCTGTGCCCATGACCAGAGCCTATGCTATTCATAGTGTGTGGAGAAGAGAGACACGATGCTCTTCTGGGGTCTAGAGCAAAGTTAAGAGAAAAAACACACATAACAGATAAGGGGAAAATCAATAAAATTAATCAGAAATTTCTTACATTACATGTAATTACCGATGGTGTGTTATTTGATTAGTATTGTATACAATTACATTTATAGATTATTAGCTTTTGAGTTACTTCACCTAATCAGAATTGTCTACAAGTTAGCGAAGAAACCAGCATCATTGAGGAAAAAATCTGGAAAGTGTTTCCTCAGGGTTAGCACACAGAAGCTGGGTTCTAGAAGTGGGCAAGGTTGGGCTGGCAGCTGAACTCAGTAATGTATAAGACTCACTGTAGTCAGAAGTTTCTAGCCTGGCCCAACCCCAGATCTGGAACTGCAGTCTGGCAGCTGCTTCATCCCAAATAACCACACAGAGGCTTATATTAATTACAAACTGTTTGGCCTATGACGTAGGCTCATTACCAACTAGCTGTTACAACAACCCATTTCTATTAATCTATTGTATTACCACAAGGCTTTATGGCTTCAACTATGTCATTACATATTCATTTCTGGGTGGCAAACTGCAGTGTCTCTGACTCTACCCTACTTCATCTTTTATATCTGCTTGGGTTTCCTACCTGCTTCTAAGATGCCTTGACATAGGCCAGAGCAGCTTCTTTATTAACAAATGTTAATAAAGCATATCCACAATGTACAGAAAGATATCTCACCTCAGGTCACCCAGATAGTATCTGTTTTGAAGATATTAAGGGGTCATGGAGAGCAACTGAGATTTGTCTAGGAGAGGCCAGGAGGGACTTTTAGTGAAGGAGCAGAAAAAGTATCAGTGGAATCTCCAGGATTGGAGCAGTCATGGAAAAACTGAGGCTGTAAACTATGAAGAGGGACCAGGAGAGGTTATCAGTGAAAGTGCAGCCCAGTTTCAGGAGGAGATTCCAGCATGTTGGAGATGTCAGTACCATGAGAACCAAGAAAAGCAGCTGTGGAGTAGAGCCCACCAGAGCCTAGAAGACAAACTGTATGTCGCAGAGGGATAACCCTGACAAGTGACTCAGGCTCTTTGGGGGAGCCCAGAAGACCATGAGTAAATCCCTGATGTTGGATATTCAGTTATTTACACTATTGAAATCTGAGTTTTCCTTGCTCTGATTGTGACTGTAACCTGGTTTTTCTCTGTGATGATATATTGCATATTTAATAAAATCACTCTGGAATATCAGAGAACAGAATTACCCAGAGTCAAGCCATGAAAGTCAGAGAGTGGTGACCCATGCCTTTAATCCTATCACAGAAGGATCTTTGTGAGTTCAAGACCTAACAGCCAGGCAGTGGTAACACATGCTGTTAGTCCCAGCACCCTGGAGGTAGAGACAGAAGGATCTCTGTGAGTTCAAGGTCAGCCTGGTCTACAAAGCAAGTTCCAGGACAGCCAGGACTGTTACACAGAAAGCCCTGTCCCAAAAAACCACAAACAAAAGAGAGACCAAAAGACCTGGAGAGATGATTCTGTCCTCTGATATTCTAGACTGATTTTATTAAATATACAATATATCACCACAGTTCTCTCTTGAAGTAAGAAAGTATTTAACTTATTTTTGATTTTACAAAAGCCACGGTTGAAAGACTTTGAACTTTTTAAAAGATTTTGGAATTATACAAAGATTTTGGATTTTAAAAGAGAGAATAGTTTAAAGAGAATGAATTTTTAAGTGTTTGAATTTTAAAGTCTGTGAGACTTTTTAACATTTGGAGCATTTATATTGTAATCTTGATATTAATGTGTGATCTTCAAGGTGAACAAGAACATAAAGATGGTTCAACAGTGACGTGTTTGTGTGTCAAGCTGGCTAATTTACGTCAATATGATACCAAATAGAGTCATCTGAGGAGGAAACCTCGATTAAGAAAGTCTTCCATAAAAATCTAGCTGTAAGCAAGCCATAGAAGATTTTCACAATCACTGACTGATGTGGGAAGGCTCAGCCATCATGGGAGGTGCCAGCCTGGGCTGGTGGTCCTGGGCTTGATAAGAAAGAAGGCTGTGCAAGCCACTAGGAGCAAGCCAGTAAACAGCACTATTTCATGGCTTCTGTATAGCTGCCTTCAGGTTCCTGCCCTGTTCTGTTCTGATTTCCTTTGATGATAAACTATGATGTGACTGTATAAGCCAAATAAACCCTTTCCTCCTCATATTGCTTTGGTCATGGGGTTTCATCACAGCAATAGAAACCTTAACTAAGAAAACCTGCATGAATTTTTGTTCACCGTATATATTCTAGGTGCCCATGGAGACTAGAAGAAGACACTGGATATCCTGGAACTAGGGTTAGGTTGTTGTGAGCCAAGTGATGTGGATATTGGGAACTTAACCTGAATCCTCTGCAAGAGCAGTGAGTGCTCCTAACCATTGAGCCATCCTTCTACTTTCAAAAGTAAGGTTTGCTATTAAAAATAAAGTACTCAAACTTACCCAAGAGTAAATGTGACACATAATAATTCCAATTGCCTAAGAGACATTAAAAAATATGCTCATTATATAGTTTCCTACCTCTCTTAGCAATGTATCTCACATAAGTCAAAGATGTAAAATAATAAAAAGAAAAGATATGTGTCAAAGAAAGTCAAATGAACACAATTAGTGGTAAAAATGAATACATAATTAAATAAATATATAAATTGGTAAATATTATTAATAAAGAATGGTTACAGACTGGAGATATGGTATAAATATCACATCCAGACTATATGATATGTATTTTATAAAGAAAATAAAAGCAAAGCATTTGAAGTGATATCATTGAATACTTATTGTGGAACAGAATATAAAATGTTACACATGTATGAGTTTTGCAACAATTTTCATAAAATAAGCAAAATATATCTATACATCAAATAAATGTCTATATGTGAATCTATGAGTGTGTAGAAATGCTGAGGGAAGATGCATATTAAGTGTTTATGAATGAGAAAGTAGAAGTGGATTGGAAAGAGCAGTTTAAAAGTATAAAGGGAGGAAAATGGAAGGGTAGAGATGTGATTAAAATTACTGTGTGCATTATGTATTAATGTAAAGTTATCCCTGCGAACAGCAAAAGTTAAAGGAAAAAACAGGATCAGATCCACTGTGTGCAGCAATTCCGGGAAAGTCCACTGCAGCACTAGGATGCACCTGGGGATGCTTTGCTCTGCCTCTCTCTCATTTTATTTTTCTTATTTGTAACGTAGAATTTTATTTTTATTTATATATTTTAAATTTAGGTGTATGGGTGTGTGCATATGAGCACAAGTGTCCATGGAGGCCAGAAGAGAGTATCAGAGCTGGAGTGACAGGCAAGCGTGGTTGTACATATTAAATGTTTATCTCATATAATGCAACATTTGCTACAATTTAAAAAGGTATAAAGAATGTTATAAATGAATATAATTTGAGTGACATGTTCTCATGTATCACAGCTCTCCACAGTCCTGTGAAGCCATCTCTCCACAGCAGTGTGAGATCATCTTTCTACAGCAGAATGAAGTCATCTCTTCATGGCAGAGTGAGGTCATCTCTCCATGAAACTATGAAGACATCTCTGCACAACACCATGAGGCCATCTCTCCACAGCAGTGTGAGATCATCTCTCTACAGCAGAATGAAGTTATCTCTCCATGGCAGAGTAAGGTCATCTCCCCTTGGCACTGTGTGGTCATCTTTCCACATCACCATGAGATTAACTGGTAAGAACAATCCTTAGTTGAACATCTTCAAAAACATCAGCTGACACACATGGGCCAAACACTCCATGATTAACATTCACACATTTACTCAGTAGATTTTTAATATTCTAGAATATTTTGTCTTATATTTCTTTTGGGATAAAATTTCTCACTTACATTTTTCTAGGAGGATATTTTTCTCACTAATCTACATCCAAAAAGCTACTGTCACCTTAGCATACTTGCCCTAAACTCATCTGGATCTGATCCAGTGTTCACAGGTTATGGATCTTATCCCATTTCAATTCTTGGCCACCTACAACACTCAGAATGTATCCACTTATCTCTCCCTCTGGCTAAACACCAACCCATTTGTGAATTAAGTTAACATTTCTAACCTTTATCCATTTAATTCAGTGCTTCTCAGCCTTCCTAATGCCACCACCCTGTAATACAGTTTCTCATGTTGTGGTGACCCCTAACCATGAAATTATTTTCATTGCTACTTCATAACTGTAATTTTGCTATTGTTATGAATCATGAAGTAAATGTCTGTGTTTTTCAATGGTCTTAGGCAACCCTGTGAAAGGGTCATCCTCCCCCATACCAAGGGATCACAACCCAGAGGCTGAGAACCACTTATTTAATTCATCATGTTTCAAAAATATGCTACTAGAGAAAAATAAGACTACATTGACATATACAGGGAAATACTGTGAGTGAAGAAATAGGAATCCAAACTGGCAATGAATCCAACTTCATGGTCTGCACTGAGGAAGGTTTGGTCCATTAGGATTCAAAACACACAGCAGTGTATAAGGAATTGACCCTGAAGACACCTGTAGTCCACTCGTTGCTGAGCCCTCTTTTCCAGCACTTTTTCTCTGGGTTTTTGCTTTAAGATCCTCATCACCAGATTTGGAGTCACAGAGGTCACTAATAGACTCCTTCTCCTCAGATCTGCCCCCTTTCTTCCGCTCCTTAGACACCAGGGGCCAACAGTATGACCCACTCTTAGGACACCTGGGTATTCTCACTCAAAGATTCTGCACTAGTATAGGTAGTGATCTGATATTGAGAAAAGTAATACAGACCTTTGAGTGTGTGTGTGTGTGTGTGTGTGTGTGTGTGTGTGTGTGTGTGTGTGTGTGAGAGAGAGAGAGAGAGAGAGAGAGAGAGAGAGAGAGAGAGAGAGAGAGAGAGAGTAATATAAAAAGCTCACAACGAGGATCAGAAATATTTGCCCCAAATGATTGTTTCTATAACACTAAAGAATAAACCAACACAGAAGCTATGTTTATGCTAAATTGACATGTTCTATTAATACACTCCCCAACTATCTTACTTCATATCATAGCAGATGCTTCTATCTATTGGTTTTGCATATGAAATCAGATACACACTACCAGCACTGCACTAGAGTTTATTCAGGAAAGTTACCAGGTGGGTAGAAGGGAAGAGAAGCAGAAGAGAAAAGAGACAGACATGGCATCCCCTTATAAGAGAACAAGTGGGCACAGATTCACATAGCCACACCTAGGGGTGTGTCCTCCAGTGACATGTTTGGTTTACCATGTGGCAGCTATGTGCCAGGAATTCTTATGTATCACCTGGTGCCATGTTGAGTTATCGGACTAGCATGTTTACCATGTAGCTGCTAAGTGCCAGGAATCCTTACATCTCACCTTTATGTTCACTATAAAAAGAAAGCCGAGTTTATGTAGGGGGAGGGGCAGGGGAAAATGGATAGAATAGAAATAGGATCAATGGATCTCTTAAGGCTACTTCAAGCCGTCTTAAGGAAAAGTTTGTTTCTTCGGAAGATGAGAGCTGTGTCTTCTGGTGGTCAGTCTGCTGGGTTTTATGGCTCATTTCCTGCAGTCCAAGTGACTTTAAGGCCTGGGGTGATGAATTCCGATTTTTCTGGACCTTGGAAAAAAACTGAGTTAGTGAGAGAACCGTGGGAAGTAACAGAATCAGATGATGTAGTGAGGGTCTCTGCTGGTATGGGGTCTGGAGTCAGATTAAGAGAAGAGGAAAGAAGGAGAGAAAGGTCTGAACATGTAGAACCTTGTTAGGCTTAGTCTATACTTTAAAGACACCTTGAGGTAGCTGTTTTGTGTTTCTTCTAGGAAACTCCAGTGGCTAGTGAACACACAGAAGTTTGTGGATCTCTGCTAAGTCTGGGGATGGGAAGAGGATAAAATGTCTAGTGTTTTTTGTTTACCAAAGGTTAAATGGCTTTTGCTTCCTTTTCTTTGGCTCTGGGGGGTGGGAGGGAATGGTTTGTATTACCTGTTATCAGCTTTAAAAGTTACTCCTGGTTCCTTTTTTCTAGTCTCAGGGAGTGGTGGTCAATTGTTTCCCTGTGGTAAGATGGCTTCTGGGCTTTTTCATTCTCCAGAAGCAGAAGCTGGAGGATTAGTCTAGGGGAGGGGGAAATACCTCAGAGCCTCTTAGACTCTGAGAAGCAGGTTGGAATGGAAAACTCAGAGATGGGGACTTTTAGGGAAATGTGTCTAGTGACAAGAGGATTCTGGGTGTCCCACACTTGGGGGTTCACCTGGGAGGCTGGAAGAGGGTATGGGAGAGTCTGGCATTGACAGGCTGAGCAGATTGCAAGAGAAGCAAGGGAGTGCCTGGAGTTGTTGGCGAGGCTGGATTCAGGCAAATGTGACTAAAAGAAATAAAAGCTCCTACTTTAGCTAAAAATCTCTTCCCATTATGGGTAGTATGAGGGTTCTGGCTCTGACTTTCGGGCCTAACCTCAAGGTTTAGGCCCCTAGACCCACAGACCCGCAGAGAGACACAGATGCTTATAATAGTTTTAGGCTGATTGGCCTCAGGCCCAGGCATATAACTTGCTAACTCTCTACCCTTCATCTAACCCATGACTCTTACCCTGTTCAGCCATGCAGCTCAGTAACTTTTCTTAGAGCAGCATAATTGTCCTCTGCTTCTTCCGGCTTCTCTCTGGCATTCTGCTCTGTGCTTCCTGTTCTCAGAGTTTTCTTAGTTTGGTAGCCCCGCCCACACTTCCTGCCTGACTTTGGCCAATCAGCGCTTTTTATTAAACCAGTGGGTGGGACAATTATTTACAATGTAACAACATAATCTCCCACAATTAGGGGTATCTTTTCTGGCATGTTTCTCATCTCTCCTGTGATACATCTTAAAAGCCAATGTTAAAACTTATACCTGTGGAGTCAGTGGTTGCCTCTCAAGAGATATAAATTTGGTTCTGATGTCGGGATAGCTTTGAGTAAAAAAATGCATCATGAAAAGTTCCCTTCCCTCCGTGCTCTCAGGATCTAAGTTAGTATACTATGAGAGCATTTGTGAGCTTTTCAAAACTGGGACGGATTTTTTTTTGTTGGCCTTGTATTATCACTTGCATTTTTTAAAACTTGACAGGCTTCAGAGCAGCTCTACACAGACTTGCCAGTAAATAAGTCACAAAATTGTCTCTGGCTAAGACCCATCTTGGTGTATTGTAATTTTAATGGGACTCTGCATTTGGAAAAGCCTTGGCTCTTGGGGCTCTGCATGAATTCTGGCCTGTTCCTAAACTCATCTTCACTCAAGGGTCCGATTGTTTTACCACCTAAGAAAGTCCTGACAGAGGAAATGCGGTTTTACCTTTTATTATCCTATATACACCAACCACTTCCCGAAGAGGGAGAACTGGATCAGGGTCTTTAGGAGCCGGAGCGCGAGTGACCGGTAGGGTAAATGTAGGCACTAGGTTTGGAGTTCTCAAAAAGGAAGAAGTTGAAGGAGTTGCGGGTGAGTGTTGAGATTTGAAAGATGGGGGTTACAGAGAAGTATCTGGTTGTGTGGCTAGAAACAGATGGGTGGAAGAACAGAAAGCCATAAGAAGGTTTAGAGTTGAGATATGGAAGGAGATGGGAAACTCTTTCCTTCTACCCATACGCTTGTGAAAGTTAGCTCCCATAAAATGTTGGCTCCAGCAAGCCATTAGACAGCTATTTTCAGTTATTGTCTAAGTACTTAGACCATTTCTCCGTGTAATAATGGATAAACTTAGTAGTGTCCAGGTAAGGCAAAAAGCTAGATATCCTGAGAGTCTCAAGAACGCATTTTATAGGTGAGGATGGAGAGATATTTTTGCTGGCTTATTCGCCATATTGAGGCCCAGAGGGGAGGGAGTCCCCACTAAATATGGGTCATCACCCAGCCAAGAGTGGTCTCGGGGAAACAATGCTATCTACCACTAAGTAACTTGCCAGTTCTTAGAGTAGGCAAAGCCTGAAACAATGCTAGCCACCACGAGGGTGGGCATAAAAACCACCCTATCTATCACTAGGCACTGATTAGCACCTAGAGTAGATGTTAGGGCAAAGCCTGATCCAATGTTAGTCACCATTAAGCACTTTTCAATTCTTAGGGTGGGCATAAAACCCAACACTTGCTATCACTAAGCACTTGTCAGCACCTAGGGTAGGCATTAGGGCAAAGTCTTAGGGACAGAGTCCGGGAGCAGGATCCGATGATCTGGGATGGGCTTTAATAGCAGGGAAAGTCAGAAATGAGTGTCAGGTGAGAAGGAACAGCTTCTCTGACCAGTGAAGATTGTGTCTGGGGATGGTCCTCTATGAGACTAGAGTCCTTACTGGAAAGCCAGATGATCAGCAGCCTTTTTTGGAGATAATAGTTCATGTTTATGACTGGAAAGGGAAGACTCAGCAATCGAAGCCAGTGGTGTTTGAACAAGCTGCAGTGAGGCAGATGGAAGGTGGCCTGGTAGTAAATCCCAGATCAGGTTCTCCCAGCTCTTATGTGCACCTAAGCCCAGGAGAGAGCCTATCTGAGTCACAGAACCAAAATGCTGGTTTTGCACATAAGATCAGTACACATTACCAGTGCCACACTACAGTTTATTCAGGAGGGTTGCCAAGCGGGTATAGGGAAGAGACACAGAAGAGGAAAGAGAAGATCTTTCACATGGTATCTGCTTATAAGAGAGTGAGTGGGCACAGATTCATATAGCCACACCTAGGGGCGTGCCCTCCGTACTCAGCATGTTCTGCCAACACCACGTTGGGTTTACCAGGTTACTTACTCTGTTGGAATTGGACTTAGCATCTGGGCAAAAATCTTGGCATCCTAAGAGAGATTAGGACAGAGAAGCAAAGAACCCCGCAGAGGAAGCTAAATTACTGAGAGCTGACTAGAGGGAAAGATGAGAGAGCCCTTATTGGAAGAGGGACAGAGAAGCTGACCCTGACATTGCACTTTTACTGCGTGTTCTTCCCCAGTTTCCTACAGTTCCTCATGTCACGGCAACCCCCAACCATAAAATGATTTTTTTTTTGCTAGTTCACAGCTGTAATTTTGCTACTGTTATAAATTGCAGTGTAAATATTTTGGAGATAGAGATTTGTCAGAGGGTCAAGATCCACAGGTTGAGAATGACTGCCTCAGAAGTTGTCTGCCCTTCCCCTGGAAGCCAATGATTTTAGTTGGTCATGGTGGCACACACATGCAATTGCAGCACTTAAAAAGCCATGGCAAGAGAGATTCAAGGACAACCAAAGCTATACAATAAGACCCCACCTCAAAAACAAAATGTAAACCAAAGGCTACTCACTAAATCTGTTCTACTCTTGCAGATAGTATGGTTTCCTTACCTGGTAGGGAAAACTATCCACGCTTAAGGTCACCTTGCTGGACAAAATGGTTTCCCCTGGACAGCATGTTCTTGAAGAGTTTATAAATTATACTGTAATTTAGCTGTCTCAGTGTATTACATGTGTCTACCTTCACTTGTTTGTAACTTCCAGATTGTTTCCTTCATTGAACTTTATCCTTGGACCATACTCATAGTGAACGGTCTCTAGATATTACTGAATAAATGAAGAAGCAAATAACTATTCTCTGTTCCTTAGAAGTAACATGACAAGAGTAAGATTTTCTTGAGCTTCTGTTCAGCTAGAATAAGCCATGAGAGGTTCAGAAGCTTACCCGAGAGAGGTACCAATGGTGTTTCCTCTTTAAGCAGGCCAGAAGAATGTGCCAGTGAACAAGGCACGCCTCAGGTCAGGACCTATGTTAGCCAGAGTGGTCTTCTAGCCCTTCAAATTCCTCTTGGGTTTCCACTTATGACCTCTCTCTGGCATTTACAGGGTACCAAAATATAAGCAAACAAACATGGTTAAGTATATTTGCATGCTAAAGACGGGGAAGCATATTTGTAGAGTCAGACATTGTTTTACCAGTAACTTTACTACTACAATCTAAAAGTCTTCACATTCATTTATTTTATGTTTTCCTTGCTTATTTCTGGAACTGTGGTCATACTTGAGCAGCTCCTGAGTTATTTAAACAACCACCACAGTATTCACATTCAGAGGTGACAGACATAAAAGGCAGCTCCTTCACCAAGCCAGGAAAATAATATTTGAGGGCAAAAATAAGAGGAAAGGGAAAATCATAAATGGCAGAGAGTGTTCTTACTCTTTGCCCCGAAAAAATCAGGCACCTAAAGAGAAATACTATCCAGCCACACCTTCATTTTGCTAAATATATAGTTGTAAGAACCAAGCTACTCATTACAGGTTTCTACTTAAATTTTTAACCACATTTTGAGCATAAACTGTGGTTCATGGGTTAACACAGAGTCTCAAAGAATACCTTGACCCCTAGGGCATCCCTCTTAAGATTCCTGGACACCAGAGATCCCCATCTCCCCATCCCCTCCAAGTGAACTTTGGGTTTGCTAATGGCTGGGTTCAGGCTACAGTGTTCCACAAATTGTTTTGTTCTTTTTCTCTGGTCTCTCAATGACACCCCTCAAGGAACACTGGCTCATATTTTTCATCCTCCTCCCTTAATTTTCTCACCAAAATGTTTAATTAGTGAAAAAGCAACATATTTATAGATATAATAAAACAGTAGAGGAGAAATGTTTTATATACATATATGACTTGTTATATTTATATATGCACATACATAAATATACATTCACACATATATTTAAAGAGTACTTTAAGTGTACATACTTGCAATTCAGAAAACCATATAGTTTTTAAAGGTATAATGAAAATAACTGACTTGAGGGCATCATGTTCTTGGAGAGATTCTAAAATGAATGTATATGCGCAAATGTCCAAGTATTTTTAATGTTACGTTAGGAAGGTTTTCAGAGCCAAAACCAGACCAGACCCTAACTATCTGTCTACCCATCATTTTTTTCATATTATCTTTATCTCTCCTTAAAACCTTGAAATCAATATTGTGATCACTATTTCACACAGGCAGAAAATGAGGCTCGAAGAAGCTAAAGTGAGTTTTAACTAAAATAAGAGAGTTAAGAGTTCTGCTATCAGACTCTACATTTGCTGTTAGCAAAAATTAAAGATGAAATATAATAGAAATTATTATATATGTACATATATTTAATTTTTGGGTTTCGTGCTGGTGATCAAACCCAGTATTTGGAGCATGTCAGGCAAACATTTACTACTGAGATCTATTCTTTCTATATCCAATATTTTAAGGTGGTCATGAAATTAAAATTCAGGTACCTGACTTAGTAAAACTTGATATTTTGTACCTTTCCAGATAACATTAGGTCCATACAACAGTATACAGTAATTTACTCTCTACCTTTATCTTTTTATTATCTCATATTTTTATCTAATATATGTTTGAATTATGTTATATTATCACTGGTGTTATTTATACTATCATTACTAAGTTTTCTTTGCTTGCATGTTTTATCCTTTGCATTTTTTGCTTCATTTACATGTTTATACCTGGGCTCAGTGTCCTTGATGAAGAATTTGTATGTTGTAGTGCAGTCTGAGGGTGAGAAATTCTCTCATCTGCTTATCACAAATGAAAATTAAATATCTTTATACAATTTTCATTTTGAAGGATATTTTCACTCCAAATAGAACTAGAAATTTCCAGTTATTTTCTTCCAGCTCACTCAAGATGCTACTTCATTTTTGATGGATGTAATTTTGCCAGAGCTGCACACTGTTGAGCAGTGCTATAACATATAAAAGAATGAGAGACTTCATCTCTGCCATGTGGGGAAGTTGTCATGCTCACTGGAGTAAGACTTTTTACTGATGCAGATGTTTTGGGGTCTCCCATATTCCACTAATAATCCTGTGCCCTCCACTCCTATAAGTAAGATCAGTAAACTCCTTGGTTTACCAAGTAGACTTGGTCTCTTTGTCGATGCCTTGTCCGAGGCAAGTAAACATTTGTTTACATTTCCCTAGGAAAAGTACACACAACAGTTTGCCAAACTGACTGATAGTTTGACTTTTCTAGTTGTCAAGGCTGAGGCAGTGTTGCATTGTTGCATCAATACATAGTACAAAGTGTTTAATGTATACATCGGGCCATGTCATAAATCATTGCAAATTCTATCCAACTTCCAAGCTCCAACCAAGTTAACAATCTTCTATTAAACTCAAGTCAGCAACTCTAACAGTAATTTATATAATGATCATTAGTCCTTTTGTTTTAAATTAGCATACAAAGTATTAGGTTTCATCATGACATTTTCAGACATAATATTTTATTGGTCATTTCCTCCCTTCTCCTCATTCCCCGACCCTCTCCTTTCTACCTTTCTCTCCCAGTAGCTGTTTTTCCATTTTGCATCTCATGTATTCTCTATTACTCTGTCTCCCCTCCCCTCCAATCTCCTTTCCCTTCTTGTGGTTCTGTTTCTCTCATGATAACACCGAAGCTCACAGTGGACACGTCTTGACTCCAAACTGCTGTGTTTCAGGCAGCATTTGCTGCCTCTCCGTAGTGCAAGGGAACACACAGTATAGAGTGTGAATGTTGTGTGCTCAGCATCACGGCACCCATGAATAGTCTTGATGCGACACAGGTAAGGACTGCCAGATATACCTTAGATTTATTTCATGTTCAATTTCAGTGTTTTTTGCTCCTTGCATTTTTGGGTTCAGATGCCTTTTAGAGTTCTCAGACTTTTCCATTGTGACCTACAAATACTGAGATCTGTGGTCATTCTTCTCTGTGATACAACACAAGTTCGCCCACAAGAGTGCACCAGCCCCTCTTCATCTCTCCTACTCATCAGCTTCTGTTAACCACTGCTCCGTTTTCAACTTTAATGAGATCAAACTTTTGAGAATCTACGTCTGAGTGAGGTCATGTGAAATTTGTCTTTGTGCGTCTGGCTTGTTTCACTGAACAGAATGTCTTCTAGTTTAATGCATGCACACATGATTTTATTTTTTTAATGGATGAATACTACTGTGGTGATTTGAGTAAAAATAGTCCCATAGTTTGTTATTTTTGAACACTTGGTCTTCAGTTGATGGAACTGTTTGGGAAGGATTAGGAGGTATGGCCTTGTTGGAGGAGGTGTGGCCTTGTTAGGGGAGTTTATATTGCTGGGGGTAGGCTTTGGGGTTTCAGAAGCACATGTTTTCCATGGGCAGCTCTTCTATCTCTTGCTTGTAGATATAAATGTAAGCTCTCAGCTACTGTTCCAGCACCATGCCTGACTACTGCCATGGTACCTGCCTTGATGGTCATGGGCTTTGACCCTCTAGAACTGTAAGACCCAATAAACTCTTCTATAAATTGCCTTGGTCATCGTGTCTCTATACAGCAATAGAGCAGAACGTTAATCAACTGTGCTTTTGTATATATGCACCACATTGTCTTTACTCATTCATCATGTGATGGGTATATAAGCTGACTCCACTTCTTGGCTATTCAGAAAGATGAAGGAATCGGCTTGAGAGTCAGACTGTTGCACGAATAAAGAAAACTCAGGGCCATATCTCTGAGAAAGACTGAGATATTAGAGAGAGTAAACACCACAGTCAAATCTCACCCAGCTGTCTTCCAGCTTCCTCAGCCTTGCTCCTCCTGGCTTCTTCTGCCTGCTCTGTCTTTCTATGCCTTCCTTAAATACTTTCTCTGCTCAGTTAAAGCGTGGCCCTATCACTGCCTGTCTTGGAGCTTGGAACTCCTTCTGTAAACTAAGATGACCTTGAGCTCAGATTGGATTAAAGGGGTAGGTCACCACTCCCAGATATTCCCTGTGCTGGGATTAAAGGTGTGAGTTACCACTGACTGATCCTCCTAGACTCACTGTGGGTAGATCCCTCTGTTATCTCTGAATGTTTTTATTATATTACAAAATATCCCCACAGCAGACATCAACTTGACACCCTAATTTAATTTCCTATACATTTCTTGAATGTGTAGCATTTAGTCTTTTGCAGAAATGTCAGATATTTTATTGTTGGGCATCACTTCTGTTTTCTCCTCAAGAGTTCAGCTGCTATCACTGACTGGGAGACCAACCTCTAGCAGTGCAGAGCTCGAAGGGAAATCCACAGAATCAGCATACTTCTTTTTTTAAGAAAAAAATCTGAGGTGGTAAAGGAAAAAGACACTCACACACTCTCTTGATGTTTCCCTCTTCATTTCTCTGTCACTCCATTCTGAGTTCTACATTCTCTTTTCTTATTTCTGTCCAGAAATGTCCCCTCTGTCTCCCTTGAGGTTTGACTTCTAACTCTTGATATTCCCCTTTTAATTTATTCTTCATGTTTTCCTTTTCATTCATTCAAACCGTCTTCATTCTTTCCTTTACAGCTTATATACCCCAGGGAATCTTTCAGGTAATATAAAAATTACCATGTGATTACAGTCTATATTTCAAGTGAATGACTACAATTAATCCAAATTAAAAAACAGCATTTTTTTCATATCTCTTACATGATTAAACATTTACTTTTGTATGATAGGTGAAAACAAATTATCCCAAGAACCCACGTACATTCCTACTCAAGCAACCTGTCATAGATTAACAGTGCAGGCAAGCAAGGTGTTCTTTTACTGGCAGGATGCATTTATAGTTACAAAGAAAGGTCAAATCACTTTATTACTTATTAATAAAGGTAATATTATAAATAATATTAAAGGAATCATAAACCTAAACTTTTATAAAAAGAATCTGTCAGCTCTACTTTAAATCTCTAGGGTGCATACCCACTCACCAATAGTTTCTTGCATGAGGAGATAGAGGGCAAAATGGGTACAAGGAATTAATTATGACCTTTGATCATCAACATTATCAACCAAGCCTAGCAAGGGACGTTTGTCAGCTAGTAACAATTGGGATGCTTTGTTCTTGTTCCCTGACCTTAACAACTTCCCCACTCAACCATGTGCCTTTCTAAGACTTTAGCTTGTCTTCTTGGATTTTTCACCTCAAAGCTATTTAAAGAAAAACATTTTAGTCCAACTTTAAGTTATTTCCAAAGCTTTGTTTCAGCTACGATGCACTCTGAAACCTGTGGACACATCTCCCAACATTAAGGTTAAAAGAATTTAAGCTAGCTAGGTTATTAGAACTCAATTATTTTTCTTAATCATTTACCTAAGCCACAGTCTATATGGCTCCTCAATAGACACTTATATGTTTTAGCTGTGTGATATTTCCTTATTTATGTTTTTAATTATCAAAATTCTATTTAAACTATATTGAAGGCAGAAATTTTTTAAAAATATATTAATCTAAGATTAATATTTATTAAAATATAGGCTAATATCAGAAAACAGGGCTTCCCAAGATCCCGGCAGCCCCTTATAAATAGAGTTGGCCACTCCCCCTTCAAGAGCCCAAAACCCTAAATAAGTGCCTTAGGACCTTATCAGCTGACACCTAAATCTCACCACACTATATTATTATTATATTAATTAGACAGTACAGCTTAGGAAGAAATAAACTTCATAATAATCTATAGATAGAAATGCCCAGTAGAATGAGATATTTCCATGTGATAAACATAGTACATTATAGGCAGTGAGAATCTCCCCACACCCTTTTACACCATACTAGATACCAGAGAAAGGTGTCAGGGGCAAACATATGAAGGCACAACAGAAGCAAAAGCCATTCTGGAGTCTGTGCTTTTTGGGGGAGGGGGGTTTGCTTTTCCTATACAAGATTCACCCATGAGGGATTCACCTCCTGGTGGGCTGACACCTGAACTGCAATTGTCACCTGCTGATCCTTTCTTGGCTGTGGCCACCAGCAAGTTGCACATATGCCAGAATTTTTGTTGACTTCATACAGTCCTTCTGCACTATTTTTGGGAGACACATGGGAATGCTTTCTAGGGTAGCACCTGTGAATCTGCAAATGGGAGAAGGAAGATGAACTTACAGCAAGTGCCTGGAGCTTATGTCCTTGATTAGGCAGGAAGTCTAAGCCTTTGTGCTTCAGTGTGAGTTGGGGTGAAGTGATTCCCTCAGGAACACCTTACAGAGGGACTTAGCTCCTAGCCAGACTTCTAGGAGTGGTGAGAACAAGCCTAAGTGCCGGTGTAGGATCTAGAGGTTCACTTTCATGGCCTCGTGAACCCCTGGACCTTTTTCTCTAGTGGAACTGCTTGTAGAAGGGTGCTGATGTGTGTCCTGAAAGAAAAGAAGACAGACTGGAAGTTTATATTACTTCTGTTTTGAAGGTGGTGACACTGAAATGATTTCTCAGAAAAAAGTGCCTATCAAAGAAACGCATTGGAATGCATGTCCATATTGAGGTTATTCTTTATTTAGTCTTTTTGCCTGTTGTGTTTGCTTCCTCCTTGTCTGTTAGGTCAGTATGACACATGCTAGAGTCATTTGGGAAGAGGGCTCCTTAATTGAGAAGGTATCTTGATTAGTATAGTGGCTAATCCGTTGGATATTTTCTTCATTAATGATTAATGGAAGGTCTAACCCAAGGGAGGTGGGGTCACCCCCTAGGGCTCTTGTGTTGTATAAGAAAGTGTGCAGAGCCAGCCACGAAAAGGAAGTTAGTAAGCAGCACCCCACCACGGCCTCTGTTTCAGTTCCTGCCTCCATGTTCCTGCCTAGAGTTAATGCCCTGGCTTACTCCAGTGATAAAGTGTAGCCCTAAAAGTTGTAAGATGAAATAAACCTTTTCCCCCCGATTGCTTTGGGTCATGGTGTTTTATCAAATATAGAAACTTTAAGATACTCCTTTTGGAGGATATTGCTACATCAAAATTCTACAATTTCTCCTAAACAATTTCTATTATCTGAAGAAACATATTGGGGACACACACACACACACACACACACACACACACACACACACACACACACACTGACAGGACTATATATAGGCTTCCTTTCTCTGCTAAGAATAATTAAGAATCATGTGAGTGACAACGAACGACCTTGCCAGCTGGAGATGACTCCTTGAGTGATGAATAGAGTGGAGGGAAGACGGATTCACAGCAGAATGCTGAGTCTTTCTGTCATGATGAAGTTATGTTTGTGTTACAGAATTCACAAAGGACAAGGTAATGTAATACAGATGACCACGAGGGTCCTTAAATGTCTATTTTTACTTAGCATAAAGTGAATGCTAATTGAAAAATTAGCCAATAGTAAACCCGGTTCTATATGAAATAAAACAACTATAGGAGTTGTAAGTAAAAGGGACTTGACGAATATGAAGACACAACATAGGTCCCTTTAACAAGACTTTGTTCCAGAAAAATGTGACCTTTCTCTGGATTGTGAAACAAATTGGCCCCACTGTGTTACCCACCCTCTTTTCAAAATTAGAGTTTTGTCTTAAGAAATAAACAAAGTATTCCCCCTTGCATTAGTGATTTGTCAAGCTTTGAATCTTCTGTGCTTTCTACATGGTTAGATAAGGGATGATTTAGCTTCCTCAATGAATTCTCCTTGCTTTGACTGACCTGTGCTTCCTTCCTTCCACGACTTCAGCTTTGTCTGATCTTGTGAATGTAGCATGCTTTCTCCTGGGCCCAGAGCTGGAATGTGATACACCTGTGACCTACTGCCTCATTCAGTGCACTTCATTGGCTTCTTTGGGGCCCTTCAGGTTTGATTTTTCTCAGATAACCCATTGCTTTGTAAGTTCTCCATTTGGATATTTCATAGAGTCTGCTTCCAATTTTAAAACATCCAGATCCATAGGAAATTTCTCTCTCATGGTGGTCAACACTCCTTCTACCACAGAGACCAATTCTGGCTTCTCATGGCCTGTGGCTTCTCACTGATACAACAGCACTGGCAGAAGTCAGGATTCATCTCATTTACCTTAGGAAGGCAGGAACATGGACAGGGAGCAGAGCTTGAGCTATTACAGGAACACATAATTACAAGGAGTACTTGGCTATGGTTTTGAAACAGCCTGAAATTGAAGGCAGATCCCTTGACCCCCACCCTTGATGCAAAGCCACAAGACCAAGGGAGGACATCATCTCCCAATGCCAACTCATCAGGTTGAAAAAAAAGGACATGTATGCATTTTAATTGTTTTATGACTTTATAGAATTAGGTCAAGTATCTTGATATTTTAATGGGTTGTTTAGTCTAATACTTCATCATTGGATTGTCAACCTTACACCCTTATTTGGATTGTTATTACAAAATGTATAATCTCTCAAAGAATTACTATATCCACTTTTAAATATTTAAATATTATATATATTAACATGACATATATAGTTCTAACTGTAGAGATCCTTATTCTTCCCAAACAGAGACCTTGACCGATATTAGGTCAAAGCAGGCTTGATAGTCCATTTAATAGAAACAACATTGACAATGACAGAGGTTCAAGTTTTCCAAAGGTGCTCGATTTCCTGCTCAAATTGATTCATTTTGATGTTACAGATTTAAGTCATTAATACTTTACCCCATGTTACTTTATTACAATTATTTATAATGAACGATTGATCACTGAGCAGAGACATGTCATCTTGCTCCTTGTTTTTGAATGTGGCTACACCTAGAGAATAAAGGCATAGCTAACTATTTTTTTTTTTTACTTTAAAGATTCTTCAAGAAACATAATTTTTTAGATATTTAAGTTTCAATCTAAATAACTGATATTTTCATCTTTAGTGTGGGGCATAGACAGACCTATGTTACTAGCTCATATTCTGGTTTAATAAGACCTTATACGTAACAGTAGGGATAGATACTACAAGAAATTAGTCATTGAGTCGGCCAACAAATATTTCAGTGTGTGTGTATGTGTGTGTATATACAGTGAGAAAATTAAACAAAAATTATAAAGCAAGAAAATTTTACATAGATCTTTTGTGAAAACCCAATAACAGAAGAATCATGACAGAAGTGACAGAAACATGAGCCACATGGGAAGGGTGTGCGTTCTTAAGATGTAGGGGCTTGCTTGGAATGCCCTGGGTCAGGAGTATCCCTGACAATTGTACTGTACAATTTCAAGTAGGAAATATCAATGTAGTCCCTGATAAGTGTCAACTACGTGGCCACTGGGCTTCAAATGTTCCACCAACACCATAATCTTTATCATCAATGCAATAGAATGAGCTCTATCTTACACCACCATAAGCAAACGCCCATGACTTACTTGTTGTGGAATCACAGCCTATTATTATTGTGGGTTGCTGCAGAAAGCCGGGGCAGTAGGCACCCTAGGAAACACCAAAAATACAACCTTGTTAGTAACTGAAGACTGTATTTGTCTACTGTGGAATCCCTGAGAGAATTTCTGAGAACAGATTTCTTATTCACCGAAGAATGTGCTGACCCAACAAAAGGACATTAGGTCTTTTAACAAAACAAAAAGAACAGTCATAGAAACCTCCAGGCCAATCACAAAGTGATCAAATAATCAAGTAACAGTGGGAAACTTTCTCTTGGATAATTAAAAATCTGTTTCTTACTTAAAATAAAGAGGGTCAAGGAAAAAAAAAAAAAAAGCCCTTAAGGACTAGATCAGTATTTTCCTTCAGAAAAGGTGTTTTTTTTTTTTGTTTTTTTTTTTTTTTGTTTTTGTTTTTTAATTTCTTTAAATTGGGCTGGTATAGGATGTGGAGAAATGTACAGTTTTCTAGAAGGCTAGTTTGTCTGACTGTGCCACTAATACATTGCATGTTACTCAGCCTGTGTCTCGCAGTAAATAACAACCTGTGGTCTAAGTAAGAAAGTTGTGATGCAGATTTCTTGGCAACTGTTACACAAAAAAAAAAATTGGTCTTGAAATTGAATCTAAAACTCTTTAAAAAATTTAATAGCTTCAAAACACTTAAAAGAGTTCAACATCATTAACCATTTGGGTAATGCAAATAAAAATTGCTTTGAGATTCTCTCTCCCCACAATCAGAATGGCAGTGATCAAAACATCCATCCAATGATAGCAGATACTAGTGAGGATCTGGGCAAAAGGGACCCTTTGTAACTGCTGGTGGGGATGTAGATTGGTGCAGTCACTGTAGAATCAGTATGGAGGCTTGTCAAAAGCTGAAATGGAACTTCATTAAGATCAGCTAGATCACTCCTAGACTTATTCCTAAATAATTGTATCCTACAAGAGATAGCGAAAGGCCTGAACATTCAAGTTGATTACAGCTCTATAATAGTTAGGAAATAGCATGCACTTAACTATTTTAGTTATATTACTGATGAGTACATTATAAAAACCTGGTACATTATGAAAACCCAGTGCATATACACAATAGGATTCTATTTAGCTATAAGACAATAAACATATATTCTCCTATTTTTCTTCCTGTTGCTGTGATGAAACACCCTGCCCCAAAGCAACTGAAGAAGGACAGGCTTTTCCTTATCTTACAATATGCTGGTATTGAGGGACTTGAAGGCAGGAACTCAATCAGGAAGCTGAAGCAGAAAACATGGAGGATGGCTGCTTGCTGGCTCACTCAGGTTCAGGCTTAGCTTTCTTTTACAGCCTAGGTCCACCTACTTAGGGAATGGTTCTGACATAGTGGCCTAGGCTGACATCAATTAATAGTCAAGACAATACATTATAGATATGCCACAGCACAATCTGGTCTGGAAAATTCCTGAAATGTGACTTCCTTTCCCAATGATTCTAGGCTGTATCAGGTTGAGAGCTGACATTAACTAGGATGCACATTTTTTCAGTTTTTTTCAATGCTTAAGATTATTAATGCTTTTAATAATATATTCTAAGGGAGGCAAGTTGAAACAAAGTTAATGGAATTACATAATGTGCTTATTGAAATTTATATCCATTAAAAGATCTCCAGATAACTCTTCAGCCTTCTCCTTATTATCATATATACTTTTTTCATTTTCTACTCAAAATGCACTAATGTGACATATTTGCTTATGTATTGTATTTTTATTGATCCCTCCAACTAAAGTATATGGAGATTCTGTCATAATTATCCCCATCATATAGAATAAATAATGTAATGGTACATTAGAAACAATGAATACACAATGAAGTTATAAATAAATGAGAATTAGGTCCTGTAATTTATCTAACTCTAAAGCATAACTTCTTTAGCTTTACAGTAAATGATGACATTTCTTGAAAATATTTAAAGCTTCCAGGATGCTTACTATTAATTTTTTAGAAAGGTTTCAAAGAAAAACAATTTTAAGCAACATACTTATTAGTGGCTAAATCATCATTATATTTAGCAATTTTAGTCTTGAGAATTCAGGATATAGAAACAAATATTATCAACCAGACCATTTACTAAAGAGTGATAAAAAGATTCTACCTTCAGGACTGGTACAATGGTTAAAAAAATAAAAAGAAGAGAATCTACAGGTTGGGATTGAGAGTTAAAGTAAGCCAGTAGCCATGAACTAAATATGTCCCTTCAAAACTCCTGTATTGAAACTACAATCCCAAACTATTAGCATTTGGTAGCATGTTTTTAGAAGATAGTTGATGTTAGAATAACAAAAATGGGGTCCTTTGTGATGGCATTGATGATCTTCTATAAAGGAGAAGAGACATAAAAACCACCTTTACTACTATATGAAAATATCTACAAAAGCAATCTATATACCACAGAGAATCTCCTTCCTGACATTAGACCAACAGGCTCCTTGCCATCAGACCTCCAACTTCCAGACTCAAGAGAAACAGCGTTTAGTTTGTGGTATTCTTCTAGAGCAGTACAAACTGAATAACAGCCCCCCCCCAATCATCTGGTAGGTAAAGGGGCCTAAATATTAATAAACATTTTTTTGATAAATTTTCAATCTATTTGGCCACAAATCTATTCTATAATGGCTACATACCTCATACCTACGGAGAAGAAATCCTGAGAAACTTTAAATACCAGACTCATCCAAACATCTAAATGTGCAAACACAGACATTTTCCCTTATCCTCAGCAAATATGCTTCAAGACCCTCAGTGATGTCCGAACTCATGGGTAATAGAGAGTTCTATAGATATCTTGGGTTTTTCTACTTTTCTCTGATAAAGTTGAATTCATATACTAGACAGAGTAATAACACCAATAAATAATAGAACAACCATAACAGTATGCTGTGGTAAGAATTATGAGGGCATAGTCATTCCTGTTTTTCTTTTGGTCTTTCCTCCTAAGACTATCTTACTATATTCTCCATCCTTCTTATGATGGGAGCTAATACAATGCAGCCATGAGGGATCAAGGGACACAGGCATTGTGAAGTATCATTTGACTGCTGCATTTCAGCTTGTGGAACACAAGCCCAGGGGTAGTAGAAAAGTGAATTTCATGATAGACATAATCCTAAGTGACTAACAGATAGGGACATAAATAATGTGGATACTGTGGATAATATAATAATTCATATCTGGAAGCAAAGAGTCAGTGTGAGATTTCAGCATGCCATCCAGAATGGTGTGTCACAGAAAGCTCTAAATTGTATACTTTTATAATTTTCATTTACTCTTTTCAGACTTTGAGCGGGTGTAAATGAAACTATGAAAAGCAACTGTGGATAATGAGGTGGCACTATTGTAACAGATAAATCCCTTGTTTAATCTCTTACAAGAAAAAGCAATTTTAACAGCTCTTTCAGCCTCAGAACGAACGACATTGTTCTACCAGGAAAAAAGAAAACTTGGTTATTAGTGGCACAAAAACATCTCAGATATTACAATGGTTGAGGGCTTCTGAAGTCCAGCCCCATCTCAAATGATCTGAGTTCTTAGTGTTTAACTTCTCTTCAGGGAAACTTTAATTAAATCTTGGTATGTAGTGCAATGATACTGAAAAAGTGGTTGAGAACACTATGATGGTCTCTCAGTTATTCAATGTTATGCATTTCAAGATATATTAAATGTGTGCCTTGTGTCAGGCTGAAGACAGAATAATAAGATCTCACCCCTATTCTCAGAAACTCATAATATTCTTAGAAGGATGAAATAAAAAAGCAAGGACAGTAGAAAAGGATCAGTAGTGATGTGAAATGTCTTTTTGTATGCTGTGAATATATTTTATTACCATTGGTTAATAAAGAAGATGTTTTGGCCTATGGCAAGACAGCTTAGAAGCAGATGGAAAATCAAAGGGTACATGGAGATATACAGAGGCACATTGGTGCAGCCAGGATAGGGTTCCTTCTTCTAGAGAAGGACTTCAGATCTGTGTGACAGAGCAGTCAGAAAAAAAAAAGCCTGTACAGAGTCTTAAGAAAATACATGAAAATGGTTGAATATTCCCAAATTTAGTTTAAGGGAGGAAACTGTATATGGAGGGATTGAAGTGAATTGTGACCTGAACCAGGTGACTACTAATCTTTTACACAACTCTGAAATATCAAGGCTTTAATTCACTAGCACTAGTGTGGTTCAATATTTTACACAGCGACTTTAAACATCTCCATGTTTTAGAAAGTTCATGTAGGCTACAGTGTGAAATGCAGAATGCATGGAAAACAGTGAGGAAGTCCTGTGTCAGCTCAGCTCAGGCAATATTATCTCAAGTAAGAGAGGAGGAGCAGCGAGGATAGGGGTACTATCCACACTGACGGAGGGACAGCCATAGTGATGCAGCAGGAATAGATCCAGGCAAGTGATGATAAGGAGAAGAATCTGGATTTCTGTCTTGAGGAGCTGGGCAAAGCAATGCAAAAGATAACGTCCATTAAATCTGTGTAGAACCTACTCATGGTCGTCTTGAAGTATTGGAGCAAGGGAGAAGCATCTATTTTAAATAACAGATGTGGGGTTGAAGTCAGATCATCTGAGAGATTAAAAAATAAAAAAAGAGAATGGACACAGAATCTCTCCAAAGTGCACAAATCTAAAAGAGAGAGGAGAGAGAGAGAGAGAGAGAGAGAGAGAGAGAGAGAGAGAGAGAGAGAGAGAGAGAGAGAGGAGTGGAGACAGAAGGGATGAAAAGAACTAACAAAGCACAGTGTCCTGGGGTTTGGAAAGAGGAAAAATGGTGGCCTCAGTTACAGTAAGTACATATAAGAATGACCAAGTGGTTAAAGAAGCCATTACCAGTGGCCTTTAGGCACCCAGGTTCCCTGAGGTGGTAAAGGCTGCCTTGAGGAGCTTGAAAGGTGAGCAGATGTGAAAGAGATTGAATCAGCAGCTGCATCAGTCACTTTTCTGTGGTGGTGATAAAACACCATGATGATTGGCAACTTATGAAAGGGTTTATTTCAATTGCTGATTCCAGAGGGATATCCTGTGGGGTTATACTCTTATACATTGTAAATATCTGTCACTCCTATTGGTTTAACAAAATGCTGATTGGTCACATAGCTAGACAGGAAGTAGAGGTGGGGCAACCAGACTAGGAGAATTCTGGGAAGCCGAAGAGCAGAGCAGCAGATGCCAGGAGTCACAAAGGAGGCAAGATGAGATGGCTGCACTGAAATAAAGGTACCAAGCCATATGGCTAGACATAAATAGAATTATGAGTTGATTTAAGGGTACAAGTTAGCAAAAAATAAGCATGAGCCATAGGCCAAACGATTTATTATTAATATAAGCCTTTGTGTGTTTATTTGGTACTAAATGGCTGTGGGACTGGCTGGGCAAGACAAAGAAACTTCTGACTTCAGGGATAAGAGTTGATCTTACAGAAGTGAGGCAGCAAGCAGAAGGCAGATGATCCTGAAGCAGTAGAGCTAGAGCTGAGACCTTACATCCTCGACTACAGTTAAGAAGCAGAGAGAAAACTAGGAACAGTGACCCTCTATAATATTAAAAGGAAGTATGTCACCTGACTCTGGTGACATACTTCCTTTAGGGAGGCCACACCTTCTAAATCTCCTCAAACATCAATCTTCAGATCCACCAATGGGGATTCAGATGTCCAGATGCTCAAGTCTATGAGGACAATTCTTGTTCAAACTATCATAACAGATGTTGGTAACCTTAAGCCACTTGAAAAAAAGCCATATAGGAATATCTAGGTAGGGATATATATGGGGGATGCACACACACACACACACACACACACACACACACACACACACACACACACACACACACACACACACATATATATACAGGAAGCATGGGGGGGTAGGGATGTATATGGGGAAGAGGGTTTGTAGTTTATTTTATGAAAGAGCCTTAAAATCCAAATGGCAGTTAAAAAGAGCCAATGTGGAGGAATCTATGGCACTGTAGGTGATACAGGTAAATAGATCAAACAGATGTCAACTTTATTCATTTCTATATGATTTTAAATAATGTCAATTTGGGAGGGCAGAGAGAAATTGAGGAGTTTACCTTTGAGACAAGAACTGCATCAAGAATCAACACAACATTATGTGTTAGCCACCAAGTTCACGCCCTCATTTTATAAGAATAGAATCAATTGATGTGTTTCACTAATGTTCAACTGATGTCAAATTATATGAGAACTTCCAGTCTCATGTAAATAGATATAGATGTGGTTTCCCAGTCTCCACAGAAAGCAACTGAAATAGAGGCAGCCCTTGTCCTCCAGAGCACAGCAACAAGAAACAGATGGCATGGAGGCATAGAATCTGCCACCACCTCCCCAAAAGGACACAGCATTATGAGAACACGGTTTTCATCGGGTATAAGCTTAGTATGTTGTTTCTGGATTATGGGATATGTAAAGTTTTCAGCAGGAGACGTAGATACAAGTCCCCATCCCCAACTCAGAAGCCATTTCCAACTGATAACCACTCACAAACAAAAAACCAGCTTTCTCCAATCATCTCACTGGGAAGACAACCGGCTCTTATGGGTAGGCTCCTTGTCCAGCAGTGAAAGGTCTTTGTCTCATAATATTTTGTCAGAGCCTTACTTTCTATATTTTACATTACCTCACAGGTATGGCTTCCACCTTTGTGTTTGTTATGGGATTTTTCCGTGTGCACATGTGTGTCTCTGCATCTGAATATGCTTTTATTCTGCCTTTTCTTTTGGCTCTTTTTCTTCTGTTTCTTTGTTTTGTCCTTATTACAATGTGTTTGCTTTCTTTGTATCTGATTTTTATTCTTTAGATGTTTGTTTTCTAACAGGAGACGAAAGGGTGTAAATCCAGATGGGAGGGGGTGTGAAGAGATGCTCAGAGGAATAGTTGTAGGGGAAATGTAATCATTGCATATATATATATATATATATATATATATATATTGCATGGAAAAATCCATTTTCTATAAGAGAAAAAAATTGTGTGTGTGTATGTGTGTGTCTGTGCTCAGGTACACTTGGACCACAACCTATGTGTGGTGACCAAGGAACAACCTTGGGTGTTCTTCTGCTTCTATCTTTGAGGAAATGCCTTGTGTTTGCCATGAGTAGATCATGCCAGCTGAGCTGCAAGCTTCCAGGGGATTCTCTTGTCTCTACCTCCCACTCACTACAGGAACACTGAGGTTACAGACAGAAGTGGCAGTGGAGATCGGAACTCAGGTCCTCATGTTCTTACACAACAAATGCTGTGCTTACTGAGCCATATCTCTAGCTCTGAAGTTCTCTCCCTCCCTCTCCCTCTCTCTCTCCCTCCCTCCCTACCTCCCTCTCTCCCTCCTTCCCCCCTCTCTCTCCCTTCCTCTTCCTTTCTCTAATCTCCGTGTGTACCTGAGTGTATGTAAGTGAGCTCCGAGGTTAGAAGAGGGCATCAGATGCCCTGGAACTGTAGTCACTGGCAGTTGTGAAAAACTCTGTGGGTGCTGGCGACTGAGTCGCAGTCTTCTGCTCTTAACTGTCACTGAGATACATTCCAAGACCTTGCCCCCCAAAGTATTTTTGGTCCTATTGTGCTCCCTTCCTTATACTTTATGTTTCTGCCATTCTACTGAAGGAAGCAGGAAGTGTGTGTCATAATCTATATCTTGGATGTTGCCTAGAGTATCTTGATGGTGCCATTTCATGTGTTTGTCTATTTCCTCTGGCCTGGTAGGTACAAAGACTTGACCAGATTTATGTGCAATTATTTGGCCAGATACTTTATGGGTGATGAAGTCATATAACAGCTGATATTTTTAAAAGGCTTTGGTGAAAACTCCTTCATTTTTAACCTCCAAGAGGTTACCCAAATCAAGATTGTGGGAGAGTTGAACATAGCATTCCATTCTTGACTATCAGTCTACACCTTTCTTTCGAGCAGAAGCCACTGGCAAGGTCAATGGCCAGTGAGTGTCTGTCATCTGTATGTCTCCACCCTTAAATACTGGGGTTACAGATTGCCGCCAAGTGTAGCTCTTTATATGGGCACTGGGGATTCAAACCCAGGCCTCATGCCTGAAGGACTAGCCCTCTCATTGGTCAAATCATCTCCCCTTATCCCCTTTACTTCTTAATGACCTTTTTTCTCATGATAACTTAAAAGGTGTCTGCTCGCACATTAGAACCCTACTGAACTACTGTGTTGTCAGTATTTTTAATTTGTTCATTCACTGAGAAACGTATGTAGTATGTTTTAGCATATTCTTTTCCATTCTTGAACTCCTAGGTCCTCTTGTACCTTCCTACCCAATTTCATGTTCTCTCTCTCTCTCTCTCTCTCTCTCTCTCTCTCTCTCTCTCTCTCTCTCTCTCTCAAAAATGGGTGTTTTGGGGGAGAGCCACTAAAAACATGGAGTCTGGTTAGCACTGGGACCCTGAGTTTGGGTCTGCCCTTCAGTGTCCTTGATTCTCCCAGTGTCACTTCATTGAAAAAAAAAAACTGTCCTTTCCTCTCCCACATCGGGGTGTAGGACTTTGTGCCCACTTCCCCTACTCTGTGTTTGGAATCTGTCTGTCATGAGCTTGCACAGGTCAGTCTCTGAATTCACACAGGCATCTGCTCCACTGTATTTGGAAAACGTTGTTTCCTTAAGATCATCTACTACTGTTGGCTCTCACAATCTTTCCATTCCTTGTTCTTCACAGATACCAGATCTTTGAGAAGAGGAGTGATTCAAATCATCCCATCCAGGGCAAGCACTCTGAAGTCTTTTACTATCTACTCACTGTCTAGTTGTGCGTGCCAGCATTGGTGCCCATGTACTGTAAGAATAACCCTCTGATGAGGCTTCATGAATGCTCTCATCTACGGGTATAGCAACATGTCATTAGAAGTCATTTTCTTATTCGGTTAGCAAAATGATTGTAGTGGGTCTTCCCCTGAGCTCATGACCTATGTAGTCTCAGGTTCTTGGCATCACAAACATTTCCATCTCCAGAATTTCATCTCCTTCCCTTCCTCGTCCAGCATTGGCCCTCATGGATGCCTTACTCTCTGTGCCCTCTGCCTATGTCCACACACCGCTGCACACATTTTAAAGCAAGTGTCCACCTTTCTTATTTACTTAGTTGTGCCCTATAAAATACGTCAGTTTGGTAGAAAACTGAATTATTCAAACTTTACTGAGCTTATGGGTTTGTACTAAATAAAAAGTCTATTCAACTTCCTTTATGGTTCTATTTTTTTTTTTTAATGCTGAAATACTTTTTTTTTTTTTTAAGTTGAACCATCTGGAGAATCTAAGAGAGTAACTGGTACCTGAACAACAGTGGTGTTTATTGGTTTCTGTAAGGTAGACACCAATTGAGAAGAATAGCACATCAGGACAAGAAAAGTGTGCGAAGCACTAAACCAGGTTTTCCTTTGCAAGTGTAGAAAGCATTCAGTCTGCCAACCCACATACTATGTGTTTTTCAACAATCATTTCAACAACCACGAGCTGCTTTCTGGTATTCCTAGTAATTATTCTTTATTCATTGGAGAAATACATATGATGACAAATAGAAATAAGCTCAAGTGTACGATGAGGTGGCCTCATTTGCCCAACAAAGGGATGTAGATGATGCAAACCACTCCATTTTCTGAAAGGTTACCTCAGCTTTTTGGTCTGAGTCTCAAATGTTGTAACTTCCACAGTCAGCTCTACATTTAGCAAATCTTAGGCAGTCTGGCTGATTTAACCATATTAATTTTGACTTATGAGTCTTTGTAATATTTCCAGGAAGGGCCATAAAAGAATCGGTATTGAGGTATCACTGAGCATCGACTCATTCCCGTTATTTAGTGCTTTTAGCTAATGTAGTGATGTGTGTAATAGTTGGTTTCCCTTTATTTCAACATAGTGAAAACTTGTATAATTGTGGAAGTTCAAATGTTTAAGTCTTTGGCTATTTATTTTATTTGAAATCCAGCATATTATTATGTATCTTCAGAACTCTAACTGCCATCCTTTGGTAAGCCTTCAATTAAATCCCACAATGCAAACCTCTTGGCACTAGACCTGCCTTTCATGTTTATTCAACTGAACCTGAATCTTGAAAACGTGTTGAAGTTTGAGGTTTTCTGGTGAACCTGACATCATGCTGACCATGGCTGTGATTGGCTACTGAGAGGCAGAGAAGGTTTATAGCCAGCAAGAGCAAGTTTGAGGGACAGCAGAGGGAACAATCCGTGCCTCTCACTCATTCCAGCCAGGACTGCCAAAGGGTAAGACAACCAGCAAACCTCCTTACCTCACAGCCAGGCACCTCAGGCTTCTGAGTGTGGATTTGGCTTGAGATTCTTTTTTTTATTGAAATGTGGGTCTTATTGCACTGTGCACAATGGCTCTGGTTGAACTTTTGTTTACTATGAAGAGGGATCTCTGAGTTTAACTTTCTTTCCAGGCTTCTTAACCTGAGCAAGCAAGTAAACTGTTCAGACTGGGAACAGGAACTAGGAAACAATGCATCTTTCTTTCTGTTTCTATCTATGCTGGCCAACGCTTTTTCTCGTATTGATATATTCAGGGCAACCTAACTGCAATGGTATTTACATTTGTAAATTGTCTAGATATCTGCATTTTCATAAGTTATTCCAAATCTGTGCTTCAATAATACACAGTACCTTTTCAATACGTTCTGTATTAAATTTCAAAGCGTTCGCATTTTATACCTCTAAAATCATTATGGAAATGTATATCATGAGAGAAGTAGCTGATTTTAATATCTTCTATGCAATTATAACACCATTGTTTAAGAGTGTTTGAGTTGTCCAAGTCAGCAGTGCACTACAGAAGTTTCTGCAGTTTGATGAATCAAAAAGTAAATAAGATTAACATGGGTAGCCAGCTCAGGTATTCACGGTCCATGTATTTGTATATATAAAATATTATCATCTCTGACACGTTTTCATTCCGGTTAGGTTTTGATTTCTTGTGAGAGTTTTTCCTTATCACAACTCTGTCTACAGTTCTGTATATTTAAGTTTTAAGTTCTTTGAATGCTATGAATATCACACGTTCATTAAGCTATAGAGCAAAGCTCCTTCTTCCTCCTCCTTCCTCTTCCTCTTTCTTTATTGCTATTGTTTTTGGTTTTGATCCAGAATCTCATATAGCCCAGGCTTACTCTGAATTTACTATATAGCCAAGGATGTTCTTGAATTCCTGATTCTCCTGCCTCCATCTCCTAAGTTACCACCAAGACTGGCTCCTCAATCTTCTTAAACAGGTGATTCATCTTTACTGACTAAACCCCCTTGATCCTATAAATTTGTTAAACTCTCTCTCTCTCTCCCTCCCTCCATCTTTTCCAACTCTTGTTTATGCACAAACAAATATGAGTCATTGCAAGACACAAGGTGGAAAGAGTGTGTACACACAAAATCAAAATTCTCTCACAGTGTGCCAGGAGCCTCACTCTGCATAATGGCTATTTTAGTGTCTAGCTAAATGTTTAGTGTATAGCTGTAGCAAATGCTAATGATGAGGTAAAATTTAAAAAAGCCCTACAGAATGCAACACATGACATCAGTACATTTCAAGTATTGTCTTACAAAATGTGTTTGGAGAAATTGCTGCCTCCATTGTCTCGCCAAATTGTCGCAGTGTACACAGCAACTCCCGTCAGCAGTGAACTAGCAGGTGTTAGGATCCCAGCTAAGTTTGTTCAACTTCTAGAGGATAGAGTTTTAAAACAGAAGTTTGGGGTAACGCTCTGTAGTCTGCTTCTATTTATGGTGAAGCTGTCTGGAAGTGGAGTTGTTGCAAACCTAGGATTGCTCAGGGCTATCCACTGCCAGCACAGGGCTACCCACTGCCCTTTTGATACAACCACATCTTTGATTGTTATAGGGGCATCTATACCACAGTGCTGCATACTTAAAAGGAGCTGGGCGAACCTGAGGAGATATAGCCGCCTGTATCCAGATGAGACACCCAAGAGCTATTTGTCATGAGAATAGCATTTCATATATAATGGGTTGCTTCACTCCTTTCTCCCCCTTCTCTCTCCCTCCCTCCCTTCCTCCTTCCCTCCCTCTCTTTCTTCCATCCTTCCCTTTCTCTTGAAGATCACCAAACAACTAAGAATTATTCATAAGGAAAAGGCCCCCATTGTCTATTTTAAGAATGAAATATTATTTGAAAAATCTATACATAGAAGTTGGTAATTTTTTGTAGTTCACTTTGTAGTTTCCTGGGGTAAATAAACCTTTTCAACACATTTGAACCTTGCTTTATTTTTGACTATTAGCCTCCCGAATGGGACACGTAGCTGCGCTGACACCTCAGCTGCTGTGGCCAACACTCCCTTTCAGTGCCTTTTGGAGAATTCTTCACTCCCATCTGAAGCATTTTGGGGTATTCAGATCCTGATGCAGGGATCCAATGATCCTCCACTGACAACCCACAGAAAAATGGATGACTCAAATATGGAGCTCAGAACTATTCAGACACAGCTATAATGCAAGTGGATGGGCTTGGAGAAATGATCAGACTTTTCCAAGGCTAGGGGTCAAACATAGGTCCTCACAGGGGCCAGCAAGTGCCTACACCTCTCCAACCAGAATTCGTTTATAATTTGTTTAAATAAGAATTAGGCAAATTAAGATTAATTGAGTTCTTTAGGAGCAAATGAGCAATGAACTGTGTTTTAATATCTATTAACTACATCCCTTCTTGGATTACAGGAATAATTGCAAAATGAAGACTGCTTTAATTTTACTCAGCATTTTGGGAATGGCTTGCGCTTTCTCAGTAAGTTCATCCTGGAAAAATTTATATATTGGATAGTTACATTTTTATGTAAACAGGGCATTCAACAATAAAATGTTTTTTTTTCACAGATGAAAAATTTCCATCGCAGAGTCAAAGCTGAAGATGCTGAGGAAAATGGAGTGAGTGATTTTAGAAGCCTTTTCTAGCCTACATTTATTCTAATATAACTGCACCCTGAAAATGATCATAACATGGATGTTATTTGTGCAGGTCTTTAAGTACCGGCCTCGCTATTTCCTTTATAAACATGCCTACTTTTATCCTTCTCTAAAGCGGCTACCAGTCCAGGTGAGTGCCAACTTAATTTTCCTTACTACTGGTCAGACTTTTATTACAGGGATTAAACTTAACACCCAAACATCTGAGTTCACTTAACACCATTCATCCAGATCTTTCCTTCTTGCTATGGAAACTTGAGTTTATTATAAAAACCAAAAATCTAAGCTTTTTTTTTTTTTCAACACAAGACACAAAGTACACATTGAGAGTACTCGGGAGCTAGAAACAAGTACCGGACATCTACAGGTCAAGTGTCAGCTAAACTCTTGTCCAAGTGAACCCACTAATTGTCACTCTGCTTGGTTGAGCACTGTCACCGAGCTGCTCACCTATGACTTGTCAGCATCCCCTGAGCTCTTGGAAAGCTAAGTTCCTGAGCACCCAAGTCTTAGGACAACCAGTAGCCTGAGTAACCCAGTAGTGATCATGATGTCTGGAACCCTCACCCTGTTAGGTGGTAGAGCTATGGGTCACACATGAAGCATAGTTACAGTGGGATCTGGCCCGAGCGCTGCAGAGGAAAGCGTGAAACTTGTAAAATGTAGGAAGCCTGTGAGAAAAAAAAATCAGTAAAATTTGTAAACACGAAGGAAAAATAACTAGAGCTAAAAATGAGACATCCCATTTTTGCTGAGTTATTTGTGAAAGAGGCCTTTGGATCTTGGAGGGTGTGGTGCTGGTCCTACATACACAAAATCTAGTGTGACACTATTTTTGTGACTGTACAGTTTGGGTTCAGAGTGTCAATTATACAGCATTTGACCCAGGACTCCCAAGGCACTGAAAGCAGCAGGATGCTGTGAACACTGCCTCAGCGGCTTGGCTTCGACTCTCACCATATGTCAGGCTGACCCCGCTCTAAATCATGCAATGATAGGAAATCATAATCCTCAAGTATTTCTAGCACCATTATAATTATAGGGAACTTATATGGCCACAGAAATATGAGTATGAGTGATACAAGAATTGTGGGTTTTAGGAATTGTCCTTCACTCCTTGGTTTACCTCATGCCCAGAAATAAACAGAGTCTGTTTGGAAACTTGTTCCCTTTCTAAAACAGAAATTATATAAATTCTAGTTCCTGTGTTGCTGGTCAACTTTTCTGAGATGTCTAATACTTAGATACAACCATTCCCACCTGGATAGTCCATAGTATACTCATATTGATAGAGTTTTGTTACTGATAGACTCAAACTTCATAGAAGCCACTTTTATCACAAATTATGTACATAGAGGCTTGATAAAGTTAAGTAGAACTTGTAATACAGTTTTTTTTAAAAAAAAATTAAAGCATCTCCAAATACAACTTTCTGAGATATTTGTGACAAGCTTCTGGTTTTACAGATGGATGTCTATCATATGTCAGCATCTATTTATTGTCCAAAGTTGTCACCCTGACCCCATGAGTTACATTTTATTGACTTTGAAATTCATGTTTTAGCTGACAGTCACCAGTAAGATAACAACTTGCATGTTTCACATCAGATAAGTTGCAAAGCCGTCAGTCTCCTATGGATTGTCTCCATGCTGAGCTATGGAAACAAAGGCATATATCAGCTTCATTGGTATCCTAAGTTCTTTTAGGATACTAATAGTATCCTCAATATGATTTAAGATAATATTTGATTAGTGTGCCAACTTGTAGTGAGCAAGATTCAATTATTTATTTTATCATATTCAGTTAGAATAGAAATATGGGCTTTCAGAATTTCCTTCCATCAAGACAACCGTTCATGTGTCTTTTTTCTGCCCTTTGTCTCTCATCTGTTCATATAAATACACGCAAGGCTCTGAAGGAATCATTAAGACTCTATGATAAGTTGCGAATAAGTAAAAGAAAGCAGCTCCAAACAATAACAAAATAAAATAAAAACCTTTACGTATTCCCAACACACACTAACAGCAGAATGTTAGCTGAGTTAGGGAGAAATCGAAGTGGAGGAGGCATGAAAAATAACTAACACACTCCCAGCTGACAAAAGTAACTCTGCTTGGGTATATATGGTCCTCTCTATTAGATTTAACACGTGGAAATAGCTCAAATACAATGATTTCTTTTACTCCCCCTTGGGTATGGAAAAGCACAGGTACTAGGTCATGGCCTGTACGGAGGGTCTAATTATTCTTTTTCCACCCAGTGTTGCCATTGGCCAAGGCAGCAAGCTCCCTTTCTTTGGCTGGGAGTCATAGCCACATGGAGGATGAGCCAACAGGGACAGCCACGAGCAGCCTAGGGATGAGTCTTTCCTACAGCCCAATTCCTAACCCAGAAGTTAAAGGTCCTTGTAAGATGTGTTCTCCCAGGACAAGATGCTTAACTGATGATCAGAATCCAAGTTAACACTGATAGGCAGCAAACGGCAGATCCTGGAGCTAGAAATGCACGAATCCCTGAGGCTATTGGGGCTGGGTGTGGAATATGAAGGAAGATTCCCTTTGGGTTATCTTTGGTAGAAAGATCAAGAATCTCCTCTCTTGGTTTAGAAGATCTGATGCATGTTTAGATTTACATGTAACTTAAAAATAAAAAGAAGAAAGCTCAGACTTAGGACATATCTAACGTGTAGAGCACTTACCCTGAGTTTGAGCCACAGCACTGTAAGAATATAACAAACAATATAAAGGCAGCAACAACAAAGACCTCAGTAAAGCTCACTGACTCATGTTTTATACATAGGGTCCTTGGTTTACCTTATTATCACCCCGCCAAATCGTAAGTGCTTTTATATCTTTTATCTAATTTAAGTGTGACTATATTAACATAATTTCAAAATTAATTTTAATTAAAATTGAGAACGTAGAAATACAAATTTAATTTCTCTAAATCAAATTATAATTTAGATTAATATTTAAGAGAATTACCAAATAACACTTTACACCACAGTAAACTAAAACATTATAACCTATATTTTGTAAGAAAATAAGACTGTAAAATGTATGTCTTAATTGAAGACCTGCTCAGAAAGGGTTGAAAAAAAATCTCACTTTTTTTTTGAATAGTTTCTTCTTGAAAAAGGAACTCAGTAGTTACTTCATTCTTTTAAAACTAAAACATTTCTGATTTGTTATTCTGGCTTTTACATAGAATGTAATATTTCCACATACTTTCTATGTTTGGGAGCTTCGAAAGGAGCAATCTCATTCATGTGCTGTTCATTATAAAATAGCTGTTCCTCTGTTTTCATTTTATATATGCCAAATGCAGCCCATATTTCTCACTTTAGCTTGACACTATTCTGTGTTAATAAATCAGCCAAGCTGTTCATACTAATAAGTGTAAGGAAATATTTCTGTGAGTTATATTTTTAATTATCAGGAAATTTTAGTTGTTGTGGCATATACATTTATGTATCATGTGTATATACACATTCACATATACTATGTATGTGTGTATGAATATATGTATATTCCAGGGAAGCAGTGACTCTTCTGAAGAAAATGGAGATGGTGATAGTTCTGAGGAAGAGGGGGAAGAGGTAAGGCATTTTCTATTTCTTCTGTAACAAGCTAGGCAACACAAGGATCTAATATGGAACTAGTCTATGCAATCTGGACTCAGCAAATTATTATTACTGCTTGGCCAGCTATCCATAACAAGCTATTTGAGACACGCAGATGTTATTTAAGTTAGAAATAACTAAAATAACCTGCTCCAAATACCTTTGCAATGTTACCTACACTTGGTACACAAAAGAGGTGATATACAAATACAAAGTCATATACATTTTAAGAAAGAGTAAACTTCATTAAAAAGTAGATAAAATTTTCTTATATTTGATGCCCATGATAGTGGGCAAGAAAGAAGTAATCTTAAGCTTGGTACAATGCACCTTCCTCCATCTGCAGGATGTGAAGCCAACTAATACCTCTACACTGGCATTCTGATTTAACCTACAGAATATGATCAGTCTCTTTAATGGTAATTTAGTAGACTATTGTCTAATTATTATGTTATAGAAGCTAAAATACTCAGGATATATAAATATATTCCTAAACAGTTAAATTACTGTAATTGATGGCTAAAATTTATTTATATAGCTTAGAAAGCATGATATTATAACTTACATCTTGCCTAAGGAAACATATTATTAGGACATATTTTTCTGTATGGCCAGTTATAGATACTCTTGTCTTGGGAACCTTCCAAATTCAGGTATTCCTAGGTGGTACTTATGAATAGAAAATGACAGTCAAAAATGGAACATCTTTCTCAGCTTTCCCAAAAGCAAAAGATGTGGTAACTTGAACGGTGACCAAGTACTAATTATTTTCTTTTGGTTAAGTAACATTTCCTGTAACTATAGTTACACAGACAGTGGAGGGAACACCTTAAAAATAGTGCCAAACCTGTGTGCCATATACCCTTTAAAACCTTGCTGCAGCTCCAAACTAAGGGAAGCTCATCCATTTGCTTTTTATCTGTTCAGCAATTGTGATATGGACTTTGCACGTCTCAGTTACACCGTGCATCTCTTAGCAGTAGTTCTTGGTTTGCTGTGGTGTTGTGAATACAGAAGGATCAGGACTCTAGCAAAGTTATGCACACCCAAAATATTATCGGCCACCTCTGACTATGTAGACCCTTCCATTTCTTCAAATCCCTTAAGACCCTAGAAGCCTATGCTAAATTCTGTTTAAGAAAGAACTGTTCTGTGCCCTGTGCTGTAACTCCTCATACCACCTAGCATAATGCTCATGCATATATGATGCCCAGTAAATAGTTTATGACTCAGTCTTGAAATAACAAAGGAATGGATGCTCCAAAAATCATTCATTTGCAGTAATCATAGGAAGGTTGGTGGGTGCCTCAATCTTTCTGCTGATTCTAGACATGTTTTCATCTCCAATTCTTCTTCAAAATTTGATTGGAGGCTCCAGTTAAGTATACAAACCCCAGAGATTGTATTCACAGGAGGAAACTACTTGGGAACGTTTCTATTTGATGATAACACCCCATACACAACTTAAAGTATTTCATGCTTGCTAACTGACACATACATGATAACATCAGGTTATTGAAATTTCAGAAACTTAACATACAAGTAAAATCAGCACGAATATAAAAATGCACATATTCAATTGCACATTAATTAACTCCCACCATGGACTACCAGGAGTTTGACTCTGAGTTGGTTAACTTCTGCTTGCTTTGTAAAAATACACAATCCTTTATATGTTTTATATGTACTACACATACACATATTCTATATAGGATGACATAGCAGACATTCTTTTGAGGCTTCTGTTGTCCTTCAGAGATCCTTTCATATTCTACTGTTCTTATTGAATATCAGGCTTCCTGTCAATGTGTTGCAATGTATAATTCATCTGAAAATGGGCATTTTGTAGTTTCCAAATTAGTATTGCTACAAAGGTGGTGCTTCTGGAGACATTCTAGAATTTCTTCAAGTGACTGTACACATTGATTTGGGGAGGCTATTTTCACTTAAAAAATGTAGTTTCTGAGTCAAAAGATATGCATATGTTCAGTTTTTCTAAAGGCTTTCCAAAGTAGGAGCAGTCAGGCAAAGCCCTTCTCTCAGTATGCAGAGCTTCTCCTGCTCCCCATTCTCACCAGCTCCTGTTTATTTCATTCATTTTGACCGATCTAAGGATCATGGATATGGATAACTTTCTATCTAATAAGATTTTAGATCCTAATAATTATCAACAGTCTAGCTCATTTACTTTTTAATGTGTTTGCATAAGAACATTCTTAAATTAAGTTTCTGGGCCAAGAAAGAATCCAAGAGTAGAAATTGCGTACATTAGGAGACTGATCACTCTTCAGTGTTGACCATGCCACCGTGAATTATCATCCATTTGACCCTGGACAGGTCACTGTATCACTACACTTCAGCTCTTTCATCAAAGAAGTGATAGGAACAAGGGCCAACTAACAATCTCTTAGAATCTCTCCAATGATACTAATAATTTCTCCTTACACCATGAGTTTAACCTGTTTGAGTGGATCATAAAAAAACTATAATATTCACAAACTCAATGGAAAAAAATCCTGCTTTAGTCAATTTATTTTCATAAGAAAGATCAAATTCAGATTTAGTTTGTTTTCTTGTAATCTTAACATTATCCTAACATCACAATCTCCCAGAAATACCTTTCAAGTAAATTCAACTCTTCAGTACTCATTTAAATACATAAATTTAAACATATAAAGTCCAAACTTTTTAACATACATTTGTTCAAGAGTTTAATTTTTAATCATCTTTGCGTAATAGCGTTATACATAACTCTAAATTTCCTGTGCAGAAGAAACAATTGTGCACCAAATATCTAAGGTACGAATACTGTTAAGTTAATAAAATAGAAAGCATAAATAATTGAAGCTTTCCATCAAGTTAATAAATAGGTTTAAACAATGTTGAGTTCTTAGAACTAAGAAGGGAGATGGCACAGGGAGGCTGTGATGGGCCAGCAGAGGGCATTTCCATATGAGGGCATCAACATGGAGCTCTGTTCCGGCTGTAGTGAATTTTGAACTCCGAATATTTTTACCAGGAGACTTCAAATGAAGAGGAAAACAATGAAGATTCCCAGGGCAATGAAGAAGAGGAGGCCGATGTTCAGAACACCACACTCTCTGATGTAACCACTACCTATGACCTGGAGGCCACAACCGGAGCCGGTACCTTCGGTCTAGCTGCACTTCAACTGCCCAAGAAGGTAATGAGTCCCAAACGTTCATCTGCTCCCATCTCTCTGCTGATGTCCAAGTTTCCCTGGCACTATTCACATCATATTTGATTCCATCTTTACATATTATATCAAAGAAGCAAGTATATACTTTCCCCAATTACAAACAAGGAATAGTATTCTGCTAATTTTTCCCCAAGCTGTTGTACCGCCCCACTTGAGAGGTGCAGCCTCCAAGGCAGAGAAAGCGGGGGGGGGGGGGGGGTAGGTGGGTGCAGAGCTAAGGAAAAACGGTGCACAGGGTAGGTTTATCGGGTGCACACCCTCGACCTACCAAAAACCATTACAAAGGGATCTATTCTGAATGTTTAAAGTCATAACCAATCCCTTCACAAATCAAGTTATCCTTAACTCAAAACAGCGTCCATAAGAGGACCATCAGTAGAGACGTTTTTCACGACTAGTTTTGTATGATTTCAAATCTTTACTTTCAGGCTGGAAATGTAGAAAGCAAGGCTGCCCAAAAGAAGGAGAGTGATGAGGAAGAAGAAGAAGAGGAGGAGGAGGAAGAAAATGAAAACGAAGAAGCAGAAGTAGAGGAAAGCGAGCAGGTCATCAACGGCACCAGCACGAACTCCACGGAGGTGGACAGTGGAAGCAGCAGTAGTGGAGGAGACAACGGAGAAGAAGCTGGGCAACCAAGTGTCACAGAAGCAGGGGCAGAAGGAACCACAGTGGGCAGGGAACAGATCAGTTATAGCCCCCAGACAGCAGCCCTTCTGAACATGTTTCAGCGTACAACCCCACCACCCAAAGCCTATGGGACCACCTCTGCAGCATTCAGAAGAGCCACCACCGCTGAATATGGGGAAGAATATGAGCAAATGGGCAACACAGAGTTCAAAGATGAGTATCAAATCTACGACAATGAGAACGGGGACCCTCGCGGGGACACTTACCGTGCCTATGAGGACGAATACAGCTACTATAAGGGGCGTGGCTATGATGGTTATGATGGTCAAGATTATTACTACCATCAGTGAAGCCCCCCTGAACTCCCCTTTCTGTTATTGTATCTGGCTACCATTTATTTCAAAGTTGAACTCAGGAAGGTGCAATATAATAAATGTCCATTTTACAGTGTGGACTACAGTGTGGTGCTACAGTCATATCTGCAAATGCTTCTATTTGTAATGGATTCTTTTTAATTTCCCAAGGTGTGTCACCTGAAAGGTCATTGTAAGGGTCATTGATCACGCAGTATACCAATCCGTGAGATGGAATGCTTTGAGGTTGTAACTCTACAGTGTCTGTGCTGTGGCCACTATTGCTAACTGGCCAAACATACTTTTTGTACAAGAAAGCTCCTAAGGAAAGTTTTATAAACAATAATTGTATATTTCCTATATCATCCCCCATTCAATACTGTATTAGCTTTAATTCTTATCCTCATGTATTTTATGTGACCTGTATGCATGTATTTTATCTCTAATAAATGTGCAAGTCTTCAAATGTGTTATGATTAAGAAGAAAGGGGCAGCACTAGAAAGGGTCTGGATTTAAGGAGGGTTGGACAATTTAGTTAAAAAGCAAGCTTATTTCTACTAGAGTTTAAAATTCAGAGGATCTAGAAATTTTCTCTCTTCAGTAAATCTTTATGGCTAAAGCATGACAGTTGGGTGCTCTTTGAAAATGTGACTCTTTGAGTTGCCAAATTCAACAAACATGAGAACATGTTAAGATGCCCACTTCAATTTGAATTTCACATAAACAATGATTTGTTTTTAACACAAATACCTGCCACCAAGAATAATTAGTCTCTGTGAAATATCTGGAACAAAGTTGTGCTAAATAAATTACTTATTCATTATCTAATATTCAACTGTGAATGGGTGTTCTGTTTTTCTGACAAGCCTATCCCTACAAAATTTTATTTTAAATGGGGTAGGGCATGCATTAGAGTAATTAAACTCTTAAACACCTACATACAAACACATAAACTGCACAAACACACAAACTATACAAGATGAGCATACAAGCACACATATATGTAAACAAACCACACACATGCATACACACACTACATACACATAAACATGCAAACACACACAAACCATATAAACTCACATAGTCAATGTCTAGATATCCAGCACATAAAATGTAGAATCTTGTTACAATGATTTTAGCTCATTACACCTGACAGAAGAGTCAAAGAGTCAGGAGACACTTTGTAAGCATGCTCACTGTACCTGCCACCTGATTCACTGTTTTGGTTTCTCTTCCTGTTACTGTGATAAAATTCATGGGTGAAGACATCTTAAAGGGGAAAGTGTCTATTTTAGCTCACAGGTACGAGAGAACCAGCTAGCCCTCATGGTAGAGCAGTCAAGGCAGCTGCAGTTTGAACCAGTAGGTCACATGCTATCCACAATTTGTCAGGAATGATGAGTGCACACTGCTGTTTGGTTTCATTTTCTCGATAGAGTCCAGGATTCCAGCCAGGGAATGGTTGCCACCTGGTGAAGGGGAGTCTTCCCTTCTCAGTTAAAATCAATAGAGTCCCCTACAGGGATGTACAGAGGCCCATATCCCAGGGGATTTGAGATTCTTTCAGATTAAAATTAACATTGAACATTAAAATCACTAAGAGTTAACATTTATTCTCATCATTCCACCCTTCATTAGTGTGTGTGTTGTGTACACATCTTTATTTGCAAAATTGTTGAAGAGGAGTTTGTAGAGAACATTATGTTTCATCAATTCTTCAGTATTTATTTTAAGAAGAATTATCCAGTAAGGGTAACATATGCCTCTAATCATAGTACTCAGAGGCTGATACAATAGGATGGTAACTTCCAGGCCATGGTCTGCATAATGAGATTATTCCTCACTCACTTCCCTCACATAACAATAATTTCTCCTGTATAAGCATAATACTATTCTCATTCTTAAGAATTTTAACATTTTCAAGAATATCTTATAATATTCAAAACATATCAATTATAAACATCTTACATTTCCCATTTATTATCATCCTCAAATTTACTGTTGAACAATTGGCACAAAGAAATCACACATGGTAAGGCAGGATTAAATAGAGTCAGACTGGCTGAAGGCCTATGTTCTCTATTATATTTTTACAGCACCCATTGCTTTGTGAGCCTGTAGTGGATGGGGGTAGGGGGGGTACCTCTAGTACACTGCTGCAAAATATGCCTTGTCCTGTATTGCAGTTTCCTTCGACCAACAAGGTTTTATGACTCGAATGCTCCACAATATTTTCAGAGCCAGGATCCTCTCCTATTTGCTTATCTTGCAATATAGACAGCAGGAGATGGTGGAGAATTCTGGAACTCTTGAGGCAGAGGGTCTGGTCTTACTGGGTAATTTACCCCTGTGAGTCATTAACCAACAGTCCTCTGTAACATGCAGCAAGGCGGCTGCTCAGAGCGTGTTACACCCAAGGACTCCTCTCCCCTCTTTAGAGGCTGTGCTTCAGCATCAGAAGCCTCACTGGAGTCTCATCTTCTAAACTCTGTCTGTCTGTTGAAATGAGTTTGCTTCTTGGCTGTAGAATTCTGCAGACTCCCCAGTCCTTGGCTTCAGGGTATCTTCTGCTTATTTATTCATTTTATTTTTCATTTTGAAGCTACCAGGGAACCAAATCAGCTTATTCATCATGCTTTTCAAAATAACTCAGGTAGGGGTTTTCTTTGGTAAATTATATAATTAAGTGAGGTTAGTCATGCTCCACTCCCACTGAAATGTAGACTTCCAGGACTACATACTCCTAGTCCTTGCTGAGGTGATGCACTTTCTAAGTGACAGAATGGTTTGTAACAGGCCCATGATGCTGCTGAAGCTGTTAGATAGACATACCCATTTAAACTGGTTCCACAAGCAGGGAGACACAGGCTCAAATGGAATTAGACAGTTTATTACACACACAGTGGGCAAACAGGAGCATCAGGATATTAGTTCTCAGTGTTTCCAGTGTTTCAAGGCACTGATGAACCAGAAGTGACAGGTGACAAAGCAGAGGACATTCTGCTATTGAGGGTCTGGCTCTAATCAGAGCTGAGCAGATGTACTTGCACAGAGGCTATGGTTAAATGCTAAGAAGATAAAGTTGAAAGATTTTTACTCAACTGAAAGTAGGGGAAAGGTAGGCAGGCAGGACATCAGGACATTAGGGCATCAGAGCATGCAGGACATCAGGACATGCAGAACATCAGGACAGCAGGACAGGCAGGACAGCAGGACAATAGGACAGGCAGGACATCAGGACATTAGGACAGCAGGACATCAGGGCATCAGGACATTAGGACAGCAGGACAGCAGGGCAGGCAGGACAGCAGGACATCAGGGCATCAGGGCATGCAGGACAGCAGGACAGGCAGGACAGCAGGACATGCAGGACAGTAAGACAGGCCAGGCAGCAGGACATCAGGACAGTAGGACAGGCCAGACAGCAGGATAAACAGGCAGGCTGGTTGTGAGTTGGTGACCTGTGAATATTGATAGGACCACAGATCGATGCTTCTAAAAGAAAACTTGCCCCACACTGTGGTTATCCGCTATCCCTCTGCTCATTTCCAGTGTTTCTGCACTCCATTAATCCATGTCTCAGTCAACCCATTTATAATCCAGGTTTATGCTCTGGAGAACACAATACATTTTTCTTCGGGCTCAGTTTACTTTTATAATATAAACTCTACACCAACATCTTTCCAGGCTAATGCTAATTTCCACCACCCCCTTTTCTTTAATAGTATTTCCTTTTGATAAACTATAACTTTAATTTTCAAAATTGCTATTTTTAATGCAGGCTTTGAGAGTTTATCCAGCAGTGAAGAAAGAGACTTGGCAGGGTTACATTTTGGATTTTTTGTATTAAAAAGTTTGTGATGATTCTAAGTGACTTTTTGACATCATAATCATAAATAACATAAACATCATAATGAGAAAGATCAAAAACATTAGACTTTTTTTCAGAAAAGAAATGCTAGTCTTACTTAAAAAATAATGAAACTTTATTAAAAGTAAACCATAAAATAATCACTCAGACTTTTATTTATCCAAGAACAATGTAATATTTTTACCTCTGTTTTTAACTATTCACTGGCTTAACACTGATTTTCTGATTAAAGAGTAAAATGTTTTCATATAAATTAATTTTATAATGTTATTTTCCCTGGGACTTCTGCTCTTAATGTCATGACTCTGACCATCTAAGAAGAAAAATGATCCAATAACATGTATAGATCTTACTTCTTTCTAAAATATAAATTCTATCCCAAGTATTTTAGTTACGTTTTGTTCATTTTCTATAAGATCAAATTAAGCAAGTTGTTTTTCTGTAAAGAACCAGATAAGAAATATTTTGGCATAGCTCTGAGCCACATGGTTCCTATCTCATTGTGCTGAAGGTAGCCCTTAGCAATGTGGAAATACTTGTGCTACAAGACGTTGTTCTTCAGAACAGGTGATGTGTCAAAGGTGACTCACACGCTGCATCTGGCCAACCTTTATTTTGGAGAAGCCAAATTGTGAGGATTATTTTCAAAAATCGATGCACATTTAATCATCTAGGCTTTAAACAATGAGTGAACACATCCTTTCGTTTCCTTCACTTACTTTCTGTTTTTAGCTTGAAACTTTACCTAAAAATATGAAAATTTTAATTTGGTGTTGGGGTGGAAATCTGTGGATCATTGTCTCTAGAAGTTTCTGGATATAAATACATTAATTATAATAAGTAATATTTAAAAATATTTTCCTACTTGATTTTGATTGTAGCAACAGGATCATCAGGTAAAATCAACACTAAGACGTGAACTACAACTTAAATTGTGTAGACCAGGTTGTCATCAAAGTCAGTACTCTAACCAATAATCAGAGTTTCTCTGTCCTGCCCAGTTCCACAGACACTTCTGAATAATCAGAGTCTATATTAATTATAAATATTTGACCAATTGTTCTGGCTTATTACTAACTAGCTCTTACATTCAAATTAACCCATATCCATTAGTTTATATATTGCCCCGTGTCCCTGGATTACTGATTCTCTGGCATCCTACTTCTTGGGCAACTGGCTGATGTCAGCCTTAACTCTGTTCTTCCTCTCCTTCTTCAGTTTGGCAGTACCACCTAACCTTACTCTGCTTCACCATTGTCCAAACAGCTTTATTAACAACCAGTGAGAACAACACATATTCACAGTATACAGGATGCCACAGCACCAACCATCTTTAAACTAACCCTAGGTGAATGCCCAAAACCTGAAATGCCTACCAGGTCTTGACCTTGGCATCCTGTGTTCTCTCAAAATGGTTGTAATCAAGCTCTCATTTTACACTTTCTTCTACAGTGTGATGCCAACACTCCACAACCAAGGTGTGGGGCCGAGCCATGCACCCCACTCATCCTGATCACTTTGACCAGTGTGCAGATGTAACTCCACAAAAACTTTAGTCCACAAAACAGCCTGGAAGTCCTTGTTCTCTGCTCTTGAGACTTAAAGCTCTCAAACAAGAAGAGAAGAATCTTCTGAGAAAGGAAAAAATAATATAATTTTCATGAAACACAAGTCTAGCTAAAGAGTTTTCAGCTCAAGGTATTTTTGTGTCTTTGTAAAAAATACCATGCTGTGGGATTATGTTCTTGTACTTCGTAAATATTTGTTCCTCCTACTGGTTTAATAAAATGCTGATTGGCCAGAAGGCAGACAGGAAGTGTGGGCGGGGCTACCAGACTAAGAAAACTCTGGGAAGAAAAGCAGAGCAGAGATGTTATGCAGATGCACAGGAAATAAGATGAAAATGCTCTGAGAAAAGGTACTAATCTATGTGGCTAATCATGGATTGGTTTAAGAGTAAGAGTTAGCAAGTAATGTGCCTGAGCTATAGACCAAACAGCATATAATTAATATAAAACTTTGTGTGGTTGTTTAAAACTATGGGTCCAGACCTCAGAGCTGGGCCAGAAACTTCAGACTACAATACCAAATATAAATCTTTCCTATCAAATATAAAACTTGTGTGCTGTGGGATGGTCTTTCTGTACACTGTGCATATATACTACCTTTGGTTAATAAAGAAGCTTCTTTGGCCTATGGCAATATAGCATATAGCCAGTCAAGAAATTGAGATACAGTGAGAAGAAAGGCAGGGTCAGAACAGACACTGAGAGCCTCCAGGGTTCCAAGTGTGATGGAACACAAGTAAAGCTACAAGACACATGGAAATGCATAGATTAATAGAGATGGATTGATTTAAGATGTAAGATCTAGCTAAGAAGAAGCCTGAGCCACAAAACCAAACAGTTTATAACTAATATTAAACCTGAGTGATTATTTTACAAGTGGCTGTGGGATGGTGGAACCAGCCAAGACAGAGAAAAACTTCTGACTATACTTGTGTTTATAACAAGGAACTCAAATCTTTTTATTACCCTCACCTCTTAAGATTGTATGTAAATGTTTGAATCCCAAGCCCACCCAGAAAAGCCATTGTATACACAAAGGCTTACCTAAAGGTTTAGTGCTGTATTTCAAGATTTTGGTGGCCTGGAGCTGTGACCCCTTTCTTTTGGGAGCAGTGACCCCTAATTATTGCCAGACTATTAAATTTAGACTGTGAGGTCAGATCCCAGTGAATGAAGAAACCCAGGCACCTGAGTTACAATAACAAGCTAGTGCACTGTGTGTGTGTACACGCTTCCTAGCACGTGTTCTTGATCAAGAGTGAGTTCCCTTTGCATGGACACTTATGGATACTTCAGTTGGAGTCATGACCTCTTTTGTTTTTTCTTTTCTTTTCGAGCTGAGACTAACTTCTAGTGCTCTGAGCCACCATGAAACATGAAAGAAATCGAGCTTGTTCTTCCCAAAAGCAAGGTCAGCAGCACTAATGGTACCACCGTGGATGTTCTGCCTGGATAAGTTTGCAGGCAGTGTCTACACCTACTCCTGTGCTTTCCTGAAGGAGCCAGAAAGCGAAAACACAGGGGTAAACCGCATCCATGCAGTTAACCCCAGAAGACATTAATGCATTGTTTCAAAATAAGTTTTGAGATAATGGGTTAAGTAGCAATAGTTAACTAGAATAGAAACAGGCGGGATGAGGCTGGACCGAGGGAAGCTAAGGAAGCCATGAAGGACGGCTAAAATAAAACAGTATAGACTAACATAAGGTTAAAAAGATAGAGGAAACTACATATGCCCCAGTATGGTAAGCAAATATTAGTCTGTGCCCACCACTCTGAGAGCAGCTGGTAAAAGTCACCTTCTGCTTCCTGTGGTCTCGCAACACAGAGCAGCAACCTCTGGGTAGGGACACTATTTTGAGAATGAGCAGTGTTTTATCCTTGAGGTTATATAACAGAGCTTTGTAGCTACTTCCGGCCATGTCGCCATGTCCTGAAGGAAAGACTAGTATCGTTATAATTACATTTTAACTATATCCTTTTTCTAATATAAAAATAAAGGCAAATTATATTGACATACCCTCTCTTAGCTAGTAATAGCTGGATGGGTATGTGGTTTGGAGAAGTGGACAAAACTAGCTTCGTGTTGTTCTGCATCCCTCTGTGGTGTTGCACTGAAGTGAAATGTCCAACACTGAGGGAAAATAATACTTTCTAAAGATAAAAGTAATTTGGAGGAAAATGAGAAGTTGGTTATCAGTGATGTTTTAGAAAGTGATATTTTTGTAGCTTAGGATGACTATTGATACTTATGAATGAGTGTATTTAGAATGAAGGCACCTTATTTTTCTGAAACAGGACACGATTTTCAGAATTATTTTATAAACAAAACCTTTAGGAATTGCTTGTTTGTTTGTTTTAAATTCAGCAAAGAGGACAGGTTTCAAAAGAATAGAAACAAAATGTTGGTCTTCCGGACATCAACATTAATTACTCAGATGCTTCTTCCCAAAGTGTTTCTCTCCAAACTTCAGCTAGAAAGGAGTCTATTTTCGCCTTTGTCAATTGTAGGTTCTAAGTTTAAGACTTAAGTTGATTTTTTTCCTTTGAATTCATTTCAGCTTTGAGGATGTGTATATTTAGCTCCATTCAGCTCTCTCCTTGATAGGACAAGAAGCTGTGTCCTAAGCCTTAAAATCTTATGAATTTTCTTTTCTTAGAACTCATGTTATTTCAGAACAGAACAATATGTTATATATAATATCTTATATCATATATATAAATTAATTTAATAATAGGAGATCTCTTTTGTAGATAAAAACATTCTTTTGAAAGGAAGAAAAAGTGTATTTGTATACATATAAAATTCTTCCAAGAATACAGCAATGAAAAATCATTTGATGTCTATATTACATATGAGGCACAAACCAAACACTCGGTGTGAATCATTAATGTTATGAATGGTCCAAAAGCATAAAAGGCCGAGAACCTGCCAGTTGTAAAATTTTCTGAATGGATCATTGGCCTAATAGAATATCTAAGGTTACAAATGAGCGTTTTACCATTTTTTTCTTTCTCCCCATTTTATAAAGTTTGGGATTTGGTTCACATTTGTTTATTGCTTTTCATTTTGGACTTCCATCTCCTCATTCGTGCTGTCCCTTGTCCCCTAAATCCTCACCACGGATGAAACAGAAAACCAGATGTGTATGATGTCCAGAGAAATAAGTCAGCCTTGTCATTTTTCTCTCTGATCTTGTGTGTCCATTGGATAAACCAGAGAAGTCATGGTAAGAAACCCAGCAGGGACAGGGGGTGGAAATAGAAGCTTGCCCGCTCAACCTGGGTCACAGACCGATGTAAGTAACAGGAGCAATGGATGAGACATGAGAGTAGGCAGTGGACTAAGCACCTTGTAGAATTCGGTAATGTTCATGCTAACATTATGTGTCAGCGTAGCACACTGGTCTTAATTAGACACATTTCCTATATTATTTCTGGATTTTCTATTTGCTGGCTATGTGACCTTAAGAAAATTCCTGAAGCACACTGTGTCTCATCACTAAAATCTATAATGATAATAATATTATATGTATCAGAGTTGTTACTAGGATTAAATGAGCTAGAAAAATCTTTGTATGGAGAAAAGGAGGGTGAAAAGATTCAATTTTATTATTTGAGCAATTTGTCATTATAAACAGTAATGGAGCTGGGCTTGAACTCAGATGTGCTTAAGTGCATGGCTGTTAGGGTTAGGTGTCTCCACTGTCCATAACAGTGATCAAATATTCTAAAGCTCAGTTAGATGGTTTCTTTTCACACTCAATAGCTTTAAGTTCTTATGAGTCTTTAGAAATCAACTCGGGATCCTTGGAAGAGAAGCCGTAGAATTTGTATGAAGCAGGTAGGATTTAGCCTAAACTAGACAAACTGTCATTGTCTAAACCAAAATTGTGTTGGATTTATTGCTCATTTTTCTGCTTTTATTATTTTTATTTTATTTTTTGCCTTTTTGAGTTTGGGAAAATCGGAGATTTGTACTTACAATTCATTACATATTGTTTGTAGTTGATCATAAAGCTGTATTTATGTATAAGTAGCTCTTATTATAAAGTATAAATCTAAAAATTCGCATAACATATTATTGGTACATCTACACATATAACTAATGTGTGCCATCCCACTAGGCTTTACTATATTTTTAGACCAAATAAAACCTCCCTAACTATTATGAACATGAACTACAGGTTGATTTTAGTTGTTACCACCAAGGTAAGGACGGACAAACTTAATGTCCTAACCATTTAATAAAAGTCTTCATACAAATTAAAACCACAACACATCCTTCCAAAGTATCTTTTGAATATTTTCTCATTTCCTTTCAGAAAAAAAAAAAAGCAACTTCAGTTTTCCCATTACGAGGCAAAAATCCTGGGTCCATCAAGTCTTCTGAGTCTCCTGGTGAGCTTCTCTTGGTATGGGCTTCCCTATTGGCTTTCTTCTGAAAACATGATGAATATGGCTGCTTTTCCTCATTCCTCTGCCCTGCCTGCCTTGAGACCCACTGGCCCTCTGTCAGGACTTCATGCCTTCAATCTCAGCTCTGCTCAAAACCTCTAGAAGCTTTCTTGACTTGGAATTATTAAATTAATCAATACATTAAATTTCGCCTAATTATTTCTGTTTAGTAGCGCTGAGACTGAACCCAAGGCCGTATGTAGAGTAGGCAAACCCTCTATGCCACAGCTCCAGACCAAGCCTATGGGGTTTTATCACTTAGGACAAAGTGCAAGTACCTTCAGGTTCCTGATCGTCTGCTATCACATTTCTGTTCAGTCTTATTTGCTGCTGTTTCCCTTGCTCAGTCTCTCCAGCTAAGTGGCTTCTTTACTTCTCAGTGGTTTCTGGAAGAAGTCAGCGGTCCCTGTTACTGGAGCTGGCTCTTCCTAGAACTGCTGTCTGGAATATTCTCCTGTGAAATGTCATGTGGTTACCATTTTGCCTTAGTCTATAATAAGCCACCTCAGACTTGGTGATCTAGAGAGAACAAAAGTTGGTATCTTACTGCTTCGGCTTTTGTGGGTTGGGAGGTTGGGAAATTTAAGATAAATATACTAAAAGGTTCAATGTTTGGTGGGAGATAGTTGTCTCTCCTTACAACATGGCATCTTGTTACTTTGCACAGGGGTATGAAAGTCTCACGTCCACATGGCAGGCAGTGGAATAATGAAGATGGAGGCTGTATTCTTCAATCTTTTAAAGCAGTTAATCTCACTCACAAAGAGTCTCACCTGATAACTTAGATTCTAAAAGCTTAATAATATTCCATGGGAATTTTAGGCCCACAATATAAATTTTGGAGCAATACATTTAATCCATATCGAAGACTATTCTAAAGTCACATTTTCAGAGAGAATCTGCAAGGATTCTCTCTGTGAAACTTCAGCCCTGTGTTCTGACTCCCAATGCTTGAGCTCTCTTCCTGCCATGCTGCTTGTAATTCATCTGTGTCACTGTCTAATATGGTGTAGTTCGTTGTCTGTTTTCTTCATTGGATGGTGAAATACATGAGACAGTATTATTGTGTTTCATTTACTGAGGCCAGTCCCACAGGCATTTAGTCCCAAATAATTACACAAACACTCATATTAATTATAAACTGTCTGGCCTATGGGTCAGGCTTATTACTTGCTAAGTCTTATTCTTAAATTAACCTGTGATTCTCATCCATGTTCATGGTTTGGTACCTTTTTTCTCAGCACAGCACCCTCATTTTCCCTCCTCGGTGTCTTCTGGCATCTGTGTCTCTGCTCTTCCACTTCCCAGAATTCTCCTCAATTGGTTTTCCTGCCTATACTTCCTGTCTAGCTTCAAGCCAATCAGTATTTTATTAAATCAATATTTACAATGACAAATATGCATAGTCCCACAGAAACTGAGGCTTTTCCAATGCCTGACATGGAATAGATATTGTGGGTATTGTTCTTGTATAGTAAACATTTGTCACTCACATTGGTTTAATAAAACACTGATTTGTCAGTATCCTGACAGGAAGTATAGGTGGGACAACCAGACTAAAAAAAATCTGGGAACAGGAAAGGCAGAGAAGCAGTCACCAGCCAGACACAGAGGAAGCAAGATGAGAATGCTGGACCGAGCATAGGTATCAAGCCATGTGGTTCAACACAGACAGAATTATGGGCTAATTAAAGTGTAAGAGCTAGATAGTAATATACCAAGCAGTCACTATAACATTAAGCTTCCAAGTCAATTATTTGAGGATCAGCTACTAGGTATTGGGTATTTGGGAGTTTTTGGTGGAACAAAAACTTCTGACTAAAAGGAGGCACCCAAAACATCATTGTTAACTGTGTCCGAAATTTATGTGACACAATCAACATTTATAATTTTACTTAATAAAAAACTTTTCATTTATAAATTTGTTCATTTACAAATATTTCTATTCATAAATATGCAAACCATCCACCCAGTGGATAATTTTAATTATCAGGCAGCATAATATCCAAACTGAGATATTTATACTTTGTTTATTCTACTCTCTGGAACATTTGATAGCAGCTTTCCACCACAAACATTTTTAGATTAAAATTACCCTGCCCCCTGTGGTTATCTGTGGGCACTTGTGACAGAGTCCTCACTGGTGCTGAATGAGCCATGCTGATTGGATACTGGGGGCTCTAACAAACTTTAAATTGCAGCAAATGCCCAGGGACTGCTAAGTCTGAAGAAGCCAAGCTTTGCCAAAGGTCAATGACACCAGGTAATTTGTCCTCACAGACAACTGCTGTCTGTTGAAAGGACTTGCTTACGTTTGAAGTTTTTTCACTGGTTAATTGAAAATAAGTGCAATTTGGGATTATTATCAGCTGAGCATAGTTGTGTGAATTCAGTGCTTTGCTGTATACAATGGGTAGAGTGTTAGAGATCATTACCTAAAAACTCTGTATCTTGGCCCGTGGGCTAACTATCATTATTATCAAGATCCATTCAACAATCCAGACATAGGAGAAGATAAGTGTGCTTCTGTTTACACACTGCACTGATGCATCTACCATCATTGAGCTGTTTGAGAAATGTGTAGACTGTTCTTGTCTACAATACTTAGAAACCAAAATTATAGCTTGAATTTAGATGTAGATCCTTAACTTAGAAGACTACAAACTAGAATTTTTACAATATACCTTAGTTGCATTATTTTGCAGAGCAAGTTATTACTATGAAATGTTTAAATGTTGTAAAAACATTTAAGTTACTTTTTCCATAAAAGTTTTTTTTTTCCAAAAAAATTCACATTATTATTTTCATATTGGTTGTTTTATGTTTATGTGTTGGTAAAATAATGTTCATCATGACAACAGATTGCTACCCAGAACAATGCTGGTTACTTTTCAGTGTAATGGCTACTGGAGTAGTTAGGTGAATTCATTAGATCTTAGTAGGACATCATCACACAATACACATGTACTTTACTCCATAACTAAAATCCAAAGATTGCTCTATTGAACTTTACACAAAATAGGTTCTTAAGTTGACTGCATGTAGCTTTTATTTAATTACATGAATAACAGAATGTTACTTGAGGTGGTATAGAGGCTCGGTTAGAAGACCCATTTTTGTAACTACTTTACTAGAATACCAATCCCAGTTCTGTTCATTAGTACTCATGAATTATGGAACATGTTACATGACATTTCTGAGTCTGCTTCATAATCTACAAAACTGGTAAATTCACCTAGCTCATCATGTTGTTGTGACTCAAACTCAGGTAAAATTCTTAGAATGATGTTTAGCTAATTTTAATATTTCTTAAATGCTTATGTTCAGAGTAAAAATTGCTCCAGTGGTTTCTTTTACTGGTCCCTACATAGTGACTAATTCAGACATATGGACAATGAGTGTGAAGATGTGCACTGGGGACGATAAGATTCCATGCATCTGCAATCGTGACACACTGAATGATTCAGTTATTAGTTAATATGTTATCTTATTGTTACTTTCAATTGTACAAGCATTTAATGGTGATTTTCGAAGCACACAGGGAAAATCTCAGGTTACCAACAGAGCAAATAATTATGTCTATAAAGTTAATTATCTTATTTAATTATTATATTAATTATAGTAAATTATTTTTATATGATAATAATCAGTCATAAAATAGATTAAAATATTAATCCTTAACTATGAACCAACTGTGAAAACGACATATATTTATGTAGATGCAAATTGTATAGACTTAATTATATATGATATGTAATCTAAAATGAAATTAACTGCCAGGGGAAGGATGCTGCAATAATGTGTCTTCCTGCTTGTAGCTCATCACCGGCGTTGCTATGAGAAGTTTTTCTTACTTTTCCAGGGAGACTTGTGACAATGCAGGCCATGGTCATGTGTGTCGGGCTGCTCTTCTTCAGTGTGACCTGGGCAGCACCGGTAAGCATTTACAAATTCATTTATGTGTCACATAATCTCTTTCTCTCTCTAGTTTTCAAGCAGCATTTATTAAAATGTGAAGCACCGATCATGCACCTCAGAAGCCTGAAAGTATAGGATGCAAACTATAGGATAGTTTGATACTGTTTTTTCAGGAATCTTTGAGAAAAGAAGTAATCAGTCACAGTGTTAGTCATCCCAGATTAGTGAGTTATGCTCAAAGACTGAAGCCATAATGTATCAAAAATGACCTTGAAATATTTTACCAGAACCTTGAAGAATTTTATATGAATGTGCAAAAGATTTCATTGGGAGGGGATTTGAAGGTCCACTGTATCTTGGTACAGTGGGAGCCTGTCAAAATGTTTCTTTCTTTCGTGAGGTTAAAATGGAACTGATACCCACAAATTTAACCTAAATCAAGCTTCTATTGTGTCTCATACCTTTTCGTCTTCCAACCCATCCAGATGAGCACACAGGATATAACTAAATTATCCTGTGACAAAGTTGAGAACTACAGACTTTTTCTGCAATTCAGTCTCAGGCTTAACTAGATAATGTCTTACCAGCATCTGATCTCTCAGAGTTAGCTTCTGGGCTGAGTAGCTACAGGAACGAGTACTCATTCCATTGCTGATCATGCTTAAATATAGGTCCTGAGCAAGTCGGCAGCGGTCGGGTAACCAGACTGACAAGGATGAACCATCTGGTGAAAAAGCAGAAATGAGGGAATCACCCTCCCCCCATGCACAACCCTGACGCTGTGGGAAAGGCTGTGCCCACTGAACCAGCCAGTTCCACTCGATCCACATGAGGTCAGGACCATACAGGCATGCACTGAGCAGGGTGGTGGTCAAGCGGGTCTTGCTGACCCACTTCAGTCTAACCAACTGAGGCTGAGTTATTTTGAGCAACACATTCCAGGGAACAGCCAAAGTGTCCTTTCTAACCAGCTTCCAGGAAAGTGCTAAGGCCAACATCAGCCCAGTGACCATCAGTCGAAACAGGCTGCCAGCTTTCCTCCGTGGGGCAGATGATGTCATATCCATTACAGGGCCACAGTCAAGATCAAGGGAAATGCCTAGTGTGTGTCAGAAACAGGGAGGAAGGACTTCAGATTTCAAATGAAAGAGTCTTAGTAGGGGAACATGGTCAAAACTGGGTATTATGAATTATAGCATCATCTTTGCTCACAGATGTACACATTCTATTTTAACCTCAGTTCTTTGGTCATAGATGGTTGCTATAAAATGTGCATATAGTAAGTCACATGCTTGTGTCCTAATTATAATCCAAATACCAACAGTTTTAAAGTGTAAAAAAAGAGAAGAGAAAGACCAAGCAGTAAATTTCAACCAGTATCCATCATATGAAATTCAGTGTGGGAGGCTTTGATGCAAGTCACAATGGATCCAGAACCATACAGGGTTAATCTATGGCCGCAAGTATATGTTTAAACACAAGTGTGAATGTGCAGGCAAGTGTGTGTGTGTGTGTGTGTGTGTGTGTGTGTGTGTGTGTGTGTGTGTATGCACGTGCTCTGTTAGAAGACACTCATGCTATCAGATCCTGATTGTTATACCCGCTGCATTATTTCTATATTCTTATTCCCATTAGCTCATTTTATATTACTAAAAATAAGGTAAAAGTTTAAATTTATTTTTCACAGAATCATGGAAGAATAAGACATAGATGTAATAAAACAATTATAAAGTATATCTTGAAGATTTGACATAAACTTCAAGAACATATCTCCATATCAGTAAACATTCTTTTAAATAATTTTCTAATTTTTTTATTGCTTCAATCTTGGGATTTTGGAAGAGGAGATTTGAGGTGGGGTGTCTCCCAGCTTCTCTGTCACAAGCTGTGTCTGTGTGAGAATTCTCTTTTCTTTTTCTCATTTCATGGGGTTATTAAGGCACTCAAGCAAAATTTTTATGCAAACGCTTTTTTGCAAACTGTGAAATTCTCTCCAAATATATTGTATCCTGGAAATATGTCACTGACAAAGCAATTGTCTGTTTCTAGAATGAAATGGAATAGTAGTCCGAATAATGAAATACTTTCACTTGAGTTTACATTTCTGTGAAGAGTTTATTGATTAGTGTAGAGCCATATAAGCAAAATTCCAAGCCTTTGAATGTTGTTTAGGAAAAATGCTCTTTAGACCAATATGACAGGTGGGCAAGGTGGCCCTCAGATTGCTTGCTTTTTTAAATTTTCCCCTGTAACTTCTCTCTCTTCTGTGACTGATCCATCATGGTGCCTGTTTCTACTTTAGCACACACATGACACCAGCATAACCCATATGTTTGGTCCCTTTGCCACATTGTGATGAGTGAAAAGTCTCCAAAGAGAAAAAGAAATGAAAATTTGAAGGATTGTTACATTACTTTGTTCACAGAAAACTTGCCCCAGGATTCTTACTTAGGTCCTATATTTTATGTGACATCTCACAAGGCCTTAACTCCAAGACCTGAGACAGTGACCTATATCTTTCCTCCATGTCTGGCCTTTATATATTTCAGTAAACCTCAGAATATGAATTACTACCCTCAAGAAAACATTGACACTTCCACTGTGATCAGAGAGACTGTCTGATCTGTCAGCCATTTATATTCTCTCATGCCTGAGCAAATGATTTTCCACATAACTAGACATCACTGTGCACCTTTACACTCAGGGCCATGGTAGGTGCTGTGTTCATAACACTGTTGTTGACTTACACTATCACCACATATCCTGATCCCAGAGTTACCTCACTTACACCTAACACTTGGGTTTGCAAATGGATGCTTCTTGCCTGTGGATTCCAATGGCCGTTACTCCAATACTTGGAACATCATTCCTTCCTTTCCCTTCTGTAACCAGAGGACACTTCGTGCTGGAATCTGTTCTGTGGTAGAGATGGCATTGCCATCTAGTGGGGAGGAAAATGATGTTTTCTTTCCTAACATATTTAAGGAAAAGTGGGTCCGATGTTTTTTCAGTTGGAATGGTTTTTCCACATTAATATAATCCAATGAAAGAGAAAGGGTTTGTTTATTGAGGAAATGAATGAAAAAATGCTCTATTTGGCAAAATTGAGGTCCTTCTTTCCTTGAAAAATTTCAAGCAGACACTGTGAAAACTACACAAGGCTGTGTAGAAGAACAGAGGGAAGCCAGAATTATTTCACTTAAATTGCTATTTAATTTAGCTATTTTTTAAGTTCTGTAAAAAAAAAAAAAAGGAAACAAGAGAACATTTTAACTGAAAGCTGAGGCTGTAAGGGCACAGTATCCAGTAGAACATGACACATTCTAGTTGATTATAATTCCTACAGCAGATGATTGAAAATTTCCGTATGCTGATGGGTTCTTTTCAGTGTGATTTCATTTTTCAAATGGAACAGGTTTACTACAGTTTTCAGAGAGATAAATAATGGGACATTGTTATTAGCAAACACTATCTCCTGTGTGTACTGTCTATGAAGGCCTACCAGTAGCCAATGAAAGGAGGCATGTGGCTGGTTAACAGGCTTCAGCTGAGAGTTGGGATCACATGGATTAATTTTCCACTTGCATCAACAAAATTAAGCAAATACTATCAGATTTGCTTGTCACCAAATTACAACTCATTTCTGCTATGGCTTGTCTTGGAAATACGATTTGTAGGTTTTGAAACTTTATGAGCTGAAAATCACCAAGGGCCGAATGGCAAACTTAAAAGCCATGTGGTGGCATTTGTAAACTGGACCTCAGCCATGAGCTTAGTTAAACCTGTCTTTTTTTCTAATGTCCTCTCCACTCTACTCTACAAGTATTTTCTCATTGAAATATCATTCTCATATTTCAATACTGAAATATGGTAGTAAGACTAACACACTATGGTATGGCAAACACTGACAGTGACATGCAGGAAAAATGTATTTCAAGATTTATACAAAAGGGAGCCCAGGAGGTGACTTTCTTCCAGGGTGGACATCACTCGCCCTCCTGTGGATATAAGAAGTACTTCTAATTGTCAGAAGCAAAATTAGACTTCTCTCAGGTTAAAAATCATCCTGTAGGACTGTATTGACTTACTCTGGGAATCTTTGCCCTTTCTGAGGAATGGATGAGAGAAAACTGGGGGTTGACTGGGAAGAGGGGAGGGAAGGGGAACAGTGGTAGATGTGTTAAAAAAAAATAACTTTTAAATAAAAACATGAAAAAAAATCTTTTAGTAGTATGAAGAATATCCACAAAATTTCCTAAGAGACAAAATTCACCTTAATATAACGGTGTAGTTTTCTGCATCATTTATAAGTTATCACCATGAAAAATATGTCTACTCTGAAAGTAGCATAAAGGTCAGTGGCTAAGTGAACTCTTGTCACATGTGACAGTCTGGACTAGCAAGGGGGACCCAGCAGAGACAGAATGGCCTGCCACTTCCAGCTGTGATGTTGTCTTTATTCCTGCCCCACACTCACCAGGTTCTGAAGCTATTGTGCTATGCAACTCTGAACTCTAGAGCCCTCCATACCCTCATCCATTGATTTTGTCCAAACCATGTTCTGATTTAGGACCTACTTCTGTAAGTGTAGCCTTGATAGACCTCAGGGGTTGACAAATGTCATCTTTCTGTGCCTCAGTTGTAGTAAATAGTTTCTGACCTGTCTGTTCCAGCCTAGCTCCAAGGTCTGTACCCACCCTATGCAGCTTAAACCCCCCAAATGACTCAGAATCTTATATTAATTACATGCTGTTTGGTCCATGGCTCAGGCTTATTGCTAGCTAGCTCATACATCTTAACTCATTTCTATTAATCTATGTCTTGCCACATGGCTTGTGGCTTACCTGAGTTCCTTTACCCGAGTTCCTCACAGTGTCTCTGTCTGACTCCACCATTCTTCCCCTTTATCTATGCTCAGATTTCTCCTGCTTTTAAGATGCCTTGCCATGGGCCAAAACCATTCCTTTATTATCCAATGATAATTCACAGCATACAGAAAGACATTCCCACATCACTCAATAGCACTGTTTCTCATGAAGAGTTTTTCTGAGCATATTCTACCATATACTGGAATAATCTAGACTTCCAGGGGAAGGAAGTTACCATGACAGGCCATGCTGTACTCAGAGTGATACACCACGTCTCTGTATCTTAAACTCATCCCACAGATGACTTCATCCATGTACGGTCTCATCCAAGAGAATAAGTGAAGCCCCTGTCACTGAGATGACAATAATTCTGTCATCTTCTTGGCTTCTTGCAGAATCATTGCCCAAAGAACTACGAACAGCTTAAAATGCCTCCAACTAAAGGACTATTTACTTCACGATTGACTAAATCTGGCTTAATTTCCCCCATAAGTGAGAATTCTCCTGTAGAATCTTGTTTTTCTCAACTAGATATTCTTTGTATGGCCATCTCTTTGGCCACAATGACTTGTCTATTAAAGTTAGTTAATTCTGGTTATGCAGCAACATATGTTTTCAATGCTTTCTGCTATGAGATATGTCAGTGGAAACAACCGAGGACATATAATTCCCTCCCTCTCAGAACTTAAAGATGGAAAAGAGATATGGAGAACCCAGGATATGGAAAGAATCAAGTGAGAGGAACCAGGGGGAAAGCCATATATTAGGGCCTGGGAGTAGAAAGAATCAGTTCCTGGCTGGTGTCCGGGGAAAGCTACACAATGGAAATTGTGAGCTAGGTGGTGGGAGCCCTAAGATTTGAGAAGACAGAAATGAGTGGGAGGGCTGTTCTCCAATGAAAGAACACCACGGACTGAGACATGGGAGGAAGGAGAAGACAGAACAGCCAACTGACTCATAGCCGGTTATGCAACCGCCGATGGACCAGAAATCACTTCCCTGAGCACTTGTAGACAAGGAGCTTTTTGTAATTTAAAATATTTTCTCAGACAAATGGTTAACTGTCTTATACCAAAATTAAAACATAGTCTCTTGCTTTTCTACACAAGTTTATTTATTCTTCTAACTGAATACATGCCGGTCATTAGTAGCACACCACCTTTCAAGAGAAGAAGGAGGAAAAAAAACAAAGACTAAGATAAGCACCAAAAATGTAACAAAATTTTCTCTCAGAGTAGGCAGGAAAATAAAACTAAGAAATTTTAAATTTAAATTTAACATATTCTACTGATTTTTCTGACCTATGTGTTCACCTCATCAGAATGAATAAATACACATAAATGCCCAAGGCAACCTTTCTGAGACTCAACGACTTAAATTAAGTATTTAGAATGTTTTATATTCAAAAGTAAATCACTATTGATCCTTTGTTTTCTCATAACAGAATCTCAACTCTTTTCCAAATAAGCTTGGAACTATAAAAGTTAGTGAGTAATAATGGTGTATCATCATTTCCATTTGTAAAATAATTTCAAATATCTTACAATTAAGACAAATCACACATTTGGAAACTTCCTACAAAACAACCTCTGTCAGACTATAGGGACTTCCACAAACTGTTCTACCTGCAGGTCCAGTGAGTGCTGAATCAGTGTTCTCACAGTTCCAAACACATTTAGCAGAGGAAGAGGGGGCATAGCAAGATGGATCAGAAGTGGCCCCCCTGCCTCTGCTTGACAGACAACCTGAATGCTATCACCAGAACTCACATGGTGGAAGGGAAGACAAAACTTTCATAAGTTATTTTTAGACATCTATCCATACATGGGTATTGACACTTGCAGGGTTTCCCTCAAAACACACACACACACACACACACACACACACACACACACACACACACACACACACACTATTCTTAATTACAGATTGAAGATATCAAAACTCTACTTTGGACAACGTGTGATCAGTGGCCACAAGCTTGCAGAACCCAGTGACATTCAGAAAACAGGAGAGGTGTCGACAGTTAGCAGACAAAACATGAAGACATGAGAGGACCGTTGTGCCTCCTGTGGAAATAACTGCTGTTGCCACTGTGTAGGGAAGCAAGACAGCGTTGCATTAAGGGGGCCACACAGTTCTATGTGAATGACAGCCAGCATGATTTAGATCGATCTTGGCTGATGTGAGACACTGTGAGAGGTGCTTTGCTTACATTGTATCATTTAACAAAATTATTTCTTCTAAAAGGCCTGAAACGCATGTATTTTCTTATTTTGTAGTGAAAAGTCCAATGCTCAAAGAAGCAAAGTAGCACCTCCAGGTCATGTGCCTCCCTGAGTTATAGGTCTCCCTGGGTCATGTGCTTCCCAGGGTCACACATCTCCATAGCTCACCCATCCTGAAGAGAAATGACAGCTGACCGTATACCTGAGTCCTTCTGCAGCACAGTTGCCTTGAAGAACTGGAGTGAGAGATTTGAAACCTTTTGGGGGGGGGGGGTCGGAGAGATGATTCAGCAGGTTAACAGTACTGACTGTTCTCCCAGAGGTTCAGAGTTTGTCTCCCCACACTCACATGAGAGCTCACAACCATCCATAACTCTACTTTCAAAGGAATCTGATGGTCTTTCTGGTCAATGTGGACATCAGGCACACACATGTACACAGACCAAATACTCTCACACATTAAAAATAAGAATCAAAACATTTGGCTGTTCTATCTGTTACTTATTTGATGCGGCTTACTGTACCCCATGCTTGCTTGAACTACTTCAGTATTCTCGAAAGTTTTTTTTATAGTTTGTAAAGATGTATGTTTCTAGTTGGTTTTTCCCCCCTCCGGATGGGAGCTTTCATCTATTCACATCTGTAATTATCATAACCAGGATATTAACAGGATCGAGGAAAGCTAGCACACTGAAGCATGTCCAAAAAATATCGATTCTGCCACACGTAGTCTTAAAATATTCTTACCATTTTGCTTCTGAATATTTGACTCTTACCTGGCCATCAAATCTATGTCATTCTTCTTTCTCTATGAAGCCTGCTTTGCTTCATTCTATCCTCACTGAGTTGGAGGCTTTTCATTAAATATAGCTTTTAAACATTTTTGAAGAATTTTCAAATTTTAAAAATTTGATGCAATCATTTTCTGCTTAAAAAGAATTTACTTTAGCAAAAAGAAAAAAAGCAGAGATGATATTGAACTTCACCACTGTGACAAAAAGAAATCATGAGTCAACACCTAAAGAAATCGTTACTCAGAAAAAAAGAGTTATCTTTTTCTGAAGCCAGTAGTAAAAGTAGTAATTCGGAATCTCTCTGTAAATCCGCAGATGCTGAGTGAAAAGGATAGTATCATCAACAAAGGGAGTACCTACGGGGACTTAACAGCATCTATGTGTCCTGAGCCCACGGGGGATAAAGGAGCAGAGAATGCAAAGGATTCTCTCCCTAACCTGCCTGACCAGGGAAGGTATGGTGCCACTCTCATCAGGAGCATCACACAGCCCACAAAGAGACCAGTGACAAGGCTTGAGCTATGGAGGGTCATAAACAATGAGAAGAAACCTAAGAGTGTTCCAAGCATTATTCCAGCAGATGTCAATGATGGTAAAGACCATTTAAAAGATGAAAAGAATCAACAGAGGTATCTACTATCTGGGAACAGCCCAGTGGAAAGCAAGCGTGCCCATCAACTCCGACGAAGGCGAAGCACTCACTACCTAACACATCTCCCCCAAGTCAGAAAGATCCCCAGTGACTTTGAAGGCAGTGGTTCCCCAGATCCTCAGGTGAGGGGGGATAATGACGTCCCTGCTTTCAGTGGGGATGGGCAACGTTTCACGTACATTCCTGGCAAAGGAGGTGCTGTTGGGCCGGGTCTAGAAAGCTCAGCTAGTCATGTGGGAGGCTCAGGCTCTGACAGAGCTGAGATTGTTAACCCACACACAAGAGGACTGGGTTCTAATGAGATCCCAGAGAGAGAAAGACATGGTGACGGCACCAACGTCGTAACTAGAGACAAGACCGCACAAGGAACAGGTGCTGCTGGTGTGAGTTTTGTGGAGGGCAGCAATGACATCACGGGAAATACTAATTTTAGGGGACTCCCTGGAAAAGAAGGAAACAGAATTGATACTGGCAGCCAAAATGCTCATCAGGGGAGAGTGGAATTTCACTATCCACCAGGGTCCTCCAAAGAGAAGCTGAAAGATGACCTCAGCGATACTACAGGGAGAGCCAGGGACAATGAGATTCCTAAGCACACTCAAGCTAGTTCTAGAAAAGACACAGGAGAACCCTATAGGAACCAAGTGACCTCCTCTGAAAAACAAAGATTTCCAGATAAAAGCAAAAGCCAGGGCCTGATTCTTCCTTCTCACAGTCTTGGAAATGACATTAAAAGCAGAGGAGGTTCCTCTAATATTCCCAGTAGTGAGGGGATTATAACACACAGCAGAAAAAACCATTATGTACTCCGCGGACAAAATAATTCTACATGGAATAAAGGGATGTCACCGAGGAGAAGAGCTTGGCCTTCTCGAAGGCCCCAAGCCCACAGGCGCTATAGCATGGGCAGAAGAGACAGTAGTGAGTCGTCCAGTGGCAGTTCAAGTCAGAGTGATGGTGAGTAGGTCCCCAGGAATTTAGACCAGTCCTCTGTCCCCTGCTCCTGCCCTGGAGGAAGAAACCACACAGTGGAAACCCAGCAAGCTAACAAACCTGGTCCCGCCAGGACACTGCGCTGTCAGTTATAAGAATTTATACTCAAAGTTCTAATGCTTTTATTTTTTAAACAAAAAATTTCATTAAGAATTTACAGGAGGTAATATTTGATAGATGACACCTAAGAAATGTCCTGTGAATGTCACTTTTGCCTTGATGTGTTGTTTTCTCTTCAGGATGAAAATAAATGTCCTTTTTTTTTTCTACGAGCATCTGTAGTTAAATGACCTATAGGCGTCTGTTGGTGGTAGTGGAAAAATAAAGAGGAGCAAGGTTAATCCTCCTAGAGTAGAGGGGTAAGGTGTGTGAAAGGAATCCCCTGGACAAGGCTTAGAACAGTCCATGAGCTCTCTCTTCTCTAATGGGCATCTTCTATTTCACAGTCAGCGAGGTGCTGTTCATGTAAGTGTCCTATGCGGACAGCTTTGTTCCTGAAGCATATCTCATTTTGATCATCGTTGCTGGTTCTGTCTCCATCTAGAGAGGAAAGCAGAATGGAAAAAGTGCCATGGGGAAAGAGTCAGATGAAGATCCTATTCAGCAGAAACTGTGCGCTGACCATTCCCAAGTATTTCCAGCTTTCTATCTTTCTCTGTCTTTTGGGTGTAGATGGTTTTCTGGCTAAGATGGTCCTGTAATGCAAGTCTGAAGAAGGCACCCTGTCTCCTGCTGAGGAAAGCTTCTGTCCCGTATCCAGTGGGTGTCCAATTTCTCTTTTTTTCAGGCTGCTTCTTGGCTTAGCGTAAGAATGCTGTCTGGATGTGCAGGGGCCAGTGTGTGGTCACAAGGGGAAGGCAGACTGAGCATAGAAAGGCCCCATCAGCCTCCTGCTTCAAACATTCTTGTCTGCCATTAGACTAGCTCTCTTTATTTCAAACATCAGTATATCTGTGGGGATATTTTCAAATGGAGATATCAGAGGGATCTACCCACAGTCAGTCTAGGAGGATCAGAGAGTGGTAACTCACACCTTTAATCCCAGCACAAGGAATATCCCAGGAGTGGTGACCTACGACCTTAATCCAATCTGAGTTTGAGGTCATCTTAGTTTACAGAAGGAGTTCCAGACTCCCAGGCAGGCAGTGGTGGGGCCACACCTTAACTGAGCAAGGAGAGTATTTAACACAGGCATAAAAAGACAGAACAGGCAGAAGAAGCCATGACACACACTGTTAGTCCCAGCACTTGGGAAGCAGAGGCAAGAGAATCTTTGTGAGTTCTAAGCCAGCTTGGTCTTCAAAGCAAGTTCTAGGACAGCCAGGGCTGTTACACAGAAAGCTCTGTCTGGAAAAAACAAAACAAATTAAAAACAAAAAAGCAAAGACTGGAGGAGGTGGATCTGTCCTCTGATAACTCCGACTGTTACTTGAAAATATCCCCACTTATATCGCTGTCACTGACACCTGTTGTGAATTCATTACTAATATACTTCTCCAAATACTTTCCAAAATGATGAACAGCCAAGGAAGGAAAGATGGAATGACAGCTACAGAAAGAGATGTGGGAATAATTTGCTCATCCTTCCAGACTCTCAAACAATAGACAGGCTGATCAGTGTGTTCTGTGTGGAATCTGTGTTCTGATTTCTGATACTCTTGGTTTTTTAAAAAAATAAAAAAAAATTAATTTTAACCAAAAAAGCACACTTAACACACATACACTCTCTCTTTCTCTCTCTCATTAAATTTAAATTGTAAATAAAAAACTGAAACCAACCCGGTAGCTTTTACACAGAAATTGCATGAGCACATGGAAACTATTGAGATGGTAAGAGAAAACTCCAAGTAGATGGAGGGAGGAAATGCTGTCTTATCTCTTGACATGTGGGAACTCCACATGCCATTGTCTTGTCTGTTATCTAGGGGGACACTTGCACATCTTAATTTCCTCGTTAGATTATTCCCTCACCCCACGTTTGAGCACTCATGGATAGCCCTTTAAAGCACAAATTCTATTTTGTATTATAATAAAAACCCAGAGTCAGATATTGGGGGAAAAGCTGGAATATCAGAGAGACCAGAAACAAACCACAGCCAGTTCTCACCCAGCCAACTTCTCAACTCAAACAGCATAAGTGCTATTTTACCTGACTGGCTGCTCAATCAGAATGGCTGAATTTCTGCCTTCTCCTGCCTTATATTTCCTTCCTTGCCCAGATATTTTGCTTCCTGGCTCAACTTTCCTAGAGCTAGGATTAAAGGTGTAAGGTACCACTTTCTGGCTGTTAGGCCTTGCGTTTACAGAAATCCAGCTGGATCTCTGTCTCCAATGATGGGATTAAAGATGTGGGTCACCACTCCCTGATCTTCATAGCTTGGTGGGTGATTCTGTTCTCTGATATTCCAGACAAATTTTATTAAATATACAATATATCACCACAGATCCAGAACTTCAGAGGTTCACAGAAAAATCCCCAGTCAGATACACTGTGATTTATCTATGCTCATGTTTCACCTGGATCACCTTCATTTAAACATAAATAAGCATAGTTGTCTAAAATGGACAGTTTCAGCCTCTCCAAGCTGCCTTTGGAGGAATGAGAAAAGTGGATGTATTCTGCCATCTTGTGCCCAAAAAGAAAAACTGTCCATTACCAGCCCTGGGAACAGTGGGGTCTGTTGTTTATTTGCCTGCACATAAACAACACACCACACTCCCTCTAACCTTCTTGCCTGGATCTCTCTGTTTGTAAATACTCGACTTCCATTTGCCACCCAACATTTCAGTCAATTAGAGCAGACTACCTGATCCTGTTCAGCTTCTTAAGCCTGAACAAAAAAAACATGAAATAAATACATTTTATAAAACTGTGGTGCTCAAAGGGTAGAGATACTCCTGGGCAATATTGAATGGATAACATAACTTAAGAGAACAGTAATCATGACTTAGGGAAGAGACAGGGGGATAGTTTGGGTATTCACCTATAACCTTAGCAACGAGTCAGTAGCAAAGACAGGTGAATCCCAGAACTCATTGGCCCACCAGCTTGGATGTATTGATGAGCTCCAAGTTCAGCTTTGTCTCAAAATGCAAAGTGGAGAATAACCCAGGATGATACTCAAAGGTAAACTCTGGCCCGCTCACACACACCCGTGTGCACGCACATACTTGCATATACTCTGCAATCTGGAACATGTACATACAACACACAGATGTGTACTAGTGCGCGCACGCACACACACACACACACACACACACACACACACACACACAGAAAATAAGGCAGAGGTCTTTAAAAATAATTACACATTAAGGTAGACTACATATCTACAGGTAAATAGAACTTTGCATATGATAACCTTAAGATACAACTTATGTTTCAGAGCTTAAGAAAGATCCCTTAGTCAAAGGACTCCAAATCTGTGTTGGTGAGCAGGAGGCTCAGAGAGTAAGATGGAGGAAGACTCACCTTAGACACATGGATGCTGGCTTAAAAAGGTCATTTCTTAAAAAGCAGACACTGCCACTCAACAGCGCTTAAAAGTTCATGAGGTAGTTTTTACACATGTCCCATGCTGAGGCAGAGGGAGTCTGGAAGCTGTGGCAGAGTGTGTTCTATTAAACCAGGTAGTGATTTTAGTAGTTGATTCTGACACCAGTATGATAAGAGGTCATAAACAGGGGATCTATTGTTCTAATTTGTAACAGGTCCTGAAATGATATGAACCCATATTTGAAATCACTACCAGGGGTGTCTTTGTCCCCTGTGGTCCATGGACAGCCCAGACTTCTTACTAACCTGATACTGTGGGGGATAGTTCAGTCTCTGATAAAGAAAAGGCTTCTTCACAGACATTTCACATCAACTAATCAAGGGAATCACAGGCTCAGATCAAGATGGCCCTACACAGGCTCTTGGGGAGCAGACATTGTTGAAGTGTATGTACATCTTTCTTAGTCACGACTTGTCCACAAAGTTAGGTATCAAATATGATGTGCTGCGGGTCTCATGCTGAATATGTTCAGACAGAGTATCCCAAACTGCTCAACACCACGTGTCTCTGTAAAAGATGGAACAGTCGCCTACCTTTGGAGGGCCATCACTGTGGGTATGCTCCTCATAATCCCTATTCCCTTGTTCATACAGACTCTCCTCCCCTACTCTTGCCTGGACCAGGAGCTCCATTTAGTGCTTAGCCATGGATCTCTGCCTCCACCTCTATTCATTGTTAGATTAGGTTCTGTGATGACAGTTAGAGTGGTTATTCATTTCATTATAGGGGAAGTGATTGGCATTGGGCAGCATGTGGAGCCTCGAGGAGTGGAATCTGACTGTGCTACTGTGGATGGGCTGGCACCTTGAAGCCCATCCATCATTCCCTGCAGAAAAACACCCAACCCAGTCTTGACTTTGGGATGAGGAAATCGGACTTGCCTGGAGTCGATGTGCCACACTGAACTGACCCACCTTGGGACTTCTTGTGCTTTTGTGGAAGGGGTTGGGGGATGGGGAGGGTGTGTGGGGGGATTTAATAAAAGATCCAAAAGTTTCAGAGATATCAGAGGGAATCACTCACAGTCAGTCTAGGAGGATCAGAGAGTGGTGATTCACACCTTTAATCCCAGCACAGGGAATATCTTGGGAGTGGTGACTTATACCCTTAATCCAAACTGTGTTCAAGGTCATTTTAGTTTATGGAAGGAGTTCCAGGCTCCCAGGCAGGCAGTGGTGGGGCCACACCTTACCGGAGTGAAGAGAGTATTTAAGGTGGCAAAGAAAGACAGATGTCGGAAGAAGCCAGGCTGAGGAAGCTGGAAGACAGCTGGGTAAGATCTGACTGTGGTGTTTACTCTCTCTAATATCTCCGACTTTTTCAGAGATCTATCCCTGAGTTTCATTTATTTGTGCAATGGGGGGAACCTGAGGGCTGACTGGGAGGATTGGGAGGAGGGGAAGGAGGGATCAGGGGGATACATGCATAAAAAAATACATTTTTAAGTAAAGAAAATAATAAAATGAAGTAAAAAAAGAACTGAGTGTGAGGAGGAGAGAAGAAGGAAATAAGGTGTGTTTGTTACTGTAAGATAGCAAGAGTCAATGTTCAGTGGGCAGCGACATTTCATGCTTCACATTGCTTAAAGCTCTGAGTACTGACAAGATCTGCTTATTGTGAACCCAAACTTCAGTCTGTAGAATTTATGAGAACATTTCATGGATGTGTGGGACTCTCCACCAAGTCAGCCTTGGTCCTTGGTTGGTGCTGAAGCCCCCTGGTCCACAAGAGTCTAGATTATGGGAAGGTATGAGCTCTCATCAGGCACCGGCCACAATCACCACCAGGCATCAAAACAACAGTTGAAATGAAGATGGAGTATGGCAGTGTGCAAGCTCCCTTGGTCCCTTGACCCCTGCCTGAAAAATAGCTCCTCTCTAACTCCTGGATGTGGCACAAGGCTTCCTCAGAGACCCAAGTGAATGAAGGAGCTTCATATTTAAGCTTACTTGCACTATGAAAATAAACGTTGAATATACTGACATGCATTTATTTTATGAAACACTATTTCTGACCTTAAAAGTAAAATTATGAGAGCAAATATGTAAAACCATAAAATAAAGTAAATAAAATAAAAAGTAAATACATATGTAAACAGTAAAATACAGTTTAAAAAGAAGACATATAAAAAATAAAATTATAAATTAGAAAACTACAAAGGAAAAATTACATTATCACATTTTCTAGCCCTTTGTCTAGTACTTAAATGTATTGTAAGAAAACAGTATTGGATTCATTCACTTGGGTTTATTCTCTTACCTTACAGTGTCATTTTTATCTAGTCACTATTTCTTAGTATTTTGATTATATAAGTCTACCAGAATTTGTTTAGTGCATTGTTAAGACGATTTAGTGTTTTTCCAGATTATTTTCTCTTATGAATTCTTGCTTTCCTACTAGAGTTTAACACCTGCTGACTGTTGCACGAATGGGGATAGATCTCTGAAGAAGTCGGAGATATCAGAGAGAATAAACACCACAGTCAGATCTTACCCAGCTTCCTCAGCCTTGCTTCCCGTGGCTTGGCTTCCCCTTGTCTTTCTATCCTGCTCTTAAATACCCTTTTGGTAAATTAAGGCGTGGCCCCACCACTGCTTGCTTGGGAGCCTGGAATTCCTTCTATAATCTAAAGTTACCTTGACTCAGTTGGGATTAAGGGCGTAAGTCATCACTCCCAGGATACTCCCCGTGCTTGGATTAAAGGTGTGAATCACCACTCTCTGATTCTCCTAGACTGTGGTTAGAGCTCTGGAACTTCCAGAGCTTTTATTAAATCCCCACATAGACTGTGGGTAGATTCCCTCTGATATCTCTGAAACTTCTGAAGCTTTTATTGAATCCCCATAGCTGACAATCCCTCACTCTCCATAATTTCATCTTTACTGAAGTACAACAGATGAACACAAAAGTTATATCTAATGGCTACCCATTATTTTTTTTAATACTGCATAGAATTTCACTGCAAGAATCTCCTGACATTTTTCCAAATCTGGTCCCTGTTGACAGTTATTTAATTTTGATTAATTATTCATTAATAAACCCAGTATTATAATAAGCATCATTGTTGAGGCATATTTGTGTATAATAGTAAGATAAATTCACAGCATTGCCAAGGTTGGAATTAAATATTAAATACTGAGCACAAAGTGATAAAGGCATAGTTCAGTAGCATCTACAGCCCTAGATTTGATTCTTAGCACCATAAGGAGACAGAAAATCTTATAGAATAGATTCCAGATATAAAGCTGTATCAGTAAATTGTACATGCTGAAGTCCAGATCTTGGGGCAATTGAGTATATACCGATGATCCCCAGTTTACGATGATTTGGCTGGCTTTTAAAACTATTCTACAGAAATATGACCTCAGATTGCATTTCATAGAAATAACACTCACATTTTGATCTTGATCTTTTCCTAGACTCTCAGAAATACCGAGCAGGAGCAGAAGGCTGGAGGGTTACTATGGGGATGAGGACAGACAGCCTACAGTGCAGTGTGTCATCAGTATATCCCAGACTCAGAGGCTCAACAATTAACTGTGTGAGATAGTCCACAGTTTATTATAGAATAGGCTTTCGGCTAATGGCTTTGCCCAACTGTAGGCTAATGTAAGCAGTAAGGAAAGCCAAGCTCTGGTCTACATTCAGTAATTTAAATGCATCCTCATTTATTATATTTTCAGATCACAGTGTAAGGCTTATTGATACACAAGCCCATCATCTCTTGTGAACCATCCGTATTACAGGAATCTGTCTGCACAACATTCCCTGCCTCTTGCTTGGGCCCCAAACGTCGGTGGTTGACTTGGTCCGGGTGAATCACCTTAGAAATGAAACAAAACACCCAATCTCTCTGTGCTCCCATGTGAAGTTACTGATTCCTTGGTTGTCCTGGGAACTTTTAACTTAGGACAATGTCCAGGAGAGGGCAGTGGGCAGGCTGGCTTGAAAATCAAGCCTCCAAATTTGACAACCAGGAAACAGTCACTAGGTGGCAATCTCCCTTGCTTCTTAAGAAATGAGCTAGAGTTTTCTCCTCATCCACAATTAAATTTGGAATATTGTCTCACTGTAGAAAATTATATTTTTAAAATCAAACACACTCATCCCAGGATACTCATTTGCCCTGTCTCAGCAGTCTTTGACGGCCTACAGCTCTTCCTCTAGGGGTCCCATGACTATCCCCCATCCATGCTGGCGTTTGTCATTGTTCATGTCTCATTTAGGCTGCCACAGCACTGCGATTTCATCAATGGAGCTTCTCTTCCGAGTCCCCTTCACAGTGTTCTTTGAGCCTTAGGTGTAGGGTGTGTTGTAGGCTGAGGCTGGGCACACTGCAGTCGGACGCTGTTCTCTGTATTTTGACCTTGGCATGCTGTAGTGTTCTCTGCTGAACAAAAGGAGTTTCTTTGATGAGAGTGAGATCTACACTGACCTGTAGGCATTCATATAAATATGCAGAATGAGGTTGAAGATTATATTGCTTTAGTTGATTCACACACATGCCAGCAGGTTCTAGTTACATATTTACACACACACACACACACACACACACACACACACACACACACACACACAATTAAAGAAAAAAGAGGCCATGGATTTGAGGGTGTGTGCGATAAATATAGTACATGTGCATGGACTTTCAAAATAAATAGTAAGAATACAAGCTTCTCTCTATAATCCCCAAATCTGGTTCTTTTCAGAATCCATGATCAGAAACACGGTATTTGGTTAGAATAAGAGCAACCCCTGGAATTCCATTCAGCTTTTGTTTGTACATCTTTTCTTATAAAACCCAGAGTTTCTGCTTCCTTAGATAACAGTGGAATTCATCTTAATTGAAAATGACTCTTTTCCATCTTAATAACATTGCTAATGTCTGGCCCTCATTAGAACCCAGCCAGCCATGCTCAGGTTTCATGATGCTGTCCCTCCCCCACCACCACTTTTCATTCCTCCTTATAATTTAGTCCTTGGAGATGCCTAGGTTCTTCAAGGGACCTTAGAGTCAACTGGTGTAGAAGTGCCTTGTTTTTATCCCCAGTTGCTCTAAATTATTCTACTGTTTACAAATTTATTCTCTTAAAAATATTTACTTAGTATTTTATTTATTTGTTTGTTTTACTTGCATCTATTGTGCTCAAGTGTATGTATGTGTGCTTCCTGTGTGCAGAAGCCTGTGTGCAGAAGCCTGTGTACTGCCTGTGTGCAGGAGACTGTAGGCAAAAGCCTATGTACTGTCTGAGTGCAGAAGCCTGTGTGCAGAAGTCTGTGTACTGCCTGTATGCAGAAGCCCGTGTGCAGAAGCCTGTGTGCAGAAGCCTGTGTGCAGAAGCCTGTGTGCAGGAGCCTGTGTGCAGAAGCCTGTGTGCAGGAGCCTGTGTGCAGAAGCCTGTGTGCAGAAGCCTGTGTGCCGCCTGTGTGCAGGAGCCTGTGTGCAGAAGCCTGTGTGCAGGAGCCTATGTGCAAAAGCCTGTGTGCAGGAGACTGTGTGCAGAAGCCTGTGTGCAGGAGACTGTGTGCAGAAGCCTGTGTGCAGGAGCCTGTGTGCAGAAGCCTGTGTACTGCCTGTGTGCAGGAGCCTGTAGGCAAAAGCCTATGTACTGTCTGAGTGCAGAAGCCTGTGTGCAAAAGTCTGTGTACCGCCTGTGTGCAGAAGCCTGTGTGCAGAAGCCTGGGAAGGTCATAAGGGAGTGTAGTATCCATTAGAATTACAATTATAGGTGGTTGTGAGCCCCATGCGAGTGCTCTTAACCACTGACCCATTTCTCCAGCCTATATATTTACTCTTACAGGGATGTCCGCATGTCTGGAGCTAGGTGGAGGGAGTCATCCTGTTTCTACTGTGCCATCAGGCATGTTTCCTTCCCTTCTCCTCAGAAACTAGACAATTTTCTATAACCTTTCATGTGACATTCAGCTACACATGTCACCCCCAGATAGTGAAGCACAGAATTCCAAATATTATTTGGCCTCACACATTGTGACAGTTACTTCTTTTATTTTGGCCACTCTTGTTAATCATCCTAAATTGTATTTTTTAAATGTATTTTTATTTTTAGATGATGAGATTTGGGGGGCAGGTCTGTGTAAGTAGGAATGTATTGGCTTGTGGAGTCCAAAGAGGATGTTATGAGCCTCCCATGTGGGTACTGGAAATCAGACTTGGGTCCTCTGCTCTTAACCATTGAGCATCCCTCCAGTCCCTGGGTTCTTGACATCTAAAAAAAATCTCGTTTTTGATGCTAATGCAAAGGCTTTGCCCTAAATCCAGGTTTAATTAATATAGGTTCTCTTCCTACTATTTAAGTTCTAAGTTTAAAATGACCAATCTCTTTCAAAAGAGGGAGTTAAGACAAATATGACTTTAGAAATCTTAGCCAGTTTTATGTACAGCTCCAGAGCCATGCAGTGACAGTTCAGAAATGGTTTGTAAGGCTCCACCCTCTGATGTGTGCTGTTTGGTTTTATACAAGGAAAAGGCAGTGACGTATAGCAAACAGAGATGATGTTAATTTAGTCCGACTGCCACCTGCCATGCTTGAGCTTTGATGAACAGTTGTCTGAAGCTCTTGTGTTCAGCTGCTGTGCTTGACTGGAGATGGGCTATTGATCACTGTTGGAGTCAGCTACAGTCTGTGGTGTGGGGATGTCTTTCTATATGCTGTGAATATCAATCTTTAAATAAAGGAGCTGTTTTGACCCTTGGTGAACACCGTAGCCAGAGACAGGAGCATAGATATGAGAAGGAGGGAAGAGTCAGGCAGATCGAGCCAGATACCCAAAGAAGCAACATGTAAGGAACACAGGTGAGCCATGGGCCACGTGGCAGACAGATGAATGAAAATGGGTTGAGTTTAGATGAAGGAGCAAGCTAGAAATATGCCTGAGCTAGAGGCCAAACAGCATGAAGCTAATATAAGTATCTGTGTGTTTCATTGGGACTTTGGGGGTTGCTGATCCAGATAAGGATGGGTGGGGCCAAATTGTGGGACTGGTCCAGGTCGGAAACCCCATTGTAACAAGTCTGTTGGTGTATCATAAAGTTAGGTTACGACTCACTCTGTGAAGGACATATCAAGTTAAGTTACAATTCCCCATGTGCAGAGAAACTACAAGCCAAATGTAAAGTACATACAGAGGAAGTTTTAGGTCTAACCTAACACAGTTTAACATCTTCGCTTATTTTGCTTACTTAGTGAGAATGTAATATTAGTCTGGGTCTGTCCTGAGATCATGTGATATCATTTACTTTCTGAAGAAATGAAATTGTATTTCCTAACGTTGTTTTATCCCAGTGGCTTTGAGCTCTAATTTATAGATCAACTATCAAGCCATGTTTCAGTTTCAATGTGTAGGTGCTTTCTTGGTGTTTATCTCACCTGTTTATAGATGTCTTCAACTGCCTGTGGGGACCGGGCAGTTCTGAGTAACTGCTGGCTGGAGTCAATGGCTCAGTCTTTGTCATTTGAGGGAGGTGTTGGCCTAATATAAGTAGGCCTTTTGTTGTTGTGAGAGAGATGCTTTATTGACATCTACATATGGAGCTCTCAACACTCCCTAAGCCTATAATACCAGAACTACTAGCAAAAGGTAGAATAGCTCCAAAATAATATTAAAATATGATTAATATACACCTAAGAAAAAATAGACAAGTTTCACTCCTGGGAAGAAAGGGGTTCTTTTCTCTGTTCTTATTAATTCCAATGAAAATACCTGGACACACTTAAAGCAAACAAAAGGCATTCTGAAAGTGATAGGAATTATTGGCCAGGATCTTAAGATCAAAAGGATGAGAGTCAGTGGATAGAGAGTTATTGTCTGACTTCTTCTCCCTTATGTTCCAGAGTTGAGGCTAAATAGTCTGCTAATGTGTCAGCAAGTACAGACAGAAATAAAAAACAAAACTGAAAGTCCAGCAAAATCTCACACCTGTCACCCCAAGACACAGGAAAGGGCAGCCGGGCAAGGCTGGAAACTTCAGGCAATAACCACCCACTGCAGTCAGACACCACAGAGGAAAGTGACCCCACCTATGCAGGCCAATGCTGAGGAGAGTCTAGACTATCCACCCTCAAGAAATCATGCAGGTGTTCCAACTCCATCACCACTAGCACCGAGTTTGTTCCCAACTGCTAGGAAAAAAGCTGAGACTCTTTCCCCAGACAAACAACTGTCCCTGTGGCATCTGAGGAGAACACATGGGGAGCCTGGACTCCACACACACCTGACAGGGTCCTACTTTGGTACTCATGTATACATGCATGGACATGTACATATACCATACAGATACATACAGAGACCCAGTCAGACACACACACACACACATACACACAGATACACACTCACACACACACATGTACACACACATACACACGTACACACACATACACACATGCACACACACATACACACCCCTCCACACACATACACACCCCACACACATACACACATATACACATACAGACTCCCCACAACACATATATACACACATACACACACATGCACAAAGACGTACACTACACACATACACACATGCACACACACATACACACCCCTCCTCACACATACACACATACACACCACCCCCACATACACACATATACACATACAGACCCCCCACAACACACACACATACACACACATACACACATACACACACACACACACACACACACAGTTTCAAAATAAATACTGGAATTCGTATTCAGGACTCAAATGAAAAGCTGTCATCATCATGTAAAATGACAAGATCTAAACTGGAAGAGATGTAATACACATCAGTGCTGACATGCAGAAATGTTAGGACTACCCAAAAGATCATGGCAAGGAAATCATAAGAAAGCCTCAGTGAGGAAACAATGAACACATTTCATGTTGTGAAACTGACTCAGTTCAGAAGCAGAAGACCTACATGAAATGTTAGAATTAAAAACATTACTGAAAGGTCTGAAAAGTCAGTGGACAAGAATAAAGAGAAAACCAATGAAGAACTGTGAAACTGGAAGAGTAGCATGAGAGAAATTATTAAATCTGAACAGAGATGAAGATCCTTAAAATAGGAAAAACACATAAAAACCAGTCAAAAACCAAACAATCAGAAACAAAGGTCTCCAAGGACTTGTGAGATATAGCAAGTTCTAACATCTGTGTCATTTGAATTTCAGAGGAAAGAAGGACAGATTTGAAAAGATATTTGGGGAATTAATGGATGAAAATGTACGAATTTGGCAAAAGACAGCAGCGTACAATTTCGGGCTATTTTAAAAAAATGATACAAAAATGAAAAATGTCAGCATGGGTACAAAGAAAGAATTCTCGGACTTTTTGAGACTGTCGCATGAAGCAATCATTATGGAAAATAGAAATCTAACTACCATGTGACCCAGGGAGCTGAGATGCGTATGTTAAAGACATTCATTATGTACCTGTGCTCAGTGCAGCATTATTCTTACTAATCAGTATGTGATGTGTGCAAAGATAAGCCAATGAAAAATATCATGCAGCCACAAAAATGGCATTGTGTCACTCACAAGAACATGGATGGGACTAAAGATTATTATGCCAAGTATGTCAAGCTCATAAATACAAGTTCTGAATGATCTTACTCACAATATGTAGAAGCTAGAAAGTTTATCTTGAAACACAGACAGTAAGATAGTGGTTTCAGGACGTGGGAAGGAGTTGAACACTGATGGCTAATAAATGCAGCTGTATAGGAGGAACAAGATCCAGTGCTCCAGAGAACAGCAAAGCCATCCATGATCAAAAACATGAGTTACGCCAGCAGACTTAATTTTGAGTATTGTTAATATCAACTAATGCCACATATTAGAGATCACTTTTGTGGCAATACCTCTGATACCAATGGCCATTACTCTTTGAAAATGTGCTTCATTTTCATGGATATGCACAATTATTAATTATGTGTCAGGTTAAAATCAAAATATCCAGGAATTGTATCCACTGTTTTTTTTTTGTTTTTTGTTTTTTTTAAAACAGTTTCTGTGTATTGACACACCTTGAACTTGTGACCCTCTTGCCTCACCTGCTAAGTGTTGTGCTATTATATCAGGCCTAAAATATATGTATTTTAAAAATTATTATAAGTAAATAAAAGCCCAATGATTGAAAAACTAAAAGAACACCCCAAAGGAGATGTTCAAAGAAGCCAGCCAAAAGTCACGCAGTTTTTCCTGGGGAACAGTCAGAGAACCAGCTGAGCTCCATCTGAGCTTTTTTAGACAAAGGTTATCTGATCTCTCTATTTGGGGGGGGCGGGGGGGTCACCTCTCTGTGTTGACTTGGATGTTCTGCAACTCTCTCTGTGACCAGACTGATCTTTAACAGATGTCTGCCTGCCTCTGCCTCCCGAGTGCTAGGACTAAAGCTCTGTTAATGGAGGCTTCTGTTTATGACACACAGAGAGGCTGAACAAATCTGTCACCAAGTTGCTTTTGCATTTGCCAAAGAGTGAATCATACAACATGCTTGCCGGAGAAAGCCAAGGACAGAGAATGGGGACTTCATTGTGTCTAAAGGAAGAGATTTTGGCTGTTTGTGTCTGATAGGTCAGCATGTAGCAAAATTCCAACTGATTTGTTCCCGCTCTTATATACCATCATAATAGCAAAGTTATGGGAAACTTTGCCTCAGTTTCCCTCTGCTCCTAACTAATGGATGCTTTCTACCAATACTCACAAATGCCTGGAGCAATCCAATCTACTTATACAGATACAAGACTTAGTTTATCTCACATTATTTGGACACTCCAGTAAGTAACAAAGCCAGTCCATTGCTTTTAATCATCTTGTTTGAGAATTATCTTAGTGGCCTAAAGACATCCCACTAGACCCCGAGTCTCAAGGTCTGCCACTTCCCAATAGTGCTACCTTGGGAACAAATATTTTACCCAAAGCCCTTTGGAGGTACTTGATTAAGACGCTATTACACCATTTGCTACCAGCTCTATGCACTCAAGTGGAATCTTGGATTTCATCTTAGGAAGCTGTGTGCTACATCCCTGAGAATTATTTAGATATGCCTTTGGAACTCATGGCAACACCACTCAATTATCATTTCTTTTTTCTCTTAGGATGTTTAGGATCATTACTGATAAAAATATCTAATGGTTCTTTATAGACTAACTCCTGAAGATCAGCTGCTAGTATATTTACAACACAACATTAATGTAACCACTCCATGGATAAAAACTCTCAAATGATATTCCAATAGTTATTAGATGTCAATTGTCAGGACTAATGGATGCCCAGATGGCTCAGAAACATCACTGATGAATGGGTCTAGTCTAGGAACTTGCTGTTGCTAAATAAACACCAGGACCAAAAGCAACTTTCAGTCCATCATCATGAGAATCTAAGGAAGGAACACAAGGCAGGAACCTAAGCCGAGACCACAGAAGAAGAATGCTTACCACGTTGCTTCCTCTGACTTGCTCAGCTACTTTCCCTATACAATACAGGACCACCTCCCCAAAGATGGCACCCGCTACAGTGAACTAGGCCCCCCTTCATCAGTGAACAATCAATAAAATGCCCCCCAGACATATTCATAGGCCAATCTAATATAGCTAGCTCTTCTATTGAGTTCTTTTTTCCCCCTGGTGTATCAGCTTTACAACCAAGAACAAACATCACAGGTCTATAGAAGAGTTTCTGAAAGTGATTAGAATTTAAATGAGTAAATTCATTGAAGTCATTGGGATAATCAAATACACTGAAGGCCAAAAATGTGTGTGTGAGAGAGAGGGGGGAGAGAATAAAGGGGGAATTTTCCCTCTAAGATAGCCAGCCATGCCCTAGGACATGAGTTCTCAGGTTTTCAGCAGTTAGCCTCAGGGACTCACACTGCAGCCTGCCAGTTCTCAGCCCTTCAGAACTGAACAGAATCACACTACCACTCTAAGACAGCATATCACGGTATTTCTCAGCCCCCATAATTATGTAAACCAGTTCCCATAAGAAGTCTCCTTTTCTATATCTATATATTTTCTACTGGTTGTTTTTCTGGCAAATTCTGACTAACACAGGAATGTTTCTATTAGTAGAGTAGAAACTCACAAAGAAGTAGGACCTATTGCATACCATGAGGATGCTAGTCCAAGAAGCAGAGCCACTCAGGACCAAAAAGCTGGGAAAGAACCACCCCATGTTTTGTTCTGCATATCTAACTTGTACAAACATGTGGTCTGATGTATCCATCATATCTCTACATAAATCAACAGTTCACAATAATTATTAAGAAATTCAGGTTGATTTCTTGGTGTATAGTTCAATGGAAGAACACTTCTGCTAACACCAGTTTTAGCCCTAAATATACAAAAAAGTATTCTAATTTCTTTTTAAAAATTTCAAGCTCACAACAATAAAAAATAAACAAGCATGTATCCCTTTTGGATTCCTGGACTTCTGAGCCAGCCCTGTGCAGCCCACTGTCATATACAGGACCGGTGTTACTTTTCTTCACTTTACCCTTTCTGCAATAGAAATATACTTTCCTGTTACTGGTTTTCTTTCATAAAAAGGACAAGAAGGGGTTGAAACAAATGTACTTTTCAGAATAACAAGGCAGTATGTCCACAGTGGGTCAGAGGCAGAGCCGAGCTTAGAGGGGTGTAGAGCCTCTTCTGGGCTTCGAGAATCACACCCGGAAGTTCAGGAATTGTCAGCCCATTTTCCCCTCAAATGTAAACAAAACAGAATATTTCTTCTGTGGGTGGGTTTCAGCAAACACCATAAAGGCCACTGTATCCAAACCTTCCTGGAAACAGCAGGCAAAACTAGTCCCCACTCCTACTCACTCTGTCTCCCTTCATTTCCTTTGCTTCCTGTGGCTGCCACATCTTATTCAACAGACATTTACAAAAATATCTGTTATTAGACAACTTGTGGTTAATTTATATTCTTAGCATGTTTTGCTGAGGCAATTCAGGGGTGACTTAAAGGTGCATACAAGTTCTGACACCGAGTTTCTCAAATTCCCAGAAGCAGCTTCAAAATATGGCCATTTTTCCCTGGCTAGAAATCACCTATCTTTTGTGTCTTGCTACCATATCACTATGAGCAGAACTAATCATCAGTACAACAGACTTAATTATGCATCAAAATGTGGAAACAAATGGAGAGACCATATGTAATTGCCTTCTCTTTCAGAAGTGTTCATTTTGGGCTTTCAATCTTGACATTTCTCATCTCCCCATAGTACAGGAGTTTTGGAATGCTGCTCAAATCTGCCTCTTGTTTATGGTTCAGGGTATTAGAGTGATGTCACCCTATTTCTAATACGTTATTTCCCAGTTATAGTACATTTAAAAAATTAGATCATACCTTCTGAAAAAGAAAGTAAAACTCTTGAAAGGATTTCAAAGTAAAGCAAGCTTTATTTTAATTGATATTATTTTAATTGATAGCAAGTATCATAAAATCATTTGCAACAATGGTTTGTTTTTGTTTCCCCTAAAGTTACCCTGTCACAAACCACCTCAGTCATACTGGTACCACCTCAATGTAGGTTCAGACATGGAGATCCAATCCTGTGAAATTTTGAAATGACCCTGAGGAACAGACATTTACATAAATGAGTTAGAATTTCCATGAACAAAGGAAAACAAGAGACGAACTCACAAAGGAAGAAGTTAGATGAGTAGAACTGAGTTTTTTTTTTTCCTAAAAATGAGCCAAGGTGAATTTTTCCAGTCATGATGGAAACAGAATTTGCTGACAAAGCTGATCATATTGGACAACTTACAACTGGGTTGTGAAAGAAATTTACAGAAAGCATTATTTTTAGCTGGAGCATTTCCAAACTACCTCTGGGAAGTGTGTGTGCTTTGGACTATTCTCTCACTCCTTCATTGCCTCCTACTCCTGACTCATTTACCAACATTCAGAGGTCACTCACAGACAGTATGATGACGTTCAAGGGCATTCAAAACTTCAAGCTAAGCTTTTAATTCTTTAACAATTGACTGAGGTGAAGTAGAAATTTATGATTGACAAGGCATCCCATATTAACTAAAATGAGACACTTGTTCCCTTACTCTAAAGGTTCCATGACCTTCTGACCTATGAACTCGAGCTATTCTGAGGAGTCACACAAATGCATGGCAAAAGTAACCTTGGAATAAAAGTTTTCTTGTGCCTCACCACAGTGAGAAGCTACAGTTTGTCACTACTGGGAAGTCATGGCAGCAAGAGGTTGAAGCAGCTGATCAGGTGGTGTGTTCAGGAAGAAGAGATCAGTGTATTTCAATCTATATGGATTAGGATTAGGGACTGACTGAACAAGGCTGATGGGAAAGAAAGAGCAGATTTAAGTACAGAAAAGCCAAGGTCAGGTACAACATGCATCCTGCTGGACAGACACAGGCAGTTGTCCCAGAACTTGGCACATTTATTTTATTTTATTTTCAAGTGTCTGTTTAAGTCCACTTATTAAAATAGTTAACGTTGGCAGCTGCAATCACTCTTGAAATACACTTACTTTATACATCTGACGTGAGGAGGCCAGTTTGTTGTACACAAGAAAGAGGAGATGGATTTAACTAACCTCAGCAGGGCGTCTCTGTAGGTGAGTAGTCTGACTATAAACTCTGGGGTTGACATCTTCTGCGCACGGTGTCAACATCTGCATAGGAACCAGGGGAGACTTGGCCATTTCCATGGGTCTGAGGCACTGAGGGCCTTGGCATAGCCTTACTCAAGTGAAATGGTATATCCTCACTCAGGCTTTCATCTGCTTTCCACACCAGTGCAGGCTGAAATCAAGCCCTCTTAGTCTTTTTCTTATGGGATTTCAGTGGAACTCAAGCCTCTCACTTTTAAGATGAGTCTTCCTAAAAGAGAAACCAACAAACTCTCCCGGTCAGGAGAACAGAATACTTGGGCTGGAGTTAGGATGAAGACCTGACACTCTGAACAGGTTTGTTCGATCACTTTTGCTAAGGGACCACCCCATGGAGGAGAGCTCCTCTTCACAATCCTAAAGTCATAATCAGAACAACTCCGTTTAAAATGAGACTCTACACCTTCATTTCCCAGAGCCCTGGCCCTAGTATAGCTGTGGTCTGTAAGGGTCTTAAATCGGCCGGGTTGGATTTTCTGAATTACTCAGACAGGTGTGAGTTTCCTTTTCTTTCTTCAGCTTGCTTTCCTTAGCACTTTGGACTTGGCCACTCCCGACATTTTAGGCTTTCTTCCTCTTCTGCTAGTGGTTCCCATTTTACCTCATTCCAAGCGTCTGTCCTCCATGCTTGTTCAAATGTCCTGGCATTTTATCTCCTCATCCTCATCCTTCTCCTCTGTGAAGTCACTAAAATCTGCTTCCTGCCATCTGGCTTTTCTTTTCAACTCTCATAAAGTTGTCCCTGTGCATCCATTTAAAACCATTTTAAAATTCTTCTATTAATGAAACTAAGCACCCCCCCCCCAAAAGGTATTCTGATCTTCCCAGCATAGGTAGACTTCCTACCTCAGTTGATCCATTTCAAGGTATTCTTTCATAGAAATGGCCTGAGGCTAACCCAATCTAGACAATCCCTCACAGACTTGTCCCAAAATCTGTTCCCCATATCTTTTCGAGTTCATAATCAATATTACTAATTAAAACATTATCAGTTTGGAGAGCGATACTGAAGAAAATTTCTGTACACTATTAGAAGACATAGTTTCTTGTTATGATCGAGAACATATTAACATTTATTTATTTGGTATGTGTATTCTGACACTAGATTTTGGGTATTCCTTGGATTTGAAATATTGTAGGCAAATAGGTATACCAGATTTCAAAGAACATGGCACAAAGGATTTTTTTTTGAGACAGCCAAGAGCCTAAATACACCCTGTGAGCCAGCCCACTGAAAGAGTCTGAGATAATTAAATAAATTTCAAATCAAGTCTAACATTCATGATGCCCAGTTCTTTCAATTGTGGTGAAGTAAATAGAGTCACTTGAAGGAGTTTCTGGATGTAGGGAGTTGTCACACTGAGAGAGTGGAACCAGAGGACTATAGCTTCATTTTGTGGCAAGCCAGGGATAATTGAGAAGACATGGGTTATATATCTCAAAGGAACAAGATTTTTTTTTTTTTAAATGCCATCCTGAAGTTCAGAAGTCAAAATTACTTAGGAGTAATTCTAACCCTTACTGTTACTTTTGACAAATATCAACAGAAATTCTCCTCATTATCTGCAATAATATGTATTTTTAAATTATCTCTTCTTGTTTAATTTATATCCAAAATATTTTCCTGCCTCCAGGCCCCAGGTCTTTTTTTAAATTACATCTTCTCAAACATTTTCTCTGTAGGAAACTGACATATCTATCACTCCTGTTTTCCATACATAATAAATCTGACGTTTATACCTACAACTTGTCCCCACCCATACCTTCTAAAATTCTACCATTCATTAACTAATTTACATTAATGTTTCCAATCCTTCTTTTTAATATTGCTTTTCTTTCCTAAGGCAATTTTTGGATATATCTCTCTCCTCTGGGTACAATAGACTTACTTATATGGGTGCATATTTGTGTCCTATGCATTACAATAGTAAGTTTTTCTTCCTAATGATCAATATGCTCTACTTAGCAGAGAACAGGTAAGGATGCCTATAGCCATTGTTTATTGACTCTTTGAGATTAAATAAAGGCACCAGGTCTGAAACATGAGCAGGCAAAGGGGAAAAGCACTAAGACAGGCAAACAGCACCAGGCAACTGCCACAATCCCCCCTTCTACCTACAATTCCCTCTGTGTGCACCACTATAAGATATCAAGCCCCCCAAACCTACAGCCTGGATCCTTTATTGGCTTCTCTGTCTCCTTCTACATAACAAGTGCTTCCTCTCACCCCACTTAAAAATTCTTCCCAGGGAATACAATGAATTTAACATTTGATCATCACATGTCCTGTAAGCGACAGACTCATGGTGTATGGTCCTCAGAGGATCATGCAAATACTAAAGAACATTTTTTTTCAAAAGAGAAAGACTTCTTCTGGGGAGTGAAGGTTCAAGCACCATGGAAAAGGGGTAGAGTAATCTGTAATAAAACTTTCTTCAAATGTCCCTAAAAATGATAACAGTAATAAATAACTCAGGCAATATACCTCTGCCTTTTCATAATCACCATCCAACAAGCACTACTTGTTCGTATGCACTGGAAACTGAGATGGGAGTTGCTGAGAGAATCATTATCTTAAAATTCATCCTCACATGAAGCACAATAGTTTGTATGATATTCCCAATCAATAAACCTAAGCTCTATGGAGGCGGGATGGTAAAGCTCTACTTTTCAAAAAATTTGCCTCTAAAGCGAAGGAAGCATCTCCTTTTATATTGCTACCCAATTCTTTTATACACATAATAAATTTTTCACAAGTTCATATGATATATAACATAGTAAATGGGAAGTTTTGTCTTTATTCACTGTGAGCTAGATATGTTCTATAATTTTATTTATTTTATTAAATTACTATGTTTCTATAAGTCTCCTTGACTGTGTGGTCAAGAAGTCTACCTAGTCAAGAAGTCTACTAGACAATCAAGAAGTTTACCTAGTCAATAAATCTACCTAGTCAAGAAGTTTACCTAGTCAATACATCTACCTAGTCAAGAAGTCTACCTTGTCAGTCAAGAAGTTTACTTGGTCAAGAAGTCTCTTGAGTGTGATGCTGAAGCTGACCATGAAGTTTCCTTCTATGACAGTCCCTGGTTCTGAGCTGAGTTCGAAGAGTTGTTATTAAAGTCTTCATCCAGCTGCTCTTATTAAAATTTTGAAATTATGCATAGCAAAAGGATAGCACAAAATCAGCTGGAGAGTAGAGAGGGAGAAAATTGTTTGTGACTTGCATACATGTCTCCTAAGATGGCCAACTTTAATTTTATATCATTTAGTTTTCATTGCAAAATCCTTTCAAAGAGTAACTTAAAATAAATATGTGAACTCCAAACCATAGAAACACAGTGTTTTCCAAAGTGCCATTTAGAGTGAAACTGTTAGAAAAAACAAGCACTCTTTGCTTGCTTTTACATAAGTCAGGAAGTGGTGTTCCAAACATATGTACAAAAGTAATCAAAGCCAACACAATTTAACAAAATAAAACAAACAAAAATGTCTCACCCCGGACATCAAGCTGGCTTCAAACTAATGTCTCTCCTCCTTCCTGAGCTTTCCAAGTCCTGGGATTCCAAGGGCGTGTCATCATGCCCAGCTGAGACTATTTCTAGATTGCTACACTCTGAAAACTAATATTTAAAAAAACCCCAAAGGAAGAAGTTAGACTTCATTTTGTGAAAAAGACTCATTTCTGTGAAAGCACTTAAATCAAAAAATACAAAAGCAATGGCAACAGAAACCCAGTCTATGCACAGACTTTGCTGCCATGCTACAAATATTTCAATATTGCACACTTAAAAGTGGCAGAGTATTTAGAGATAGGTTGTTCAAGAATTTAATATCTTCTGGAAGAATAAAGAAAAATAATAAATTTCATGTGAACGTGAGCTAATTGGTGCCAGGATAAAATGTAAGAGGTAACACAGCAGGAAACATGGCCCTGTGAGCAACAGCTGGATAATGGCTCAGATGCACAGAGATGGCCATAGAGAGCTTTTCACATCATATTCAAGACTCAACACCTGTGATGGTAAATTTGTCAACTTAATGGATCTAGAGTCACCATGGACACAAGCTCCAAGGCATGTCTATGAAGAATTATCCAGAATAAGTTAGTTGATGGGGAAGACCTATCCTAACTGAGGGTGGTACTATTCTATGGAATGGGGTCCTAGATCAGTTTAAAAAAGGGAGAGAGGCAGAGACTAGAATATGGCTCTGCCCTCTTGATCAGCCGCCTCAAGCTCCTGAGGCATGCCTCTCCTTCAGTGATGGACTGTGCGTCAAAATAATCCCTTCTTCATTGAGTTGATTTTGTCAGGTATTTTGAAATAATGAGACAAATAGCTTATTCAGCCTCACCTGCTCTCCACAGCGCCCCACAACCACCATGACAACACAGTCCTCTCCAGCAGGAAGCCTCCTGCTGGATGATTTAGCTGAAGGTTTGCTAAGTATGTTTCATTCACTTTGAGCTCAGGTTCTGGAAGAACATAGGGCATAATGGGACAATGAACCATTTAATATTTGGGGACTTCCTTCTGCTGTTTATAAATCAGAGAAGAATTGTATAATTGGTAGTCTGAGTATGCCACTCTGGCATCCCTTTAGGATCCGCAGAATTCCCTCCCTTTTTAAATATAGTGGTTGTTTTGGGGGTTAGACACACGTTAAAATATGACACAACTCTTTCCTGGTGGATTGTTCAAAAACACCCAGTTGTAATTAAGAAAACACACACCAACAGTGCAAAGGAAGGAAGAGGTTTCCCCTAGTAAAGTGAACACTGGACTTGCCAGTGGGTCACAAACATCATTTAAATCTATTATAAGATCCCAAATTCCTTCCAAATGTTTCCACTAAATCTTCCTCTTACTTTGTGCTCAGCATTTAAAGGGAAGAAATGTCTCAAGGAAAGATTGTGCTTCACATTGTCAGGGTGATGATCAATCGACTAACATTTGTCCCAGTGACGTCTGGGGGTCCAACAAGGGTAGGAGGAGAAGAGACTAATGAGCGAGCCTTATTTTGCAGATTTTTAAAACAAATCCTCCTTTGATGCAACCTGTTAGTGGCCTCCTGAGGTTGACAGCTCTGCAGCCCACCAAAAAGGAAATGATTCAGACGAACAGGCTCTGCACTTAGGAGAGCGATTTGCAGTTCAGCAAAGTGTACAATTACATCTAAAGGTATTCTGAGATGTCTTTGCAAATATTAACAGCTAGACAAAGTAACCAGGTAGCAATTGTTGGTTTTACATTAAGTAGAGTAAGTTATTTTGTTTCAGTTTTAATTTAGTCATTTACCATGAAAACTGAGATGGGAAAATATCCGACTAATAATGAAGAAACTTTTGAAAGTTCAAGCTCTTATTGGTGAGTCCAAAGTGAGAGGGGGAACCAGATGCCCTTATCAGCAAGTTGCTATAACAAAGCAAATACCCAGGAAGACTTCACATCTGGCTTTCTCTAATTGAGCACAGGAATGGTACAATAGTATTCTTAAATTTCAAACCTAGGGGAACGAGTTAACCAAAACATGAGCCAAAAGTGGGATGTGGTTAGAAATCTAGGCCCTGTAGCCATCCACTTGAGGTATTCAGATCATACCTACTCCTCCTTGATCTGAGACATCCTGGAAAAAGGCAGAGGGGCAGCTTTGTGGATGTGACCGTGACTTAAAGTATTTGAATTTGAGTAACTAATATGGAAGAGCACATTTATACATGATCTACAGGGTAGCCCTTGTGAGTAGAAATGTCATATTCTCAATCTCATTAAGTCCTGTGGACAACAGCCAAAACTTTTACCATGGTTGACATCTCTAGAAGTCACAGAAATAGAGAATTTAGCAGTAATGCAGCTGAAGCCTTACAGAAGTTGTGAAATCCTCTGACAGTTTCTGGTTTTGCAGTGTTTTAAATGAGAAACCAGACACCAAATACACACAAGGTTACGCTTAGCACTGGTTTATTAGGTTTTACTTCCTGCTACAAATGACAAGGCCCTCCTTTTTGGTTAGTTACAAACTACAGAAATCTACAAGCAATGCTGTGCTAATCATTAAGACTCAGACTTCTGCTTTCCTTGCTGTGTCCTGAGGCCTCTTGCTCTTTCTTTGGCTAAATATAGCAGCTGGCATCCTGCTATGTTCACAGCTGACTGGAGAATTTCATTATGAAGGTGGAAAGCTAAAACCGTCATCTGATGAATAAGGGTCAGCTGATAGAGCTTCTTGCTCTGTGGAAAATTTACAACAATGAGCGGTACTGAGTGACAACTAAGTTCATTAAAATAGCTCTTTAGTGTGACAAGCAGACAGTGGCTTCCTCTCACTGTCTCCTCCATGCAGTTACTAAAAGCTTGCTCTGCTGGAGTCCAAGAGGGAATTCCATCTCTTTTTCTTCAGACCTGTAGCCCTTGCAAATGTGATCCAAGACCCTTCTCTAATTCTATCCAGCTCAGGGAAAGATCTTTAAGAATCAGGTGTGTATTTTTTATTTTTTGTAAGTTCTTGTTATATACTCATGGAACAGGCTTCCATCATGTCCAGTCATGTTTATGTTTGTAACTTCTCCTACATTTCTCTCTTATAAAAGCCTTTACTGGAGCAAAAGCACATACAAAGCTTTGTCCAAGTTTATGTTCTGTCAACTCACTTGAAGGCCACTCTCACCTCTCATCAGCTCAATGTGAGAAAGTGGAGCTCAGGCTTCTGTCATTATATCCAGTGAGAATCAATTGATGCCCGTATCAGTTACATAATGTATCCTGCCCAGTGTTGAATCTCCTTCCCTCTGACAAAGAACACTAGGCCAAAGATATAAAATTCCCAATTACTACTTACTAACCTGGGCTTATTGCATTTAGCACTAAGAGTAAAACATTCCTTGTGAATTGACACCTGTCATCAGAAAAGTTCCTCAGGAAACACAGAACTCACATAAAATTCCCTTCCTCATCCGATGCAAAGATGTGGATGTATTTATTCCACTAAAGTGTTGTGTGAATAAGATGCATTCTTTCCCATCTCTCTGTTAGTTGTAGGATCGTATTCTATTTCCTGTCTGAAAAATTCTTCTCTTACCTTATAAAAGCTGAGTTGACAGGCTGGCTTCTCACATTAGTACACATTGACTTCACACTTTGTAAAAACTCCACACTAGTCCATCATAGGGGTAAAACAATATTTAAATAGTCCTCTGCTAATAAAATTAAGGTTAAAAAATTAAAAATTTATACATGGTACTTAAATGAATACTTTGTGTATTTTTTTGGAAATTTGTGTAAATATATCTATGAAGTACATTTTCTATAAGTAGAATTTTTAGCTTATAGGAATTTCTTCAGGTATAGAAATAGTTTTGTTGTGGTAAGGATTTTTTGTATGTGTGCCTGGGTGGGGCATGTGTCAAGGTGTGCATGTGGTGGTTTAAGGGCCATGATGTGGGTATGGAGGTCAGAAGAGCCACTGTATACATCTGGTCAGAGGACAATTTTGCAGGGAGTCAGTTCTCTGCTTCCACTGCATGGGTCCCAGGGACTAAGCTCCAGCTGTCAGGTTTGGTGGCAAGTGCTTTTATTTACTGAAACTTTTTACTGACCTGGATTTCAGTTTTTGAGAAAATATGCCAAGTAGTTATACTTCAAAAAATGTTAATTATTTCTTCCACAAAAGATTGTTATCTCAGTAGCATTTCAGAAATGAAACACAACCAGAGATGGAATGTTCAACGGTCCAGAGAAAGTGGCAGAAATACTGTAAAGGGAACTTTAGAGTCCAACTTACTACAGGCTGGTGGATGGATGGACTCTGATACCAGCTCAAGGAGAGGATCTTGGTCACGAGAAGACAGTGTAGCCAATAAAACACTTGCTACTGAAGATTAGTTTGTACCCAAGGCAGGTGTGGCAGCTCACACCTGTGCCCTTGGAGCTGGGGAGGCAACAGAGCAACTTCCTGATATTCATCCATCAGCGTGTGTAGTCAGATTGGAAATATTAAGCATCCTGGCTCAATAAATAAGACACTTAAGAAATATGGTTGGCATGAACCTTTGGCATCGACAAACACATGTCTACATGGGCACACATACACACAATGCATTGCCACACACACACATCCCACACCTACTCACACAAAATGACAGAAGGGTCTCCATCCCAAGAAGTTAACTGAGACTAAGGTGGCTCTGCCCCAATCAGAGTCTGCCTGAGTTTTCTAAAAACTATCAACACACCAAGTATCTAATTAAGAGTCGTCCCCTAAGACCAATGAGGGACAGAACACACTGGACTATCTTAAGGACATGGTTTATAGCATAGGACTATGTTATATCCCATAGTCAACTGTCAAAATACACAACAGCAGTTATGTCCAAGAGGATTTGTCACCTAGAGGTGAATTAGTTAATGAACTTTTCATATGATTTAGAATTCATTCTTAAGAGGAAGTAATTTACTTTATTAGAGAAGCAGGGCGTTAATTCTGAACTCATTCAGAGGAGTCAAGGGATTTGGCAGAAATCTGTGAACATTAATCCAGGTGTAGTGGAAGGTTGGGTAACTCGGTGACTAAGGGACTGTGGGAAGGCTTTGATTCTTGTTAGGCAAAGAGAAACAGAGCCTGGGTTATTCTGTTGCTGAAAAGATTAAAGGTCAATGAAAACTGTCACCACTCTAAAATTCTAGAAAATTAATATGTGTAGACAACTGTAACCCAAACCCGTGAAACCCACAAAAGAGCAGACAGAAGTGACATCCTTCTTGATAAAATATGCAAATCATTCATGGAAGAGTTCTGCTCAGAATGTCATCTCACTGCCAATTCACAGGAAATAGGAAAATTGAGAATTTTCTCTGTTTTCCCACTTTTTATTTTTTTGAGAGGAAAAAAGCATTTTGGGCTCAGTTTTTCTGTTTGCATCTTCATGACATCATCTATTTCTGTTATTTCAAAAGAGACTTATAGAGGTACATAAGTGCCATGTGGATCTGTTTCAAACAATAATAATAAAATATGACAATTGAAGAAGTTTAATATTTGCTAGATAATCCACACGATTTAGTCTCCGTTATTTTCAGATACAATGGTACTTAATGTCCTTATTTGTAAATAGATGATAAAATATAAATATATAGTAAGATATCAGTAAAAGTGTTTCTGGAGTCCCAGGACATGGGCTTGACTCAGCATATCAGTTCAGATCTAGAGACTGATTAACAGGAGAGACATTGTGGAAAAGGAAGGAAGGAATTGGGAGCCATCCTGGAAAACTGCCTGCCCATTCTGACAGCAGGTCCAGAAGGATGCTGGGAGAGGACCAATGTGGGGAAGACGGAAGTATGCAAAGACAGAAGTCTTGGGTTGTGTGGTCTTGTGACCTGGAGAGGTGAGCATATGTATGTTCTAGGTGTGGTTATGTGAATTTCTTCTTGAGTCCAGGCTTGGCAACCAGCTCTCACCCCAGCACAGAATAAAGATGGGAAAAGAGAATGAAGAAAGGACAGATTAGACAGAGAGGTTGAAGTCTCTGGACAATGACTGGGCACTCATTTAAATGCCTCGACCTTAAAGGAAAACCTTTTAAGGAAGCTCCTTGAGGACTGAGATGTGCCTCAGTGACACTTAAGTGGCACTCACTCAAAAAACCTCTAGTATGGAAAAAAAACAAGATTCAGCTGGCTAGGAGGTAGATGGCAGTTCACTCTACCACACTCTATAGTTTCTATATATTTGAAGCACTCCACAACCAAATATTCAACAACAGAAAATTTTGATATAAGACACTGTTGAACTTTGCTTTTTGCTAATACCCATTTCAAGAAGTTAATGTTAGAAAGTGTGAATTGTCTCAGGCAATGGACACACTAAATGATGAGGGGGTGGGGCTTGCTTCTCAGCCCCGCCAATGATCTTAAACAACCACAAGAACAGTAGCCACATGATATGGGAAGCATACTTACAAGTGGGTTCATGAGCCAAACAGAAGCTTTAATTTAGCTGAAGGAAAGGAGAGTCCTCTTGAGCTTTCTCAATGTTTTTCGACTGGGAAAGGAGCTTGTACAGAGTGTCGCAACACAAACGTGTAATCTTTGGCCAGACAGATTGGTGCTCTTGTGGACAGTCCCAGGGCAGAACCTGTCATCTTCTTCACATGGAATTTGTTTTGGTTACACCATCTCACCACATCCTTCCTGAGAGGGTCCTTTCCCCTTGCACTTTATGCTCTGACCCCTTACACTTGTACCAAAGAAAAGAAAACATACATTTGATTACTTCTGGCCAGTTGTTTGTTAGCTGGATCTCTACTGCAGTCAAAGTAGATTGTGATAATTTACAATTGAGGTGGTAAGAAAATCAGTACAGAGCCAGGACTCCTGTCTCCAGCGACCTGTAACGAGCCCACCCACCTTTTCTTGTGATGTTGGTGAAGAATATATGTGGATCCTGAAGTTGAACTCCTCCGAACCCAGGAGAAATGAGCCACACCATTGTAGAACTTTCATCTCACTGCTACTCACAAACCTGTGAGGTAACAATTATTATACTTTATTCATATTGATTTTCAATGCAATTACCATAATCATTTCCTCCTTCCCTTTATCGAATTCTTCCCATGACCTCCCCATGCCCAATTCCATCTCAAGTTTATAGCCTCTTTTTCTTTGTTATAGCCACATATAGATGTGTGTATCCATACACACACACACACACACACACACACACACACACACACACATACACACACAACCTACACAGTCCATTTGGTGTTAGTGATACTTGTATTATATAATTATTTACCTTCAGGGCTGACCACTTAGTATTGGATAACCAATTAAGTGATTCTTCCCTGAGAAAAGCCATCCCACCTAATCTCATCATTCCTTAGTTGTCTGTAATACTTTGTCTATGAGTGAAGCCCTTTGAGATTTTTCTTTTCCATGTTTAGCCGTCTAATAGCACTGCCCTTGTTCAGGTCTTGTTTGGGCCGTCATATTGTATTGGTATTATGAGTAAAGCTCCTCTGTCATTTCTCGAAGAAATAATCTCACAGCAGATGTGCTATCATCTGGCTCTTACAATCTTTTGTCCCCACTTCTTCTATGAGCCATATGTATAGGAACTGTGTTTTAGATGTGACAACTGGGAACTGGACACCCTGCAATCACTTTACATTTTGGTTAGCTGTAGTTTTCTGTAAGAGTCTCCATCTGTTGTAAAAAGAAATCTCTTTGATGAGGTGTGAGAGCTACACTATTCTGTGGGGTGAAGGATAAGTACTTGGAATTCAGTTAGGAATTATTCTGACTTTATAAGATGGCAGCAGCAGGTTCTCCTCCAAGATCCAGGACTTCCCTAGTCTCAGGGAGATGGCTAGCTCTCCAGTACCAGGCAAGACTTATGCAGCATTGTGTGGGCCTTAAGTCCAAATAAAGAGCTGTTGGTTATCACCAAGGTATAAATGCCACTACTGAGCCATTAGGAATATCATGCTATGCTGGTCATTGTTGCGGCTGTGGGCATCCTGTGGGACAATTACTCACCTCCTTCCCCAACTCCCCAGGGCTATGAGAGCTAGTCCTTGGAAAGAAGGCTTTTAGGTCAGATGAAACTCAGCACCTCCAGGCCTGTGTGTACGAAGTGCATGGTGTCTTCAGCAATAGGAACTTACCTTCAACCTCTGGGAAGCAACAACAACATCCTGTATTGTTTATGAAGTCTCTTGAATGCACCCCAGCAATCAAAAAGAGGGTTCTCCTGCCTGGAATTGAGGTTGGGAGGTGGGATGTGAGAGTAAATCATTGTCAACCCAAGTAGAACATCATTTAAAGTGTATATCTATAAACAAAGACAAATGCTACAACTCTTTCATCTGTAGTTCCTAGCTCCAAATAGTCATATATGAATATATAACCTGGAGTAACCATAGAAACCAGGGAAGTGAAGGAGGGACCATGCAGTGAGGAGGAAGGATAAATAATGAGGGTTTTATTGGGGGAAAAGGGGACAATATAGGAGGAGAGGAAGGAAGAAGGGCAAAATAACACTAAGGATGCCTGTAAAAGACATAGGTATCATATTACTAGTGATTCACCTAAAATTGCATACATACAGTACTTTTAGCTAAGGAAACTAAGATTCAGAATTGGCAAGGGAGTTGTGTAAGGTTACAGTGTCAGCAGGGATCACATGGCACTTAATCTCAGGAATCACCCTCATTACCCCATTGCTTTCTTATTATGCTAAAGCAAATGGATAAAAGTATTTACAATTTCCAAGAGACTTGTGTTTATGTTCAATCTTCATAGTGACCCCCTGGGCTTGGAAAAATGGACATTATTATCTCTATTTTACAAGTAACAGACCTGAAGCAACAGAAGCAATAGCTTGCCCAAGGTCAAGTGGTAATTGGGATGCAAGTCATGGCAGGACGCCAAATATCCAATTTCCTGAGTGGGAGCTATTTTCACAGTATCATATTCCTACAAATGGAACTGTGAGATCACAAGGTCATTATATCCCTGGAGCTGTCAGAGGAAATCTCACTAGGCTTATGAAGCGGGCATTGGGCAGGAACAGAGGAGGGCATGTCTCTGACTCAGAGCTGACTGGAGCCAAGAGGTCAGGAAAACTCACCACTGTAGGTGAGACACTAAGCCACATCCTTGTCTATTTGTGTGGACATTCCCTGAGAGTTTCTCTATTCTTCTCTTCGTGAATTTCTGAGTCTAAACTTGTAACTTTGAGTTTCAGCAAAACATTTTCCTGAGACTGTTTGTCACATACTCTAGACTTGATTGATTGATTGATTTGCAAATGTTACTAAGTCTAGTAAGCATTTAGATGTTTCCTCATCCCCTGACAAAGGTAAATCTTTCAGGATAATAATTCTGTTTAAACTCATGAAAGTTGGGTGACCAGAAAGTATAATGAAACAAATGATCAGAGAAGGAACGTCACTGTACCTGACATTCTATCAAGTTCCTTAAGTGGATTATGTTAATCTGTGAAGCATTCTGTGGGATAGGACTCCTTATCACTCTACCTTTGCCAGCAAGTAAACTGAGGCACAGTAAAGCTGAGTGGTTTTGCTAAATTGAAAAGCAGCAAAAAAGATTTGAGCTCAATTTCAACACGCAGAAATCATATCCCTTATAGAAATCATGGATAACTGTTAACCCAGACCAGAAGAAACTGCCATATCACTGAATCCAACAGTCAGCGTTGAGGCTCATAGATCATTTGTTAAGCATCAAGCATTGGGTTAAAGCCTTTTAAGCCAATTGGGTCAGCAATTCCACGAAAAAGGGATGATAGTTATAGCCCATTAACAAATATGAAAGTAGAGACTAAATAGCTTGCTTGGGGTCACACAGAAAATCCACTAGTTTGGGTGGAGGAAGACTGGTTACAATGTATTATTGAAACTGAAGTAAAATACAGGAGAGTGTGGCTATGGCTATGGGTAGAGCCAAGCTCACTCCTTCCAAAGTCACTGGATCTTGTTTGAGTAGGTGTGGCTTTCCAAGCAGTTACTTGGACTGTTCTTGACAGATTCTGAAGGGCAAGCTGGTTGCGTTCACCTGCAAAATACCTTTACAAGAAACTTTTTGGTGTCTATATATGACAGGGGCCCAAGACTTCTAAATGACTGCCTAATGCAATTCTTTTACATTTCCTATCTACTTTACATTTCTCACACCATGCAATCTCATCTACTGTAAAACAGAAGGAAACCTAGATATTTCATAATCTCTTATAGCTAATGTGTCAACCTTGCCCAAAGGAACAACAGAAAGAAACAGACCTTGCATTGTGTTTGGAAACTGGCATTCCTGGAAACAGAACCTGGATGTCCTTAGACCCTTAAAGGAAGCAGGAGAAATATGTAAATGAATCGGTAGTTAATGTCTGTTCTCTGTTGTGGGAGTCTTTCTCTTTGGTAAAATACTAGGATTAGTCAAAAGTTAGTGGATCTTTCCGTCATATAAAAATCTAATGCCTAACCTGTGGGTGGAAGGAAAGATAGTCGACTCCAGGCATTTGGGCAGACCACATCAGACCCTCTTCTGTGTTTGTGATTATAATAAAGGTAAGGAATTGAGCAGGGGCTGGGCATGGAGAGCCCCAAGAATGCACAGTCTGGAGTTCAGGAATAGGGGCACACATGTCTGAAATTGTATCTGGTCTGCTGCTGTCAGTCAGTGGGGCTTTCCTGAAGGGATAGAGCCTAAGAATATGACCATATCTCAAGTGTGAATCCAGCTCTAACCAGTGTGGAGTTACACAGCTTTCTTTTATGCTTTAGGGTTTCCTTCTGTAACTCACAGGACTGCGGAATGTTCTCAATGTTTCTCCCTGGGGTTAGTATTTTTTTTTTTTTTTTTTTTTTTTTTTTTTTTTTTTTTTTTTTTTGTGGAAAAGAGAAGGGCCCTGTGTCTACATTTGAGGAAATTCCGAGAGGGGAAGAGAACACTGGAAATTTAGTTATCAAATAGTGAGCAATAGCCTGGGGCAAGTGGCCAAGGAGACAGAGTCATAGTGTAAACACCAAGAAAGGCATAATTTATAAAGCAGGAATAAAGACCCTGTCTTCCTTGTTCTGGAATGCCTCCTGTTCATTAAATGGCATACTGGTCAGATTTTTTTCACACAGGTTTCTGTCAGTGTTCTTCTTTATTCTATACTTCCACGTCAGATGTGTTTTTAAATCTAATAATGAGGGTGGAATACACAAGATGAAGTGCAAAGGCAGACCCCGGTTTTCAGGAAAGAGGAACAAGAATGCACATTACAGACTTCCCTGAACTTCAGTCTAGGGGGCATAGACAGAAACTACAGGTAAGCTCTATGTTGGGCAGGCAGTTCCTGGAGAAGAAGCAGTAATTATCTGGCTTTGCAGGGAATCTTCAAGAAGTGTGAGGTCTTACAAGTAAACACATAATCCCAAATGATGGTCTCTGTGCTTGACTTGAGCAGACAGCCACACTACACCTGTTCTCCTCACCTGGTTCTCAGTCGTGCAAAAGGAATCCCAAAACTCTAATGCCCAGAATGGAACAAAAAAAAGTGCCCGCTAGAGAAATGGACATCTTGCTGAGAGGTGGAAATGCTGTTGAATGCATAAAGGAGACAGCCTAAGTTAAAGACTGCTTGGTTGTTATATGACATTCTAAATAACTTACCAGCAAGAACTGGGTTTGGGTTAAACCAGGCAGAGAGTATCATTCAGATGTGCCAGTCAGTGTCCACGTGAGCATAGGCAACTGGGCACTGAAACACCTCTAATAGTACACAACCTCTTCCAACTGCAACCCTGACCACTTTCACGCATATCATCTCTGTCTATATTATATTTTCATTTTAATTCATTTTAAAATATAAAAGCAGGACTCTGTGTCTAGAAAAATGGCTTATTCTTTCATTGGTATTCAATGAAAGAGAATAATTCAGCAAGAGAATAATTCAGGTGCTTTATTATGATTCTTAACTTTTTGATATAGAATATTATTGGGTCAGAATATCAATTTTTCTCAGTTTACTAAAATTTAACATACCATTTAAAAATTATTGGAATTTACGTGTAAAAGTCAGAAAAATAAAATTATTAGAACTTTCTTTTTTAAGCTGCTTTTCCTTGTCCAACCTTCCCTGTCCCCAGCCTCCAGGAAACCTAAAGATTGTGGGTCAGTTCCTCTCTCCTGAACTTCCTTGATGTTACGTCTATTCCTGTCAAAAATCTGTGGAGTTCCTGGATATGTAAATTAATTTTATAATATGCCCATCAAAGCCATTCATAATTTTACTAAAAATGATTTTTCTTCTTAAATATGTGTATATATGCATATATCACACCCAATCCAAAGTTATTCCTGCAAAGCACCTCCTCCTGTCTTTATCCATTCAAAACATCTTCCTTCCCCAGACCAGAGGGTCAGCATTCCTGTTGGCCTAATGTACTTTCCAAACATTCTCTGTAAGTATCACTTAAACTAGCTTTGTTGTTCAATGACACTCACTGTTGCTTTTAATTATATCATTCCTAATCTATTTTCAAATCATTACTTCTAGAGAGGTTATTTGTATTGATCTTACTTCTAGTACAGTGTCTAAACTGTTGCTAGACCTTTTACCAGTTCTTTATAGAATATATATTTTATTGAAAAAAATGTCTTCAAATTTTTCAGCTAGGTATAAAGGCTAATGGCTGTAGTTTTAGCTGGTCACTGAGGCAGGAGAATTCATGGAGCCCTGGAATTTAATTCTGGACAACTTACCAAGACCTAGTCTCTAAGTAAGTAAACAATACTAGCCCTGAGCACTTACATACTGTCACTTCATAGAGATACTATTCTGAGTGTTTATACATGTAAACATTTGTATGTTACCTTCCACATGAAGATGTGGTAGAAATGTGTACTATGCATTCTGGGAGTAATATATACTGACTGAGACCGTCACTCTGTCTTTTCTGAAAGATTCACACCATCTCTGATTGTTGGACTTCTGCCCATTTACCTCTGCACTCCTTAATAGCCTGCACTTTTCTTTCAATAAATACTTCCAAAACTGTCCTTCACCATCTGCTTACCAAAATCACATTGATGTTCTCTGATACGTGGCGATAAAATTTGAAACTATTCAGTTCTTAGACCTTACCATGATGGAGAAGCAAGTTGCATACAGTAAAAACTGTATTTCAAATATCAGTTGTGAGGGTTGACAGCCAATGACATTCTGCATTGGAGTCTGTTGCTAAGCTGTGATGCTTAGTAACTTAACAGTGTTTGATTCATGACATTTTCAGGGTAGCAGTGAGTTTATTAAGATGTAACCCTGATGTGGGGTGACTTTTGGTATGATGTGAATATCATTTGTTAATAAAGGGACTGTTCAGGCTTACGACAGAACATATTAGAAGGAGGCGGGAAATCTGAGCATAGATAAAGGGAAGGAGGGCAGAGTCGAGAGAGACAAGATCCAGCTGCCCAAGAAGTAATATGTAAAGAAATATGTAAGACACAGGCCATGTGGCAAGACATATTAATGAAAATAAGTTAAATTAAGATACAAGAGCTAACTAACAATATGCCTGGGCCATAGACCAAGCAGCATCTAATTAATGTAAGTGTTTGAGTCACTTTTAGGGAGATAAGAAGCAGGGGGCAGATATAGACCATAGGGCTGAGACATGCCAAAAGCTTCTATTACAGAACCCATCATATCTGCCTGAGTTTCTGTACTTATGTCATACAAACACATACACACACACATACATACTCACACACATGCATGCACACACACATACATATGCACATAGACAGACACACACACACACATAGACATGCACAGATACACACACAGACAGACACATACACATATACACAGATACATACACACACACACACACACACACATACACAGATAACACAGAGATACACACAGATACACATACACAGACATACACACATAGACATACTCAGAGATACACACAGAGACACAGAGACACAGAGACACACACAGACACATACAGACACATATAGACACACACATACACACAGGCACACACAGAGACACACATGTACACACATATACACATATACACATATACACATATACACACTCACACGCATGCATGCACACATAAACATGCACACACACATACACAGATAGGCACACAGAGATACACACAGAGACACAGAGACACACATACATACACAAACCGAGAGACACACCCACACACACACACACACACAATGCACAGACACAGACACACACACACAGACAGACACAGACACACACACTCCCACAATGTACATATCCTATACAGCCAAGGTAGGTAATCCAGAAGAGATCAGCTTGCTTCACAGATAGTGACCACATACATCCATGTAATTTTTCTTTCCTGTAAGTCCTTTCATGCACCACATTAAAATTACCAATGGTTCTGAGTTCAAAGAAGTCTCTTGGGTGAAGATGGGCAAGTCCCAGTGGCCTGCCTCATTTGTATCCATGTGAAACTATGTCGTTGGTGGCAAAGAGTGGAAACAGAGAGGATGTGTTGAAATCTTTGGGAAAGGAAGAGATCCACCCCTCTCAGGGGAGTCAGCCTGCCCTCCATCGCACAAGGAGAGGCTGAATCATTTCCTCCCCTACTCAGTCACCTCAGATACAAGCCTCTGTCCTTTCTCTCTCTGGTTAAACTCCACCACCAACACCACTGGTTCCCTGAGTCAATGACATCATCAACCAGCCAGGAAGGAAATCTGAGCTCAAGTAAAAGAAAATTCCATTTTAAAATTTTTATTAAAATATAGAATCAATAAAAGATACTTCACAATTTAGGAAGTTTCTACCATTATTACTAGATTTATTTATTTGGATTGTGCAATAATCTTATTAAAGATGTTCTTATCAATGTCATACATTTGAGATGGAGCAGGAAGACCATGATGCTGCCATCAAGGGTTCCCACCAGATGCAAGATGCTGTTAAAAAATGGGCTCACCAGTGAGAGACTCAGGAGCGAGCTACGAACTCTTCCCCAGGGTTCCCCTCCACTTCTGCATGCACAGTGTGCTTCAACTCAACTGATCTAGAGCCTCCTCCATATTTTGCTAGCTAAGCAGAGAAGCAACTAAACCCTGTGCACAGATCCAGTGCCAAGCAGAGGGACTGGCAAGGCAGGAGTAGAAACCCAAAGATTGTAAAACAGATGACCCTGCCTTTTCCTACTTATGTAAACATCATTCCTTGTGTCCAGCGAGGCCAAGTCTGAGAGCCCTGTCCCTCAGCTTGTGCCCTCATACACAAGCATAAAGCAATACAGTTTCATTCAAATGGTATTTTCACATCTTTATAATTTTTATATTTATTTGAGTAACAGAAGTTAAATCCGAGCTAATAACATTAGAAGCCGGAGTTTGGGCCCAAGAGGCAACCCATGCTCTGGTAGATGCCTCACACCATACACACAAATGGAGTCCTAAATAAACTCATTTGGGTTTGGGTTTGTCTGTTTGGGGTTTTGTGGGGCATTATTTTTGTGTTATTTTGTTTTTAAAGAGCACACACAGTTGAGCAAAACAGGTGATAGAGGAATGGGAAGAAATTGGAGGTGATGAAATGAGAGGAATATTTCATCAAAACATATTACATGCATTATGAAATTCCCAAACAATAAAAATGAAATGATAATATTAATATCTGGAAGGCTGGTAACAAGCAGCATGCACCTCAAATCTTTCTTTTCATATGAAGGTGAATATCTACTGTGTGTGTGTGTGTGTGTGTGTGTGTGTGTGTGTATGGTGTGTGTGATATGTGTGTGTGTAGTGGTGTGTGTGTGTGTGTGTTGGTGTGAATGTGTGTGTGTGATGGTGTGTGTGTATGGTGATGTGTGGTGTGTGTGTTGGTGTGTATGTGTGTGTGGTGTGTATGGTGTGTGTGTGGTGTGTGTGGTGTGTGTGTGTGTGTGTGTGTGTGTGTGTGGTGTGTGTGTGGTGTGTGTGTGTGCCCATGCAATTACACCAAGTGAAAGGGCAGAATGCTGTTGGCATCAGAACACATGCTCCTCTAGGACATCAAGCACCAAGCACTCTCACAACTGTCAGCCCTACGACTTTTCCCAAGGTAGACTTTCTTTCCATGAATTTGTCATCCAAACCAAGATCCTGCTGGTTTGTGGCTCACTTCTCTCATGCAGTGCCTGTGAGATTCATTTACCTCGTGTACAGCAGCATCTGATCTTTTTATTGCTATATATTTTCATTCTCTAGATTTTATCAACAAAACTGTCATAATGATTGAAGTACTATTAATTGTAGTATGAGGTTTCTGGCCTGGACTTTTGGGCCTAACCTCAAGGTTTAGGCCCACAGACCCACAGACCCACAGACCCACAGTCCCACAGAGACACACAGATGCTTTCAATAGTTTTAGGCTGATCAGCCTCAGGCCCAGGCATATCATTTGCTAGCTCTCTATCCTTCATCTAACCCATGTCTCTTGTTCAGCCATGCAGCTGGGTACCTTTTCTTAGAGCAGCATAGTTGTCCTCTACTTCTTCCGGCTTCTCTCTGGCATTCTGTTCTGTGCTTCCTGTTCTCAGAGTTTTTCTTAGTCTGATATCCCTGCCCACACTTCCTGCCTGCCTTTGGCCAATCAGCGCTTTTTATTAAACCAGTGGGTGGGACAATTATTTACAATGAAGCAAAACAATACCCCTATAATTAATATGCTTCATGTGAGACTCTGCTCTGATTTTTCTCTGTTTCTCCCTAGTGTTACAATAGGTTTCCTGGCCCAGTGTGGCCAGAGGTCCAGGCCCACAGACCTGTAGTCTCAGACCACTTAGACATCTGCTGATGCTTAGGTCCCCAGAAATGACTCAGATGCTTATATTAACTTAATGCTGTTCAGTCTATGGCTCAGGCACATTGCTAGCTAGTTCCTTCATCTTAACTCAACCCATTTCCATTAATCTCTGTGCCATGTGGCCCATGGCTCACCTGTTTCTTACATGTTTCTTCTTTGGGTGTCTGGCTCAATCTGTGTCTGACTCCACCCTCTTTCTCATACCTATGCTCTGATTCCTCCATATACCTCTATGGTGTCTGTCATGGTCAAAACAGTCCTTTGTTCACAACATATAGAAAGACATTCCCACATCACCTCCCTGTTTCTGTCTAATCAAAAAGAAAGGTTTCAGTTTTAACATAGCAAAATTACATTACAAAATAGCCATCAAGCAAGAATTACAGTTACAATATCTAGTCTATTTGTGTTTAGCAAAATTAAAGAAAATACTCTATCACCTCTCTTATCCTTATGAATCTAAAGTTTCATAACCAATATACCTTAAAATAACTAAGAAAAATTATACTTGAAACTATCTAATCTTTAACTACATCAAAGACCACAGAAGGATATATTTACTCAAGTAAGCAGGAACTGCAAGCAAATTCCAAAAATCTGGAAATGACAGAGATGACACCTGTCTGCATAGACAGTCACCCACAATTCCTTTATAAATCTGGGGCATCCATCTTCAGCCTACAGGCCCAGAGTCTCTGGTGTACTTTTCAATGAAGCAGGAAATCTGAAAGACTGCTCTGCTCATTCTGTCATAATTTGTCAGTTACTTCTCCTTGTGTTCTGCAGAATGTCTGGCAGTTTTCTCTGCAAAGCAGGAAACTGAAGGACCATTTTGGCTAGTTCTGCCAAAGATGAGGCCCCCACCACAATGATTCTATCTGGAGGGAGAGAGAGAGAGAGACAGAGAGAGAGAGAGAGAGAGAGAGAGAGAGAGAGAGAGAGAGAGAGAGAGAGAGAGAGAGAGAGAGAGAGAGAGAAATAGAGAACCTGGTGTACACCATTAAGTAATTGCTTTTATAAAATAGACTATTCAAAACGGTTACAAGATAGCCCTCTGTGATTATCCTTCATAGCATGTCTCTAATAAGAAATCCAGGTGGACTTACCCAGTACTCTGAGAATGGTTATAGATGTGCATAGTCAGTCCGTTGGGATCTAATCATTGTCTTAGCTTTTACAGGATCTCAAAGAGATGCCACTGCCCTCAAGTCATCAGGAAGAAACCTTATGAAAAACTATGCCCCTCTCCTGATAAGTTTTGTCCTCTGAGAGTTATGGATAATTATTATTCTGATAGAATAGTTATAAGTTAAAATTGGATTGAGGACAGAACAATAATATAGACTCCAGGATCTCTTTTAGAGAAGAGAAAGGGGAATAGATAGGATAGATAAAGGTAGATTGTTCTACTTACTTATAAATAATTATTAGCCACATACATGAGGTAAGCCAAAGACAATTCGCATGGGTATAGATATTTGTATATTGATACAAATGTGAAATAATTTTATATCTTTGATTGAGATAATTTGTATACTAATACAAATTTAAATTTGAAATTGTTTTATAAGTTCAGAGAAATATTTGAAAATTATTGTCATTTCCACTATGCAATTGCTATGTCCATTTAACTATACTAGACATAATATATAATTATATTAGTCATAATGTATATACACAAGATGCTTTATATACCCCTGTTTGGATAATTTTGTATACATACACACACATATCTAGAATACTGTTATCATTTTGCGTGGTATATGTACCTCTGGCTAATGTTTATATGATAGTCATGCTGGAAGTCATTGTTCAGCAATTGTACACCCCTTTATAGGTAAGGACAATGTAAACATTAGTCCTTAAGATGACTAAAAACTACAGTTGACATTACTTAAGTTTGCCATGTAACAGACATGTTGCCTAGGCTTCCCAGATACATGCTAGAATATATTAGACAGACAGAAGTTTTCAACCATTTCACAGACCTGGAGAATATGGCATTTAATGTTTTGTTATTCAGAATTTGGCCATGAGAGGCACGGCAACTCCTGGTGTCACTGTTCCTTTCCCGAGATGATGTTGAGCATCAAGGACACTCCTTTGGAGTTTGTCCTTTTGGCACAGAATGGCTGGTTGGGCAAAGAACTACCCTTACCTCGACTGCTGACAGTATGCACAAAGTCCAATCTGGATGAACAGGATGACGGATGGTGACTGACAAAACCTGCCTGAACAGGATAAGACAGTCCCTCCAAAAATGCCCTGCTTCTGAAAAGATCTGTCAGATATGATAGGCCTGTAGCCAAAATGATGGATGCTCCAATGGTACAGAAAACCATAGGTGATTGTCCAGGTAGCTGAATGTCTCTGTCCTCTTCAAAATTTTGGAAGTTACTCTTATGTGCTTCCAACTTTCAGGTAATATATTTTCCTTCTGAGGTCTTGATGGGGTTGAAGAATAGGTAGTTAAGGTTATTATCTTATCATCTCTTAACAAGGAACATTCAGTTGCTGGATATTTACTATTCCAGATGGACAGTTTTGAAGTAATTTATATACCTCACCATCTACCAATATTCTAGAAATGTATGATGCACCTTATATGTGTTGGGTTTTAGTTGTAGTTTGACCAAGCTTGTGTTTTGTCTTTTTCTCCCCCAGACATTACCTTATAATAATTCCTATTGTATATAGTCTTAGTTTAGAACTTTCTTAGTTAGACAAAAGGGGGAGATGTGGTGGGATTCAGGTGTTAGCTGACAAGGCTGGGAGGCTTGTCTCTGGAGTTCTGGGAGCTTGAACGGGGTGTGGCCAGCCCCGTTGAAAAAGGCTACTGGGGCCTTTTTGGTTCCTGTCTTCTTGGAGACCGCATCAGCAACCCATCATGAGACAATCCTAACTTCAAGAATTGCACTAAGGTTTAATTTATATCTGTGAGTGTTAAAATACCCTCTAATAAATATTAATCCTTTATATAGTATATTGCAAGTGAGAATTACTGCAATACCCAAGTTAGGCTTCTCTTTTTCACTCTGGCACAGCATGGTTCCAAGAACCTCCCGAACTTATCTGGGACCCTGGCTTTTTCCAGCATTTCCAGTGGGTGCCTTGAAGTCTAGAAGCTTGATATAGCTCTAATGCACTCTTCACCTTCCATAATTTGTGGGCATCCCACCTCTCCAGACTCACTGCCTTTCAATTTCAAAGTGTATTACCCTCCCGTGGCCTGTACTCAAAACACATAACTCAGTGTTCACCACACCTGCCTGGAACTTCAGTTTATGAACGTGCCAAATCCATCTTTACCCAGGAAATATTTTCTCACAAATTATAATTAAGGTAAATATTTGAATTTTAAAAATATTTGCCTTTCAATATTTTAAAGATATCTTTCTGATATGATTTTATGAAGAGGTAATAAAAGTATCACAGGGCACTTAATTGTAATTTTCCATTAAGTTCAGAAGAGGCTAAGAGAATATACCGTGGTTGATTTTAAACTCTATTTAGGGAAATTAGGATTATTGATTCTGTAATTTGTGGATCTCAGACCTCCAGCAAAATATTTGAATTTTTAATTTAATTTAATTTTACTCTCTTTTAGAGATAAGGTCCCACTATGCAACCCTGGATAGACTGGAACTTGCTGTGTAGACCAGGCTGGACAGGAAATTAGAGAGATTCCTGTCTCTGCCTCTTGGGATTAAAGGTGTGTGCCACCGCATGTGACTTTTAAGAATCTTGAATTTCTCAGCTACAAACAGAAGTAATAATCTTCCTGACAGGGTCATCATAAGAATAAATGGAATATTCCATAGCTGCCTCTTAAGACAGTGCAGGCACAGAGAACATACAATAAATAATATTTGTTACTGAAAATAGGGAAGCTGTACATCCTAGAAGCTCAGAGTAAGAACAGAAAACCAAGTTGCATGGATTTAAACTTCACCCTCCCTAATTACCAGACATCAAGGCTTAGATATGCCACTCAGCAACCTATGTAAGTGTCTTCATTGGGACTTTGGACAGATTGAAAGCATCTATCTCTGTGAAGAGTCACACCTGACTCAGGTAGTGACACAGAAGACATTAGCAGCATTCCATATGCATCTGTGATCCAAACTATATGTTTTAGAATCCTTGGTGTTAAAACGGGGGCAAACTTCACACTCTGCCTTCAGTGGGTGTTGAGACGCCCTGTCAACTTTGTGTGTTTTATTTCTCCTTTGTAGGTTAAAAAACTGTAACAAGCCCAGAGTTAGATAAATCTCTTTTAGGAAACAATTCAGAAGGGGAAACACTACAATTAAATCCACAAATCTGAACCCACATCCTATACAATTCTAATGCAAAGAGCAAACATTTTAAGTGAAGATTTCTTTGTGTGAATGTGTGCACATATCCATGTGGAGGCCAGAGGTCAAACTGTGTGTCTTTCTCAATTGGACTCTTATTCTCTGGGCTCACTCACTCTGCTATGATAGCCAGCAAATGGTGGCCATCTAAGAATTCACCTGTTTCTGCTCTCACCACCCACACCACGTCCTGGGCCAACTTCCCAGCCCAAATCAGTGTGTGCACATTCCAAGGCACATGTATGGAGGTCAGAGGACAAGTTGGTTTTCTCCATGTGAGTCTGGGAGATCATGTCATCAGGCTTAGCCGCGAAGGCCTTTTTGCCCTGAGCCATCTCACTGTCCCAGGGAAGCAAACTTTCATCAGATAGAACCAAGTGCAGTAGTAATAGAAATATAAAAAGAGGCTAATAACTTGGGGTTTCTCTGTTCTGTGAACCTCCCTGGAGTTCAATTTGTTTTGCCAACCAGCAGGTAGAAGCCTGTGAACATTTTGCTCTGCTTTCCATTTTCCGAAAGCAGCAAACAGCCCCATCACAAGATGAAGGCACTGAGGGCTACCTCTAGAGGTGAGCAGTGGGGCTTGCAGTCGTGTGTGCCCTTGCAGAACTATGTTCTATAATTCCAGCTTCTTGCCTGCATTGAGTCATAGTCATTAATACACTGAAGAGTACCAAGTACCAAGAGTACCAAGCCGGGTTGGTGGAGACAGTGCATTTGAGAACATCCCATCTTTTAAGATACAATTTGAGTTTTACTTTAGGATTGGAGACCTGCTCATTAAACATGGCTGAGGTTTACATATGTAAAAATAAACCTTTGTTTTTACATATCCATAGTGCCATATTCATTCATAACCTCGGTCGTCCCAGGAGACAGTCACCTGCAATAGTGAACGCTGTGTTCGGTGTACTAAAGAGCTCCTGATGTCTTGTTAAAAGCACTAGTAAAGGGCAGTATAAATGCAAAGTGCTACTTCAGAGGGATGTACACAAACCAGCTTTACAAGGACATCATATAAAACCCGAGAGCATCTGTGTGGAAGGAAGCAGGGAAGATTAAGGGCATATCAAGTTCATTCAGTGGGTGGTAGGGAGTCTCAGTGCCATTTCCTTCATTTTGTGGAAAGTGCTTCATGGACGGAGATAAGATTCAAACAAGGAGAAGAAAAGTTAGAGGAATCTATTCAAGGCACAGCGCCATCCACAAACTAGCAGGGAGCAAATGCCTTGTAGAAAGAAAACTTTAAAATTGGTTTAGGATCCAGACATATTTTAGTAGACGAATCATCTCATTGTAGGGTCTCACTCCTCCTGTGTTCCTGTTCCAGTACAAGCCTTTTGTGGACAAATTTCCATTGTCCAGGGAAACACAATCCACTCCTGGGTGAGTAGATCCTGACTGTGTTTGATATAAAGAAACAATAGGGGCCGCTGGCTCAGTCTAGTAGTTAAGATTCTGCGCTCTCACCATCACAGCCCGGGTTTGATTCCCGGTCAGGGAACATAATAAATAAATAATAAATAAATAAATGAGAACGTGGCCTTTATGAATGGAGTTGGCCACTCCCCCTTCAGGAGCCTGGGACAGCTGACACCTGAATCCCACCACATCTAAGTAAGTTAAAATACCTCCCTTCAACTGCTATTTTTTTTAATTAATTTTTATTTTATGTGCATTAGTGTTCTGTCTATGTGAGCTGTCAGGTCCCCTGAAACCGGAGTTACAGTCAGTTGTCAGTTGCCAAGTGGATGCTGGGGATTGAACTTGTGCCCTGAGGAAGAGCAGCCAATGCTCTTAACCTCTGAGCCATCTCTCCAGCTCCCCCTTTCTTTCTATTTCTTATTTACACCAGGACAACACTGGGCTTGTCTGTGTGTTGAACCACTCTTTTCCTGAAAATACCAAGTTTAATGAATAAAGAGCAATGACACGCTTCTTTGTTCATCTGTCAAAAACCTACTGTGTGCTCATTGCACATGCTAGTAGAATAAATGCTCAAATCCAAATGATGTGCATTTCTTCTAGTTAAAACACTTATTCTTGCTAATTTTTTTAAAAAACAGATATTGCTATGTTCCATATTTCAAGCAGGAAATAGAATTTGTAATTAATTCAGTTATTCTTCTTGTTTTTAGTTTACACACCAAACCATACCAGTGTGTGTTACAATGAGGTTTCTTGGTCCTGGGCAGCTCATTGCAACAAGTGTGTAATCAGAGTTTATGTAGTAAGGAAAATAATTTAAGCTCCTTTAAAAGTATGTTTTTATTTTACAACAAAAGAAAATGCATAGTTCAACTTCAGAGAGCTCAGAATCTATCGGAGTAGACTGTTCGCTACTGCAAAACAGTCTCCACCTCTTCATGTTTTCCTGAGAAGAAGCGTCAGGAAGTATGGACTGGATTATAAATATACTCCACAAACTGGCCATCTGCTTTTGATTTGTATCTGGGTGGCTTATACATCAGACCGGAAGGCAAACGTGGTTTTAAGAGGTTTGAACAGATGCCATAGAGTAAGTTTGGCTTCCCAGGGTTTATTGCCATTTTGGTTTATGAACTCCACCTACACACAAAAACAGTGAACACGACGTCTCAGGAATGCTCTTCCAGTCCTGGGCTTCAGCATGTAAAGAAAGAACCAGACAGAAGTCAGCGTTCGCCTGCTGTGCCACACACATAGCTTTAAGCTGATTATTGAGAAAACTTTTTCTACATAATTTATAAAAATGGTAATATTCATATATGTATTATTTATTTTTCTGTTGTAATAAAACATCATGATCAAGGCAACTTGTAGAAAAAAGTGTTTATTCAGGCTGCGGACGCTGAGAGATCTACTGTAAGCAAAAGCAGAGGTGGAAAACTGGAAACAGTTGAGCCTATGCACTCACACAACTGGTCCCCATTGGCACTTCCTCCTGCAGGACTGTAGCACCTCCTCAGATATCACTATAAAGAGGAACCACATGATCAAATACTCAAGGCTTTGGGGAATATTCTTTTCACTCAAACCATACCACTATATCAGTTTTAGCTTTGTTCTTGCGTGCTTGTGTTCTATGTCTTAGCCTATTTAGTCTTAGCTGATTAATGCACCTCTTAATAATTTTCTGAACAAATATAATATCTTCATAGCTTAAGAAACATAGTAACTAAGGTTGGGTGTAAACACTATGGAGAAATTATCAGGAAAATTGGCTCTAATGAGAAATTTTCAAAGTCTGTCTTTTTCCTTTAATTCTGCTTGATGGATTTTCTTCCCACACTCAGACCGAGTGGTTATGTTTTGGTATGAAACTGTATATGTAATGAAAAGTCTGGAATATCAGAGGACAGAGCCACCTCTCTAGCGTTTTTTTTTGTTTTTATGTTGCTTTGTTTTGTTTTGATACAGGGCTTTCTGAGTAACAGTCATGGCTATCCTAAAACTTGGTCTGTAGACCAGGATGGTCTTAATCTCATAGAGATCCTCATGCCTCTACCTCCCAAGTGCTGAGACTAATGGTGTGTGCCACCACTGCCTGGCTGTTAGGTCCTGAACTCACAGAGATTCAGACAACTCTGTCTCCCTAGTGCTGGGATTAAAGGCATCGGTCACCACTCTCTGACCTTCATGGCTTGCCTCTGTGGGTGGCTCTGTCTTCTGATATTGCAGATTATTTTTACTAAATATAAAACATATCAGCACAGTATATCATGTCAAAAGACCAAGCAGATGCATATGGAACTCTTACTTCTTTGTATTTTCACGAGAAGATAAAATTTATAAATCAAACTCAAGGTCTTAAATTTGTGTTTGATTCTCTGCAGATGTCAAATGTGGTTTTTGTTGTTGTTGAAACAGATACTAAGTCACTGGGAAATATATTTCCAAAAACAACTGTAATATCTTTTCTTATTTTGCTTATCTGTTTGTCTGTGTATTCTGTGGCCTAGAGACTTTAAAATCTCTCCCAGGAAACTGGTGCTTTATTAATGTCTTAAGAATTTATTTATTTGTGTGTGGACATGTGTGCGTGTGCGTGTGCGTGTGTGTGTGTGTGTGTGTGTGTGTGTGTGTGTGTGTGTGCACATTGGAAGTCAAGAAACACCTTGTTGAAGTTTATGTTCTTTTTTTATCATGCGAGTACAGTGGATTTATGATGTTACATTGTAAGTAATTGTCCCACCTATGAGTTTAATAAAAAGCGCTGATTGGCCAAAAGCAGACAGGAAGTGTGGGTGGGGCTACCAGACTAAAAGAACTCTGGGAAGAGGAAGAACAGAGCAGAAACACCACAGAGACTCCAGAGTTGCCAGACAAGCCAGAAGATGCAGAGGACAACTATGCTGCTCTGAGAAAAGGTACCAAGTCCCATGGCTGAACAGGATTAAAAATCATGGGTTAGTTTAAGGATAAAGAGCTGGCAAGTTATATGCCTGGGTCTTAGACCGATCAGCCTAAAATTAATGTAAGCGTCTATGTGTCTCTGTGGGTCTGTGGGTCTAAACTTTGAGGCTAGACCTGAAAGTTCAGGCCAGAAACCTCTTACTACAAATGGCATCCCAACGTGGGTAAAATATACCTACATAAAACCATAGAAAACTTTAAAAATGGTCCAGAGCATAGAAATGAAGCCAAAAACAGCTTCTGAGTTGTGTTTCTTACATGAGCCCTGGTACAGAGACGATCTGGTGAGGCATGTGGGCTTGGGCTACAATGGCCGGCTTTTGGAGTGCAGCTTAACGTGTAAAATGGCTGGTTCCTGAAGTCTCACAGGACCCTCAGTATAAGCAAAAAGTTGTAAATGATGTATTTAAGGTTTATGTTCATAGGGACAAAAAGGGAACAGAATCAAAGATGGCTTTCTAGTGGCAGTGTTTTCTTGGATCAGCCCTATTTGCTGGAAGCAAACTGAAGCTTGGCTTTTTTAAGAGAGGCTTCCTGATTCAGTCTTAGATGCAAAATACTTGTGAGTCTTCTAAGAGGCCCTGCTGCCAAATACCTAAATGGAGTTAATGAGCAGCAGATGGCAATGCTTTAGTTGGTGATTATATGGACCCTAAAATTCCCAAGAGTACCTGGGTTGAAAAGATAAATTATATGAAACTAGACTAGGAGCTGGGTGGAGCCATCCATCCATCCTACCAACCTTTAATCCTTAGCCAAGGACCTTGACAGATTAAAGGTGTGTTCAGAAAGAGAAAGAAATAGAAGAACCTGGGTGGAGTCAATCACCCTAGCCAAGCAAAGGTGTGGTCAGAGACAGAAAAAGTTAAGAAATAAATATATAGTAAAGAGAGTTTTTAAAAGAGTCGAAATGGTTTAGAGTGTGTTGAAAATATATATACATAGGCTTAGAGAGAGAAAAGAAAAAAGGTAGAGAAAGCTCTTTAAAAAAGAAAGAATCAATAAATAAATAAGCCACCCAAATATGGAAATTACAAAGAGTGTTTGGCTACTGTAAATTATTGTCTTCTCATTAAGTTTCTTGACTGAAATGAAGTAGTAAAAGCTGCTACAAGATAGTCAATTATATATGCTGTTGGATTAATTCAACCTATATATTTTGTAAATGAGTTACTTTAAAATTGAAATCCAAAGATACCACGCTACTTTGGAGAAGAGGTTTTCTTTATATTTCCACAGAAAATGAGAGGCTATGGATTTATTACTGGATAAAGAACATAAAGTTTGATATAGGAAAACCCCTGGAAAAATCTGCAATGGAAATGGATGGCCCAGATGATTCAGCATTTCAGAGCACCTCTGTTGAAGTTTCCCGAGCTCTGTATCAAGAATAATTTCAAGGAGACTGGGTAAGATGACCCAGTCTTACAGACTACTCCACTAAAGACTTGTGCATAATCCTAAATTTTTCTTTGGATTCACATGGGATTGCCAGTGCCCCTGTTCAGCAGGAAGTAGCCTAGAGAATGACACTCACATTCCCAAAACATGGATTATGGATGTTTGTGTTTGTTTACAGTGTTGGTTACAAGATGTTATAGGTAACTGTGAAAAAAGTATGCAATTGAAATTAGATTTGGGGTTCTTGTTTTAAAAAGAGAAAGGGGGATATGTAGATAGGTTATGATGTTACATTGTAAATAGTTGTACTACCTATGAGTTTAATAAAAAGCGCTGATTGGCCAAAGGCAGACAGGAAGTGTGGTCGGGGCTACCAGACATGTGAGTCCTTGGAATTAAATTTCAGTCATTAATCTCTGTGGTAGACTCCTTTCACGACTGAGATATCTTTGCTGGCATTTCATTAAATTTTTATTATAAAAGAACAGTTTTATGCCATTGACTTATATTGTAATTCTTGTTAATTAACTATAGTTATCATTCCTGGAAGTTTAATTACATGATAAGAACATTTAAATGGGCAGTGTATGCAACTATACATTAAAATCTAATCCTCAGTTTCAAATAACAGGAAAATTTCCTCCCTGGTGCTGAGTTTTTATAGTCAGAAGGTGCTTTGAAGGCTTCTTGGAGAAAAAAATCAGATATCTTATGGTTTTAACTAGTGATGTACTCATTCTCTTATACCAACCAGCTAGGCAAGATAGCTCCCTGATGTAATAGTGACATGACTATTATGAAGTAACCAACAACTTTCTAATTGTACTCAAGAGCTATTACACAGGAGAGAAATTGTGTCTGGTCCTATAAACCTGGTCAAAATCCCATGGCTTGAGAGGTCCTAGGTCCTAGGATGGAAGCTAACTAATTTGCTAAGTGACAGTGTATTAAAACTGCCTATAAATATTTATTTTCATACGGACAGACTTGAGCCATTCTCAGACTTGGTCAGAGAAACTTTTACAATGTATAACAGTCAGTCAATGTAGATTCACAGGCATTAAATTGATTGAAGAAAGTGACTGTGACTGAATATCGATATCACATGTCCGCCTCCATGCATTTTTCAGGGATCATCACAGTAGAGGAAATGATTCTTATGAACTCAGTTTCTGTAACTGCATGCACAGACAGGTACAAAAGCAAGCCAATCAGAAATCCAGAGTGGGTGGGGCAAGTTACCACAATGCTCCATCCCTATCTAAGGAGTTACTGACATTCGAAACCTGCTGGGAAGGAGGACTAGGTCTTGTTTGAGTCCTGGGAGAGTAGGGATGTTAGAGCACTGGAACTTGAAGACATGGAAACGTTTGGGTGAGTGAAAGGTGGTTGAAAGATATGTGTTCCAAATGTGAAAGCAAATTAGGCATGAGTTGCATCCAAGAACAAGTGGAAAATGAGGTGGAAGAGATAGGGACTTGTTTAAATGGCGGGGACTTCTGTCCCTCACACTGTCTTCCAGAGGTGGGATGCCACATCCAGGAACAAGCTTATTCCATTGTTAAGCTTCTGAAAACAGGTAGTTGGTTGTGACTACGTGCAATCACACCAGATGCCTTGGATGCTTCAGGGATTATGGAAGCCTCAGACATGACCTAGACCTAGATGATCCACAGCAATGAGGCATCTCCTTCTATGCTCTGGTGAGCTCAGCTTAAGAGGAAACACACGCACATGCATGCACATTCCTATTTTTCCAATATGTGTCCTGTCTGCCCAAACTACCTCTTCTGCTCAGATAGTCAAGGCTGCTTTTAGACCACTAACTGGAACACATTTTTCTAAAAGCATTTTCAGGTTTCCATGTCATCTACCATATACAAGAAGCATAATAATAATAAAAAAAAATCAGTGGGATGTTAATGAGTAATACACCAAAATGTGCAAAGGAAGTATTTTCTTTACCACAGAATCTGCACAACCATGAATTATTACATCTTTATTGCCCAAATGCTGACTCTGCCCCAATTATACCTCAAGTCAATATTGGAATTATTTTATGAGAACACAAAAATATGTCATGTGACAACTATACCACATTTATTTTATTTGCTTTTGGTGACTTTTAGTCATTTTTAATGTCAAATTCATTCCCAGAATATGACAATATTCTATCATAAGTATAGTCATAGAACAAGAGTAATTTTCAGAATTCTGATTTTGATCTATTTTGATTTATTTTTGAGACAGATTCTCACTGTGGAGTTCAGAGAAGCCTCTGGACTTCTCTGTATGTATTAGTCACCCCAGTTGGATGGTTAGAGACATACAACCTCATGTCTGCTACTAACAGCTTTGAAACAAGCTGGGACAGGAAAATGCTTTAATCTATTTTTTTTTATTATTATTACTATAGATTGATTTATTGTTTTATATTTATGAATGTTTTGCTTGCATGTATGGATGTACACCCCCTGTATGCCTGATGCCTGTAGAGGTCAGAAGAGGGTATCAATTCCATTGGACTGCAGTTACATGTTTTAAGCCACCCTATTGGCACTAGAAATCACACCTAGGTCTTCTGTATGATTTCACCCTTTCTGAAGATCCTATAAGAACAGACTTTTAAAGCATATGGCACTTATTATCTTAAAGTCAGTCTGACACCTATTTTGTTTGTTTTAACTACAAGAAAAAGAACAAAAGAAATATAACCCTCTCAGATACCCATAGCCATTGAAGCACATGTAGGCAAAGGTTAAGCTGTACTCAAAGGATAAGAGAATGTATTCAGAGTTGAATCACATTGGTAGCAGGGTACAAACTTGCTTTCTGATATGTACTTTAGGACTCTTCATCTTAAATATAACAATGTGTCCACTGATCCACAGGGTTTGGCTTATAAGTATTTTTCCATGACATCTCCCTTAAAGTGACACTTACACGATGGCTGGCCAAGACAGAGAGTAGAGATGAGAATGCTATTTTCAAAAAGTAAAAATAGCAAAATATGACTAATATTCTAATGGAAAGACCACATCACAGTTTCACAATTCCATTCTGAAGAATAAAAATAGCTTAATTTCAAAAAGTTGAAAGCCAATATTTGAATATGACCTAATATTGCCTTTTAAGAGGATTAGATAAGAGTGGCTGAAATCATGGCTCAGATGCTAGGAGAGAGCTCTGCAGTTGTAGAGGCTCTTAGTTCAGTTCCCAGCAGTCACTGGGGGTCTCACGACTAACTTCAGCTCTGTGGGACCTGATGTCTTTCCTCTTCAGGCCTTTGCAAACTTCTGCATGTATATGAAGCACATACATGTACACACACACACTTTCACATACACACATGTACACACATATTCACATACACACATGTACGCACGCACACATGTACACACACATATACACACATACATTCATGTACACACATGTACACACATATTCACATACACACATGTACACACACGTACACACACATAAATTCACATACACACATGTACACACACATACATGTATACACACAAAAAAGAATTACATTGAACTGCTGTCTATTTCTTATGATTGAATAACAAGAAAAAAATTTCTATAAATCCAGAACTCAGAAGGAGTGTTTGAGGCCGGAATGAGCTACATGAGACTCAAACACAAAACAAAACCAAGAATATAGGAAGGGAGAGTAGCAAGAAAATAACACAAGTAAATTCATTTCTCCTCCCTGTCTCTCTCTGTCTCTGTCTTCTCTCTCTCTCTCTCTCTCTCTCTCTCTCTCTCTCTCTCTCTCTCTCTCTCTCTCCCCCTCTCTGTCTCTCTCCCTCCCTCCCTCTCTCTCTCCCTCCCTCCCTCTCTCTCTCCCTCTCTGTCTCCCTCTCCCTCCCTCCCTCCCTCTCTCTCCCTTTCTCTCTCTCCCTCCCTCCCCCCTCTCTCCTCTGTGTCCCCACAAATAATCAGAAGAGTAATCTTAATTTGTGGTCAAACATGTCAGCTGTATCTGATGTGCTTTCCCAGCTAAAATGTTTCTTTTGGTTGTAACTCAGTATCACAGACAGCACTGGTGTGGCTACAGTTTTGCTTAGAAAAAAAGTTTTCACTGTGTTTGAATTCTCAAATAGTCAAATTGATCCTTTCTTTGTCCTTAGCAGAAACATTTATGCTTTGCTAACTTCCTTCAACATTGCACCATTCAACATATATTTTTACTCTAAAATAGCTCAAAAAATCCTCAGTATGGTGATGGGACAGGGCATATTACACTAACCCTGCCCTAGTTTTCTGGATGTGCCATTGAAAGTCTCACAAACTGGATGAAAGCAGATTAATAGAACCTTATCCTACCAAATGTTTAATGGTGATACATACACAGACAGGATGTCTTCCCTATTAAACCTGGAATCCAGTAAATTTTTCCTGACTAGATGATGACTCTGACCACGTTTTGTGGTTCTTAGCTTAGAGGGGCATTACTATAATCCCAAATGACACAAGGCTATCTTCCCTCTGATGTGTCACCCTTATGTGAAATACACTTTTATAGAGAGACAATGAATTAGAGAGATACTTAGGTGGTTAAGATCATTTCCTATTCTTCCAAAAGACTGGAGTTTGGTTCTCAACACACATATAAATAGTAAAACCACCTGTCACTCACATTCCAAACATCTATCACACATTTCTGACCTTTTCAGACACCCATACCAACACATGTATGTGCACATGCACACCAAACACATACACACATAAACACACATACACATGCATGCACACACACAAACATACATGTAAAAATAAAATAAGTCTTTTAAAAATAAATGAAACTGCCAATAACCACATGTAAAATGACTCTCTCTCCCTCCCTCCCTCCCTCCCTCCCCCCCCCCTCTCTCTCTGTGTGTGTGTGTGTGTGTGTGTGTGTGTGTGTGTGTGTATGAGTATATACCCTATTTCTAAATGAGCCTTGATTCTGTGGGCCTGGGGATTGAGACTTCATGAAATATTTCATCCAAGAGACCCCAGTAGAACATAGACAACTATATGAAATAATGATTCACTGATTTGTTCCCTGCTGAACTCTAAGTCCCTGGCTGCTTTGCTTTGCTTTTGCTTTTGTTTTCTGCTTCCCTAATTTTCTCCATGGAAAAATTCATAAGCAGGTCTATGGAAAAACCATAAGCAGACTCTATAAGAAAATCATAAGCCGACTATAAGAAAATCATAAGCAGACCCCTGAGAAAACAAATAAAGTCTATTCATTTTTTTTTTTTTATGTGTGGAAAGTTCCGCAACTTAAACCAAAACCCAACAATGGTAGTAGATGCATCACAGGTTCTTGGTATGTTTACAAACTGGGTTTTTATTTTTATTCTGATCAAACATATGTCTTGGCTTGTATATCAGAGTTACTTCATCCCCTAGATATGGTGAGAAAACCATCAAGAAGTCCTTGGGAAAGAGGAGGTCAGCTCTACTATGAGGAAGAGTAAAGCAAATAGTTGAGATAACAAATATTTACCCAGTTCAGCTATGTGCAGACACTGTGCGACAGACAGAGGCAAAGGTAAGCAAAGCACCTGCTCTTCTCTTCAAGAAGAAATAAACTAACTTTAAAAGTCAGTGATAGGACAATTTCAGAAAACAGGAAGAATAGAGTGATTCCTCTCGAGAGAAAGAAAGAAACTTTCAGTAGATGTGTCCACAGTCCCAACAATCAAAGCCAGGGTGGAGACCATTGAAAACCTTTTGAAGGGTCTTTAATGGATGTTTAATGCTCTAAGATGGGCCCAGTGAATGCAAGTATCATTACAACTTTATATTCAACAACGATGCACTCATTCAAAAATATTTCATTCACCCATAATTCTCAAAATGACAATGAATGTGAACTTCTGTTTCCAGAATGGGTTGTTGATCATAAAGATACTGTTTAATATATCAAATGAGAAAGATGTGATTGATTATTCAGCTCTAAGAGTGAGCCTGTAACCAAAACCTGGCCATCTCTACAAAGGCCAGGCCAGAAAGAGCTGTAGCAACATTAGTGTGAGCAGACTTTATTCTTTGAGTGTTTTAAAGATTGTTGAGATCAAATATATACCTCTAATATCAGTCTTAGCACCGTCATTTTCATTTGTGTGGCTAGGTAAACAATATCATGTTTTAATTATCCTCATAAACTTAGTGTGAAGGTAATGAGGGACTGATTGAAGCCCCTGGATCTTGACAACAGAGACAAAAGAAATAAAGACAGGAAGATCTTCCTCTTCCCCCGTGTGTTATCTGGGCAGGGTCCGAGAACCAAGCTAACAAATGACGGATTGACAGAAGACAAGGATCAGATTCAAATGTTACTCTGTGTTCATAGGAAGCTTTACAGGAAGCATGAAGATCTGATTGGGACTGAGAATTTTTATACATCTTAAAATTGACAGTAACAGTTTATATGTAATACATGCAAGCAATGTAGAATTATCTCCCTTTTAACAAAAGAATAGAACTCAGAGGTTTAGAGGATTTCAAGCTGTTGAGACAAAAATGAGGAACAATGGCTAGAAAATATCTTGAAAACAAAGTGATTTCAATAGACCTGTTTGTGTGGCTTCTCCTCAGCATGGTACCCCATCCCTCAGGTGCCCCCCATGCAGGGAGGTACCTTCTCATGGGAAATTTTGTGACTTTTGTTTTGGCTAGAAAGGGAGATGTCAGGGAATCCTTCCTGCACCTGCTGTTTTTCAAGTGCTGTTAGCTCAAAATATTTAATATAACAAAGTACCCTGTATTGGGTGGCACACCATGAGCCCCTCAAAGCTATAGACAAATCATGCACAGCAGAGTAGCATGACCAAGCAGCGTTTAAGAGAAGGTGCCATGAGAGCAGACGGGCTCAGCAAGTAAAGGATGAAGGGGCCAAGTGATGTTGTTTTACTGAGACTGGATGTTGAACTACAAACAGTGATGATTTGTATATTAATGCCCAAGAGGAAAGAGAGACACAGAGTGTGCAGAAGGAAAAGTCAGCACTGCAGTAACCTTATCTGAGCCCTATTTATACATTCTAGTCCTCTGGATCTCAGATGAGAACCTTCATCTTCAAAAATATTTTTTAAATTGCAATTTCAGACTAAATTCGTAAAAGTTTATCTTTCACTTATTTTTTGATCTTCAATAGGCCAACATATTGACCTGCACACTATATGCACACTATCCCTTTAGTATCCCCATTTTCACAGTGACAGCTCCCTCTTCCACAGGATTCAAATGAGAAGTTCAACCTTGCCCCTTCTTCATTCAGGGGACACCACTTCTGGTATAATGTTCTGCCTGTGAATTTCCAGAAAGTTCCCAGCCTTCCATCTTCTTTTACATTCAAGGTCCCTCTCTCCTGCACAAACAATATACTAATTCTAGATGGGTTCCTTTGCTTCCCTGAACCTCCTTTATTCCATCATGTAACTGTACTACCTGCTTTAAGTTCTACAGAATTGCTTGGTTGTCTTCAAATGGAGAACTTGAAATTACAAGATCATCCATGTTCCAGTCTCTGCCTGTCTCTTGAACCTCCTTTCCTGGTGTCTCATGCATGTTTTTGGGTAGTCAGACCTGTTACATGGAGTTCAGGAAACATGCTTTACTCTGCCCAGACCCTGTCACCTAGAATGTTCTTCTCTACATTCTTCGCTGTATTGATTCCCGATGGCTGCTGTAACAATTCACTGGAAACTTACTGAGTTAAAGCAACACTTGTTTTTAACAGTCTAGAGGTAAGAAGCATGGTTCACAGAGCTAATGTGGAGGTCAAGGTGTCACATCAACAGAGCTGAGCTCTTTCAAAGATCCTAATTCCATGTCACTTTGCTTTCAAGTCATTGTGGTGACTTCTTTCTTGCCATATCGCCTTTACTGTCTTCATCTTTGTTTTATAAAATCCCCTATGATTGCATATAGAGCCCACCCAAATACCTCATGAAGCTCTACCTAAGATCCTTGGTTTAATCACATCTGCAAAATGCCTGTAGTGGATTTATGATGTTACATTATAAATAGTTGTCCCGCCTATGAGTTTAATAAAAAGTGCTGATTGGCCAAAGGCAGACAGGAAGTGTGAGTGGGGTTACCAGACTAAGAAGACTCTGGGAACAGGAAGAACAGCGCAGAAATGCCACAGAGACTCCAGAGTTGCCAGACAAGCCAGAAGATTCAGAGGACAACTATGCTGCTCTGAGAAAAGATACCAAACCGCATGGCTGAACAGGATAAGAGTCATGGGTTAGATTAAGGGTAAAGAGTTAGCAAGTTGTATGTCTGGGCCTTAGGCTGATCAGCCTAAAATTATTGTAAGCATCTGTGTGTCTCTGTGGTTCTGTGGGTCTGCAGATCTAAACCTTGAGGCTGGGCCTGAAAGTCCGGGCCAGAAACCTCTTACTGCAAATGCCTTTGGCTACCAAAGGTTCATAGGTTTCAGACTGGAAAGTTCCTATCTTTGAGGCCATTGTTCAACCTATTCCAGCTTTTCCCATATAAATCTCATCTCTGCTCTGAGAAATTTCTTTCTGGGGACCCCACTAAGGCAGCTAATTGTCTGAATTTTCCTGGGACTCCAGATACAAACAGAAACTTCATTGTTAAAACTGGAAATTATGAGGAAAACCAGGATAAATTGGTTCCCTAAAGCACTGCTCCTTGTTTCCATGCTACGCTTGTGTAACACTCATTTCGTGGTATTTCAGCTTTAATTCCCACCCCCTGGTCTTTCTGCTCTGCTGAGATGCAGACAGGTATATGCCTTTCATGTTTCTGGTGCACTGCCTCAGTTTCTACAAACAGCAGCTGCTTCTTAAATGTTTAGCTGTCAGTGGACTTTGTAGCATGGCCCCGAAACTATAATCTGGTTTCCAAAGTGAAACTTTTCCATCACATGACAAACAAAAATAAAAAGAATCCTAAACAGTGGTATGATTTGCTAGTACTCTATCCCCATCTGCTTTGCAAATTTGACAATGTTCTTTTTGAGAACTCCAATATTCATAGTTCTGGACAGAACACACCGTCTCAGAACAAACAGAGTCTCTACTGTGAACTGCTGACTGCCTCAGCACGTGTTTCTTTCCCAGTCCCTTACCATACTCAAAGCAAATTGAAAACAGACTTCACATCTGATTTGGGAAGACTTCAGCTACCTCTTTATTCTTTTAAATGATGATAAAGTTGAACCACTCTTGGATCTGCCTCTTGATGCTGTGACGGCCAGAGCATAAATGTGTGACTTGCTTTGATATCATTGTCCCCTGAACCTGTTTCTCAACTTTTGTTCACCTCTGGGAAGGTGTCCTTGGATGGAAGTGTCCGGAAACTTCATCATGATTAATAGGGAAGTAGCTGAGGTAAACATTAAAAAGGAAAGACCCAGACAAAGACATTATTTAGCACGAGCCATTGGCTCTGCGACCTCAGTTCTCAGAAAAGTCATTTCTAAGCAGTGAAGTCATCTGTACCCTGAATCCAAGTGTGACTGTCATGCTCATGGACAGATATACTGATGGATAGATACCATGGACAATCAGGGCATGAAAGAATTAGGTCTACACCTTCTATCATCTACATTTCACTGGAGAAGTCACAAATCAAAATCTACATTACATATACCCCAAAACACAAGCCGAGTAAAGTAAGAAATTGCTAACAAATGAGAAAAAGATGCATGTAATTTTCAAGTGAAGATCAACTAGACTTTGCCAGAATTTATGCCAACCCACCGAGTGACTGTGGTTTTATCCAGAAGGGTAGCAACAAAGTGAAGAACATCACACAGGGATAGTCTGATATCACTGATTCCTTCCTGGGAAATACTTGGAATACCATCAAAGCTTGATGATGCAAATAAAAGCAAATATATATATAAGTTTGTAAAATTAACTTAAATTCTACTGAAGTCTTTTCAGGAATACATAGCTAGGGGGAAGCTCTTATTGATTCTCCTTTGAGAATCACACACCCAAGCACGTTGCTCTAAAGTTACCCCAAGTGTAATTACAGGAGAATGTCTGGATGTAAAAATGCGGCCCTCAAAACCCAATTTGAGCCTGGGGTGGCCATCTCTTTTTTTGTGCATCGACAATGAGCCTGCAAGTGATACGTAGTCACAATTTCACCTCTATATTTCCCAGAGTCGCCTACCCAGGTGTTGTCCGTTGTCATTTGATTATTTACTACTTTATGAGATAAATATTTAAAGCTGTATTGTGGGGCAATTAGATTTCACAATTAATTAGAAGGACACAAAGCTACTTGAGCTAAAAAGGAAAAAAAAAAAAACCCGCCCCCACCTCCTCCCACGGGCCTGGCTTTCTGGTTACTCCCCAATTCATTACAAATTAAAAACAAGATGAGGGAAATAAACTTAAATAAATAATGGCTTTTACCTAGCCTGAGAAAAATGGCAAGGCCCAACTAGGGTCATATTAAATATTAACCTCTGCCAGGAAATCAAGGATGCAGGTCGCATAGCAGAGCTGGGAGCTGCTTGATGAGTCACCACCAAGCTAGTTCTATTGAGCGGAGAGACCAGGCACCGCTAATAACCCAGTACAGCCTCTCTACAAACAGTCGTTTCTCTGCCTCCATAATACCTTTTCTTTTCTTTCTTTCTTCAGCCTCAGTAAAAAAGGAAGCAGATGGCTAGAGATTAGTGGGGAAGGTTGAGCAAAATGTAGTGGAAGAAAGAGGGTGAGCGGAAAGAGAATTATTGTAGAATCACTTATTGATAATCAATTACATAAAGGATTAATATTCATTAAGGGATTATATAAACACTTATTGATATGAATTGAACTTTTAGGCAATTTTTGGAGAGTGGATCTGTCCCATTCAGTGATGGTGTCAATCTTCTCCCCCAAAACAGAGAATCAAACAGAAAGAAGGGCACCTCGGGTCCTCAAGTGAGACTGGCCACGCCCTTTCCAGGGTCCTCAGACTCTAGGGCTACACCTCTGGGTCTTCCTCAATAACGCCTGAATCCCACTACAGAGGATGGATAATGGAAAAATGGATGCAACATGAACCAGTGAGGGGCTCATTGGAAACCGTGTTTAACACCAGGACTTAAGTTTGATCCTGGACCCCATGTAGTGGAAGGAAAAAACAGCTGCTTATAAGTTAATCTCTAACCTCTACATTTATGCTGTGGCATATAAATGTTCCCTGGCCCCACACGAGTGTGCATACATGAGTTGTGTGTGTGTGTGTGTGTGTGTGTGTGTGTGTGTGTGTGTATGCTCACCCAGAAGCATACTTACACATACAAGCATACATTCATATGCACAGACACACAGGCACATAAATAAACATAATAAAGAATTTAGTAGGGTACAATTGGACAGGAATGAGTTGTGTACTTCAGAATAGACAGTAGAGGTGAGTTTGCGTGTTTCCAATGCAAAGAAGCAGCATCTGAGAAGATGGCTATGCCAGTTACCTGAGCCGGTAAAAAACACATGTATTTAAAAATATTGTACAGCACATGATAAATATGTATAATGTCCATGTGTCAATATCAATGAAAAATTAAAGCATAAATAAATAATACATCTGAGAATTTGATTCAAGTATGCTATTCATTACCATTATGTAGAATTTTCTCCCAAATTGACTGATGGTAGTTTGGAAACCAATGATCTAATTCCATCTTCTTAACTTACCTGAAAAGAATGTAAGGTCAGACACGCTTAGCCAAGACAAATATATTCATCTGTTTCACTGTAACTTATTTACTCTCTATACGCATCCAATCACACTGAATAACAAACAGAATGATAGCTTATTACACTCACTTCAACGAAGTCTTACCTGAAGAGTTGTATCCATGTTTATTGTGGCTGAGTCTTGGAAGTAGCATCTGTCTACCAAGAAAGAGAGGGGCAATTAAAGAAAATGCATTATAGATACAAGTTGGCTGTTTCAGCCATAAGGATGAAATTACGTCCTTTACAGAAAAAAAAATGGATACAACTGGTGGTTATCACTTAATTACTGATGTGGTTAAATCAGACTCAGGAAGACAAGTACCACGATTCCTCTTATCTGTGGAGCCTAGACTTATAGAGACACGTAAAGTCTCATCTTTCTCCTGACATGAGAAGTGGAGTCAAAACTGTATGGGATGGGAGGGGATAAATGGGAGGGGAGCATGGCAGGGGAAGATATAGTCAAAGTACATTATACATGTGTGTGAAATCAAGAGCTATGTGCAATGAATATAAACAAAAGAAACCAATAAGCAAAAACTAAAATAAGTATTAAAAGCATTATATAAAACATATTGGTATAATTATCTCAGAAATAAAAATAATGTTAAATTTACAGCAAGTTGAATACAGACAATATCTCAATGTAATAATACCTATATGTGATGGCAACATCCTGGATACTTTTTCCCTTTTGAAAATGTTGTTTGGTTTCACTGTTTTAAGCAATATGCATTTTTCATCTTCTAACTATGAGTCACTACATTCTAAGCCCAAACAAAATAAATAGGCCCAATATTGTGTTTATGTTCGTAGGTTCCATCAACATTTTTTCCTTCTCTTCCTCCCTTCCTTGCTCCTTAATCTCTCTCCTTCCTCCCTCCCTCTTCCTCCCTCCTTATCTTCCTCCCTCCCTCCCTCTTCCTCCCTTCCTTCCTCCCTCTTCCTCCCTTCCTTCCTCCCTTCCTTCCTCCCTCCTCCCTCTCTCTTCCTCCCTCCTTCTCCTTCCTCCCTTCCTCTTCCTTCCTTCCTCCCTCTCTCTTCCTTCCTCCGTCCCTCTTCCCTCCTTCCTCCCCCTCCCTTCCTCTTCCTCCCTTCCTTCCTCTCTCCTTCCTCCCTCCTTCTTCCTCCCTCCTTATCTTCCTCCTTCCTCCCTTCCTCTTCCTTCCTTCCTCCCTCTCTCTTCCTTCCTCCGTCCCTCTTCCCTCCTTCCTCCCTCCTCCCTCCCTCTTCCTCCCTCCTTATCTTCCTCCCTCCCTCCCTCTTCCTCCCTTCCTTCCTCCCTTCCTTCCTCCCTCCTCCCTCTTCCTCCCTCCTTCTCCTTCCTCCCTTCCTCTTCCTTCCTTCCTCCCTCTCTCTTCCTTCCTCCGTCCCTCTTCCCTCCTTCCTCCCTCCTCCCTCCCTCTTCCTCCCTTCCTTCCTCTCTCCTTCCTCCCTCCTTCTTCCTCCCTCCTTATCTTCCTCCTTCCTCCCTTCCTCTTCCTTCCTTCCTCCCTCTCTCTTCCTTCCTCCATCCCTCTTCCTTCCTTCCTCCCTCCTCCCTCCCTCTTCCTCCCTTCCTTCCTCCCTCCCTTCTCCCTCTCTCCTCCCTCCCCCTCCCTCTTTCCTTCCTCCTTCCTCCCTCCCTTCTCCCTCCCCCTCCCTCCTTCCTTTCTCTCTCTTTTCTTTCCTTCAGTCACTATTTCTTTCATTTTTTTTCTATTTTTAAGCAAAGCAAATGTGTCCCTTCAAATATGTTGAACTTCTCAGCCTTTCTTTCATCTTGGTTAACTGGCTTGATGAAAATCCAATCCACAGCACCAAATAAACTCTCTGGATGCTGCCCTTCTGCACGTAGCACAGTCTGGCTTTGTTTCTCACAACTTTGTGAAGTAGCAGCTCTTGTGAGAAGAGCAATACACCTCCCTACACCAACGGTTGTGCACTACACTGATGTGGGAATGTCATTCTGTGTGCTGTGAATATCAATCTTTAAATAAAGGAGCTTTTTTGGGCCATGACAGGCACCATAGGAAAAGTAGGAGGAGAAATCAGAGCATAAGTAGGAGAAGCAGGGAAGAGTCAGAGACAGACCAAGCCTAAGCCCAAAGGAGCAACATGTAAGGAACACAGGTGAGCCACGGGCCACGTGGCAGACAGATTAATAAGAATGGGTTGAGTTAAGATGTAAGAGCTAGCTAGCAATGTGCCTAAGCCATGAACTAAACAGCATGAAGTTAATATAAGTGTCTGAGTCATTTCTGGGGGCCTGAGTAGCAGACGGCTAAGGAGTCTGGGGCTTCAGGTCTGTGGGTCCCGGACCTCTGGTCGTCCAGGACCAAGAAACTTGATTACAACACTACACCAAAATGCTTGTGCCAGAACACACAATGGAAAGGAAACCAGGCCCTAAACATTTTATTCAGAAAATTCCAATTTGTAGTCTAGAGGCTACCACTTGGAGGAGAGCTACAGACTGAGTGAATTTGTGCTTTCTCTTTTTACCACATAATGCAGGCAGATGATTTATACAGTGTGCATTGTGGTATAAGTCTAATGCTTACATATTAAAGCTGGTGTCTAGCTTGCCTATAAGTTACAGACACTTTAGAGATCAGAAATAAATGCATATAGTTTATTCCACTTCCCCCAATTGCATGATTTTTTTAAAAAAAAAAAATCTAAGGCAACTAAAGAATTTAAGGGACAAGGGATGGAATTAATGCTATTGAACTCTCTGGCTCCTGATATTACACAGAGAACAGACATCTGACTGTCTTAATAGGATTTGGGATCGTACTAGTAAACAGTGTTCAGGAGTGTTATTTGTTTTTAAAGATGTGTCATTTATTTTAACTTTTACCACAAAATAATTTAAAAGGCAAATACGGGACATAAAAATGAGTAAGAGCACAGTCTTGTAACATTGGAATTATGTGAATGCAAGTTTAAACGGGTTAGGGAACAGAACAAACAGTTCTCAAAGAGAAAATAATAAAATTTAATGCTCCCCATCCTTAGTCACCAGGGAAATGCAGATTAAAACTTCTTTTAGACTTCATCTTACGCCAGTCAGAATGTTTAAGGTTTTGACTGTCACAGCTCTCTGTGATGCTTCCAAGGTTCTACTTAGTCTGTGTTTCATTATCTCTCCAGTATTTATCAAGTCTCCCTGGCAGCAGAGTCCAGACATCATGCTGGACTCACCTCTGTGAGGTTTCTTCCCTCAGTTCTTAGGCTTTTTTTTTTTTTTTTTAGTGTGGTTAGGTCTCTAATGTTTATATATGCTCATAGACATATATATATGATTTCATTTGTTTGTTCTTTTTAAAACAATATATGTATGTTCTAATTAGTCTCACTAGGAAGGATAATTCAAGCTAAACATCCTGCCATGGACAAAGATAGAAGTCCAAAAGATAAATGTGGCCAGATAATATGATCACACACACACACACACACACACACACACACACACACACACACACACACACACACACAATTAGGTCCTTAATTTTAAGTTTCAGTTGGTTCTTATTTGGAAATATTTGGGATTCCCATCTCCTCCATTTTGGTATGAAAGTCTGCTGAACTCACCAATGACACAGTAGGAGTGTTGGTGTGTAGGAAAAGGCAGTGTACTCTAACAAAGGGCCATGTTTTATTTCTGGATCATAACAGTGCTGGGGAGAGACATGCATGGGAAGGCAGGAGCCTGAGACACTGGAGGATACAGGAAGTCACAGAACTAATGAGAAACATTTAGATATCTTCACAGAAGACTTCCTTTTGTTTTAAACATTCATAAGAACTTCTTTTGATTTTCTATCACGCACTATTTGGTCAATTGTACAGTATAGTGGATTTCCTTTATTAATTACTCTTATTTTATTACCTCTGTGACAATTTCATGCAATGTGTTTTGATCACATTCACACCCATCCCATCTCCTCCCAGACCCATCCTCACCTTCCTACTCAACCCCACTGAATTCCCTGCTTTTTTCTTTCTGTTTTGTTTTTGGGTTTTTTTTTTGTTTGTTTGTTTGTTTTTACCTCTTTTTGTTGCCCAAATGTTTGTAGGCATGGAGAATGATTGATATATCTACCAAAGGCCAAAAAAATCAGAGAAATCTGTCTCTCCATCTCCCAGAAGCCATCACTTGCCAATAGCTCCTTACCACACAGTACTGGGAGCCTCCTGTCCTTATAGGCTTTTCCTCAGATGATGTCATAAAATTCAGTCTTCAGATGACATTACCCACTTTGAGGACTCTGGCCTAAACATTGTGAAATTGTCACATTAAGGGATTATTAACAGTATAAGTGTATTAAAAACCCAGAAATGGTGTAGATGAATGAGTTATGGTGATAGTGAGCCCAGACTGGTGATGTCCATATTCCATCTCCACATTTGCGTCTACTTCAACTGCCTCCATCGACCAGTTATTGTACCACTAATAAAAGAGACTGATATCCTTAAGACATGTAATCTTGGCCATTTCTTTAATTGAAATCATTGACTACCCTTTACTAGATATATACATAGAAAGGCACCCTCTTACTCTGCTCTTTGTGAGCAGAGTGTGGGCTCACCCACTTATCTCTCTCTCTCAGACCTTCATACCAAGCTTCTTATTGGTCCTTTTCCCACCCTTAACTGGGTAATTAGATTACCTCAGACTATCTGTATTAAGTTGATAAAATATGCCCAAGCTTTTCCCTGATGGGAATATACTCTTGTAATACTGTCTCTTCCAATGTCACCTGAGGGGACACTGTCATGAAGAATCTACCCATTGAATCATTGAGGGAAGTCATGACAAGAACTCATGGTAGGAGCCTAGAGGTAGGAACTGAACCAGAAGCTGTGAGGAACACTTTTTACTGGCTTATTCTCCCTGTCTCTGAGGGGACACTGTCATGAAGAATCTACCCATTGAATCATTGAGGGAAGTCATGACAAGAACTCAGGGCAGGAGCCCAGAGGTAGGAACTGAACCAGAAGCTGCGAGGAACACTTTTTACTGGCTTATTCTCCCTGTCTTGATATATGTATATGTATACATATGTATACATAGGATTCTGCTGCCACGGAGACTTGTATATACATATACATATATCCTAGGGCTACCAGAGCAGGATTGGAATCACAGACAGTAGGCTGGGCCCTCCCACATCAAGCATTAACCAAGAAAATTCTAGTCAGACTTGCCTATAGGGATAGCCAGTCTTATGGAGACGTTTTCTCAATTGAGAATTCTCTTCACAGATGACTCTAGCTTGGTCAAATAGACATAAAACTAATCAGCATAGGCAGTTTTCCTGGAGACTGAAGCCACCTTTCCACCATTTACCAGCACCTTGTGTTCAAATATGCCAACTGCTTTTTTCTACTATAATTGTATGTCTGTATACAAATTTATATTAAATGTCATGTGATTAGTTTTTGCCATACCCAGGATCAAGCTGAACTATGTTTTTCCAGTTCAGACTAATGACCAAGGAAGCTAAGTTGTACTCCAAGCACCTAAGTGTCTGCATGGAAAGCTTGCGTGTGACCAACTTGCCATGAGCTCTGCATAATAAAGAAGCTTTTAATACAAACTGGTATTATAGCTAACAAGCCTAACCCAGACCCAATGAAAGGCCTTTCATTGTTTTTCTTGGTCTCTTCTATATTTAAATCTATCAGTGTTGAATGTCTTGAGCAAATTGTAGGGGTGGTTCTCCTACATGTGGCACTTGTAGCCTCCTAGCTCCAAAGGAACTCACACAGCACAGTTCCCTTCTTTTCAATGGGTCGTGCAAGGTACGTTACACTTTGGGAAAAGTCACTGAATGTTTAAGATGACTAGGTTCCTAAAATTACCTCTCTGAGTGACAGGCCCTTGGTACTAAAGTGGTTCACTCTGTGCTCCATGGTTGCCTCATGAAGTCGGGAAGGTGCATCTCACATTATTTCACCAAAGTAATAATATACTAGTACAGCTTCCTGAAGGTACCAAGATGATCAAATCTCCTTCAAATCACACTATAAGAAAGATGAACTGAACAGATGCAAGGAAGTTAGCAAAGTCATCTGTTGTCCCTATTTGAAAGCAAACTGCTTCCTATGCAGTTAGCTAAAAGAGACACCATTGACTAGGTCCATAGCTACATACCACAGCAGGAGCAGGGTTTATTGTTATTTCAGTGAAGTTACAAAAGCCAGTACTTCAACCACAACCAGAGTTGAAATCCTATTATGTCTCCGATAACCTGCTCAAAAAATTGGTATCTTGAGAAGGCAAGGTTGATAGTGGGTAAATGTGTTTGTCATCAAGTCTCATGATCATAGCCAATCCTCTAGAATCCCCATGGCAGAAAAAGAGAATCATTCCCACAGTGTCCTTTTACTTACGCTAGTGCGTCATGACGCACATACAGGTAAATTAATAAACACTTAGAAAATGTTGATATCTTAATGAATTTTCCTAACTGTTAAGTGAATGTATCAGAAGAAGGTAGTTCTTCAGTAACTACCAGCGATTGTGTGGCTTTGTTTTCTGAATGCTGGCGTACCTGCCCGGCGAAGTGTTAATAGCTTATGGCGTTTAGGACTGGAGGAGAAGTAAAGTTAAGTATTCCTCTTAGTGGTTGGTGGCAGATTTGAAGTTTTGAGGTCAAAAATCAGACCTGGTCTTACTCCAGGAGGGAGCTGGGTTCTTTGAGTTTAAAGGGTGATTAGGTGGTAATTTCTAGGAAAGCAGAGAACTATGCTTTGCATAGAGATTGCCAAAATTCTGGTTAGACTGTGAAATGGATCAGAACTAAAGTTGCTTAGAACCCTCAAAACATGCAGTGGTGAATTCTGGTGGTCCAGCTCAGCTCAGAGGAGCCAAGGGTATTACCTCCTTAGTGAACCAGAAGAGCTGTGGAGAGGGGTGGCACCTTTATAGTAAACAGGATCCAGCGAAAGCAGAGACTGGATTATGAAGATCACAGAGAAGAAAATAGAGCCTCTGAAAAATTATTGGGTTTCAATTTTCCGGCATGTAGGCTACCTTCAGTTAAACTGAACCGTATTTATTCAGTAAGATTTTAAATAGTACTTTTTCTGGTACATTTATTAAATATAATTATCTTTCAATATTCACAAAGAATTGGTTAACTTTACATATTCAAAATCCTTATATAAAATAGATAAAGTGAAATAGTATTTGCATCTATGTGTATCACCTCATATGCTTTTAACTCTAAGTTGAAATAAAATGTATACTCTATACTATATGTCATACTGGGGAGGTGGGGTTAGGGAATAGTGATAAAAGTCTGTATGTCTTCCACAGAGATGTATTTCCCCATATATTTCCATCCTGGTGGTAAGTGAAAGCAGAGTGGATGCAGAGTGTACATTGTGTTTATAAATCACTCAAACCCTAGGTAGATGATATACTGGGAAAGCAGCAGTCAGCAGCCTTGAGAGTGAGCCTGTGAAGCACAGTGCAGAGGTCTTCAGAGAGGAGCCTATAGCAAATGCTGATGCTTTGTTTCTCCTGGGAAGTCTAACTCTCTCAAACTCAGCTTCAAGCTGTTCCCTGTAGTCTCCTCACAGCTTGTCACCACATCACCATTTAAGTATTTCTAAAAACCTGCCACCTTGGGAAGACTCTACTGAAAGAAGAAATTGAAGGGTGATAGGATCTTATTTTAATAAAAATGAAAACTAATTTCTTTCATATGTTTTCACAAGGAACATTGCTAAAATCACTGTGGCTGCAAAAATAGTTCTGCTCACTCCATTACTTCTTAATTAAATACAGACTTCTCAACACAGTTAGAAAAGTAGAGTAATTGCCCAGGGGCTGTGGTTTCCCACATTATTCTTGCTCCAGTACAAAGAGAGCATTCTCTGTCCTCTCTTCCCAGTTGCATAAGGACTGAAAAACCACCAGGAGATTTTTTTTTCCTTCAGACAGAAATTGGAAGCTCTGTTTTATTGGATTTTACATCTTTTTGACAAATTCAATAGTCTTTCTCTAGTTGGCTAAACAAACGGTGCCTTATTTAGCTCAGTGGAAGTTAGGTTTGGATCCTGCCTTTCTGCCACAGTCTGTTCTCAGAGACCAAAAGAAAAAAAAAAAAAGAATATCTAGAGAACTATTTTAAACAAATTATTCTACACAATGTATTGTTTGAGGGGTTCTCTCAGTGGAAGAATGTAGAGCCCTGGTTTTGTGTCAATATGAAAAAGACAAGGAGAGGGAAAGAGAGAAGGAGAAGAAAAGAGGGAGAGAGAATGAGAAAAGTACTGAAGCAACTTTTAATGTTTTCTTATAAGGCTCAGGGGTCAAATATTATGGAATAACCTGATTGATCTGTAAAGTAATGGAGGAAGCAATCACTCCAACTGATTCTCAACCTTCCCCAATTGAAAAAGATTGCACATATTTTAAGCCTCTCCTTATTATCTCTGTCCTTCTTCCTCTGAGTCAGCCAGAAAAACTTATAGTCTACTCCATGGGCAGTCTCAGAGTGACAATTCAAAATAAATAAAAATAAATAAATAAATAAATAAATAAATAAATAAATAAATAAATAAATAAATAAAACAAAAACCAAAAAAGTCTCACAACATTTCCCCCTTTTTGTCTAAATATAAAGGAAAGCTTTTAACTCTAATATAGTAAAACTTATACAATAAGAACAATTACAAAGTAAGAGATATATTCATAATGTCTAGTCCATTGGTATTTGGCAAATAAGTGAAAATACTTCATTATCTATCTTATCTTTGTGAGTCTAAAGTTTTGTATTTAATTTACTTTCTATTATAACTAAGAAAAACTGTAACTATCTAATCTTCAATACCATCAGAGACTCTGTAAGACTATACTATTACCTGAGTGAAGAAGTGAAGAGAAAGCTTCCAAAAGTATAAAAATGACAGAAACAGCTGGCTGCCTAGACAGTCAACGAAGGTTCTTCTGCAACATTGTAACATCCATCTTCAGTCTACTGGCCTAGAACATTTGACAGATTTTTATAAAGCAGGAAAGTTTGAAGGACTGTCCCACCTTGTATTAGGAAAGTTTGACACCACTCTCTTTTGTGTCCTGCTTATCCATTTTGAACAGCAACTGTCAGCAGTTGAGGCAAGGGCAGTATCTTGACCAATGACTAGCTTGGTCACATTGAAAACAAAACTTCTCATGGAGGCTCTTTGATGCCTATCATTATTTTTTATGTAAATTGGTGTTTCCAGGAACAGACTGTTTCCTTGTCAAAAAAAAGTCTTATGTTACTAAAACATTTTAAATGCCATATTCTGTAAGTCTCTGAGGTGTTTGAAAACTATCTATTTAAAATATATCCCTGTTTGACCTTGAAAACATACCTAACATATAGATGTCTAACAACTAACCCATACCTTAAACAAAAATAGAAACATATATATGTCCTGGATAGCTCAGTTGGTAGAGCATAAAGTCTTAATCTTGGGGTCATGAGTTTGTGCCCCACCTTGAGTGCCAGATAGTTTATTATTTAATAAATCTTAGAGATCAAATATTTTGGAATAAACTTGATTGAACATGAATTGGTGAAGAAATAATTATCTTATCTCTTCTCTGCTTCTGCTTATGGTGATATATTATATAGTTAATAAAAATAGCCTGGAATATGAGAGGACAGAGCAACACACAGAGCCACGCTATGAAGTTCAGGAAATGGTGATCCATGCCTTTAATCCCCACTCTCAAAAGGCAGAGATTCTTTGGATCTCTGTGAGTTCAAGTCCAAACAGAGCCAGGCAGTGGTGGTGCACACCTTTAATCCTAGCATAGGAAAGTTGGGCCAGGAAGTGAGATAGCTGGTCAGAGATAGAGGAGGAAAGAGTTCAGCCTTGCCTGTGTTTCCTTTCAGCAGACTCAGAGGCACTCAGTCTGAACATTTGTGGAGGCAGGATATACTCTTTGTAGTTTTTGGAGTTGGCTAACTGAGAACTAACTCTAGCTTCTTTCTCTGTCTCTCTGATATTTTAGCTTTTCCCCAATATCTGGCTCCTGGTTTTTATTAATAATACTAAATATAATTCATGCAATATTCCCTAATTGAAAAGGAACACATCTTTTAAGCCCCCCCCCCCATTATTATCTCTGTCTATCTTTCTCTGAGTTAATCAGAAAACTCTACGATCCATTTTACTCCCCTGGTGGATTCAGAGAGAAAATACAAGCAAATCTCCCACAACAAGAAAAGTTTTATTTGTTATATTATCATAGAAAACCAATAATATTTAACTCATGACCACAAAGTAGTCAAGAGCTGTGTGTGTTATTAAAAAATGATGGCCAGGCATTAACAGCATCACAGGCACTTACTGGTGTACCCCAAGTGGGTTGATAGGCATTTGAGAAGACTGGAAATGACAAAAATGTCTCTACAAACATAGTTTGTATAATTTACTTCTGTTTATTTCCACTTTCCACCTGTGGGCTGATGACGTACCAGCTGTGGTGGAGGTGTTTCCACCAACAGGAGGTCATGCATCCCACAGTGGGGTTTAGTCCTTTCTAGATCTATGGATTTCAGAAATAAAAATTTTAAAAATCTGATTTTGGGAAACATCTTTTGATGACTTCTATAGATAACATGTTATAGGAATTAAAAACAACATCCTCTGATCTATTTATCAAGATGGCCATATTCCCATGAAAGCTGTGGCTACATTTAAGAATAAATGTACATTTTTCAAGCAGTCAGTAGCTCAGTTTGTCTTCTGGGGTTCTCAAACTGTATGCATCAGCACTACAGATTTTTACTCTTCTTAGAATTTATTAAGTCATTTTTCAAATATTTCTTACTCCAAACCATGATTTGAAAAATATTGTTCTGCCTGAGTTTTGGAAGAACCAGCAAATACAGAACCATAGAAAATACTTGAAGCCTTGTGTTTGAAGCCTCTTGTCTCTCTGATATATTTTACTATATAGTTGAGGAACTTATACAACATGACTAATATGTGGCATAATTATGGGACTGTGATCTGTAATTCTTATCATCTTAAAGATTGAAGTTTACATTGTAAAAATAGACAATCAATAAATGGGTGTAGAGTTTTTGGATAATGACTTTAAGTATGAGAATCATATAAACATATAAGTCATATAAACAAATGACAACAGTATCTTAAATATATATCATTATATAAAATATGTAAACAGAGGTATGCAAAATGTCTTAAACAGACAAGCAGGAATGAGTTTCAAAGTAATTAAGCTAATATGTAGTAGAAAGTCTCTACAACTCTAATACCATTAAAATATAATAAAAACTAAAATCCTCAAGATAACAAAATTAATGAAAGTGAGGTTGATAAAATATAAATTCCCTTCACATTATTGAAAAAATATAAGCAGTAAATGAAGGTAACTATAACAAGAAGTTTCTGGCTCATCTGGCTGGTGGTCCCACATATCTGTGGTTCCAGATGACCTATCCTCATGGTTTGGACCTGCTGCTTAGCCTCCTGACAATGACTCAGATGCTTCTATTAATTTCATTCTATTTGGTCTATGGCTCTGGCATATTACTAACTAGCTCTTGCATCTTAATTCAACCCATTTCTATTAATCTGTCTTGCCGTGTGGCCCATGGCTTATCTCTGTTACTTTTACATATTGATTCTTGGGCATCTGGATGGTGTCTTTCCTGACTCCACCCTCCTTTACCTATCCATGTTCCAATTCCCCTGCCTATTTTTAAGATGCCTGATACAGTCCAAAATAGTCTCTTTATTTAAGAATGATATTCACAACATACAGAAAGTCATCTCACATACTTCCTTTTTTTCTGTCTAATCAAAAAGAAAGGTTTCAATTTTAATATAGCAAAAATACATATTCAAAACAGCTATCAAGCAAGAATTACAGCTATAATATCTAGTATATTTGTACTTAACAAATTAAAGAAACTATTCTATCATCTACTTTATCCTTGTGAGTCTAAAGTTTCATATCTAATATACCTTTTAAAATAACTAAGAAAAACTCTACCTATAACTATCTAATCTTCAATTACATCAAAGACCACAGAAGGATATAATATTACTCGAGTAAACAGGATGTGCAAACAACTTTCAAAATCTAGAAATGACAGAGAAGATATCTGATTACCTGGACAGTCACCCAAAATTCTTTTGTAACAGTGGGATATCCATCTTCAGCCTACAGGTCTAGAGTCTCTATCATACATTTCAGTGAAGCAGGAAATCTGAAGGACTCTCTGCCTACCCTGGAATAATTCACCAGTCACTTCTCCTTATGTCCTGAAGTATGTCTGGCAGTTTCTCTGCAAAGCAGGAACCTGAAGGACCATTTCAGCTTGTTCTGCCAAAGTTCAGAGGCCACTTTCCTATGGATCCTGTACATCCAGTTTATATATTTATATATCATACTGCCAGGCAGTCAATATAAGAACAGTTTTTGTCCAGTGGTTAACCTAACCGTTGCCACAAAGAAAGTGAATTTTACATTATTCTCTTGAAGTAGATTGGTGCTGCCAGGAACAGACTTATCTCACTGTCCATAAAAGTCTAAGTTCTTAAAATATTTTAAATATCATATTTCATAGTATTTGAAGATTATCATATAATTGAAATATTTCTTTGTATACCTAAAAATCTAACTAACGTAACTATAGGTTTGGTTATCACAGATGACTATTAATCTGCATTTCTTAACTATACATCACAATTTTAAATGAGTTACATAAATATAATATCTCAAGCAAGAGTAGAAATATACATACAGTATAACAAAATTGACCATAAATTTGTATCAATTAGCCAAAATCCATACCAATGTATGTAGTAGTGGGGTTTCTTGATCTTGGGTGGCCAGGGACCTGGGACCCACAGACCTGCCGTGCCAGACCCCTTAGCCACCCAGCCGCCTGCTGCTCAGGCCCCTAGAAATGACTCAGATGCGTATATTAAGTTCATGCTGTTTGGCCTATGGCTCAGGCACATTGCTAGCTAGCTCTTACATCTTAAATCAAATTTCTATTAATCTGTCTGCCACGTGGCCAGTGGCTCACCTGTGTTCCTTACATGTTTCTTCTTGGGCGGCTGGCTGGATCTGCCTCTGACACCGCCCTTCCTTTCCTACCTATTCTGATTCCTCCTCCTACTTCTTCTATGGTGCCTGTCATGGCCCAAAACAGCTCCTTTATTTAAAGATTGAGATTCACAGCATACAGAAAGGCATTCCCACATCAAATGTAAAATATTTTCATATTAATGGTTTATTTTTGCTTTAAAGTAAATTCAATAATCTATCTTTTTAAATCATTCATATACTATAGCCTCCTTTTTTCTTAGAAAGCGATTTACTGTGGCCATTAACCATTCATAATGAAAACAAACATTTATAAACATTATTTTGGGAATTTGGGCATAGCTTTCCATTAAAACTTGCTGCTGATTAAGGGACGCTGACAATCTTTTGAGAGTCCAGTGGCTGGATCATGTTAGCCAGTAGCCTTGAAGCTGATGTGGGCATCTCTTCCCATCAGAGAATTTTCAGGTGGTCTTGGTTGATGAAACCATATTAGCCTGGAAGCAATCCACAGGTTCTCATCTTCTGTGGAAACAAAAGCAGAACCTCTTTTCCAAAGCAACATATCCTTAGACACAGATTTTATAGTCAAGATATCTTTACTATATATATGTTTAACTTAGCAGCTTTTACAATGAAATGTCTTTATGCAGTTAGCTCACTAACAGCTAAAAATTTAAATAAAACACAATAGTAACTGTAATTAAGACTCTTGGTGTATTTTTCAACTTTATGTGGTTTTTTATATAAATATAATAATATTTTTATTATTCTATTTCTCTTTTTTAAAGAAATGTCTCTACCCTTTTTCTTTTCTCTCCCAGCCTACATAGTGTTTTTTACATACATTATAAACCATTTAGAGGTTTTCTCTGTCTGAATGTGTTTTACTGCATATCTTTAATCATTTTCTATCCAGAAGAGCTTTTAAAATGCCAGATTGTAAAGCACTGCTTTGACTTCTGACTACCCCACTGAGCTTTTCAACATGAAGGAGGTACCACAGCCAAGCTTATCTTCCCAATTCTAGGAGGTAATATTAAATATTGTGTAACTTTTTACCACCCTAACTCTGGGATATCTTAGAGTCCACACTGTCATCAAGTAGAGCACCACTCATGAACTCTTTTTAAGTATTTGGCAGCAAAGCCTCTTAAAGGACCACAGTTTTTACTACTGATGCTAAGTCAGAAAGCCTCTCTTAAGGGAGCTGTGCCTCTCCTCACTGCCAGCAGACAGAGAAGTCCCATAAAATGCTGCTACCAAGAAACCATCTTTGTCTCTGTTCCCTTTTTGTTCAATACCAATAGAAACCTTAAATTAATCATATGCAGCTTGTTGCTTATACCAAGTCTTCTTTGAGACTTAAGAAAACAGCCTGGTTGCAGCTTAAGCTGCCCACTCCAAGCTTGCCATTTTGTAATTCAATCCCAGACTCCACACCATCTCTATACCATGACTCACTTCAGAGGCATAATTTGAAAGCCACTTTTGGCGTCTTTTCTGTGTTCCAGAACCTTTTTTAAGCTTTCTCTGGCTTTATGTGGGTGTATATGACACACTCTGGTGTGCCATTTGTAGAATGAGGTTTCTGTCCTATCTGCCAAGAGGTCCAGAGGATTGGACCCTCATAGTCCTAAATAATCACACAAAAGCTCTCCTGAAGAAGAGAAGTTATGGCTCATCCACTGATATGATAATTGGATACATATCAAGGAAAATTCACTTAACAAGGCTGAGGCAGGGTTTCATTTTTGTCTTTACAGAAGAATAAATACAACTATCTTCAAGAAATGCAAAGGATTCTGGATGCTTAGATGCCTAAAGCTGAAATGAGGTCAATTATGAAAGGATTACAAGCAAAGGAATATAAGGCCAACTGGTATTGATATGCACTACTGGGTAAATCTCAATTCTCGCTGCTTCACATCATTATCTCTTTTTAAAAATGTGGTCTTAATTTGATTATAAGTAATGTTGTCTTTGGGGTTGGGGTAGCTTTCTCCTTCTCTAAACCCAAGCACATCGGTAAAGGAAAACATGAGAGATTCTGTCTCATATCTGAAAAGCTACCTGGTGTGGGACAGAAGACAGTGAGAATATATAGGGACCAATATTATTGTAATTTCATCTCTAATACTATTTCTCTGTGTATTTCCTCGTTCTTGACCTTAAAACCTTCTCTGCATACAATTTTATCCTGAAGACATAAATTCTTCATTTAATATTAGTGATGTTTAGGTTTTCCTGTAAACAACAATTTCTTCTACCAGAGATCGCCAAAGCATCCAGAAATAAGTTGGGACCCCACCACAATGATTCTACCTAGTCAGTGAAAGCACGAACAAGTCCGCTGTACACCACTCAATAACTGCTTTTGAAATGTAGACTATTTAGGATGGTTGAAAGACAGCTTTTTATGATTATCCTTCATGTCACATCTTTAACAAGAATTCCAGATGGCCTTACCCAGTTCTATGAGAGTGGTTGTAGATGTTTATAGTCAGTCCATTAGGACCTAACCACTGTCTTAGATTTACAGGATCCCACAGATATGCTGCCACCCACAAGTCAGCAGGAAGCAACCTTATGAAAAGCTACAGCCTCCTTCCCCTACTTATGCTCCAATTTCCCCACCTACTTCTAAGATCCCTGACATAGGCCGCAAAAAGTCTCTTTACTGAAGAATGATATTCACAGCATACATAAAGACATCCCGTATCAGGTAACTAATTTTTATATTTTTTATTGTGTTTTATTTTAGTAAAATCCATCCCAAGAGCAGCCTGATGAGTGACTTCAATGCCATTACTGATCACAAATACAGACAGATGCAATGAGGTGTAATTAGGGCATTAATGACAGGCACTTTCAATAAACCTTCAATTAGCTAGAACTCCATGTTCCCAGTTCCCTGAGATTAGCTGTAGATTTTTCTTGGCTTCGTGGACATTCTTGTCACTTTTTATTCTCCATCTTACAATGCAAATGGAAAATGGAGAGAACTAGACCTTCTGCAATAACTTAGAAACACTTTGGGAAGAAGATGAATCTTATTTCCTTGTTTGCTTATTTTTCTCTTGTCAAAGTTCATGCTAAAGAGTCAGGTCATTGAAAAGAAAATTTAAAGTGCTGTTATTTCCAGCCCATGCTCACACCTGGGAGTATACACATAGAAAGAACCAGCCACAGGAAAGCCTTGTTCTAGAAAGAAGCATTCCATCTCTTCAAACACCCTGAGGCATAAAGGTCATCATGCAGATTTTGATGTGTAGTTTAAATTATTGGTTCTTTTTATATAACTATTAGCATTTGTTTCTAAACATATCACATGATTTATCTACTTAGAGAGGAAAGTCCAATAATTTTTAACATGATCCCAATTATACAGCCATTAATACTCTAGATTTTTAGTGCATTGTCATCACATCAAAAGTGAACTCCATTACCAATTCTTATTTTTCTCCCCTCAAACCAAATCCCCATAGAATCACTTTTATTCTCTATAATATGTATCAGTGTGTGTGGGTGTGTGTGTGTGCATGTGTGTGTGTGCATGTGTGTGGTGTGTATGTGTGTGTGCATGTGCATGTGTGTATGCATATGTGTGTGTGCATGTGTTTGTGTGCATGTGTGTGTGTGCATGTGTATGGTGTGTATGTGTGTGTGCATGTGTGTGCATGTGTGTGTATGTGTGTGGTGTGTATGTATGTGTGTGTGGTGTGTGTGGTGTGTGTGTATGTGTGTGTTGTGTGTGTATGTGTGTGGGTGTGTGTGTGTCTGGTGTGTGTGGTGTGTGTGTGGTGTGTGTGTGGTGTGTGTGTGGGGATGTGTGTGTGGTGTGTGTGTATGTATGTGTGTGTGCATGTGTGTGCATGTGCATGTGTGTATGCATATGTGTGTGTGCATGTGTGTGTGGTGTGTATGTGTGTGTGCATGTGTGTGTATGTGTGTGGTGTGTATGTATGTGTGTGTGGTGTGTGTGGTGTGTGTGTATGTGTGTGTTGTGTGTGGTGTGTATGTGTGTGGGTGTGTGTGTGTGTCTGGTGTGTGTGGTGTGTGTGTGGTGTGTGTGTGTGGATGTATGTGTGGTGTGTGTGTGTATGTGTGTGTGGTGTGTGTATATGTGTGTGTGCATGTATGTGTAGTGTGTGTGTATGTGTGCATTTACTCATTCTAAACAGTACTGTAAAATATTTCCTCTGTAGTGTGTCATTGTACTAATATCTTTCATTGTCTCCTCCTCATTAGTTCTTATATAAATTTTAGTTCACACAATGAGTCCTTATAACACAACTAGGATTTCGAAGCGTGAACTAGAACAGGTTACCAAGCCCTGTAAGATAGGAATATTCTGAAGAGCAGTGTGAGTGCTGAATTTAGATTATACTGCGGTCAGAGGTAATCTTCACATGGTCTCACACTGGAGATAACCTATAAGGAAGTGTAACACATCATGATTCCCCTATCATGGTTGCCTTATAGGTAGAATTTGTGTGCTCATTTATTAACACTCTGCCATTGCCCTCCCACCCCGTCCTAACACATCACATCCGTGCTGCATCAGTCACTATTTCTGTGCCATCGTGTTCTCTCTCTACTCAGTGACAAAATAATATAGTTGTTCACAGTGTTTTTAGGAGCATTTCATACACATCATCTCATTATGTTCGTTCCTATCTCCCCAACAATGGTAGGAAAAACAATAAAACTCAGATAAACTACACAGTGTGCACCTTAGGTGCCAATAATTCAATTATGTCTTATTATAAAAAGATAAACCCAAAATTTTGAGCCTCATCAACATTTTATCTGGGCCTTAGTGGCATGCTGAGACATGAATAAAATTTGGTACAAACCCAACCAGACATTTTGTTCCTGGATTACACTTCTCCCTTTACTTCCTTTGACCCATGGCCACACTCCCTTGTTTCCTACTGGCTTTCTCTTCTTGGTTTACGGATTGGCTTACTTTATTGATTTACCAGTCCCTATATTTCATATTTCTACTCAATCAGTCCCTAAACTGCAGATGTTCGAACTATGAACTAGTCCATAGATAGTGGATGTTTCTCTGCTTTCCCAGCATCCCCACTGGCTTCCTGCTTCCTGGAACAGTGTGTCAGTCATTTACTCTGTTGGCATTAACCAAGTTATTCTTCCCTTCACTGCTCAGCACCTCCTGCTGCTGTTTATGACCCTGACTGGCACAAATAACTTCTCTTTCTTTCCAAAACAGAAAGGTCTGACCAAGAGCTGGATAATATGTAAACCAATATCAACTAGGAGGCCAGGAAAAATGGAAAATTCTGAAGTCAAGGAAAATGCTCATTCGAAAAACAATGAAGGAAGAAAGAAACGCCACAGAAGCCCAATGAGAAAGAACAGGACTAAGATTATAAAGACTCTGAAGCTTCTGAAAGTTTCAAAATGGAAATTATGTATATTTACTAATTCTGGACAGTAAACAGAGTGGAAATGTAGGGACCTGCCAGATGTGGGCCAAATTCAGATTTTGTCAATAAACATATTACGACTAGGGCCTCAGCCTATAAGCTTCCTGTAAAATGCTTGATGATATCTATCTTGTAGACATATCACAAAGATTATAGTTGATATAATGTGATTCATCAGTAAATATAAGTTAATGAGAGTGACCTTGAATTGGAAAGCAAAGAGTGTTCAAGGGGACACTAAAGAATATTTTCTTAGCCTATTGATGCAACTAAACGAAATTTTGCTTTTAATAAAATCATCAAAAGTGATTTGTGGTATTTCCTTTTCCTACTGAATTAGCAACTGTTACCGATTTCAAATAAGAAGAGAAACAGATGAGTTCATAGATGTAAAAATGAACCATTTTGAAGCTTAAACCTAATTAGTCTCTCCAGATCTTCAGAACTAATAGGGCCCAGATCCTTTTCCACTGGCCTTATATTCCGGTCTCCATCTCCCCAGTGCTAGGATTAAAGGTGTGTGCCACCATCACCCACCCGGCCTCTAGGGTTAACTAGTGACTGGCTCCACCTTATGATCTTCAGGCAAGCTTTATTTGTCAGAACACAAACAAAATATTACATAACACCATTTGCTCCCCTGTGGCTCTGTGGGAACTTCAAGACAGTCACCCCATAGTTGTCTCTCCTGTGAATATGGAGTGACAATGAAGTGAACCCTAGTGTAGGACTTAATCTATTATATAAAAACCTGTAATTGTAAGCATTCATCTGAGCTCTTGGTTATGTCTGAAGTCGGTATGGTATAGAGAAGTCATCAATGAGATGCTGAACTGGGATGAAGGTTTTGCAGGGTAGAACAAGAGAGGGGAAGTGGACATTGTCATGGATGAATGCTAGAGCAAGAGAAGGGATGTAAGATTGTCATGGATGGAGGCTAGAGCAAGATAGGGATGTAGAGATTGTCCTGGATGAAGGCTAGAACAAGATAGGGATGTGGAGATTGTCATGGATGAAGGCTAGAACAAGATAGGGATGTGGAGATTGTCATGGGATGATTTTTTTTTCACCCCAACATGTACATATTGGATCTTAACCCCAGTACTTCAGAATGAGATTGTTTTAGATACAGCCTTCAAAGAAGTAATTAAGGAAAAGTAAGGTCATTTAAATGAAGGTGATCATACTCCAGTAACACTGTACTTTCGGAAGAGGATCTTAGAAAGGAAGATCATATAAACACACAGACACAAGAAGGAGAACGCATCTCTGTAGCACTCCAGTTGTGGCTTGCTAGCCTCCACAGTAATGAGAAAATAAATCTCAGTCATTTAAACCACTCTCTTTGTTCTTTGTTTTTGCATTGTGAGAAGACTTGTTCAGGAGACAATGGAATGAGCTAGCAGGGCAACGACCATAGGCAGAGGCAAAGTCCAAAGAGAATAAAAAGAGTGGGTGAGTAGGCAGTGTAAGCTATGGTAGGACCAGGATGACTCATTCAAATTTAATTTGGCTGGAAGTGAGCAGTTCTATAATTCTATTAGAAGTCCAAATCTTTACAATGGAGTGCTATCTACAGCACCATGTGGGTTTGTGTGTGTGTGTGTGTGTGTGTGTGTGTGTGTGTGTGTGTGTGTGTGTGCTGATGAAAGAATCAAGGCATTGAACAAAGGTAGCAAAGTGATTTAGAAAAATGTTCATACTTGCACAAACAAGAGATAGGAAAAAAATAAAAACTTGGGCTGGTGCCAATGTCATGAGCATGAATATGCACAGCAGCTTCTGGGTGGCAATTATCCCTACATAGTTCTGAACAGATGCCCTTTGAAATGCTGGGCTTCTGTCTTTAAAGGCCCATGTAGATTTAAAAAGAGCCAGTGAATTTTAAGTAGATATAGACAAAGGATGAGGCTTAGTAGATAATTATCACTGCAATAATACTTTACACTAGTTTCCATGCTCTCACATTTAACTAAGGCAAGTAGATGAGACACCTTGACATCAAGTTCAAGTTTCTTCTGAAAAAAAAAATTAATAGAGGATTTTGAGATGGCTCAGCTTTTAAAATGCATATATGAGGACCAGAATTCAGTTTCCAGAACCCGAACCTAAAAAAGTCAAGCCTTGTAATATCCTTATGACTCCACAGCAGGGAAGGCAGAAATGAATAGGTCCCTGGAGCCTGCTGGGAAGCCAGTCTAGCCAACTTGGCAAATTCCAGGCCATTGAGCAACCCTGCTTCAACAAAGTAAACTATACTATTGTAGAATGACATGCAAGGTGTGACCTCTGCCTGCCACAGTCGTGTGGACCCACACACGTGCACACCCACCCACACATGTAGATATATTTTTTGAAGATTACAAAAGGTTTCTATGTAGTAAGCAGTTTGTACTATGCTGGCTTGATTTGAACAGAAAATTGGAATTTGATGTCACACACTGAATCAATTAATCTCATTTAATAGGCAATCATCTTATGCCTAGAGTAGTGCCTTGGTCTTCATCTTTGTCTTGAGAGCTAATAATGATAAATACCCTTGGGTGTTAGCATGAAAGATGCTAAAAAATAAAAATGGATGATAAAAATTGTTTTCTTCAACAGTCTAAATAATTTAGTACCTCTAAAACACATGGTATTTTAATGTGGAAAACCAATTATTATGATAGAGGATTACTTCTGGGTTTTTTTAAATATCTATTTCACAATGCCCACCCCTTCATCTGTGGCTCCACATTTTTCCACTAGCTCAGTTATCCAAGGTCAAACACAGTCTAAAACTATCAGTTGCAAAATTCTAGAAGCAGCAATTCATAAATTGTTCATTGGGTAGGATGATGAAATCTCACCTCATTCTGCTCTACCCTGCCCAGGACACAAATAATGTCCTTGGTGGGCATGTCCAAGATGCAGGTTATCCATCTGTTAATTATTTATCAGCCCTCAGTTATCAGGTCAACTGCCGCAGTATTGAAATGCTGTAACGTGAGGGTTCTGGCCCCATCCAGCCAGAAGTCCAGACCCACGGACCAGAAATTCCAGGTGCCTAACCACCCTCCACTGCTTAGCTGCCCCCCCCCACAATGACTCTGGTGCTTATATTAATTTCATGCTGTTTGGCCTAAGTCTCAGGCATACTGCTCACTAGCTCTTTCATCTTAATTCAACCCATTTCCATGAATCTGTCCTGCCACATGTTGCTCTTACTTTACATGTTGCTTTTTGGGTAGCTGGATGGTGTCTCATTTGACTTCACCCTCTTTCTCCTACCCAGGCTCCTATTTCCCCACCTAAGGTGCCCGGCATAGACCGAAACAGTTCCTTTATTTTACAGCATACAGAAAGACATTCTGTTATAATGAGGTGATGAGGTTTAGGTTTGTTTAGTTTTTAGTTTGGACTTGTCTGCCGCCACTTATCTGGACCAGCAATCTCAAAGTTTTAAAGAAGTGTATAGACATTTACATTGATTTTATGTTGATTGGCCTATGGCTTAGGCATGTTTTTAGTTTTTTTATTTTAACTTAACTTATTTTTATTAATTATTTTTGTTATGTGGCTTGTGGCTCACTTGTGTTTTTTATGTTATTTTTTGGGGCGTTTGGTTTGATTTGTTTTTGATACTGTCTCTTTTTTTATATATTTATATTTTTGTTTTTGGCTACGGTGTTTGTCAAGGGTCAAAACAGTTTTTTATTTAAAGATTGATACTTATAATATATAAAGAAACATTTTCACATCAACATGCCCGCAACAAAATGCTAATACTCTGATGATCTTTCATTTTAAATCATTTTACAGATTTTGTAAAGTGACAATTAAGGCATTTTAAATAGAAACCATAATGTGCTTATTTCCAAAAGAGAGGGGAAAAATCAATGAGAAGAGAAAAATCTGTAGGCTGAGGTTATTAAGATTGTACATTATAACAACTGAGAGACCGTATTCGTAGTGCTTTATTACGGCATGTTGCTATAAATGCCCTGCTTACATTTATCCCATTAACTGTGTCATAAAACACATAGGAAAAGCAAAGTGCATGATTTCAGCTCTTTGCAACTTCAGACTTCTCCAGACACCTTTGAACAAAGCCCTCTTGAATAGAGGATGCTGCTGTACTCACCTCTCAGCTACATAAAGCATTTTACTTTATGAAGACAAAGTTTTGTTTCATAACTGAAATTTTGAGGATTTTTTTCTACTTTTGTCCTTACTAATTAGCATTCTGAACAGTATTCAAGTCTTCACTTGAGTACTACCTTTGTATAAGCATAGTTTTACTGTACAGCTTAATTTTTCAGTACAGTTCCCAACTCCTGAAACTGGAGTTTCAGCCATGCCATTTTTGTCTGTTCAGCACAGGGTACCCACGTGCTGCAGTGAGCTATTGACTCATATTCCTAGTTCTTTCTACCCACAGGGGAAAGGTCCTCCTGCATGAGCTGTCCTGGTAGACTTCTCAATGTACAGAAAGGCTTTAAATAAACCAAAACCATGTTGACATTTTATTCTCTAGCTCTAAGTTACTTTCTTAAAATGTATCAAACTCCATATCAATTGGGAACCAAACTGGCTACAATAGAAATATCTTTAGTCATCAATGCCTTTTATGAGTTAAGCTTTTATATGGCTAGCATTAAAAATAGTTTCTTTGTTGGACAACACACCATAAATAATATTTATAAATCTACTTTGCCCAGCCTAGCAATACATTCCTGACAATATGATACTTTTAAAACTATTCTGAGTCAGGGAGATGGATTGGAAAGTACTAGCCGTCAACACCTGGTGATCTAACTTCAACCCTTGTGTCCATGTGTAAGAACCTTGCTGTGAAGGTGGGCATATGCAGTCTCATCCTTCTACAGTGAGAAGGGATATGGAAACAGGAAAATTAGCCAGAAGTCCAAAAGATCACTGGATCAGCAAGCTTGAAGCAAACTATCCAGCAAAAACAAGAAGAGAAATCCTGCCGCAATAAGGTAGAAGATAACGGACTCCCCAAGGTTGTCCCCCGAACTCCATAGATGTGCCATGACATTCTTCCCTCCTCCTCTGAAAGAAATTAAATTTTTAATAAAAATGTATTTAACCAATGAGATTAGATTTAGTGCCAGGCTGTTTACTGCTATGGAACATTCATCCGAGCCCAGTCTGGTTGCACCTTTACTTAGGACCTGTGCCATGGCTGTCATCACTTTCTAGAGCGTTTCCCTTTATCGCTAGCTCTGATCCATTCTTTAGACTCCAACATACAGATCCCTTCCTCTTAGACATCTTCTTTGGCTACCTTTCCTAAAGAAGTAATCTGAAATGGTTGAATGTTTTCACTTGGATTATTTTTGTCTTACTGTTCCTGTTTCTTTCCCATCCCTACCCAACTGACTGGGACAATGTGTGAAAAGAAGCATATTGAGCGTGGATAAAGATGGTCCTTCTTTTGGAATACTCATGAAGACTTTGCAAGATAATCACTGTTTGTGGTGTGATGGAAGAGATAGAGTATTCCTTCTCATCCATGGTAGCTCAGGCAGTCAGTGTCGCCATTCAGAAAAGGGTAACAGTTGGTCATTTTAGCCAAAGTTCTTCTCCTTTATTCATTCTGTACAGTTGCTACCCATTTGCCAAACCCCATGCTTTACTACATTGCGTTTATGCCTCTCTTCTGCTAATCACATTACCCTAAGCTCCTCCTAGGTAGAGCGCTACACAGTCTCAGGGCTGAAGGATTCCAGGCAGGAAAGACAACACTGTAGCAATATGCTGACCATGTAAGTCAAATCAGACAGAGATCACCTCCAGTACTTTGAGGCCTTCATTCCCTCTCTGGGCCCATCTCACTTTGGAACAGGGTGCATAGTAATGAGCCAGCTTTTATGTTTATCCTTTTGTTCTTATTGCTATGAAGTCACCAGCAATAAATAATATTGCAGGAACTCTAGTTAGTACTTAATGAAAACCAGAAGCCAGATATTGGGGAAAAGCTAGAATGTCAGAGAGAAATAGAAACAAACCATAACCACTCCTCACCCAGCCAACTCCTCAGGCTTGTCTACAGGAATCCTCCAACTGCAAGTCTGTCCTTAGCCAATAGGAAAGAAAAGTGTCAGGGATAGATGAAAAACCCTCCTCTCTTTCTCTGCCCAGCTCTCTTAACTTTCTTTCCACATTCCTAAAGCTAGGATTAAAGGTATGGATTGCCAGTCCCTGACCTGGCTTGGCTTTGTGGTCTCTTTCTAGGGAAAAAGGGGGGGGATATGACATAGAAATTATTATAAAAGAAAATTATTGAATATACCTTAATCCAAAACATAGCTGTTAATCTTAGAATATTTTACATTGCTATAGACTTCAGTTTATTAATACAAATTCAAGGTCAATTTTGTTATACTGTATGTATATTTCTACTTTTGTTTAAGGTATTATGTTTATGTAACTCAATTAAAATTATAATACATTAAAAATACAGCAATAGTCATCTATGATAAGTAAACTTATAGTCATGTTAATCAAGGTTTTTTTTTATATATATACAAAGATATGTTCCAATTCGGTATACAAAGATATATTACAATTAGATAGATTTCAATTAGATTCAAATACCTCAAAGATCTACAAAATATAACATTTAATATATTTTAAGAACTTAGACTTTTCTGGACAGTGAAACAGGTCTGCTCCTGGCATCATAAATCTACTTCAAAAAGATGGTGGGTATCAAATAAACTTCATGTAGAGTTTACTTTCTTTGCAGCAAAAGTTAGCCACTAGACAAGGATTGTTCTTGCTTCATTTGTCTGGCAGTATGCTGTATAAACTAGATGTGCATGACCCATAATAAAGTGACTTCTGAACTTTGGCAGAACAAGCCAAGATGGTCCATCAGGATCCTGCTTTGCAGAGAAAACTGCCAGACATTCTTCAGGACACAAGGAGAAGCAACTGATGGACTATGTCAAAATGAATGAAAGAGTTCTTCAAATTTCTTCAAAAAAATTCTGCCAGAGACTCTATGCCTGGAGGCTAAAAATATATGCCTCAACATTACAAAAAAAAAAAACCAAAAAAAAAACAAAAAAAAAAACTTTAAGTGACTGTCCAGGCAGCCAAATTGTATCTCTGTCATTCCTAGATTTTAGTAGTTGTATTTCCTGTTTACTCAGATAATATATCCTTTTGTAATCTTGATATAGTTAAATATTGTATAGTTATAATTATAGTTTTCCTTAGTTATAATAAAAAGTAAATTATATGTAAAACTCTAGACTCACAAAAATAAAATAGATCATAAAATATTTTCTTTAATTTTACTAAATACAAATAGAGTAAAAATTATAACAATAATTCTTGTTTGATAGCTGTTTTGTTATATATAATTTTGCTATGCTGAAATTAAAATTTTTCTTTTTAATTAGACAGAAAAGGAAAAGTGATGTGGGATGTCTTTCTGCATGCTGTGAATTATCATTGAATAATAAAATAATTATTTTGGCCTATGGCATGCCAGCTTATAGTCAGGTGGGAAATCCAAGCATAGATAAAGGGGAAGGAGGGTGGAGTCAAAAGAGATGCAATCTAGCCACCCAAGAAGCAACATATAATAGAGTACAGGTAAACCACTAGCCACGCGGCAAGACAGTGTGGGAATACATTTGTGCGTACTGTATCTTTAAATAAAGGAGCTGGTTTGGGCTATGGCAGGTACTGTAAAATAGGAGTAGGAGAAATCAAAGCATAGGTAGGAGAAGCAGGGGCGGAGTCAGAGGCAGATCGAGCCAGCCGCCCAAGGAGCAACATGTAAGGAGGCACGGGTGAGCCACGTGGGCCATGTGGCCCACAGATTAATAGAAATGGGTTGATTTAAGATATAAGAGCTAGTTAGCAATGTGCCCGAGCCATAGGCCAAACAGCATGAAGTTAATAGAAGCGTCTGAGTCGTTTCTGGGGGCCTGGGCGGCGGTGCGCGGATAAGCAGTCCCGGCGGCAGCTCTGTGGGTCCCGGATCTCTGGCGCACGGGACCCGGAAGCCACTACTACAGATGGCGCATCCAACGTGGGTCGATTATCCACTTAATGCCTGAAAAAGTTTAAAAAGGGTTTTAGCAGAAACTGAGCAAAGGCAGCTTCCAAATTGTATATACAAAGTGGGTACAAAGAAAGCATGGTCCGGGTCACATTCAAAATGGCGCCAGCGGCGGGCTGGCGGCAGGCAGTGTAAGCTGCAATCAGGCGGGTTCCTGAAAACTAACAAAAGACTCAGTAACATGTGATTGATTTTAGATTTCTGCTTATTTTGAACAAAAAAGAAACAAATTTTCTTCGTAGCAGCATTTTCTTGGGTGTGCTCTATTTACGGTCTGTTTAAAAAAACTTAGTGATTCAGCCTAATTTGCAAAAACTGCTTCTTTTTAGAGAATGTATTTTAAAAGCTCTTAAGGTTAGAAGATGATTAAGGATTCACAATAAAACAGATTCAGATAAAAAGAAAAACCTGTAAACGGGTTACAATGTTTGTAAAAGGTACATAGGCTTCAGAGAGAACAAAAAGAGGTTAGAAAAAGTTTTTAAAGTGAGAAATAGAGTAATAAAAATATAATAAGCCACGTAAAGATGGAAAATAAACACAAAATCTGGATTTTGGTTGTTATTGTGTTTTCTTTTAATTTTTTCACTGTTAATGAGCTAACTGCAGAAAGACAATGGATTGCAAATACCAAGGCTACTAAGTTAAACAAAAATATATTTTTTAAAGGTATTTTGATTTCAAAATTTGTGTCTAAGGATTTATTGCTTCAGAAGAGTTCTGTTTTTGTTTCCACAGATGAGAACCTGTGGATTGCTTCCAGGCAAATATGGTTTCATCAACCAAGACCCCCTGAAAAAACCTCTGATGAAAAGAGATGGCCAGATCAACTTCATGGCTGCAGATTATGATCCAGTCTCAACAATCCGTGAGATTTTCAATGCCCCTTAATCAGCAGGAAGTAGTAATGGATACCTACGCCCAAATTCCCCAAATATTGTTTCTAAATGTTTGTTTTCATTATAAATGGTTAATGGTCATAGTCAATCTCTTTCTAAGAAAAAACGGGGGATATGGTATGTAAATGCTTTTTTAAAAAATTAGATTATTGAATTTACAGGTAATCAGCTGTTAATCTCAAAATGCTTTACATTGGTATAGATTTTGGTTTATTGATACAAATTTAAAGTCAATTTTATTATGCTGTATGTGTTTTTCTATTCTTGTTTAAGAGATGATGTTCATGTAACTGTTTTAAAATTGTAGTGTATAATTAAGAAATAAAGGTTAATAGTCACTTTTGATAATCAAACTTATAGTTAGGTTAGTTAAGATTTTTAGGTATACAAAGATATATTTCAATTAAATAAATAATCTTCAAATACTTCTAAGACCTACAGAATATGGCATTTAAAATGTTTTAAGAGCTTAGACTTTTCTAGACAGTGAGACTGGTCTGCTCCTGGCAGCACTAATTTACTTCAACAGGAAGGTGGGCATTGAAGAAACTCCATATAAAATCTCATCTATTTGTGGTGATGGTGAGCCACTGGAGAACAAACTGTTTTTATATTGACTGCTTGACAATATGCTGTTTAAACTAGACATGCAGGTTCCATAAGAAGATGACCTCTGGACTTTGGCAGAGCAAGCCAAGATCATTATTCGGGTTCCTGCTTTACAGAGAAAACTGTCAGACATTCTTCAAGACTCAAGGAGAAACAACGGATGAACTGTGCCAAAATGGACAGAGCAGATTTCCTGCTTCACTGAAATGAAAAGAGACTTTGGGCCTGTAGGCTGAAGATGAATGCCCCAACCTTATAAAGGAACTTTGGGTGACTGTCCAGGCAGATAGGTGTCATCTCTGTCCTTTCTAGATTTTAGAAGTCGTTTGCACTTCTGGTTTACTTGGGTAAATATTATATCCTTCTGTGGTCTTTGATGTAGTTGAAGATTAGATAGTTATATGTACAGTTTTTCTTAGTCATTTAAAAGATATATTAGATATAAAACTTTAGATTCATAAAGATAAGATAGATGATAGAGTATTTTCTTTAATTTTGCTAAATACAAATAGACTAGATATTATAACTATAATTCTTGCTTGATAGCTATTTTGTTATATGTAATTTTGCTATGTTAAAATTGAAACCTTCCTTTTTGATTAGAGAAAAAGGGGGAAATGTGGGAATACATTTGTGCATACTGTATCTTTAAATAAAGGAGCTGGTTTGGGCTATGGCAGGTACTGTAAAATAGGGGGAGGAGAATCAGAGCTTAGGTAGAGAAGCAGGGCGGAGTCAGAGGCAGACCGCGCGGAAGCCACCGAGAGAGCAACATGTAGACACGGGTGAGCTACGGGCCGCCACGTGGCCCGCAGATTAATAGAAATGGGTTGATTTAAGATATAAGAGCTAGCTAGCAATGTGCCTGAGCCATAGGCCAAACAGCATGAAGTTAATAAAAGCGTCTGAGTCATTTCTGGGCGTCTGGGCGGCAGTGAGTTCCTAAACGGTCCCGGGCGGCAGGTCTGTGGGTCTCTAGACCTCTGGCTGCCCGGGACCCGAGAACAAAATACAACAAGACAGATTGATAAAAATGGGTTAAGATGTGAGAGCTAGCTAGAAATAAGCCTGAGCCATAGGCTGAACAGTCTGTAATTAATATAAGCCTTTGTGTGGTTATTTGAGACTGCTGGTCTGGACCTCCAGGAAAGCTGGGCCAGAAGTTTCTTACAAAAGACATTTCAGATTACTTTTATTAAATATATATCACCACATATCCCCTTTTGTGTCAAAAATAAAAACTTATAATTAACATAAGAAAAACTATGTCTATAATATATACAAGCAACAATTACCTCTGTAATGTCCAGTCCAGGAACAATTGACAAATTCAAAGAAAATATTCCCTTATTTATCCTATTTTTCTGAGTCAAAGGATTGTACCTAATTCACTTTCTAACACATCACTAACTGAAAACTATCTTTTGATGTCCCTTAAACTTATACACTCTAACCTCTTAGTGAGTTTCTTTTCTATCACTAGAAAGCTCTATCTCATCTTTAACACCCTCAGGGACCCAAGAAGGAAATAATATCAACTAAATGAACAGAAAGTGCAAGCTAGTGACTTCCAAAAATGTGAAAAATAAAACAATTGGCTGCCTGGACAATCAATGCAAGGTTCCTCTGCAGCGTTGAAACATTCATCTTTGGCCTACAGGCCTAGCATATCTGAAAGACTTCTCTCTGAAGCAGAATATTCTTAAAGACCTTCCTACCTTGTCCTGGCAAGGACTGGCAGTTCTTTTTTATGTGTGTTCTGCTTGTCCATTTTGGACATCATACGGACAGAAATTGAGGCAAGAGCACTTTCTTGTTCCATGGATAACTTCTGTCACAAAGAAGGTCAATTCCATATGGTTTCTTCAGTGCCCATCATCTTCTCTGAAGTAGATTGGTGCTGCCAGGAGCAGACATGTTTCATCCTCATAAAAATAAGAAGAACATATGTTATTAAAATATCTTAAATATCATATTATGTAGATCTATGAAGTATGTGAAGATGACTTGTCTATCTAAAATGTATCTCTGCTTGACCTTGAAAACATATCTAATATGAGTATACGTTTGATTGTAATGTCTAACTACTAACTTGCAGTTCTCTATATCCTAATTAGTTGGTAATAATAACTTTCAAGGAGTAAAAATTTGTATTATGTTGTTAAATGAACTGTATAAGTACAATATCTTGAACAAACCTAGAAATATATGTACAGTAACAAAATTAACCTTAATTTGTATCAATATACATAATTTGTGTACATTATACAAACAAATATATTTCAAAGTACTTAGAATTAGTAATTGCTTTTTAAAAGAAGACTTAATGATCTACCCTTATATTCTATCAGTTCTGTATCCTCTTTTTTTTTCTTTCTCAAGCAAGAATCTAAACTCCCTTTAATTGAATCTCTCTCTGATGTTGTCACCAAATCCCAGGAAAGAAGAAACAGCATCAGAATTTGGTATCATAAAAATCTGGAGATGTTGGTCAGGGCTAACCCAGCATTGAGGAAGCCCTGGGTTGTACCAGCAGTGCTCTATGAACTGCTCTTGTTGGCACACACCTCTAATTCTAGCACTCAAAGGGAAGAGGTGATGGTATCAACTTCTGATGTCATCTTCAGATACCTAACAATTTCAAGGCCAGACTTGGCTACATCAGACCCTATAAAAATAATAAAATAACAAAGCATACATACATATATAACACACACATGCACACATACATGCATGCACATATACATCACTGGATTCATTATAAAGTAGTCATAGGCAGTTCAGATTTAGTGCTCTTTAGCTCCTGATTACAATGTTGTCCCGATGTCTGTCCCTAGAATGATGCAGCCATACCTACAGAAGCATGCCAACTCATTGCCCCATCCAAGTGAGCCAGAGATGATAACACTAATCTATATGAGTCAACAAATATTAATTACATTCTGGAGGAAGGAATTATGATGATAACTTCTCTGAAAGTAAGTACATCATTATTTGCGCTTTTCTGGATTCCAAAACATGTACAAATAATACAATTCGGCTGTTCCCGACTATGCTTTAGTTTATAGGGGTCTGGTGTGAGAAATTCTGCATAGATCCTAACACTCATCAACATCACCATAACAGGATTTACAGCTGCTGCAAAGCAAAAGTCCCAGCAATGACAATGAGCGGCTGTCCACTCAAGATGAAGCTGGTAGACATTGGAGCCCTATCCAGTGGAGAGATGGATAGAGGAAGGTAGAGAGGGAGGAGAGAGGAGGGAGGGAAGGACGGAGGGAAGGAGTGAGTAAGGAAAGGAGAGAAGGAGGGAAGAGAGAACAGCTTTTATCAGGTGCTTCCTATCTACACTATTTTTAAAAGCTTCATTTGCTCTTCTCATGGAAATGATATTGCCCAATCAGGGCATGTGCTCGTTGTCATAAATAGCTCATGATTTTCCATCTGTAAAGAGATGTCACATGACTTCAGTCAGTTAAAGCCTTTCTAAAAACAAAGGAAAATAAGCTGAGTATTAGCCATGGTTTCATATATAATATTTCTCAACAAATTCTTATTTATATTTTGTAATTGTAATTTACTACAGATTTTTCCAGCCCATTATTCTTCTGAATGTTCTCACAAGATACAGCTATATTTCTCTCCATCATGTAGGTAGAGAACGTCACTGACAAATGGGATTCTGACTTTAAAGACATTTATTGTTGCCGTCTTAAGTCTCTTAGTTGTCAATGATTTTGTTCTCTGCTTGTAAGATAAAGTCTGTTGAAAATCAATACAAACCCCTTTTTTCATGTGTTCTATAGATCTATATATTTAAGTATTTTCTCTGGAATTTGTATTTCACAATGTTCTAAATGATATGCCATTTTTTGCTTTATTTTACATGTGTGTGTGTGTGTGTGTGTGTGTGTGTGTATAAGACAAGGGGTTGTGTGTATATACACCATGCACCTAGAGGTTAGACTCTGACTTAATGAGTTAGTTCTTATCTTTCATCTTCACATGGTTTAAGGATTAAACTTGCACTGTAAGCCCCCCCCCCACATGCACACATTAGCTCAGGGTCACATATATCATTTATCTTGGGTTGGCTTGAAGTCTCTATATAGCCAAATGTCTTTGCACTTTCATGCTGTCTGCCTCTAACTTCAGAGATTTGTTGGCATTAAAGGTATGTACATACCGCCATGTCCCATTTATGTATTGCTGGAAATTGAACTATCAATGTTGTGCATGCCAGTCAATCAATGGAGAAGATTAATCATATTCCAGACCATACATGTCTCAGCTCTGAGAGATAATTACCTGCAACTTTAACTGGGTGCTTATTGGGTCTCATGCATTCAGATAATATATCAAACTTTTTCGATGAGAAAAATATCTTCAACAAATAGTGCTGGTATAACTGAATGTTGGAGTGTAGAAGAATACAAACAGAGTACAGGAGACCACTTCCTTTATATAACACCAGTAGCATAAACACTGAGAGCAAAAATTAATAAATGGGACCTCATGAAACCAAAAAGCTTCTGTAAAGGCAAAAGACACCATGTATAGGACAAAATGGTAGCCTACAGATGGGAAAAGATCCTCGCCAACCCCACATCTGACAGAAGGCCGACTTCCAAAATATATAAAGAACTCCAAAAGGTAGACGTTAAAAAACTAAATAATCCCATTTATAAATGGGGCATGGATTTAAATAGAGAATTCTCGACAGAAGAATCTTAAATGGCCACAATAAGCTTAAAAAATTGCTCATCATTCTTAGCTATGAGGGAAATGCAGGTCAAAATGACTCAGATATCATCTTATACCTGTCACAATGGCTAAGATCAAAAACGATTATCAGCTTATGCTGGAGGGGATGTGGAGTAAAGGGAACACTCCTCCACTGCTGGTGGGAGTGAAAATGTTTTCAGCCACTTTGAAAGTTGACATGGTGGTTTCTCAAAAAATTGAGAATCAATCTACCTCAATACCCAGCTATTACTTTCTTTAGCATATACATAAAGGATATTCACTCATATCAAAAGGGCACATGATCAAATATGTTTATAGCAGCATTATTCATAATAACCAGAACCTGGACTGCCCCTCAACTAAAGAATGGATAGAGAAAATGATAGATTTTATTGTGGTGTATTGTGCCTATTATATCAGAGGACAGAGCCACCCACAGTATCAAACCATGAAGGTCAGAGAGTAGTGACCCACATCTTTAATCCCATCCTATGGATCTCTGCGAGTTCAAGGACAGGTGGTGGTGGCCCCTATCTTTAACCCTAGCACTAGGAAAGTTGATCTAGGAATTAAATAGCTTGGTGGGAAAAGAAAGACAAGGCAGAGAAGGAAGAAGTTCTTCCCTTTTGTCTGTGTCCCAGTCAGTCTGAAAGCTCATGGAGTTGGCTGGGTGAGAATCGGCTGTGGTTTGTTTCTCTGTCTCTCTGATATTTCATCTTTTCCCCAATACTTGGCTCTAGCTTTTATTATATATTAAAGAGAATTTGTACTATAACATTTACGCAGTCTTTTAATCTTAACGTTCTGAAGTTGGTGATATCTCAAGGAAATTTAATCATATCTATAAAGAGATCACTGCAGCCTTTGGAACGAGGCGGCCTGACTGCAAAGCCCCTGCTTCTTATAGCTGCTGCATCCATGTCTTGGTATGCCTATGTATTGGTCCTATGAACCTTTCTTAGTCTGTGGATAACTCAAGTTTTTATATTAAGTAATGTAGCATTCACACATCACCAAACATAACTTATAATAGATAATAGAAGGTAATTGTTATACACATAGTTATTATACTGTATTGTTTCAGTTATAAACATAGTTATTACACTGGATTATTTAAAATTAACTGGCCAAGATTTTTGCTTGTGTTGCTGAACTTATGGGTGCAGAATCACAGTACTGATTCTGGTCATTATGAGGCATTGCAGCAATGTCTTGTGACCTTGAAGAAATGTCACAGTCAATGTCAGAAAGCAGTGACCTCTGGGAATTCCAATTCAAAGTTTAACTTTGTCTAATCAACTGCTAAGAAAGCCCTTGGGGATGAAAATGTACAGCATTTTACACCTCAGTATCCCTGGGTCATGTGGCAGCCCCCTCTCTTACAGGAAACTTATTCATTTATGGCCCTTTCACCTCACTCTGTGCTTCCAGTGTGAAATGATTCATTTTTGAGTTTACTGGTAGGCTGTGATTCATTGTATTTCAAACATTGTCTTCTATATTGTTAAATATTTGTGATTTTATGCAAATCTTTATGGTAATGAACTTCAGTGTTATGAAGAATAAGTCTAAAAGTTAGTGCTTTTCTGAGCTAAGGTCTACCTTGACCTTACTACAGAGCCCAAACTGGCTTTGAACACACAGAAATCTTCCTGCCTCAGTCTCCCAAGTGCTAAGATTACAAGTATGAAACACTGAGCACCCTTAACTACAGCTGCTGTCCCTCTGAAAAAACATGGTTTTATTACATGAATCTGCATTATCTTCCCATGTTCTTTTTCCTGTTAACTCATTTCCTTTCCATGATTCTTTGTATTTTCTTATTCTCTTTTCCATTGCATATTGTTTTTTTAATTATTGATATAGAAATAATAGAACTGCTCTTACATTAGAAAGTAAATTGTCTATGCTCTCTGGGAAAATGGAGAAAACCGCAGTGCCTCAGGATCACATTCTACCTGCTTTTATCCCTGGGAACATGGAAGCAGCTACCAGGCTTCTGTCATATAGAAAACACTGGTGCTAAAGAAACAGTTGTTGGCTTGTTCATTTGGAATTTCATGAAGAAAATGCCAAAGAGGTGAGTGTGGTTTCTTTATTTCTTGATATTCTTCTGAAAATTCTTGTGTTTCCTGAGTCATGGTCTAAGAAACTAGAACATTTTGTAAATACACAGGGCAGAAAGAATTCAGCAAAGGATATTGTCACATGAAAGATCAGAGAAACCATAAAGGCGGGTGACACAGTATTAGGGAGATGCTGCATCCCCTGAATCAGACAGAAATGGGTCATCCAAGGCATGCTGGAACCATGAGGAGGCCTTGTCAGAGATGCTGATAGATGAACAAGAGGGAGGGAGAAGCCTTCCCCCTTTTGGCTGCCCTCCTTCCTTCCAGTATCATTCATAGACTGCAACTAGCTGAAGGGAGAATGGTATGGACACTGAGACTGTAAACACACTCCACCGTGATTCCCTCTGATCCAGAGCAAGGGGGATGAAAGGGCTGGTGGATCCGGGAGTGATCAGGCAATGCTCATATCATGCCCAGAAAGCATCTGTAGGCAGCTCACCTCTACATTTTCTGGCTTGTCCGTTCTTTCATTCCCATCTTTCAGAGTGTTCTCCAAGCCATAGAGAGGGTAGTGTGAATTTCAGACCAAACACCCCTCTTCCCTTATTCAAGGCCCTTCAGTTAGGAGTCTTTTCATTGGCTGCCATCCCCTACAATATGAAGCTTCTGTGACCAGAGCTGAGGGCAGAACTAATCTATGGATACAGATTTTAGTATTTAGAAGGTAGTTTGAGCATATGTCCATTTAGCAAAATAATAGTAGCATGTCCCCCAACAACAGGCTGGGGGACATCTTGTAGCCAAGTTTACAATACTAAGTCTGAGTTCCCTCCATTGAAGAAGGACTCAAATATCAATAAGAAAGCAAATACTTACCCTCGTAAATTGGCATCACCATTATTGCAGCAATGAACACAAAGCTTTTTCTTTTTCGAAATTGTGTATGTGCATGTGTGTGCCTGTACCTGTGGGGACCAGATATTGATGTCTCACATCTTCTTTATTCTTTGAGACAGGATCTTTCACTGAACTGAGAGCTCACTGATTCAGCTCGAATTCCTTTCTCTGCTCTGCAATAAAATTGCAGACTTACATTCCTGTGTTAGGGCGGGGATCTGAACTTGGGTAAGCTGCCATATCATTTGCACCACCTCCCCAGCCCCTATCAAGCCCATTTATAGGGGACTCTGCAAGGCTTCAGAACCCAAACTTCCCATAAAGCAGTCACCTCTTAAAACTTCACTTCAGCTACATTGGAAATTAAGTTTTAAAATAAATTTTAAAGGGGATAACACATTCCAAACATGAGATCTGCAATAGGTCGAATCAAACTGATGCTTTATTATAACTAAGAATTTGTTTCATAGCCATACACAATTAGATAGACTTATTACACAATAGGGTTAACTATGACTAAGTAAAGCAAATTATAAACAAAACATTCTCATAAATAATCTTTTTAAACTTCTAATTATTCTTTGAATAAAATCATTTAATTTAGAAATAAATAAAGCATTCAATAGATAAATGGGGTATAAAAACTTGAATATTGAGGCAATTATATTCTGAGTTTATTTCCTATTACTAAGTAATTATGGTATTGAAAGATTATTTGTCTTGTACAACCTTTTAATTGTTTTCTTATATATAGTTGTTCTATATCCACTCATTTTCCAGGACTTCGCAAATGAATCTTTGCCCATTGTGTAATCATTGTGTGTCATTTCTTTCATTCTAAGTACATTTACTATGTGTACATTCACGTACACATATGTTCCTTCTTATTTCCAAAAGTTGTATCATGTTACCTTTTACAAAATATACTAAGATGTATGCTTTGATCTGAAAGTCTCAACTTATAATATATTTTTTATTTATTTAATTCTAACAAGTATGTAATGCATACACTTTTGTTTTCAAGACAGAGTTTCTCCGTGTTACATCTCTGGGTGTCCTGGAACACACTTTATAGACCAGGCTGGCCTCAAACTAACTCAAAGAGATTCCAGCCTCTGCCTTCCAAGTGCTGGAACTAAAGGCCTGCTGCTTTACCACAATCTGGCTAATATATACACTTTTTAATGTTCAGACTCTAAAACACCATGTTTAATCATTGGATCCCATTTGTGCCCTTGTGTAGTGTGCTCCCTTGAACACAGCAGGAAAGCCTAACACCACTCCGAGGAACAGAATACAGCAGTGGTGATAGAATGCTGTTTCCACAGCTGGATTACATAAAACCTTCACTTCCCACTCACAGCAGCCTCCACCATAGTCTTCTTAGCATTTATACTGTAACCAAAGCTGTTCTGTTGAAAAGGGGTCCTCAAAAGGACAAAAAAGAACTAGAGTCCTCAGGCCAACAGCCCTCGGGAACTGAATCCTGCTGATAGATATGCAGACTTGGAAAAAGATATTTTCACAATCAAGCATTTTCTCTTGATGATACTTCAACAGCTCCATAGAGACTCTAGTACAGGGGCCCAGGCCCATGTTACTGACCCACAGGGACTATTGAGTGACATATATGCTATTTAAGATACTGATATTGAGATAATTTGATACTTATAGTACACACCTGATCCATGTGTTTTACAAAACAGCTATAAATCTGTCGCATTTCTTCCTTTAGTTAATGAGAGCAAGAATTGCTACTATTCATCTAGACAACTTATAGTATGTAAAACATTTTAGAGACAATCTGCAAAAAGAATATTTGATATTGTCACACTCACCAAAATTCTCCAGTTGACAAATTGTGTCCAGATCCTAGAGTCAGACTACAGAGATGGATCAGTGGGTAAAGCCCTACTGGAGAAACCCAAGGATCAGAATTAGATGCTAAGCACCATAAGTACTGGGTGAGTGTGCTAGCCTGTCTTTAACTCCAGTACTTGTGGAGACAAGGAATCCCTGAAGCAAGCTGGCTAGCTAGACTCGATGAATAGTAAGCTCTAGATTCAAGTGAGAGATCCTGCACATATACAAGGTAGCTAGAGCTTGGGGAAGACAGGTAATTTTCAACCTCTGACCTACACATGCTTACATGTCTGCATACCCACACATATATGTGAACACATAAATATGAATCCCAGTATATGTCACATACACATATACTTGTCCCCAAAGAAAAACCTTGGGGTTAGATGCAAGTAATAAAGAATTGCTCCATGTGCAATTGAGAGAAAAGACAAAGTTACACATGAGCTTCAGTTGGGTTGTGTCAGATACATAGAGCTACTTACAACTTTCAGAAGTTCAAGCACCTTAATATTAATAAGATTTTGTATTGTGAGACCTATTGTCTATAATAAAAAATGGATTTGAAGAAATAGATTTTTGATATAGCCAATGCTGATTGCAATGCAAGACACTCATTACCAAAAGAATAGAAACTAAATAGAAAGCATTGAGTTGTGTGATTCAAAACCAAGTTCATGCATCCACTCTATACATAAAATATTGTTCATCACCCCTCAAAAATAGCCCCATGTGACTGGAAATGACAAAGTCAGAACTATTGGAAGAACTGACTCATATTTTAGAAGAAGAATGAACCAGGGCTGGAAAGATGGCTCAGTGTGTAAAACACTTTCTATTCAGCCATGAGAACAGAGTTCAGATACCAGATCCCATAAAAAGGTTAGCTAGCATGTGATTCTAGATCTCAGGGGGACTCCGGTCAGCTAGAATAGCCATATGGAGAGACTCAGCTCTGTAAGCAAAATGGGGGTGATGGAGGAAGGTTCCTAACACCAATATCTCTGGCCTATAGACATAAGCTCATATGCATGTGTACCCCCTCAAACTTAACAAACTTCTACACATCTGTGCACACCATAAATACACACATAAAAGTGAAAACAAAATGCAGATAGATATAAGGAAGTGTTTATTTCACTCAGACCAAAAAGACACAATCCTTTTCTGAAAAGCTCCAGGCACTAAGTATTTATGGCTTTGGAGACCATGAGAGGTCTTTCATGATGACTCAGTCCCACTGTTACAGCTAACATAAAGCTGGAGGATGTGACCATCTTCTAATAAAAGGATACTTTTAGTTGGACATGTCTTTCAGCTAAAGATAAATATTGTGGAGATTTTGTCCCCAATGTGAAAATGTTTTGGGGTGTCTGTAGGTCATTGAGGATTTGACTTTAAAAGGAATTATGAGACCACAGTATGTCTGTGGCTTTCTGGTTCAAGTTATAACTTATTACTGTCTCACATACTTTATTCATTGTCATCTCCCACACTATGATGTCATCAATTTGTCATCTATCGTACTATACTATGCCACCCGTAGAGATATCTCTGCACCACAATTATGATGATATAGGCATTATGCCCTTGATGTACCCCCTCTCAAACCATGAATCTTGTGAGTTTTGTATTTAAAGGTTGAGTTTACTTAGTTATTCTTCATAGTAACAACAGCAACAAGAAAAAACTGATAGCCACAAATTTTATTTACAAAATTACTCTGCAAATTGTCCCAAGGCCTGGCTAACTCTGATCACATGTCTGAATCACTCTAATTTGGTAAAGATAAAGGGAATATGAAACTGAGATCTTTCAATCTGGCACCAATTGAAAGCATATCCAGGTTAGAAAACACCCAGCTGTCAAGAAGAACCTTTCTCTCAGGGTTCCATTCTACCACTATTTCCTGAGTCTGCTAAGGACAGTATTTCTTATTTTATTTGCAATTTTTACCTGTGTCTATTTTTAATGATACTTTCGTACCTCTAGGATTTGAGCTGTAGAGCTAATTCAGAGCCAGCCATGTGTTCCCTCGACCTTTGGGTAGTGGAATAGAAGCGTGGTCTTGTCTTCTGTCCATGAGGATGACACTCATGACAGAGGTCAAGACCATAAGAAAAACAGCTTCCACATTTAATAAAAACACTGTGAAAACAGTTTGTTTTAGAAAAACAAGTATACTGTATAGAACTTTTATTGTTTTAAAAATGGAAATGCAAAATGTTTTTTATTTATTTGTATGCTAGCTGAGAATTACAGGAATTGAATGAGATTTACCTTTCTTCTTTTAACTTCAGCATGACAGATTTTAAGGTATAAAGTGGATTCCTAAGAGAAGAACTTGATGAACCAAGACATGTTTAAAATCTTCTTAGAGATTCAAGTGCCACAGCCAGTTTCCCATAAACAAAAATAAAGATGAAACCTAAGTCTAAGGGGTTGCAGAAAGGACTAAAAGCTGAAAAAAAGCCACTTTCTGGCCCAGCCTCCACTTCCTCCACAAGCCAGACAAGTGGGTAGACCAGCTTTGCTGATGAGGGGCACAGATCTTCAGAGGCTGTACCGAGAAGAGAACTCTGGCTAACCCCTTGGCCAACTTCTGATCCACAACCAAAATCTCCCAAGGGTCAGAAGATAGAATTGAAATACACAGGAAAGGGTCAAACAGTGGCTCCCAACCATCAGCTCTGGCCTAACCTAGCATTTCCTCTAATTATGGTTATCCCACATTAGGGTGGGAGAGGGTTTGAAAATGCATCAGATTTCCTAGAATTTACCACCCACACAATATTTGATCTGGTAACCAGATTCTAGTTAGCATATTATTAACATTGCCTGGATTTTAGAAATTAAGAAGCAAAAAGCAGGTGGTAAATATGTAAGTCTGATATTTTGGTTACATGACTTAGTCCTATGAATTTTACTGACACAGGTTTCAAACTCAGACCTATAGATGAGCAATATTACATTACAGCATTGGACTCATTAAGACAGAATCTGTCCCGTAGATGTCAGATATATCTAGTCATGTGATACCCAAAATAAGGTCCATGGTCAGCAGACAACCTAAGATAGGTCCTTGCCACCAGGCTTCCAAAAAAAATGCTTCCAAATCCTCCCATTTGGACAAACTTTGAAGAAGATAAGGAAGACAACCAGAGGTGCTTCTGTGTGAGAGTGAAATACATCTCACTGCTAAGAACTAATCACATCTAGATGCCAGGAATGGCCCCATCCTCTTCTACCCAGTACCTTGAAATTAATGCAGCTTTGATAGAGCAGCTGTTCCTGCTACCATTATTGTGTTAGACACTAGAAGGGGTAGTAATGCAAGGTCAACAATAGCATGTGTCCTTCTTTATGGCACTTGTTAAAATATAAACAATTCATTTGTAGTTTGCAGGACCAAGAAAAGTATTCCAGGTTATCACACTATGCACTCAGCATTAAGTTAATATCAGTCCACAGTATTTAAGAGTATGCTTCCCATTAGCTATTTACAGGAGAAGTAGAATGACTTTCCCTCATGCTGTGGGGCTGTCATGTGGAAAAACAAAGATTTTCATTTGCATTAGATATGAGCTTGCCAGTCAAAACTATTCTCTATGAGATTTCTCTCAACACACATATAATGTAGTATACGGTAGTATACACACATGTATACATGTGGAGGCCAGAGGACAACTTCGAGCTTCATTCCTCTTGTGCTGTCTATATGTTTACTTTATTTTATTTTATTTTATTTTATTTTATTTTATTTTATTTTATTTTATTTTATTTTATTTTATTTTATTTCATTTTATTTTATAATAGGGGGTCTCCAATTGTCCTAGAACTCACCAAGCAGGTTAGGCTAGCCAATGAGTCCTGAAAATACAAATGTCCCTATCCCCCCAGGGCTAGAGCTCCAAGCCTACACAAGAAGACCTAGATGACTTGTTTTTGCTTCTTTTTTTTTTGGTTTGTTTGTTCTCTTTGTTCACCGTCCTTTCCACGGAGGGTTCTGGAGATCCAGCTTGGACCTTTGTGCTTAGATGGCAATCACGTCTATCAAGTTATCTATTTCATTTTCTTCCTTGATAGAGCGAGCCATTGTGGGGTTAGAGAGAAACCTGGTGCTAAGGAAATACCCAAGAACCCACAAAGATGACCCTGCTAAGACTCCAAGCAATAGTGGAGAGGGTGCCAAAATTGGCCTTCCCCTATAATCAAATGGATGAGCACCCTAATTGTCATTATAGGACCTTCATCGAGCAACTGTTGGAAGCAGATACAGAGATCCACAGCTAAGCACTGAGTTGAGCTCCAAGTTCAGCTAAAAAGAAGGAGAAGAGATTATATGAGCAAAGGGGCAAAGATCAGGATGAGGAGACCCACAGAGACAGCTCACCAGAGCTATTGGGATCTCACTGACTCTGGAAGACATCTGAGAAATGTGAATGGGACTGAACTAAGCCGTCTGGATGTGGTTGGCAGCTGAGCAGCATGGACAGTTTGTGGGGCCTCTGGCAGGGGGACCAGAATTTATTCCTGTTGCATGAACTGGCTTTTGAAACTCATTCCCTACAGAGAAATATCTTACTCAGCCTTGATACTTGGGGGAGAGGCTTGGTCCTACCTCAACTGGATAGGCCAGACTGCATTGATTCACCCTGGGAGTCCTCACCCTCTCTGAAGAATGGATGGGAGATGGGATGGGGAAAAGCTCAGAGAGAGTTAGGAAGAGGGGAGGGAGAGGGAACAGTGGTGGGAACATTAAAACAATTTTTAAATTAAAAAAATTAAAAGAAACAAAGGACAATCATTTCATTGTCTGAGCTATCTCTCAGTCCTTGTGATGGATTTTCAAGAAGTGAGAAAATCCAGTAAATAGCCATGACTAGCATACTACTTGGCTTCTAGTAAAAAGAATATTTGATATAATATACACTTAAAAATATGTACACTATGAGTCCCATAAAACATATAAACTTGTTAGTATTACAAATATTATTTTGAATATCTTGGTTTTAAACAAAAATGTGGGCTTGAGGGTGCTCTATCTTACCACAGAAAGAAGTAAATGCTATGAGCCCTGTGGTTATGGAAAAATATTTAAAGAAAGAAAAGCAGTAAAAATTGTTTTAAGGGCAACATGGGTAGAAAGAGCACAGCACTTTGTCACAAATTTTCATTTTGTGTAACTCTCCAACAATTAATTACATGCAAAGTGAAATTAAAAGGTTATCTGAACTTCATATCCACGATGCTTGGAAATGAAGAGGATGTGAGGGTGTGAGTGTGGAAAGCAAAGATCTAAAAACAACTCTGATTACGGTCAAGCTGGATATACCTGATCTGTTTGGCAATAAAACTGCTCCCAAAGCCACAGGCTCCCTTTTCCAGGAAGAAACAAGCCAGTCTCTTTGGTTTCAGTCTCCTACTTGTGGTGTGACAGAACCTAACCCACATTGAGAAAATGTCTTTAGAAAATCTATATTGTGGGAGGTCAGGAGAATTGTTTCCAGCACATGAGAGACTGACAGTAAAGGCATTTGTTGAGTGAGTTCATGCTTCTAAAAATATGATTTATGGGCCTGGAAGATGGCTGAGTAAAGGTAGACAGACAGTCTTGAGGAATAACACTCAAGGATGACCTATACACACACACACACACACACACACACACAGAGTGGGTTAAATAAAATAAAATCATAGCTGGCTTTTTACTAATATAATGTTTATTTATTTTTATCATCATTTATAATACAGTAAAGCATTCATGATATTTTACTACAGATAAATATCTCAACTTTTTGGCTTCTTCGTGGCTTCTATTATACTAGTGATTCAATGTCTCTGTCTATTTCAGCATCCTGATTGCTTCTCCTGTGGCAACATCAGTTCTGTGTTTTCCAGGAACTTAAGGGCAAAAAATAGACATTTAGAGCTGAAACTAACCTTAAAATAATTCATATCAACCTTATCAGAGAACATAATCCTATAAGAGGGGTGTAAGTGAGAGTTATTTTCAACAGGTTTTGGAGGAGATGTTTAAGATGGAGCTTTATAAAAGCAATAGAAAAAAATGTCAGGAGGCATTTAACCTGCCTAAGATTGACATATGTTTATGGTAGATTAGTTTATTCCTTCACCAAATAAATATTGATATAAGCCACTGAAACATATCATGGAACTTACATTTTATTAAAGATTTGAACACTAAAGAGAAATAAAACTTGTCAATTATGTCATGCATGTTTTGAGAGAGGAACATTAATTGCCAGTATTCCTCAACAGTAAACAGAAAGCAAAAAGCTCTAGGAAATTAGAGTTTGAAAATATTAGCCTTAACTTCTTTCCTAGGGCCAAGCTTTTATCTCTTTCTCTCTAGTTTTCCTTTTTCTCTTCTTCACTGAAATTCTTACATTTTTGTTAACATAGCATGGATTATATCCAACAGAAATTACTTAAACATCATATTTTTAACAAGTATTCTCATAAGTTGATTTTGCAGAATGTTTCTGTCCCTTTATATATGCTACAAAATGCCAGCCATTGTTCCTCATTGCTACAATTAGATTTCTGCACAAACCAGGGCCTGTGGCTTCCAGATGTTTATCTTATTGCCTGAAGCAGTGACCTCCCTCTTCAGAATCTCTTTGATTACCAGTCCTTGCATTATTCCTGCTATATGTGTAGATTTGTACCCCCTATGATGATGCTGGATCCGAAAGGAAACTTTCTCTTTGAGTCTAATCCCATGATGCTCTTTATTTGAGCTTCTTCATGTACATCCTGAAGTTCCCTTCTTAACCATGCCCCCAACCCCAGTGACTGCTTGCTTCAAATACCTTAGACTATTTTCATAAGTAACCAGTTCCATCAAGATAAGAATGATGTCATTCAAGAACAAAATTAATTAAATCTACTTAAAAGGGCTCAAAAATTAAAAGAATATTAAAGTGCTCCAGTATGAACAATGACACATTAACAAATGAATATTAGGAAGCTGTATCTCAGTGGTAGAGCATGGGAACTATTTCAATGTAGAACAGGAAGAAAATATGGAGATACGGTTGGTTGACACTAGTTCTTTGGGTTCACTCCTAAGCACCCTTAGGAAGAAGACAGAAGAGGGGAGGGAGAAGTGAAGGGAGGAAGAGGAGGAGAGAGGAGAAGGTGAAGAGAAGGAGAGAGAGAGAGAGCCATACACGGAACTGCACTGGTAAGGAGGTGTTTGGAAACCTTGCACTCCCCTTCTTCAGCACTCAGGAAGAACTGCCTACAAGAAGGTCCTTTGAATTAGAGTCAGCAGAAAGTCACTATAGAGGTGAACCAGGTAACTCCCTCAGAGACCTCATTCTGGAAATCTAGAACAGGTATCTGGGAACTACACTCTGGATCTGGTTATAGAATACTTCTAAATAGAGGGGGAAGTCTGAGTCAAAAGTGCAGTGTTCCTTGAGCTGGAAATCTGAGACAAGTCTTAGGCTGGAATAGACCACTGAATGTGCTCACTTTACTCTGTTAGGGCCCACACAAGCAGAACCAGCACCCTATCCTGCGCTTGCTGTAAGAGATATACAATACTTGCCCCCATCCTAAGAGACCACACACTGGGCACTATATATAGAATTCAAGAAACTAAAATCATAAAGCCACACTTCAGTCAATAACTAAAATAATGAAGTAGGCAGTTTTCAAAAGATCAAATACAAATGGCCAATAAATATATAAAAATGTTTCGCATCTCAGTCTGCAGGGAAATGCAAATTAAAAATATCCTGAGACTCCATCTCTGGACAAAACAGCTCAGAGACAAATCAAGTAATGAGTGTTGATAAGGAAGTGGCGGGGAAGAGGGAGCCTTTATAAACAGCTGAAGGAATGTAAAGTAATTTAATCATTTCAGTATAGAAATCAGCATGGGGGTCATCACCTCTTGGCTGAGACAACTGGAGACACATAGCTTTTTGGCTTACAGCCAACTAAGAGGGCAATCCCAGAAACACCTGGAAACCCACAGCCCCCTAGCCAACAGCCGACTAAGACCTGACTAAGTGAACCAAGGAAGCAATAGGGAAATGCTAGTGCAAGAATACATATAACAATATAAAGAATAAGGCCCCACCAGAAGAAGCTGGTGGTTCTACAACATCAAGACCTGAGCATGGCAATGAAGAGGAAACAAAAGAAGATGGCTTTAAAAACAATTTTATGAAGACAATAGAAGCCCTAGAAAAGGATATTAAAAAAATTCCCTTGAGGAAAATACAAACAAAAATTGGAAGAGATTAAGAAATCTCTGAAAGAAAATGGAGAAAATCATGAAAAAGAAAACAAAGAGGTGAAAGAAACATTCTGGGAATTAATAATTGAAATAGAAGCAATAAAGAAGGCACAAACCAAAAAAATACTGGAAATAGAAAACCTGAAGAAATGAACCAGAACTACAGATGTAGGTATAAACAACAGAATGCAAGAGATGGAATAAAGAACCTCTGGAGTAGAAGATACAATAGTGGAAATACATACATCAGTCAAAGAAAACACTAAAACCAAGAAATTCATAACACAAAATGTCCAGGAAATTTGTGACACCATAAAAAGACCAAATCTGACAATAATTGGAATTGAAGAAGGAGAAGAAAATCAACTCAAAGACACAGAAAACATATTCAACAAAAGCATAAAAGAAAATTTTCCTAACCTAAAGAAGGAAATGCCTATAAAGATATAAGACGCTTACAGAACACCAAATAGACTAGATCCCCCCCCCAAAAAAAAGTCTGCTCACCACATAATAATCAGGCCACTAAACCTACAGAACAAAGAAAAATACTAAGAGCTGCAAAGGAAAAAGGCCAAGTAACCTATAAAGACAGACCCATGAGAATAACACCAGAGTAGTCAATGGAAACAATGTAATCAAGAAGGTCCTGGTCAGATGTTATATAGACACTAAAAGAGCATGGCTGCCAACCCAGACTACTATACCCAGCAAAGTTATCAATCACCATCGATGGAGTAAACAAGATATTTTACAACAAAACCAGATTTTAAAAATACCTATCCACAAATCTGGGCCTACAGAAAGCACAAGAGCAAAAACCTAAGGAAACCAGATACATCCATGGAACCACAATCGATAATCCCACAGAAGAAAAACTCAAAGAAGGGAAGCACAAACACACCACCAAAAAAAAAAAAAAAAAACCCAGGAAAAAACAATCATTGGTCATTAATATCCCTTAATATCAATGGACTCAATTCACCTATAAAAAGACAAACCCTAACGTGATGGATACAAAAACAGAATCCATCCTTCTGCTGCATACAAGAAACACACCTCTGTGGTAGAATTTAGGTGTCAACTGACAAGGTTGGGAGGCATGCCTAAAAAAATTTTAAAAACCTAATGTACACCACTCAATGATTCTTTTAAAAAATATTCAAATAGCACTCTCTATGATTATCCTTCATGTCACATCTCTAATAAAAATTCCAGATAGATTTACCCAATATTCTGAGAATGGTTATAGATTTTATAGTCAGTCCATTAAGATCTAACCACTGTCTTAGCTTTTACAAGATCCCAAAGAGATGCCACCACCTTCAAGTCAACAAGAGGCAACCTTATAAAAAACTATGCCCCTCTCCCGATAAGTTTTATCCTCTGAGAGTTATAGATAATTATTATCCTGATAAGAAAGTTATAAGTTAAAATCAAGTTAAGGATAAAACAATAATATAGACTCAAAGATCTCTTTTTAAAGAAGAGAAAGGGGAATAGATAAATGAAGATAAATTGTTCTACCTACCTATAAATAATTATTAGCCAAACATATAAGATAAGCCAAAAACAATTTACACTAATATAGATATTTATATATTGATACAAATATAAAATAATTTTATAAGTTTGATTAAAATAATGTATATATTAATACAAATTTAAATCTAAAACTATTTTGTATGTTGAAGGCAACTTGTACATTGATATAAAATTACATCTATAATTGCCACGTTTTACATACACTTCTACCTCTGTTTAAAATACTTGCACATTATTGTCATTTCCACTATGCAATTGCTACCTCTGTTTAACTATACTAGACATAATATATAATTATACTAGTCATGATATATACAGAAGATGTTGTATATACCTCTGTTTAGATAATTTGTATATGATATATATATAATACTGTTATCATTTTGCACAATATATATATACCTCTGGATAATGTTTGTACGATCGCCATACTAAAAGTTATTATTCAGAGATTGTACACCCCTTTATAGGTAGCCTAACTTTACAATGTAAGCTTCAGTCCTTAGGATGATAAGAACTGCAGTCAACATTACTTAAGTTTGCCATGTGACAGTCTTGTTGCCAAGGCTTCCCAGATATATGCTAGAATATAACAGATAGACAAGAGTGTTTAACTATTTCATAGACCCAGAGAATATGGCATTTAATGTTTTGTTATTCAGAATTTGGCCGTGAGAGACATGACGACTCCTGGCATCACTGTTCCTTTCCCGAGATGGTGTTGAATATCAAAGACACTCCTTTGGAGTTTGTTCTCTTGATATAAAATGGCCGGTTGGGCAAAAATCTGCCCTTGCCTCGACTACTGACAGTACACACAATAAACAAAATGATAGATGGAGACTGACAAAACCTGCCTAGACAAGATAAGACAGTCCCTCCAAAAATGTCCTGCTTCTAAAAAGATTTGTCAGATATCACAGGCCTATAGCCAAAATGATAAATGCTCCAACAGCTCAAAAAACCATAGGTGATTGTCCAGGTAGCTAAATGTCGCTGTCTTCTCCTAAATTTTAAAAGCTGCTCTCATGTGCTTCTGACTTTCAGGTAATATATTTTCCTTCTCAAGTCTTGATAGAGTTAAAAAATAAATAGTTAAAGTTACTATCCTACCATCTCTTAACAAAAAACATTCAAATGTTAGATTTTTACTATTCCAGATAAATTGTTTTAAAATAATTTGTATACCTCACCATTTACCAATGTCCTAAAAATATATAATGTACGTTATATATGTTGAGTTTTAGTTGAAGCTTGACCATGCTTGTATTTTGCCTTTTCCTCCCCCAGATATTACCTTATGATAATTCCTATTACATATAGTCTTAGTTTAGAGCCTTCTTAGTTAGACAAAAGAGGGAGATGTGGTGGAATTCAGGTGTTAGCTGAGTAGGTTGGGAGGCATGTCTCTGGAGTTCTGGGAGCCTAAATGGGGTGTGGCCAGCCCCTTTGAAAAAGGTGACTGAGATCTTGAGCTACCTGTTTGGTTCCTGCATTCCTAGAGATCAGATCAGCATCCATTGCAAGACAATCCTAACTTCAAAAATCACACTAAGATTTAATTTGTATCCATGAGTGTTAAAATACCCTCTAGTAAGTATTAATCCTATATATATTATAAGTAAAAATTACTGCAATATACCTCAACTTCAAAGACAGACAAGGCTCAGAGTAAAGGGTTGGGAAAAGATTTTCCAATCAAATGATCTTAATAAACAAGCTGGTGTAGCCATCCTAATATCTAACCAAATAGATTGCAAACTAAAATCAATCACAGACATTACTTATTTATCTCGGGAAAAATCCACCAAAATGAAGACTCAATCCTGAATATTTATGCCTCCGATACAAGGGCACATACATATGTAAAAGAAACACTACTAAAATTTAAACCTCACATCAAATGCCACACATTAATATTGGGAAACTTCAATACCCTACTTTCACCCTTGAATAGGTCAACCAGACAGAAACTCAACAGAGAAATAAGGGATCTGACAGATGCTGTAACTGGAGTAGACTTAATAGATACATACAGAACTTTCCACCCAACACAAAGGAATATGTATATTTCTCAGCATCCCATGGAATTATATTTAAAATTGACCACATACTTGGTCATAAAGCAACTTCAATATGTACAAAAAATGGGAATAACTCCTTGTATCATATCAGACCACCATGGTCTAAAGTTAGAGTTCAACAACAACAAAAATCACCAAAAGCTTACAAATTCATGGAAACTGAACATCTCTCAATTGAACAATCTCTGTGTTACAATACGGTTTCTGGCCCTGGGCAGTCAGAGGTCCAGACCCACAGACCTGCCACCCCAGACCCCTCAGCCACCCACAGCTGATCAGGCCCCCAGAAATGACTCAGACACTTATATTAACTTCACGCTGTTTGGCCTATGGTTTAGGCACATTGCTAGCTAGCTCTTTCATCTTAACTCAACCCATTTCCATTAATCTATCCGCCACGTGGCCCGTGGATCACCTGTATTCCTCACATGTTTCTTCTTTGGGTGTCTGGCTCTATCTGTCTCTGACTCTGCCCTTCCTTTCCTACCTATTCTGATTCCCCACATACTTTTTCTTTGGTGCCTGTCATGGGCCAAAACAGCTCCTTTATTTAAATATTGATATTCACAGCATACATTTCCACATCGTCTCTGGGTCAAGGAAGAAGTTAAGAAAAAAATCAAAGACTTCCTAGAATTCAATTAAAATGAATCCACAACATACCCAAGCTTATGGGACACAATGAAAGCAGTTTTAAGAGGAAAACTTATAGCATTAGATGCTTATATAAAAAATCTAGACAAATTTCACACAAGAGACTTAACAGCACAGCTGAAAGCTTTTGAGTAATTAGAAGCCAACTCACCTAGAAAGAGTAGAAGTTGGAAAATAATCAAACTTAGGGTTGACATCAATACAATTTAAATAAGGAGAACAATATAAAGAATCAATGAATCAAAGATTTGGGTTTTTTTTTCAGGAAGTCAACAAGATAGATAAACCCTTATCCAAACTAACCAAAAGGCAGAAAGAGAGTATCCAAATTAACAGAATCAGAAATGGAAAGGGGGACATAACAACAGACACCCAGAAAATTCAGAGAATTATCAGGTCATACTTGGAAAATTTTTACTCCACTAAGATGGAAAACCTAAAAGAAATGAACAGCTTTGTGGACAGGTAGCACTTACAAAATTAAATCAAGACCAGATGAATGGCCTAAACCAACCTATAACCCCCAAGTAAATTGAAACTGTTATTAAAATCTCCCAAGTAAAAAATCCCAGGACCAGGTAGATTCAGTGCAGAATTCTACCAAAGAATTCTATTCAAAGAAAGACTAATACCAATACTTTTCAAACTGTTCAATACAATAGAAACTAAAGGAACATTAACAAACTCTTTTTATGAGGTCACAATTACCCTGATACCCAAGCCAGTCGAAGTTGCCACAACAAAATTATAGATCAACCTCTTCAATGAACATCGATGCAAAAATGCCCAATAAAATTCTGGAAAACGAAATTCAAAAACATAAAAAAAAAATCTTCCACTACAATCAAGTAGGCTTCATCCCAGATAAGCAAGGAATGTTTAACATACGAAAAACTGAATATCATCCCATCACATAAAAAAACTGAAAGAAAAATCCACATGATCCTCTTATTAGATTCTGAAAAAGTGTTTGGCAAAATCCAACACTCCTTTGTGATAAAAGTCCTGGAGAGAGCAGGAATACAGGGAATATGCATAAACATAATAAAGGTGATATACAGTAGCCAACAGCCAACATCAAACTAAGTGGAGAGAAATTCAAAGCAATCCCACTAAAATTTGAAACAAGACAAGGCTGTCCTCTCTCTCCTTATCTATTTAATATGGTTCTTGAAGCTTTAGGTAAAGCAATATGAAAACAAAAGGAGATTAAGGGGATACAAATTGGCAAGGAAGAAATCAAACTATCTCTATTTGCAGATGATATGATCATATACATAACTGACCTTCAAATATTTGTCAGGGAACTCCTAAAGTTGATAAGCACTTTCAGCAAGGTAGCAGGATACAAGATTAATTTAAAAAAAATCAATAGCCCTCCTATATGGTAAGGATAAAAGGGCTGAAAAAGAAATAAGGGAAACATCACCCTTTATAATAGCTGCAAATAGCATTAAATAACTTGGCGTAATTCTAACCAAAGAAGTATTAGACTTGTTCGACAAGAACTTTAAGTTACTGAAGAAGAAAACTGAAGAGAATCCAGAGGCCAAAAACCCAAATAACCCATTTAAAAAATGGTGTTCAGAGCTAAAAATGAAATTCTTAACAGAATTATAAATGGCTGAAAGACACTTAAAAATTGCTCAACATCTTTAGCCATTAGAGAAATGTGAATCAAAAAAACTTTGAGATATTATCTTATACCTCTTAGAAGGCTAAGATGTAGCCTACACTGGAGAGGATGTGGAGCAAGGGAAACACTCCTCCACTGTTGGTGGGAGTGCAAACTTATACAGCCACTTTGGAAAGCAGTATGTTGGTTCCTCAGAAAGTTGGGAATCAATCTCTCCAAGGATCCAGCAATACCCCTATTGGGCATATATCCAAAGGATGCACATTTTTACCCCGAAGGCATTAGCTCAACTATGTTCATAGCAGCATTATCTGTAGTAACAAGAACCTGGAAACAACCTAGATGCCGCTTAACTGAAGAATGGATTAACACACTGTGGTACATTTATACTATGGAGAACTACTCAGCAGTTTAAAAAAAATGACTAAAAATTTTAGACAAATGGGTAGACTTGTAGAATATCCTTCTGAGTGTGGTATCAGAAGCCCAGAAAGATAGGCATGGGTTGTACTCACTCATAAGTAGATTTTAGACAAAAAGCAAAAAAAAAAAAAAAAAAAAATACCCAAGTGGCAAACCACAACCTCTGAACAGCTTGGTATGAGAAGGAACTGAAGAGAGACATCCAGAGATTCTCCTAGGAAGAGAAAACAGAGAAGATCACCTTAGCAAATTGGGATCATGATGGGTAGTGACCAAGGAGAGGTGGGAACAGATCATGAGAGAAGGAGATGGTTGAGTGAGAAGAACAACAAAAAGGGAGGAAAAAAAAAGATGGATGTTCTGATAGAGGAAGCCAGTTTGGGGTTGGAAAGAGGCCGGGTGCTAGGGAACCCTCGAAGAACTCACAGGATGTCCCTGGCTAGGTCTCCAACCAATAGTGGAGGGGTGCCTAAACAGGACTTCCCTATAACCGAATGAATGGCCATCCTAAGTGTCATTATAGAACCTACATCCAGCAATGGAGAGAGGCAGAAGCAGAGATCCATAGTTAAGGGATGTGAGAATGTCCTTCTGTATGCTGTGCATATCAATCTTTAAATAAAGAAGCTGTTTCGGCCCATGACAGGCACCATAGAAAAAGTATGTGGGGAATCAGAACAGGTAGGAAAGGAAGGGCAGAGTCAGAGACAGATTGAGTCAGATTCCCAAGGAAAAAAAAAACATGTAAGGAGCACAGGTGAACCACAGGCCATGTGGCAGACAGATTAATGGAGATGGGTTGAGTTAAGATGGAAGAGCAAGCTAGCAATGTGCCTGAGTCATAGGCCAAACATAAAGAATTTAATACAAGCTTCTGAGTCATTTTAAGAGGAGCCTAAGCAGCAGCAGGTGGCTAATGGGTCTGGGGCAGCAGGTCTGTGGGTCTGGACTTCTAGGGCCCAGAACCAAGAAATCTTATTGTAACAGCTAAGCACCAGGTCGAGCTCCTTATCCAGCTAAAGAGAGAGTGGGGAGTCTATATGAGCAAAGGGATTATAAGGAGGAGTCCCACAGAGATGTCTGGCTGGAGCTCTGGGGAGCTCTCTGGATCAAAAACCAGCCACCGGGGAACCATCAGGAAAAAGAACTAGACCCTCCAAAGGTAGATGACGTTGATTGGCATGGGCAATATTTGAAACCTCGTGGAGCAGGATCTAACTATGTTCCTGTGCATGAACTAGCATCTTGGAGCCCATTCCTACAGAGGAAAAACTAACCCAGTCCTCATACTGGGATGAGGGAATCAGACATACCTCAAACAGATACACTAGCCTGAACAGATCCACCTTGGGACTTCTTGCCCTTTTGGGGGAAAGGGTGGGGGGATGGGGTGGGAGAAGACTGGGGGAAGACTGGGAGGGATTGGGAGGAGGAATGGGAAAGTGAGCAGGGGATACATGGAAAAAACCTTTTTAAATAAAAAATTAAAACATATACAGCAAAATATATTGCAGGTTGCTACGGGAAATAGACTGGTGAGTACCTAGTGGATTTCATTATGATGCAGTAGATATATATCCAATCAAAAGGAAGAAAAGTTTCTAGACATTCTAAAGTGTGTGGCTTAATTTGATTATGATGTCAGAGAATGGTGTGGGATATCTTTTTATATTCTGTGAATATCATTCATTAATAAAGGGACTCAAGCCTATGGCAGGACATCTTAGAAGGAGGTGAGAAATATGAGCAGAGATAAAGGGAAAGGAGGGTGGAGTCAAAAGAGAAGAGATCCAACCATCCATGAAGCAAGATGTAAAAAATAGGTAAGCCACAGGCCACGTGACAGGAAAGATTAATGGAAATGGTTTGAATTAAGATGAAAGAGCTGGTTAGCAATATGCCTGAGCCATAGGCCAAGCAGAATGCAATTAATAGCCTCTGTGTGTATCTGTGGGACTGCAGGTGTGCAGGTTTGGATCATGGGCTGGACTGGCCAGAAAACTCATATTACAAATGGTGTCCCTGGGTGGGCATATATACCCACATAAAGCCTGAGTAAAGCTTTAAAGGGGTTCTAGAGCACAAAAAGCGAGCCAAAGCAGATTTCAAATTGTGTCTCTCAAGGGGCTGTTGCATAGAGACTGACTGGTATACATCCGTCAACTACATTATGGCAGGTTTGCAGTGGGCAGCTTAAGCTGCAACAAGGCTACTTCCTGAAGTCTCACAGAAGACTTGGTATAAGCAACAAGCTGCATATGATGGATTTAAGGTTTCTGTTTATATTGAACAAAAGGGGAACAGAGACAAAGATGGTTTCTTGGTAGCATCATTTTCTGGGTCAGCTCTGTTTACTGGTGGCAAGCTGATGCCCAGCTCCTTTAATTGAGGCTTCCTGACTCTGTCTTAGCAGCAAAACCATGTGGCTCTTTTAGAGGCCTGGCTGCCAAACACTTAGAGTGCATGAACAGTAGGTGGTGGTGCTCTACTTGATGACAGTGTAGACTCTAAAATTTCCCAGAGTTGGGGTAGTAAATAGCTCCACAATATTTAATACTGCTTCTCACAATTGTAAAGATAAGTGTGGCTCTGGTACCTCCACCATTTTGAAAAGCTGAGTGGAGTCAGCAGTCAAATCAGTGCTTTACAGTTTAGCATTTTAAAATCTCTTCTAGTTAGAAAATGATTAAGGATACTCAATAAGACAGATTCAGATGGAGAAAACCTCTAAATGGATTACAATGTGTGTGAAAATGTGTGTGTATAATGGGAGAGAAAAGAAAAAGGGTAGAAAATCCTTTTTAAAAAAATAGAGTAATAAAAAATGTAATAAGCCATGCAAAATGGAAAATACACAGGGAATCTGACATGCAAGACCTATGGAACCTGCATGAAATTTGGGTCTAAGGGTGTATTGCTTTGGAAAAAAGGTTCTGCTTTTGTTTCCACAGAAGACGAGAACCTATGGGTTGCATCCAGGATATTATGGTTTGGTCAACCAAGAATGGGAAGAGATGGTTACATCATCTTCAAGGCTGCTAATCAAAATGATTCAGACTCAGGATCCCCATAAGATTGCCAGTGCCCCTCAACCAGCAGAAAGTAGTAATGGAAAGCTATACCCAAATTCCCAAAATATTGTTTATAAGCATTTGTTTTCATTATAAATAGTTAATGGTCATAGTCAATATCTTCCTAAGGAAAAAAGGGGGGATATGATATAGGAATGATTTTAAAAAGATAGATTATTCAATTTACTTTAATATAAAACACAGCTGTTAATCTATAAATATTTTAAATTGGTATGGATTTTGCTTTGTTGACACAAATGTGAGGTCAATTTTGTTATGCTGTATGTATATTTCTATTCTTGTTTAAAATATTATGCTAATGCAATTCCTTTAAAATTGTAATATGTCATAATTAAGAAATAGATATTAATAGTCATCTATGATAACCAAACTTATAATTATGTTAGTTAGGTTTTTGTAGGTATGCAAAGATATATTTCAATTAGATAGGTAATCTTTAAACACTTCAAAGAACTACAGAATATGGCATTTAAAATATCTTAAGAACCTAGACTTTTCTGGACAGTGAGACGGGTCTGCTCTTGGCAGCACCAATCTACTTCAAGAGAACAATGGGTATTGGAGAAACTCCATATGGAATTTACTTTCTTTGTGGCAACAGTTAGCCATTGGACAAGAAACTGTTCTCATACTGACTGCTTGACAATATGCTGTTTAAACTGGACATGCAGGACCCATGGGAACGTGATCTCTGAACTTTTGCAGAACAAGCCAAGAAGGTCCTTCATATTCCTGCTTTGCAGATAAAACTACCAGACATCCTTCAGGACTCAAGCAGAAGCGACTGGTGAACTATGTCAGAATGGGTAGAGCAGTCCTTCCGATTTCCTGCTTCACTGAAAGGTACACCAGAGACTCTGGGCTTGTAGCCTGAAGATGGATGCCCCACCATTACAAAGGAATTTTGGGTGATGGTCCTGGAAGACAGGTGTCATTTCTATCATTTCTAGATTTTGGATGTTCCTTGCACTTCCTGTTTACTTGGGTAATATTATATCCTTCTGTGGTCTTTGATGTAATTGAAGATTAACTATAAGTAAAGTTTTCCTTAGTTATTTTAAGAGGTACAGTATATATAAAACTTTAGACTCACAAGGATAAGGTAGATGATAGAATATTTTCTTTATTTTTGCTAATTCCAAGTAGACTAGATATTGTAATTATAATTTTTGCTTGATACCTGTTTTGTTATATGTAATTTTGCTATATAAAATTGAAAACTTCTTTTTTGATTAGACAGAAAAGGGGAAGTGATGTGGAATGTCTGTGAATATCATTCATTAATAAAGGGGCAGTTAACTCTTGGCAGTCATCTTAGAAGGAGGCAGGAAATATGAGCATAGATAGGGGAAGGAAGGCAGAGTCAAAAGAGAAGAGATCCAGCTGCCCAAGAAGCAAGATGTAAAGAAACAGGAGAGCCATGGGCCACGTGGCAGGACAGACTAATGGAGATGGGTTGAGTTAAGATACAAGAGCTAGTCAGCAATATGCCTGAGCCTTGGTGCAAACAGCATGTACCTAAGGAAAAAGAAGAAAAGAAAAAAAGAAGGTAACATGGGGCATTCTTTAAACAAATAAAACTAACAACAAAAACAAAAAACAACTAACAGATCATGGTGACGCCTTTAATATCAGGGAGACAAAGGCAGGCCAACCTCCATGAGTTCTAGGCCAGCCTGGTCTACCGTGTAAGTTCTAGGATAGTCAGGGTTACACAGAGAAACCCTGTCCCCCTCCCCCCCCATAATATACAAACAACAAACTAAAAATAGAAGGATCATATGACACATTTCTGCTACTTCTAGCCATGTGGCCAATGGACAGAACACAAAGGTACCCAAAACCTTTATTTACTGCAGTGATAACCAGAGTGGTAAAGTCATGGACTTAGCGTAGGTACCTGTCAACAGATGAATGGTTAAAGAATATGTGGTATGTGTATAGAGTGGCGTTTTATCCATAAAGAATAAAATTATGTAATTTTGGGCAAAGTGAATACAAAATTAATCAAAATAAACTAGACTCATATGTAGACCATTGATTTTTATAGATACCTAAGCCATATAAAATAAGGGTTCTAAATTAATATACCACAGAGACATTTTCATATCTAAGTACATTGATGTGCTATTCATAAAGGCCATAACATTGAACCAACCTACATGTCTATCAATGGATGATAAATAAATAAAAACATGTGGTATATATATATATATATATATATATATATATATATATATATATATATATATATGCATGTATATGTATATACATATACACACATTCATATTTTAGTCTGTTATAAAGAATACAATTAAGGTAGTCATAGAAAAATAGCAATAGAGATCATTTGTTAAAAGAAAAAGCATTCAAATATAGATTTAAATTTGCATGTGTGAGTATGTGTATGTGTGTGTATGTATGCTTATGTGTGTTTTTTGGTGCATTTGTGTATGAGTATGTGTTTTGTGTGTGTGAGTAGTGTATGAATATGTGTTCAAGTGTGTGTGTATGCGTGTGTGTATATGCATATGTGTGTATGTGTGTCTAGGTGTGTATGTGCATGTGTGTGTGCCTGTGTGTGTGTCTGTGTGTGTATGTGTGTGTGTCTGTGTATGTATGTGTATCTGTGTATCTGTGTGTGTCTGTGTGTGCCTGTGTATGTATGTGTATCTGTGTATCTGTGTGTGTCTGTGTGTGCCTGTGTGTGTATGTGTGCCTTGAGTGTGTCTGTGTGTGTATGTGTATGTCTGTGTATGTATGTATGTGTGTGTGCCTGTGTGTGTATGTGTGTCTCTGTATTTGTGTGTGTATGTGTGTGTCTGTCTATGTGTATGTATGTGTGTGTGTCTGTGTGTGTCTGTGTGCCTGTGTGTGTGTATGTGTGTATGTGTGTGTGTCTGTCTGGGTGTATGTGTATAAATGTGTGTGTATGGTATATGTGTGTATATATGTGTCTGTCTGTGTGTGTCTATGTATCTGTGGTGTATGTGTGTGTGTGTGTCTGTGTGTATGTATGTGTGTGTGTCTATGTGTGTGTGTGTCTGTGGGTGTCTGTGTGTGTCTGTGTATGTATGTGTGTGAATCTGTGTGTGTGTGTGTGTATGTGTCTGTGTGTGTGTACATGTGTGTGTGTATGTGTGTGTGTCTGTCTGGGTGTGTGTGTATAAATGTGTGTGCATGGTGTATGTGTGTATATGTGTCTGTCTGTGTGTGTGTCTGGGTGTGTGTGTATGTATGTGTGCATCTGTGTCTATGTGTGTGTATCTATGTGTGTGTGTGTGTGTATATGTGTGTGTGTATGAACGTAGAAAGGTATCTGAGAGAAGAGGAAGGAGTTTATAGGAAGCAGTGTGATAGGATGAATGGGAAGGGAAGGTGTTGGAATTCATGCTGCTTACTAGGAAAGCTACAGGACTAACAAGAGGAGCCAAGATGCTTCCCATGAAAGACCACTTTTCAGGAGGTGAATTTTGTTGCCTATGTTGTTAAAGGATGGCATAAAAGGATTTATATTATTTCTTAATGGTGTTTGAAAGACATCCCAATTTCATGTCTAACTCTAAAAATCTTACCCTCTGGTTAACAATGTCCAAAGACTGAGTGTCTGACAGATCGTTCAGCTCTCAAGACCATTCTGAGATGTCTGATCCTCTATTTGGGGACAAAATGAACATTTGTGGAGCTCAGAAAGCCATATACCAGGTAGAATCTAATTAGCAACCAACCTCCAGATAAGATGGTCAGTATAAAAAAAAATTCTCTTAAATTTAGGTGACATTTAAACACCCAACTTTCCTAGTGATGTGGAAATGTTCATGTAAACAAGAGAATAACAATATCCTTTATATGTTTCTATTTAGCTTCTTAAGCTTTTACATTTTAAGACCACACATCACTCTTTCCAACTGAACTTTCTTATTTCCATTGACAAGATTTACAAGGAATTTGGGTATTTTAGACTCTTGTTCCTATCAACCAAAAGTTATCTGAGAATGAAATGTGGATATGGAACAGATTAGCACAACTGGGTTTAAACTGTTCAATCTGTGGTTTCTAACAATTGCAAAACCCCTCTCAGGAAAATGTCAGCTGCATATTTGAGTTCAGAAAGTGAAAACACGTGCCTCCTCGGGTCAGAAGGGCACACTTGTCCTTCCCTGCTTTGCTGAATTCTTCCCAGTGCAAACCGCCTCATCTCTCCAAGGCAAGTAGCACAGACATTCTTGGACCTTGAATTCACAAAGCTGGACTCCGACATGAGTGTGGGAAGAGGGAAGCTGCTGATTTTGTAGACCTATGGTTGCTATAGGCAGCAACAGAGCAGAAAGGGGGTGCTTTGGATCTCAGGGTTCCTGGCTCTGGTTGTGAACTGGGTCACAGTTGAGAAATACTTCCTAACTTGGCATTCTGGGAAACCAGATGTATACAACCAGCTTCTGAGGATGTATGTTCTTCCCTGCTGCATTCAGAAAATTTTTGAAAACTTTGCAAGCTATCACCTTTCCAGAAATGCTGCCATCGTGTGGCACTTGGGAGTTACTGGGAAGGGTCATATGGTTCAAGCTGAGGTGGCGCAGCTCTAGCAAAATCTATTTCTATACCTCCCCAATTTGTGTTGAATCATTCCTGTGGGCGCAGGGTAACTGCAGTGAACTCTGTGGACATCTTGTTGCTTTTAGGGCTTGTGGAATTTCTCTCCACTACACTGAAAACACCACAGACTCATGCGGGTGGTGTGCTTAAAGGGGGCAAGTTTTAAAAAACAGAAATAGGAAGCCTGGTTTACAACTTTGTAACCTGTGTAATTTATATTTTATAGCCATAGGTGACATCTTAAGAAGGCATGTGCTAATAACCTTCAAATTAACAATATCAATTTATTGAAAATACAGCCATTAAGAGATAACTCAAACGCTCAAAACAGCTTTGTTCTTTTTATTCTAATCCTTTAGAGGATTACATAATCTAAATTCAAATTTGAAGCAATTGTAGGCAAGCAGGACAGAACAGTTAACATAATAATGGTTTGACCTGTCTTTAATCTCGATTACTGTATGCCTCCTCAATGGAGCTGTAATGTGATAAGAACTGTGTTCTCTGTTTCAAGTAAGGTAAGAAAGGAAGTAATTGCAGAACAATATTAAATATTTAAGGCAGTTCTACCTCATCTATAATTTTATCTAATTTTAACTTTGCAGTAAAGTCTTGTTAATATAGATAATAAAATTTGCTTTTCTTGTTAAGTAGCCAACTTTATATATGTTGGAAAAGAAAAGTTAAAAAAAGACAATTCACAAACGTAAGTTCTGTCTTTAGAGATATCCAGGCTGCCCTTTAATATGTATAGTTTAAAGTTCTCTAACCTTTGCCCCATCCCAATTTAAAGACATTACAAGTCATGACTACTTGCCTCTGCTAAAGATTTCAGTAATAGTTAGTACACATTTTTTTTTTTAAATGGGGGGAGGCTTTGCCATACCTCAGGTACTGTCAACTGTACATATACAAATCCATTGCCCTACAGAAAAGCTGAGTTGCCCAAAGTCACACAGAGCTTTGGTGACAGAAGGGACCAAAAGCCCAAGTCTGGCTCTGGCAGTGCCGAGCAGGCACGTCACTGTCACTCATAACAGCTTCCTTAGGCAGCCTCTGTCCAGATCATCTCCATCCTCTCTGTTTTACAGGGTTAAATAGTTTACATGGCTATAGGAACCATCACCTCCCTGCTGCTCCAGCAGCACAGCAACAGAGACTTGAGTCTCTAAAAGGTCATGGGTGGCATGACTTTGCAGGCATGAGTGGAATTTCAGGATCACTGTGTGGTTTGTCTAAATGGGCAGCTCCTGCATATTTGAAGTGTCAAAGCTAAGCTGTGCCTAATTATGTTTTCCTTTTACCTTTGTTATTGTTTTTTAAAGTTAATTAAATTAATTAATTAAATTTATTTATTTATTTTTGACTGAGAGAGAATCTCATTCTGTAGCCCAAGCTGATCTGGAACATGGTATGTAGGACAGGCTAGCATCAAACTCATGATGGTACACCTGAGTGTTGGGACAAGCCTGAGCCAACCTGAGCTGTTGAATACAAAAGCAAAGCTGAGGGTTTCTTACAGTTCTGCCCACAGAAACAGCTTTCTAGTCCTCAGCAATTCCAATAGAGACAGAGTATCTGTGTGGCCTTTACCTGGAACTTAGGTCAAAGAGAATCCATCCCAGCACCTTCCATTCCTATTGGCTGTTTTTTGTTTGTTTTTTTTAATTCAGCAACATTAAGTGAAATCTCCCCGAGACTGGTTTGCTTCTCCCTTACTTATGGACTTGTGTGTTCTTCCGGAATTCTAAATTCATTCCATAAAAGAAAAAGTAGTTAATGACATTGTACATAAGTAATGTTTTCGTGTTTCCTTTTCTTTCTCTCTTTTTTTTTCTAACCACAAAACCAGGGGGAAGTGTGGAAGTGTGGGAGCAGGTAGGCTGGCCAGTGGTAAAACCTCATGACACATCACTCCGCCTCCTGGGTTGGTGGAGACTGTCTGGAGCAGCATTTAAATTCTGGGAGGTCCGAGCCATCAGCAGCAGGACAGAGGGCCAGGCATCAGCATTGGAGGCTTTGCAGTCTCTTGCGGCATTCTCTGAGGAAGCGAGCCAAGGTAAGCTTGCAGCTGGCCGGTGACGCTGCACATTCTCTGGGCTGAATTCTGTGTAAGTCTAAAGAATAACTCTTAACTATAGCACTTGTCAGCCAGACTTGGACGTTCTAGTCTTTTTGAATAAGCAGGTCAAGTACATTGCAGGCTTCCAGGTATCTTCAGAGTAGAAGCTAAAGATAAATTCAGTTGGTTCTCTAAAGGACCCTTTCTCTCTCTCTCTCTCTCTCTCTCTCTCTCTCTCTCTCTCTCTCTCTCTCTCTCTCTCTCTCTCTCTCACACACACACACACACACACACACACACACACTCACTCACATTGTAAACGTCTATGTCTCTTTGGAACAAATACATATCATTTTAAGGTTGCTGGATGACTGTGAAGACAAAATAGCATACTGTTATTTTTAATAAATTAACTTCATGGTTCTCAATGTCTTACTTCTGAACTTGGCTTTTAAATTTTTCTCTAAGATTCTTGTGGTAATGTGTGGACTTATGACACACAGAAAGGCTGTTGACAGCTCTCGCTGCTTTTCATTGCAAATAGAATTATCTTACTCACTTTCAAAGATATCTTTATTTTAGCTTTGTATCATTTTATTAATAATTTAAGTTAAAAAAATCACATTTGAAATGCAAATTAGAAAAATGGAAAGGCATCTTTTTTGCTATTATTCTGTTTTCTTTTTGTTTTTTATTCCTTGGAAATATACTTCCACAGTGTTTCACTGTTTTAATTACCAAAGTACTGTGAAACTGATCTTAGGTTTGGAGGGCTGAAGACATCAGATAGTGGTAACATGAGAGTTTTGGGACTCCAGGTGTAAAATTTGAAGAAACAGAGGCTGTGAAATTGCCTTCTGCCCCCTGCTAAGGCTGAGAGATTGTGAGGAAGAAAAGGTACATGGATATTCAGTCAAAGGCCTAACAATGCCATTTTCTCTGAGATGTAGAAGATTCCGTAGTTTATTAGCACCTTGGCTGTAACGTGTTAGTGCAAAGAGCTATGACTGAACCCGTCAAGATATTAAGTATCCCTCGTAAAATGTGTTGCAGGACCAACTACAGCCATGAGAGTTGCAGTGATTTGCTTCTGCCTCTTTGGCATTGCCTCTGCTCTCCCGGTGAGTACTACTCAATCTCAGAGGAAAATCTTGAAGGTAAATTAGCTTTGGCACAATCTCATATATTTTTCCCCTTTAATTTTCTGTCTTAAAGGTGAAAATGGTTAATTCTGGCAGCTCTGAGGATAAGCAGGTAAGCCATTTTGGGGTGACCATTTAACTCAAGAATGTACACCAGCATTGCAAAGGTTGCTAGCAACAATTCTTTATTTAATGCCATTTATTTGTCTTCATAATCAGACCTGCTCATTTCAAAGTACAAACTGACTTCCTGTTATAGACAGAGGCAGTACCAGACAGGGCATTGTTTTTAATAAACAGATTCTCTTATAATTAGATTTTTAATAGAGTAAAAGCACAATCCAGGCTATTGCTGCTTATATAAAACGGTCCTAGAATCTCGAGTGGCTGCTTCTTTCCTTGGGTCTCCATCACGCTTTCCTAGAAACAGAAAATCCCAGAGGAAAGTATATTGCTGCTTATATAAAACGGTCCTAGAACCTCGAGTGGCTGCTTCTTTCCTTGGGTCTCCATCACGCTTTCCTATGAAACAGAAAATCCCAGAGGAAAGTATATATATACATATACTTTCTTTACACTATAAATATAACTTATGTCATGTGACAAATGTCATATACTTATGCATCTATGAGAACACAGGGCTGTCCTATTCAGTGCCTTTGCCTCTGGGTTACAGCAGTAACCCTTCTTCCAGCAAGACTCTCATACAGCCCAACAGAGGCATTCCTATGTAGAGCAGTCTGTGAGAAAACCACACATGCTGCTGAACAGCTCAGATTCCACTCACCCCACCTCAGGTGACCATACAAAGGAGGAGCAGAGACTCCAGTGTTCTTGCTCTCTGTAAGAGGACGGGAAAGTGACTGAGTGTGGCCAACACAACTGACCAAGGGACACTTATGCAGGACAATAAGCACCTTCTGAATTAACATAATCATTTTCCAGATAGATTATCTTCCCTAAGGGACAGCCTCTTCTGGTTTTACCATTGGCAATTTGGCCCAACAGACTTTTTGTACAATGGCTTTGACCTTGTACTTATGGCTATCTGCTAAGCACTAGATTCAAGTGTTTATTGAGTCAGCAATAGAGATTGAGTTTTGGGGTTTTTTTTTTTTTTATCTTAATTTATATTAAAATTAACTACATCTAATTTAATCTTAACTTACATTTAAATAGCTGCCTGTAGCTAAGGACACCATCTTAGAAAGTCCTCTTTGTCCTGTGGAGAGAAATAAGTAGGATCAATAGTAATTATGGTGTTTACCTGAGAGAAAAGCTTCATCCAGCAAAGCAAATCACGGACCAGTGCTGACAAGCAGTATGCCTGTGTTTCAAGGCCACTCTGCCTCTTCTTACTGCCTACACATCCTGTGGCTGAGCTTCTTCTTTGGAATATTAAGAAAACACTGTTGTGTATCTCATAAGGGGTTGAAGGGACTGAAGCAATATTTTTAAATCATGTTGAAAGACTTGACTCATATTAAATGCAAATTAGAGTCCCTTTAAATGAATCAATAACAAAAAAGTTATAAAAATGATCTCCGATGTTTTTTCATGGAAATATGAGTATATATCATGCTTTTCCTTCAGGACTAGAAAGCATGGCCATTTTTATAAGCTTATGATATACAGATTCCTGTTTATTTTTTAATAATGACAAATTCACACTTTTTTTTTAATAGCTTTACATAAAATACTCAGATGCTGTAGCCACATGGCTGGAGCCTGACCCATCTCAGAAGCAAAATCTCCTGGTCCCACAGGTATTGTTTTTTAATTTCTCAAAACTTAGCTACAAGGCTGGAGCAATGGCCCAGCTATTAAGGGCACTGGCTGCTCTTGTGGAGGACCCAGGTTCAGTTCCTAGCATCCAGATGTCAGCTCTCAAACTCTTTGAAACTCTAGTTCCAGGGTGATCTTCTGCCTTCTTCTGATATCCTGGGGTACTGCATGCACACAGCACACTAACATAATGTAAGCAAAACACTTAACATGCAAAATAAAGCAAATAAATAATAAAGCAACAACAAACAAACCAAGCCTATAAAAAGGATGACAGAGAGCTACTAATCAAGCCATACAGGCTAGTTGGTGGGATCTTCTTGCTTATAGGCAAATGAGTGTATAGATGACCAGTGCATATACTATGCTAATGTGTCCCACTGCAAACCACCAGTCAGGCTGAAAAAAATGTGACTTGCTTTAGATTGAAAAAGAACAAATTTGAATTGAGCATCTGAGGATGTATGGTGTGTGCTAATATGTGGCTTTCCTTCATCAGAACGGTGTGTCTTCTGAGGAGACGGGTGACTTGAAACAAGAAGTAAGTTCTCACACTCACTGAGACCACTATTAGAGAGCTATAGGAAGCCATTGCATCCTTCTTTTCAGACTTTCTGTCCATCAGCAAGTGCCCCAGTGAATTTCCACTCAAAAACTTGCTTAGAAAGGAAATGCATTCACTCATCATTAATACACATAGGTCCTTCAGATAAGTTTTGTGTTATATAAAGTGTCTACTCAAGCCTGTTTCTTGAAACTTTAAGCCTCTTGTAAAGTATGAAGGGTAGTCCAAAGATGTTTTAACTAATATTTGATAAGCATGTCATCAGTGCTTAACAGTTCACTATATGGATTTGGGCTATAGTTTGTATACCCATGTGATACAGAGTCATCTTTTGACTATCATTGGTAATAGGGAAGTGATTATAGATTTTAATCTCTGCATTAAGGTACAGATGACCTGATTGGAAAATTGTATTTCAGATAAAAAGTCAAACTAGAATTATTTACAGTTACTACCTCATGAATTTGGTTAATTAACAATGCACACTCTTTATAAGGGAGATGTATTGCCAATATGAACATTATAAGTTAGACTTGAAAATATCTAAGAGAATAATGTTTTATTAAAAATCCAGCGAAGTGCCTCAGAATGTTATTTCATTTATTTTTATGTTAAAAAGCAAATAAGATGCCCACTTCATCTCCTTAAAACCATAAAATGTATTGTAAATGCAAATATCTTAAAATTAAAATATTTCAATATAACCAGCACCATATAAAATCCAAGCACTAATTTACTGAGCCATCTTGATTTTTGATTTAGACTCTTCCAAGCAACTCTAATGAAAGCCATGACCACATGGGTGACGATGACGATGATGATGACAGGGACCATGCAAACAGCCAACATTCTGTGGACTCTGATGAGTCTGACGATGATGACCATCCTGACGATGATTCTCACCATTCTGACGAGTCTCACCATTCTGACGAGTCTGATGAGTCCTATACTGCCACTACAGAAACAGAAGTTTTCACTCCAGTTGTCCCTACAGTGGACATCCCTGATGGCCGAGGTGATAGTTTGCCTTACGGACTGCAGTCCAAGTCTAGGAAATTCCACATTTCTGATGACCAGGTAAATCCCTTGTCAGACACCCAGAATGGCTAGAGCCTGAGCCTACAGCTAGAGTCTACAAATTCACTCACTATTCACCAAGTACTGTACATTTATTTGAAGTCTGCTTTATGACCTTTGAATACAGAGCTTTTTCCTACTTTGGCAGTCCTGTTTAAAGTGTGCATAACAACGTCTTTTTAATTTTGCCTATCACACATAATTCCATCTTTCCAAATCCAGCCTCTAACCAGCCATTTACATTAGTTTAGTAACTACTGTAGGAAGTTGTTTTTGAAATGTAATGTTCATACTGGAAGCTAAGTATATAAGAAGAATTATAAAAATCACAATTGTAATAAGTTTAACCAAAGGGTCTCAATTAGACTCTGTCTTGTTATTTACTATTCAGTTTACAATTTAACTTTCATGCAAATTAGAGATAATGAGACTGTGAGACGGACCTTGCAGATTTTCTCATAGCCATAAATGATACTCCTATTAACTAAAAAAGGCTGGCATGATGGTGAGTGGTAAAGTATAAAGTACGTGATAGAATAGTTTCTTCCTCAGTAAAATTTTAAAATTATTTAGTACATAAATAGTGATCTAAAAGTTAGAGATAAAGAATTACAATGTTCTGATCCCTGGATGCTGTATAATTATTCAATTTGTTCTGGTTCAGTATCCTGATGCTACAGATGAGGCCCTCACCTCCCACATGAAGAGCACGGAGTTAGATGATGCTCTCAAGGTCATCCCCGTTGCCTACCGTCTGAGGGTGCCTTCTGATCAGGTCAGCTCTAGCAAGACCAGTCATGAATCCAGTCAGCTGGATGAACCAAGTGTGGAAACCCACAGTGATGAGAAACCCACAGAGAAGAAACAGAAGGCCAGTCATGAGAGTACTGAGCTGTCTGATGTGACTGATAGCAAGGAAAGTTCCAAAGCCAGCCAAGAACATCAGAGCCAAGAAGTTCACAGCCACGAAGACAAGCTAATTCCAGACTCTAAGAGTAAGGAAGACATTAACTATCTGAAATTTCGTATTTCCCATGAAATAGAGAGTTCATCTTCTGAGGTCAATTAAGGAAGAGGTAAAACCCAGTTCCTTACTTTGCTTTAGTTTAAAAAAATGAGAAAATATTAGTGAGGGTAAAGCAAGAATATAAACTGCTCATTTCTCAGTGTGGTGGGTACATACGTGTGGAGAAGGAAATAGATACGATTGGGATAAGTAGCTTAGTTTGTTGCTTCATGGAAACACCCTTGTAACCTAGCAGCTTCAGTGCTTTGCCTCTGTTCTTTCTGTAGAAGAAATGCAAACCTCCACTGCAACTTAATGATTGTTATTCTTTTATGAATAAAATGTATGTAGACACAAGCAAAATGCTTTTACACTTCTACATGGTTAAAAAAGAAACTAACAGCCTATGTCACCACAGTCTTTTGTTTTTATAATTAGTGTATATTTTGTTGTGATTATTTTTGTTGGTGTGAATAAATCTTTTATCTTGAATGTAGCAAGTCTGGTGGTATCAATTATTTCTTATTGGTTTCTCAAAATTGCTTTGCAATTTCTAAAATCTCACCATTTTAATAAATTTAATAAATTTAACTAAATTTAACCCAATTTAGTTAAAGCTGTGTAGGGTTTTAGTGATCAGTAGAACAAAGGCTACCTGACAGTTGACAGTAGGCAGGACCAAAAGGCTGTCCTAAGAATATTCTTACCTAATTATAACATTCACTATCTAAAGTAAACATAATCAAAGTCTGGATATAATCAAAAGTCAATTTTCATGTTTTCTATCATTATCTATTAATTTTCTCAATAAACTTGTGACTTTCCCACCCTTATGTAGACCCTCTAGCTATCTTGATCATTCTTAGGTAAGCAGCAATGTACATATTTATTAATTAAAAGAATTTAATGGTCTTTCAGGTGAAATTAAATTTCTTCTCCTTTTCATTCACATGTGAAATTTCAGAAGGACTAAAGTGGCACACTTGACTTTAGTTTTCAAAACTAGATATCCTGTCTAGAAATCATAGAAACAACCTAAACATTCTTCAACCAATATATCAATACTATTCAGCTCTAAAGAAAAAATCAGTCATGGAATTTGAAGGTAAATGGACAGAACTAGAAAAGATCAAGTTGAGGCAGTAAATCCAGACCAAGAAAAACAAACACTGTATGTTCCTGCCTGTGGCTCCAAAGCTTCAGCTATGAATAGATAGCTTGGAGCATCTACAGAAACCAGGACAGATAAAAGGTACAGTTGGGTGTGGGGGAGCAATAGAGACGAGAATAGAAGATATATGTGATTTGAAGGGGAAATGGGTGCGCTTTGATTAGGGAAGATGTCAGACAAATAGAGAAGGAAATAAAATAACAATGAGATACCTGAAAAGGTCATAGGAATCATACTTATTATCTACTTACCTAAAATACATGTAATACATATATGTCTATGCATAGATACACAGGTAGAGTTTAAATGAAAGATTCCCATATGGGCTGACAATGCTCTCCACAAAACCTATAGCCTGTCTATCAAAGACCACAAGTCCGATCATGAGAAGCCTTCTTTTGAGTTGTTGTTCAGGGATGTCCAAGAGACCCACCCAAAACACTATATTTTATTGTTCTGGCCCTTTCTCACCTTTCAGGGGTTTAAGATAAAAGTCCTTGTTGTTGAAGACGCCATGTATATCAGACACAAGAGCTAGAGGATTGGAATTGGATCGGACCTGAAAATCTCCTCCCTGAGGACTGGTTCTCATGGCCAGAAGGTACCATGCAAGCTTACAAGGGAAGAAAGCAATATCCAGTTATGACGCCTATGAACTATGAAAACAACCAATATGATATCAGCTAAGGGTACAATAGTGGCGTGCATACCTTGGCAGTAACCAATATCTATCTACTTGGACTTAAAGCCCATTCAACAAGAAGGAAAGCATTCCTAGTACTAGTAATTTAGTCAATTTGCCAGGGCTAGTGAAGTCATGGATCTTGAGGAGAACGTACACCTTCTACTTTACTAAACCAACATAATTTCCAAGTACATTCTAAACATTTTTCTTTAAACCCACAGATAATTACAAATTTCACTTCCATCAAAGCAACACATTCTTGGTATAGATGAAAACCATATGGAAAACCAAAATTCATCAAAATGCAAAAAAAAAAAAAAGTGACTGTGTGATATCCAACTAATACATCCGTAACACAATTCCTGCACCTAAGGGATCATAGAGGGTGGAAAGATGGTAAGAACCAGAGGAAATCTGCAGTGAGAACAGATGTCCAGAAATGTCAGAGAAGCTACACATGACATCTTATCCACACAACTTCCCAAACAAGACATGCACAAGGAGAACACCAATAGACATGCTAACATGGAAGGGGGGATGGATCTCATGGTGCCTAAACTCTAACCAAAGACCTACAGGTAACTAAGGGATACAGCAAGCCAGAGAAATCATCCTCCTCAGGAAGGAGCCTCTAAATTAATTATTCAAAATTAAGTGTTCATCACTGGGATCAGATACATACAAGTAACAGTGTTAGAACTGAGCAGGTTATACATATATTTAGAAACACATACAAACATACCACCATAAATGTGTGTGTGTGTGTGTGTGTGTGTGTGTGTGTGTGTGTGTGTGTGTGTGTGTGAGAGAGAGAGAGAGAGAGAGAGAGAGAGAGAGAGAGAGAGAGAGAGAGAGAGAGAACAAGTGGATGGGGTAAGGGAGGAAAGGAGAAAGAAAATGATAAAATTACATTTTAATTTCAAAATTATAACTTTTTGAGCCAAGAAAAGGATTTAAACAAAAAGATAGGTAGCATTTATTTTTTATCGGATTTTCAAACCTCATAAATAAGCTGCTTTCTGCTGAGAAATATAATAATATAATACGATTTTCATTAAAAAAAAAATAAAACTAGGGGCGTGGGTTTGGTTCCCAGCAGTTAGATCAGATAGCTCACAGCTGCCTATGACTTGCCCTTTTTTGACCTCTGGAAACACTGCACACACATGGTCCACATAAACACATGTAAGCATACATACATACAACATAAATAAAAAATAATAAATCCTAAAAATAAATAAATAGTGAATAAAAGTAAGCTTTCCCCTAGAGCTATTCAGGCTAACTTTTAAGTCGATAGAGAGATTGACGTATAAAAAAATAATGAAAAATTTAGAAAAATAACAAGAGGGAAGGATTTGTCCTAGTTACAACCCCCCAATTTCTCTCTCTGTCTCTGTCTCTCTTTGTCTCTCTCTCTCTTATACACACTCACACACACACACACACACACACACACACACACACACACACACACTCAGAAGCTCAAATGCACGTGGAAAAGTACTGCTGTACAGTAGAGACAGTATCCAATACCACTCAGGATATGAGACTTCAACCCATATCACTGTCCTTGAAGATGCCAGTAGCCAATTGAAGTGACTCACAGCTTCCTGGTGTGTTTGCTTCCCTTGGTACTCTATCACAGTCACCCCCTAATAGTCACAAGCTCGCTGTACCATCCCCACATGCCGTGGAATTTAAGCAACCTCTTTCATGTCAGCACACACTGAAATCCAAGGGCATCTACATCATAAACCCAAAATCACATCTCTGAATTCTGGCACAAAATGCAAAATCCATTCTGCTTCTCTGTTAGGCAGGGCTTATATAAGGAACAGAAAGCACATCACTAACTTGAACAGGGAGATTATAATAGAAAAATTATTATCAGAAATAAGGTATTAATAGAAGACAAAAGACAATTTTAATGACAATAATAGGGATAGGACCCACATGAGAGACAGTTTGCACACAAGGGGCTCCTCCCTAAAATTCTTCATTAGAAAGGTGGTAGATACAGAGGAGCAGAGGAGTTTTCTGGTCAAGGTTGGTCAGAAGCTGGTGGGCTGAAATCCCTAACAACAATGTGCTTGCTGGGGGCTGGGGACACTTCCAGGAGTGCTGCTGGATGCTCTGCATGTAAGGGGCTCTTAGCCTTACTTTAAGAACAAGGACACCAGGAACAGGCAGAGTGAGCCAGTTCTGCAGTGTCCCTCCAGTGCCCTCTATTGACAAAATGTCATTGTGCCAGATGGCAAAGCAAAGCACGTTGCAGGGTCTAGCTCCAGGATCACCGGTCAAAAACAATGAATTTGGAAGAAGGACGCTAAACTTAATAGCTGGGCAAGATTACCTGGAAAAGGCTAAATTTTGTTCTTGGCTATGAAAGCTATAAAATGATCTGAAGCCTCCGTTTTTCCTGATAAAATGAAAGCAAGCATCCAAAGATGAGATGAGGTCATATGCAAGTGTCTCCATCGGGCCAACGGGCAAAGCAAGGAAGAGACTATGGCAGTAATGGGTTCTAGCAAGCTGTATTTAATCAATACAAGGTATATTAAATCTTATTGGATATAGTGATACTTGTGGTGATATGTTATATATTTAATAAAATCAGTCTGGAATATCAGAGAAGAGATCTACTCCCAGTCAATCCAGGAGGATCAGAGAGTGGTAACTCACACTTTTAATCCCAGCACAGGGAATGTCTAGGAGTGGTGACCTATGCCCTTAATCCCAGCAGATCTGAGTTTGAAGCCAGCTTGGTTTACAGAGGGAGACCCAGGCTCCCAGGCAGGCAGTGGTGGTGCCAGGCCTTTAATCACATAACTCCAGAGACAGATGAGATATTTCTGTGTTACTGTGAGTTCAAGGCTAACTACCAAATAGTAGTAGCCCATGCCTTTAATCTTAACCTAGAAAGAACTGGGTGAGGAGGGTATTTAAGGCAGGCATAGAAAGACAGAGCAGTCAGTAGAAGCCACTAGGAGCTAGGTTGAGGAAACTGGAAGACAGCTGGGTGAGATTTGATTGTGGTGTTTCCTCTCTTTGATATTTCAGCCTTTCCCCGATATCTGGTCCTGAGTTTCTTTTAATACAACCAGAATTCATGCAACAGACACTGTCCTAAATGGGGATCTGAGTGCCATAGGCACCTACCTAAGTATTCAGGTTCTTGTGTCCCTCCAGGCAAAGAACTGGACAAAGACACATGCTTAGAAATAGAAATGGGCATTTTATTATGAGGTGGAAAGCATTCCCAAGAATGGAGTGGGCCAGTGAGCTGAGAAATGCATGTGCTCCAAAGGCACTGGGGCACAAACTTCACGATCCTTTTCTTAGACCATTTATTCAGTTCTTGCCTCTCATAAATTTGAAAACAATGGGATTTTCTTGACCATTTTTTTTATCTCTACTCCCTTGCCACAATACTGAAAGACAGAGAGAATAAAAGAAAAAAAAAAACCTCTTCTTAGTAGGCAAACATTCAACTAAGAAAACATGAAGACAAAATGATAAAATTAGGGGAAAAATGATAAAACTATAAAAACTGACGCAGGAAATGATCACTGATGAATGTTAGGTTCATCACACAGGAAGTGATTTGTCTAAACATAACACCATGGTTCTGAAAGAAAGGGGCTGCTGGTAACTGAAAAATGTGATAGTCTTCACTATCACCTAGCAATCAAATTCAGCTTCACTAACACATTCCTCTACTGTGATGAAATACAAGTATGTAACTGTTGCCTTACCCAGAAATATGCAAGGTCATGTGTTTGCTTTTCAGAGCCCCCTACATGGCCACATTCACATATACATAGGAACTTACTTACAGATCAACTGACCCTAAGCCCTGAGGTGGCTGAATCCACTGACTTATGACTATGGCGATGAACGAAGCACAAAATAGGTACCAGAGAGATGAGAACACAGGACAGTGTTGTATGAAGTTTCCAGCCTAGTCCGAAGATTTGGACCTGCTCACAGCCCCACTGCCGCTTAGCCCAAAATAATCACACAAAGTCTTATATTAATTCCATGCTGATTGGCCTATGGCTCAGACATATTGCTAGCTAGTTCTTACTTTTAAGCTAACTCATGATTCTTATCTTGTTTAGCCATACAGCTTAGTACCTTTTCTCAGAATGGCATCCTGCTATCTTTTAGTCTGTGTCTGCTGGTGTCTCTGCTGCATCTCTTTCTCTTCCCAGAGTTTTCTTAGTCTGGTAGCTCCGCCCACAATTCCTGTCTTTCTTCTGGCCGATCAGCTTTTTATTAAAAAAAAATAGTAGGGTGTACAAATATTTACAATATAAGAGAATATAATCCCACAGCCTGGCAGGTCTAAAGGGACAGGCCTGAGCATAAGATCCTATTGGGTGTTGTATTACCCAAATCACATATGCCAAGGTACACTTTGAAGTTATTGTCAGGATATTGTTGAATACATTTCCCAAAGTTTTGCATGAAGGTGATGCATCCACATTCTGACAGGTCAGGGCACTGGGGCCTTACTCTACATACAAGCTCTGATACTTGACTATCACCATGCATTACTTTCAGACTCCAAGGACAGGATGAGGATAAAGTATTGATGTCATACAGCTTAGAGCCAGATTCAGAACTCACTGTCTCCCTCCAGGGGCTAAAGTAATGATCCAAATTTCTACCCCAAGAAACTATAAGCAAACCCACTGTGGGCTGTGGTGATATACTTTATATTTAATAAAATCACCTCGATTATCAGAGGACAGAATCACCCACAGTAAAGCCATGAGGGTCAGAGAGTGGTGACTATCTTTAATCCCATCACTCAGGAGACAGAGATCTTTCTGTACTTTTGTGAGTTTCAAGGGCCCAACAGTCAAGCAGTAGTACCTCACACCTTTAATCCTAACTCTAGGATTATGCCGTAGAGTTGAACCCCAAGGAGAAATAACTGAGTGGGGAAGATATTTAAGGCAGGAGGAGCAGAAATTCAGGCATTCTGTAGGCGCGACCAGTCAGATAGAGGACTCTTCAAGATAGCATTTACTCTGTTCAGCCTCGGAAGTTAGCTGGGTGAGAATCGACTGTGGTCTGCTTTCTCTTTCTGATATTCAAGCTTTTCCCCAGTATCTGGCTCTGGGTTTTCGTTATACGCTGACTAGAGTTTGTGCAAAAGTGGGCAGAAGAAACAATAGACAAGAGCAGGATCACGAAAACAACAATGGACAATCACGAAACCATAAACCATGTTGCTGCTTCTAAACAATTAGTTACCTGGAGCCATAGCTCAGAGGTAGGGTGTTTGCCCTGAATACACAGGGCCCTGTCGTACAGTACCAGTCCTGCCAAAAAATTATTTAAATGCTCTAGCAAGACAAGCACAGACAGAAACAGAGAAGACACAAACCATTACTTTTAGGAAATAAACGGGTGATCACATAGGCCCTGCTGCTACTTAAGAGTAATGAGGTGGATCTTCCACAAAGAAAGATGTATTGGAGTCCTAATGCCCAATATCTCATGGTTCAAAGTCCTGAAGATAAAATTTGTTTCATTAAAATGAAGTCATGGTGAAGTAGAGTGGTTTCCTAACCCAGAGTGGCTGGTGACCTTACAAGAAGGCAGTGAAATGACTCCTGGGACCCTGGCAGAAGCCAAGAACTCACCTCTATAGATCTCTGTGGAAATATGCCCCAATGACCTCACACGGATATTAGACTCCTGGTTTCCAGGACTTGAGACAGAACATTTTTGTAGTACAGTACTCAGTGTGTGGAACATGATTACAGCCCCTTAAAATCTAAAGGTGACTCTGAACAACTTTTTACTAACACATTTGACAACTTAGCAGAAACCAATCAGCTTCCCAAGGCTATTAACTCTCAAAACTCAGAATGACAGTGGTCAGGAGAACAGAAGGGATAGTCTTAATGACCACTTAAAACACTGAACTTATAGCTCAAAAATCCCTGAAAAAGAAACTCTAGATCCAGATAATTGTACCGGAAATTCTTGCCAAACATTCAAAGAATTAGGAAACATCTTCCATTGTTGCCTTCAGAAAGCAGAAGAGGAGGAGGCATTTTGTTCAGCTGACTTATGAGACAAGTTTTGCTCTAGCACTACATGCAGACAAAGACAAAGAACACACACACAATGATGCTGAAAATCAATAACTCTCATAAACATGGCACAAAGGTTCTAGGCAAACATTAGAAAATCAAATCCACCAACATATATGAAAAAGTACATCTTAACCAAGTAGGATCCAGGACAGGTATACGAGGCTTGTTCAGTGTTTGAAAACAGAACGATGTGTATCATTATATCTATAAGTTAAAGAAAAAGTCACATTGTAGTATTAGTGATGTAAGGAATAAATGCAATCCACAGTTTTAAAATATAAAAAATCATATGGGAAAGCAAAGTGCCTGACACATAATCATGAGTGTCTGTGCTTGGTCACTCATTAATAAAAAGCCAGGTGTGGATGAACACAATGTAACCTTAGCTCAGGAAGGATGGTGTGTGGTAGATTCTCAGAACTCATTGGCCAACTGCTCCAGTCAGTTGATCAGTAGGTTCAGTGAAAGATAAGGTGGGGAGAAACAGCGGAAGGTACCCTATATCACCCTCTGGCTCACTTGAGTATCTGTGTACACTCATTCACGTACACAAAAAACAGGGTAGGCTTTCAACCTAAAAGAGCATCTCTGACAATCTAACTACTTCAGAATGGGTGCTTTCTCTTAGCAACAAAGGAAGAATGTCTAATATCTTCATTCTTAGTCAACATAGAACCAATAGTTGCATTCTATGCAATGAGGTAGGAGAAACCAAAAGCACATACCCTAGAAAATATGAAATAGAAATGTTTCTGCTTTCAGAGGATGTCATTGTCTATGTAGAAAATGTTTAGGAATGTTGACTATTGTAGTATGTAGTATGAGTTTCTGGCCCAGCCTCGCCCTTCAGGCCAGACTCTCCCACTATTGTTTAGCCCCCAAAATGACTCAGATGCTTATATTAATTACATGCTACTTGGCTTATGTCTCAGGTATATTGCTAGCTAGCTCTTTCATCTTACTTCAACCCATTTCTATTAGTCTGTCTTGTCACGTGGTCTGTGGCTTACCTGTGTTTCTTTTACATGTTAATTCTTGGACTGCTAAATATATCTCTGTCCTGACTCCACCCTCCTTCCCCTTTATCTATGCTCAGATATTCTTCCTGCTTCTAAGATCCCTTGCCAGAAGCCAAAACAGTTCCTTTATTAAACAATGATATTTACATCATATAGAAAGGCATCCCATATCAGTGATACAAACCCTAAGTCCCTGCGCTCTGGAGGCTAAAGCTGGAGGATTGTGAGTGCAAGGCCAGACTGGACTAAGTAGTGAGACCTTAGGGGGAACAGAGGAAGTTAGAAAATAAAAAAGGAATTCTAAGACAGTCTTATTCATTGTTATATTTCTGAAAAGAAACACCATGGCCAAGGAATATCTGATAAAGAAAGCATTTAATTAAGAGTTTACTTACAATTGCAGGGGGTTAGTCGGCAGTCATCATGGCAGCAAGTATAGTAACAGGCAGGCTTGGGGCTGAGAGCTTACATTCTGATCAGCAGGTATCAAGCAGAGAGAGACAGACTGGGGCTGCCATGGGCTTTTCAAACTTCAAACCCCATCCCCAGTGACACACTTCTTCCAACAAGACCACACCTCCTAATCCTTTGTAAACAGAACTAACTAAAGACCAAGTATGCCAACACATAAGCCTATGAAGACTATTCTCACTCAAATTAATTCATTCCACTCCCTGGCCCCATAGGCTTGTAACCATATCATAATGCAAAATGCATTCAGAACAACTTCAAAAATTGCCATAATCTCTCACAATCTGAACACCATTGTAGTAAGAGGTTTCTGGCCTGGACTTTTGGACCTAGCCTCAAGGTTTAGACCCGAAGACCCACAGACCTGCAGAGACACACAGATGCTTACAATAATTTTAGGCTGATTGGCCTAAAGCTCAGGCAGATAACTTGCTAACTCTTTACCCTTAATCTGACCCATGACTCTTATTCTGTTCAGCCATGCGGCTCGGTACTTTTTCTCAGAGCAGTATAATTGTCCTCTGCATCTTCTGGTTTGTCTGGCAACTCTGGAGTCTCTGTGGCATTTCTGCTCTGTTCTTCCTGCTCCCAAAATTTTCTTAGTCTGGTAGTGCTGCCCACACTTCCTGTCTGCCAATCAGCGCTTTTTATTAAACCAGTGGGTGAGACAATTATTTACAGTGGAACAACATAATCCCCCTAGACACCATTTTAAAGTCCAAAGTCCATGTCTCTTCTGAGACTCAAAGCAATCTCTTAACTGTAACTCCATGAAAAGAAAAAGGCAAATTGCAATCTCTGTCTAAGCTAGGGTTACAATTTCTGTGATGAAACACCATTAGCAAAGCAACTTGTAGAAGGAAGGGTTTATTTGGTTTATACATCCTAACATCACAACCCATTGAAGGAAGCCAATGAGGAATTCAAACCAGGTAGGAACCTGGAGGCAGGCCTCCATGCAGAGGCCATGGAGGGATGTTGCTTACTGGCTTGTTCTTCAGGACTTACTCAGTCTGCTTTCTTATAGCACCCAGGACCACCATCACAGGGATGGCCCCCCATTGTAGACTGGGCTTTCCTATGTTAATCCCTAAGAAAATGACCTACAGGCTTCCCTACAGACCGATCTTACAGAGATAACATCTCCTCTCAGATGATTTCAGCTTGAGCTAAGTTGACATAAAATCAGGTAGCATCAGTATCTACACAACTGCATCTAGAACCAGTTTTAAAGGTTCAAATGACCCAAGGTCAACTCAAACATCAGTTCAATTCCTGTATTCCAACAAGGAATAAGTGAAGACATAAATCATTTGACATTACAATTGCTCCAAAGAAAACTCAGTATTTAGGTATCATTAACCCAATGAAGCCGATAAAGAAACCTAGTAGTGAATGTTGTAAGATTTATGAAGACATAAATCATTTGACATTACAATTGCTCCAAAGAAAACTCAGTATTTAGGTATCGTTAACCCAATGAAGCTGGTAAAGAAACCTAGTAGTGAATGTTGTAAGATTTATTGAAGAAAACCAGAGAGATATGAATATTCAGTATAGTAGGCCAGTGTTCTCCACAAATTTATCTGAAAATTAACTCAATTCATATAAAAACTCAGCCAAAATTTTTGGACATATGGTGAAATGTATTCTAAAATTCACATACGAACATAAAGACCTTAGGATTTGCAGCTATAAATAAGAAGTAAATACAATATTATTAAATTTTGTATAACATAACCGATATAATATTATCGTAAATAATAGAATTTTACTTCAGCTTGCTACATATTCAATAGCATTGCTCCTCATGGTATTAAGTTTACTACACAGCTATAACAATCAAGGCTATGTAGTGTCAGCAGGGGGACAGAAGTGCAAGTCTTGCAGCCAACTGGACGCTACAGAAATAGGTCTTGATAAATGGATGAAGATATTTTTGACTAAGGAGTAAAGTCATTTCAATGCAGAAGCAATGGTCTTTGCAACAGTGTTTGAGCAACTGAGCATTCATAGCACAGAAAGAAAAAAAAATATAACAAGAAAGACCACATCCTAAGTCTCACACTTCAAGGAAACCTAAAGCAAGCAAACAAGCAAACAAAACACCACATCCAACAACAGCAACAAAAACCTCAAAGTGGATTATGGGATGGGAACTATAAAATTATACACACACACATATTCCCATAAAACAAATTAGGAGAAAATATTCAGATCTCAGACTAAGCAGATACCTTAGAATCAATGCCAGAAGCATAATTCATAAGAATAAATAATTATTAAGTTGGGCATCTTCAAAATTTAAAATTTTGTCTTGCTAAAAGGCCAAGTTATTGGCAGGGAGAAAGTCTGCACATCATTGTACATCCTACAAAGGAATCTAGAACACAGATAACTGTTTCTCAAGCTGTGCAGTGGCCATGGCATCAACCACCCCTCACACTAACCACCCTGTGGTACTGCGGATCCCACAGGATTACACTTGCCTCATCCTTCTTAAGTTCTAAGTCTCTATATCATGCCCAACTTCATTACAAATTCAGGGATTATCACTGTTGCCATATTCACACCCAACAGTTCAATGGGGCAACTTAAAGGACTCAAGAAAATGTCCATGTTTACTGATTTGCTGTTAAAGATGCAACTCAGAAGCAGTGGAATAATCTTTGTACACAGTAAATATGCATTGTTCTCATTGTTAATAAATGCCTGATTGGCTGATGGCTAGGTGGGATTTTCAGGACAGAGAGAATGCTGGGAAGGAGTCTTAGAATCAATGCCAAAAGCATAATTCATAAGAATAAAAAATTATTAAGTCAGAGGAGTTGCCAACTAGATGGAAATGAAGCAGGACGTGCAGGAGAGGTAAAAGCTACAAGTCTTGGGGCAATATATAAATGATTAGAAATGGGTTCATTTAAGTTATAAGAGGTAGCTAGTAATAATCCTGATCTATAGGCCAAACATTTATAATTAATAATAAGTCTCTGAGTGGTTATTTGGGAAGCAGCTGGTGGAACAGAGCTGATCTTGGTCCAGAAGAAAAAGTTCACCTACACTCAGAGACAGCTAAATTGTGGCATGGACACAAGGGCAAGTGTGTGGAGAGTAAGGTATACAAAACTTCCCTGGGACCTGTGGTTTCTTTTTTTAAAAAAATCTTATTGTATAGTCAGAAGTGAGTCAATCATTTGCCAAAGTTATTTGTACTGACTCCAGCAGCTCTGCCCCGGAGGCAAAGTAACATAGCTGAGAGTTCTGATACCTTCATTACAGCAGGCTCCTCTGGAAGCCAGGCCCTATCTTCAGTCTATCTAGGATGTCTAGATAAGCATCCTCTTATAGGCATTCAGACAATATTCCTTGTCCTGATTAGGGTTACTACCACTGTGATGAAGCACGGTGACTGAAAGGAAAGGCTTTATTTCCCTCACAGTTCCACATTACTTTTCATCACTGAAGGAAGTCAGGGCAGGAACTCAAACAGAGCAGAAACCTGGATGCAGAAGCTGAGCAGAGGCCATGGAGGGGTGCTGCTTACTGGCTTGCTCCCCATGGCTTGCTCAGCCTGCTTTCTTATAGAATTTAGGACCACCTCCCAGGGAAGGCCCCACCCACTATGGGCTGGGCCCTCCCCATCAAACACTAATTAAGAAAATGCCTATGGCTGGATCTTATGGAGGCATTCTCTCCATTGAGGCTCCCTCCTCTGAGGTTACTGCAAACTGTGTCAATTCAAAAGCAGACAGGTCACTCCTGTTACTGAGAAGAGCCAAGTGTTTTAGAAGCTGTAGTTTATAAATCACAGACCAGAACTGATTTTTAATTATTAATATGCTATAGTAAAGAACTCTAAAATGTTAAAAATTTGAACAAATTAAACCGTGTAGTCAGAAAACAGACAAAACATATGAATGCCTGACATTTCACCAAAGGAGATGTACAGATGGCAAACACATGGAAAGATGTTCCATGTTATTTGCAAATATTTGAGGCTATAACCCCAGAGACCCAGCATTCATGCGATGAGCATGTGCAGGACCCTAGGTTCTTATACTGCAAAGAACACAAATAAAACAACCTGTCACCGTATTCAGCCATGAAATTCAGAATGACAAATATAATATTAAAAATAGCGATGTCAGATGCTGTGGAGGGTGTGGAGAGAGTGATCATGCATTGCCGAAAGGGATGTAAGCCAGTACACATCCTCAAAAGGAGTTTGGTCATTTGGTCTTTTGATACTTATGTGCACTTTACATATGATCAAGAAAGAACGCTTGGGCAGCCGGGCAGTGGTTGTGCAGGTGCACACTTTTAATCCCAGCACTTGGGGGTGGGCAGAGGCAGGCAGATTTGTGAGTTCCAGGTCAGCTTGGTCTACAAAGTGAGTTCCAGGACAGTCAAATATGCTACACAGAGAAACCCGTTCTTGAAAAAACAAAACCAAAACAAGCAAACAAGAAGGAGGAGGAGAAAGGAAGGAAGGAAAGAAAAAGAAAAGAATCAGCAAAGCTATAGCTTCAATAAATACTGATTCAGGGCTCCAGTGGCATCAAAACATGCTTTCTCCGTGTTCTTATTCTGTTTTCTTCATGCAGACTTCTATGACCTACGAAAGACATGTGAACATGAAATCCTCAGACTCTAGGATATTTAGAATCTTTAAAAACAGTTTCTTGGTAGAATGGCATAAAGATTAAATGTTGGATCAGCAGTTCACTCCTGTGACAACTTAGTAACAAACTTACTGACTCCAGAGGGAGCCTTCTGACTCATCCATAGCTGTGATTGACGACAGCAAACAGCGCTGTGACAATCTGGTAGCTTGGAACGCCGGGATCCTTGTTCCCGTTGGGGTCAAGACGTATTTGAAAAATGATCCCATCACTTTGGAAACATCTGGATTGCTCAAAGTATAGTTCAAAATCTTTTATCAATCATACCCAAAGAATTATAGTAAATTATCATTTATTAGAGGTAGTAAAAATGAAGGTCTTATACAGTAGTCCAAATAGATCTGTTCCTAGTCCTGCCTTGAATAAAGGTACAGATGACAAATATATCTGTTCTTGACAAAACTAGGAAACAGCACTGAACAAAATATACGTTTTAAGGCTGGATATAGAGCTGGTTTGGAAGAGTTCTGGAATTAAGGGCATGGTAGCACACACAATTCCAGCATTTAGGAGGTGGGGCAGGAATATTAGAAGTTCAAGGTACAGACTGAGTTTTAGGTCAGACTGGGTTACACGAAATAAGATGTGTGTGTGTGTGTGTGTGTGTGTGTGTGTGTGTGTGTGTGTGTGTGTGTGTTCTATGATAATGTGGCCACTCTAGCACTCTAATATTAATCCACTTTGCTTTGCTTCTGGTCCTCACATTCTGTGTGAAGCACTTTTTCTATAAGCAATCTTTGGCGACGGTCTCCCTGAGTGTCAGCACTTTGGCCGCCAGCTTGTCTGGACTTAGAACTTGCACACAAATCCAGCAGGCAAAAAAGACTTCCTTTTAATATTTGGTGGAAAAATAATTCACTTTCTAGCATGAGTAACATTGATCAAACTTGGCCACTGTACTCATTTGTTGTAGGTGAAGTTTTACTTAGAAGGCACCAGTGCAGGATAGATATTTATTAAAATATAAACCAACACTCATGGTACAGGTAACAGCTTATAGCGGAGCCTGAACAGGGACTGGAGTCTGGAACGGTGGACACATGGATTCCAAACTGGTCTCTCCAGCAGCCAGGAACCAGGCAAACAGCTTTTCAGGGTCACAGCAACCTTTTATCAATCGGGTTGGCCACGCCCCCCTCAGGGGCCTAGGACCCTGGGTAAGCATCCTTGGATCTTATCAGCTGACACCTGAATCCCACCACAATTTGTAAATACGATCTTAGGTCTAAAGGGACGGGCACTCTGATTGGCCATGTTTGAGTGCCTGACCACTTTTGGGGAGCTTAGAGGTCGTTCTGCTACCTCTGAGTCACATCCAGGCTCAGAATAGGGGAGAAGCATTGCTTCCCAGAAAGCCCGAGTACAGCCATGTCTCAAAAGGAGATGGGCTGCTGAGTCACAGAACCCAGCGAAGTAAGTCATGGCCCCCTCTTACCCTGAGCTTACATTTGACTCAGGAAGAGTACAAATGACACCTAAGTTTACACGGTAGATCAGCAAGTAAATGCAGACCAGGGCTGTAGCTAAGGAAGATGCCAGGAGAAACTGGCAACTGAGTGTCTGAGTCCCGAAAGATCTGTAAGTTTCTGTTAAAGTTAGAAAGAGGGGATGAGAGATACTTGAAGATGCTTCCAGATAGTCTGTTTATGTATTTTTCATCCTTTGAAAACAGAACTTATGCCTTATTCTTTTCCCCCTAGAATCCAATATGGCACCTGATATGATATCCGATACCTATATGGCATTTACTAAAAGTCTGGTGAATTCGTTAATATTTTTTCATTAACATTCAACCTGAATTCCAAAGAAGATCTGAAAGTGGATATTACAGTTCATTATTCTGGTAGGAAACTAAGAGAGAGGGAGGTTAGGTCACTACCACCACAGTGCCAGCTAGCGATGATGCCAAGTTAACTCCTTACAGACACAGACAAGCCAATCTAAACCCAAACTAGACCTAAGAATGCCACAAATATGTGTCATGCCTTATAAAAAATAAAATGATAAACTGGAGTTTTTTTTTTAAAGTTAGCATTTTTTTCTTATAATGATCTAAATCTCAGATTTTCTGCTAATGATTTAAGATGCTGAGTAGTAAAAATTATCTTACAATGTTGTTAAATAAGTAAGTCCTTGGGGGAAAATAAGGGAAGACAATGTCTATTCGATGAATTGCTAAGCAACCCCACGATGCCAGGCACTCCTACAGAAGGTGGAGCAATCCAGACCAGTGGGTACTTCTTACTTCTGCTTGTTTTTGTCTCCACAGAGTGAATCAGAAAACAAACCTCCAAAATGAACAGTTCTGGAATCGGATGGATGGATACTTTTGTGTGTTAAATTTAACTGGACTCTTCTTAAGGCTTCTGTTTACAAGTTTCTCTGATGTCTACAGCAGTACTCAGACTAAACGTGGGATCTGTACAGTGTATTTCCAGGAAAGCCCGTTGCAACGATGAAAAGAAACCAAAGCATCCTAAAGTGTTAAGTTACTGAAATCTATAATACAATAGGACTGTGGCAGCCAGGTGGCTTCACTTTACATAAGGGAAAATCTACAAGAAGTAGGGGTTTGACTATTTAAAGAAAGTCATTCTGTCAACAGGGAGAGAAACCGACAGCCTCAGACTTGCTTGATCAAGAGCCAGTTGCTCTGTAAAGGATGAACACATTAAACTAAGAACAGAAAGAGGGACATTAGCAAATGAGAAAGAATGAAGACATTGGAACAGGATCATGTTCACTGAAGGGTTCCGGCTCATGAAAGCTTAAGACAGATTCAGTACAAAAGAGACTAAATGCTACTTGAAATATTGTACATTTAAACAGCATAGATTCTCTTAGAGTTACTTTTCTTCTAAGTAAAATTTAGGCAAACACACATCCAACTCTAAGTTATTTGTTTAGATACATTTTCAACCAATCTGAATTACTTTTAATGGTGAGGGCGTCATTTTAGAAATTATGTTTCACATTTTGTTTTAAGTAATTGACACTGGAAAATCACACAGACCTATTACTATGTTTATTAACTTTGTGACTTGTTTATCAGAGTCACATCTGAGACCTTCCATGACATGGCCCTACTGCTTCTCCTATTCATATCATCCCAGGGATTCTCTCTTGCGAATTCCCTCTTGACTTGGAAACTTACACTCTTAACTAGATACTAAATAACAGTCCCACTGCCACTGTTACTTATATGCAGGGTGAATATCTCCCCAATGAGAATATAACTTGAAGATCTGCCTATTCCCTTCTAACAACAACAAAAAAAATCACATTATACAGGTAAAAACACAGAATTAGACATTCAAGGTAAATATAAAGTAATGGAAAGAATTTGTTTTTCTATTCTTCCTTGACAGAGTCACTTTTTACCACCCATGCAGTCCTGCATCAGACCTCACATATACTGGCAACAAATGCTCAGGACAGATGAGAAGGGCACATACTCAGCAGTGACCTGTTGTCTTCTGGTTGGGGGAATAAAAAAAAACATCCCCCAAGGTAAGCAGACAGCAAAACTCTCATACTTTCTCTTTAGAAAGGAGACCCCAGCCTTAGTCAAAGGCCCAGCTCTGTGAGGAAAGATTCCTAAGCTTCAGCATTTGCTCCACTCATGACTTCTTTCCCACAAGGACAAGCTTTCTCAGAGATCATCTCTTATTCCTAGAGGTGTGTCTCAAGCTAGAATCTCAGGGGGCACTTGCTGTGCAAGCTTGAGTTTGGCATGTGTCCCCTGTTCTTAGCAAATACTCAGTGTTACTTAATAATACTTAACTATAAGTATTACTTATAATACTTAATTATTATAATTAAGACACAATAGCAAATACAACTTTAACATTACATGTTATTTTCCATGTTCAAGGAAGGCAATGTTCATATGTCTTACTGATGTAATCTGAGTGTTGGCGTTTCCAAAATTCATACACTGAAATCATTATCTGTCAAAAGGATATCACAGAGATGAATGTCTTATAAGGCCAAAGGTTTTGTGCTGGTTAATTTTCCATTGCTGTGACAAAATGCCTGAGACAGGCCAAAAGGTTGAGAAGAGTGGTTCATAGTCATGGAAGGTTCAGTTCACAGTGAGCTCTGCTCACTTAGACTTAGGAGTAGAAAAGGTTGTAGGTTACACACATGGCGGAAAGGAACTACTCAGGGTGGCCAGAACATAGAGTAGGGTAGGAGAGGGCAAGAGAAGATGGGAGGAAAGTGCTGGGTCTCAACATTCCCTTCAAGAAGGAATATGTCCCCGATACGACCTAACTTCACTGGCTCCCACCTCACAGAGTTCACTACTTACCAACAGGATCACAATCTGGTGTCTGAATCTTAAACACACAAACTTCTAAGATCCAAATCCCTGTACAGGTTCTTGTCCTTTTTACCACATGATGATACATCTAAGAGGTGTCTTATGAATCAGAAAGGACTTTCAATACATAACAACTCTGATGGCACCATGTTCTTGAAATGTCAGCTGTTAGAACTGTGAGTACGTATTTATAAGCCACTGCATTGGTATTTTTGTTACAGCTTTCTGAAGGGATGGTCCTAGACATGTATCAATTCATCTAACCTTCACACACCTGTGAAGCAGGAATTACCATTATTTCCATGTTCACAGGCACAACTGAAGTAATTTCCCCCAGGTCATACAGTCTGCTTCTATGGTGCTGATAATGAAATAGTGTCATATAAACACTGACAAAGTCTGGAGCATCACTGAAATTTCTTTTAGGAGTGGTTCTGGATGATGTCATCACTGGGGACAATAAAACCCGGGGCTACAGGATGCATTGCATGAAAACTCTCTCAGCTGAAACATCATTTCAAACATAGGATGCCAGAAGCCACCACAGAGATTCTGAATTCCAGGGCAAAACTCTTAGAATTCCTGAGTCCGTAAGATTGATGTCGGGAGCCCAAAGTCTTTATTTCTATGCATCTTAAGTGTTGGCTACAGTTTTTCTTTGAGTTGCATTTTAAAGTCAATGCACTGAACCTGTTTCCTGCTTGAGTCTGAGCCTTCTCCTTGTACCTGGCTTCTTTGGCAAGATACCTGTTAAGTAGTTATTGTGTTAACACTGTGCAGGTGGCACAACTCAGAATACGGCATCTCTAGAGAGCTCTCGAAATACAGGCATCCCAACCGCTCTAGTAGCAGACTGGAATCCTTCCTGCACATTTCTTTGTTAGATCTATCTTCTCTTGAGGCCAAGGTCTTTAACACTCTACTTAGTCAGTTCTTAATTTCACATACAAGAAAGATACATGGGGCCAACAAATAATGCTGCACAGATAGATGCGTGGTAGGGGGACTATTCTAGAAAGATATTTTAGGGCCAGATATGACTGGATTGTGTGTGCCCCCAAATTCATTTGTTGAATTCCCTAAGCTCTACCATCTTGAGATGACTATACTTGGTCATTGGGTCTTTCTCAAAGAACTAAATTTAAATCATACAGTTATGGTTTCTGTAACCACGATGATGATGATGAAGAAGAGAAAGAGGAGAGAACGTCTCAGTGAGGACAATAGGGAGACACAGGAAAATGGGCCCTCTGCAGTCCAAGAGAGACCTCAGAAGAGGTGAACCCACCTGTTTTGAGAAAACACCTTTGTATTATTGGACATGGCATGAGGTAGATTGTTATAACAAGCCTGGAAAACTGATATAGGACCAGATCATGTATGTTTCCTGAACTACAGAAATTAACTATTAAGCTAGGATTTGATAGACTGCTTTATGCATCAACATGGCTGATCCTATAATCCAAAAACAGGGACACGGCAAGAATAAAGGGCCCACAGCACTTGAAGGCTTCTAATCCAGTCTTATTCCCGAAGTTAAAGACAGTGAGACTGGTTAGTACTGGAATGGCAGGAGAGAGATGGGGCTGACAGAAACCATTTGCTCCAGTGTGGAATCACAATGCCCACAGTAGAAATCAAAAGCTGAGAGTTTACCATAGAGACCCTTGAGGTTAGAAGTCACAAGAAGACCCATGAGGGACTTGAAGGGGATGCAGATGAGAATATCCTAAGAGGAGCTTTAGACGTGAAGGTAGAGATGCACAAGTCTCAACCAGGGATATGAAATTTAAAGGCTATGGGGACACCATACAAACTTGAGTTTGGAGTAGGCTTAGCGTGAACTGACTGCAGAGCAGTGAGTTGGGTGTGTCAGTTGGGGCCTAGAGAGGAAAGATTAGACCTAAGGCCTGAGGCCATATTCCATTGCTCAGAGCCCAGTGCTGAGCTGGAGCAAAAATTCCAAGTTCCCAAATCCAATCCTTGGAATCCTCAGGATGTCTGACTAGAGGAGACCGGGAAATCACCTAATAAAAAGGAAAATCAGAGAGATGGGGGTCACCATGTGCAAGGCCTTAGTGATATGCTATGATTTATAAAGGAAGGATAGATTTCTTTGCTTTCCTGGAGACTTCAGTTCAAGCTAGGTTTCACTAGTTAACACTATCCCACGAGAGGGTCTCAGCCTTGTAAACCTAGACAGGGGACAAATAGGGACAATGCATCATCTGGAGGTCGTACAGACATGGGCACATACAGAACTCCTTTCCCAGAGGAGCTGCTCCGGCCAAGAACTTCCTCCTTTTGCGAGCTACCCCGGAGGAATGTGGGCGCCATTTGGGACCTTAAGCTCCACTTGGAATGCTGGCCCGGGAACAGCAGGGAGCGCGCTGACCGCCAAAGGCCATTTCTCCGCGCCTGAGGCCAGCCAAGGCCAGGCCTGGCCCCGGGAGGCGGGCCGAGGGGGCGGGCGGGGGCGGGGAGCAGGCGGCGGACCCCGGGAAGAAAAGAACATGGCTCCTGCGGCAGGGGACGGCTGCGCTCCGGGGCGCGCGGGGCGCCAGTGACCGCGATGGTGAACTCCAACCGCGTGCAGCCGCAGCCGCCCGGGGATGCGAAGCGCTCGCCCGCACCGCGAGCTCCCGGGCTGGGCCGGCTGGCTGCCGGAGGCTCTGCGGTGGGCACTGGCCTGTCAGTCCCGGGAGGCCTCCGGGAGCAGCGGGGCCTGGAGATTGAGATGGAGCGCATCCGGCAGGCGGCTGCGCGGGATCCTCCGGCCGGAGCCTCGGCCTCCCCTTCTCCTCCGCTCTCATCGTGCTCCAGGCAAGCGTGGAGCCGCGATAACCCGGGCTTCGAGGCCGAGGAGGACGATGATGACGACGAGGTGGAAGGAGAGGAAGGAGGGATGGTGGTGGAGATGGACGTGGAGTGGCGTCCGGGCAGCCGCAGGTCGGCCTCCTCTTCGGCCGTGAGCTCGGCTGGCGCCCGCGGACGTACACTAGGGAGCTACCGGGGCACCGGGCACCCGAGCGGGAGGAGGCGCCGGCTGGAGGACCAGGGCGCGCCGTGTCCCAGCCCCGCAGGCGGCGGGGACCCGCTGCATCGCCACCTCCCGCTGGACGGACAGCCGCCCCGAGTGGCCTGGGCCGAGAGGCTGGTGCGCGGGCTGCGAGGTAAGAACGGTACCCGCGGCGTCCGGCGTAAGCGTCAGAACTGCTTGTCCGGGGCCGGAACCCTCCTTTCCGAGTGAGCGCACCTCCCTACCTCCGCTAACTCTGCTCGATTTCCGGTACCCATCGCGGAATTCCACTGCGCCCTTGTTGGTAGGAATTCCTGGGGCGCCTCCTTCTCCCTTTAGGATGCTAGCACACTTTGGAAAAACAGGAGAAAGTTTTCAGGAGTGTCTGGCGCTCGTGGAGGACGAAAACAGAATATTTTACTACAACCGATGGTAGATGAGACTGTTGTATTTGCTAATGTCACAAAATGAGGAACACATTTATTCCAGCTCCCATGCTTTTCATTTGGCGGCGATTCGCCACGACACTTCAACTAGTTTAGGAAGGGACCTACCGTGTTAGCCAAGTTTAGACGGGTACCATTGACTGAGAGGGTAGTTGTTGACTACACGAATACAATAATGTCTATAAAAATACATTTTTGACCATTTCCAGCTCTAGAAGTTTTTTAAACAGTTGCAAAGAAAATTTTACCCCCACCTCATGTATGTTTAAAGACTGAAAGTATGTTTTAAAATAATGTTCTCTGCCATTCCAACAAGATGATTGCTTTTCCAGATACCGGCTGGTTCATGTGTCAGCTTCCCTTGCACCAACTCCCCACAGGCTGAAGAGGACACAGATTTTCCAATAACAGATTAAATTCCCCGTTCTTAAAGTTTTACAGCCTGAGGCATTGGAGGAGAAGAGTTTTGCTAACTCTCATCCACCTAATTATCTTACTCTCTCTACCTTTAAGACTTCCATCCGGTATTTCTTGCTCCCCCCCCCCCCCAAGTTCTGCACAGAAACTGACCAGATGTTGAAGGTCTAAATTTGGCTATACCAAATAGTATCACCCCAAAGTGATAACCTATATGATTCTCTATAGTTAGAATTTCTGGTCCAGCCTAGCCTTGAGATCTGGACCAGCAGTCTCAAATAATGACACAAAGTCTTATATTGTTACATGCTGTTTGGCCTATGGCTCAGGCACATTACTTGCTAACTCTTACTCTTACACTAACCCATGATTAGCCAAGTGCCTGAGTACCTTTCCTCAGAGCAGCATTGTTGTCCTCTTTCCTCTGTATCTGCCTGTCATTTCTGCTCTGCTCTTCCTCTTCCCAGAGTTTTCCTAGTCTGGTAGCCACGCCCATATGTTCATACTTCCTGTCTGTCTTCTGACCAATTAGCATTTTATTAAACCAGTAGGACGGACAAATATTTACAGAGTACAAGTGCATAATCCCACGGCAATACTCCATTCTTAACTACAGCTCATGATCATTGTGTGCAATGACTGATTAATTTGGCCTATTTTGAATCTCCAGGATCTACTTCTCCTTCATCACCAGCATAGTGTTATCCTAGATATGAAGTTTTCAAGGGTGCATAGGATAACTTTTGTTCCTTAAAAAGTTATCTGAATATATTGGGGGCTTTTCTCATCCCAGGGAGAAGGGATGCACTTGCTGGATAGAAGGCAACAATGGTCCTGACATCTTACAGAGCAGAGCACAAGGGCCTCTTCCTGTACCACAGCACATCATCCCACCCAGCATGTCAGCAGTAGAGAAGCTGAGACTCTGCCCTAACCTACAGCACGTCATTACACCCAGCATATCAGGAGTAGAGAGGCTGAGACATTGTAACCAAACCTGTTAAATGACAATAAATTGCTCACTGTGTTCAGCACTCTTGATACCTTTTCTTAATGGTCATAGTTTGTTTTGTCCATAGGGTGACCCCTGCATTGAAGAACCTATCCTCACACCATCTTCTTGATGAGGGAACCAAGGCTTTTGTAGCTTAAGTAACCTCCCTAAAGTCAAAACTATTAAATATTGGAACTAGGATTTACGGTCAGGCATTGGAGCCCAAAGTTCTTGCTGTGACAAACACCTGCAGTGCTCTTACATACCTAACTTCAGACAGCCACTTTTCATATTTTCCTACCTTTTAAATGTTGATTCATCAGGACGTTTAGGATTAACCATATCAACTACTCTGGGTATCCAGATGACTAATTTATCTAAACTGAAGGACCTGCTTTCTTTTTCTTTTTAATTGTGCCTAAGTATGTGCAGCATCAAATTTACCATTTAGCCACAGCTAAGTGGGTATTAGATATACTTATAACAGTGTGGTTCTATTTAACTATTTTTTTCCCAGTTTTTTTTTTTTTTTTTATAGTCGTGTACAAATCCACTACATGTGAAATCAGAATTTGCCCTGCTGTGTCTGGCTTATTTTGTACACCTCGTTTTAAAGCTCCTTTCTTCAGCCATCTGCACCAGGATTTTGTTCCTATAGATGTTTGGCTCCCATTTTATTGTATATGTATATTACATTTTGTTTATCCATCGCTTAGTTGATGGTTATGCTTTTTATTTAAATATAATATTTTTTATTATATCTGAGACTTTCTTACATGCTCACAGTGTATTTTGATCGTATTCACACATACACACCCCATTTCCTTAACTCCTTCTGGATACTGGACATGCTTCTTGTGTTTTTTAAAATTCTGGTCTTAAGGTGTCACAGTACAAGCTGGGACTTTCCACCCCCAGCTTCATTCCTCCAGGGGTGGCTACTATATCACAGTTATGGAAATACCACATTCGGCTTCCTGGAACTTTTTTGAGATCTTTGGTGCTTTTCCAAAGAATCTTATCAATTTTGAAGGCAGCTGCTCAGTATAGAAAAAAAATGTTTCAGAGGCAGGTTGTAGGTTAGACCTTGTGAGTAGTTGGGGACCACCCCCGAGACTTGATGCTTACAGCCAGTGTGGAGTCTGATCCTTCACCATGGGGTCAGTGTCACCCACTCTCTAGCATCTGCCCTCAGCTCTTCCTCACTACCTGCCTCTCAGAAATCCTGTGTGGAACACTGCTCAGAGATGTAGCTAAACTGATGGGCAGGCTGCCCTCCAGGGTGACTGGTCTTCCGATGATCCGTTCTCATGGCCTTCTCTTTCCTACATAGGCAGTTTCCACTCTAGATACTCCCTTCCTGGATCTTCCCTGAGGACCAGAGCCACAGCTTAGCCAGAAAGATAGGGGATTACTAAACCCCTTCACTTGTAGGTATCACTATGGTCCATGTCCTCATGGTTGGTGAACTTTTGTTATGCCTGTGGTAACCTTGGAGGATAGGTTAAGTCCCAGAGTCTGATGGTACCAAAGAATAGCCAGAGCCTCCCTCCTCAGCATTGCCACTGGAGATCCTGGTCTGTTCTACTCCATCTGTCTGGTAGAGGTCAAGGGACACGGAGCTTCCAATCATGACTGAGGCAGGAAAGAAGACTTCACAGGTCACAGTAATATTAACAAGGATACCTGAGAGTTGATTTTGGTCTTCAGCCCCAGCCGATGAGGAAAAGGACCCCCACAACCCAGTGGGAGGAAGGGCTTATTCCTTCTATTTTCTTCTTTCTTTTTTCCCCTACCATTCACATTTGGCCACTGGAATTTTCCCTTAGTCTAGGGAGATAGCAACATCCTAAATTTGATCGCCAGAACTCATATTTTAAAAGCTGAATGTGTGGTGGTGATATGTGCTTACAATCCTGCCATCAGGGAACCAAGACAGCTGTCTAGCTCATTTGGCAAGTTCCTGGCCGGTAGGGAGGACTCTGTCTCACAGCCCAGGTAGATAGTGTCTCACCTTGACACAACTGGACCCATCAGAAGGAGCCTCAGCTGAGAAAATGCCTTCGTGAGATCCAACTGTGAGACATTTTCTTAGTGATTGATGGGGAAGACCCAGCCCCTGAACTGATGGTCCTGGCTTCTACAGGAAAGCAGGCTGAGCAAGCCAGTAAGCAGGACCTCACTATGGCCTCGGCATCAGCTCTTGTCTCTGGGATCCCACCCTGACTTCCTTCAGTGATGAATGGCCGTGCTGAAGTGTAAGCCAGGAAAACCCTTTCCTCCCCAACCTGCTTTTTGGTATAGTGTCTTTACTGCAGCAGTATAATCCTGACTAAGACATCTAGACAGCAGTGAGCTTGGCAATTGGGGGAGCTCAAGGAAGAGCTGATCTATCGTGAAGGGCTGCAGAGAGGTTCAAAGTCACACTTCGAAGGTAGAGGGATTGTGGCGGGGAACAGTAGCTGGAAGAAGGCTAAGCAAACCTGAATATTGCATTAGGGAGCTTGTACTTTTCCTGCAAGTATTTGGAATTCCAGAGACTTCAGACATGATTAGTTTATGCCGGACTGAAGAATGTTAAGGATACAGGCAGTGGATGGTCAGGAGGGTGCTGACCCAGAAAAAGGGGACCAGAAATGCAACTCAGCATACAGGCTGTGATTAAAGACAGAGTTACAGGCTTGATGTGGTGGTGCATGTTTGTATTCCCCGCATTAAGGAGGCAGAAGTAGGAGAAGCATTATAGGTTCAAGGTCAGACTGAGCTACACAGTGAGACCCTGTCTCAACACATAAAATAAAAATAATTACAGAACCAACTCTATGTTAAGAAGGATAAGAGGAGATATGACTTTCAGATGGACCTCGGATTTCTTGTTTGACGCCATCTGCTCAAATAGGAAGGGAAAAAAAGAGTATTTATTTGGGACATGCACATCTGTGTACCTTAAACCACTCCTACCTGTCAGCTCATGAACCAGGAAAGTAGTCTGCAACAGCAGAATGGTGTCGAGGGGTCCCTGTCTTGTAAGACAGCCCTCTGTATATATACCTAGTCTGTGTGGGAGAATAAAAGATTGTTAATATTTAGAAAGAAGGTATGGTAATTTACAAAAAGTAAATACACGATAGTATATAGAGATAAGAAAAGGAAGGTGTTTCTTTTCATTTCCTTTTAAGGGCTTAAATTAAATTCATTGCAAATTTGGCTTGAGAAAAATCTGACATCGTTTTGTCTGTTTCTATTTAAAGGTCAGACAATACCATCTGCATGAAATTATGTCTATTTCTTAGTGCACAGCTGTCTCTAAACCAATGGAAAAAATAAAATCACTGACCCCATAGCCTTACCAGCAGTCACCACATGTATACTGTAGACCCGGCCTCTGGAAGAACCCTGCCCAAAGATATAAGTACGGTTGTACCTGAGGGTACCAAGCCTGATCCTTGGCTGCAGTGTTAGCTTGACTTGTAATTTTCCATGTCATCTAAATTTGTAAAAACCCTTGAGTATGATAGAGTTGCAGTGAATAAACATCCCTGCTTGCTGCATTTCTTCTGTATGAGCAATTCCCTGACAAATACCAGCTCTTGGCAGCAGTGGACCTGCTTATAAACTGTGTTCAGCTCTCAGAGTGGTGAAGCCTTTGATGAGTAACATGATGGCCTTGAAACTTAGATGCTAATTTTTTTTAAAGGAAGAAAAGGAAAATGGAACCTATAAATTTAATAGACTAGAGCTTTTGTGTTGTTATAAGGCCTAAAAAGTGTATCAGCCTTAAAGATGACTGTATTTCCTCTATGTGAAAAGCCTTATACTGTTTCCCTTTCTCCCTGTGGCTTATTTCTGGCTCAAGTGTGGTCTGAATTTGGGTTAATGAAGGGAGGAAGGTCTAAAGTGAATGACAGGTGACATTTGGGAGCCAGGTTTGTGTCTGTTAGTAGACAAACTGGGAAGATTGAGAAATTAGTGTTTTGGGGGAAATATTAAGGCTCTCCCAAGGAACCAGCATTGTGAGTTTACCACACTGTTCATTAAGAGCTTGGACAGCTACCATATTGCCTAATGGCTGAATTCCAAATAGTAATTCTCTCCAGTAACCTCTCTGAGAGTTACATCATCTTTACTTCACCAGCCTGACACTTTGCATCTGCTGAAATACAGACTATGGTTGCTGGTTAAGGTTTTTCCCAAAAGAAATACAGAGGAGCTACAGGGGCTGTTACTGTTAATTTTAAACCATATTAATTGGCACTTTCAAAACCAGGTAAGCGTAAGCAGGCCAAGCATGGTCAGTTCTCATTGTCTTTCTTTTAGGACAATGACGAGCACGGGTAGCCTCTGTCATATGCTAGAAGCTCAATCCATATTTCTAAATCGATATAATGCAGCAACTCAGATTTTGTACTGTGGCAACCTCAGAGGCAGCTTACCCTGTAGTCACACCATCTACTTAGCTATGATCAGCAGAGGGGATATCAGGTGTATCCTTTACCAAGCATGAACAAAAGCTGTGTGACATGCACAATTGCTAAATCTTTCAAATTGCCTGCATTTTCCATCTTCCCAAACTTTTAATGATCCTAGAAGCTAGAATTGGCTGATTTGCTTTGGACTTTGGATTTTTGAGGGGTCTGGAGAATGGTGTACACTAAATAAAATCACTTCTGGGCTACATGCAGTTTGCATGTGTACATATTCTTATGTACTCCTATTTCTACACGAGGACTGGTTTACTGTTAGACTTCATTTCCCCTGTTTCCAGTTGTGAAATGATGTTTATCATTTTCAGGTCTCTGGGGAACGAGCCTCATGGAAGAGAGCAGCACTAGCCGGGAGAAGTATCTTAGAAGTGTGCTGCGGGAACTGCTCACTTACCTCCTTTTCCTCATAGTCTTGTGTATCCGTGAGTACACGCTTTCCCTTGCTAATGGAAATGTGTAACGGTGCCTGACCTGTCATAAGCCAGCAGTTCTCTCCTCAGTGTGGGGAGAGTTCTCTGCTGACAGCTCATTGTTAGTTATGACTTCACTGTGAGATGCACAAGAAACCCCGGCCAAAGGGTTTGGATATTAGATTTCATATCCGTGGATGTTTAACACTCTGGTGACTATGCTCCCTCGCACGGCTCATGTGGGCACATCTTCCAGCATCTCCTTCTGGATCCTGACAGTTCATTACTGCTTTCCTAAGAGCACGTTTTTTCTTCCCAGTCCTCAATGATCCCTAGGCCTAAGAGACACCTAGCTGACCTTGTCTGTGCCCCTCCTCTCTTACTTTGGTGTGTTCACGCATTTTCTGGAGAGGGAGGGAGGGGAGGAAAGTTGTAGCTCAGATCCCATCTCAGCAATTGTTGGCTATCATGTCCAGGAAAGTTAAAGGCCAATCATGTATCTTGAATCAAAGCATGTTGACGCTTGGTCTTTATTTTTTTTTTGTGTGTGTGTGTGTATGTATGTGTGTGCATATGTGTGTTTATATGTGAGTGTATGTGTGTGTATATGTGCGTGTATGTGTGAGTGTATGTGTGTGTGTATATATGTGTGTGTGCATGTGTGTGTATGTGTGTTTGTGTGTATGTGTGTATTTGTGTGCATGTGTATGTATGTGTGTGTATGTGTGCATGTGTTTGTATGTATGTGTATGTGTTTGTAAGTGTGTGTATGTATGTGTATATATGTGTATGTATGTGTGTGCATGTTTGTGTATGTGTGTGTATGTGTGTATGTGTGTTTGCACAGACACATGCATGCACACACCAGTGTTCTTGCAGAGGTCAGAGGTTGGTGAAGTAATTTCTCTTCCTCATCTTATGGCTCCAGGGTGAACTGAAGCTATTAGACTTCAGCCTTAACTGCTGACTGTCTTGCTGGCCCCGAAGTACAGATTTTTCTTACATCTTCTCTGAGGCCTTCCATAGGGAAAAGGAGGCCAGTTTGTGCCATCCCCAACCCAAGGCTTTTTACTAAATTCTCCAAAGAAGAAACCTAGCTCTTCCAGTGTAGACTGAGAGATGCTTACAAATTTGACACCATTTGACACCCACATAGAAGAGTCTGTATTTTTTTGTACGCGGAGGGAATTAGAATTTAATCAATAATTTGATAATGTTCTTTGTTTGGAGAGTGGAGAGATGGCTCCAGTTATGAGCAGCCCTCCCTTGTGTGCATCTTCATCCCTTGTCCTTATTTATACTCCCTGTATGTTTGCTTAGAGAAAAAAAAAAAAAAACTGAACACGTTTCAGGGTATTACTTAATGTTTTAATGACTTATTTATTCCTGGAGCCTGTTAGATGTGCTACACTTACTAAATATTTACTTTAATACTTACTATGAAGATAATGGTCTGACTGCAGCTCTGAAATGTAATCATCCCAATCTGTCAGCAGAGAAAATCCAGAAATTTAAAATAAATACCCAAGAACAAGCTTAAAAATCACATTACTTTGATTTCCTGTTTTCTTCGGAAGAAGAAAGCTTTATTTAGGGAGCAACTTTAATGAGATGTAACTTATATACTTTAAGATCCATCCACTCAAGCATCTGGTTCCTTAATTTTTCTAATGTACAGAGGTTTAGCCACCACAGTACAAATTTAGAGCATTTCTATCACCCCCAAATTTGCCCTGACTATTTCAGTTGTTGGCTGAAGCCAGCTTTTCCCATCACTGTCCTTCAGCATCCACACTGTGGCATTGTGCTGACCTGAAGGGTTATGTCTTTCAGCTGTCACCTGCCGCAACCCTGCAGCCACCATTCTACCGCTATGAGCTCAGCCTATTGCATTATATACATGATGTGGCCTTTTTAAAGACATGCCTTCTAACACCGAAATGCTAAGGCTGGAAGTGATATGCACATTACACCGAAATTCAGGAAGCAGAGACAGAATATTTCAGATTTTCATGTTCTCAGCCATTGGAGCACAGAACACTGAGGTCGGGTGTGTTCCCAGTACAGAAATGGAGCTTAAATATTAAACCACACTGGCTTTTGCATTAACATGTCTATTAGAATTACTCAGCATTTTCAAACATCACATATGCACACTTACTAATGTAAAGTAAGTCTAGAATTTGGGTAATTCTACAGACTGGGCATCAGTTGCCAAAAGAACTTTAAAAAAAAAAAAAAAAAAAATTACAGCTTTACCAGATCAACTAAAGCAGAGCTTCTTCAAAATGAGGAAAAGTAAGTTTTCAGATGTAAGGAGTTTGTGAATGAGGCCAAAGGAATAAACCAAAGTCTGGGAGCTTAAGAAACCTGACTGAAGTTACACAGCCTGTCATGCTTTCTTGTTCATTTTAGAAATTTCTGGGTTGATTTTTTTCTTACTTTTCACTATATACCACAGCTTTTTAAATTTCTTTTCCCCTCCATCAATGGATACAATAAGTAAGATTTATTTTTTGAAATGAAATATTGGTGCAAATGATTTCTGACAGAATTTGGCTCCAGACAGGACAGTCATGACATTTCCTGGGCAGTGATGGAGGCTGAGTCAACTGATGAGACACTGAAGAGGGCTTTTAGGGCTGCCGCTGGGCAAACAGCAGTTCTTTCTGAAGCTGGCTTTTACAAGGAGGAGCAGAGGCAGGCTTGGCCTGAAGGTTCTGGAAGCTCAGTTCAGTGCACGATCGAGACCCGGGGAGAAGCTCTGTGGAGCCTACTGAAGTGGGACCCCCCAGATTCACTGATACTCAGGGCCCGCTCCTCCTGCGCCCTCCCAGTGGGTTGTCTGCCTGATCCCCTGTATCTGTCCTTCTAGGAAGGAGGATGGGTGCTGTCCTGTGCACGGCAGTGTAGGTGGACTTTTCTTTTGGGGCCACCAGCTCACACACAAACAAGAAAATGGCATGGAGACATATTATTAATTATGAAAGCTCAACCTTAGCTTGGGCTTGTTTCTAACTGGCTCTTATAACTTAAATTAACCCATATTTTAGAATCAACGTTTTCCACGCACTTGTTAACCTCATTTCCATTTATACTCAATCCTAGTTATTCCTCGTCTGGATGGTCACTCTGCCCTTCTTCTTCCCAGAGTTCTCTCTGTCTAGAAGCCCCGCCTATTCTCTCCTGCCCAGCTGTTGGCCATTCGGCTCTCTATTAAGCCAATCACAGTGACGTGTAAAGCACACTCCACTGCTGGCTGCATCTGCCCCTCTTCTTACTGGCTTTTTCTCACTAATTCACAGAACTTCCTACGAGTTAGGGATGACTCCACCAGTTCAAACATAGTAACTCCTTTATAGTTATCACCGTGCATTTATAGACAGACTCCCTTCAGGTAGAACTTCATATTTTATCCCACCACATCCCCATGAGAACATATGGTGTAAGACAAGTTATAAAATAAATTAGATTTCCTGGAACTGAGGCGCGTTGATTCTACTGTCTTGCACCAGGTGTGGTTTTCTTCTGCGACAGTTACGATTTTCTAAGCAGTTTTTTAAATCGCAAAATGACTTAATTTAATGTCCATATACCTTTCTTTTGGTTAGCTAATTTTCAGAGTTTATTATGTAAATGTTTTGTCTGCTTAGACTTTTTATCTTTGTTTTAGGAGGTTTTACTTTGTGTTTTGGCTTAAGCGGAACATCTGTCATTTGAGAATTTCCCATGTGATTTTGCTTATTTTATTTTTTACTACATGTATCATTTTATACATTTGATAACCTATATTTAATATATAAGAATTTATGAGAGCCAAGTCATTGCTTATGGTGTCATTTATAAATACAACCTAACCTCAGATGTAGCATGCGCATTCTTACCTCCTTTTTCAGGTAACTGCTGTCACTTTCTGTGGCGGCTGTGTTTATTACCGCAAAGCAACCTGGGGAGAAAAGGAATTACTTTAAGTTTCAGTCCTTCATCAGTCTGGCAGGTGTAAGATGGTATCTCAGAGTAATATTTATTTGCATTACCCTGATGGCAGAAGATGTTAAACATCCCCCCCCTCCCCACTGGAACTCTCTATTGAGAATTATATGTTTAGACCTGTGCCCCATTTTAAAATTAGATTATTTATTAATTTTGATGTCTAGTTTCTTGAGTTCTTTATATATTTTGGAAATCACCCGCCTGTCAGACGTGGGATTGGTGAAGATCTTTTCCCATTCTGTATTCTGCTTTGTGTGATTAATGGTGTCCTTTGTCTTACAGAAGCTTCTCAGCTTCATGAGGTTCCACTTATTAATTGTTGATCTTAGTGACTATTGCTGTATTTGTCTCCTGTACCAGAGTGTTCAAGGGTAGCCTGTGTTTTAATGTATTTTTTAACCTTTTTTGGAAAAATAGAAAGTGAGGGGTTAAGAGAAGAAATGAGGGTTGGAGGATGTGTACATGGGATACACTCTCTGTCTCTGTCTCTGTCTCTGTCTCTGTCTCTCTCTCTCTCTCTCTCTCTCTCTCACACACACACACACACACACACACATTCATACATATCCACTACCTGGTAGCATATAAATGTATGTCTATTTTCCTTTCCAGTCCCCATATAAGTTTATATAGTTCACACCATGATGTTCTTGTCACATGTAGAGTGTGAGTACCACGGTGCCAGTGGCTTTCCTCCATTGGAAACTGAAAGAAGTGTGACCATCATTAAGTGTACACTATGAAAATGTCTCTCTTCATATACATCTCTTTATATGGGCTTCATATAAAGCTTTTAATATTACTATGCTCATTTTCAAATTCACACTCAGGAAGGTTAGTTGATAGCTGTTCAAGATCTGGGGCACCAGCACCTTCTGTTGTGAGCCCGGTGCAGATACTGTGTTGAGCCAGGCTGAGATTCTCACCCAGAATGTCTCATGTTGAGCTGTTGCTGATGTGTACTCACACTGTTCCTACTCTGGCCATATGTATAAATGTTGCTCTCAGATAACTGGACCAGATGTTTCTTGACACAGTTTTAAAAAGACAGTTTTTGTCCTTCAGTGCTAAAACCATCATTTTCTGATATCCAGCAGGCGGGTTTAACATATATAATGGGATTTTGCTTTTCTCTAAGTGAAGCCATGAAAGCTAATACTGATCCCACGATTTTCAGCAGTAAATGCCACTATCTGGTCTGAAAAATAATGAGAGACAGAGGAGACACCTTTAGAAGGTGGTATCTATACTGTGTTTAGATATCTACAATTTCAACCTATCAACAAGTAATTTCCAATAGCAACCAGTACATAAACACTCCCCAAATGTCCTGTATTAACGAGTTCCCCAAAGCACATCCAAATTTCACACTAAAGCTACCTAATCACTCATTTGACTGTGCAGACTCATCCATCATCACTGTGCTCTATCTCCCTTGTTCCTGGTATTGATGGGATTCACAGGCATTGATGCCCAGGGCAGTGCGCCTGCCTCTATCCACCCTTCAGTGGGGGTGAGGTGGCCAGGCACACACGAGTCCCTCCTTTGGAGGAAGATGTCACTTCTTGTTGATACTCCTGTCTAATAAATAATTGTGACATTGAATGGACTAGCATTCCAAATCCTCAACTAGGATCAGTCTGGTGTTGGAGTGGGAAGCTGGTCAGGTAATTCTGTGAAAAATTTTATTCTTATTCTAATTACGTTAGATCATAGAAGGGCTGGTGAGGGACTGAAAATTATTTAATATACTCTACATGACTGTACAAGTTGTGGGTTTCTGTTCATTTCTTGCTTAAGTTTATTATAAGTTATTACAGAATCAAGAAATAATCAAAATGCTAAAAGCTCTAATTTTCAAAATGCATGTATGATTTGTACATAGAAGCAATCCTGCCGTGGTGCACATGTGGAGGTCAAAGGACTCCAATTTTCTCCTCTCACCTTTACGTGGATTTTAGAAATTAAACTCACATTTCCAGGGGTGTGTGATAAGTTCCTGAGTTTCTAGTACGTGTTTTATAGCACACCAGATAGAAAGGAAAAGTCAACATTGCTGGATATGTCTTAACTGTCCTGTACTGCCTGTACTAAGTAGGTTTTAGTTATTTTTAATGACGCACCCATAAGTCTATTGAGTAGCTAATTATCACAACTTACAGGACAGAGGTCTGCAGCTTGTAGTGTAAAAACAACTTCTCAGGAAGTAAGAAACATGGCGAGCAATGAGACTCTACGCCTTTGAGCCGTCATCCTGCCTTCTCCATGGTCTATTATGATCCATGAGCACTAATGGTGGATAACAGTCACGTAACTTGGATTACGATGTTCCATACAGGGTTTGATTGACATGTAGAAGGCAGACAACAATCCAAAGGAGTAATTAAAGCAAGTTAAATTAAGGAGTCATTTGTAGGAATGTGACAGGTTAAGGGACCAGCAGAGGAGAGCCCTTTGGGAAAGGTTACCACCTATGGGCATAGGTGACCAAAGAGGGAGCAGTATAGTTGTCAGTAAGGATTCTCTCAAGAGCTGTGGCCAAGGCTGAAGGCTCCTCTGCCAGCTTGCACCCAGATGGTCAATGGATGATCATGGGGATCCAGGCGATAAAATAGGTTTGTGTCTGCTGATGCACAAAAGAACAGAGAGGTCTCTGGAGTTAAAGTTAGTAGAGCTTAGTTTCAGAGCTCTGGGGGGACAGGGAAGAAGAACTGATCTGGAAGACGTCAGAAAGGCCACTTGAACAAAGAGATGCCGAGGCTTGTGTCAGGTCTGAGCACAGAAATCTCAACAGCTGCAAGGGCTGATCAGGGACAGTAGGAGGTCAAGGGCTGATCAGGGACAGTAGGAGGTCAAGGTCTGATCAGGGACAGCAGGAGGTCAAGGGCTGATCAGGGACAGCAGGAGGTCAAGGTCTGATCAGTAGGAGGTCAAGGACTGATCTGGGACAGCAGGAGGTCAAGGGCTGATCAGGGACAGCAGGAGGTCAAGGTCTGATCAGTAGGAAGTCAAGGACTGATCTGGGACAGCAGGAGGTCAAGGGCTGATCAGGGACAGCAGGAGGTCAAGGACTGATCAGGGACAGCAGGAGGTCAAGGGCTGATCAGGGACAGCGGGAGGTCAAGGACTGATCAGGGACAGCAGGAGGTCAAGGGCTGATCAGGGACAGCAGGAGGTCAAGGTCTGATCAGTAGGAAGTCAAGGACTGATCAGGGACAGCAGGAGGTCAAGGGCTGATCAGGGACAGCAGGAGGTCAAGGTCTGATCAGTAGGAGGTCAAGCATCACACCCATTGCAAGTTAGTTCACTACTCAGAACTAGGCCTGTTTTGTTTCACATGGGCCAATATTGAAGCTACATATTTCCTATGTAAGTAGAGAGATAGGGATCACTTAGAGATGGTGAGCGAGCGAAGGCAAAGGTGAGAGGTGGCCTTGTGTGAACACTGATCTATCCACAATGTCCACCTACCAGAAACAGTCCCTTCACAGAGGCTTTTGCCTGTGCAGATGTGTGTGTAGCCTCTCTTTTGATGCTCACCCGATTCTTTCTGTGTTCCAGTGACCTACGGCACGATGAGCTCCAATGTGTATTACTACACACGGACATTGTCGCAGCTTTTCATAGACACCCCAGTGTCTAAAACAGAGAAAACTAATTTTAAAACTCTTTCTTCGATGGAGGACTTCTGGAAGGTATTTACAAGTGACTAAAACTACTTTCTTGTCTCTGAGAAGTATTCATTTGGTATCATAAGTTCAACAACTCATGAGTATCTTCAGGAGTCGTGAGCTACACTAAGTCATTTGGAATTCCTCTTCCTTTTGGTATTTATTGAGAACGTTGAAAGCACTTTGTACAGAACTGAATGTTTTACATGCTTATTTAATTCCTATAGTAATCTTACCAGGCACATACTAATATGTGTGCTCCAGTTTATAAATGAGGTTAAGTGAAATTTAGGGTGCTTACCTGTGTATGCTCACAAAGATCTGTATTTTTTTTTTTTTGTATGATGGCTACTTCATTATAACTTATTGTTGGTCATTCATGATTCTGTAAATGAGGATTGAGAATGTCCTCGACACAAGTCCCAAGCTGTTCAGCTGTAATACACTGCTCTTTTTGTGACTTGTGTCTTTGTTGAGAGTGGCATGTGCCTTCAGCTCCAAGAATGGAGTCAGCTTGTAATAAGACATGGACACATTTCGAAGGGCAGCTACTGCAAAATTCAGCCTCGCCTTCTCAGTCCTAAACTCCAACTAGCAGGCAATAAGCAGTGAGTATTGCAGGCCAAAGATTAAGCCAGTCCAGATGCTGTGTGGTGCTCAGAACCTACGAAAATTGGAGAGGAAATTTAAAAGAAAATTATTGTTTTTTTCCCAGGAGAAATGAGAAATAATATGGGAGATTCTTACTAAGTCCTAAAGTCAAAGTTTCAGGCATAGAGAAAACTGGGCCATTACAACCTTTCAATATATAAGAACATTTGTCAGAACCCACAGTTGTGCAATACTGACCTTTGCCCTGCTTAGTGTGGCAGGTCTCTGTGGATGCCTTGGTAATGCAGGGAGAAGTGACTACCTCTGTTCTCCACTGAGGAAGAACCTTTTGTACAGATGTGGCGCTTCTTACACACACCATTCCAAAGAGAAGGGGTAGGTTTGAACAACTCCATCTGCAACTGAACAATACAGGTAGAAAAAGATCCAGTACAATAGCAATGGACACTCTTACCTTTTCATTTCTGCGTCATGGTTATGTGGGACGCTGTTTTTATGAGAAAAACTGAAGTTAATGGTCTTGATGTATTTATGAAACACGTTCATCTCAGTCGTTAGTCCCAGCACAGAAATCAGAGAACGTGCTTTCATATTGTGTCAGGGGCACTGACTAGAAGAAAGGTGAACTTTCCAACTGTGGAAATCCAGACTAGGGAATCCTATGCAAAGCTCTACACCTAGCAAACGACAGCAAGATCCAAACTCAGATCCGACCTATGCTTAAAGCTCTCCTTGCTCCAAGACTTGGTGGTGTTTTGGATATATATATACATATGTATATGTATATGTATATGTGTATGTGTATGTGTATGTGTATGTGTATGTGTATGTGTATATGTATATGTATGTGTGTGTATATATACACACGCTCCAGCAGAAGCCAGCCAGCCTCTGAGTTTGGGACCGACCCAGAATCCTTTGTTTCAGTTCACAGAGGGCTCCTTCCTGGATGGGCTGTACTGGAAGGCACAGACTGGTAACCACACGCAAGCAGACAACAGGAGCTTCATTTTCTACGAGAATCTGCTGCTGGGAGTGCCGCGTCTACGCCAACTCAGAGTCAGAAACGGGTCCTGTTCCATCCCACAGGACTTGAGAGATGAGATTAAAGAATGCTATGACGTGTACTCAGTCAGCAGTGAGGACAGGGCTCCATTTGGACCGCGAAACGGAACTGCGTAAGTGTCTGTGCCGTATGTCTAGAGGGTGCATTCGCTTTTTATTTATTCTGAGATAGAAAGATTCCTCCAATAGGCCTGGGTGAAATTGTCCTCTCCTTCTTTCTCAGACCTTCTCTTTTCTTTTAATTTCTATATGCATATTTCAAAGCGACTGAATTGTCGATCATATAACCCAAGAAAAAGAAGTGATCGGAGCCTTTAGAGGTTTTGAGATGCTTCAGTAATTTGTTTTTAGGACAAACAAAATTGTTCCCTAATTCATTTAGTCATTGTTACAGATGCATTTTTGTTATTTAAAGTGCAGACTTAGGGGTACTTAAGAAATAATAATTCAGTGGTTAAGAACTTACACTGTTCTTGCAGAGGACACAGGTTAGGATCCAAGCCAGGAAGCTTACAACCACCTGTCCACCTGTACCACCAGTTTTAGGGGATGAGCTTGTGCCCTCTTTTGGCCTCTGTAGGTACCTGATGCATGTAGCACACATGAACTCTCTCTCTCTCTCTCTCTCTCTCTCTCTCTCTCTCTCTCTCTCTCACACACACACACACACACACACACACACACACACACACACACACAATAACTAACTAACTAACTAACTAACTAACTAACTAACTAACTAAATAAATAAATAAGTAATCTGGCCTCTGTAGGTGCCTGATGCATGTAACACACATGAACTCTCTCTCACACACACATTAATTAATTAATTGAATTAATTAATTAATTAATTGAATCTCTAAAATCGATTTCTCCTTTAGTGTTTTTATTTCTCTGACTTTTCATTTATTTCCCTGATGTTTATTCTTCTCCCTCCAGAATACGATTGCTAGCCTACAGATTCACAACTCCTTTTTTGGAGTGTTACTTTGTCCCACACCATCAGTCATCAATAAGACACATTGATACAATGTCTCTGTGCCAGAGCCTGTTCATAATCTATCTCATCCCCCTCTAAGATAGATGTCATCTCATGTCCTAGGAAATGAGGGCGGACAATGAGTGACTGTTTTTACTGGGGTCTTTGAGGGATCTGAACCTCACGGCATCATCAGAGAAGGTACGGTGGGGACATGGCAGCATAGGCTCTGTGGACAGACAGGTCTAGTGACGATTCTAGACTCTTCAGCTCAAACACAGTGAGAATGAATCAAGTTTCCTGTGCCTCATCGCATCTCTTACCAAACTGAGGCCGGTAGCTGTGAGGATTCACTAAGGAAACAAATAGAAATATTTCTCCAAACATATCATTCTTTTATATACTTTATCTCAGCAGGCAGCACCTCTCTTCCAGGCTATGACATGTCTTTCCCTAATTTTACCTCTTTTTTATTTTAATCAGGTGGATCTACACCAGTGAAAAGGACTTGAATGGGAGCAGCCACTGGGGAATCATTGGAACTTACAGCGGAGCGGGCTATTACTTGGATCTGTCCAGAACCAGGGAGGAAACAGCTGCTCAGATTTCTGGCCTCAGGAGAAACTTCTGGCTGGACAGGGGGACCCGGGCAACTTTCATTGACTTTTCGGTGTACAACGCGAACATTAACCTGTTCTGTGTTGTCAGGTGTGTACTGTGGGCTCATAGACATCCTATTTCTGGGTAATTATCCGCACATCCATTTCTGGAGATGAGCTTAGAGAAACCCTTTTTGCAGCTGGCTAAGGGGAAGGAGGTATCAAGAATAGGTCTGAGGCCGAGGGAGGGGTGGCAACTGTAGGTTTGGTAAAATGGATATTTGGAGGAAGGATTTAAGATCCTGAAATGTTATAACTTGGAAAGAACCTTAACTCTGGTCAAGGATATTCCATTTCTAGATCCAGTCTAGTCAAATCACTGTAGGTAGATATCTGTTAATGTTTCACCATTATTTCCAGCCGTTATAAGGATGGCCACCCTCTATCTATCACCGAGTCCCCTGGCCACCAAATCTTGGCTCCTCTCCCTGAGTGTCCCCACTTTTGTAAGACTCACTAGGACACACTAGGTTCAAAGCGTAGACTGTGGTGCAGCCGTCAGGGCCACTGCTGGACACTGTGACAGTGGTTTTGTTGGTTTTCTGACACTGCCTTCAGTCAGCTGCTCTGGGACATACGGGTGCCAGTTACCATTTTGGATATTTGAGTATGTCAGAGAGCAAAGCAAAGATCCCTGCACTTGGAAAGCTTGCATTCAACAGAGATAAAACAAGTCATGGAGTATTTTAAGTAGTAAATGCTATTTAAAATAAAAGAATTGAGCAAGGTAAGACCTAGTCAGTGTTCACCCAACATGCCACATTAGAAACACCCCAAAATCACTCACATGCATCGTCTGCACATATGTTTCCACAGGGTGTATTCTCGCAACATTAGTATTTTATGATAGTTTTCACATTAGATTCAACTTTAATTTAATAGACAATTAGACAGTATTGTATTTATCAACTTTTTCTGGACATAATACCTCTTTAAACCAAATACATCTTCTTATTAGAAATGAATGAGTATTGATTATAATCACCACTAAGCTTTTCATAATGATCCCAAGGAAGATATGAATAGAATTCTATAGGAAGATTACTCTGGCGTACTAGAAAAAGTTTAATTTCAGCACTAGTCTTCAAAGTGTTATTTTTTTTTCCCCACATCATCCCTAGAATTCAAAGCTGGCCTCATAAGGGCAATTACTCCATTTCTTTCTACGTTCCTAGGTGGTTAACAAGCTCAGAGCCTTGGTGGGGCAGGGATATTCCGACAAAGGGACCACTTTCTTTCCTCTTGTTCATACTGCGGCTGAAATGAGATCCATTGCTTTTAGAATTATCCTGGTTGTTGCTGGTGCTCGGCATCAAATAGGGAAATTGAGAGTGAGCTGAAAGGAATTCCCATCTTCTAGAGTCCTGGCTTTGACTTGGTCACTGCTGGAGCCTGTATGTGTAGAAGCTTGGGTTCTAGGTTTTGCCACTGTCCTGCAGTGATACCAGACACATGACTGGGGGCTTCTGGACACCACAGAGTTAAGAAACTACATCCTAGTTATGCGGAAGGTAGTTCTAGTCATTGAATCACTGAACTGCCACACTGTGACACCTGCACAGTGGGAATTGGGCAGGCAAAGTTCGTGGTTCAGTTAGAAATATAGTAAAAACCAGGGCTGTGTTAAAACGAGGGGCGACCCTATTCTAGACAGCAGGTGAGTACTGAGTGCCTTAGGTATACAGCCTTTTCAAGGGAAGGAAACCAGCAAACTGAAGAGTTAATTACCTGTTACTGAGTTAATGAATAACTGAGGTCGTCCCGTGTTTTATGGCTATAAAATGCATGTCCTGTTTCCACCCAGATCATACATGTTTCCCAGCTTGAGGTAACTTGTAGGGACAAGCTTTCACCTCATAGTACAGGAGTCTAACAGACAGACTTCCTTTCCTGATTCTGTCATGCATTGTTATTTGAATTGTTCTTTTTGCAATGCAGGTTATTGGTTGAGTTCCCAGCCACAGGTGGTGTGGTACCCTCTTGGCAGTTTCAGCCTGTAAAACTGATCAGCTACATCACAACTTTTGATTTCTTCCTGGCAGCCTGTGAGATTATCTTCTGTTTCTTTATCCTTTACTATGTGGTGGAAGAGATATTGGAGATTCGGATTCACAGACTACACTATTTCAGGAGTTTTTGGAACTGTCTGGATGTTGTGATTATTGTGGTAGGTTGGAGAGAAACACCTACATCCCTGCTGGGTCTCCCTTATTTCCTCTCTGTGTTCCCAACACTTGCTAATTTGCAGTCTTCAATCTCAGTGTTAATGATCTGAAATTTCTCTAGGAAATATCAATTTTTATGTTAGCTTCTGTGTTACACTTCTTTATTTCTCACTTTGCATGAGAAACCTTCCTGATTATAATGTGGATATTATTAGGAATTCTGACTTAATCACACAAATGCATAATTACATTTGCCTTTGGTATGCCATATAAGATTTGTCGACTAAAACTAGGGGGGTGGGTTTTTTTTAAATACTTTTCTGCTAATGAAAATTAATTTTTTTGCTAGTATCAAATTATGACAAGAAGTCTGAAAATTTTTGTGTAATGCAGGAAACATCGTTTAGTTTTGAACTTTTATCACACAGTCTAGAGGGAACAGAATTTAAAGTGTATCCATCACTCACATCCATTGCTTCCTTCCAGAGCACTCAGTATAAAAATTCATTTTTCTAAGCTTTTCCTTTTTCAGTAGCTTATTAATTTTTTGTCATGTATATTTTTAAATTCATAGCAGCTCTCCTAAGTATCAAATGTCTAAGCAGTTCTTCGGCACAGCTGTGCCATGTGTCATTGTGTGTCCTTGATTCCCACTGTGCCACCATTCCAGATGGCCTGACAGGGGGCTGCATTAACTCTCCCTGACAGTATTCTTTCCTCATTCCAAGTTAAAATTACTTGGCTTTGTGACCATTTATTAAATCTTTATCAAGAGTTGCCTATTAGAACTTGTTGATAAACTACAGAACCTACTGTTCACGTGTGAAGAAATAAATCTTAAGTCATTAGGAAAAACCATCTGGACCTGTCTGCATGGCAACAGGGGTATTAGCACCAATGATAATAATAATAGGTCAATGGCTGAGACTTTAAGACCACCATGTGTTGGGCACATCCCCAAGTATTTCTCATAGAGGAATGCGTGTTAAATCCTTAGACTGACTCTCTCACGTGCTTCGCCTCATCCTGAGTCATGTACATGTGTGACACAGAAACTGCTTCCCCTTGAAGTAAAAGTTCTTTCAAAACACATAGTCTGAGACCCACTGGATGCTGATACCTCCTACCCTTTATGGTGTTTTGTAATATCACACAGTTACACATGGCCAGTTAACTACTTGAGCCGTACATTACTAAAGTATTAATACCAAGCAATGTTACAGCAAAAGAGCCAGTACTAAAGAAAACAAGAGAGACAACAGATATGGAAATCATTTTTCCAAATATTCCTGTATTGGTGATGGCAGAATACAGACCGCACGCAAATTATTCTAGGAAACAATGTTTGAAATTTGAAGGTGCAAAGCTACTTTTTGGGTTATACATAATTATATTTAGTTTACTGAGAATAGAAATGTTAAAAAAGTGCAAGTGTTATATAGTAACTAATTTAATTTTATTAACCAAGCAGTTTCCATATTACCAAAATTAGTCAACACTGAACATTTTACATCTTGAATGCTGACCAGCAAAAGAGTTAACTGTGTGCCCTAATTTACTGAACGTGTTCATTTGTGGTGTGTGTATAGGTGTAACAGGTACAGCCATGGAAACAAAGACCTGCACAGAATTAGAAAGATAGAAAATAGTAGAAGTCTAGCCTTTAACATGTGGCTGCATTTCTATGTACTATATAGACTGTGAACATGTGTGCTACATGTTACAAAAATATTTTTAAAGTTTATCAAGAAAAGATATTCAGTTCAACGATTCATGTTCATATTTCATATCAAACTGGTTTGCTTATCACTTATTCAAATCATTAATCTGCTTTCTAACCACCCACCCATAGATTGTCAGGTTCTCTCCTCCCACACCAGTGAACTTTATCACATACATTTTGGGGACCCCCCCCCCGCACTATTAGTTGCTGATATAGAAGTCAAAGGTGGCTTTTCCCTGATAGCTAAAGCACTGTGCAGCATCTCTTTGAAGGCTGATTTCTTTCAGGACCCAATTGAGACACTCGGGCTTTTATCAAGATCACCCATGTCTCCTCTGGAAGATTTGCTGCCTATGCAGAGGGAAGGGTGTCCCTGCTGGTGCACTCTGCTCCCCTGAGTAAAGGGAAGGGCATCCCTGCTGGTCATGCTCTGGTTTGGGAGAAAGATCTTTTGTAGATAGAAATGAGGATTAATAGAAAAAACAGTGATTTAATAACATATAACACACACACTGGCCAAAAACATCTCTTTTCCTTCTCTCTCATTTCCTATTTTGAAAGAAAACTTAAAGTAAGACAATGTGTTAATATGACACTGGTTATTAAAAAACATCTTGGCTGGGCGATAAATTATCTGAGATTGAGATAAAAGATTATTGGATTTGCTCAAATAACAAAAGGGATCCTTCACCCCTTTCAGCTGACCTTTTCAGAGCATCCGAGAGTGCATGAGCACCAGCAGGAGAAGGCATAGGACCCACTAGACAGTCCTTCTGCAAGACTGTGAGTCTGATTCTTTAGCTGTGATGGGCAGCTGGGCAGAAGGCCTTCCCTTTTGCATTTGACCTTGTACGATCTGCTCTATGTAATCCATGTACACACCTACATGCCTGTTTTCAGTTGATTTCTGCTGCTAAGGGGAAATAGGCTGTATATTGTTTTCGTATTTTAGCTGATGCCTTGGATGGGTTGCTACTGGGTGACTAATATGGTTAGTCCTCCAAGCCATACATCAATGGGGAAAATTAGTCATTTTATGGCAAATTATTTCTAAAGACATGTAATAAATACAAATCTTTTGTTTTCCAGTTATCCATAGTAGCTATGGTAATTAACATTTACCAAATGTCAAATGTGGAGGGTCTACTACAGTTTCTTGAAGATCAGAATACTTTCCCCAACTTTGAGCATGTGGCGTACTGGCAAACACAATTCAATAATATAGCTGCTGTCATGGTGTTTTTGGTGTGGATCAAGGTAATTTATGTCACATTCTTCGTGTGTGTGTGTGTGTGTGCGTGTGTGCGTGTGTGCGTGTGTGCGTGTGTGCGTGTGTGCGCGTGTGTGCGTGTGTGCGTGTGTGTGTGTGTGCGTGTGTGCGTGTGTGTGTGTGTGTGTGTGTGTGCGTGTGTGCGTGTGTGTGTGTGTGTGCGTGTGTGCGCGTGTGTGTGCGTGTGTGCGTGTGTGCGTGCGTGTGTGTGTGTGCGTGTGTGCGTGTGTGCGCGTGTGTGTGTGCGTGTGTGCGTGTGCGCGCGTGTGTGCGTGTGTGTGTGCGCGTGTGTGTGCGTGTGTGTGCGTGTGTGTGTGCGCGTGTGTGTGCGTGTGTGCGCGTGTGTGTGTGCGTGTGTGTGCGCGTGTGTGCGCGTGTGTGCGTGTGTGTGCGTGTGTGTGCGTGTGTGTGCGTGTGCGCGTGTGCGCGTGTGCGCGTGTGCGCGTGTGCGCGTGTGTGCGTGTGTGCGTGTGTGCGTGTGTGCGTGTGTGTGTGTGTGTGTGTGTGTGTGTGTGTCAACATGAGTCACACAGGCTATTGGAGGACATGAATTTGCTGTTGATTTGGCTAGGTTGACATGGCCAGCCAAGGTTGTTGTGCAGAAGATGGTGGCTTCTGTGAACCTTCCTTTAACTGTGGATGAGACAATGTTGGAATGTTGGCTGCCTGGATTTTTCTCAGATCTGAGGAAGCTCTCTGCCCAGCTGAGGCTGCATCAGAAGATTTTTTGAACAGTTATTTTCCCACTCCTTCTCTGTGTAAATGACAGGGCATCTCATAGACAGTGAAGTGGAATTATGGCGATTCAGAAAATTTCAGGCATTATGAAGCATCTACCAGCCCAGGTTCTATGACTGTGCAAATGGCAGTTCCCAGTCATAAGTACAGTGTACATTTAAGTGAAGTTTTTAATGTAATTGAAACTTCACTTTCTCCACCTCAGTAGTCACATTTTATCTACGTGTTGCTAATGGTGACTGTTTTAGGGCCATCACAGCAAGTTGTCAGAAGCAGTTTCCAGAGGGAGTATTTGCCAACAGCATTGACATAGTAAAGCCTAGAGATAACCAGAAACATGGACCTCACTACTGTTTATTACCATTTTTATATCCCAACATGTCAGCTTTCCATTGTATTTTCTGTCCCATGAATGTGACATTCAGAGGGCCTCAAACAGATGAAGGCATACAACATTTCAGGTTTTGCGTCTGTCTTATGCCACTTAGCTTGTGTCATAGCAAGTAACTAGCTCCATCCCTTCTTATAGTATAGTAGCTCCATTGTGTATGTGGAGAACATTGTATCATCCACTCATCTAATGACTATTCCCCACTTTTGCAGCTCTTCAAATTCATCAACTTTAACAGGACCATGAGCCAGCTCTCCACAACCATGTCTAGATGTGCCAAAGACCTCTTTGGGTTCACCATTATGTTCTTCATTATTTTCTTGGCATATGCTCAGTTGGCATACCTTGTCTTTGGCACTCAAGTTGATGACTTCAGTACTTTCCAAGAATGTATGTAAGTATCTATGAGATGGAAACAGAAAAAGGTTTTTCCCTATAAATGTATGAAATTACCAAATAATATTTTAAAAAATGTATTTTAAAATAAGTTTAATTAGAGATGTCATAGCATTCCTAATAGTAATATATTTTCTCGTTACTGTTTGACTAGCAAATGTTAAAAGCAAAGACAGAGTTACTTCTAAAAACATTGTCCCACCAAAGAAAACTGCTGTTTGGAAATGTTGGTTCTTAGGGAAAGAGCCTTAAAGTAGTGAGATAGAGCGGAACCTGCTTAGAACGATAGCACTATTCCAAAGCTCAAGATCTCAACACCCAGCCCAGGGGGGAGTTTTTAACGCTCATTTTCAGGGGATGTACACACAGGTGAAAGGCTTGGCCTTGGGTTCCATCCCAGAGCCCTGTCCTCCCTCCCTCTCCCCCACATAAGGAGGCCATTTACCTACACTTTCATTCTTCTTAAATATTGATGCCTTGTATCTAAAATTTCAATTTATAAGAGTAAAAATATATTTCTAATATTGTAAAAGAGATACAACCAGTTCACCCATCTTCAGTCTTTTTCTAGTATTACCAAAAAAAGAAAACCTCACAAAGAAAACAAAACAAAAGCCCCACAATATTTGGGATTACAGCGATGTGCCTTTCACAAAGATACTAGGTAGTTAGGGAAAAAGTACATCAAAGGTTAGTGTGGCTCTGTGGATGGGAATTCCTCATTAATCTTGCCATTGATGAAAACCAGAAAAGGAAATTATTTCACTGACGATGCCTACTTTCTGTGGCCTCACTTTGAATGAGTTTGAGGAAATTTGACCTTTGAACCCTACAGTTTTGGCCATGTGTTAATATGTGTTTTATCATCATTTTTTTAAAAGATATTTCAACTACACATCAAGTGTGACTATTAATAATGATTTGAGCTACCAGGTTTTACTATATTATATATTCCTACTCTATAAATTATCTAATAATCAGATTTAATATTAAGTAGAAATAACATAAAACATGAAGCCATGTTATTTTAAAAGTCATATCAATTGACAATACAAGTAACAAGACTTTACCAAAAAGATGTGACAGTTTTCAATTTCATGGCAGCCATTTCAAACTTCCAAACTGTCCCAACATATAAAATCATCTTTAATAAACATGCGTTCTCAGCTGGACTGTGTGTGGTTAGTAAATGTTTATCCACAGCTGGACCGTGTGTGGTTAGTAAATGTTCATCCACAGCTGGACAGTGTGTGGTTAGTAAACGTGCATCTATGCATCCACAGCTAGACAATATGTGGTTCATAAACGTGCATCCGCAGCTGGACAGTGTGTGGTTAGTAAATGTGCATCCGCAGCTGAACACTGTGGTTCTGTGTTTTTCTGTTTTGTTTTCATAGCCTTACCCAGTTCCGCATCATTTTGGGTGATATCAACTTTGCAGAGATTGAGGAAGCTAACCGTGTTTTGGGACCACTTTACTTCACCACATTTGTGTTCTTTATGGTCTTCATTCTTTTGGTATGTATATGTATTTTCATTTTTGCAGTGAGGTCATTTAAACTTCATGCTCAGAAATCACCACCTTCTCTTTCCTCTCATGCTCGATTACCCATCATTTTAAATAAACACGTGGAAGACAAAGAAGAAATGTTGATTCTAGAAAACTTACGTTTTCATTGATTTATAGTTTTCAGACAGTAATTTGTTTTTCCCACGGTCTTTCAGTCACCTATATGTATATCTAACCACTATGCAAATAGCTGTAACAAATGCAGATTTATCAAGTTCCTAACTGGCGGTTTGCCTCCTTGATGGGACCTGCTTACACGACACTGTCACTTACTGCCCTCTTTGGCACTTGCTGCACGACTTTTCATCCCTCCCTACTCCTTGAGAAAATAGGAACTTACAAAGCAATGTAGAAACTGGACGTCAAGAGTCATAGCTGGATAATCACACGTCAAGGCTAAGATAATATTTCACTTTTCTCAGTTCCCAGGCTTACACACTAATACAAAGAAGCTGCGTATATTAAACTTCAAAGTGAATCTAAGAGTAATTAGGAATTGCTCCCGAAATATATTTTAAAATTCTTTTGAGTTTCTTGATTTGGAACAACTTTTACCAGCTACTTTAAATTAAGATTTAAGGTGTTTTTTTTTTCTTTTCTTTCTTCCTCCCTTCCTTCCTGCCTTCCTTTCTTTATAACATCTCCACATCCTATGTGCCTGGTGAAAAAATATAAAAATGAAGTAAGCATAATATAGAGTGTAAACTGTGGTGTTTTGTGCATTTGGTCATGTGTTATATAGCCAGGGGAGCTGTGAAAAGGAAAACAGAGCTTGGACTTTTTCTGATTCTATGGATTTGTGGGGAAAGCAGACATAGTTAAATGTACCTCTCTCTGCAGCTAGAAGCCAGTTACCAGATACAAACAGCATGCAGAGGATGGATCGGGTTTCCTAGGTACAGTGCTTTGAGGAAGTCTGTTGCAAATTTATGGAAATATTCATTACCACAGGGAGGGAAAATGTCAAGGAAAGTAACTAGACATTGGTGGGTGACAGCAGTTGTGGTGATTAGCACTTAGAGCTGTCACTATTCTGAGCTCTGCATCCATTATCTCACTAACCAACACAAGCACTTTTCAAGGGAGGTGCTGTTATCTTTTCCATTTTGTAAATACAAAACAAGGAGTTAGGGAGATGGCTAGGTGTATAAAGTACTTGCTGCTCAAGCCTAAGGACTTGAGTTTAGGTCCCCAGCCCCCATATAAATGTGGTTCAGACATGGCGGCCAGCCTATAATCTCAGAGCTCAAAGATATGGAGACAGGATCCCTTAAAAAATAATGGCTGGATAGACTAACCAAATGGCTGAGCTCTGGCTCCAGTGAGAGACCCTGCATCTGCATCAGTAGGTACATGAGGTAGGGGGAGGAGTGAGTGAGGAAGGCATCACTGTGGCTGCCACCCATGGTATGGGTGAGCACACCTGACCCCTCTCCCAACACACAGAATAAAAAGCAAAGAAATGCAAAACAAATTCTTAAAACAAGTGGGTCAAATAATCATTAGCACCCAGGAGGCGGTGGCAGGTCAGCCTGGTAACGGAAACCTTTGGGGACCAGCCCCAGCGAGGTTTGCTCTCAGGGTTCAAGAGATGGCACTTTTACTGGTGGAGTCGGGAAAGCTACAGGAATCAGTCTCACAGCAGTTTCTTTTCTTACTCCATGTTTATTGGCATAGCAATGACATCAGTGAAGGCATAGGCTTCACTTGAAGAGAGAATGCAGGTTTCCTGAGACAGTCCCAGATTACAGGCTTCCCTTGCTGGGTGTTAGGTTATTCTGGGGCTTGTGATTCCAGGTTACATAGGCACAGGGTTTAGCTGACTGGACTTTGTTGTGTGAGGGTTCCAGATGAAGAGTCTGATATCATGGCTGCGGTTGATGTTCTTGGGAAACAGGGCCCGTTTGGCTCTTGCTGAACCCAGCTATATTACAATTATAATAAAATTATATTTGTATATATATATTTTTACAAATATAAAAAAAGTGAGGTGAATTTTGTGTGGGCTTTGTTTGTCTTCTACATTCCTTCCGGGCTGTTGTTCTCTCATTTGGTCTCTTCTGATTTCTCGATAATCCCCTTGATCCCTTCCCAGTCACAGCAAGATAAGAACCTAAATTTATCTACTCTGAAGTCTTCATTTTTTTACCCACAAAGATTGTCGTGATCTTTCTACTGGGCTTACTCTATGCCTATTTAATAAAGTCATTTTAAATCTTTAAAATATGTTCTATGTACCTCACATGAGTATGGCAAAATTTGGAAAAAAAAAAAAAAAACAAACTGTAAGTAAGCCAATTGCTAAAACTTGAAGAGCTCTTTAGAGTTCTAGACAGCAACTTAAATGTTTTAAAAATTGAAAACTATAATTCTCCCATCTGTATATAAATACATCAATACTTTGTAGCTTTTTATTGTGTCTGCAAAATATGTCAAAAGATGTGTTCTGACTTGTTATGAAACATTGTGACCAAGAGCAACATGAGGGAAAAGTTTATTTGCTTTACATGTTACACTGTTACAGTAATATTGTAACATTGTCTTCCATCATTGAAGACAGGTGCAGGAGATAGAGGCCGGAACTGAGGCAGGAACTGAATACAGCAGAGACCTATGCTGCCTACTGGCTTGTTCCCCATGGCTTCTTCGGCTTGCTTGCTTAGACAGCCCAGGACCACATGCCCAGGGCTAGTACTGACCACTGCACTACCACACCAATCACCAAGCAAGAAAATGCCCCACAGACTCACCTACAGGCCAGCCTGATGGAGCCAATTTTTCATTTGTGGCTCCCTCTTCCCAGGTGACTCTAATTTGTGTCACGCTAACCAGCACAGTTTAGTTTGGTTTTCTAAGTGAGATGTCCTTTAGTATAACTTGATGGAGAAATATTGCTTCAAAAAGTATGACTTAAAACTTAATTAGTGGCTTCATGATTATTCAGCTTTGGTAAAAAGGTGAACAGAAAGGCGTGTGTCATTGCTTTCAAAATATATTTGAGTTTCGCCCTCTGTCTTACAAACAGAACATGTTTTTGGCCATCATCAATGATACTTACTCGGAAGTGAAATCGGATCTGGCCCAGCAGAAGGCGGAAATGGAGCTCTCAGACCTTATCAGAAAGGTAGGTTATACTCTAATTCCCACGACTTCCTTCCTACATAAAAGGAACATTATCTTGATCAGCTTGCCAAATCAACACTGATTCTAATTATTTGAAGAAAAGAATAAATCCCTTTATTTTAGAAATAATTTAAATATTTACTTTGGTGGCTTGATAGATAGGCTAGGATTTAAATTCTGAGGATCCTCTAATGGTCTGAATTCAATTTTATAATAATCTTTTTGGTTCTTAATTCTCAGTGCCCTGGAGTCCTGAGTTCACAACAAATGGAAATGGGGGGGGGGGGGCACATACATCAGTTAGTCCGCCTTCTCTCTCCTTGGTTTCCACTTGACCTGAGACAGAAGCAAGGCAGCTGCTCTCCTTCCCCAGAAAATTGAAAGGAAAGGTCCCTAGATCAAGGCCGCAGCTTAGGACCTGGGAACTTCTTTCACACCTTCTCGACAAGTGTGTAATCATCATTGTTATTAGAAGGGAAGGGCGGGAAAGTGCTTTGTTCTTCCCACCGTGGTTTCATTTGGCTTAAAAACTAAAACTTAGATAAAAATAAATCAATGATACAATACTCTCCCATCATGGTAGGGTGGAATCACTCCTTTTTTCTGTTAAAGTATAAGCCCCCTTGTGTGTGAATTCTGTTTTAAGGGACAACTTCAGCTTGGTAAAGTCTCTTGAACAAAACCCAAGTGCCTGTCCTCTTGGGTTCTGTTCCACTTGATGGCCTTTTACTATTTTTGAGTGTGACCCTAAGCACTCCACACTCCTAAGTTTTGGTACTTAGGAAATTCAAGTACTATGTTATTACATAATTCAGGCCTTCAACCACTGGGGTCAAATTTGTTTTGTTGCAAAATGCTGAGGGAGATGGTACAAAGTACAGACTCCACTTTAAGTATTTAGTTATAGATGACCACCTAAGTAACACTTCTTCCTCAGCGGCCAGGTCATGACCCTTCATTCTGCTGCTGACTGGCCACTGCACAGCCCTGCTTTAGTTCACATATCACATAGTGTTCAGTGCTGCTTTCTTGTCTCCCTGACAAATCAATGGAATTTATTTTTTAAGGGAAAGAGAAGCTAAAGAGGTGGCTTGGTGGCTAAGAGCACTTGCTTGCCTTTTTAGATAATGTAACTCCACTTCAGTGATTTTGATACCCTCTTCTAGTCTCCGTGAATCCCCACAGGGATTTGTGCTTACATATACACGTGCATGTGCACACACAAATAAAAAGATATTTTTTAAAAGTAAAAGGCTGATTATTTGGGAACAAGTGGCTATGTGTCTGAACTTCAGGGCTAGGCAGAACCTGATGAGACAGAAACGTCTGGCTACAAATGGCGCCTACCATGGGGCACTGACATCTCCATATAGCCTGAGAAAGTTTAAAAAGGGTTCTAGAACACAGAAACTGAGCCAAAAACAGCTCCCTAGTCGTGTCTCTCAAGTGAGCCATTGCACAGAGTGGCGGTCAGGCTTGAGTTACAAAATGGTGGGTTTGCTGCCTCCAGCCTGAGCTGCAGCATGGCAGCAGCTTGGCTATATCTCACAGGCAGCTGTTGGGAGACTCATCTCTGAGACTAAGACTAAGAAGCCCAGGGTGACTCCACTTCTGTGCATTTGGAATTTTTTAAAAACTTTTTTATTGGATGATGGTGGGTGCCACAAAGCCCTGTTCGAAATCCTGGATACATTCACAAAAGACTTTTGTTTTCAGAGCTTTTAATAGTTTAAGATTCCTTGCACTCCGTAAATTTTATTCTTGTTTTAGTCAATTTGCTTTGCTTTGGTTTTAGCTTTAGAGCCCTGCTTATCATACAGAGCAATGAATCTCTCTCTGTTTTAGCTCTGCACTGCTAGGTATGAAGCCAGGACTAACAAATGGCTGGCAGAGTGGCATATACTTTTATCACTAGAGTATTTCTTTAGATTTGTCTCTAGTTTCTTGAAAATACTCAGGCTTATTTCACTGGCTTTAAAAAGTACTTTTTTGCCTATAAGAAAATTCTTTACTATTATATGAACAAATAAACAATTATCCATAGCTGCTTCACATTTCCTGGTATTCTGGGGAGCAAACAGCTATGGAATTCATAGTGCTTTACATTTGAAATATAAACATACATATTTAACGTTATCTTTCAAGTGTCAATTATAGTTTAAATGTAAATATAGACGTATGCATGTGTCCTTAGTTTCTGATTTATTGGAAGATGCTGAATTTTCTACAAGTTTTATAGAAAACAAAATTACAATCATTACTCATTTACCAAAACATTCTCGAATTGCCGTCTTCTACAAGTGCAGGACGGTCAATGTTTCCACTGTAACTGAAAGACAAAATTCAAAAGGAAAATAAACAAAATCATGTTTTTTTTTTTTTTTTTTTTCTTTTCAATAGGGCTACCAAAAAGCACTGGTCAAACTAAAACTTAAAAGAAATACTGTAGATGACATTTCAGAGAGTCTACGGCAAGGTGGGGGCAAGTTAAACTTTGATGAGCTTCGACAGGACCTCAAAGGGTGAGGGCCACACTGCTGGAACCTGGGAGTGCTTGTTGTATGTGGTAATTCTTGGCTGACAAGAGGATGGTTCTGCCCCAAGGACTGGTAGAGAAATGTTTTTCATTTGGTGAAGCAGGTATTTTTCTGGAACATGCTGTATGTATGTCTCCCTTCCTCCTGCTTTCTGATGTTTCACTGTTTGGGCTGGACCATGCACTGAATAAGTTCACATCAATCTTCCCAATGCTTTCAGGAAAGGCCATACTGATGCAGAAATTGAGGCCATATTCACTAAATATGACCAGGATGGAGATCAGGAACTGACGGAACTCGAGCATCAACAGATGAGAGATGATTTGGAAAAAGAGAGGGTGAGCACTTTAGGGGATGACTGGACCCAGCATCCCCATAAACTAATTACTCCGTTGTCTCCTCTTCTCCCACACCCTCAACTTACACATTGGTAGCCTGCTTATTCATCCTGTTTATTCCTGCTTTAAATGTCAACCCATGAAATAAGAACCGCAGAAAACCGACATGAGCACCCATTTCCTTTTGGCCCAAGACCTTGGTAAAATCTTTTATGAGGTCTTGGGATGTTGGGCCTCACTGGAAGACTCCATATTCCTCAGGAGGACCTGGACATGGAACACAGCTCTTTACCACGTCCCATGAGCAGCAGAAGTTTTCCGAGAAGCCTGGATGACTCTGAGGAGGAGGAGGATGAGGACAGCGGGCATAGCTCCAGGAGGAGAGGCAGCATCTCCAGCGGGGTTTCCTATGAAGAGTTCCAGGTGTAAGTACAGCTGTTTTCCCCAGAGTCAAAAATGAGATGACAAGGCTTCCCACAGAGTGAGACATTTACTTCTTTTCATGACTAATATCATTTCTTTCAAATATGTTGTATTTTTCTTCTTATAATCAATATTCATTATAAGAAATTAGGGAAGCAGAGAAAACATTAATGTCCTCTGTGTTTCTTTCAACCAAAATATCTTAAATCTTAGAGTCTATGTCTTCTACATGTATGTGTCAGCATTTTTACGTGTCTTAGTGCCTACCACAGGGTCTGACCTCGAGAATGCTCAGGGTTCTGTAGACAACTGTCAGTTCCTGTCTCCTTTTTTTCCCCTATTGATTTTATGTCTGGTCATGTCTATTTGCTTTTGAAAGCCAACTACATCTCTATTATTAGTAAATTATTCACATATCCCTTTAATCCTAGAAGGTTCCACTCAGTGTAATTTGAAGCTGTTGGGTGCACACACATTTATAACAAGTAAAAGTCTTAATGGATTAAGGCTCCTTTCATTATGTCTCTATCTCAAGGGAGATATGTAGTTTCCATCATGAGAATGAAGCCCCATGAAATTTTTTGTACATTATAAACCATTTTTTTCTTTGTCTTTATCTTCCTGTACCTTCACTGTGTTATGTCTAGAAGTGCATCTCTGAGTTTATCTTACTGCAGTCTTAGGGGTTTCTCATCACACCTGGGAAAGTATTATTTGAAGATATGTCATTTAAGCATTTTTAAATGCTACAAGTTCTTACTTTTCTTTAGTTGTCTTTTTGATTAATGATTTTCATTTGTCATGTATTCATAAGAAAATTTCTAGACCTTTAAAAGGTTTGAGTCTTTAGAAATAATTTTCAACAGCTATCCTTGTTAATATTCCTGTACTATCACTTGAGAAGGGCACAGAGTCAGTGGCTGAATACCAGTCTGGTGTGTGCAGCGCTCTTCAGTCACTAGAATCACAAAAGACAGGGACCAGGGAGGGAGAATTCATACTGTTGCCATTTGACATGTTTTAAGACATTTAAATATTCTCATTCAAAACAGTGAGATGTTAAAGGAGCACACTATTTCTAAAAGTTTTCTTTACTTATAATTCTATTTCTGGAAACACGACACAGTACAATTTCTGGTGTCACCTTAGACACCTATTGTATAGGTGAATTATAATTTATTTACGTGATCCTCTCTGTTGTTAGCATAGGCACTGTTCAATGTTATGCTATTAAAAAGCAACTTCGTAAGGTGAATACATTTGTAACACAAAATTACATACATGAAATTTCCTTTAGAATGTTTCTAAAAATGGGCCTGTGGAATAAGGGCTTTAAAAGCCTCAGACACAGTTTTCTTGGCAAGAAGGATGGAGGTTATCGTTCCCACAATTGTCCTGTGACAGTTTGTCTCTAAGTTTTGCCAACACAAAAGTGTTTTTCATGTATCACCTTATCTTGGCATTTTCATGAAGAGTCAGATGGACTGAAGGATAAAAAGACACTGTCATCCCCTGCAGACTGGTGAGACGTGTGGACCGCATGGAGCACTCCATAGGCAGCATTGTGTCCAAGATTGATGCTGTGATTGTCAAGCTTGAGATCATGGAGCGGGCCAAGCTGAAGAGGCGAGAGGTGTTAGGAAGGCTGCTGGATGGAGTAGCTGAGGTAAGTAGTCATACGCTTAAACCGATTGATAGACACGGTCTTAATGATAGAAACGGACACCCATGACACTTTTCATTTGGAAACACTGAAGAAGAGTAATAACTATTTAAAGTTACTTTTACATAATTCACAAATATTGTTTCTGTTTGCTTTTATTTTCAGATTTTTTTCCCCTTTAAGCAGGAACATTCTTTGGTTCTATATAGCACAAAGGTAGTCATCACATTTTGTAACTCTTAACCTAATGCTTGTATTTCTCCTTATATAACCTTAGATCAGATAATAATCTCGAGGTATGATTCTTGATACTCCCTGCACCCTCAGATAGTGCTAACAGCAATGGAGGATACAATAAGTGAAGTTATTCCACTGACTTGAGAATTGTTTTTGCATACTGTCTGTGTCTGTAGTCTTACACAAAACAGCTTATTCCTAACTTCGTTTCTGTGTAGAATATGTAGCATACGGCATGCAGTGCCCTGGTTTCTGCTATTTCTTTTATTTCCTTGTTAGGATGAGAGGCTGGGTCGTGACAGTGAGATCCACAGGGAGCAGATGGAGCGCCTGGTCCGGGAAGAGTTGGAGCGCTGGGAGTCAGATGATGCAGCGTCTCAGACAGGTCATGGTCCAGGCACACAGGCGGGACTCAATGGTCAAGCTCACCCCAGAGGTTCCCGGCCTCCTTCCTCCCAGTCTGCAGAGGGCCTGGAAGGCGGAGGCGGAAATGGAAGTGCCAATGTCCATGTGTAATAACCCACGAGTGTTTTTATGTGTGTTCCTGAGGTACGAAGAGGCAGTTGTCCACTATGGCGATGATGATTACAGTATTTATATGCCCAGCTACATTATGATGCTGGTCTTTGTGACCAATTGTTCTCATCTTCTGCACTTTAATTTATTTTACCCACTGTTCAAGGAAGACTGTTTTACTTTTTCTCATATGAGAAATCTAGATGTAAATATTGAGTTCAGAAAACAAAAAAAAATTGGAAATAACAGCTAGTTGCTGCCCTGCCCAAGTCTTCAGGTGTCAATGATGTAGCCTTTTAAAGCTGTTCTGAATCCATGCCTGGCTCCTGCACTCAGCAGTGGCAGCCCTGCACAATGCATTAAGGAAAACCAGGCATTTCTTTCCACTCAGATGTAACTTGGGAGCTTACCACAAACTTCCTTCTAAGTAAAGAGTCTTGATTCACCAGCCTTTCTGGGCTAAACTTTTCCCAAAACGGAACAGGAAAGAACTCCAAAGTGGAGTATGGTTGTTTAGCCATTGCTGAAAATGTGCCTTACCAGTTGAGATAGATGTTACGTGCTGTCCCTCTTGGCTAATTATATTCGCAGTTTGTGGGACTAAGCACATCATTTACTTTTTGTATTATTTTTACTTTTGTTGGAAATTTGGTAAGAAAAGTACAAAAGATAAATTATAGGATTGAATGTAGGAGAATTAGAAAGAGCCTTAATCTGTCATTTAAACTTGACTTTTCAATTCTTTGTTAGCATAAAAATTTCTCCATTTTTCTTTACCATGTGTTTCATTTACAACTGAATCTAATATTAAAATAACTAATGAATAAAACAAAGCTACTGAATATTTTGGTATGCAATCAAAGTTTTAGTTTAATAAATATGTGCATGTGAAGCAGTATTTTAGGGAAGTTTTGAAATGCATAAAAGCTTTGCAAATGGAAGCTTTGACTTACATTGTATCTAGAATATAGTTCTCAAATATTCTAATCATATTTCATAATGAAAATGTATTTAGTTGTTTCATAGTTAACCTCTAGTATTAAGGGGTCATCCATTACAAGGGATCAGCTAAATGTTTAATATCAGCAATGATTTTCATTAGGTGAGAGTCTCACTAAATTTATGGGAGAAATCCATTTTTTAGTTTATTTTTGTTGTTGTTAATGACAAAGTCTCACTGTATATCCTGGCTGGCCTGGAACTAACTGTGTAAACTAGGCTGGTCTCAGACTCACAGAGATCCACCCAACTCTGCCTCTTTCATGCTGTGATTAATGGTGTGTATAACCATGCCAGGCTAAAAGGATTGCTTTTAGGAAGTGATGACTAACCAGGCCTTTTGAGAATCAAGAGGAGAAGAAACAAACCAACCTAGTTGGCAATCAGCAGGGACAGAACAGCTGGAAGAGGATATTGGGCTTTAGTGTTCTTTAAATTCTTAAACATTCATTATTCTTATAGAATGCATCAAACCTCCAACAAATTGCTCAGCAGACAGACTTTTCTAGCAGCTTCTACAGAAGTGAAGCATGTTGAATTTCCTGAACTCTGATGGTTCCATGTCTGTCTTCTTCTCTTTTAGATATGATATGCTAATTTTTTTCTTCCAAGGTATTGAAGTTCACACTGCAGGGGTATTGTGTGTATATATTTATGTATGTGTACCATGCTGTTACAAGTAAACAAACTTCAACTTGAAGTGCATTTATTATGTGGTATCCATGTGTATTGACCATGTGCCATATATCTATGGTCACTAGAACATCTTTTTATGATGCTTGTTATTATGTTGTTTTTCATTTAACATGTAAAATTTTCAGAATTATTTTTACCCCTTTCACATATATGTTCATATATTTTTCTACTTTTGTCCTGAGAGGTTCAGGCCTAATCTCTTTTCTATTATCCTCCTTCTGTAATGGGTATAATTAAGATATTATACATCCAAGGAATCAGACAATCAAAATTTTTTAACTGTAATAGTGTGTACATTACTTAATAAAGACTTGACATGGTAAGAAAGAGTTGCCTTTTATCATGGCATACACCCTGGAAGTTTACCTTCTTTTGTGTCCAGCAAGGACACAAGTGACATATTTGCATACATTTTACACTAAACATATATTTTTAGACTCCCAGTAAACCCATCACACTTGTCTTTTTTCTTTTTCCTCACAGAAGTATAATCCAGGACAAAGACTCCAAGACGGGTGCACATTTGGGACATATAGGTCATAGGAATGGTAGCGTGAGAAAAAAACAGGAAAAATGTCAGTAAGGGGTGTGTTAGTACACTGTTAACATTATTGGGTGGAACACTGAGAAATAATGTGCCAAGGACAATTTAGATTTACTCTGCCCTCTAATAATGTTAATAATTCCTGTTTAATAGTAAACAAAGCAACCCTTCTCAAGTTCTGGGCAAGGAAAAATGTGTAGACCTCATAGCTTGTATTTGGTAGGCATACTCAATGGGGATATACCAGAAAGGATTTGCCTCTATTACAAAATAGGCATAATCATACATAGTTCAGTTTCATGGGCCTTTGTTCCTCTAAGATACCCTGCAGACAATGAATGGACTTGTTTCACATGATTTTATCAAGTTCCCATATAGTGAAGGAGAAAATAACATGTTAGTTACTTTCTATTGCTGTGTTAGGATGGATATCATAACCAAGGCAACTTATAGAGAAACAGTTTGTTGGGGTTTATAGAGGGTGAGTCCATGACCATCAGGGTGAGGACAATGACAGCAGGTGGGTAGGCACCATAGCAGTAATTCAGAACTTACAGTTGGTTAATAGACAGGAGGCAGAGAGAGCTAACTAGAAATGGTGTAATGGTGTGCTATTGAATCGTCAGAGAACCCCCACCCCCAGTGAAATAAGGTAACACCTCCTAATTCTTCTCAATATTCAAGAAACCATGTGTGGCCAATATTGCTCAACAAGCTACTGTATGATCTTGCTCCACTCCTTCAGTTCTGGCCAGAGGACTTGACATTGCTCTACACAGATGCTTGCTCAGCAATGTCCATTGCTGCTACAGTCACCATAGCTAATAAATGGAACCAACCTAAATGCCCTTCAACTGGTGGATAATACAAATGTGGTACATATACACAATGGGATAATATTCATCTATAAAGAAACATAAAATCATGAAATAGTTGCTGGAGAAAGGGATGTAAATAATCGCTCACCCAAGCTCATGCATGGTGGGAGATTTAATTCAATGCAGTGGGCCAAACACAAAAAGACATGAATGTCAGAGGGCCATTCAGAAGAGGGGAAACGGGGTAAGAGACTGAAAGGGTGATTGCTGACATCAAACAATATCATCCACGTGTATGAAATTATGAAAAAAAACAAATTTGGAAAATGAACAATAAGGAAAGCTGAGAGGTTTTTTTGACTAGTATTTCCTGGAGAAAGTGAGATTTAACCTAAATAGAAACACTTACCTAGAGAACAATCATGCCACTTCCACACCTACTGTTATGTACAAAGCAATGGGTTAGATCCTGGTGATGGTGGATGAGAAAAAGTATGTCCCTATCTGTCCAGAGCTTACTATTGAAACAACAAACAAACAAAACTTAGTCTTAAGAAAAAAGATGCAAATCTTGATTTTATGTCTCATTTTTTTATGACAAAGTGATTGGATATACACACATATGAACAACAATTTTATACATATATGTGGCGTACTGAGCAGATAGTAATAAAATGGGAATTTTCAGAGGTAATTTCAAAGTGAGTTCAAATCTTAATATGCGTTTAAAACTTTTTTACATTGAAAAAGAATTTTAATCTAAAGAACAAAATGTGTAGTCCTACCCTTCAAAGAGGTTGGAGACCATGACATAAAAGTCTTATAAAAATAGCTTTAAGAGTTTGGTTGGGAACAAATCTTGACAGCACTGTCTACACTGAAGTATTGTAGTCATGCTTCTGTAGCTCCTGGCCTAGCTTGTAGTTTTGAGGCTCAACAGCATACTTGCAGAAATAAACTACTTCTCCCAGATGCTCCATCCGTTAAATCACGCATTATTTTCAGAAAGTTCACCGAATTGTTTGAATGTAGCATTCACTCACGAATGTAACACCGAGGGACCACACAGTCACGTCCACGAGGAGGTTTCTAACCGAGAGAGCTCGCCTGCCCAGGGTTCCTCCACCGCCTCAGGTCAGCGATCGCTTAACCGCGGTCCGGACGCGCATGCGCCGACGGCACGCGGAGGAACCGCCGTCGCTCGGTACTGACGTCACTCAGGTGCCGGGGCGTCCTGCGCCGGCTTTCCTCGAGCGTCGCTCCACCGTGGCGTCTGTGTCTGCTTCGGTCTCTGTCGACGACGCCGGTTGCCGAGCCGGTTCCCGGCGGCCGGACACGGCCACGGACGGCGACGTGGGCGGGAGGCGAGGAGGTGAGTTCGGAGGGCGAGCGGGCGGGCCGACCGGGCTGGGGCAGCGGCCTCCGTCTCGCTTGGCCGCGAGGGGTCGCCCACCCTCCGCGAGGCGCTTAGCCGCGCACGGGGCGGTCCTGAGACGCGAACTCCGAGCCTGTCCCGGGCTTTCTCGAATGAAACAGACTATTAGCTCGGGTGTCATCAGGCGCTTCCTAAGCCTGGGGGTTTACCGGCTCCTCTTGGTATCACTCAGTGCACAAAATGCCCACCCGGCGGGCTACAGTAGGTGGTGTCTGGACAGGGAGCTTCGGAGAGTTACACTTCGTCCCAAGTGCTGTAAAATCAGGAACGGGAGCGAAAAGAGTGAAGAGATTTAAAAGCATCACGGGGAACGGTTTCAGTATTTCTTTCGTTGTAAGAAGTACTTTTCTGCAATATCCTGAGGCTGTGAAAATGCTGGGAACGGGCGCGCGCGGTGGTGGGGTTCAAGAAAAGGACCCGGTACCAGACTTTTAGGAGTGTGCATTGCTATCTCCAGGTTTGGCTTTTAGGATTGTGTTTTGCTGCTATCTTTGGATTTGCCTGATGTATTGACCCTCGGGTATTTAGTACCTGTAGGCACTATTTTCAGGATCACATTTATAAACAAAATCAGAATTGTCAGGTGTGTTAGATTAACATTAGTCTTTGTTGTTAATTTTTCACCCAGCGCAAGAAACGTAGCTAAGGTTAACACAAGAAACACTTGATTGTTTATAGAGTGCTGAAAATGCTCCAGCGTATACTTTTAACAAACGTCTTCATGATATGTCCAAACATTTGGCAGAAGTTATTCTTTTGGATGCTTTTCAAAAGACCTCTTAATCTTAAAAACTCATACAAGTACACACATGCTTCATTTACTCTAACAATTATTTTGATACCAGCAAGCTCTGTTCCAAAAGAGACATAGAGCCAGTGGTTCTTAACCTGTGAGTCACTACCACTTTGGGAGTCGAACACCTTTTGACAAGAGTCACCTAAGACCATCAGAAGGCTCAGATATTTTTTTCTGACTCATAACAGTAATAAAATTACAGGTATGAAGTAGCAACGAAAATAGTTCCATGGTTGGGAGATCACCACAAGATGAGGAACTGTATTAGAGGTTCACAGCAGAAGGAAGGTTGGGAACTACTGATAAAGAGGTAAAAGAGCACAGAAGAAATTAAAGCAGATAACAAAACAGATCAGGAAAGTCAGCTGAATGGAAAATTCTGGTATTGTGAAAATAAACCATGTGGGCTGATTTTAATTCCCACAACTGCCAATATGGAGGAGGATTGTGTGTATGTGTGTGTGTGTAGAAAACATACCAAATACCTATATATCAGAACAAGCTGGATGGAAATAAGAAAACTGTTAATTTGGCTAATAGTATAAGCATTCACTTCCTCCTTCCTTTTCTCTCACTCAAAATAGGTCTAAAACCAGTAAACCAAGCCACAGCAAATAAGCGTTGCCCTATTATTGCTCAAAATTTTAAGACATTTTATTTTATAATTTTCCATATTGAGAGATTAACTTACTTCCCAAATTAATTCCATTACCCAAATACTTTTCAGGTTAAACATAATACTGTTGCCCTTTATTGAACAAATTAAGAAAGAGCCCATATCTTATACTGCATGGCAAAGAAACTAATTTTAAATTAATAATTTCTCATATTAGAAGCTTTTTTTAATTGATGCATTTTACTTGTATGAGTGGTTGGCTTGTGTATATGTTTGAGTATCAAGTATACGTATGTACATGTGTGCCTGATACCCATGCAGGTCAAAAGAATGCTTAGGACCCCTGGCACTGGAGTTACAGATGGTTGCAAAACAGTGTGTATGTTCTGGGAATTGAATCCCTGTTTTCTGTAAGACCAGCCAGGGTTCTTAACCACTGTGTCATCTCTCTTAGTCCCTGAAACTAATTTTTAAAATATTATTTTGTGAGTGTGTGATTTATTCATAACATGGATTTGCAAGTGTGCTCACTCACCTACATGTTTCTTATCAAGATCAGAGGTCAACATTAGGTGTATCATTTTCCACCCTTTTTTATTTATTTATTTATTTATTTATTTATTTATTTATTTTATTTTTATTTTTATTTTTGAGGTAAGGTCTCCTGATAACAGTTTAGGCTAGGCTGGCTAACCAGTGAACTTCCTGGGTATGGCAGTCTGTACCCATCTCCATCTCCCAACTGTGGGGTTACAGCTGTGTGCTCCTATTTTATTTAGGGTCTGGGGATCCGAACTCAGGACTTCATGCTTGAGCAGCAAGCATCCACTGAATCCAAGCCCAAAAGTAATGATTTTTGAGAGTCCAGGTCTTGCTTTCAGTGTTTCAGTATTTTATGTCACAGAATTCAGGGAAGGAAGAACTCAGACACTGAACAAGTAACTGAAATTCTGAGGTGATTTTGCTTTTCTTTCTTAAATTAGAACCATGTTCTGGCACTTATTTTTAATCCCACAAAATTGGAAAAGAAGTTCCTTCTTTAACACGAGTTTCTGCATGAATTCCCACAGATCACTACTGTCTACCTCTCAGTTTATATATAGTTACTGATCCTAGAAACTGGTGGCGATTTTGAAGAATACCTAATTTGATAACATAATCATTAAGCAATTTCTAATCATTTCTTGAACAATAAAATTACTAGAAGTACTAGGGTTGGATACCACAGAGTGACTGTTTTGTACAATCTATCTAATTGCCCTTAAGGTTTTTTTTTTTTTTAATTTTATATGTTTGAGTGTTTGCTTACATTTATGTATGTGCACCACATACATGTCAAGGGCCCTCAGAGGCCAGAAGAAGGTGTTGACTGATAGTCTGCAGGATATGTTGAGCACAGGAAATCTTAAAGCCCATCTCTACAATGACACATTTCCTCCAACAAGGTTGTAACTACTCAAGCAAAGACACACCTCCTAATAGTGCCACTCTCTATGAACTTGTGGAGGCCATTTACATTCAAACTACCACACTTCAGTCTCACAAATCTCATGATTCTCTAAAGGCTTCCAGATAAAATGTTCTTTTCCTTTCAACCTATATCCCCTGTTAAAAGTTTATTAAGGAGTGTCTGTTGAAAGCACTGTAGGCTTTTTCCCAAGACCGTTGCATAGGATCCGTATCAGTAGGGTCTGTAGTGAAGAGAGGGTGAATAGGCTCAGCTTCAAGTTTGAGGTGGGCAAGACGGAATTTATAGCTAAGAATTAGAGTTGGGGGGCAGTGAATAGACATTGTCTAAGAGTTTCTCTCTAAATTGACTTCTAAAAATCCTTACTGAAAACATCCCAGAGTTATTAGATGTCACTTTAAGGAATAGTAGAGGATAAGGAATCTGCCCTTAGTGTGGTGGGGATCAAATACCAGGAATGGCTTCTAGGGTTCTTATTAAACTAATCTCATAGTGTTCTTTGCTAAAGCTGAATTTTAAAAGAAAGGTTACATGCAGCCTAGGTGGGAGACGTTTAGGTGTCCATCTCCTGGCCAAAGATCATCCATCATTCCTTATCCATCCAGATCTGCACAGGAGTCAGATCAGGAAGGGAGGCAGCCCTTCAGTGGTGCTGCTGTTCTGTGCCCACTTTGTCTCTGTCTCACAGGAGGGAAGGGATGCCTCCATGCATACATACCTTCTCACTCATTGTTGCCACCATGGCCCATTCTGTTCTTCTGTTTAGTAGTGTTTCTTATCCAGTCACCCACAGATCTGTTTGTGAAAGTTAATGACATTTAAATCTGCCTGAACCTAGTAATTATTCGGTGTAATACAGGTTAATGATCATATATGCTATATTTAGTTCATAGAATGCCTTCAAATATATTTCCTTATTTTATCTTTACCACATTTCTGTGGAATATGATACAATGCAAAGCTGCTAAAGATACTGGTTTTCTGTGCAAAGAAACAGCTTCATTTCCTGAAATGAAACCCACATTCTGAGGTGACATTATGTTGGAGCTACTGTTTTTGCAGATTTTTTACAGCATTTGAAGTTTTCTCTTTGGCCCATGGGTGATTGTGAAAACATATATATGTGCTTGAATATGCTTTTGTTGGTTACATTTCAGAACATACAGCATATGCATATTGTCTTTCATTGTTTTATTTGTATTTGAGAAGTTTGATTGCTCTGTGACTTAGCTTCTCAGGAATTTGTTGTGTCTGAATTCTGGGCGCTAGATATCCAAATTAAGGTAACAGAAGGACCATGCTACCTCCCAAGGCTCGAGGGGAATCTCTTCCTAGCATCTGGTATTGGGTCAGTCCTTAGTGTCCTTGATGTGTAGCTTCATCTCTACAATCCTTTGTCTTCCATGTCTGTTTCTTAAGACCATTCTCTTAAAAAAATACCTTCCTGATTTCGCCTTGAGGGATATTCTGGTGTTCCCTTTGTGAGCTAACATATCACCAGGTTTTTGTTTTGTTTTTTGTTTTTAAATCTTCCACAAATACTTAGATGTGAATGATCTTCTTTGGTACAATACAGAGTATCCCTCATTTATATTACTTACAACCAGAAGTATTTGGGATTTGTGGAGCTTCCTCAGATTTAGATACATTTGCATATATTTGATATATTTTACAAATTGGACCCAAGTATGTACATGCCTTATATACAAGGTATATAATATAGTGTATATAGTGCAGTATATTATGGAATAACATTTTATGCAAGTTATATTTTTGTGCATGAAACAAAATTTTGTATTGCAATTTTTTTCATTTTGGCATCTATTGATCAAACAAAACTTTTCAGACTTCATAGCAAATTCATGTTTCTAACTTTGGAGCTAGGGAACCTCAGTATGTATGAATTTTTGACTTTTATTTTTTTAAATGTGCCTTAATGCTTGTTTCAATATATTAAGAATTCATGATATTTAAATAACTATTATGTGATATATCTTCCTGCTTTTTATTTGCATGGATCTGTGTCTCTGTATGTGACAGGTATGGAGGAGCCAGAAGAGCATGTCAGATCTTCAAGGACTTGAGTTACATGTAGTTGTGAGATATGGGTATGGATAAGGGTGCTAGAAGGCTGACTCAGGTCCTCTTCAATAGCAGAAAGCATTCTTAACTACCGAACCATCTTTTCAGTCCCAATGTCAAGTAACTTTTATCAAACTTAATATGTAATTTTCTTTATCTGATGAATATAATATCACTTGTTTTTAAAAATTGTCCTTACTGTTTTATAAAGATTGCTTTTTTTAACATAAAATATCCACTTTAAGTGATGTTACAAAAATTCTAGAGATCCTTTTTAATTTTTAATCAGTTATTGGAACTTAGTCATCTTATAAACATTTAATACATTCACATTTCATGCATTGTAATCATTAATCTCTCATTATTTTCCATTTATATAAGATAAAATCTTATACTACCTTGTATATTGTTGTATGTGGTTTATTTGTATATATATATTCTTCCAACAATAGTAACAAGATAGTTTACACTAGCTATTTTGAAGTGATTGGCTGTGTTTGTGTTTGAAAGTAGCTTTTGTTAGTTTCCATGCTGCTTGTATGAAGTGACCTGTGTTTTGGTGTATATTATTTTGGATTTAGTTGTGGAAAAATTAAAATTTAAGTGTTAAAACAAGAATTAAAATTTTAAAAGATAAGTAATGTTATATGTGATGCTTGTGTCTGTTACCTGACATTTTAATATTATTCCTTTGGGTTCTTAAAGTTATTTCATGTTCTCACTTTGTTCTTGATAGTGCATTTAATTTAGAATACGTTGGAGTTTTCCACCCAGAATGAAAGAAGCGAACTGCTACTCTCCACTGCAATTGGCACTGTGCAAATAAATTCATATACATATCTGTATTTAGGCTTCACAAAAGCTCTTGATCTTATTCTCCCTTTCTAGATAGCAGAAGTTAATCTCTGGCGTTGTAACAGCTGCTCGAGACCCCAGGATATCAACACACTGAGTACTGAGTCCAGAGGCAGATAGATACTCATTTATATAATTGTTTGATAAAAATCCAGCGCTCAGCCTGGAAAGATAGGTTAAGAGCACTGGCTGCTCTTCCAGAAGTCCTGAGATCAGTTCCCAACAACCACATGGTGGCTCACAACCATCTCTAGTGATAGCTAGTACTGTCTTCTGGCATGTAGGCATACTTGCAGGTAGAACCCAGTCTATACATAATTAATAAATAAATCTTAAAAATTTTCAGCACTGGTAGATCTGGTGTTTGCTCTAGACTTATGTCTGGCTGTTCCTGACTTGTGTAGAACTGTCAGTCACAGATAACTGGGATTTCCCAGAACCTTGCTCAAGACAGGGTCAGAGGTCAATTAGAGAAATTATAGGTTTATTAAATAGTCATCCTTCAAAACTAGAAGCTTCCCTGGCTGTGCAGCAAAGGGTGTTGCACACCAAGCAGATCTGTTCTCTCTGAAAGGCCCTACGGAGCATGAGAATTTTAGCAACAGATGCCAATCTCAAGCATGATAAAAGAAAAAGACATTTAAAAATTACTGCATAAAATGCATATATTTGTGTATTTGTACATACCTACCAAATTTAGAAGTAAAAAAAAAAAACTTTTAAAAACTATTTTTAGCAATAAACTCACAGGAAACTTCAGTATCATTTGTAATAGTTCATCAGTTATAATTTTAACATTAATTGAAAGTAATCTGAATCATTTAGTTGTTGAGGATTCATTGGTCTTACTGCTTCAAGTCCCCTTCACTCTTGTGTTGACTCTAGAGCAGTGGTTTCCATCCCTCCTAATGCTGTGACCCTCTCATACAGGTCCTCACGTTGTGATGACCCCCAGCCATAAAACTATTGCATTGCTACTTCATAACTGTAATTTTGCTACTGATATGAGTAGCAATGAAGATATTTATATGCTTATCTGATAGGTTATCTGCTAGCTATGTGACCCACATGTTGATACCTACTGCTCTACATCCACAAAAGCCTTCTGCAGAGGACACAGTATCCATTCCGCTATGTGAGCTGGATGGGCACGATAACCTGGGGCTTGGGGAACTTGTGAGCCGTGCTTTTGGAGATTTATTTGGCTCCTTTTTTGTTGCAGTGACCTTCGGTGTGAGTGCTAGTGGGCACCCAGACAGCAGATTGTGACACTGGCATCCAGCATTCCCAGCTTCCGGTTCTTGAATCAGAAAAACACTCAACTTAAGACCTTTTCTTCGAACCGCTAGCTCCCTCCCAGCATTCCCCATGGGCGGGGCTCTCCTTTGACCTCCAGCGCATGTGAGTGCTAGTGCGCAAGTGCAGCCTGCACATCCGGGGCTCTGTTACCAGGGAAGAGAAGATGGCGATGGCTTCGGCAACTGTGGTGGTTCCCACCGAGTGGATCAAGAACTGGGAGAAATCTGGGAGAGGCGAGTTTTTGCGTTTCTGTCGGATTCTCAATGAAAGTAAAAGCCGCGACACTTTGGCTTGTAGAGATTTCCAACAAGCTCTCTTTGAGTTGTCATACCATGTCATTAAAGGAACTTTAAAGTCCGAGCAGGCATCAAATGTTCTTAGTGACATCAGTGAGTTTCGTGATGATACTCCACTTATTCTTGCCGACATATTCTGCGTATTAGATATTGAGACGAATTGTTTAGAAGAAAAAAGCAAAAGAGATCATTTTACACAATTGGTATCAGCATGTTTATATTTAGTCCCAGACACAATTCTAAAGGAACGCTTGGACCCGGAAACTTTGGAATCATTAGGCCTTATCAAACAATCACAGCAGTTCAATCAAAAGTCAGTTAAAATCAAGACGAAACTCTTTTATAAACAGCAGAAGTTCAATTTGTTAAGAGAAGAAAATGAGGGTTATGCCAAGCTTATTGTTGAATTGGGGCAAGATTTATCTGGAAATATAACTAGTGATTTAATCTTAGAAATTCTCAAATCTTTAATAGGATGCTTTAATCTGGATCCCAATCGAGTTTTGGATATCATTTTAGAAGTGTTTGAATGCAGACCAGAACATCATGATTTCTTTATATCTTTATTAGAAGCTTACATGAGTATGTGTGAACCGCAAACACTGTGTCATATTCTTGGGTTCAAATTCAAGTTTTATCAGGAACCAAATGGTGAGACTCCATCATCTTTATATACAGTTGCAGCAGTACTTCTGCAGTTTAATCTTATTGATTTGGATGATCTTTACGTACACCTTCTTCCAGCTGATAGTTGGATTATGAATGAATACAAACGAGAAATTGTAGAAGCTAAGCACATTGTTAAAAAACTTACAATGGTTGTTTTGCCTTCTGACAAAAGTGATGAACGAGAGAAAGAAAAGAAAAAAGATGATAAAGTAGAAAAGGCAGTTGACAATCAAAAACTCGGTCTTTTGGAAGCCTTGTTAACCATTGGTGATTGGCAGCATGCACAGAGTATTATGGATCGGATGCCTCCGCACTATGCAGCATCACATAAAGTTATAGCTCTTGCTCTTTGCAATCTTATACACGTCACGATTGAGCCTCTTTACCGACGAGTTGGTGTTCCTAAAGGTGCTAGAGGCTCACCTGTCAGTGCTTTACAAAGCAAGAAGTCGCCAAAGCAAGCAGAGAACTTTGAAGACTTAAAGAGAGATGTGTTCAATATGTTCTGTTACCTTGGTCCTCATCTTTCTCATGATCCCATCTTATTTGCAAAGGTTGTACGCATAGGGAAGTCATTTATGAAGGAATTTCAGTCTGATGGGAAACAAGAAAATAGAGAGAAAATGGAAGTTATCTTTAGTTTTTTGCTTTGCGTTACTGACCAGGTACTGCTTCCATCTCTCTCTTTGATGGATTGCAATGCCTGTATGTCAGAGGAACTATGGGGGATGTTTAAAACATTTCCTTATCAGCACAGATACCGCTTATATGGCCAGTGGAAGAATGAGACTTACCACAGTCACCCACTTTTAGTAAAAGTTAAGGCCCATACAGTAGACAGAGCCAAGTACATCATGAAACGTCTAACCAAGGAAAATGTGAAGCCTTCTGGAAGACAGATTGGAAAACTGAGCCACAGCAACCCAACCATTTTGTTTGATTATGTCTTGTCACAAGTACAGAAGTATGACAACCTAATAGCACCTGTGGTAGACTCATTGAAATATCTCACTGCGTTGAATTACGATGTTTTGGCCTACTGTATCATTGAAGCATTAGCTAATCCAGAAAAAGAAAGAATGAAACATGAAGATACCACCATTTCAAGCTGGCTTCAGAGTCTGGCCAGTTTCTGTGGATCAGTTTTTCGTAAATACCCAATTGATCTTGCTGGTCTTCTTCAGTATGTAGCCAATCAATTAAAGGCAGGCAAAAGTTTTGACCTGCTTATATTGAAAGAGGTGGTGCAAAAAATGGCAGGGATAGAAGTTACAGAGGAAATGACAATGGAGCAGCTAGAGGCCATGACTGGTGGGGAGCAACTGAAAGCTGAGGGTGGATATTTTGGCCAGATAAGAAACACTAAAAAATCCTCTCAGAGATTGAAGGATGCACTACTGGACCATGACCTTGCCCTTCCTCTTTGTTTGCTTATGGCTCAGCAGAGGAATGGGGTGATCTTTCAGGAAGGTGGAGAGAAACATTTGAAACTTGTAGGAAAGCTGTATGACCAATGTCATGATACATTGGTACAGTTTGGTGGATTTTTAGCCTCAAATTTAAGCACAGATGATTACATAAAGAGATTACCTTCAATTGATGTGCTTTGTCATGAATTTCATACACCCCATGATGCAGCATTTTTTCTGTCTCGGCCAATGTATGCACACCATATTTCATCAAAGTATGATGAACTTAAAAAATCAGAAAAGGGTAGTAAACAGCAACATAAAGTTCATAAGTACATTACGTCATGTGAGATGGTTATGGCTCCTGTCCATGAAGCAGTAGTCTCCTTACACGTTTCCAAAGTCTGGGAAGATATCAGCCCTCAGTTCTATACCACGTTCTGGTCTCTGACAATGTATGACCTTGCAGTTCCACATACCAGCTATGAACGAGAAGTCACTAAACTCAAGATCCAGATGAAAGCAATTGACGACAATCAAGAAATGCCTCTGAATAAAAAGAAAAAAGAGAAAGAGCGCTGTACCGCTCTTCAGGACAAGCTTCTGGAAGAAGAGAAGAAGCAGATGGAGCATGTCCAGCGAGTTTTACAGAGACTGAGATTGGAAAAGGACAACTGGCTTTTAGCAAAATCCACTAAAAATGAGACCATCACAAAGTTTCTCCAGTTGTGCATATTCCCTCGATGCATTTTTTCAGCAATCGATTCTGTTTACTGTGCTCATTTTGTTGAGTTGGTTCATCAACAGAAGACTCCAAATTTCTCCACACTTCTCTGCTATGACCGCGTTTTCTCTGACATAATTTACATGGTTGCTAGCTTTACTGAAAATGAAGCTAGTCGATATGGGAGATTTCTTTGCTGCATGTTAGAGACTGTGACAAGGTGGCACAGTGACAGATCTACCTATGAGAAGGAATGTGGGAACTATCCGGGATTCCTAACGATATTACGAGCAACTGGATTTGATGGTGGAAATAAAGCTGATCAGTTAGATTATGAGAATTTTCGACATGTTGTACATAAATGGCATTATAAACTAACCAAGGCATCGGTACATTGCCTTGAAACGGGCGAATATACTCATATCAGGAACATCTTGATTGTGTTAACAAAGATACTGCCATGGTACCCCAAAGTTCTAAATCTGGGTCAGGCTTTGGAAAGAAGAGTGCATAAAATCTGCCAAGAGGAGAAGGGAAATAAGCCAGATCTCTATGCACTAGCAATGGTCTACTCGGGGCAACTGAAAACTAGAAAGTCATACATGATACCTGAGAATGAATTTCATCACAAAGATCCTCCACCAAGAAATGCTGCTGCGAGTGTACAGAATGGGCCTTGTAGTGGGCTGCCGTCATCCCTGGGCAGTACATGTAAGTCAGATGAGAGCAGCACTGAGGAGTCCGACAAGTCACGGGAAAGGTCTCAGTGTGCTGTGAAAGCTGTCAGTAAAGCTGCTAGTGCCGTTCCAAGGGGAAGTTCAGTCAATGGAAATAGTGGCTCTAACACCAAAGTTGTCAAGGAAAATGACAAAGAAAAGGGGAGAGAAAAAGAAAAAAAAGAAAAGACTCTAGCTGTTACCACAGAGGCTAGGGTACTCAGTAAAGACAGTAAAGAAAAGCCCAAGGAAGAACAGCCAAGTAAAGATGAAAAGATGAGAGAGAGCAAGGAAAGAGTGCCTAAAGCTGACAAAGATAAGGAAAAACTGAAGAAGGAGGAGAAAGCTAAAGACGAGAAGTTCAGGGTTATCATCCCCATCGTAGACTCAAAATGCACTCAAGAGAGAGACAAAGAGAAAGAGCCATTGAGAGAAGGAGATGTAGCAAAGGAAGTGAGATCAAGAGAGAGTGTCAAAGGAGGAGGAAAGGCAGCAGGTTCTGGGTCCTTGAAGTCGCCTGCTTCCCGAGTCGATGGGGTAGAGCCTGAGAGAGAGAAGCGTCGCAAGGTTGATTCCCATCCTTCCCCACTGAAGGACAGTCTTGTCAAACTCAAGGAGTCTTCAACAAAGCTCTACATGAACCATGCTCCACCACCATTGTGCAAGAATAAAGAGAGAGAAACAGACAAGAAAGACTTGGACAAGTCAAGGGAAAGATCCAGAGAGAGAGAGAGAAAAGACGAGAAGGACCGGAAAGAGCGGAAAAGGGATTATTCCAGTAACGACCGGGAAGTGCCACTAGACTTGGTCAAAAGGCGGAAAGATGAAAATGGAATATTGGGGGTGTCAAAGCACAAAACTGAAATTCCCTGTGAGACTCCTTATCCAAACGAGAAAGACAAGGAAAAAAGTAAATCAAAATCTTCAGGCAAAGAAAAAGGTGATTCATCTAAGCCCGAAAAGATAGATAAATTATCCAGTGGAAAAAAGGAGTCTGGACATGATAAAGAAAAGGCGGAAAAGAAAGAGAAATGGGACAGTTGTGGGGACAAGGAAGAGAAAAAGCATCATAAGTCCTCAGACAAGCACAGACAGTGACGACTCGGGCCTCTGAGTGAAGGTTTCCCGGCTCTCATTCTCAAAACAGAGTCTTAATTAAGAACTCACTCCCGGTGCTGTCCATCTTATGAGAATCTGCTTTATGTCAGAAGATGAATATGCATCACTCACTATCCTCCTGACACATTGCAAAGTCACTGGTTTTCAGAACATTATTTTCACCTCTGGGCAGTTTCTTGCAGCAAGATCCATGTGCGTACATTTTTTTTTTTTCTTGAAATAACATCACCCAGAAACAGCATCTATGAAATTTTTACCAGCTGAGTCTTGGATCACCCTTAGAAAAGTAAGTTGTTTCTTAGGTTGAATGCCCTGGTATAGAGAAGGCTGCATCTCTATGTAAAAAATACCTGATAACATTGAAATGATTGTTACCTGACAATTTTGGCTTCTTGCAAAGATTTTAATTTCAGTTTGTGATAAAGACCTTACACATGTAAACCACAGCAGCAATGTTTTGCTTAAATGTGTTCTTAAATATGTAATCGCAGTTTCCCATTCCAAGCCTGTAAGGTAGCTCAGTGGGTTAAGGTACTTTCAATTGGATCCCTGGTATCCCATGAAGGAGGGAGAGAACTCTTGTTCACAGATTCTTCTCTGACCTACACACACCCTTAACTAGTAAATGTAATTAAAATCTTATAATTTCCCTCACCCAGAAATTCTCCTAACATGACATTTTCATCTTAGAGAACTTGCTTCTTATGCTCCTAATCGCAATCATGAACACTGTGATCTTTATTGGAACATTGCTTTTTTAATTTAAAATTGAGATTAGTCCACCCTTAGAGTACAGAGTTGGATGACTTTAGCATATTCATCTCATTGTGAAATTACCACCACTGTCTAGTCTCAGATGATTTCTCTCATCTGTAGAAGAAGAAGTTTTAAGTGTATGAGCATCCACTTTTAAATTACTCTTTCTCAGCCCCTAGAAACTGCTGACTGACTTTCTGCCTGTGAGTTTGCTGATTTGGAGCATATAACCTAAATGGAATCATGAAATATTGTGACTTTTGCATATGGGTTCTTTTATATCTCCATGTTTAATGTGTACTAGTAATCCATTCCTTTTTGTGGCTGTATGTTTTGCTTACCCATTCATTGATTGAACAAGAATAGTATTTTTTAAGTATTAAAATTATAATCTAAACAGTAGTATATGACTGCTTTGGAGAAATGGTATATAAATTATCACTATTTCATGTAAATGTGACATTTTTCTAAAGGCCATTTTAGTTCTGGTTTTAAGAAATATATGAGTGTAGTATTTTCATCAATAAAAGTTAATATTTAAGTATTAATCTGAAATTTGAATGAGAATATTAAACAAATAGAAATTTTGTACTGTGTATTAATTATTGTGTTGAGTTTATATCACCATTCATATAAATTAGAGTATAATTGAGCCAGTATATTTTATAATAATTTTTATAATACAACAAATATTGATTCATTTTAATATCACTTAAAATCTTTTCTTTGTAGGGGAACATCCTCTTTTCTTCAATGGAGGACTTCTGGAAGGTATTTGAAAATGACTTTGAAAGCATTCGTTTTTGCCTGAAAATTGTTTATTTGGTATCCTAAATCTAACACACAAGATTAAGAATAATTTAGGTATCATTTCTATGTTTCTTTAGGACCTGCTCTACATTTACTAATATATAATATATTGTATATATATATTATATATATTGCATATATATATATATATATATATATATATGGTGAGTTGTTGAAGTTACTGTTCTGCCTTCAAAGTATGATTTAGTACCAATTACAGAAAATCTTGCAGGCGCCTTGCAACTATGTAGGTCTTTCAGAGATTCAGTACCTATTTAATCTCCATAGCTAACTTACAAGGTAAGCGCCAATACTGTTATTAATGATGCAAATGAGATACAGGATGTTAACTGTATACTGTCCTGTAGCTAGGGAATGAGGGAAAGGTATTTTGTGTGTGCTTGTGGCAGCCATTCTTCTTTGTTCTACTTTATTATTCACTCTATCTAATGATTTAGCAAATATTGACTGAGACTCCTACAATGTAAGGCATAAAAATGGCAGCTTATTCTCTGTTAATTTATTTGCTATGTTTTTGCATAAGATTATGGCATGTACCCCCAGTTCCCAGAAACAGTGCTTGGTAGATTTCCAAAACTGCTGTTGTAAATTGAATTCAGTCCTTTCCTAGTCATTAAAGAACTTAACATGGTACACTAGATCTTGAAAGGATTGAGAGCTTTATTCATGTTTACTAATTTTAGTTTCATATGAATATTTTTAGTTTGAAGTCTACTTTTTCAGATACTAGTTTTGCTAGTGGTGGTACTTAGAATATGGTTTTTCATCTAATCTATTGATAAAGGCAAAGAGACCACATAATTGAGTCACATTCCCAAAATTTATTTGGACACTCCATTAGATGTGTGACAAAGTCTTGAGTATATGAGTGCTTTGAGGAGACCATTGATGCCCCAACTGTAACATTCTGCCTCTGTCCCTCAGAACACTCATGTCAATCTGATAATGCAAAAAGGAATTATGATCTCCAGGTGTGCCAGTTCAAGTATTGCTCCCTTATCCAAAGCCTTAGACACAAAGCAAAGGTTTCCCTTTGTAAAATCAAAAATGTGTTCCCTTCTTCCATGATAGAATGGCACAGAGCAAACATCCCATTACAAGAGAGTAGTAGAAGAATAGGAAAAACAATTGGACCAGAACAAGACCAGAACCCAGGAAGATGGACTTTAAATGCTGTAGCTCCATGTGTGGAGTACGGTGCACACTGTGGTAGTGAGATTATAAACCCTCGCAGGAGGCCATAGCATGCCTTCTTCATAGTATTGTCCTTTAAAGCCCATGTGGCCTCATGGTGGGCTCTGCTCATTGCCACATTGCCCACAGATTCTCCTAACATGTGTCCCACATTCCTGGCTTGCCCAGGTTCTGAGACTAGGAAGCCTCAGCTGTGCTCTTGCAGCTTCGTGGGTTGCTTAGATGGGTTCCGACCCTCATCATCTGCTCTCTATCTTTCAAAGGTTCCTTTAAATCCAAGTAATGGGCAATCTGGGTCATTTTAGCTCTCAGGCCCAAACAGGACTCTCTGAAGGCCTTGCCTGATTAAGAGTGAGTGGAGACAGTGGGCTGTATGTATGGCACTGTTCATACAGGGATTACTTGTGCTGCCTCCAAGCTACTCCTGGCAACAGAATCCATAGACCATTTATTTGAAGTGTGCTCTCTCAGCAGCAGTGCTCTGCCTTTAACACCCAAGGTGGTCCAGCCGAAGCAGGTGACACTCCATGCTCCCTGAGCCTTCATATGTGGCTAGATTTGTTCTCAGAGGTCTGGCCATGTTTCTCATTTGACCCACCTTTTCAGTCATACCATTGTATCTGTCACCTGACCTGTGTCCAGTCCAAAGCACTGCTGGGTTGCTGGGCCTCTGATTCTCAGAGTGGTCATTTACTTACCCAGTTGGGTGTGGAGGCTGCTGGGGCTTAGGATAGAATACAGAGACCACCGATTCCCCTGACCCAGCCATAGACTTTGATGAGGTAAAATCTGGCTATGGTTCCCCACCTTGGGAACTCCTTCTTAGTGTTTGCTCTCTACAGAGACTACAATGCTCACACACTGTTTTGAAGCACCAGATTCTCTGTGTGTGTCTTGCTAGGGTTTTCTATCACCTACCCTGTCACCAGGTGTCAAAATCAGAGTGGGTCTAGCTCCTCTGGCTATCTCTGCCCTAAGTAATCACTATGCCAAAGTCCTTTAAATCATGTGTCCTGATTCTGTGAAGTTATCTAGATCACTTTATGGAAACTATATCTGAATTGCATTATGGTATACATATTTTTGATGAACAGATTATGTCAACTACCCAGTATAACATACTCTTTTTAGCATTGTTTGAACAGAAATTTAGTAAAAGTCAGTTTTAGAGAAAAGGTACTAAATGATCTAAAAAGCTGTTTTTCCCATGTTAACAATGGTATTGGCTCTTCTAAAATTCCTTTTCATAGTTTCTAGAGAGCATAAGCATGTCCTCAATCTGTGATACCTTTTCCAGTGTGCTACTTCATCTCACATCATTGATAAGAGAAATTCGCACAGCTCCGACTATGTGCCAGACTCTGTTCAAAGATAGATTATCTTCTGTCCCTCATAGAATGTCTCTAAGGTAAGTACCGTTGTACTTCCTATGAAAGCACAAAGACTGAAAACAAGGCGGGTGCCTTTCCCTGCTCTGTAATATTTACCTGGGAATTGTATCATCTGGTCCCCGAGTCACACTGGAGGGAAGGCAGCCATAGAACTGAGATTCAATAACACAGGCTCTATGGGCACACATCACTCATGTGAATTCTTTATACTTTTAGGAACTAACTTGACATCAGTAAATCTCAGGACCTTCATTTCTGAAGGCCAGTAACTGAGGATTCAGTAAGAATCACCATGTCATATATATTTACCCAGAGTGAAAAAATGTATGTTAATTGCCTTATTTTACCAGGAAACAAGTGTCTGTAGTTGACACAGGTGTTCTGATTATTTTACCTATTTCTATTTCTTTTTTTCTCTTTTGAATTTTTTTGTTTTTTCCCTTGCTCTTTTAAATTAGTCAAATGTGCACAAGTGAAATTGTGTAGAGCGTGGAGAAGAGAATAAGAGTCACCACTGGAGAATACTTGCAGTGGAGCGGCTATTACCTGCATTTGTCAAGAACCAGGGAGGAAACAGCCACCCACATTGCCGGCTTTGGAAAAGCATCTGGCTGGACCAAGAAGCCTAGTCAACTTGTAGTGACTTTTCATTGTACAACACCAACATCAACATGTTCTGTGGGTCAGGTGTGTACTGCAAGCTTATGCCTTTCCTATTTCTAGCTAGTTGTCTAGACAAGTGTATTCTGCATATTGACTAGGGAAAAATACTCTTCCTGCTACTACTACTACTACATTAGACAGAAGATCTTAAGGATCCAGGCTGACAGCAAGGAAAGAGTTGAAGCTGTAGGATTGATGGGATAAAAGTATTTGGCAAATGGATAGAGGAATATTAGGATTTATAGAGGACTTTAAATCCAGGGTGCTGGAGATGTAGCTCAGTTCGTTGAATGCTTGCCTACCATGCACACAGTCTGGCTTGATTCTCAGGACCACTTTAATGGATCATGGTGGTCTATTCTTGTAATCCTGTCATTGGGTAGTGAAGGTGGGAGATCAGAAGTTCAGCTTAATCCTCATTCCTTAGCCACTCAGCATATTTAAAGCCAGACCAGTCTACATGAAACACTGTCACAATTAAACAAACAAAACCAAATAGAATACATTTTAAACAATGGAGAGCTTGAAGAGGTGGATAGTTCAGCTTGTAAAGGGCTTTCTGAGGAAGCATGTTACTCACTTTCAAGCCCCAGAACCCACATAAACAGCCAAACATGGTAGCACACTCTTGTAATCCCAGCACTGGGGAGATGTGGGGAGGCAGGGGCTGCAGGCAGACACGGGAGGATCTCTGGAACTTACTGAGGAATGACATCAAAGGTAGACAGATCTCTGTCTTCTGTATGCACACACTCATGCTCAAAAGAACCTCAATCCAATTTTAACTTCATTCCGATTCTATAAGCTTTCTAGGAAAGCACTTTTTTTCCCCTCCTAGAAACTGCCTTTACCTATTACTGGGGTACAGTCCCCATGGTTCCTTCCCTGTTTCTCATTCAGTGGACAGCCACACTTTCTCAGGACACAGAGAATTCAGGGGCTTGGTACATTCCCAGTTTCTGGCTTATTCTTAACAATCTCCCAAGACACATAATTCTTTCATAAACTTTGGTGATGCTGCTGTGACCACTCTGGGAAACAGACAGACTTCACTACGCTAGAAACTCTTGTTTGCTGGTGCTTTTATCTATATTTCTCAGACAAAGTATTTGTGAAGGCACCTATCAGTGGGAAGCACAGGCTCTTATCTACACATGTTTTTTAAGCAAGAATGAGAAGGCTTGAGAACAGTTAACATAAACTATGTAGAACCTTAGATAAACAGTGCCTCTGCAAGAGAACAGTATCCAGCAAAGCAAGGAAGATTGGCAGTTCACGCTGTGTATCATGTTGCGACACCCGGACATTGCTCCCCATGTGTTACCTACACAAACATTGACACTCAGTATAGTCTCATAATTTCTCATACTTTGTCATAATTTTTCATCTTAAATATAGCTCTGCTTTAATAGCCAATTGGAAGTACTAAGATGAATCAAAGTGCATAGCTCTGCTTTAATAGCCAATTGGAAGTACTAAGATGAATCAAAGTGCATTGTAATTACTGTGGAGCTTTTCTAATGATTCCTGTGAAAATGAGGACAGGAGAATGATAGGCAGGTAAGTAAGAATTAAAGGTAAATGGAGTTTATTGAGTATATCTCACTTCCAAGATTTTAAGGATGAGCATGATAAAGGCTATTCTTCCATGACTACAGTTCTCTTGGTTTCTGTATGTGGTTGGCAGATCAGGTCCACAATGTGCCATAAAAGGCATCTTAGGATGTCTTATGAGTTCACAAGGTAATGCTTTCAGTATTGCTCTGTTGAAAATACACTCCAAAGTTCAACTAGTAAAGAACAGAAGATTTGACAGAGAAGACTTCTCATTTAACACAGGTCCTGACTTGATGGCTGCTGCTGGAGCTTACATGGATTCTGAAAGGCCAACCTCATTGTCCCAAAGTGGAGGCTGTGGTATTACTGACTGATAAATGTAGAAACTTTGTAATTATGCAGCCGGGTATGTTATTTTGATAATAAGATGCATCATTTAAGTGCATCATTTCACTTTTTCAGTATAACATCTCTCTAGTGAGAACTTGTCAAGTAAAAGTTTCCAGTTATAGCAAAACACAAAAGATCAGTGCCATTGATATAGCTGTGTACCATATTTCAAAGAACAGCAGCTTTTGAGTACTGTGAAAGAGGAGAAAACTGTCCCGGAGGCAAACTTTGCACTTGAAATATGATGTTACTTACTGAGCGTATGATCCAGTCCATACTTTATATATTAAAACAAATAAAGTGAGGAATGGGCGTTCCACAAAAGAAATGTGAGATATGAGACTGGAAGAAAGACAGGGTGGGATAGTGAGGAAGGTGAGGGAAGCAGGGAGCTGAGGGGGGATGGGGAAAGAGGGCCTGTCAAGACAGGCTGTTCAGGATGCCACAATAGTGTTCTGATGCCTCACATGCTTGAGTAAATATGCATGTTTGTATGTGTGTGTTTTTACATGTGTGTACACATCCTGACTGAGAAGAAGATAATACTTTGAGGTGGACGACCTTACGGAGTCCTAACTTTTTTTATAGCCCATGCTTCTATGTGGAGCTAGTGATGGTGACTAACTTTTTTAACAGGTCTTTGTAACTTGTGGTAGCAGTTTTTTTTGGGTTGGGGGGAGGGGTTGTTGTTGTTTCTTTGTTTTTTAAACCTTGTTTCAGAAGAGCAATAGATGGACTAGCTTTTTTTATTTTACATATGTATCGCTGTGGTTTAATTGTAGTGTATATTATTGGTTGGATTGCCAGGCAGTGTGATTGTAGGATGATCTGCTACATCACAGCTTTTGATTTCTTCTTCACAGCCTGTGAGATTTTCTTCTGTTGTTTTATCTTTCACTATGTGGTGGGCGACATGCTGAAAATTTGGATTTGTAAATTATACTCTGGAGTTTATGAAATTGCCTGGATATTTTGATCATCATTATAGGTTGGAGAACAATACTGAAATCTATAATGTATTATGCAAGTGTGCTAATTATGGTCTCTGGTTCATCATTGTGAGTCTTTGTGTCCAAAATTTCAGTTATTTCAACTTCTATGAATGCTCTTTCATTTTTGTAAGAAACCCTTCTGAGTGTTACATGCTTGGTGTCTACATATTTATCCTAACGTATGAGATAATTAATTTTTGAATGAAAATGGGTAAGATTGGGGCAAGAACAAACAGCATGGAAATTTTGACTGGTGGGAAATGTGCTCTAAACGTCCACAGGGAGCAGAGGTTGTTAAATCCATCAAGGATTTCTGTATGAGGAGCAAGAAAACATAAGGTAGAATGATGGCGTCAGGGAGAGTCGCCAGATGCTGTGTCGCCAACTCCTGATACATATTTATCTTATTTTCCCTTCAGCTGTCACTTAACTAAGCATCTTCCTAACTCACTTGCTTCCAGAGGTCTCAAGGAAAGACTGACTTTTTAAACTTTTACTTTGGTGATCTCAGACTTTTTGTTATACCATATTATATATTTCATATATATATAACATCTAAATGTGCCTGATGTTACCTGCTTAAACATTTGATTGATGTATCTTGCCATGTACAGAAATGCTGTGTACTAAAAAAATGATCCTTTGGAATTGTGGAAAATTCTGCATTACTCTGTTGGCATTCTTTTCTTGTATTTGTTGTCCTCTTGACAAGTTTTCTTACCTTCACCCACTTCCTAAAATTCATGTGACCTTGTAAATAGATTCTGAATCATTTTTCATTAAAATTTGTTGACACAGGTTAGCAGGTGTCTCAGTGGGTAGATGCTTTTTCTTCCTCCGAGCCGAAGTCCAGTTCCCCAGACCCACATTGATGGAGGACAGAAAGAGTCCCACGAGTTGTTCTCTCTCTTCCTCACATGCTGCAGTCGCCCATCCATGCTCATACATATATACGTACACATGCACATACTTACATACATACATACATATGTACATATATACGTACATGTGTACATACATATGTACACACATACATACAATGGATGTTTCAAAGGAAATATTGTTCAGCTACCAGAGAATGAACATAGGCCATGAAAGAGACCTTTGTGGATATGTCTTGCATTGCATTAGTGCACTAATGATCATAACATCTTACACTTTCAGGAGCTAGTGCTAGGTTGTACACATAACAATCTCCTGTTTATTTGGTGAAGAAAGAGAAGAGCAGATGTGTGAAAGTCAGAAAAGAAGGAAAAGCTAGTTTTTTTTTTTAAAAAGAAACAAAATCAGGAATGAAGATAATCCTTAGCCAGTAGAAACGGCTGGAGGGATGGCTCAGTGGTTAAGGACCCTTGTGCTCTTCCTGAGAATACAGGTTCAGTTCCCAGCACCATCTGTGACTCTAGCTCTGACGGCTCTGCTGACCTCTGGCTACTGCGTGTATGTTGCACATAGACAAATGTGCAGACAAAACACTCAGAATACACAAAGTTAAACTTTAAAAAGAAAGAGAATAGGTTGAAATTGATATGAGTGAAGGTGATATAAACAGCAAGCTTTCCAATTGGAACCTAAGTTTGTTATAGAATCACCCCCATGCTTGTGAATTCAAGCACACATGCGTGCACCACCTTTGTATGTATCCAGCAGATTTCTTTCCCTGGTTGCTCAGTACTTCCCTTTTGAGTGGCTAACTCTCATAAGTGCTATTAAATAAGTATCATGATCATAAAGTTCATGTTTTTATTTTCTGCTTATAGTAGTAACTATATGAATACACCAGACGTTGAAGATGGAGGGCTTTGTTTGTTTGTTTTTAGGATAATTGTTTATCCATCTTTGAACATCTGATATACTGGGGATAGTGTACTTGAACAATATAGTTCCTATCACTGTATTTTATTTCTTTCTGGATTACACACTTGGTAGTTTTCTCTTTCCCAAGTCATTCAGAACATAGCAGTGCAAAGCTGCTCCATGCTGTCCACCAGGAGTGCTTAACCGTTCCTCGTTCCTCTCACTGTGAATAGGCAGCTTCTGTAATTTATCACATGCAGTAAGCAGCCAGTCATGTGTTCACGGGGCTGGAGCCCTCGACAAACACTGAGAGCAATCTGAGATTCACTTCCTAGTAAAGTAAGCAAGTGAGGAAAAGGGTCATAGAGAAATAAGAGGCCAGAGGGAAATTAACACATCCAGAATGTTTGCAGCATCTCCTCGCACACGATGGACACTCAAAAGATTCTGTTGAGTAGGAGGATAGATGCTGGTGGGTTGAATATGGGAGGCAAGCGTGTTGGAACTTGCCTGCTCTAGTAAGTATGCATAACAAAGCTTAGACTGTCCTTGTTTAAACCATTGAGTGATGCTAAGTACATTCATCATTGTGTTCAACAGTCACCACTGCATCACCACACTTTCCCATAATCCTGACATGAAGTCTTGTGTGTTAGGCACAGCTTCTCACCCTTTCCTTGTGCCAGCCTCGGTACTCACTGTTTTGTTTTCTATGAGTTGAGTAAATCTAAGTGTGTCATCTTAAAACTATACAACACTCGGCTTTTTTGTGATATGTGTATGTCACTTGGCATAATATTCTTAAAGTCATGTCTGTTCACATTAATAGTAGAGTTCTATTCAAGTGATTGCTCAGACCACATTGTCTATTCATTTGTTAATATTGTCCCTCTTTTGCAGCTCCTTAAATCCATGTTCTTTGCTGTTTCCTTGGCACACTCCCAGCTAGCATAGCTCATCTTTGGCACTCAAATGGATGACTTAAGTGCTTTCCAAGAATACATGTAAGTATTTATCAAATCATATAGAAAAATTTGTTACTGTCTTTGCAATGATAACTTTGTATTTGTTATTTGGTTAAAAACAATTGTTTATAATAAGAATAAATGACATGTTTCACAAACATTACCCCACTAAAGAAGTTAAGAAAATGTGAAATGCTGATCTTAGGAAAACAATCCTTATGAACAAGGGGTGATGGAACATGTCTGTACTGTCCATTCTACCAAGTGGAGACAGGAGAATTAGGAGTCTGAGGTTACCTCCCTTCCTCAACATAGCAAACTCAAGGTCAGGTCAGCCTTGAAAACATGGGAACTTGTGTTTCGCACACAGAAAGTAACTCTCAATAGTGAGATGGAATGAAATACAGAAAGACAGCACTGTTGAAACATCTTCTTAGTGTTCATTGCAGGTGACGGCATTTATTTTTATTTTGTTATTTATTTTATTATTCTAGGGGAGTATGTACACACAAACAAGCACACTATCACAGAGATCAGGAAATAAACTTACAGGAGTCGGTTCTCTCCTGAACCATGTGGGTTGTGGTCACAGAGGTCACCAAGTCCTTTCTCCCTGGGCCATCCTGCTGCACTATAGGTGGGAGCTGGGACGACTCAGTTGGTTAATACTTGACCCTGGCTCATCCTGTCACAATAAAGACCACTGGTTTATATTTTTATACCTGTTGACTCTTATTTCCATAGTTTCAGGTAACTTAATGAGAAAAGAAAATTACAGTATTTGAAGACAGACTAGTACAGAAATTTTTTAGTTTTTTCCAGTGTTTCCAAATATACTAAGAAACAACAGTAGTTTGAGACATTCTGTGCCATTTACAAAGTAGTTAAGAAATGAGAATGCATGGCTTTAGGGTAATGTGACCCTGGTTTGAAGGGGGATGCAATCCCTCATTAACACTGTATTAGATAGAAGTTGGCAGTGGACGTGATTTCATTAAGACTCAGCTTTGGCAACACCTAGTCTCTTGGGCTTCACTTTGAGTGAGTATGAGAATATTAAATCTTTGACATAAAATCCTAGCCATCCTTCAGAAATCTTTCATTGTTAAGAAATTTTTAATTTCAAACCTAAGGAGACCTTGTGAAGATTTGCTTACTGTGTTTTATCTGGAGTATGCATTTGATTCTTAGACCTGATTACTATATGAACCACTTGAATAACATTCTGTATGTTGTTTATACCAGGTGAAAATTACATATAATCTAAGTACATTTTCTTATTCCAGAAGGCATTGGTTGATACAAACAGCAAGAATTTTTCAGAAATTAATAATTTCCTTCTGTTTTGCTGCTTTGTACAGTGTGGAAATTCATCCTTAAGAAACATTACCTTGTTGGTTAATACACATTCCTTTGTTTTCTATATGGTTTTTTATTTATCCAGGTTACTATATATGTTTAGTCAGGTATTTTCTTTTTAAGTTGCAGGTGCATATTTGTAAAGGCGGCTTAAGTAGAGATTTGCCTCAGCAGCAAACAGTGCTGTTAATAACTCTGTCATTATCACGTGCCAGCAGCACTTTGTTCTCCTTCTCCTCTTTCCTTCTGTGTTTATGGTTTTGAACTAACAAGGCCAACTAGAGCTTGGGTATCGTGAGAAATATTTAGTGAATCATCTGCTTGTCAAGAGTGAGGTACTTTATTTAACTTACTCGGTTTATATTTCACTCGTGTAGTGACAGCTTGCAAATATATATTTAAATGTCATAATAAATAGATATTTCCAAAATCATTAAGAAAACTTTGATTCTCTTGCTTTGTTTCAACTTAACAAAGTGAGAGAGAGAGAGAGAGAGAGAGAGAGAGAGAGAGAGAGAGAGAGAGAGAGAGAGAGAGAGAGAGATCGAACATTTAAGACTTATTTTCTGTGAGAAATAATCCTTTAAAAATGTACCCGCATTTTTTTTCCATAGTCAGTAAATTTGGATAGATCCTTTGCAAAGCATTGAGTGATATTTTTAGTAACTTACTCTTAGGTCACCAGAGTTGTCTCCCTGATTCCTTAGGAGGACTGACAAGAGGGAACCTTGCTGCATACACGTAAGGGGTAGTTGTTATAGTAACTCTCTAAGTATCTTATTATAAAAGAGCTTACCCACCTTGATTCCTCAGTTCAAGGGCAGAATTGTGGCCTTCAGGGTCATTGGTACAGTCTTACTGTGCTGCACAAAACAAGAAGTCTCTTGGTTTTCTTCTTTTCAATGCTATTATCAACCTGGAGCCTCACTTCTGTCTTAGAAGGTGCCTAAATTCAAAAGATAAATTCTTGGTGACAAAGGTGGTGTGCTGACTGAAGTACTCTCAGAAAAGCGCTTTGGTTTAGAGTCCTATATCTTTCTGAAACGTGCTTAGGGGGAAACTGGCCTCCATTCATTTGTTCTCCTTTGTCCCTGCATGGTGACATCACTGTTTGGTTTAGATCAGGGACACTAATGAGCTGGTCTGTGTCTTAATCTTCTCTAGGAGGGACTGAGGTAGTTGTCACAGACCATGGCCAAGCTTGACACCAGACACTAAGCATGATCTTCAGCAGAATAAAGACAGAGTCTAGTGCAAGAGAGCCCAATTGGATTTCATGCCCACTCTGATTGGTAGTCCACTTCCTGTCTTCCTCCACTCCTGTTTCAGCTTCTCAGGAAACTGGCTTTTGCATGCAGTGGGCAGATGCCAGGGCTCTCCGGCAGCCTGGTCCAGCCAGATAACAAGTTAAGGGAAGAAGTCTTCACAGTTGCCTGTGGCTTCCACGTGAATATGCACAGGCAGCCAGTCAACCTGACATATTTCTATACATCCATGCACACAGTGCATACGTAACAACCATATTTCAGTTTTAGTTGTTTCAGTGGGAAGACAACAGACATCACATGCTCTATTTAAGGAGTCTTCAGCTCATGCTTTTAAGGCATTTATTTAATATTTTTGTGCATTTTTATACTGCTTCATTTATTTAAATTCTGAGCAAAATTCTGTTCCCTTAAATATTTTCTTACAGTACAGTTTCTGGCATAACCTTAGAATCCCGTTGTGTAGATAAACAATATATTTAAACAATCATATGTATTGATTTTTTTTAATGTCTCCCTTATTTAAAAGAATTAGCACTCCAAATGAATATTTTTGTAGCCAAAAAAACTTCACATATAAAAAGTTTTCTTTGGGATTTTTTTAAATGTCATATCTGACTGTTGGGATGAAGACTTCAGATAATGGTGTTCACCACTGGAGATTTAGCCCTTAGTTCTCCCACCAGACCATGAAGCAGACCATGAGCATTAGAAAGTGTTTCAGATCATACTGTTAAGCAGAAAAGCACTACTGATTTTGTTTTTTTCAAGTGACAGTATAGCAGCAGCAGATCCTGGGTCGTATGGACCTCTGAATTGTGGCTTCCTGCATCATTGTGTGAACAGAGGCTTGGAGCATTCCACTGGCAACATGGCGTCCCAGTCCAGGTGTTGATGATACAGATACAGATTGTGGGACTGACCAAACTGAGGAGACATGAGTTGTAGAAGGAAGACGGCTAGATGCCCTGGCCTTAACACTGCACGTTGGTGAACAGGGTGTTTGTTGTGTGCGTATTTGCTAGTTACTGTTCTCTTTGATCATACTGAAGAAGAGGTCCCAGGCCTTAGCACAACCAGTGCTGTGATGGATGTACCATTCAGACCTTGGAGCCAGCAGATGGGTGCAGCACCTACCAGAGGGAGAGCAGGGACTTAACCCACCAAGTCCTTAGCTCTGGGTTCCTAGCTGCCTTGTTTCTTGGCCTCTAGCTAAATGGAGTGTCAAGTTAGGATGTGGGTTTTGTTCTTGAAAGCTCATCCTGATAGAGGCTCAGGACCGCATATGGTCCTGAGCACCCAGTGCAGTTGCTCACAGGCAATAAGCACTCCTATTGGCTTGAACCTATGTCCATGCAGTCTTCTCTGGTCCACCCCTCACACGAGAAGATGGTGTTGATCTTTATCTGACAGGTTCTGTGCGGAAACGTTAGCACTTCAGTTGTGTGTCTATGGATTCCTAGTGTGTGTCTTCCTCTGTGGATGTGTTTCTTGTGCTTATCCTTCGGCTCCTGTTCTCTTGTTTATTTTGTCCTGTCCAATTTGCTTGTCTTTATTTCTACTGTCCTTTAGATACTTGTTTCCTAAGGAGAGACAGAAAGGGTGTGGATTCAGATGGAAGGAGATTCCGGGAGGGAAATAGCAATCAGAATATATTGTGTGAAAAATACATTTTTAATAAAAGAAACATAGTTTAAAATGGTTTTACAGACAGGTTGCAATGTTTTCATTCATTTGCATTGACAAAGTTTTTAATCTCTGGAAGAGAAACCATTAATTCTATGAAACATCATAATAATTACATTCTGTAACCTTTACTTAGAGAAGGTTTTTCTTCCTCTGTAACTGCAGACCAAATGATAATGTAGAAGCATGGCTTTTCATGCCCCACACTTAGATTGTCACTCTGACTTCAGTAACTATAAAGATTACTGTGAATTGCTTTTTCTGTCCTAATTGTAAACATTATTAGGTAACTTCTAAATAAGCGAGTGTGTATGCATCACCTAGCTGGTAACGTGATACTGTTTTTCTTCTTTTCCATAATGGCAGACAGGTGGTGACAGTGAGGTCACAGGGAACAGATGAGCTGCTGGTGAAATGCACAAACAGTTGGGACTGAGGATGCAGTGTCCTGTCAGGTCAGCATCTTCAGACGGCAGTGAGACTCAGCAGTTAGCCTCACCCCAGAAGTCCTTCACCTCCTTCCAGTCTACAGTGGACCTTCACGCTGGAAGCGGAAGTGGAGGTGCCAGGATCCACTGTGTGTGATCCTGAGTGGACTTGCTATAACAAGTATATAATTTATGCCTGATAATCATATGATGCTGGTCTTTATAAGTAATTGTTAATCTTCTGCACTTGATTTTATTTTCCATAAACTTTACCCATGGATTAAAGAAGATCTTAAAAACAATAACAGAAAAACTTTTCCTCATATAACAAATCAAGACTTTGAAATATTGAACCAAGAAAAAAAAAACAAAAAACTGGAAAGTATGTGAGAAGTACGCCCGATTGCTGCCCTGCCTAATTCTTCTCAGGTGACAAAGAAGTAGCTTCTAAAGCTTGGGACTTTAAAGGACTCCTGAGTACACTTCTAGCCACAGTGAGCATTGCCATTTTTAGCTAGGGTGTGGAAGGAAGGGACGCCATTTCTTCCCATGCTGATGCAACTCTGTACATTTCAGGCACCTCTACTGATAAAACTTAAAGCATACACTAATAAACCATAGCGTGGCCATGTCCCCATTGTGCTGGATATTGTGTGAATTGTTAAAATGTTAATATTGCACCTTTTTTTTTTTTTTTGGCCTACTTTCTCATAACTAATGTTTGTGGGACTTGCTATATTACTGGTTTGGGGTTTTTTTGGGGGGGAGGGTATTTTTTTTTAATTGTTCTAGCTCTATAAAATGGCCCCAGAAAATCTCCAAATAGTGTCTCTAGCTACAACCAAGGAAAATTATATTGTTCCTTAAATTCACCCTATGTTTGACTTTGAATAGTTTGTTTAGTATGAAAATTTTATTGTCTCAATTTATTTGAAACTCAATTTTAAAAGCTATCCCGTAGAACCAATGTATTAAAATGTTACTTTATGTGCAGTGAAATGTTCAGTTAAGCAAATGTTTAAGAAAGATACTTCGTTTTGAAATTCATCGTGGCTCATAAAACAAAAGTCACTTCATAGTATTTCAGAGACACGTTCTCTGTTGATAGAATTTATAATACAAATAAAGTTTGTTTTAATTAAAGTTTTTTTTTGCTGCAAGTCCCATCTTATCAGCATCAGGAAGAGTTTTCATCAGTGGTTGTCATTGGAAGAGAGATGCTTTTGTTATCATTGTGTAGAAAAGGGTTCTTAGTAAGAGCCTTTTGTTTTCTAAACCGTGCTATGTGGTGTGGTGTGATCCTCTGGGATGTGAAGGGATAAGAACAACGATACAGTTCAGGGCTGGAGATTTACCCTCCGCTGAAGAACCAGTACAGAAACACTGTGTTTAGTGTTGTGTCTTAAATTCTTGTGTTCATTTAATCACTAGACTATGTCAGTCACGTATGTCTCCAGGGAAAACAGGAGCTGACAGGTCTTTCAGAGTCAGTTAATGAATGAAACATACTGATTTGTAATAGGTTTATCTTATGATTTTATCTCCATCTCTTCCTTGAATATGCTGAGCAAGTTCTTTCTTCCTAGGTTTTGGTAAAGTTTGTGTCAGGAATATTGAGTTTGTATATTTATAATGTATACTTTGTTGTTACATAAAAACAAGTTTCAACTGCAGCCTTTTGCAGAATCCATTTATACTGACCCTATGCCACATCCCGATTGCAGTCCCTAGAGAATATTATGATACATATTATAGATTGTATTTTATTATAAGATTGTACAACATTCTTATATGTTACACATCAGCTTCATCTGTTTGTCTTTGTTTGTTTATTTGTTTTCTTCAGTCAAAGAATAAAGTTTAATCCCTTTATTGTACCTTGCACTCTCTTGGTATAATTAGGTGAATTGTTCAAATCTCCACAATTAAGAATTTCAGAAGTATGTTATAATGGTCACTTGATTGCCTTAATAAAGACTTTAGTGTGTAGTGAAAAATGTTCAGTTAAGCAAATGTTTAAGAAAGATACTTTATTTTGAAATTCATTATGACTCATAAAATAAAAGTCATTTCATAGTATTTTCAGAGACATTCTCTGTCAATAGAATTTATAATACAAATAAAGTTTGTTTTAATTAAAGATTTTTTTGCTACAAGTCTTTTTTAAAATTGTCTATTTCCTAAATAAAAGCAATTGAGTAAATGAACAGGAAGTTCTTTTGGAAGAGTGAATATAGTGTGGCTGAGGAAGACTAGATAGGAAAGATGTACAGAGGGTTTGCTGTTAAGCTGGCTAACACTGCAGGCTATTAGGACTCTATTTCCTTTTTTGTTACTCTGGGAAACACTTAAACACAATTCAGCCATACCCATTTGAGGAAGTGAGTTATAAAACTAGTCTGGGAAGAATGGTAGCTATTCCATGCAGTAAATAGCGGCCCTTGGTGCCTTGTGATCAAGAAAGAAACTGTAATTGGACCTGATGGCACATCCCTATAATTACAGCAATAATTACAGCACCTGGTGGGTGGAGGCAGGAGGACCAAGAGTTTAGAGGCAGCCTGGGCTACATGAAATTGGCTAAAAAAAATCTCACATAGCAAAATCAAAAGAAGATAAGCACACACACCACCACCAACAAAATAATGGAAGTCAGCAAATTATTGGTCATTGCTATCAATATCAATGGTCTCAATTCCCCAATAAAACAAACCAACAGAAAGGAAACAATACCAGGATCCATCCTGCTGCATAGGGGGAACACACCTCAACATTGAGGATAGACATTACCTCACAGAGTAAAAGGTTGGAAAATATTCCAAGCAAATGGACCTAGGAAGCAAGCTGCTGTTGCCATTTTAATATCTAACAAAGTAGACTTCAAACCAAAATTAATCAAAAGAGATAAGAAAGGACACTTTGTACTCATCAAAACAAAATACAAGATGACATTTCAATTCTTAACATCTATGGCCCAAACACAAGGACACCATTTTTTTTTTTTTTAAGGAAACATTATTAAAGCTTAAATCACACACCAAGTCTAACACAATAGTGGGAAATTTCAATACCCTACTTTCAGCAATAAATAGATCATCCAAACAAAAACTAAACAAATGCTGGAGCTAATACATGTTATAAATCAAACAGACCTAATAGATAGGTACAGAACATTTCACCCAAACACAAAAGAATATACCTTCACTGAACTTCAAAGAAATTTCTTTAAAATTGATCACATACTTGGACACAAGTCTCAACAGATATAAGCAAATTGAAATAACTGCATCCTATATGACCACATAGATTAAAGCTGGGTGTTATCAACAACCAAAGCCTGCAGACTCATGGAAACTGAACAACTCTATTGTGAGATTATTTTCTGTGTTTTTATGGGTAAAGTTAACTTCTTTAGGTTGGACTTTTCCTTCCAGGCTGATAAGATTTGATCAATCAAGACCTTCTGAAAGGTGTGTGATCAATCAAGACCTTCTGAAAGGTGTGTGATGGCCACCATGGCCCAGATAAATTAACATTTCCACCCAGATGATCCCACATCCACCACATCAGTTCAAAGCAACTGGCTGAGACAATGCAGGTATATTGCCCACTCTCTGTCACTCTTGGACATAATCATATCCCTCAAATATAAAGAGTCTACGATGGAACATTCTAGAAATAAATGTCAACAGAATGAAGGAAAGGAAAAGTAAGAGGGATGGGACAAGAAACAAAATGTTCACTAAAAATGCCATGGAAACTTCAAGTGAATATTGAAAATACATCTAAATGTGATCTTCAGAAAGTTCTACATCAGATTTTAAAGAAATGCACCTCAAAGGGCAGTGGGATCAAGTCCCCAGACAATAGTGACTAAGGGAAAGAGGGAGGAAGAAAAGTTACAAAGACATTGAAAGAGCCACGAATAGAACAGGAGAAAAGGCCAAATGAGGAACACTGTTCAATGCCAGACCACTTCATTCTCAAGATGGAGCCATAGTTGAAATTGCTTTTCACCTTAATCTCATCTTCATCTGATGGTCGGCACAGAAAGCAGCTACTGTAGGCCACCACTGTAAGCACAAGTGAGCTACTTTCTCCAGACTATGACTCCACCAGCTTTTATATATTACCTTGGAATTTTCCAGGTTTTCCAGATTTAACTCTAATGATCCTATCAACTGCTCATTTTTTCAAGTGTAGACATAGTTTTTGGAAGCCAAAGAATAACAGAGAATAAGTTTTGTCTCACAGTCAATCCATGCATCCTTGAGGTGAGTTAGATTTAGTTAATTTTTTTCAGGGTATCATTTATGTATGCAACTTAATACACACCATTGAAACTTCTAGCCAATGATGAACCTTCAAATCTATAAAATGCAAGGATTCTACTTAACCTCTTGGATATGATAAGACAGGTAGTATTGATTTAATGCCACCCTCAATCTAATGAGAGAGGAGAAATTGGTTGAAAGAAGTTGGTTCTATGATCATGCCTCATAATCAGTTGGAATATACTAACTATAAACCAAGATACTTATACACAGCAAACATAATACTACATAATCCCACTAACACATACACCTGAGTCAGATCTGAAGCTGACAGTGGGGTGCTCTGTTTATTAACATGTGGCCTGATAATCCACATGGGGCTTTCCTTGAGCTAAGACATCCAGCAAATCTATATATGGACATATATATATATATATGTGTGTATATATATACATATATATATATATGTATATATATGCTATGAGCTTCATTTCCCTTCAACACAGGATGCATTCTTGAGTTACTCTAAATCTGAATTGTACTTATAAATACACAAGCTATCAACAAATTTGGATTTAATTAAATTATAAACATTCTATATACACACAGATATCCATTCCTAGCATCCTTTCATAATTGTTATGAGAAAGTTCAGAAATAAAAAAGCAATACAATCCATCTATCAAACACAAACCTAAATAACCTTCCTTCTCTCTGACCTCAGACGACTTAGCTCAAGTAATGAGCTGCTTTCCCTAACTCACATATGATCATTTAGGATTTCTACTTCATTTCCTCTCTTTAAAAATTATTTACTTTATGTGCATGTTTGTGTGTGTGTGTGTGTGTGTGTGTGTGTGTGTGTGTGTGTGTGTGTGTATGATATGAAGAGGTGCTGCCACTGTGTGCAGTAACAAGCATGCGCATAGGGGACAGACAGATGTCAACTCTTCAGAATATATTCTTTTTTGTTCTTTATGAGTGTTCCAGGAGTTGAACTCAGTTTGCCAGGCTTGTATTGCAAAGTTGCAATACCTGTCAAGACATATCAGCAGCTCTGAATTTCTTAGGGAAGAGGGAGAAATCAACTTTCTTTAATGGTATAATGCTGTATGTACAATTGGCATATGAACCAACCTCCACAGAAGGTACTACACCTAGAATCAGTGAACCTACATGTAGTAAATGTTTTTGGTTCAGCTTAACCACATGGTTCAGATCTTCTCACTGTTGCTTAGCCCTTTAAAATGACTTAGACACTTATATTAATTTTATGTTGTTTAGCCTATGGCTCAGGTTTATTGATAGTTAGCTCTCTCATCTTAACCTGTTTTGTTAATCTGTCTTGCCACATGGCCCATGGCTTACCTGTGTTTCTTTATACATTGCTCCTTTGGCAACTGGATCACATCTCTATTGACTCCACCCTCCTTATCCTTCATCTATGCTCAGATTTCCTGCCTGCCTCTAATATCGACAAAACAGTCCCTTTATTAACCAATGATATTTACAGAATACAGAAAGACATTCCACATCACTTCCCTTTTTCTGTCTAATCAAAAGGAAGGTTTTAATTTTAACATAGACAAAAATACATTTAACAAAACAGTTATCAAGTAAGTATTAGTTATAATTTATAGATTGTATTTAGCAAAATTAAAGAAAATATTTTATCACTTGTTTTTATCTTTGTGAATCTAAAAGTTTTACATATAATGTACTTTTTACTACTATACCTACATGAACTGGACTCAGTGGTGGTGGGGGTGAATCAGGACAGGGGCACGACATGGAATTTGATGGTAAGGAAGGTAGGGAAGGATTGGAGGGGGCTGTGGAAAGAGTAAATATAAAAATACAGTGTGTGAAATTTTCAAATAACTAATAAAAACAACATAAATGGGCTAGAGAAGTGGGTCAGTGGATAAGAACATTGGTGGCTCTACTGCAGGTCATGAGTTCAATTCCCAGCAACCACATGGTGGCTCACAACCATCTACAATGAGATCTGGTGCCCTTTTCTGGCCTTCAGGCACACATGCAAGCAAAACATTGTATATATAATAAATAAATAAATCTTTCAAAAATGTTTCATAGTTCATAATGCACTTAACCACTATAGTCCAATCATTTTATCATGTTCTGTTAAGCTGATCTAATAAACCTTCCTGGCCATTGGGAAAAAATCAGCTTGTCCAAATTCTTATAATTTTCAGCATCTAAGAGCAGAACAGGCATGTACAGCAAGTGTTCCACTAACACATGCTCATGAAAATAGAATTAAAAATGTACTGTATGTACAAAAAATCTTACCCATATTTCTGTTATGTTTGCAAAGATCTGACTTTATCTAGGGACCTCATTGTGGGATCATGCTCTTGTATACTATAAAGATTTGTTATTCATATTGGTTTGATAAAATGCTGATTAACCAGGCAGGAAGTGTAGATGGAGTTATACTTACAAGGCACCAGTCCAAGAGAAATATTTATTGGAATATAAATCAACACAATATTAGTAACAGCTTATAGTAGCACCTGAATAGGGACTGGAGTATCCAAGCAATGGATGAGCGATGGACAGACGATGGATTCCGATTCTGTCTCTCCAACAGCCAGCAGCCAGGAACAAGGAAGAGAGCCTCCTCCTGTCCCAGCAGCCACTTATCAATGGGGTTGGACACACCTACTCCAGGTTAGCCAAACCCCCTCCAGGGTCCCGGGCTCCTGGATAAGCATCTTTTGACCTTATCGGCTGACACCTTAATCCTGCCACATCTCCCCCTTCTGTCTAACTAAGAAGGTTCTAAACTAAGACTATGTACAATAGGAATTATTATGAGTTAGTAACCATGAGTACCTATTCTTCAACCCCTTCAAGACCTGAGAAGGAAGATATATCACTTGAAAGTCAGAAGTACAAGGAAGTAGTGGCTTCCAAAATTTGGGAGAGGACAGCAACACAGCTACCTGGACAATCACCTCTGGTTTTGTGCACCATTGGAGCATCTATCATATTGGCTACAGGCCTATGGTATCTGACAGATCTCACAAGCAGGGCAATTTTGGAGGGACTGTCCTATCCTGTCCAGGCAGGTTTCGTCAGTCTCCATCCATCAACTTGTTCATCCAGCTTGGACACCATGTGTGTACTGTCAGCAATCAAGGTAAGGACAGTTCCTTACTCAACCAGCCATTCTCTGCCAAAAGGACAAACTCCAATGGAGTATCCTCGATGCTCATACCATCTTGGGAAAGGAACAGTGACACCAGGAGTCGTTGTGCCTCTCATGGCCGAATTTCAAATGTTAAATGCCATATTCTCTGGGTCTATGAAATGGTTGAAGATTTCTGTCTATCTATGATATTCTAACCTGTATCTGAAATGACTGGGATATGGTACCTTAAGTAATGTTGACAGTAGTTTTTATCGTCTTAAGGAATAAACCCTGTACTAAAAATTAGAATACCTATATAAGGGGTGTATAATCTCTAAAAAATGACTTTTAGTATGACTATCAAACATTAGCCAGGGGTATATTACTATGTAAAGTGGCCACAGCATTTTAGACATGTATATACATATACATCATCTAAACAGAGGTATATAAAACATCTTGTGCATATATCATAAGTGCAATCATACATTATATCTAGTATAATTAAATGAAGGTAGTAATTTCATAGTGTACATGACAATGATGTGCAAATATTTTAAACAGAGATAGAAGCATATATAAAATATAGCAATTACAGATTCAATTTTACATAATAGTTACAGATTCAGATTTATATCAAAATACAAGTTGCTTTGGTTATATAAAGCAACTTCAGATTGAACTTTGTACCAATTTACAAATTATCACAAAAATTAAACATATAAAATGATTTTACATTTGTATCAATATACAAATACCTATGCCAATGCAAATTGTCTTTAACTTAGCCCATACATTCAGCTAAAATGGTGTATAGGTAGGCAGAACAATCTACCTTTATCTATCGTATCTATCCCCCTTCTCTTTTTCAAAAGAGATCTTTGATGCTATATTATAGTTCTGTCCTCCACCCAATTTTCACTTAAAACTATTCTAACAGAATAAGAATTACCCACAATCCTCAGAACACAAAACTTATTGGGAAAGGGGGCGTAGTCTTTCATAAGGTTGCTTCCTGCTGACTTAAGGGTGATGGCATCTCTTTGGGATCCTGTAAAAGCTAAAACAATGGTTAGATCTTCATGGACTGACTATATACATTTATAACCATTCTCAGAATAGTGGTTAACTCCATCTGGAATCCTAATTAGAGGTGTGATCTGGAGGAAAATCATAGAGAGCTATCTTGCAGCCGTTTTTAAAAAGTCTATTTTCTGAAAACAATCATTGATTGGTGTGAACCAGGTTCTTGATTTTTCTATTTTTGCCTCTGTCTGTCTGTCTACTTGTCTCTTACTCTCTCTCATACTCTCCCTTTTATTCTTGTTTCAGTAGTAGGAGTTGTTGCGGTGGGGGCCCCATCTCGGTTCCACATTCTTTGTAGATAGCTGATAGGAGGAAATGTTATTTACAATGGAAAACTTAAGCATTGTTGATACTCAGAAAAGATATTCATATCTTCTATGACTTCAGGAGATTGTATGCAGACAGGATGTTTGAAAGGTACAGATACAGAGACAAACAAGGTTTGAGATGAAGTCACAATAATATTGGTCCCTAAATATTCTGTCTTCTGTCTCACACCAGGTGGCTTTTCTGATATGAGACAGAATACTTCACATTTTCTTTACCAATATGCTTGGGTTTAGAGAGGGAGAAAGCCACTTGCTCCCAATCCAAATCCAGCCCTATTAATAGTCAAATCAGGACCACTTTTTTTTTGAGGTGTAGATGCAAGATGCAAAGCAGTAAATATTGAGAGATTACCCAGTAGTGCATATGTGTATTAGTTGGTCTTGTAGTCCATCATGTACATTCCTTAATCATCAGTCTGTCTTCTATTGCAGGTGAGTAATTAGTCAATGTCTTAAAAATAGTCTAAAAATAGTTGTATCCATTTCCTGTAAAGACAAAATTGAGACCCTGCCCCAGGTTTGTTAAATGTGTTTTCCTTACCATGTATCCATTTGTCATATCAGGGGTGAGCAATTACTTCTCCTCCTCAGGAAGGGACTCCTTTTCAAAGCGGACTTTTATTAGTTTTGTCGGTACCCATATCTTTTCTTTGCCTGTTGAAACAAAAGCGAAAACCCCTACCCCATTGAAGCACATATCCCAGCTTCCACTCAGAAGTCAACACATCTTTGAAGTAGATGGGTTGATTTAACTCAGAGGATTTCTCTATTACCCAATGTCTCTCAGCAGCTGATGTTCCCTTTTCATCAGTGTTAAGAAAATTTAAAGTCAATAAGGCACTGTGCAACCTCTTTCTGGGTTTTCTCATTTCTTCTGTTTATAAAGCATCTCTTTCAACGTGCGGTGAGATCTCTCCACAACTGCCTGTCCTGTGGGATTGTGTGGTATCCCTGTAATATGCTTTATATTATAGTATCCAAAAATTATCTTCATTTTTCAGGAAACGTAAGCTGGAGCATTGTCAGTCTTAATCTGACTGGGAATTCCCATTATGGCCATGGCTTCCAAAAGGTGAGTTAGTACAGCATCAGCATTTTCAGAACTCAGAGCAGTTGCCCATTGCATTCCAGAGTAAGTATCGATAGTATGATGTACATATTTTATCTTTCTGAATTCTGGGAAGTGAAACACATCCATTTGCCAGATCTCATTTCTCTGCGTACCTTTAGGATTACTTCCAGCAGGTAAAGATGGTTGGTTATAGAAAGAGCAAGTGTTGCAATTCCTTACTATTCCATTTGCTTCATTCCAAGTGATAGAAAAACTCTTCTTTAATCCTTTGCTGTTAACATGTTTCTCATGAAATTCTGTGGCCTCCAGCACATTTCCTATCAGCAACCGATCTATTTCATCATTACCCTGTGCTAGAGGGCCTGGGAGGCCCGTGTGTGCCCTGATATGTGTTATGTACATAGGATGTATCCTATCTCTGATGATATCCTGTAGTTGTATGAATAGTAAGGTCAAGTCTGTATCATCAGGAATGAAGTCAGCAGTTTCAATATGTAAAACAACTCTTTCTGCATATTGAGAGTCAGTAATTACATTGAGAGGCTCTGTGAAATCCAACAACACCATAGTAATTACATATAGTTCTGACTTCTGGACAGAGTTATAAGGGCTCTGAGCCACCTTAATTAAGTCTTCAGACTTGTAGCCAGCCTTTCCTAAGTTGTTCGCATCAGTATAAAAGGTGGGGGCTCCAGAAATGGGTTTATCCTGTACCACATGAGAAAAGATCCAATTAGTTTCCTTTATGAATTGAATTCTCTTGTTTCGAGGATATTTATTATTAATCTCTCCTAAAAAGTCACTACAAGCCTTTTGCCAAGGTTCACTGTCTGCCCATAATCGTTCAATTTCTTCATTAGTCAAAGGCACGACAATTTCTGCAGGGTCCTTTCCAGTCAATTGGCAAAGTCTTAATTTACCTTTAAAAATCAGATCAGCAATTTTTTCGATATATGTCTTCATCTTCTTGCTTGGCCTATGTGGCAGAAATATCCATTCTAATATAATGCTTTCTCTTTGCATTAAGATTATGGTTGGAGATTGTCTAGAGGGTAAAATAACAAGTATGCAATCCAGGTCTGGATCCACACGATCCACATGTGCTTCTTGAAGTTTCTTTTCTACCAACTCTAATTCTTTCTCAGCCTCATCAGATAATTCTCTTGGACTATTTAAATCCTTGTCACCATCCAAAGTCTAGAACAAATTAACTAGCTCATAGTTTTTTATACCAATCATGGGCCGTAGATGAGCAATATCTCCTAGTAACTTTTGAAAATCGTTAAGAGTCTTCAATTTATCTCTATTTAATTTTACCTTTTGTGGCCTAATTTTTTGTAAACCTATTTTATATCCTAAATAATTGATAGAATCTCCCCTCTGTACTTTTTCTGAAGCAATTTGTAGTCCCCAATCAGGCAATATTTTCTTTAGTTCTTCAAACAATGTTTCTAATGTCTTTGGGTTTGGGTCTGCCAACAAAATATCATCCATATAATGGTAAATGATAGGTTGAGGGAAGCGCTTGAGCAGTATTTATAGTGGTTGTTGTACAAAATATTGGCATAAGGTGGGACTATTCAACATTGCTTGGGGAAGGACTCTCCATTGGTACCTCTTAGCTGGCCCTGAATTATTAAGAGTAGGCATTGTAAAAGCAAATTTCTCTTTGTCCTGTTCCTGTAAAGGTATGGTAAAAAAACAATCCTTCAAGTCAATAACTGCAATAGGCCATCCTTTAGGTAGCAGAGAAGGCAGGGGAATACTAGATTGTAAGGAACCCATAGGTTGAATCACCTTATTAATTGCTCTTAAATCTGTTACCATCCTCTATTTTCCAGATTTTTTCTTGACAACAAAAACAGGAGAATTCCATGAACTGGTTGACTCTTTGATATGCTGAGCCTGTAACTGCTCCTGTACCAACTGTTCCAAAGCCTGAAGTTTTTCTCTCGTCAAAGGCCATTGTTGAACCCAAATAGGCTTTTCTGTTAACCATTTCAAAGGCAATGCTGTGAGTGTCCTTTTAGGTTCTGTGGTTATTGGGCAATTCTTTTGTACAACCTGAATGGCTGGTGAATTTTCTCCATAGTACCTTAAAGTATCATTTTTGGAAACATAATTGAGTCTCCAGTTGATATCAAAACCAGGAGGGATTTTAATTTGGGTATTCCATTGCATTAGAAGGTCGCGACCCCACAGATTCACTGCTATGTCAGCCATATATGGCTTCAACCATCCTTTCTGACCTTCTGGTCCTATGCATTCAAGCCATCTCACACTCTGTTTCACCTGAGATATTGTTCCAATACCCAGAAACTGGATATCTACTGCCTGTAAAGGCCATCTTGGATGCCATGATTGTGGGGTTATGATTGAAATATCAGCCCCCGTGTCGACTAAACCCTGGATATAAATATTATCTATCCATATTCCCAATTTTGGTCTTTGTTCATTTATTGAAGTCTGCCAAAATATTCGTTTTGTTATTCTTTTTGGAATTTCTAAATTTTCTTTTGAATTTATGTTATTATCTAACACTGTATGATCTTCTAGATCAGGTTTTGGATGCTCTATTCATCCTGAGAATGCTGGTCTTCTACTATGACCGGATATGATCTCACCATCCTTGAATTTGGAGTCTAATTTTTGGGGGCTTTCCAGGGGAAGCCCCGAAAGGCATTTCTCAATGGTAGAGGGTTGCCTTCTTTATCCCGGGTAGAGCTACATTCATTGGTCCAATGCCGTCCCTTGCCACAGCTTCTGCATAATCCAGAAGGTGATGGCCTTCTGTTCGAATTAAACCTAGATTGGGTATTATTTCCAAGAGTACGTTGTGTACAATTCCGTCTTATATGGCCTTGTTTACCACAGTTGAAACAAGTGATGCCTTGGTTCCTCACCCTAACATTAGCAACAGCTTGACCTACCCAATTCTCCTCATTGCCGTGGAGAGATTCAGGATTGATTGCATATTGAATCCATTCTTCTATAGGTTCAGCTCTGATCTTTAAAGGCATAAGCATTCTTCTACATTCTGTATTAGCATGATCAAAGGCCAGAGAAAGTATTAATTGCTTCCTAACTTCTGGATCTGATATTGCTCTATGAACAGCTGTGATAAGCCTCTGTATAAAGTCAGTATAAGGCTCTTTTAAGCCTTGTTTGACCTTAGTATAATGCTCGATTTTTTGACCTGGATCCAAAATCTTTTTCCAAGCATTCAGTGCAGCAGTACGGCATAGCAATAAAGTATGCTCATCATAAGTAGATTGAGTCCTCACATCAGCAAACATGCCTTCACCAAGGATTTGGTCCTGAGAAGCAAAGAAACCCCTAATTTTTCCTTGTTGTTCTAAGGTCTTGGCCTCCTCTCTAAACCAGCCTCTCCACTGTAAATTCTGACTTTGGTCCAAGACAGCAGCCGTTAGCTACATCCAATCAGTTGGTAAAATCCGGTTTTTTGCTGACCATGAATTTAGAAGCTGCTGCACATAAGTAGAGTGTATACTGTGCATTGATATTGCCTCTTTAAAATCCTTGATGTCTCTCATATGTACTGGCTCATAGCTATACTCTACATATTCTGAGGATTCCCCCAGGTGTTATCTTTGTTTGAATAGTAGCTGGGAACAATTGTGGTACGGAAGGGGGTAGCCCTGTTATGTTTACCACCTTGGGTAGAGTAGCTCCAGTACCATAATACCCCATCGGGGATTGACCTGAACTGTTCTGAGCATAAGATGCACCACTACCCTTTTCCAGTATTGCAATACGGTCCTCCCATTCTTGTATTTTGGATATTACAGGTTCCCATTCCTGGATTTTGGATACTACTGGTTTCCATTCTTGAAGTTTAGATACTATTGATTTTTCTAGAGCTTGAGTGTCCTGATAAAGTAGTCCTTCTAAAGATCTCAGCGAGCCAGCAATTTTTTGATTCACATCATTAACATAATTAATGATTTTCTTGTTCTCGTCATTAATGTAGTCAACAGGTTTCTTGTTTTAATCATTTACGTAGAGCCTATATTTTTCTTGTACAGTGTTATCCATATCTAAAGAGGAAGCCTTATCTGAAATCTTGTTGTAACCAATTTCCAGAGTATCCATCCTTTTTGCCATTTTAGTGTTTGACAGTTCCAAGTCATATACCTTGGACAGTAACTGTTGATTTACAGTTTGTACTTGTTTAACTTCATCTGCCACCATAGCATTCGATAGTTCCATAATACATAATATGGACAGTAATTGTTGGTTTCCATTCGACACCTCTGTCATCAGCCTCTTATTTTGAAACATAAAATAGAGAAACAAGCAAAAAATAGTAGGACTGGGGTATTGAATCCTTCAAGATATTCATTTAAAAATTTGTCAACCACCATGGAAAAATATGACCTAAAGTCTTCAAAAGAATAATTTTCAGCCATTGCGTCAATTCAGGTGTAATTACGCCGTTCAGTCCACAGGTGTCACAGTAGCTTTTAATTCCCTGCCCACTGTATGGCAGATGCAGAGACTCTCAGCAGCAGGAAGCTACCTACAGACCCTATAGGGTTTTGACTTGCCCCAGCAGGCAGAATACAATCCTTGGAAAAAGCAAATTCTCACAAATTAAGACAGGATGTTAATCACAAAATAGAAGTGTTTTTTGCTTCCATTGTTCGCTTGCGCGAGTAATTTACAGTTGCCGGGGTTACAATCAGCGACCACATGAGCTGGCTGGGGGGGAGGGGTGTGTGTGCACTTTAAACTCCACTACTAGGGCTAGATGGGCGGAGCCAAGTGGAAGATGGTCCTCTCCTCCTGAGCCCTGCGCTGGCAGACCAGGCGGGTGCGTTCATGCTGGGTTTGTGGGCTGAAAACCAAATGCTGCAGTGGGCTGAAAGCAGAGCCAGGTGCTGTGGCAGGCTGGCGAGTTGAAAACCGTGCCTGAGCACTGAGATGAAAACTCGCGTTTGCGCACTGAGCTGAAATCTCGTGCTTGCGCACTGAGCTGAAATCTAGGGCTTGCGCAGTGAGCTGGAAACAGCGCCCAGCTAGTGAGAGGGAGCTTTAAGCCCAAGTGACCAGTCTGTATGTCCCCTGCCCCGTTACAGTTTAGGGCACAGGGCCGAGGACGTTGGGCGCCAGATGTAGACGGAGTTTTACTTACAAGGCACCAGTCCAAGATAAATATTTATTGGAATACAAATCAACACTCACAATATTAGTAACAGCTTATAGTAGCACCTGAATAGGGACTGGAGTATCTGAGCAATGGATGAGCGATGGACGGATGGTGGATTCTGATTCTGTCTCTCCAACAGTCAGCAGCCAGGAACCAGGAAGTGAGCCTCCTCTTGTCCCAGCAGCCACTTATCAATGGGGTTGGCCACACCCCCTCCAGGTTGGCCACATCCCCTCCAGGGTCCCGGGCTCCTGGAAAAGCGTCTTCTGACCTTATCGGCTGACACCTTAATCCCACCACAAGGAAGTATAGGTGTGGTGACCAGACAAGTAGAATTTGGGGAAGAAAAAAAACAGACACAGACACACATGAAATGCACAGGAAGCAGGGATGAGAATGCTGAACTGAAGCAGAAGTACCCAGCCACGTGGTTAAACATAACCACATAAATTCATTTTAGTGTAAGAGCTAGATCATAATATACTTGAACTACTGACACTGATTTTATTATAATATTAAGCTTCTAAGTTAATTATCTCATAAGTGACTGTGGGACAAGCCAGGTGGGACAGGAAATTTTCCAACTACACCTCAAAACGGCCTTGAGGTCAGCTTTCATAATCCTATTGTAAATGCAAAAAAATTATATATTGACTTATGGTTACACTTTACATGATACATCCAATAAATGATGAAATCTTTAAGAGATTCAAAGAAAAAAATATTGGTTAATAGAAAAAGGGTTTATCCTAATCACTAGTCAAGACCTCTAAAAGAAGTGGTTCAGGTCCTTCAAAATGGTTCAGGCTCTCCCATTCATTACCTAAACCATGTATCCATTTTGTCAAATTACAAATGCAATTTTCAAATTTCAAAGATGTGGGATGGGAAAGAAACTCTATGGTAAGCACACATCTCAAGCACTCACAGTATTAGTACTCAGAAAAACATCTTAAAGTATAAACTCACTAATGGAACAGGGTTTTAACTTTTCATTCAAAGACTTGAAAGATACTTTCATATTAATTTCTTTCTGCAATGCACAAGTACCCATCATTTAAAAAATATTTTCAGAACAGTATTTAATACGTACTTTCTTGCTGTGCTTTCTTGTGGATTTTGAATGTGCCTCTAAACTCAAGCATTAGGCTGCCTTATTTTAACTCTTTGTTTAAAAGCATATTTAAGAGTAAATATTTTTTCTCCATAATTTATCATTTGACATTTTAGTTATGTTTTTCCAAAATAGACAAATATTCTTTTGATTTGTGGATCCTATTAATCTATTATCAGTTTTTACTGTTTGGCACCTTACAAATTTTAAGGACAAATTACTCCAGCAATTTATTCTGTTACTAAACTAAAATGTCAAACTAATTTATGCTAAGACGTATATCTCAAGGATGGAAACTAGCATATAACTTTGGAGAATTAAACTTAAGCTGGTAGTTAAACACTTAAAACTGTATCTCAAGTGCAAATGCTCTGTACTCTATAGCATGCAGTTTTGTCATACATTTGAGCTAGACCCCTGCAAGTTCAGGTAGAAACATAAACATGTTGTCATGATTATAGTTAGGGGTCACAAATAAGGAGACCTCAATGTGTAAAGCCACCAAAGGCAAGTAGACAGCCTTCTAGGGCTCCCCCATTGACCTTGCTTCATTTCACTTCAAATCACTACTTGAGCAGCTTGCTTCCCAGGAGCTTTGGTTACTTTAAGCAGATCATTACCAGAAAACAGCAAACACCCAGAGTTTGCATTGTTCTCCAGACTCATGTGTTTAGATTAACCTCTAACAAGTTTTTGGTTGGCGGGGTTGTGTGTGTGACTGAATTATTCACTAAAGATTAGAAACAAAAAATACATTTCATTTTACCTTAAGTTCTGATGTGAAAGTCACATTTGAAGAAAAATTCATCAGAATAACAGCTGATTTCTTGATGGAAGCTCTGAAAGCCAGAAGAGCCTGTCGTGTTTATTTTTAGTTAACTGTGGAAGCTATGACTATAAAAATGGCATGAAATGATAGAATAGCAGGGCACAGGTGGCTTGGAGAGGGAGATGGGAGTAGAGATTTCAATTTGGGAGAGGAATTGAGGCAAATAAAGGAGAAATAAGAATAAATAGCAGGCAGAATGTCTAAAAATTCATAAGGAATTATACTATTTATTCACCTGAAACTGCATATAACAAAACAAGTCTGTATACACATGCACATGTACAGTTTAAATGAAAATTTCCATCTGTGCTGAAAATGTTCCTCCAAAGAACCAGAGACAATCTAACAAAATTAATTGCCAACACCACGAATTTGAAACCCCCTTTTGAGTTATTGGTCATGGTTGTTAATGAGAATCTCAAAATATAAAAGACTGTTGCTACTGCCCTTGGTTACCTCCCAGAAGTTGAAGATAAATCCCTATTGCTGAAGACATTATGCATTTTGGACACATGATCCAATGGATCTGAGCTGAGTCTGACATGAAGGACTCCTCTCTGAGGAATAACATTTATGGAGCCAGAAGATGCCGAGTAAACTTCCAAAAGAGAAATATAACCAATAGTCCTATGCACCAATGACTTCTATATACTACCACAATGACCTGATGACACGTAATCCCTAAGAATGGAAGTGTCAAGTATATCTTGGTGGCACAGCAGCTCCTAACTGGATGTAAGAACTGTCCAACAAAAGGGAAATCATTTCTGGTACTAGGAAACCCAGTCAACAACCCAGGAGTAGTAAAAGTCATGGATCACGGAGGAGAACCTACAACAACCACTTTCCCAAACCTACAATAGTGGTTTCTCATTTAGATTGGAGTCATCAATAGGGAATCTGATCTGGTGAACTGAAGTTTAATGTGGAACAAGATTTTGGAATGATGTCAAAGTATGTCTCCTCACAATACCAATCAAGACAAAAACAAAACTTGTGATTTCACGGCTAAAGTACAAATATGATTGGATGGGATAGGTTCAGAAACTGCCAAGTTGCCTGAAAGTGAGGAGACAGGTATGGTAAGGTACATATATGACCAGGAGCCCTCAGGACCAATTTGTGTTCATTCTGAACCCATATTTTCCTACAGCAGCTACCAAAGAAAAAACAACTTAAGTAATTATATATCTTTATTATGGAAAAAAATTACTGGGGGGATGAGGGATAAAGGAACACACCATGAGCAATCTAGTTTTGATTGGTGACAATGGGTAAAAAGAGGGTGACAGTGATGACAATGGAGTAATGGTACACTGACAGAGAGTCTGGGTGAAGGAGTAATATTCCTCAAAGTTTACATTAGAAGTATTTCAAAATAAACTATGCTAAAAAACTTCTCAAGAGTATAAGGAGTTTGCCTCAAGACTGATAGAAACCCACATCTGTGATGGAATAGATGATCCTGTCCACAGATGTTCAGCATGTGTGGGAGATCGGGCACTGAGTATGGAGACAAACTAAGCAAAAGAGAAAAGGCTATTCTCTATGGCAACATCTTTGGACATTCAATAGTTATGCTATGTTCTTACAGTGGAAAGGAGAATATAGATAGAAAAAGAAGATTTGCAAAATATGCTATATTGAATGGCAATGTGATTGTTCAATATAGGTTAAAAATAACATGATGAGACCCTGGAGAGATACTATTCACACATGAGAACCTGGGTTTGAGTACCCATTGCCCATACAAAAGCCAGACATGGTGGTGCATATCTGTAGTGCCAGCACGGGGAGAATAGTCAGACAGACCCTTGGAGCTCACTGACCAGTCAACCAAGTCAATAAATGAGCTTCAGGCTTAGCAAGAGATGTTGCCTTACAAAAATAAGTTAGAACACTCATAAAAAAGCTCCAGACCCAACAGTGGATGCTTAACACAAGACAAACTCAGTGGTATTTTTGGAATTTTTTTTTTTTTTTAGCCTTACTATGTCATTATATGTTATTGTCTCTAGTTTTGTGTTTTGATATTGCTTATGATGATTTATTGTATATTTAAAAAAAAACAATCTGGAATATCAGAAGACAGAATCACCCACAGCCAAGCCATGAAGGTCAAGGAGTAGTGACCCACCCCTTTCATTCCAACTCTCGGGAGGGAGGCAGAGATTCATCCTTCTGGATCTCTGTGAGTTCAAGGCTGAACAGCCACACCTTTAATACTAGCTGTAGGAGAGTTGAACCAGGAAGTAAAATAGCTGCGTGGGGAAAGAAATATAAAGTAGGAGGAGAAATTCATCATTCTGAGCTCTAGTCAGGCTAGGACCCGTGAAGACAGGACTTGTTCACCCCGAGGACTTCACTTGATGAGAACTGGCTGTGGTTTACTCTCTATCTGATATTCTCGCTTTTCCTCAGTATCCGCTCCATGTTTTTATTTTAATACTGAATAGAATTCGTGCAATAAGTGTGTGTGTGTGTGTTTCTCGTATTTTTTTCATTTTTCCTGTTGTTTGTTTTGTTTTATTCTAGCTCATTTGTTTCCTTATTTGCCTGTTTTCTAAAGAGAGAAAGAGTGTAAATAGAAAAGATCTGGGAGGGAAGAGAGAAAGGAAACCATGATCACAATATATGATATGAAAACATCTTTAATAAAAATTAAGATTTAGAGTGACTAGCAAACCTAATTCTGGCCAGGCTTCATCTTCACAACTGCACACAATGGACTCCCTGGGCCTCCATTCAGGGATGCCTCTGACACATGCCTGGCTTAGCGACTTTCCTTAGCTGCAGAAGGAAACCTATTTCTTGTATCATTGACTCTAAAGCCAGAACCATGTGGCTGAAGCTGCAAAGTTCTGCCGCTTGCTAGGGCTGGCATATGCTCCCCTCATTCAACTATGTCCTCACCAGCTTTCTATTTTAAATGGTTTCCTTCACTTGGCTATTCTGGAACCTTCTCTGTAGACCAGACTGGCCTTCAATACAGAGATTCTTCTGCCTCTGTCTTCTAAGTGCTGAAATTAAAGACACAAACTACCACCTGGAGCTAATATGTTCTTTAATTTCTTTTTACATGATAGAAGCTTAGCAGAGTGGGCTCTTGCCATGAGATTATCACTCCCTTTATTTCATTAACATCAGACTTTAACTTAACTCTTTAAAGGAAGGATTTAACTCTGTTTCAATTCCTGGGGCCTCCTTTGTCCTTGAACTGTACATTTTGTATTATTTTGCTCAGCTTACTCTTTTTCATTATAAATCTTTGTAAGGATAAACACCAGTAACCACAGAGTCAAAACTAGGCTGTTTTGACATTTACTCTGCCAATGGAATTAATCTAAAACTTTTTATTTAGCCTCAAATAAACTTTTTGGATAAGGGCAAAAAGCACTCAGTTAATAGCCAAAATATCACAAGAACAAACTCTAGGCCACATACCAACATTCTTCTCTAAAGCTTCTTGAGCCAGGCCTCCATAGTTCAAATCACATTCAGCACTACTCTCTTCCTTGTTAAATAGCCCCACATTTGGTTGCAATCCACCATGTGTGTACAGCCTACCAAAAATGGGTCCTTTGCAAGAGCTACAAGTACTCTTTACTGCTGAGCCATCTTTCCAGTACTGCTTTCCTTTTCCTAGGAAAAAGATCTGTGTAGTGGTTTTTAATCTACAGTCTAAGGTGTATTGGAAATAAACCATCCTAATGTTGAATTTACCATTGTTTTTGTCTTCATTCTCTCCTGGCAGAGCCGCCCTGCTCTTCTTGCTCACAGTCTTACAGTGTATCACAAGTGTGTCTGCTGGGGAGCTCTTTGTGATTGGCAGAGATCGCTTTCTGTGAGTAGCCCTGCTCCAGAAGCAGGCATAAGGTGCTAGTGATCAAACTGATTACATTCACAGTTGGGCCAAAAATGTTATCTCATGAATTGCCAGTAATTCTTCCTTTTTCTTAGCTATTTAGGTAAAAATAAGACAATTATGTAATATTTTGGAGTTTACTTATGTGTACTATCATATAATCTGCAAATAGGAAAAATTTGACTTCTTCCTTCCCAATTTATATCCCTTTAATCCCCTTTGGTTGTCTTATTGCTCTAGCTAGAACTTCAAACACTATATTGAATAGATATGGGGAGAGTGGGCAGCCTAGACTGGCTTCTTAATTTATTGGGATTACTGAGTCTCCATTTAGTCTGATGTTAGCTATCGGCTCGCTGTATATTGCCTTTATTATGTTTAGACATACTCACTGTATCCCTGATCTCTCTAAGATCTTTATCATAAAGGAGACTTGAATTTTGCCAAAGGCTTTTTCAGATTCTATTGAGATGTGTATGTGTTTTTTTAAGTTTGTTTATATGGTAGATGACAGTGACAGTTTATGTGTTTTTTTAAGTTTGTTTATATGGTAGATGACATTGACAGATTTTTATATGCTGAACCATCCTGGAATCACTGGGATAAAACCTACTTAATCCTTGTGGAGCTGTTATTTAAAATATATATTCTTGAATTTGGTTTGCCAGTATTTTGTTGAGTATTTTTGCATTAATGTTCATGAGGGAGATTGGTCTGTAATTCTCTTTCTTTTTTGCGTGTTTGTGTTGTTTGGGTATTAGGATGACTGTAGTTTCATAAAAAGGGTTTGGCTATTTACTTCAGTTTCTATTGTGTGGAACAATTTAAGGAGTATTGGTATTAGTTCTCCATTGAAATTCTTTCAGAATTCTGCAAAGAATCCATCTGGCCCTGGGCTTTTTTTACTTGGGAGATTTTAATAACAGCTTCAATTTCCTTGGGGGCTATTTAGGTCATTTTTCTGATCTTGATTTGATTTTGGGAAGTGGCACCTGTCCAGAAAACTGTCCTTTTTTCTTTCTCTCTTCCTCTTTCTTTCCTTCTTTCTTTCTTTCATTCATTCATTCATTCTTTCTTTCTTTCTTTCTTTCTTTCTCTCTTTCTCTCTTTCTTTCTCTCTCTCTCTTTCTCTCTCTCTCTCTCGTTCTTTCTTTCTCTCTTTCTCTCTTCCTTTCTTTCTTTCTCTCTCTCTCTCTTTCTTTCTTTCTTTCTCTTTCTTTCTTTCTCTCTTTCTTTCTTTCTCTCTTTCTTTCTGTATTTCTTTCTTCCTTCCTTCCTTCCTTCCTTCCTTCCTTCCTTCCTTCCTTCCTTCCTTCCTTCATTTCTTCCTTCCTTCTATTTTTTTGTTTTTGTTTTTCAATTTCATGCAGCACAGGTTTTTGAAGTAAGACCTCAGGATTTTCTGTATTTATTCAGTGTCTGTTGTTATGCGCCCCTTTTCATTTCTGAGTTTGTGAATTTGAATACTTTCTCTCTGCATGCTGATTAGTTTGGATAAAGTTTTCCAATCTTCTTGATTTTCTCAAAGAACCAGCTGTTTTTTCCAGTGATCCTTTGTTTTGTTCTCCTGTTTGAATTTCATTGATTTCTGCCCTGAGTTTATTTCCTGCTTTCTGTTCCTTCTGGGGGAATTTGCTTCTTTTTGTTTTAGAGTTTTCAGGTATGCTATTAAATCACTTGTGTGAGGTTTCTCCAAATTCTTTATGTAGGTGCTTAGTGCCATGAACTTCTCTCTGTGCACTACTTTCATTGTGTCCCATAAGTTTGGGTCTGTTGTGGATTCATTTTTATTGAATTCTAGGAAGTCTTTGACTCTTTTTGTACTTTCTTTGACCCAGAGGTGGTTCAGTTGAGAGTTAAGTTTCCATGAATATGTAGGCTTTATATAGTTTATGTTGTTGTTGAACACTAACTTTAAGCTATGGTGTCCAGTAGATTATCAAGGGTTATTCCAATTTTTGTCAATTCATATTTGATTTATGACCAAATATATGGTCAGTTTTAGTGAAGGTTCCTTGGGGTTCAGAGAAGAGGGTATATTTTTTTGTTTTTGATTGTAAAGTTCTGTATTCCAAGTCTGTTTGAGTCACAACATCTGTTAGATCCCTTCATTCTCTGTTAAGTTTCTATCTGATAGACCTGTCCTTTGATGAGAGTGGGGTGTTGGTGTCTCCCACTACTAGTGTCTGGGGTTTGATTGCGGCTTAAGCTTTAGTAATGTTTCTTTTACATATGTGGGTGCCAGCATTCAGGATTGAGACTTCATCTTGAAGGATTTTTCATGGGATGAATATGTAATGTTCTTACAGATCTTCTTTGATTGGTTTTAGTTAGAGGTCTGTTTTGTTAGATATTAAGATAGCTGCACCAGCTTGTTTCTTAAGTCCATGTGTTTGGAAAGTCTTTTCCCAACCCTTTACTCTGAGGCAGTGTCTGTCTTTGAAGTTTAGGTGTTTCTTGTATGCAGCAGAAGGATATTTCCTGTTTTTGTTTCCATTGTGTTAGCCTGTGTTTTTTTTTTTTTTTTTTTTTTTATAGCTGAGTTGATTTCATTGATATTAAGAGACACTAATGACCAGTGATTTGTTAGTTCCTGTTATTTTTGGTGTCAGTTTGTGTGTTTTCCCCTTTGTGGGAGGTTTCCTGCTGTGGATTTATTTATTGCTTCTGTTTTGTGGGTGTATCTAACTTCTTAGGTTGGAGTTGTCCTTCTAGACTTTCTAGAGGGATGGATTTGTGGATATATATCATTTAAATCTGGTTTTGTCATGGAATATCTTGTTGACTTTCTCCATGGTGATTGAGAGTTTTGCTGTTATAGTAGTCTGGGCTGATATCTGTGGTTTCTTAGTGGCTGCACGAAGTCTGTCCAGCCCTTCTGACCCTCATATTCTCCATTGAGAATTTGGATGTGTTTCTGATGGATCTGCCTTTACAAGTTACTTGGCCTTTTTTTTCTTTGTAGCTCTTAATAGTTTTTCTTTCTTCTGTATGTTTAGTGGTTTGATTGATTATTATGTGATGAGAAGACTGTTTTGGGTCTAGTCTCTGGTGTTTTGTAAAGTTCTTGAATCTTCGTAGACATGTCCTTCTTAATGTTGGGAAACTTTTCTTCTATGATTTTGTTGAATATATTTTATTTACCTTTGAGCTGGTGTTATTTTTTCTGGTTGAATTATTCTTATGTTTCATCTTTTCATGATGTTTCACATTTCTGGGATGTTTTATATTATGATTTTTTTTACTTTAATGTTTTCCTTGACTGTTGAGATTTTTTTTTTATGGTTATTTCCATACCAGAGACTCCTTCCATCTCTTGCATTCTGTTGGTTGTACTTGTCCATGTGGTTCCTGTTCATTTACTCTGACTTTCCATTTCCAGCATTACTTTGGTCTGTGTCTTAGTTATGGCTTCTGTTTCAACTTTGTTTTATTCACCTGTTTGATTCCTTTTTCTTGCTTGATTTATGATTTCTTTCAATTTTTTATTGGTTTATCCCTCTATTTCTATAAGGGAGTTTTCTTTAAGGGACTCTATGAACTTTATAAAGTTATTTTAAGTTAATTTTCTTCTGCTTCCTTTATACTGGAATGTTAAGGTCTTGCTGTTATAGAAACCCTAGGTTCTGGTGGTGCCATATTGTTCTTTATGTTGTTGAATGCATTCTTGCACTGGTATCTACCTGCCTCTTCCTCCAATCAGTTCAGGCATTGTCTGTGTTTCAGGGAGCTGTTCTTGGTCCAATAGATGCTCTTAGCGAATTCAAAGCTCACTTTTGATGGAGACCACTGGAGTCTGTGTCTTAGGAAGCCACTAAGGTTGAGGAAATGGGTGTGTTTGGAGAACAGATTGGGGCTGATAGGCTACAGGGTCCCATGAGGGCTGGTGTTAGGCAGGCTTGTCCACAGGATCTTGCTGGCTGGCTTGAAACTCTTCTGATGGAGTCCACAATACTGTGTATCTCAGGAAGCTGCTGAGTTTGGAGGAATGGTAAGAGTCCTCCTCTTGGTGGAAGGCTGGAAAAGATCCAGACAGTAGCTGAATATAAAGAGCTGTTTATCACCAGTGTTTTTCAAACATGGAGGAGCCTTATCCTGGTGGCCTATGCTTAGGACTCACAGGTTTCAAAGATGAACAAGATTTGCCTCCAGGTACATTCCAAGGAGAGAATCATCAGAGAGGAGATGAAGGCTTCTTCAGTTGGTAGAGTGTTTACTTTATGTGCATGAAACCCTGTGTTAGATTCACAGTATCACAGAACCCTGAGCATGACTGGTATTTGTGTAATCCCAGCACTTGAGGCTGGGGTAAAGGCAGAAGGATGGCCATTGTTGGATACATATGGAATTTAAGGCCAGCCTGCACTGGTGATCCTCAACCAAAAGAAAACCAGAGATACATTGAAGACACTGGGAGGGGAAGAGCTTGAAGTTTGGAATGACTTAGAGAAAGATGCCAGGAGGGGAAAGGATTGGGATTGGTACCTGGTATAGACTCACAGTTGTAAAGTGAGATTACTGAGGGAATACATCTGCCCTAAAGCGACAGTAGCTGAAGTGAAAAATGTGGTGTCCTGAAGCTGCACTGTAACCTCAGAGTGACAGTGTCGCCTTCTCCATATGAACTGGAGGGAGAGAAGTCTGTGTGGCCACTGTCTAAGGTATGAATGAGCTGCTCCTTTGGAGCCAGCTTCAGAGGGGCCGAGATTATGAGGAGAGCAGACTCATCTCTCTGTTCTGTGGTAAGAGTGGACAAAACAGAAGAGAGTTCTTTAATGAGGAGAATTGTAGTTAGAATCTCATAAAGATGGTGGCCTTGGGATGCTGTTCCCTATGATGGGGAGGTATATGAGAGTCAGCCTGGAGCAGAGGGGACACTGTACTGTTAGGCTCTCTGTGGTAGCAGAAGTCAGTGTCATAAGTACCTCACCTGTGACTTCTGGACTAATCTAAGGATGTATAATGTGATCTTTGTCTCTGTAGACATGAGCATAGCAGTGGATACTACAGAGTGTCATCATATTTCCTTGGGAAAATTCTGGCTGAGCTGGTACCCAGAAGGTTATTGCCAAGTTTTTTTTTTTATTAACTATTATAATATTCTTTATATCAGGTAAGTGTCAAAGCAAGAGAATGCATCTTTATCCTTGTGAGAACATGTTTTGGGTTATATAACTGTGGCAAGACTAAAGTATAAAAGCACGTCTCCATTGTGTGCCCTCTAAGAGAGGTGTTCAGTGTGAGGAAAGTATCCAGGACTTGCTCTTAAAAAACTACAAAAGCTGTTTATGAAACTGTGTTTTTACTAGAGATTCTGTGTATTATAATTAATGTAGAAATAAAATTTGAGTACACATTTGAGATATGCCCAATTGAGAAAATCAATTATTAGATATTTACCCATGTGTATTATAAAAGATTCATTTTTCCTTTATTTGAGTCTTTGTCTCTTTTCGTGCGTGCGTGTGTGTGTGTGTGTGTGTGTGTGTGTGTGTGTGTGTGTGTGTGTGTGTATTTTTGTACACTAAGTGAAGGTGATGTCTGTGAAGGCCAAAAAAGGGCATAAGATATCCTCGAACCAGAGTTGCATCCTTTGAGTCACCATGTGGCTGCTGAAAACAGAATCCAGGGGTTCTGCAATAATAGCACAGACTTTTAGCCAGTGATCCATCTATCTAGTCCAGCTGTATATTTTTTGTTTCTGCATAAGTGTCTCTTTATGTAAATAAAATATAGAAACATGGATAATATCTCATATATATATACATATATATATGTGTAAAAGAACTTAATTGTTTATAGTGTATTTTGCCACCCAATCTTAAAAAGAGAGGATACTGAATTTGAGGATTGTTGAAATTATATAATAGAAATGTTTATTTGAAATATGTCACAGGTTTATTTGTGTATCATGGTTAAGCTTCACCCTAGACTAATTGTTCAGAATTTCCATACTTTTCACACTGTATACACACATAAACACATGCTTTCATATTCACACACACACATTCAATAATAAGCACCGACAGAGCTTAGTCCTTGTTTTATAAGAGATTTATCATTCAGAACCAGTCCTTTAGGCCATGGGAAGGTTTGGGCAAATGTGCTTGTCCTGTAAGCTTGTATTTGATCCTCAGAATCTACAGTGGAAGAGAATACTCCAGAAAGATGTCCTTCAGCTTCACACGCACATCATAGAATATGTACATCATGATACATGCACATTGTGGCAATTGCACATCATGGTACATACACACCATGGCACATGTACACTCATACCTACACAGGCATTATACACACTGTGACAGTCATAACAATAAATTTTGAAACAATTAGGCATAGATCTCAGCTCCCCCAGGATCTAACTGTGTCCTTGTGACTATTATAAAAACACAGGACTGTGCATAACTTATGGAATTAACTCCATAAAGATTACAAATCAGCTTGTGGAACCCACTGCTTCCTCCAATGGCAGTTACATGGTGGTTTCCCAGGGAAAACTGAAGTTGGGGGCCCCCTCCTGTCCTCTGGATATTAACCCACTGTTTAATCCTTACCCTAGGTTTCTAGTACTGTGATAAACACCATGACCAGAACCAACTTGGTGATGAAGGGTTTATTTCATCTTATAGTCCTAAGTACCTCCAGAAGTGGAGGTTAGGGTAGAAACTCAGGGTAGGAACCTGGAGGCAGGAAGTGACAAAGAGGCCATGGATGAGTACTGCTTACGGGCTTGTGTCTAATGACTCCTCTGCCTTCTTTCTTATAGAACCCAGGACCAGCTGCCTAGGGATGGCATCATCCACAGTTAGCTAAGATCTCCCACATAAATCATGCATCAAGAAAATTCTTACCTCCAGGCCAATGTAAAGGAAGCATTTTTTTTTAACTTGAGGTTACTTCATTCCATATGACCCAAGTTTGTGCTGAATTTACAAAAACAAACTGGCATAGTCCTGATCCTAACTTTACTACTAAGGCAGTTACAATAAATACAGAGGAATGTGGATGTAAACGTATCTATTGCTGATTACCCTGTGAAAGAATTGTGGTAAAATTCTGGTCAGTTATGCTGCCTGTAGATCTTCATTTCAGGATCTGGAAACTGCTCATAGTTATGTATACAGAAGGGTATTTTCAAAGCAAGTATAAAAATAAAGCCATATGGTGGGGCTGGAGGGAGGTTCATTGGTTAAAAGCACTTGCTGCTTTTTCCAAGTCCCCAAGTTTGGTTCCCAACATCCACGTGACTGGGTAGCAGGTGGAGACCCAGAGAAGTCAGGTGGCTGTGAGATTGTTACTAATCTTGGTGGTTATAAAAGGATTATTTGAAATGTGTACAATTCTCTTGACTTAGGTAAGAGGATGAAGTGACCCCACTTTTTTCCTTCTAAAGAGTACAAACAGATGTGAAGGGTTTCTTTGTTATGTTATTTACCATCATGAGGTTGGCTTATTCTACCAGTTCCCTGCCACTGTCTATGGGGACAGGGCGGAATACAGTTGCTGTACCAACACTTTTTGTGACCATCTACTTTGTGTTCATGCTGGTGAGTGTGAATTGTATTTTTCTAAGGGGGAAGCTTTTCTTGTGTTGTTCTTGCACATGAAACCTTCTTGAAAAATCAGTACTAAGATATGAGATCTTAGGCTAACGCTTATTATGGTCTGTAGGAGAGAAGGAAGCCCCTTGCCTCCTAGGCTTTGTGGCTACTTCTCTGATATCTGTACTATGATGTGGTTAACATGCCCATTATAGTAAACTCTTACAGACATTATGTTGGGCTCATATTACAAAACCATAAAAATTTGAAACTTCAAGAAAGTGGTTTGATTGGCTGATCCCCCACCACATGACCAATTGCAGCCTTCCTTTCAAGCCTGTGTGAGAGCCTTGCTTGCTGTTTTAGCCAGAGTATGTTATTTGGTTTATTCAGTAAAATGAGAAAGCATAGATCATGATCTGGGATTTTTTTTTAACTCTATTTGCTTTTTTTTGGCTCTTTTGGGCTCCTGCCATTCAGCTCCCAAATAAATCATCCTGAATCTCATATGACTTACAAATTCTAGCGTTAACTTGGCTTGTTTCTTGTCAGGTTTGTTAACTTAAATTATCCCGTCTCCCTTTTGTCTCTGGCTTTTCCCTTTTTCTTCTGTGTCTTTTTTTCACTCTTACTCCATGGCTGGCTCTGTGCCTGGGTACATGCCCCTAGCATCCTCCTCTTCCTCTTTTTTTGCTCTTCATCCTCTCAAATTCCTCCTCTCATCTATTCCCTCTGTCTGTCTGCCCTGTCTCTTCTTTCCTGCCAAGCTACTGGCCATTCAGCTCATTATTAGACCTATCAGATGTTTAGACAGAGTATCCCAGCCTCACAGATTTAAACAAAAAAGAAAGCAGCAATTTTTGCATCATTAACAGATGTTCCCCAGCATAAACAAATGCAACACACCTTGAAATAATATTCCACAACAATGATCAGTGTAAGTGTTCAGCACAAGGAGTCTGTTGCAGGCCTCACTTATATACTCAAAGTGTTAGAAATAGTGGAAGATTCCAGACTCCAACGTTCTAATCGGTCTCCTGAGCTAGCCTACTTCTGCTCATCTGTATGTAATTGGTTACCCAATCTTAGTCTTTCATGTCCATGAATTATACACTTGACGTAAATGAATCAACCAATTAGTGGAACCAGATCCCACATTTTCCCAAAGAAGCAAATCACATAAGTAGAATAACGATTTTAGTGTGTTAATGTTAAAATTCCTTCCTCTAGTGTGAGAGCACACTGTAGCTTGGCAATGACAGAAGCATGTCAGTGAGAAAGTGCTAAGTTTTGTTTATATTTTAGTTTATATGACCATATATGTAAAGCCATCCTATTATGTAAATATTCAATAAATACGTTATTAATTTTTGTTTGAGAGGTTCTAAAATGCACATAAAGTGTTTTTATGAAATCTATGCCATTTTCTCCCTCCAAATCCTTTCCTGTGGAATTTTGAGTGAGAAATGTTCCCTAAGTCTCCGGGATTGAACACTTGCATCACAGTTGCTGGTGCTGGGGCAGAGGTTCTGAAACCATTGGGAGGTAGAGACTTGATGGGAAATGTCTGACCCTGTAAGGGAGGGGCTTCTCTGAGGGACGGGCTTGTGTGAGGAAGGGCTTGTGTGGGGAAGGGCTTGTATGAGGGAGGGGCTTTTGTGAGGAAGGGGCTTGTGTGAGGAGGGGCTTGTGTGGGGAGGGGCTTCTGTGATAGAGGGGCTTGTTGGGGAAGGGCTCAGGTGTTTACAGTCTTGTCCTCTTCCCTCTCTGCTCTGCTCTGTCACTTGAGGATGTAAGCATTCAGCTTCCCTATCCCTTCCTTGCTGCTGCCTGTTCCCATGCCTTCTGCCAAGATGGCCTCCTACTGCTCTGCAAACCTAAGGCCACAGGAATCTGTCCTCTATAAGTTGCCCTGATCATGTGTCCAACAACAGGAAAGTAACAGCTACATTCCTATCACTCTCCCGTTCTCCCCTCCCTGCCTCATTCCTCTTGTGCCTTTTGTGAACCAGAGTCTACTTAGCACTGGGCCTTCTACTGCAGCATGGCTTGGCTCTCAGGACCACATCCTTAAAGAAAACTAGCTCCCTCTCTGCAGCCATCAACTGCCAGAGGCTTGTCAGGGAGGATTTCATGTCCACCTCTCCCATCCATGCAGGGACACTGGCTTGATCGTGTACAGGTGTTGTCCATGTTTTCCCAGCAGCTCTGCAGTCATAGTGTCACTGCCCACGTGTGACAGGAGAACAGTCTCTTTGTTGTTGTCCTCTGCTCTGCCTCTTACTGTCTCTGTAGCCTCGTTTTCATCATGATGCTTGATCCTTGGGAGGAGGGAGTGATATAGAGATGTCGCATCCAGGGCTGGATGCTCGGTTGTCTCTTCTCTGTATGTTGACTTGTGGTGGGTCTGTGTTCATCATAGTCTCCTGCAAAGGAAGCTTCTGTGATGAAGGTCTGAGACATACTAATCTATGGGTGTCACAACAACTCTTTAGAAATCATTTTAATTCAACGTCCATTTAGAAGAATAACAGTAGATTCTCCTTTGGGATCTGTGACCCCACTAGCCACAGCATCAGACACCATTGCCATCTGGTAGAACAAAGCATAAATAAAATTAGAAAATGAGTGATGGTCATGGTTATTGTGGTTATCTGTCCAGTGTCCCCCATGTATTTCCTTCCCCATAAAGAAAATCAAAGCAAAAACCATCCAGTTTGGATGATCGGTGTCCTTGAGCATATTTGTAACTTAACCCCATGACTCCTAAAATCCCTTCCCCACCTTTTAGCAAATCTATCTCACTGCCCATAGAGACAATAGCCAGTCAAGATGACATACATACAGGAAACAAAGAAAAACCAATGGAAAGTTCTGCCCCATCATGTTAAAGATTGGATTCAGAGTTTTCTTCAATGCCTGATGGTCTTCCCTGTAGACTAGTTTATGTAAAGGCAGCCTTGGCATTCTGGTCCTTAGAACTAAAAGCCTGTATCATTCTTTGGTACTCCTGTTGGTGTACAGTGATGATGTTTTCACCCCCCTCATTGCTGTGTTGCTGGACTCTCAGCATGGGGCAGTAGACACACATGGTGTTAATTTATAGATTAGCTGTGTTGCCATCCCAGAGCAAGGACCCCAAATTACAGTGGAAACAGCAAGGCCCAGGAACCATTTCAAGGGGTTCTGCCCATCATTGCTTCTGATATTTCTACCTCAGAATGTAGAAGGGAAGCCTAGTTACACAAAAGTGCCTGAACAATGTTATAGAAGATCACACAACATGAAATAGAGTTCTACAGAGTTTCCCGTGAACTGGGTAGAGGGTTAAGGAAGGCTGAATAAGTAAGATGGACAAAGCCTGTAAAATCTCTCCCCTTTACCCTTCTCATGTGTGATTATATATTGAAGGGGGAGAATATGGGTGCACAACAGAGTAAGTTTATCCTGGAGGATATATGGCTGGATTTTTTGAAAGGATTACAAAGGGTGTTATAACTGTCTCCTGGAAGTCCTCCTAAGTTCTTTGAAATAAATTGGTCTTTGTTGTGTTGTGAATCCAGATGAAATTCCAGAAATACCAAAGAAACAAACAAACAAACAAAAATAAAACTTTAATGTACTCTGAAATTTAGGCATCTCCTCCTCCATAGAGGCCTCCATTGTTTCTAGTGTGATGAAGCCTATCTTAGATTTACTCAGAATTAAATAGATTTATTTAAGAGTAAAATCACTCAAGGAAGGCTGGGGGCCTCTCTCCACATGAATGTTCCATGTCTCTTATCTTAGGGAGTCCACAGCCCTTCCCACCAGGGAAACTAAAATCAGCTACTCATCAACTGTGTGGAGAATCTCTCCTCTATTTTGCTTTCTCCTAGGTTCCAAAGTTTTCACCCAGAATCCTATACTAAAATTTCCAGCCCATGGTTTCCCACTTGGTACTAATAATGCTAAAAAAAACCCCCCAAACTAACACAAAACATAAAATAAGTGGAGACGGAACTGGAAGCCCCTTTCCTGTGATGTTAACTGAGAGTGGTCCAGAAGGCTAAGGAAGTTGAACACATTATGCCTGCGTCTTAACCTTACATAAGAAAACAAAACCAAAACCAGAAAGCTTTTCTGATGAACAAGCACATGTGTCCCACACTGTCCCCTCTGGATCATCTAGGTAGCCTTCACAACTAACTCTCAAAAGAAGCCTAACAGCACCTCATTACCTACAGAAATAGTGTTGGTAGAGTCCACATTACTTTTGATAAATGTGCTTATAAAACTATGTAAAGAACTGAATACTGAGTAAGTAATTATATTACCTGTACAGTGCATGGACCTCAGATGTGATTGCTACACCTTCGCAGTGGGACTCCCCAGGCTCCAGTATACCCCCCCTTTTAAATGTGAACCTTCTTGCTCCTACCAGAGCAAATGGCATGCACCCTCTTTATTAGAGGACACATGGAGTGGTAATTTTGCCAGAGTCTATTGCTCTTGTTCCCAGGTGTGCAGACAGACCATAGAAAGCCTCTTTTCAACAGAGAACATGAACGGGGACGGGGTTTCCCAGTACTTGGTATTGATACCCATAGTAGTTGGGGATACCTCTAGAAGTTTTATTGTTTAGAGGTTTTCTGCTAATCTGAGTCCTTTATACTTCCATGTGAAATATAGTATTGGCTTTTAATTTCTTCGAATTGTATTAGAATTTTGATGAGGATGGCATTGAGCCTGTTGATTGCTTTTAGTTGGATGGATATTTTCTTAACTTTTATCCTACCAATCTATATGAGCATTGGGAGGGGGGTTCTGTATCTTTTTGTATCTTCAATTTCTTTTTTTCCAGTATCTTCAAGTTTTTTTTGTACAAGTATTTTCTTTGGTTAGATGTATTTCAAGATTCCCCTCAGCCCCCATTCTGAGGTTTTTGTGGACGAGATTGTTTCTCTCATTCCTTTCTCATCATGTTTTTACTTTGTACTTAGAAAAGCTTTCGACTTTTCAGTGACTGTCATGGTGAATTAGCACAGCTACAGGACAGGAACTGGGACAACTGTTTGTTGTATAAAGTTGAAAATGGGACTTCAAATATGAGTTATGAAGCCAAATGTTGTCAGTATATGGAACTATATGTTAACTTCTAAGTCGAAAAATGCTAGTAATTCTCTGTGGACTCAGAGGGCCAGTTCATTCCATCAGCAGAGCCCAATGCAGAGATTTGCTTCCTGGTGATGCATGATTGGCTGGGTACTCATCTGAACTCCATGTAAGCCAATGACACTTTAATTACTTTGATACATTAGCAAACAACTAAGTGCAATTGTACTTTGCAGGCAAAGCAACACTCACCTAAACTCACACAGGCTTTCTCCAAGAATGCTTTAATTAAGAAATGGGCTCGTATTGTGACAGAACTCTTATCTTGCTGAGTAGTAACATATATGAGAGGCAGGTGTCTTTAATTATTGTTGGATATTTAACAAAATGTAACTGTAAATGGATTTTTTGGGTGGGTCAACAAGCTCTCAAAAACAAAACAAAACTAAAACAACATGGAGACTTAATTGGGAAGGCTTGGCCAATAGCTTAGGCTTGTCCCACTAGCTCTTTTTTTTAATTAGGTAAAAAGTTTTTCCCCTCATACTTACCACTGTTCTCCCTCCCAACCTTGCCCTCTCCCAGCTTCCCCCCCCATATGCCCAGCCATGCCCCAGGGAACTCAGGGAATCCCAAGGTGAGTCAGTTCATTCTGGCATATCCAGTTGCAGTAGGTCCGAGTTCCTTCCCCCAGTATCAAGGCTGGGTTAGGTGTTCCTCTGTAGGGAATGGGCTCCAAGAAGCCAGTTCATGCAGCAGGAATAAACTCTAGTCCTACTTTAAGAGGCTCCACAAACTGCCCATGTCTTTTGAAAGTCATCTACATTTGGAGGGTTTAATTTCTTCCCATGAAATTTTCTCAGGGGCTATTCAGAGTCAGTGAGTTCATAATAGCTTGGGTCAGCCATTTCTGTGGGTCTCCGCCTCATGATCCTGATCTGTTTACTCATATACTGTCTCCTCCTTCTCTTCAGCTGGATTGGAAGTTTGTCTTGGTGCTTTAACCATGAATTGATGTCTCTGCCTTCATCAGTTGCTGGATGAAGGTTCTATAATGACAATTAGGGTGGTCATACATATGATAACAGAAGTCTTGTTTAGGCACCCTCTCCACTATTGCTTGGAGTCCTAGCGAAGGACATTTTGTGGGTTCTTGGATGGTTCCCTAGCACCAGGTTTCTCTCTAACCCCACAATGGCTCCTCTATCAAAGATCTATTTCTTGGTTCTCCCTCTCTGTTTCTCTTCCCACTCAATCATCTCATTTTCTCATGATCTCTTCCCATCTCCCCTTGCTCCCCCATATAATTCCAATTTATTCAGGAAATCTTCCCTCTTTCTCCTTCCCTGGGGGATCCATGGATGCCTCTCTTAAGTTCCTCCTGTTACATAACTCCTCTTGTTTATAGATTGTAGCCTGGTTATACATTGATTTATATCTGACATCTACTTATTAGTGAGTGTATACAATGTCTATCTTTCTGCATCTGTGTTACTTCATTCAGGATAATAATCTCCAGATCCATCCATTTGCCTACAAGTTTCAGGATGCCATTTTTTTTTTTTTACTTCTGAGTAGTATTTCATTGTATAAATGTACCTTAATTTTTAAAACCATTCTCCAGTTAAAGGGCACCTAGGTTTATTTCAGGTTCTAGCTACTACAAAATATGTTGCTATGAACATAGTTGAGGTAATGCCCTTGGGTTAAAAATATGCATTCTTTGGGTATGTTCCCATAGGGATATTGCTGGATCCTGGGCGAGATTGATTCCAGTTTTCTGAGGACTCACCATACTGATTTCCAAAGTGGCTGTATGAGTTTACACTCCCACCAGCAATGGAGGAGTGTTCCCCTTGATCTACATCCCTTCCAGCATAGGCTGTCATCAGCATATTTGATCTTAGCCATTCTGATAGGTTAAAGAAAAATTGTTTTAATTTGCATTTCTCTGATGTCTAAGGATGCTGAGCAATTCTTTCAGCCATTTGGAATTCTATTGAGAATTTATTTAGCTCTGAACTCCATTGTTAAATTGGATTATTTGGGTTTTGAGCCTCCAGTTTCTTGAGTTCTCTATCGAGATCAGTTCTCTATCAGATGTAGGATTGGTGAAGATCTCTTCCCATTCTTTAGGAGGTCATTTTGTCTTATTGACCATTTCCTTTCTTTTACAAAAGTTTCTCAGTTTTAGGATGTCCCATTTGTTAATTGTTGTTCTTAGTGTATGTCTTACTGGTGTTATATTTAGGAAAGAAGAGGTTGCCTGTGCCAATACATTGAAGAGTATTTCTCACTTTCTTTCCTATGAAGTTCAGTGTAACTGGGTTTTGTTGAGACCTTTGGTCCACTTGGACTTGAGTTTTGTACTGGGTGATAGATAAAGATCTATTTGTAATTTTCTATTTACCACCATCCAGTTATGCCAACATCATTTGTTGAAGATGCTATTTTTTTCCATTGTATATTTTTGTCCTGTTTGTTGAGAATCATGTGCTTATAGGTGTGTGGATTAATGTTGGGGTTTTGGATTCTATTCCATTGACCCACCTGCTTGTTCCTATGCCTGTACTAAGCTGTTTTTATTACTGTAGCTCTATAGTATAGCTTAAATTTCAGGATGGTGATGCTTCCTGAAGTTCGATTATTCAACAGGATTTTTTGGGGTGGACAATCCTGAGTTCTTGATTTTTCCATATGAAGTTGAGTATTTTTGTTTCCAGGTCTGTAAAGAATTGTCTTGAGATTTGGATGATGATTGCATAGTTGAATCTATAGACTGCTTTGTAAGATTACCACTTTTGCTATGTTGATCCTATCTATCCAAGAACAGCAGAGATCTTTAGATTTTTCTGATATCTTCTCTAATTTCTTTTTTCAATGACTTTCTTGACATACAGGTCTTTCACTCCTTTTCTTAGGGTTACTCCAAGATATTTAATGCTATTTATAACTATTGCAAAAGGTGATTTTTTCATAATTTTTCTGTTCTTTTATAATTTGTGTATAGAAGGGCTATTGGGTTTTTTAAAAAATAAGTTAATGTTATATCCTGCTACCTTGCTGAAGGCTTTTTCAGCTTTAGGAGTTCCCTGGTAGAATTTTGGCGGTCTATTATGCATACTATCATATCATCTGCAAACAATGATAGTTTGAGTTCTTTTTTTCCTTTTGTACACTCTTGGTCTCCCTTTGTTGCCTTATTGCTTTAGGTAAAACTTCAAGAAAGACATTGAATGGATATGGGGATTGTGAACAGCCTTGTCTTGTTCCTGATTTTAGTGGGATTGAGTTTCTCTTCCTTTAGTTTGATGTTGGCTTGCTGTAAATTGCATTTATTATGTTTAGGTATTTTCCCTGTATTCCAGATCTCTTCAGGACCTTCATCATTAAGGAGTGTTGAATTTAGTCAAAGGATTTTTCAGCATCTAATGGGATGATCATGTGGTTTTTTTTTGAAGTTGTTTATATGATGGATTACACTGTCATTTTCATATGTTGAGCTGTCCCTACATCTCTGGGATGAAGCCTATTTGATAACAATAGATGATTTTTTTCATATGTTGTTGAATTTATTTTGCCAGTATTATTCTTAAGTATGTTTGCATCAATATTTATGAGGGAGATTGGTCTGTAATTCTATTTCTTTGTTGCATCTTTCTGTGGTTTGGGTATCAGGGTGACTGTAGCCTCATAAAAAGAGTTTGGCAATGTTCCTTCAGTTTCTATTGTGTGGAACAATTTGAGGAGTATTAGTATTAGTTCTTCTTTGAATGCCTGATAGAATTCTGCACTAAATCTATCTAGCCCTGGACTTTTTTGTTTGTTTGTTTGTTTGTTTGGGAGTCTTTTAATAACTGCTTCTATTTTCTTAGAGGTTGTTATATGTCTGTTTAGGCCATTTATCTGACCTTAATTAAGTTTTGTAGGTGGTACCTGTCCAGAAAGTTTCCCATTTCTTTTCGGTTTTCCAAATTTGTGGAATAAAGGTTTTTGAAATATGACGTAATGACTGTCTGGATTTTTCCAGTGTCTGTTATGTCCCCATTTTTATGTCTGATTTTGTTAATTTGGATATTCTCTCTCTTCCTCTCCTTCCTCTCTCTCTCTGCCTTTTAGTTACTTTGGATAAGGCTTTATCTGTTTGTTGACTTTCTCAAAGCACCAGCTCTTTGATTCATTGATTCTTTGTATTGTTCTCTTTGTTTCTGTTGTATTGATTTCAGCCCTAAGTTTGATTATTTCCTGCCATCTACTCCTTCTAGGTGAGTTTGCTTCTAGCTGTTATAGAGCCTTTTGCTGTGCTGTTAAGTCTCTGGTGTGAGATTTCTCTAGTTTTTTCATGTAGGCATCTAATGCTATGAACTTTCCTCTTAGCACTGCTTTCATTGTGTCTCACAAGTTTCGGTATATTGTAGATTCTTTCTCATTGAATTCTAGGAAGCCTTTGATTTCTTTCTTAATTTCTTCCTTGATCCTGAGGTGCTTAAATTGAGAGATGTTCAGTTTCCATGAGTTTGTAGACTTCCTGTGGTTTCTGTAATTGTTGAACTCTAACCTTAGTCTATGGTGATTTGATAAGATATATTTTTGGTACCTATTCAGATTTGTTTAGTGACAAAGTATGTGTTCAATTTTAGAGAAGGTTCCATTGGGTGCTGAGAAAAAGGTATATATATATATATATTGGTATTTAGGTGGAATGTTCTGTATATATCTGTTATGTCCATTTCAGTCATAATATCTGTTAGCTCCTTTCTCTGTTCAGTTTCTGTCTGGAAGACCTGTCCATTGGTGAAAGTGGGGTATTGAAATCTCCCACTATTAGTGTGTGGGGTTTGATGTAAGGTTTAATTTTTTTAACATGTGAGTGGAGTGTCCTTGTATTTGGAGCATAAATGTTCAGGATCGAGTTTGTTTCTTGATGTGTTTTTCCTGTGATGGATAAGTAATATTCTTCCTGATCTCTTGATTGAATCTAGTTCAAAGTCTATTTTGTTAGATATTAGGATGGCTACACCAGCTTGTTTCTTGGGTCCATTTGATGGGAAAGTCTTTTTCCAACCCTTTACTCTAAGGCAGTGTCTGTCTTTTAAGTTGAGGTGTATTTCTTGTATGCAACAAAAGGGTGGATCCTATTTCCATATCCATTGTGTTATCCTGTGTCTTTTTATAGGTGAATTGAGTCCATTGATATTCAGGGATATTAATGACCAGTGATTGTCAATTCCTGTTATTTTTGGTGATAGTGGGTGTGTGTATGTGTGTGTGTTTTCCTTCTTTGAGATTTGCTTCTGTAGGATTATCTATTGTTTGTGGCTTCATGAGTGTTTCTAGCTGAATTAGGTTGGAGTTTTCCTTCTAGTACTTTCTGTAGGGCTGGATTTGTGGTCAGATATTGTTTAATTCTGGTTTTGTCATAGAATATCTTGTTTACTCCTCCATCTATGGTGATTGAGAGTTTTACAGGGTATAATAGTCTATGGTTTTTTAGTGTCTTTATAATACCTGTCCAGGACCTTCTACCTTTCATAGTCTCCATTGAAGAGTCTGTTTTTTTTTTTTGTTTTTTTTTTTTTTTATGAATCTGTGTTTATAAGTTACTTGGAATTTTTCCTTTGAAGCTCTTAAAATTATTTCTTTATTCTGCCTGTTTAGTGTTTTGGTTATTTTGTGGCAAGCAGACTTTTTTTGGGGGGGTCTAGTCTATTTGGTGTTCTATTAGCTTCTTGTATCTTCATAGGCATCTTCTTCTTTAGGTTGAGAAAGTTTTCTTCTATGATTTTATTGAATATATTTTCTGTGGCTTTGAGCTGGAGTTCTTCTTTCCTGTTATTCTTAGGTGTGGCTTCCTCAAGGTGTCTCCTATTTCCTGGAAGTTTTGCCTTATGTCTCTTTTGGTTTTAGTGTTTTCTTTGACTGACACATCCATTTCCACTATGGAATCTTCCACACCAGAGATTCTCTCCTTCATCTCTTGCATTCTGTTAGTTATGCTGCATCTGTAGCTCCTGTTCATTTACTCAGATTGTCCATCTTCAGCATTCCCTGGGTTCTGTTTTAGTTTTTAAGTCTGGAACTGTTTCTGCCATCTGTTTGCTTTTTCTTAGTTCTCTAGTCTTTCTTTAAGAAGCTTACTGTTTTCTTCCAATTTCTTGATTGTCCTCTCTATTTCCTTAAGGGAAATTTTCATTTCTTCTTCAATTTCCTCTTTAAAGGCTTCTGTCATCTTTATAAAGATATTTTGAAGGTTTTCCCCTCTGCTTCTTCCATATTGGAATGTTCAGGGCCTGCTGTTGTTGAATCACCGAGTTCTAGTGGTGCCATATTGTTCTTCATGTTGGTGAGTGAATTTTAGCCCTGGAGTCTACCCATGTCTTTTGCTGATTGGTGCAAGTGTTGTCTGTGTTTAAGCTATCTGTTTTTGGTCTACTAGTTGTTCTTGGTGAGACTGGAGCTCTTGGAGAACTTGGAGGTAGTGGAATAACTTCTGCTGGGGCTTTCCAGAGGTTGTGAGTCAGAAACCAGATGAGGTTTGGGGATGGGTGATTTGGGGAAATAGACTGAGACTTATGGGGTAGAAGGACCTCTGTGGTGAACTGGGGGGCTGTAGGTAGTCAGGTTTTCAAGCAGGGTTCCTGCTTGTTTGCCTGAAGCTGGAGCTGAGATGGTTTAGGGGAACATGTTTCCTGCCCTGTTGCCCAGACCTGAGGGCTGCCCTGGCTGGAGGAGAGTAACTCTCTTCTTCTGCAGTTGAGGTTGGGGGGTAGGGTGGATGATTTTGGGAAATGGATTGAGCTTTATGGGGTAGAAGGTCCAACATGGATCGGGAAGAAATGAGAGTGTAGATACTCAGGCTTGCAGGCAGGAGTCCTGCTTGCTTGCCTGAAACTGAAGCTGGAATGGGTTATGGTAGATTTTTTAAATGGGGGATCGGGTACCTTTTCTTCTGTTCACAGCATTATGTGATTTATCAATTCTTGGCTTGACGTTGTCTTTAAGGTGGTATTTTAATTATATCATAAATTATTTCTAAAGTCATGAATAGAGAGTCAAACTTTTATAAATAACAAGACTTATTGATCCTTGTAAGCAGAAGTGGGCGTATGATATTCAGTATTTGTACTACTTAGGGTATATATTGCTGTGAGGAAACACCATGAATGAAAAGCAAGTTGAGAGGAAAGGGTTTATTTGGCTCACACTTTCATATCACTGTTCATCACTGAAGGAGGTCAGGACATTAACGCAAATAGGTGGGATCCTGGAGGTAGGAGCTGATGCAGGGACCATGGAGGGGTCCTGCTTGCTGACTTCTTTCTAATGAATCACTCAGCCTGTTTTTCTTTCTAGACCCTAGGATAGCCCAAGTAAGGATGGTAACACCCACACCTAGGCTGGACCCTGTCACATCAGTTGCTAATTAAGAACATGCCCACTGGCTTGCCTACAGATGATCTTATAGAGACATTTCCTTTTTAAAATTTAATTTAGTTACATTTTTATGTATTTTACAGACTTACCTCAGTTTCCCCTCCTTCATCTTCTTCCATTCTCTCTCCCTGACTCCTGTCTACCTCCCTCGCCATGCACTCCTTCTCCTTTTCCATTCAGGAAGGGGCAGGCCTCCCCTGGGCTTGACCAAAGCAGGGCACATCAAGTTGAGGTAGGACTGAACTCCCTAGAGATCTTCTCTTAATTGAGTTTCCCTACTCTCCAGTGAATTTAGCTTGTGCCAAGCTGATATACAATGAGCCATGGCAGTGTTATTTTAGCACATGTTCCTAGACGGCAGCAGTTTTATTAGAATAGTCACTATAATTGGCCTGTCAAAGATTCAACCAATCACATATTGAAATTACATGAGAAAATTAATTCTTATGGTTTGAATGTCACCATCCCCTGAATTATGCAGTATACACTATACCACACAACTGTTTTAAAGAGCTGATCTGAGCAGAAATGGTTAGAAGGATGTAGGAGTCTCAAAGAGGGAGGATCTTGTCCAGAATTCTTAATCACTGGACAGGTTCTAATTTGTGGTTTTTCTCTTCCTAGTTTTTCTCAGATCTGTCAATAGAATCAGGGAGCGAAGTATTCGGACACTCGTGGATTCAGTACATTAACATTCCTCACTATGGATTTACAGTAAGTTGTCCTGTCTGTCACTGTACTTGGGGTCTCCAACTGTAGCAGCTGAAATGAATCCCAACCAAGTCCCTTCCCCAGCTGTGATCTATAACCAGCTGCTGCCCAAGGATTTCCTTCCAAGAGAAAATGATAAGAACTTTCCTGTTACTTTTATCCAGAGGTCAGTGAGCCATCTGGGGTTTTCCAGAGCCATGTGTTCTTTGATGGAAATGGTAAGAAAAATCCAGGATAAGAGGAAAAATAGTTGATATGATAAAAACCAAACAGTTATGATTATACTCAATAATGCAATAATAGAAGGATCAGAAATTAACATAGAAAGTTTATATCAGGAAATTAAAAGAAACAGAAACCATGTAATACCCATAACTATATTGGGTTTGCCACGCTTCCTCTCCAGTAACGTGTATCTTGATAGACTTTCTAACTTCCATAATCACAACTGGTTTGAGGAAAATTGTTACTATAAACCAATAGTAATGTTTTAGTTACGGTGTTTTCATGGTTATGGAATAGGCAGACGAGGCAATCCCTGAGGCAATCTAGTGAGAGCATCCACCCCCTAGTAGATGGGAAGCACCATAATTTCAATCCTAAACCTCCTGAGTGTGGGGGTGGGGTACTGCCTTGCTGGGCAGATGGAACTTGGTGGGGTTTTTTTTTTGTTTAAAAGTATTTTTGGAAATTACAGTCAAGATTGAACCTGAAGTTATTTCTTTGTGTTCATGCTATGGAAACTTGTGGAAATATTAAACTACTTGCCTTTCCCTGTCCCTGTTTGTGTCATAGGCTTTGCTGCACAATGAATTCCTGGGCCAGAACTTCTGTCCAGAACATAAGGCAGCAGAAGTCAGCAGATATCAGAACTATGTAATGTAAGCTTGAGTTCATTGTCACAATGGGGACATGGAGCACCCGTAGACTTAGAGGGGAAACCCATGCTTTCTGATTAACACTCTCCCCTGTCCCTTTCCAAGAGTGAGTGACTGTAGCCATTGGACTTGTGCATGTGTTTTTGTCCTAATGCTCCATGATGCAGAATTGTGCAGAAAGGGTAATTTGGGGCTTTTAAAAGTGGTTTTGGTGTCTTGATTTGGGACTTGAGTTCCTTGTTTCAGAACATATGAGTTTGACAAAGGCCATTCTGATAGTTTAACAAGGACAAACAGTTCCTTCATGTAAAGATTATGGGACCTGTGAGCAGAACCTGAGAATGTCAGGGCAGCAGGGACCAAAAGGACTGAGCTCTGTTCGCCAGAATTCAGTGTCTTCCACTGCCTCATACACTACAAGACTTTAAGAGATCAAAGTGTGTGTGTGTGTGTGTGTGTGTGTGTGTGTGTGTGTGTGTGTGTGTGTGCAAAATGTCCTACCAGAGGATATGTCCTGTAGTCAAACAATCATGTTTAGATGGAAAATTCACTTTTGTCTAATGTCATCAAAATAAAAACACAGGTTTTTAATAAAACTCAAGTGTATTGTTTAAAGTTACAATACCCTCAGTTTCTATAATTTTTGTCATTATTTGATTTTGATATATAAATAAGAGAGGAATATTCTGATGTGTTAAATATCTCTTGAGTGTTCAAAATGATAATGAATGATAGTAACACAAATTTATGTTTGAATTACTGATAGAAAACAAATATGGGGGCACATCTTATTCCCTTCATCTCTCTATTCTGATGTTGTCTGACATTCTTCTAATAGAAATACCTTACCAGTTCCTTGTCAGAAGGATGAGGACAGGAAAAGTGAAAGCAGAGGTGGGCTATGCACAGACCTCATACTCACAAAAAGTTGTCCAAACAACAACAAGAAGAAATCTGCCTTTTCAGTTGATGTGAGAACTGTTAAGTCCTAAGAGATACAAGGGAATAGAGACACTCAGAGATGGAGACACAGGGATGGAGACAAACAGGATGGAGACACACAGGATGGAGACACACAGGAAGGAGACACACAGCAATTGAGACACACAGGGATGGAGACACACTGGGATGGAGATACACAGGGATGGAGACACACAGGGATGGAGATACACAGGATGGAGGCACACAGGGATGGAGATACACAGGATGGAGGCACACAGGGATGGAGACACACAGGGATGGAGATACACAGGGATGGAGATACACAGGGATGGAGTGTTGGAGGCCGCTGGCTCCAGCTCCTCAAGGTGGCGCTATTATCTGGTGCTGGCCAACCCGCCTGAGTCAATAGAGAACACATGCGTGCTCTCGCGAGACTGGTTTCTCAGCCTCTTCCGTGGCGTCATGTGGGATACTGAACTGCAACCTATAGGAAGATATTACATCTAAAGCGGGGGCCGTTTGGTCGACATAAAACCGGGTGCTTCCTACCTCGTGGTCTCTTTCTCTCTTGCTCCGCCCCGCCGTGCGCACAGACGCCGGCCCGGCTCAAGGGCGCCGGCTCTAGGCCTCGTGGTGGATGGCCCGGCTCGGGCCACGCCGGGGCCTAGCTCTCTCTGGCTTTCCTTTTCCCCGCTGGGGGCCCGCCGCCGCTGGTTCCTGCGCAGCGGCCCCTGCCTCTCTGCCGGCCCTCTGCCGGCTCTCTTTCTCCTCCCCTCTCCATTTTCCATAAGCTAAATGCTCTCCCCCAAGATACATTAAAACTGTACTGCAGAAGGATCCTGTGTATGTGCCGTGTCTTTCCTTGCTGGCGAGAAATAGGCGCGGGACAATGGAGATACACAGGATGGAGGCACACAGGGTTGGAGACACACAGAGATGGGCATACACAGGAACAGACACACACAGAGGCAGAAACACATGGAAAGAGACATACAAGGACAGAGACACACAGGGACGGAGACACGACACACAGGATGGAGATACACAGTATGGAGACACACAGGGATGGAGACACACATGGATAGAGACACACAGGATGGAGACACACAGGGATGGAGACACACAGGGATGGAGACACACAGTATGGAGACAAGGGATGGAGACACACAGGGATGGAGACACACAGGATGGAGACACATGGGGGATGGGCATACACAGGTGGCAATTGTAGTGTATCAGGAATTTTATCAGTAGTTACTTTTCTGACCTGTGTCAGGACCCCTGAATCTTGCTGTGCTCCAAGGGCTACCAAGACTCTGTCTGTAGCCATGGGCTTCTGAGATTTCCATGGCTGAGCATCCATGGTTGTCACAGCCCTCTTAGTCCAGGAGCTGACAGCAGTGGACTGACTCCTGTCAGAAACACTTAGGGTCCTCTGGTCCTTACTCTGGAATTTGATGCTGAGTTTTCTGCATGACAGGGTTAACTGAGTCAACAGAATGCACATAGCTGATCTGTTAGAGTCTCTCTGTGTCATTAGGAAACTGAGGTTTTCTACTTCAGGAGAAACATTAACTTTATCCATACCTTTCCCTTTTGAGGAGAGAAAATCCCTAAAGATTTAGAAATGAATGACACCTTGAAGACTACAAAGTCAGATCTTAGTGTGACTCTCTAAACTCACCCAGGTTTCCTAGGCCTACTTTCTCTATGCTTTTAAGTAGATGTGATGGCTATGCCTCTTCGGATGTTCCTTGAAATTAAGAAAGGGGTCTGATTCATGTAGTTTAAATTCACATAATATATGACAAAATTGTAAGTACATTACTAATACCAATTAAATATAATGATGAAATTTTAGGGATATGGTAAAACTGAGTTTTTAAAAGGAAGTAACAGTGACTGTACTGAATAAAATTTGATATTATTTTTGTTTTTGATTATAGATGTACTGGTGAAGAATTCTTGATCATGCAGGGTATTGATCTTTCATCATGGGGCTTCTGGAAGAATCACGTGGCCTTAGCTTGTATAATGATTATCCTCTTGTCAATTACCTATGTACGATTATTACCACATAAGAAAGCTGGAGTGCTTAGGTCTGGATGGAGGAGATTTCAACAGTTGTTTAAAGATATATGATTGAAAACAATATTTTAAATATTTATACTTACATTCATGGGCAGATGCTCAGTCAGCATTACCCAGAAAAGATTCCCAGTGTGATGAACTGTGGTGAATGCAGAGACTCATGGATGTTCAAGGTACTAGAGTAAGTGACTCATGAGTGCTAAACCCTATACAGGACACCTGTACCACCATTTCTAAAGCTTAGACCACCGTGGAAGGGATGAAAAGATTACAGGATCCAGAAGATGAGAAGGACAGCTGGAGATGCTATATTGTGGGCACAACATTCAACCATGGTCTGCCTCACATCTATAGCCACCTTCACAAGACTGGATCCCTCATCAGCACAACAAGGGTCTGAGAGGGACTCACCTGGGCCAAACTGCATCCTAGTGAACTATTGCTACTGGTAGATTATGGGAGAGGCAGTCATTGATTTCAGATGTATACGTGTGGGAGAAACAGCTAGGCTCCAGTGGATAGTCTGGAATCCTGAGTCACATGGATAGGCTAGTTAAACTCTGTGTGTTACAAGACAAAATTCAAATATACCAGTGTGAGAAAGGGACTTGTAAAAAGGGACATTTGAAGAGGCTGAAAGGGAGATAAGAAAGGTGGGAGGGAGGGAAAATGGCTGAAATACATTATATGCATTTATGCAAATGTTACTTTAAAAATAATATTACAAATATGAAGAGAAACTTTTTTGTGTAAAGTATCTAAGTAAGACTTTTTTTCTTCTTGTTTTCTATTACAGTGTAATTCTGCAATGACTTTTTTTAAGTTTACAAATGCAGCACATTAAAGTATATGTAAAAGAATCCTAGGGTCAAATTAATGTTATTAAGTATTACATATTAGTTCATCTCATCAAAAATAATGAGAGGTTGTGTGATATATTATATATTTAATAAAAATAATCTGGAACATCAGAGGTCAGAGCCACCCACATGCCAAGCCTTGAAGGTCAGAGAGTGGAGACCCACACCTTTAATCCCATCACCAGGAGGCAGAGATCTGCCTGTATCTCTGTGAGTTCAAGGCCTAACACCCAGGCCCTGATAGCACACACCTTTAATCCTAGCTCTAGGAAAGTTGAACAAGGAATCCTGATGGCTGGATGGAGAGGAGGAGGGAGGGGATCAGCTTTTCCAGCCTCTTTTTTTTTGGGGGGGTGAGGATGGAGATGTGGGATACAGAGGACTCAGGAATGGAGGCCTGAGGAGTTGAGTTGGCTGGGTGAGAAGTGGCTGTGGTTTGTTTCTCTATCTCTCTGATATTTCAGCTTTTCCCCAACATCTGGCTCTGGGTTTTTTTTAAATAAAACTAAATAGAATTTGTGCAATAAGAGTCAGTCAATCAAACTTTTTGACCTGTAAAAGGAGAATTTGTGCTATGAAAATCTTACATTCCTAATATCATTTCTGTCTGTTTTTTTCATCTTTAAAGTGAGAACAGCATGCTCCAAATGTAATATCCAATAAATCCTTCATTGGCCATTATTTGGTCTATAAAATGTATTGATTCTGTTTTAAAAGCATGGTTCTAAAACATATCATAAAACTATGTTACTTCTGAGGTTAAAAACAAAACAATGAACTTGGTGTGGTGATCTATCTTTGGTCCATCACTTGGGAGGTGGGAAGACAGGAGTTCAGGTCAACCTTAGATAGACAGTAGATTTGAGCCTAATCTTGGCTCCAAAAGTCTTTACCAGAAAACAAAGCAAAAACCACATGTAATGAGTGACCATAAAACATCTTTGATTAGCTCATAACATAAGATTTATGGATGGTGTCTTAGAGTTTCTATTGCTATTATGAAACACCGTGACCAAAAGACAATTTAGGGAGAAAAGGGTTTTCTTGGCTTGTACTTTCAGACTCTAGTTCATCACTGAAGGAAGTCAGGATGGGAACTCTAACAGGGCAGGCATCTGGAGACAGGAGCTGATGCAGAGGCCATGGAGGAGTGCTGCTCACTGCTTGCTCCCCATCTCTTGCTCAGCATGCATTCTTATAGAACCCAGGATTACCAACTCGGGGATGGCTTGATCACTTACTAAGAAAATGCCTTACATCTTCTAGAGGCATTTCCACACTGAGGCTCCTTCCTTTCTATTGACTACAGCTTGTGGCAACTTATCATAAAACCAGCCAGGGCAGTTGGAGACTTTTCTGTGGTGATGCAATGTCTCAGAAGTCTTCACTGGGGCCTTTGGCTATAGTTGGGTAGAAAGACAGGGATCTTGTGATACAAAATGGCTCTTGTGACATTTCAGAAGAGACCCTGGATCTGCAAAGTCATGTAAGCCCTGATTAACTCAGGAGTATAGAATTTGCCAAGAAGTTCTCCTGAGGAACATTGCTGAGACACAGATATTAGGACCCTGCCTTGCACATCAGTGTCTGTAGAAACTGCATTTAAGAATTTTTGCAGCCCTAGAGTTTATGGATGATGGTTTAGTAGTTGCTGTATCTGTACCTTCACAAGTTTTTATTTCCCTGGAGTTTTTATAATTTTTATTTATAACTTATTCATTTAGTCTTTCTCCATAGCAGGACAGTACTCTGTTGGGGGCCCATATAGTGACTCAGTTTCCCATACTGATTCTCAGAGTAAAACAGTCACACTGTCTCAGCTATTCTAGAGTTCTATGTAGTTCAGCTTGCTCCTTGCTTTAGCGTTGATGACCATGGGACTAGTCTGATTAGCCCCTGAAAACCAGTTTGTTATCTTACTGCCTGAGCTAGCAGGAGGCACAGGATAGGATAATGAAGCTGCCCACAGACTCAAGGACAGCAAGGTTTTCTCAAGAGAATGTTTGAATGTCTGTATGGTGCTTTATTTGAATCCTGGCTTGACAATGTATATAAGCACTTTCAGAAATCAACCCAGAGCCTTTGTGGTTCCCTCCCAGTTTGCTTTCCTATTGTATCTCTAGCTGAGTGCTCATCCCTAGCTACCCCAGTGACTCGTAGGCTGGCATTGACAGTACTCATCGGCAATATGGGTGTTTTTAAACATCTTACAGTCAGATGCACAATGTACAAAAAGTCATTTGGGCTCTTGGTACAGACTCAGTGTGCCCCTAGTTCTTCATGTTGGTCTCAGCGTTTCCTTTAGCCCAGTTCCTTTGTGACTCTGTTGACCCACAGACTCTATCTAGCAGGACTCACAATTGTCACATTCAGCTAGGACTCGGGAAGAAGACCTTCACCCTTCTTCTTGCCCTCCATTCTGTCTTTCTAGACTTACCCTCAGTCCTTTTGAGGACGGTCCACACAAGCCATCCCACTCACCAAGCCTACCTCCACCCCATGGGGACTCCCAGAAAGCTCTTAGCTCTTTCCTTCCACCTATCAGTATTTCCTTACAAACAAGCTCTGTTCCTCTGTATCTGATGAGCAGCTCTTGCAATAGGTTGGAATCAGGGCTCACAACAGGCCACACGTGGCTAGAACCAGAGTGAGCAACAGAAATTAAAGTACAGAACATCCACTCAAAAAGACAGGACCAGACATTTATATCAGGTAATACTTAGAATATCATAATTTCAGATGCCTATATCCTAGTGCAGAAAATACAAACATTGCCCAACATTATACCCTGCTCAGTATCCAGCACCTTCTCAAAACTCTGAAAATTATCTACTATAAGATCCAGATAGAATAAACTTGGTTATAGACTCAAAGAGCCCTATATATTACTATAGAGACAGTTGCTCATCTACTACCATAGAAGCAACCTAAAATACATACAAATGTGAAAGAAATCTGATGGAGTCAGAATCAGTGGAGGGGATAGTGCCCCAAGAAGACATTTTATGTCCCCAACTAACATGTCAGCTCGAGGGCCAGGAATAGATTACATCATATTGAGTTATTGGTCAAAGAAGTTCCTGTAGATCTCCTCAGACAACATAAACTATTGCCAAGGCTATTGGTTTCTATCCATAACCTGATAGTAGGGTCCTATGGCTGAAGACTCCACATACTTATGTCATTGAACAGAGAAACATCAAGCAAGTACACAATTGGAGGCTTCACCCCTATAGCTAACATTTATGATGCTTGAAGTCACATTTCTCACTCCTACAGGAGAGAGTAACCAGTATCACCCAGCTACTGTTGTGACCTTCAGCAATAACATGCCTGTAAGATACTGTTAAGAAAGACTTTGTACAAACTGTCCAACCCCTCTTTTTCTGATAAGCAAAAAAAAAAAAGTGCCCAAGGTTCCAAAACTACACCCTGCTGTTAAAAATGTCTCAGTAAAACCTTATCTGCTTCCTATGGCTACTGTGACCACCTGTTTCTCAAGGCTACATGGCCACCCTGTTCTTGGAAGAATCACAAAGTTGCTTTGGCCACCTGCTTCTCAAATCTACCCCTACCCCTATGACTGTTGCTTACAGCTTCTTTGTTTCTTCCCCTATAAAAAGCCTACTTAACTTTAGTTCGGGGCTCCTTTGTGCCATTGAGGCCCATGCACATGGTAATTGATTAATCTTGCCCTTTGCTTTTACATGAGAGTGTGTCTCTTAGAGTCCTCCTTTATGTGGCAAGATTCTCAACCCTTACAATACATTGGTACAATAGTGGCACAGGTGTTATGGCTGTAACTATCCAAGCTAAAAATGATTTTAAGGTCCACTAATGAGATGAACTTAATATCTGACACTGCTAAAGTATCCCAAAACCCAAGAACCTGAGACTAGATTGGTCTTGGGTTTAGGGGAAAAATAATTACTATTGCTTTTCTAAATAAACACAGCATACCATGATTTCTGATGCCATATTGGCATACCATTAGACTAGAACATTGTTCAAACCTCACCAGAGAAGCTTCTTCTTGCATATGGTAATGTACAAGGAGGTCCACAACTGGACACTGTGTAGAGACTGGGCGACTTTGTAGCACACAATCTTACATAAGATATCTTCATGAAATCTCTCCCACTGGGGTCTTGGGATCTATGCTGAGGAGGATGAGGTAGAAAGGTTCTAAGAGCCAGAGGGAGTGGATGACTCCAGGGAACAGCATCTTTCAGAAACACTAGGATTAATACACATATGAACTCACAGAGATTGTGGCAGCATAGAAAAGACTGTCAGACTGGCGTAACTCAAGCCACACAGAACCCCAGTGGACACAAAAATCCCACCCTAATCCAGAAGTTATGTGGAATTGGTATCTGTGAGAAAAAGAAAATCAGTTCTCTGCAATAAAGTGTCAATGGGAATATGGTTCTGTGTTGTTAACTGGCTAACACAAAGCAGAACCTGGTACGTTTGTGAATTGTTTGTTTTGCTATTTATTGTCATACGATTTGCTTAGTTTGTGTTGATATTCGGGGTTTTTGAGGCAGAGAGAAAGGGGGGAGGAAAAAAGGGAGGGAAGGAGGGAGAGAGAGAGATATCTAGGTTAGGAAATGGTGACTAACACTTGGAAGGCAGACAAAGCCCCTCTCTGTTCAAGACTTTCTGTCTCCATGTTTCTGAAATGACACAATGTACCCATTTCTGTTTGCCACCAGGGCACTGTTACAACTCAGTTTTGTCTTGTAAGTGTTTGTAGGTATAGATTCAAGTTTCCCACCCAATTTTTAGCCAATTTATCTTTTCTTAATCTATTAAGACAGATTCTTATGCTCTTAGGACAAACCTGCTTGAAATCCATCTACTGCTGACCTGCTGGAGTTACATCAGTATCTCACCACTGTAGGGAAAAGGGGCTGTCCAAAGAAATCCACCCTGGCCCTGTAACCAGAGCTAGTGAAAGAAACACTTTATCCCTTAAGCCAGAACCAAAGAAACATGCCCTGACTCTGCAACCAGTACCAAAGGAACACACTGGATCCCGAGAATCACAGACAGTGCCTTAGGATTAGAGTCCAAAAGCTAAAACAGGCCAGTGAAAGGAACACAGTCGGGCCTAGAAATTAGAGCCCTCTCTGCCCCTGATGAATAAAAATAGCCAGTCCCTGAGCAGGAATAAGGACCCAATCCTTGAGTATCCCTGGAGAAACTCGGCCCCTAAGAGCCCCTATATAAATCCTCTGCTCAGTTATTGGCTGATTTTTCCCACTCTACAGAGGCAGCCTCTCTCCTGGACTCCTCCTCCCCAAATAAATCACTTTCTCAAAGAAGTCTTGGGTGAAGATCTTCATTCACCCGCCAAGAGAAAAACTTTCTAAGACATCCTTTAGGGGACTGAACAGAAAATCCTTGCAAAGACATCCTTTTAGGGAACTGAGCAAGGTGTAGCAGACAAGAAGAACCATGCTGACATGTCCCTTATGGTACTGAGAAAGGCAGAACAGAAGGAAGTAACAACTATTTTCAGAGGGTGAAGCAAAGCTCAGTTTTAAGGGCTTTCTCCAGGGAAGGAGCAGCATTGCTATATCCTTTGGGGAGACCATCCCCCACCGCACCCCAGCTTCAAATACATCCTGACTTCCTGAACTGTCAGGATAACATTCCCTCCAAAGCCGAGCTGCCCCAGTGAAGCTCCAGCTCTCAGAGCTTCCTAACAGTTCTCCAGGTATAGCCCAACTTTCCAAACAGGATACCTCTCAGCCCATACGCAGATTTGTAACAGTTGCTTACAACTGTTTCGCTTAAAAGGTTTAATTTTCAAATTATTTTATGTATGTAGAAATTTAGGAAGATAAAGTACAGATTTCTTGGGTACTCTTTGCCTATATTTTGTGAATGTGAACATTTCCTTCGCCAGCGTAGTTTGGTTAAAGCTGACATTAACACTGAGAAATTGCTGTTCATTAAACTGCACTATATTCAAATTCCTCCACTTTCCTGTTGATACTCTTGTATTGTTACGGGATCTGAATTGGAAGATACATTGCGTCAAGCTCCCTCATTAAAAATAAGCTGTTGGAAATAAAGGGGCATAGGAGATAACTGAATTTAGACCCTGTGCCTGGATTCTTAGTATTATTCAGCGTACAGTGGATACTCTGTAGCATTGTTTCAAAGTCAGCCTAGAAGATATTGACGTCCACTTTTATCTTTGAACTTTAAGGAAGATGGTTTTCCTCTATGACACTGGCATCATTATAACTGATGGCCTGAATAATTCACCTCATGACCATCAAGGAGTGTTAGTTAGGGTTTCTATTTTGATAAAACTGCAAGAAAAAAAAGCAATTGGGGAAAAGGGGTTCATTTCTTCTTAAAGCTTGTAGTCTACCATCTAGGAAAGCAAGGGCAGAAATTCAAGCCAGGTACCTGGATGTAGTAACTGACTCAGGAGCTACAGAGGAGTGCAGATTACCAGTTGCTCTTCTTGGCTTGGTCAGCATGCCTTCTTATAACATCCAGGACCACCAGCCCTAGGGAACAGGCTTGTAATCTACTCACTCAGGAAGTATCAAGCCCTCTGTGAATAGAACTAGACCTGCAGTTCCTATTGTATTGTGAATAGCTTTTTTTTTTTTTGACAACTGAAGATCAATTGGAAGGCAGTTAAAAAAAATTCTTAAAGAGATAGTGAAATTGGTGGTTATATTTTTCTGCTGCTTTCTTATAGAATTATATATATTTATGCAAAGTATAGAGGTCACCAGCCTTGGTATTAGAGACATGGTATGCTAACTAAACAAATGGCCTTTAGGGGAAAGTCTGTATGTCACAAGTAGGGACTAGATGCTCAGTCCCCATACTATGTAGTGACAGGAACTATCCGGTTTTCAGCTCACTTACTGACATAGCTCACTGTGACTGTTCACATCAGCAGCAGAGGACATATACTAAGCACTTCTCCTTAATCTGATGCTGATAGTGGGTTTTGTAAGTTAATTCATCTGTACAATAGCAATGTTACCAGCCCCTTAACTACGTGGTGGACAGTAGTTTCACTAAATGTGCCTCTTCTGATGCTTTCCAAACTAAGTAGACAGATTTATTAGGGCCTAGAGGTATTAAAACAATGTTTAAAATCCTTAACAAAATTGGAGAGGGTTAGGCATCTCATGATATAAAGGAAACAATGTATGACTTTGGGAGAAAATGATTGTTTCTATTGATCAGTAATTTAAAAAAATCTTGTCATTTTTGGAAGGAGGTGAAGGGGCAGGAGAGAAATTTATTAGAAACAAGGTCTGTATGAAAAAATCATGTGGAAACCTACAATTTTGGAAATCTTTAAGCAAAAATAATTTTAAAAATGAGTTGAAGGGTAGTTCTTTGTGTGAGGGGATAATGCTCTTCCAAGAGAAATAGGTTCTTAAAACAAAAATTCTGGCACAGATTTGCAATACTACCTTACCAGTTGTTGGTCAAGGAAGGTCTAGTTGTCACAAAAGTGGCTGGCATAAATAAGATAGTTAAAGTTTATACCCTGTTTCCTCTGTCAAAAATTTCTCAAGAGGGAAAGCTAGTTTGGAAACAGGCTAAAACTCATGGAGATAACTTTCCTGAGATAAGGGTAGCACACCCTGGGAGCCCAGGCTGTCCCATAGGTAGACCCCATTACACCAAGGAGGGTCTTAGCCAGAGACAGTTTTGTGACCTGCTTACTGGCAAATCTGCTCTGAAGCCTCACAAATGCCCTCTCACAGTAGACTAGCTTAGACTCTGAGAACACTAAAGAAAATCAACTTCTCATGACCCATTTTTTACCATTCCCCGATATCGGAGTTACATCTCTTGAGAGCAGACCACTGACCCCACAGGCAGAAGCCTTAGCACTGGCTTCTCAAGGTGTCTCACAGGAGAGATGAGAAAACCCACCAAGAAAGAGACCTTCTGCTGGCAAAATCTGTCTGACCAGCTCCTTCGCCTCTTCCTGTGGCAAAGACCACTGTGTGGCAGAGACCTCGGTGCCCGCTTTGAATGTGGCCAGCTCAGCACTGGTCTTGCTCTTGCCTGGCCTCACAGAGGCTGTTCAGGCCTTGTCCTGGGTGCCACCAAGGGAAACACTGGTCTAAGTGACTGTTCCCAAGCCCCACATGACAGGGGCACTTTATACACAGAACGCTCCAGGGCTCATCTCTTAGGCTTGGCCGTGGGCAGTTGGTGCTGCCAGGGCTGCCATAACCAGATCACACCATCGCAAAAAGGGAGCATTGGCTAGAAATAATGGTATTAGGGCGGTCCATCTCCTTCCCATGGACACTGGTGCCACAATACTTGGTCCTGCAGGAGTTTTGGGGTACCACCTCTCTAGCCTCCATTGTCCTGGAGGGAAGCTAACAATTGCATTTTCAGAGATATCCCTGTCACTCATTCACTTTTGTTCAGGCCAACCTGCCCCATATCCCTAATGAGAAGGGATTTCTTAGTTAAAATAAGAGCTTTCTTTTCTTTTAGTCATCATATTTGCCTAAATCCAGCCTCAATGGCTGCTCCAGCTGCTCCCTTGCTTCTCTTGCTATCTGCTCAGTCTGTCAGCTCCAGATGCAAACACATTTCCCCAAAATTTCCTGTCTCTGAATTTTCATCCCAGCCTGCTTCTTAGAGCCAAAGATGAGGTGAAGTTGAGATGCTTACTGGATAGGAAAAGCTACATGGTTTTTTCTCACCCTTCCCCTCCCCCATAGACTAACCCTCCAGCTGCTGCTTCTGGAGAAAGGAAAAACCCAGGAGCCATCTTACCAGTGGAAAACAGTTGACCACCTCCTCCTGAGGATCAGAGAAAGGGAACCAGGAGCCATTCTTAGAACCAATACAGATAAAACAGACTTTTCCTCCATCCCCTAAGACCAGAGGAAAAGAACCAGAAGCCATTTTAACCTCAACAATGGGTAAACAAAAACAGGAGACATTTTAACATCCTCCCATCCCCAGATCTAGCAGAGACCAACAAACTTTATTGTGCAGCTGGAGTCCCCTGGAAGAAGAAACACAAACAGCCACCTTAAGGTTTATTTAAAGCGTAGATACACGCCCCAATTTCAAACCTTTGTCTCCCTCTTTTTCCTCTTCTGTTAATCTGACCTCCAGGCCCTGCAATAGCAGAGACCCTCACTATATGTGTCACTTCCAAAGGTTCTCTTACTAACTCAGTTTTTTCTGAGGTCTGAAAAATCAGAATTCATCATGCCATGCATTGAATTCACCCAGACTCCAGGAATGAGCTGCAAAACCCAGCAGACCAACCTCCAGAAGATATAGCTCTTTCCTATAAGACAGCTTGAAGCAGCCTTAAGAGATCTGTCAACCCTGTTCCATTTTCCCCTAACCCCCCCTACATAAACCAGGCTTTCTTTTTATAATAAACAAAAAGGGTGATATGTAATGATTTCTGGCCCATAGTAGCCCCCACATAGTAAACCCAACATGGCACAGGCAGAGCACCATGTCCAGAGGGCACGCCCCTAGGCGTGGCTACATAAATTTGAGTCCACAAGCTCTATTAAAAGGAACCACCACATGAAAGTTCTCTTTATTGCCCCTCCCTCTCTGTCTCCCCTCTCTCTCTTTCTCTCTTGGCAGCTCCCCTGAATAAACTCTCATGTGGCATCTGGTAGTGTGTATGTCTACCTTTCAAATGTGAAACTAAGACTCAGCCTCACTCACCTTCCACTGCTACATTAGAGCAGAATTCCCCCCAAAGTCTCCCTGACAACTTCTCCCCATCCTCTTGCCCTCCCCCTCCCCCATTCCTCTCCCTCCTCTTCTTCAGTTATCTACAGAGTCCAGTCAGTGCTGCTCACGTACACAAGGATGTAGAATAATCCCCTGGATTGTCCAGGAGCCAAGGACCACACTCTTGAAGAAAACTGACACCCCCATCTCCTGGCAACCACCAATTGTCTACAGCTCCTCAGCATGAGGGGAGAGGGCTCCTGTGACCTTCCCCATTCATGCTAGAATGTCAAAAAGAATATTAGAGTATGAAACTGACTTTCCACCATTTTGCTTTCTGGTCTAGACGTGTGCTGAGATGCACACTCTGCACCATCTGACTGCAGGTTAACAGTCTACACTTAGTCCCTCACTCCCCCCCTTCTTGTTCTTTTGTGTTAGAATTCAGTATTTACCCAGGACACCCACACCTCAAATCATCCTGCCTCAGACTCTTGGTTATAGTGATTACAATGGTGAATAGTGAATTATTTCTCAGTTGGTTTCTTCAGATATAAAATGAAACTATAATCAATTTATATTAACAACTTGGGTGCTAAGGAAGTCATATTCTTTCCTGTCCTGACCCCGTGTTTGTCCCTTTCTAGGCTAAGCATATATTCCCCTCTGGTTTATTACTCCCATCTGGTAAGCATCCCCTTTCCAAATCGTTATTTCTGATTGATTTGTGTCTTCTGGGATGCTGGATGCCTGCTTCTCATCCTCCAGCACTGATGTATGCCTGATCTGTGAGGCAGCGCAGACTGCCCATGTTTCTGAAGCTTGCCTGGAGCCCTGGCACCCCAACTCTAAGGCGCCAAGACTATGCCTGCATCTCCATTTCACTATGCCCCTCCCCCAGGCCCCTCCCTCTCCCCCTCTCCCAGGCCCCTCCCTAGAGAGTCTGGAGCTTGCTAATTCCCCTCCTCTCTTTGGGAGCCACCCAAGGTCTCCACCCCTGAAGGTGGACAGCAAAGGGCCTTGATTCAGAGGATCCTGGAGACTGTGGGGCAGAAGTCAGAACCTCAGCCCTGAGAGGCAATGCTCCTGATCCTGTGCACAAGCGGGCTGGGTCCCTGCATCTGATCCTGGTGAGTGTGGACACACAGGGCTGGGAAATTCTTTGTAGTGTCATTTGTAAGCGTGAAATGCAAACTACTGGTCACATCATCTGTTCATGGAGGGTATGTTTTTTTTTGGGGGGGGCAGGTTGGAGATGTACAACCTCTGATTTCTAAATGTGTGAAGGTAAATAAGGATGACATTAAAAGTTTTATCAAACAGTGACGTTATCACAAGTGCAACAGAATTTTGTTAACACTGGTATTTTAAGGGACCTAAAAAATTTATACTTTTTCTTTATTTCATGATTTAAAATTCGCCCAAAAATCTCTAGCCCCCCCCCCCCCCCCACACACACACCCCAGCTTCCTACAACTCTTACTCAGACAGAGCAGAAAAAGTTTGAACAGAGAGCAAAATTAAAGGACAAAGAACTAGCTTGGGATCCTTTCATTGGGCTGTATATCTATGATGTTGTGTTCTTTTACTTTCCTGTGACATACTAGAAATGTAATCGCTCATCTAGTTTAGAAACACAGAAAGTTTAATATAACACATGGTTAATAAGCAGCATGTGTCCAGGCAGGGCCTGAACCTCAACTCTAACCCTTCTTGTGGAATTAACATATGTCTTTCTAACAGTGTACTCTCTTCAATCAAAATGCATTAAAATGCACACACATGCAGAGCCTGTTTCTATACTTATCTGTGGCTAAGTATCTGTGAAGCTTTTGAAAGGGGAATAAATATGTTACATGGCAAATAAAATCTAAAGTAGAATGGAGAATTTTGAGGAAGAATGTCAGAATGGACATAAATACATTTAGGGGCCCTCAAGGCTATATTGAGTTACATTTTAAGTGATTGACGTGTATGAATGTCTGCCTTGCATGCATGGCAAGTGCACTGCTTGCATACCTTACCTGTGCTCCTGGAGGCCAGAGAGGATACTGAATTCCCTGGAACTGGAGTTATAAACAGTTGCATGTGGTTGCTGGGAATAGAACCCAGGTTCTCTGCAGGAGCATTATGTGCTCTGAACTACTGAGCCATCTCTCCAGCCCTTATGCTACATTCTTGAGACCATAACAAGAATCAGTCTCACAGCTCAGGAACAGGAAGGGAGACCACAGTGGCTTCTCAGAAAAGCTTGTCCTGGCCTTTGCCTTTGAGGGAATATCTCCTGAGGGTGTTAATTTGGGGTGCTGAGGAGACTCTGCCTGGAACCATTCCATAATGCCAGCAGCAGTGCCTGTGATAAGGTAACTGTCACTGCCATTTTCCTTACACAGTTACACACACCCTTGATGAACAAGTGTAACTAAAAGATAAACCAAGGTTTTATGTGGTCTATGTGAATTTCAGGTTCTTAAAGTGTTTGGTAAATACAAACTTCACAGTCATATTGTATGTATTTTGGAGGCACCCTGTGACATTTCAGGGCATTTGGACACTGTGTGTGATCAGCTCAGGGCAGTTTTATAGACACCCCAGACATTCTGTTGACTATTTTTCAATTAAGTCTGGTTGTATTTAAAAATGGAATTAGGTAGGAAGTCTCAAAATATGCTGCTTGAAGAAATTAATTAGGATTAAGATGGACTATGGAAATTAAAGAACTGGAAAGTCTACCTTTCACACACAAACACACACAAACACACACACACACACACACACAAGCTATGTTGGTATATAGAAAACAAAAAAAATCCTAAAATTTCTTCTCCATGGAGATTATTGCCCTGTTTATTTCAGTTTTTGAATAAAAATTAATTATCTAGATGACTTTGGGTTACACTTTTTCTCTTAAGAAATGGCTTTATTATAGTGTAATTAACATTATACACCTCACTGACATACAGTGCACAATTCTGTGTAGATGGGTATTTTCAGGTGTGTGCAATCATATTTCCATAACCAACTTTGCTTATTTAAATCCAGAGTTGCTTCTCTACAGCTTCTCTTGGTCTTTTCATTGTGTGTGTGTGTGTGTGTGTGTGTGTGTGTGTGTGTGTGTGTGTGTGTGTGTGTGTGTAGGTCACAGGAGACCTGTGATGCCACATCCGGGGGCATCAGGATGGTGTGGATGGTCCTCTCTGCTGCTGTCTTCCAGGTTGGTGCTGTGCACACTACACAGCTGTTATAAGTAACAGAGCATCATTCATGCTAAAGACCTCCCTTTTGCAGCTTCTTTGACACTGCTAGCACCATATTTTGGTGGCCTGTGGTCCCGGTAGGCAATTCCCTTTGTGGATTTGTCTAAACAAAGCCATGTCTCCCGGATCCTTTGGAGGTAGTGGGATGGCAAACAGAGCATGGAGTTCCTCAATGGAGAGAAGTCCGGGGAACTGAGCTGTGTGTCTAAGTATTTTCACATCTCAAACCACCGTCCAATAAGGAAGAAGCTGTGGAAACTGAGCAAACCTTGCACTCTGTTCCAGGTTCTCAGCCCCTGTCTGCTGCATACAAATTGCAGCATGAGGCAGTTTCACAAACCAAAGACTGCCAGCCACCTGCTCAGAGCTCTCAGGCTCAGCAGTCATGCAGAGGACCCATGTCATTCCCGGTTACAGGAGAGGGCTGCCTGTCATGTCCCCACAGCTTGAGCCAGTCACTCCCACCTCCTTACTGTCCTCATGGTGCCTACCTACCAGTGCACCCCAGGGAACCATGACTTGTGGTTGATTATTTGAATCCCACCACAGCTCAGACTCAGAACCAAGCTCCTGGTTCCAGCACTGTGAGAGGTGGAATGTAGAACCTGGGCTGTGCCCATCTCTGTGTTTGTACATATTACATAATGCAATAGTTTTCAGAGCGTGTGTGCCCTGCCCCACGTGAGTCCATTTTACCCAGCAGTGGTGTGCTTCATTTTGAAAGCAAATGCTTTGTCAAAATGACTCTTACCTCATGTGTGCAAATGTTTAGCGTAGACAGTAAAACAGACTGATACATAATTTATTAACACAAATACATTGTTCCTCCCTATAAATGCATCAAGCCCTAAACACCTAGACCCATGGATGTTTGAAGACTCTTTTCAAGAATCTGAGCTTATGTGCTTTTCTAAAAAGGATCTCTGTAATGCCCTCACTTACATAATATCTGCTGGGCCATCATCAGGCCACCTGATGTACACATCACTAGGTACAGGGGAACAAATGCTCACCTCTGTCCCCAGGATGTCTGCTCAGCATGATGGGCCCTTATTCAAGTCTTTCATTTGGGTTCCAGTTTGTTCAGACCCTTTATGCCTGCAGTCAGCTCTGTGCTTTGGGACAATCTGCACTTTGAACTGTACCTTGTACTGAAACAGAGCTGTGGGGATGTTTTCAAATGTAATAGAAACAGTCAGAGATATCAGAGGACAGATGCACCTCTTCCAGTCTTCTTCCTTTTTCTTTTTATCAAGACAGAGTTTTCTGTGTAACAGTCCTCACTGTCCTGGAACTTGCTTTGAAGATCAGCCTGGCTTTGAACTCACAGAGATTCTCTTGCCTCTGCTTCCCAAATGCTGGGACTAACAGTGTGAGCCAAGGCTTCTTCTTCCTGCTCTTTCTATGCCTGCCTTAAATACTTTCTTTGCTCAATTAAGGCGTGGCCCCACCACTGCCTGCCTGGGAGCCTGGAACACCCTCTGAAAACTAAGGTGACCTCAAACTCAGATTGGATTAATGGCACAGGTCACTCTCCCAGATATTTCCTGTGCTGGGATTAATGGTGTGAGTTACCACTGTCTGATCCTCCTAAACTGACTGTGGGTAGATCCCTCTGACATTTTATTATATTTGAAAATATCCCAAACTGTGCCTTGAACCAACTGTGTATTTTTGCCGCCCTGTTCCAGAATAGCTCTCTCTGGTATGTGGTTTTGCCTTTTATAAATCCACATATCTGGGCCACTGTGTATGCACGTGCATACATCCACACACACACACACTTTGTAATGGTGCTCAGTCATATATTCTGCCTCTGAACTTGTTTTATAATATGCTTTTGAAGTCAAATCTGCCCCTCACCTTTCCCCTTCATCTTTTATGAACTATTAATAACATTTATTCCCTATTCATTAGGGCTCATTTGTTTCTTAGAGGAGTCTATATACTCAGTTACAACTGCATCATTGCGTCCTTACGGAATCATAGGGATGTGGAATGCTCCAGGAAGGAGTCTGCCTGTGACTGCACAGTTTAAAACAACCCTGAAGTGTGCTGTTCTGTGTAATAATGTTTGTGGGGACCATCAACTTACTATTGCTGTTCCCTCACAGGAAGGAAGAACGTCCGGAGATGTCCTACAATAATGATGCTGTTGCAATCCCAATGATAAGAAGAAATCCCAGTGACCTTCCTGAAATGGACACCAGCGACCTTAACGCATTGACTGGAGGGGCTGTGTTAAGTTTTCATAACATCAGCTATCAAGATATAGAACAGAGTGGCTTTCCATTTCGTAAAAGAACATGTGTGATAGAAAGAGTATCAAACATCAGGTATGTGCATGCACTAAAGTGACCACTGTATTGAACAACTTTTCCAACAAACACAGACTTTCTGTATTGTCAATAAACTGTGTGCATGTGTGTGTTTGTGTGACTATGTATATGATGTGTTTGTATAAGTGTATGTGTAAATGTGTATGTATCTGTTTTTTGTGTGTAAGTATATGTGTGTTTCTATATATGTTTGTGTGTGTATAAGTGTATGTTTGTGTGTGTATATAAATCTGAATATGGATGTATAAGTGTGTGTAGTTATATAAGTATATGTGTAGATGTTCACATGTGCAGAAGTTTGAATGCTTAAGCCTGTCAGAAGGCAACCTTAAGCAGTGTTCTTCACCTTCTACTGTGTTGCAGAAAATGTCTCTTATTGTTCATCCTGGTATATGCCAGGCAAGCAGCCCACAAGAGTCCTGGGATTCTCCTCTCTCTGTCTCCTGTCTCTCCAAAGAGCATGGAGTCACAGGTGCCCAGTACTGTACCCAACTTTATGTGAATTCCGGGGTTTAATGTAGGTCCATTACCCAATGAACTACCCCACAGCCTCTCCTTGTCATCCATACTGATAGATAAAACACGACTTCTCGTTGGCATTTAACAAAAAGTCAGAGCCAGATATTAAGGAAAAGCTGAATATCAGAGAGAGGAAACAGAGCACAGTCCGTTCTCACCCAGAGAACTTCTCAGGGCAAAAGCTGTCTTCAACAGTCCTTAGCCTGGTTCCTCATTGATCCTACAGAATATCTGAATGTTTCCCTACCCCTGCCTTAAATATCTTCTCCATCCAGTTGTTTAACTTCAAAGTTAAACTCTGCATCATAATCCTAGAGTTAGGATTAAAGCTGTGAGCTTCCACTGCTTTAGGCTTTGAACTCACAGAAACACAGAAAGATCTCTGTCTCCCAGTGATGACATTAAAGGTGTAACTCACAACTCTCTGATCCTCATGCTTGACTGTGGGTAATTTTGTCCTCTGATATTCCAGGCCGATTTTATTAAATATAAAATATATCACCACAAATAAATTCATGATCACGGTGAAATTAATGAGATGGAGACCAAAAGAACAACATAATGGATTAATGGCACAAGAATTTGGTTCTTTGTAATCACAAACAAACTTGAAAATCCCTTAGACAGATTAACAAAATAAATCAAACCAATTCTGAGAAATGGTTTTAATTTAATCAATTAAGAATGAAATAGTAATATAAATGGCATATTGATAAAATAAAGGGATATGAGGAAATATTGCAAATTTAAATTCTACAAACTTGAATGTATAAAAGAATCATGTACACATCCATATACACACTACATTCCAAAAGTGAACTGAGTTTGTATCAGGCTTTGGAGTCAGTTACAAGTGATGAGCTGGAAACAATGAGGATTCTCCAGGAGCAAAAAGTCCAGGTCCTCATATATTTGCTCAAAATTCACTAAGAGCTAAAACCAACATTCCACACATTGTTCCATAACATAGGGAAGCCATGCTTCTGACATATTCTAAGGACAGAACACACATACCAAGATTCCCTCCCTCAGCCTGTAAAGACTCTTCTCCCAATCCCAACCACAGCCTCTGTTCTTGAGCCCTGGTCCTTTCTTTTTCTCCACCTAGATCTTCCCTCATCTTCTTAAGAGGGGAATGGACAGGGTGAGGGTTTGACACATTGTCTGGATATGAAATAAGAAATGGGACGTAGCTGAGTTTTCTATAAGAATATGCATTTTCAACCAGCAGATTCTGTCCTCCAAACCAATCAGTTTTCTGAAGTAACTCATGTTGGTGCTGTACCTAACATCAGGGAACAGTGTCCTCAATTAGGAACGTCTCCCAGCTGTAAACTGAGTGAATGCTAATCTGTTTATCAGGGATGGAAATCGTCATTCTGTGGATGTGTATGTGCATTTTCTATTTTGATTAAGGTAGTGTTTTTTGTTTGTTTTTAAATTTTTTTTGAGTGTTAAACTTGGAAACTCTTTCTTGTACTCTGAATGCCTCCATTCAGTTTTTGGATTTCTGCTTAAGATACATTGATTTGGGTCTAATTCTATTTTAATAGTAATGGCATTTTATTGATATCCTATGAATCAATTGCTTCTTGTGAGGAGATTTACTAGCTATCAAGCAGGGTTTTATGGAGATACTGATCATCAAACATTAGCAAGAAGCTGTTATATTCTTGACAGATAAAGGCCGGAGTGTTCATGAGAACCTGCTACTAGCTTTAAGGAACACTGAACTCAGATGTGCCATGTTTCTAAAAAGACAAGACCTTAAAATCATAAACAAAGGGGGTTTGTGATATCTGCAGCATGCTTCTGATAAGTCTGCACTAGAATTAACATCTTTTATAAATAATAGACCTCTATTAATATTTTATTTTTCTGAGTTTGTTCTTATTTTGTGTTTACAATCCCACCCAATTTCAATAGAATATTCAATATAGATAGTAAGCCAATATAAATTTCTTTAAAATAAAAATTCAGCCAGTATGATTTTGTGTTTATAGTGGGATCATGAAACCTGGCCTCAACGCCATCATGGGACCTCAGGACGGGAGCAGATCCTTGTGAGTATAGTGGAAAGCATATGCAAGCCCTGTGTATCCACTCTCTGTGCTGTGACAGTCTCTTCTATAGGATTATTTAAATATTGTGTGCATAGTCAGATCTCAGTCTCCCACCTTCTGTTTCCAAATACCTGATAGGCACTTCCCAAATAATTGACTTAGAGGTTTAATATTATTAATATATGCCTGGCCACTTGATTAGGCTTTTACCAGCTAACTCTTACACTTTCAGTTCATTCCTATTTCTATTTATGTTTATTCACGTGGCTTGGTACCCTATGTCAGTAAGGAATTCTTATCTCACCTGCTCTGCATCTGGTGGGTGACTCTTGACTGATAGAAAATGATAGCATTATTGACATATGGTGTTGGGTCATATTGTTATTTAATGTGGGGAAAATAATATTTACACCAGAAAGATGAAAGAAAGTTTTCTCAAAAGAAGTAATCATCACTAGGCCTAATTCTTAAAAAATACAGCAGCACGTTGTCAGTTTGAGGCCCCAAGGTCTGATAGCAGGGAGAGGCAATTGTGTGGATCATGTTTAGCATTTGTAATTGTGGGCTGTATCAGAACAATACTGAACAGAGAGGAGTGTGTGTGTGTGTGTGTGTGTGTGTGTGTGAGAGAGAGAGAGAGAGGAGAGAGAGAGAGAGAGAGAGAGAGAGAGAGAGAGAGAGACAGAGAGAGAGAGAGACAGAGAGAGAGAGAGAGAGACAGACAGAGAGAGAGAGAGAGAGAGAGAGAGAGAGAGAGAGAGAGAGAGAGAGAGATTTCAGTTAAAGTTAAGATACACAGAATTGTTATTCTGAGGACCTAAAGAGACAAAACTTTTACTGAAGAGATAAAATAAACTACACAAAATGTATAACCCTTTGTAGGTTACTCGATGTCTTGGCTTCGAGGAAAGATCCACGTGGATTATCAGGAGATATTTTGATAAACGGAAAACCTCGACCTGCTAATTTCAAATGTGTTTCTGGTTATGTACCACGAGTAAGTGTTGGTGGGGTTGTGATTTTAGATATCCTCTGCCTCTGTATGGGTAGGCGCTCAGTTATGTATTTGTGTATTTCCAGTTAATTACATGACGCTTTATAGGTCCAACTTTTTTTACAACAGCTTTTCATGACTCATTAGCTTGAGGCTGGCAATATTAAATGAGGAGGGGTTGGCATATGATATTGGCAGCACAGTATCAGTAATTTCATTGTGATTTATTTCTACTGTCCTATTTTGCCATTCCCTTATTTTTCTCCAATGCTTAGGAGATATTTTATGCAAATAACTGCAGGCAGCCATCACTAAAATCCCTGTGTTGTACCCAGAGAGGCAATGGGAGGGTTAAAAATGATTTCATCACGATATCTACTTGAAATCAGCAGCACTGAAAGCCCAGTTTTCAGGAGCACATTACATTGGGTATGTTTTATATGAAAACTACGTTACATTCCTTAGAATAATTGCCTTAGTGATAACTATATTTAATTGAAATGTTATTTAACCTAAGGATGACGTGGTGATGCGCACGGTGACTGTGAGGGACAATATAGAGTTCTCAGCAGCTCTGCGACTTCCAGTGACAATAACAAGAGATGAAAAAAGAAGGCAAGTTAATGAGGTGCTTGAACTTCTGCATCTGGATCATGTGGCAAATGTCCAGGTAATGTGAAGAAAGATCTTGAAAGACTCAGAGTCAGAAAGGTAAAACCCTGGGTTGATAATATGACTCTCTGCCAGCAGTTCCATATGTGTGTTGTAAAGGGGGCTGCTCTCTGTGTGGATGAGTAAGTGACTGGTTACATGATGTAAAATGGAAATGAAGCTGTGGAGTCTTAGCAATGGTCAAGCCTGGGAATGGAGTGTGACCCTCACATGGTCATTTCCATCTGTTCCTCACATGAGCTTCTTCTTCCCTCAGCATTGAACTCTTGACTCATTAGAGAACTGACAAGTGCTTTCTTCTGTCTGTTGTCTCTTCTCCAGAGGACTTGGTCCTTTGTTGTTTCAGAATGCATTTCTGGACTCCACAGGAAGTGACATTGAGGACTCTGGCGCTGTGTCTCAGTCTGCACTTACTCCCCTCCAGGGTTGTGCTTGGTCTCTTTAGCATGTACTTATGTCTTTTTCCATGCTTGTTATTTTCTGAACCAACCCTCCGTCCCTCTGTCCCTCCGTCCCTCCGTCCCTCCCTCCATCCCTCCCTCCCTCCATCCCTCCCTCCCTCCATCCCTCCCTCCGTCCCTCTGTCCCTCTGTCCCTCCCTCCCTCCCTCCCTCCCTCCCTCCGTCCCTCCCTTCCTCCCTCCTTCCTTCCTTTTTTCTTTCTTTTTTCATCCTGTCTGTGGTGCCTAGATTTAACTGTCAATTGACACAGTCTATAATCACTCAGAATCATCTAGAAGAGTATTAATGAGAAACTGCATTCAGGTTGGCTTGGGCACATTTCTGTAGGTGATTGTCATACTTAAGCCATGTGGGAAGACCCAGTGCACTTAGGCAGCTCTGTTCCTTGAGTTTCGGTCCTGGGCACCATGAGAGTGGAGATGTGAGTTGAACACGGACAGACATGCATGCATCATCCTCTTTGTGCCCTGACTGGATGTATCCAGCTGCATCAGCTTCCTGCCTTGACTTCCCTGCAGTGGATAACAGTACTTTCCATCTGTGTGCTGAAATAACACTGTTTACTCCTTCTTTACTTCCTGTACAATTGTTCTACTTTAGTAACTAGATGGAAACCTAGGATACCCTTTGCCTGGCTCCCTCATTCCATTTGTGCTGTCAATATTTATTACCAGCTCCTGGGTTAGGTTTTAATGATACAGCCTTGGGCAGGAACAACAAAAGAATGGACCTGTGAGGATTTGTGCAGTAGCGGAAATAGGTAAGTGGGGGAACTTCATAATTAACTATGTAAGAGCTAACCAATTCCATACTAAGATATTTTAAAATGCTATAGTATCATAGTTCATTCCTGAATACTCAATTAATCTTAATATTTGAAAAATTAATATATGTGCTTATCATAACAATTCCATTCTTACCTATCAAAATGAATCTTTATATTGCCATCCTCATCTGGTTTACAACCCTATACCCAAGAGTGTTTTTTTATTACATTGTTTATAGAACCAAATTAGGTACTGTATTTATTAATTATGTGCTCTGGGATTATAATATCAAGATTGCTTCCTTCTTCCCGTGTCCTCCAACTGTCCTATATCTCATAGCGACATCGACTCATTGAGAAGATTATATATAAAAAACTGCTAAGCAGACATTGGGGTATGGGTGAAAATGAGCTCTCAGAATATGAATTTCATGGATTAACTCCTGTGGTGGCTCCTCCTTAGAGCGGGAGAAACAGGAAGATACTGGTTGTTGATTCCCACCATGCTTCTCCACAGTCCTTTATGAGATGTTTGTCTTGTCAGGAAGATAACAGAAAAGCTGACATTCACCATGCTTTCTTTCTTTCCTTTTCCTGTGTGATAGAATTTTGTTTGTTTTGGCTTTGCTTATTACATAGTTTTATATTTACAATAAAAAATATTTCTCTTGTTTTGTTTTTTAAACAATAATCAGTCATTGACCTGAGTTGTTTACTTGTTTTGTTTAGGGACAAATTATAAAAATATTTATAAACGTTTAAAGTCAGGAAATGTAATAGATTGCAAGAACTTTAGTATAATTTTAATGCTAGTTTTCAAGAAAGAGTGTGAAGGCACAATCTCTTTTAAGTTATACCAATCCAAGATTAATATTAATTGAAATATAAACCAACCCTCACGATACAGGTAACAGCTTATATAGGCACTTGAGAGATCAGATTATACACGGAATGGACGATCGATGCTGAACCAGTTTTTCCAGCAGGCAGGAACTAAGGGGTCCACAAGTTCCCAGAAGCCCCTCATGAATGGGGCTCCCACTCTCCATTCAGGCACCCAGGACCCTGGATAAGTGTCTTCCAACCTTATCAACTGACACCTGAACCCCAACACAATAGTGTGTATTTGTGTGTTTGCGTGTGTCTAGTTTATATTTTTGTGTTATGTGTGTGTATGTGTTTGTGTATGTGTGCATGTGTGTGTGTATGCGTGTGTATGTGTGTGTGTCTTCTTGACACATATGGAGATCATAGGACGCCTTTGTCAAGGGTCTCTTCTCTCCTCCCACCTTGCTTATAAGGCAGGGTCTGTCTTGTTCTGCTGATGTCCTACACACAGGCCTGATGCTGCTGATCCACTTCCCACCACACAGTCATTACATCTTGATGGAATTGTGGATGGATCTCACTGCATATAGCTTTATATGTGAACTACAGAGATTGAACCAAGGCTTCAGGATTGTGTGCAAAGTGTATTTCCCTGCTAAGACTATTCTTCAGCCTTTCATAAGAACTTCATCTAAGAAATGTGGAGTCAATATGTGGTTCCTGTAAAGATTGACTGTTATAAGCCAGCACAATAGTACACTTGCTAATACCAGGCTCCTGTGACTCCCAGTGTTTACAACAGCTTACTCACTAATGCTGTTTCTCCCTGCACAATTCAAAAAGAACATTAGGCAGTGCCTTACTCCTGAGTACTTAATTAATTTTATTCATAAAATAAGGACATCTTCTTAGCTATTAACTCTATTCTTAACTATCAATATGAATAATTTCTTTGTATCTATATCCTTATCATGACTATACCCAGCCACATTCCCCAAACGTCCCTTATTGTATGTTGACAATTGGACTTGATCATGCTATTTGTTATTAGGATTAGGAGAATTGTTCTCTAATGTTGTGTGCCTGTAAATCTTGCTGTTTCTTCTCACCTTACAAAATGACTTTGAGTGGCACAAGGCCTGTGCATTTTGACTGTAGACTTTACCACTTTTTGGATTTGCCTACAAGGATGAGTCATGAATGCTGTGCTGCTGCACAGTGTAAATAATGCCATTTTGGAAAGTCTTAAGGGAGTTAAAAAGGTAATGATGAGGAAATGTAGAATTTTTGACAACAGTGGTGTGTGAATGTTTGTGTGTGTGTATGTGTGTGTGTGCATGCATGCACACCTGTGTGTTGTGTTGTATAATGTGGGTACATTCGGGCATGTGCATTTTAAAGAGTGCTTGTGCTGTGTGTGCATGTTATGTGTATGAGTTAGGAGATTGTAAACGACTACTAAGTTACTAGAGGAATCAATCGTCTGTCCTGTCTTCCACATTCCTTAGGCAGATTTCACTGTGTCAGCCTTTGAGTGTGATAACTCATTACCTTAAGTGTGACTTAACACAGACTCAACAGTAACCATCATTAGCATGGTCTTCATTTCAAGATTGACCGGGGTCTCTTTCTACTCACTTCTTCCAGGTGCCCATAGTTTTGCTCCCCAAGACAATGATATAACAAAATCTTTTATTGCTACATTAGGAGAGTTCACCAAATGACAATGACTGTGCTTGTTCCTGTTGACAATTGTGGTCATTGGTGCTTTAGCCTAGATCTAAAGAGCTCAGAAAAAGGACCAGCATAGCAATGGAGCTGGTTGTCAAGCATCCCATTTTGTTCTTGGATGATCCCACCACTGGCCTAGACTTTATTACTACTATAGATGTCATCTCAGTCCTGAGGAGGTAAGTGCTGAAGGAACATTAAGTTTATGCACTTAGTACCTTGTCACTTGTGTGTATTTTTGGCTCAGGAGGAGATTCAGAAGTAAGCAGCAGATTTTTTGCTTGTTTGTTAGAGGGACACTTCAGTGCACAAGGAATGCACATCAAGAACAAAGAGGCAAGAGCACAGGGAAAGATGGGCGTGGTGAGGGTGGAGCACTGCTTTAAATAGCATATCCCCATAACCATCAGCAAGTGTCCAGTGAGCTGAGCTTGGGGGTGAGGAGATCTGAACATAGGGCTGGCTGGGGGAAAGGCATTTTGATGTGTCTGGAACATTAAATACAACAAGTTGCCTACAACCTGGTGTTCTGAGAGCAGACTCAGGCCCTGTTATGCTGTGTTCTTCTTGGTCTTCAACACTCCTGTAAGTGCATTCTCCATGGCAGAAAGAGTTTTTAAAAAATTACATCTATTTCTTTCTTTCTTTCTTTCTTTCTTTCTTTCTTTCTTTCTTTCTTTCTTTCTTTCTTTTCTTTCTTTCTTTCTTTCTTTCTTTCTTTCTTTCTTTCTTTCTTTCTTTCTTTCTTTCTTTCTTTCTTTCTTTCTCTTTCTTCCTTCCTTCCTTCCTTCCTTCCTTCCTCCCTCCCTCCCTCCCTCCCTCCCTCTCTCTCTCTCTCTTTCTTTCTTTCTTTCTTTCTTTCTTTCTTTCTTTCTTTCTTTCTTTCTTTCTTTCTTTCTTTCTTTCTTTCTTTCTTTCTTTCTTTCTTGTGTGTGTGTGTCTGATTGTCTATATGTGTAGAGCATTCTTTAGAGGTCAGAGGAAAACTCAAAGGACCTGGCTTTCTCCTTCCACCAAGTGGGTTCAGGGGATTAAACTCTTTAGACTTTCGACCCATCTTACTTGCTCGGCTTCAGTCTGGATCATTTAATCTTTCTGGCTTGCTGGGTTACATCATATGAAGTTACGGTTTTGTCCTTTGTGATTAGTAACAGTCTGACAAGGAAAACAATGGGCCACTGGGTCATTATTCTGCTCCTTTATCTCCACCAACCAGCTGTGTGGATTAGTACTGCTGCTCCTGTTCAATTATCTATAGAGCTGACATGACAGTCTGTGTGGGAAGGTTTCCCTCCCCAGTTCCACTTTGTACAATGGGCTGCAGTATGTTGTTCTTCGTTATTCTAAGTATCAAATTAATCCCAGCTTGGCAGGGGAAGCTCCTCCACAGTGAAGTTTATTTACTTATTTTTTTAGGAATTTTATACAATTATATTTTAATTTTATTCTTTTTTTAAAAACAAGGATTCATAAATTGAAATTTTTTTAAATTAAATTCTTTGACAAGAGATGGACAGATGAACTAATAGTCAAGAGCACTGGTTGCTCCTCCAGAGGACTCAGGTTAAATTCTCAGCATCTACTTGGCGGCTCAGAGCCATCTGTGACTGTAGTTCTAGGGGATCTAATGTAGATTTCTCACTTCCACATGCACCAGGGCCATGTGGTATATAGACAAATACTCAAGACAGAATACCCTTCTGTACAATACATAAATACTCTTTAAAGAAGTGGTTGACAAGGTTACATATGAAGGCACAAATCTCCTTTAAATTATATCAATTTAAGATTAATATTTGTTGGAATATAAACCAACACTCATGATGCTGGTAACAGCTTATATAGGCACTTGAGAGATGGGATTATACTTGTGATAGATGATGGATGCCAAAACAGTCTCTCTAGAAGGCAGGAACAAATAGGGCCCCCATGATCCCAGCAGTCCCTCTTGAATGGGGCTGGCCACTCCCCCTTTAGGAGCCTGGGACCCTGGATAAGTGTCTTTTGACCTTGTCAGTTGACATTTGAATCTTACCACATCTCCCTTTGGTCTAACCAAGAAGGTTTTAAACTAAGACTGTATACAATAAGAATTATTATGAGGTAGTATCTAGGAGAGGATAAGGCACAAACTATAACTAAAACCTAATACATATAAAGTATATCATATATATTTAGAATATTGGTAGATGGTAGGGTATATAAATTACTTTAAAATGTTTATCTGGGATAGTGAAAATCTAATACCTGAATGTTCTTCACTAAAGGATAATAGGATAGTAACTTTAAATATCTATTTTTTTAACTCTTTTAAGTCTTGAGAAGGAAAATATATCACTTGAAAGTCAGAAGCAGATAGAAGTAGTAGCTTTTAAAATTTGGGAATGGACAGCAACACAGCTACCTGAATGATCACCTATGGTGTTTTGTGCTGTTTGAGCATCCATCATTTTGGCTACAGGCCTATGGTATCTGACAGATCTTTTTACAAGCAGGGCATTTTTGGAGAGACTGTCTTATCTTGTCTAAGCAGGTTTCATCAGTCTTTATTTGTTGTCTTGTTTATCTAGCTTGGACATCATGTGTGTACTGTCAGCAATCGGGTACAGGCAGTTACCACATATATATTTTTAAAATAAAATTTTACATTCATTAAAAACTTCTGTTTCTGTAGGTGTGATTCTGTAGGTGTGATTCTGTAGGTGTGAGACATTACCCAGGATTCAAAACTAAATGCTAGGCCACAGAGCTTAGGACAGAGGGCTTTTCCTATGTCTCAGCTGCTCTGTCTACAATCTCTTCTAATATTTTAGTGTGCCTCTGTTCTCCTTCCTGTCTCCCCACTTTCTCCCTTTCTCAAACACATCCAGGCTCACGGTCCTTGCTGTGTAGTGGGAGCTCTCCTAGTTTTGAGGACAGCCATTTCATTTCACACTGTCTACAGCTGGTTCTTTCTCTTCTTAGCTGGTGGTACTCTGTTTTACCTGCAGACTGGGTTTCGATTCTGTTTTGCTCACAATGATTCCTTGTCTACTTCTGTTCCACCCTGTATTGATATTACCATATGGCCTGGTTGTTTTTGAGGCCGTCTGTCTTGGAAACAGCGACAGCTCATTCTATACGCTTATGGGATGGTTTTCCTGAAGTTTAATATCTTTTCATTTATCTGTAGCCCGGGCTGATCTCACTTTCTTGCCTCTGCCTTCTAAATGCTGGAATTCAAGGTGTGTACTATATCTCAAGCATTCTCAATCTCTACCTTCTTCCCTCCTCTCCCGTCCTCCCTCCCTACCTCCTGACTCCATTCTTTCATTCATTCTTTCTGTTTGTCGTATGAAACAGGGTCTCCTATAACCTAGGTTGGCCTTGAACTCCTGACCCTTTCCAGTGCTGGGACATTACAGATATCACACCATTTCCAGCTTTTATAAAACTTATTTTCAAAGCAGTTTTAAATACTGTGTTTAGTTATTGATTCTCCTAACAGAAGTTATGACTTCAGAAATTGTAGTTTGTATTATTTATTCCTGTCAAATTCCAGCTTTGCCCCTCACCAACTGACCCCTTGCTCTGTTGCTTGACCTTTTAAGCCTTATCAACAGAAAGAGGAAAATTATATTAGAATTGCCTTATGCTGGTTCTATGAAAATTGAAATGAGGGTCTTGCTGAAGCGTTTATCAGGGAGAGAAAGTGGTTAGGAATGTGAACCACATTATCAGAACAGTGAAAACCAATTCCTGAAGAGGCAGAACGTGTAAATGTTTAGAGAGAATTGCACAAACAATCAGCTATAACATTTGCTCCGTCATTGCTTCTCAAGCTTGAGTGAACCTGCCCATCAACTGGGCTGCCTGTTCATGACATGGATTCCTTGCACCAACTCCCAGATCTTCTGACTCAGTGTCTGAGAAGACTGGCCATGGATCCACATTGTCAGTAACAGTCAAGTGGACCCTGGAATACTGATGCCCCACACCTTAAAAATTTCTAAACTTTTAAATAAAGGCTTGGAGCGCGGTTTCTCCCTCAGGTGCATAATACAAGGGAGATGAGGAGTTTTAAGGCAGATTCAAGCTTAAATGGGAACACAGAATGTAACTTCAGGAATAAATTATTTTGAGAATTTCAAGATTTCACTGTTCAGTGATTTATGATTTTTCCCTTTTTAAACTTAGGATGTCTATGAGGGGACAGACAATCATCTTCTCCATTAATCAGCCCCAGTACCACATCTTCAGATGTTTTGATAGCCTCACCTTACTGGCCTCAAGAAAAGTTATGTTTCATGGCCCTGCACAGGAGGCTTTGGAGTACTTCACATCTGCAGGTACGGCTGGCTTTAACTGGGAGATCTCCTTCATTCATGGAGTCTGGATGAGAAGAGGGGTTCTCAGGAATGCTGCTGGCCCTCCTGCAGACTTACTGTGTGTGGGCTTCTCCATTTTATACACCTTTGGTTGCTCAGGTGACAGGATTCTGTTAGTTGTGCAGCACACGTTTATAGCTCAGGTCTGGTTCCACTCTGTGGTCCTGCATGCCTGTGTCACTATCTTTACTGCGCCTCTTGTTTTTCTTTCCTGTGTGGTGACCCTCTCAGTTAACATGCTGACCCTGGGCCCAGTCACCTGTCACTGGAACAGCTTTGCAGAGGTGCAGCATCATAGTATTCTTGCTCATATATCAGTGGGTGGTCTTCAGTGCCCCCTCACCCCGTGTGATCTGACTCTGAGGAGTTGAGGAGATGTTACTTAACTTAGCAGTAACTTTCCATTTCAGATTTAAGTGATGCTTTGGTCCGTAGTGGCTTATGTCTGCCTTCTGTGTGTTACAATATGATTTCTTGGCCCAGACTGGCCAGAGGTCCAGGCACATAGACCTGCAGTCTCAGACCGATTAGCTGCCTGCCACAGCTTAGGCCCCCAAAACTGACTCAGACACTTATCTTAGCTTCATGCTGTTTGGCCTATGGCTCAGGCACATTGCTAGCTTGCTCCTTCATCTTAACTCAACTCATTTTCATTAATTTGTCTACCACGTGGCCCATGGCTCACCTGTGTTCCTTACATGTTTCTTCTTGGGCAGCTGGAAGGGTCTGTGTCTGACTCTGCCCTGTTTCTCCTACCTATGCTGCCTTTGGCTATTGTGTTCGCCAAGTGCAAAAACAGCTCCTTTATTTAAAGACTGATATTCACAGCATACACAAAGACATTCCTACATCATCTGTGGACCTGCATTTTGGTCTGCCTGTTTTTTTCATTGTCTGTTTGGATGATGACCCATTTTTTATAATGGTTCAGGCTATCAATTTCATCTTAGGCAAATACATAGTTATAGATGATTCATTTTCTATGACTCCAAATATAGGTTTAAATATTTACTGTCCATCATTCTTGATTTTTGATTGATATTTGTAATTTGAAATTTTTTAACATTTGTGAGTCTATTGAATCCAATAAAAATTTAGAAGAAGTTCACATGATTGTTTTACTGGAAGAGTTTTTATATGTATGTATTAGATACACATAAACATGCATATATATTAATAAATGTGTGAATATATTATATATGTTAGACTGGGAAGCAAATATTGTCAAAATATTATGTATATATATACATACACAAGAACATATTAGTTGGGGGGAAGACGAGGAAAAAGTTCTTAGATTCTGTCAATTCCCCCTTCCCCTCTCTCTGAAAGAAGTTTGTGTTTTGGCCTACTGTCTTTGTAGGTTATGAATATGATTCCCACAACAACCCTGCAGACTTCTTCCTGGACATTATTCATGGAGGTTTCTCTGCTATATTAGACACAGAGGAAGACAGCCATGTTGGTATGTGAGATGTCTCCAGTCATATTTTTTGGCTAACTTACTTCATTAAAATACAGCAATGTGGTTAATTAGAATATGGCTTCTTAAGTTGATTCAGCTAATTAGACTTTCCTATTAGTGCTTGGGTTTTTAATTTAATTAATTAAATTTTTTTAATTTAATTAATAAAATATCATTTACAAGATATTGTCAGTTTTAAAGGAAATTTGTTCCAAAGTAGTAAAGGTACTTAATTGTTTTTCATAATATTCTTGTTAATGATTTACATACGGCTTACTTATTAGCCAGAATAGACTTAAATATGAGTTCTTTTGACTTCATCCTCCTAAGTATAGGCATCACAGGGCTATGTCACCATGCCTGGCTTTGTTTGTAACAATTTTAAAAGAAGATACTTGACAGTTTACACATTTGCATATACATTTTCCTGTTGGAAAGCAGGAACCAGACATTTAAATCAAGAAGTGTAGATTCGTAAGGGAAGGACAACTTTGCTAAGAATTGGAGTCCCCATGGCAACAGGCCATTCAGTGTGCTGTATCCATGGGATAATGATAGTATTCAGGCCATTAGGGACACTTTTCTAATCTGTAAAGGAATTATACAAGAGTAATTTTATTTTTCTCAATTTGTGGGTGAAGATGTATCTCAGCTGGTTAAAATGTGTGCCAGGCACACACAAAGCCTTGACTTTGCTTCCTAGAACCACATAACTGGCTGTGAAGGTGCATTCCTGTAATCTCAGCACTTGAGACAGAAACAGAAGGACCTGGAGATGCTTAAGGTCACCCTTGACTGCATAGCAACTTGAAGGCCAGGCTAAGGCTCATGAGACTGTCTCAAGAAAAAAACAGATACATAATTGATGAAAATAAAAACAAATCAGTTTAATTGCTGTTTGTTTCTTGCCTTTATCTACTTTTATCTCAAAGCCGACAAATATAAAGAACTGTCTGGGAAACAGCACCAAGTCACAGAAAAATTGGCCAATATGTATGCCCAGTCTGAAGTATACAGAGACATGAGCACTAAGTTGAACCTACTCTTGGAGGAACAGGAGGCAGGAAGGAGCTCAGCCTTGGAGGAGATCACGTGTGTCACCCCTTTCTGCCATCAGTTTGGATGGATTATCTATCGTTCATTCAAAAATTCCATGGCTTTTCCACGGGACACTATGAGTCAGGTAATCTGATGAATTATCTTAACTGTATTGTGAAAGGCTCAGTTGGTGACAATTTTCTTCCGAGTCAGTCTGCTTCAGGGTCACACTTATCTTCTCCTCCCCTCCATGAGTTTGTCCATTTCACTCTACTACAGAGATGCTCAGTAAAGCAATAGAACACGGTTAACTTTTTACTTACTTAGAGGATTTTAGTGATTGTATTTTATTGAAAGGTACTATAATGACTACTCGAAATAGGAAATTTGATTCAGGAAATGCAAAATGAAACTCAGCACACTGGAGAGATCCTCATACCCGTCTACTTTAGTTCACTGGGGAGTCCTTACATGTTCAAAGTCCAGGAATGAGCAAATGAGGTAAAAGGCTCTTTCCTTGGTGCAGATTTTCACGTGGGTGGAAACGTGGTACCTGACTAAGTAGATGGCACTGTAGCATGTGAGATGAAAGAATGGATCTGGAGAAAGTTGAGTAAAGAAGGGTGGAGGTGACTAGAGAGGGAAAGGAGGGCTGATCTGTAGGTGAAATCACCTGGTGAGCAAACAGGGCCATTGATTTTCACTGAGGGAGTGTGCATCACTGTCTGAGAGATGAGCGCATTGCACAGCTGTTCCCCCATTGGGAGTCTAGTGTTTGGAGGCAGTAGCTATTCAAAGAGAGCAGTTCACACCCAGTAACTGGCTGAACAGTGCTCTTCCCTGTCAGCTAACCGGGAACTTGATGGACAGGAAGTTCTACTTTTCTTTATACACTGGCTCTGTAACAGGATCACCATGCCTTAAGATTGTCTGTAATTTTAACGTGACTGTCACACAGAAATGTGGTTCTTCCCTGTCATTGGGCCATGGCTTACTCATTTCTTTATTATTTATTTACTTTAAGTCATGACGTTGATGATTCTGCTGTTTTAGTGTTTGATTCTGGGGCTTTCGCCATCAGAGGGCAGTCACTTACTGTGGACCTACACCCCTCTCCTTGTCCACCCACAACTTCTAGTCAGTTCCTGATAGCGCCTTGTTATTTTGTTCTCAGGCATTTTGTTTCTTTTGAGTATTAAAAGCTCCTGTGTTGCTGGCTATAATGAACACCACTTACTCCTTAACATGTGGGCCCCCTTTTTATGCTAAATGTTGCTGTCTTTCATGCATGTATGTGAATATTCTTACCATTTGTGTTATATTGTTAGTCACTCAAAACACTTTGGCCTTTTACTTGGGCATTTATGTCATAAAAGACACATTTTAATGACCCTTCTTTTTGGAAAAAAGAAAACATGGAATATGACTGGGAAAAAGTGAGTTACATTCATCAAATTGTGTTACTTATTGTTCTAAAATTAGTCAATTTCATGAGGTAAGAAGTATGTGTGTGTATTAGTAATACTTGGAATTGAGGACTAATTTTTAAATTAATTAATTTAACGGTTTTGCATACATGTACATCTGTCCATCATGTGCATGCCCACAGGGCCAGAGAAGGCTTCAGATCCTCTGGAAATGGAGTTATAGTTGTCAGAGGCCAGTTGGCTACTGGGAACTGAATCCCAGGTCCTCTGTAAGAGCAGCAAATAGCTCCATGTTCTCGGATTTTGGTTTCTAATTTATCACGTGACATGGCAGGATGATTTCCCTTAGTTCATAATATTCCCTTAGATCAATGTTTAAAACATTATCAAAGGAATAACAGTCAGAATCTTTCAGATAAGTTACAGCATCATGTAGCTTTATGACTTCGCTAAGAGAAGGCCCATTTAAAGTCATTTAACCCCAAATCAAAGCAGCGCAGGCTCCTTGTGATGTCTGGCCAAGTTAATTAGATGGAGGTAGATGAGGGTCTGGAGGAGTTGGAGACTTGAGAACAGGCCTACCTGGCTGAGGTTGATAGAGCAGCTGTGACAGACTGACGGGCAATGGAAGCATCAGGTGACCCAGAGGACGGTGCATGAATACTTTGGTGACAGCAATATTGCTCATTCCCACAAGGCACAGACTTCATAGAGATGACACAGGTGAGGAGTAGCTCACCCCTTCTTAGCACACAAAATCCCACTGCTAGGAACTGTGTTGTGAGAATATTTTAGTTTTTTTATTTGTTTTGCATTTGTAGGGATCAGCATCTAGTGTATGTTGTTCAGGGCTCTGCACTGAGCAGTCCCCCTGGCCTGGGATCTACTTGTTTCTAACTATAAGAGTAAACAAAGCCTGGGTTCCTTTGAGCCTCTTCTAGTAAAAAACTGTACATGCTGCTGTCACCACAGTAGAGATCTCAGTTAAGGTGATCACCTTGTCACTTACTTTGGTTGTCAGGAGCCAGCATTCTCTTCCATCCTGTGTCATCCATGTTTTAGCTCCTGAACTGAGCCTTTCACTGCCTGTTCCTGGTGGAGCACTGGGGGAAGTCTTAGCTTTTCCAGGGTCTGTACTAATGGAACCTCAGACTGCAGAGACCTTCATTTTCAGTTTAACACACAAGAATTCTACTGACATGTGTTTTTATATTCTTACAGGAACTCTGGCCAAAATGTAGTACGAGGTTTCTAGCCTTGACTTTCGGGCCTAATCTCAAGGTTCAGGACCCACAGGCCCGCAGACCCACAGACCTGCAGACCCACAGACCTGCAGAGACACACAGATACAAAAAGATAGTTTTTAGCTGATCAGCCTCAGGCCCAGGCATATAACTTGCTAGCTCTCTACCCTTCATCTAACCCATGATTCTTCCTGTTGAGACATGGGGCTCGGTACCTTTTCAGAGCAGCATAGTTCTCCTCTGCTTCTACTAGCTTTTCTCTGGCATTCTGCTCAGTGCTTCCTTGTGTCAAGGATTTTCTTAGTCTGGTAGCCCCCCCACACTTCCTGCCTGCCTTTCGCCAATCAGGGATTTTTATTAAACCAGTGGGTGGGACAATTATTTACCATGAAACAACACAATCTCCTTCTCCAAAATATATAGTTTATCTCGCTTTAGAAATCTAATTAGGAAATCACATATTGTAAAATAATTGACAATTTGTAGAATGCTTTGTATTCCTAACGGAGATTTTTTTTGCCCATTTTCTTTTTGAAAGGCAATTATGACGGTCATACTGGCCGTGATTGTGGGTACTGCTTTCCATTTCGTGCATAATGTTTGTACTGCAGTCCAGAACAGGTAAGAGAATTGGGATCCCGATTTTGAGAAAAAGGAGTTTCTACGGTCAAACATATATGAATCCATTAAGAATTAGAATTTATGACAAGAACAAAGTAATATTTTATCATGTGATAGAGTGTGTTGGGACATTGAAAGCTGAGTGGAAAAATTCACTTTTCACATGTTTGTGTGTAGGTAACATGCAACTATACACACCAAACATTTCACATTTTACCAGTTATAGTGTATGGAGTAGCTTCATGTTATGAGACCCTCTAAATGTAAGGTATTTTTTTTTTTGTCTTCTGAAAAGGAAATCCCATAGCTCTGAAAGAAGATTCCCATCCTGTCCACTCTCCATTTCTGGCATCAATTATTCTGCTTTCTGTCACTAAATCTGACTAATCTGGGAACCCTGAATCGGAGTCACACAAGTACCTGTGTTTAGTTGTTGACTTTATATTTTCCATCTTGAGATGCTTATTTGCATTAGTGTAATGTCCTCAGGGCTCATCAAAGTGTGGCATGTGTGGGGATTTCTTGGGCTCTGTAAGGCAGAGAAAATCTATTGCATGTACATGCTGTGTTGCTTCCCATTGATCTGTGACTGGGAATGTGGTTTTCTGTTGTATTAGGTTTCTGGCCTGGACTTGCCTGGCTAGCTTCATGTCCTGGACAGGCTGACTCACAGTTCCATAGTCCCACTGAAACACACAGACACTTACGTTAATTTTATGCAGATTGACCTGGGGCCCAGGCATGTAACTTTCTAACTCTTGCTCTTAAACCTTGATTCTTATTCTGTTCAGCCATGAGGCTCGGTACCTTTTCTCAGAGCAGCATAGTTGTCCTCTGCATCTGCTTCTCTGGTGTGTGTGGCATTTCTGCCCTGTTTTTCCTGTTCCCAGAATTTTCTTAGTCTGGTAGCCCTGCCCACATGTCCTCTCTGCCTTTGGCCAATCAGCATTTTTTATTAAACCAGTAGATGGGACAATTATTTACAGTATAACAACATCATCCCCTACAGTCTTCTCTCATCTATGATGATCCATATTTCTGAGTGTGCAAGTACATCAGTTTGAGCCCTGGACCTTTGCTTTCTACGGCAGAAAGCTGGAGTTCTGAAATCATATTATTGTTGTGTTAAATATTTGAAGAATTGCTAACCTGTATCCAACTTTCCTATACTATTTTATATCCTTAACTGCAAAACAAACAGCTCCAATATGTTTTCATCCTTCTCCCATGCTTACAGTTTTTGTTTTAAATAAGATATCTAAGAAAAAAATATATTATATTCTATTGGATGTTTTGTGAAGTGTCTGTAGAAACCTTTTTAAATTAGAATGCTGTTTTTTTCCACTTCATAATTGTATGTTTCTTTAATATGTGCATATGTGTGTTATTGTGTGGCCTACAGCATGCAGATGGATGTCAGAGAACAATTTACAAGAGTTAGATCCCTTCCACCACGTGGGTTGTTTATGGATTGTACCCAAGACCATCAAGCTTGGAGAAAGTCATCTTACCTCATGAACCATCTTCTAATTTTCCATGGCCATCAACTTTTTCCTGCTATTGAGTTAAAGTTATTTTTGTTTCTGAGATATGATCTCCCACATATATGACCCAAGTTCATTTCTTCCCTTCTGTGCATTTCCTTTTTATTCTGTTTAAAATGCCTCGGTGCATAGATCTCTTTAGCTCACCTTGTTATTCATCTGCTTAGCTCCAGTGACAATTTTCTTGAATGTCTTTTGTTTGTATGAATGTGAATGTGAAGTAGTAGGATTGGTTCCAATGTGGCTTGGATGACATGCTTTCATGTAAAATCTTTTTAACGACTACAGCATGTTCCAAACATAGTTTCTCATGATGAGTACACTTTTCAGAATTTTCACTGTAGTTTATGTGTGGCACTGCAGTATTGGGTCCCTCCCAGTGCTGAGAGAGGCTTGACTGAGAAGAAAAGATGGTTAGGAACTTCAAGAACTTGAGTGGGGTGCTGTGTGTGTGTGTGTGTGTGTGTGTGTGTGTGTGTGTGGTACACTCATGTTTATGTTGGTACATACACATTACGGATGTGGATCAGATGTTGATGCCAGGTTATCCTTGATGACCCTCTATTTTCTTTTCAAAGCAGGTCCTTCACTGAACATAGAGCTCCTTGATTGGCTAGGCTAGCTGGCCAATGACCTCCACGTGTCCATCCCTGCACCCTTCACCACTGGAGTTACAGATGAGAAGTACTGTCTGTGTCTGGGTACTTTTACATGTGTCCTAGGAATTTGAACTCTGGTTCTCCTGGCTGCATGTCAGACATGCTGCTGAATGGGCCAGTTCAACAGCCCCATAAATCTATTTTGATGTGCTAAAAACACCAATTAATTTTGAAGAAAATTAAACATAAAAATCAGCTCTCTTATCAATTGTCTGCAATGAGGTGACTGGTACATGTGTTTCCAATCTGTTCTCCTTTCACCCTCCCTGAAGGCCAAGATCTGAATGCTTTCCAAATCTGCTAGCACCTGGTTTGTGTCCTGTGTAGACCTCACATCTCAACCCAGCAGAGCACAGACAGCAAAAAAAAAAACAGTGTAGACACTCACAGAAAGCATTCAGACATTACACTCCAAAAAACCTGATGTGGAAATGTTCTTAGAAAGTGCAGACAAAAAGAAGAGCTTTATTAGGTGTTTCTTTATATTCTTTAGAAATTGTGAAATGCTCTTAATTTGTTTTTCATTTCCTTTGCTACCCACATTTTATGAGAAGTTGGACTGTGTGACTGTGGCCTTCGTGTGTGGCTTATTTCAGTTTTTCTGATTAGTGGTTGGCTCTTTTGCTTAGTGTCCTGGTTAGTTTTTTGTCGACTTAACATCAGCCAGAGTCACGTGTCAGGAAAGAACCTCAATTAAGGAAATTTGTAGTGGAGAATAGGTGCCATCTCCTTGATCTAGAGACAAGGAATATTACTTAATAATAATAGGCATTCATCTATCAAGTTGGCTTGAGGGAAGTTTGTGGGATATTTTCTTGATTAATGATGGATATGGGAGGGACCAGCCCACAGGGAGCAGTGCCACATCTTGGCAGGTCGTTCTGAATTGTATATAAATGCAGACTGAGCAAGTCATGAGGAGAAAGCCAGTACAGAGCACACCTTTGTGACCTCAGCTTCCATCCCTCCCTCCAAGATCCTACCTTGAGCTCCCACGTGACTTTCTTTAGAACAGACTGTGACCTGGGATATGAAAGCCAAATACATTTTATTTACCTAAAGTTTCTTTTGGTCAGAGTGTTCATCACAGCAAAAGAAACCTACATAGGAGAGTTTGAAACACTTCCTCAACATCACCTATGAAATAAAGCTATAAAATTAATTCTCAGGGTTAGTGTCAATATTTTCTTCAGCAGTAATGCTCAAGAGGCAGGAGATGCTTCTTGTGTTTGGATCAGGCATTACCTTTGTTTTTTGTCCAAGTATACCTAGGAACTGGGTTTTAACTTTGTGGAATAGGATCTCCTTTGGCTCAGCAGCTTTATAGGATTGAGGTGGTAGCCAAACCTTAAGGAGAAGCCATTAAAAAATAATCAGACAAAGGCATTTATCCTGTGCATTCTTACATGCACATTTAAAATCTTTTACTCAAAATGCATGTGCATTCTGAAGTTCATTGGAGTAATATGAACAGTAACCATGTTAAGAAATTTAAGTGTCTACCATGGTGTAAATAATAAAGAAAATATGATTGGGATGCTGATTATCTTTAAAATGAGAATTTGGAATAGTATGGATAGACTTGAATATTTGAGGAACACCATGAACAGTAAAATAATCCAAACGCATAAAGACAAACATGCTTCACTTTCATGTGGATTATAAAGCAGTTGATCTCCAGGCAGCATAGTACACCCTTTGTCAGGGCATTGGGGAGTAAGGAGACACACAGAGCTAAGAGAATATAATCTGTTAAATAGGAGAAGTAAGGTATTTTTCCTTTGAGATAAATTATACAGCACATTTGATCAAGCAAATATTAACATATATTTCAAAGTTTCTGAGAATAACTTTGAAATGTGCATAACCACAAAATGATGTATATTTGTATGTGTGGAATCACCTAATATAGTTTGATATATTTATTTTATGACATTGTTTGTGGATAATATTAGATTTATACCTTTAATACATAACTAGCTATAGATTTGCAATGTAGAATTGTAATACCTACAAATTCAGATTAGAAAGCAGATGTGGTATACAGGGCCATAATGCTCCCTCTCTGAGTTCTTGGTTGTGTTGATAAAAACATATGAAAGAAAGCACAGATGGAACTTGAGGACAATTTATTGGAGGCAGAGAGAGGGAGAATGTCCTGAGCACAGGGAATGGAATTGTAGGGAGACAGAAAGCTGTGCATTTAATAAGGTGAAACATAAGAGCTTTGAAAGCAAGACTGTCTCATTAGGAGCAGATAGGAAACCCTGGTCCTTTCCCTGTGGTTGGTCATGTGCCAGGTCCTGTTCTCTATGTTTGGTCTTTTGAGGTAGGGCCACAGTTGTGACCTAACAGGCCCAGAACTTGTCATGTAGTCCAGGCTGGCCCCAGTCTGCAGTAGTCCTCATGCCTTTGTCCCTCAGGACTTGTCATGTAGCTCAGGCTGGCCCCAGTCTATAGTAATACTCATACCTCTGTCTCCCAAGCCCAGGAGTTTAGAGAATCCTACCCATTCATAGGTTGTCTATTTCTTTCCCATCCTTTTTCTTAATGGCACCTTTGGTGGATTACAAAATGGAATTTTTCTTTAATGTAGAAGGAAATTATTCTCCAATAAGGTCCTCCCTCATCTGATTTGGATATCTAAGGACTACTGTATACCTAGATAAAGAGAGTCATTGACCTCTGTCAGTTGAGAAGGTGTTATGTCCAGGCTCTTAGGACATAACCATGCTGTTGGTCTTACAGGAACCTGACTGTGTGTCCAGGATACAGATAACTGCCTTTTGTACTTTCTCTTCCCAGTTACCATCCTTTATCACAAGAACACAAGTTATCTCTTCACGAATAAGTGTGACTGAATTTATTCTTTCTCTTCCCGTTTACCATCCTTTCTCACAAGAACACAAATATCTCTTCACGAATAAGTGTGACTGAATTTTTTCTTTGAGCTCTTTGTAAGCCACACAAGATGTTGTTGACCTATGTTAGGGATAATCATCTAGGCTTTAAAGATTTTTCTGCCGTCCATGTCTGTAGTCAGTGTTGAGTGGGGATTCCCCCACTGTTTCATGTTTTAATTCTTTCTCTTCTGTAACAGCAAAGTGGCCAACTGAATGTGGAAAGCCCTTGAAGTCTTATTAATCTTTATGTTTCTCTCTATACATAAGGAATGATACTAACCAACTATTTTTAGCTAAAGTGATGGGTTCAGCTGTGACTATATACCACAGGATTAGTGGATTTAAAAAGTGAATGTGTCTCCACACTGCAGTGTGAGAGTCTGAGGATTCTCACCCAGGATCTTCCTGTCTGTCCACCTTCTCTCTGCCCTCTCATGGCAAACACTACATTCCTGTTTTCTCCCATGATGAGGACACAGATGACATTATGGGGTCCCACTCTCATGGTTTCATCTAAAACCAATTAAATCCTAAATTAATACTCTATGATCATTACAGTAAGCATTATTATCAACTTGCTGGATTTTAGAAGACCCATTTCAATTAATAGATATAGCTGTGGAGACAGAGGAAATAACTCAGGAGACTCGTACTTCCTGACCATTTTAGCCACAACACTTATACATTTTCCTTTGTTTTAAAAATACTTATTTTTTAAAATGTGATTGAGTGCCTGTATGGATGTCTGTGCACTGTGTGTGTGCCCTGAGACCTGTTGCTATCAGGAGGAGGCCTTGGATAGTGTCTTAGTTTGGATTAATATTTCCCTGATTAAAAACAGGATCAAAAGCAAGTTGCAGAGGAAAGAGTTTACTCATCTTATATTTTCACATTGTAGCCCATCACCGAAGGAAGTCAGGATAGGAACTCAAACAGGAAGGAATCTTCAGTGGCCATGGATGGATGCTGCTTACAATATTGCTCCCCGTGGCTTCCTTAGCCTACTTTCTTAAAGAACTTAGGACTACCAGCTCAGGTCTGCACCATGCACAATGTGGATCTTATAGAGGTCTTTTCTCAACTGAGGCTCCCTCCTTTGAGGTGACTCTAGTTTGTGCCAAGTTGATATAAGATGAGCTAGCTCAGTCTCCCCTTGACAGATGGTTGCAATCCACCATGTGGGTACAGCCTACAAAACATGGGTCCTTTGCAAGAGCTACAAGTACTATTACTGCTGAGCCATCTTTCCAGTACTGCTTTCCTTTTCCTAGGAAAAAGGTCTGTGTAGTGGTTTTTAATCTACAGTCTAAGGTGAATTGGAAATAAACCATCATAATGTTGAATTTACCATTGTTTTTGTCTTTATTCTCTCCTGTCAGAGCCGCCCTGCTCTTCTTGCTCACAGTCTTCCAGTGTATCACAAGTGTGTCTGCTGGGAAGCTCTTTGTGATTGGCAGAGATCGCTTTCTGTGAGTAGCCCTGCTCCAGAAGCAGGCATAAGGGGCTAGTGATCAAACTGATTACATTCATAGGTTGGGCCAAACATGTTATCTCACGAATTGCCAGTAATTCTTCCTTATTCTTAGTTACTTAGGTAAAAATAAGACAATTATGTAATATTTTGGGGGTTACTTATGTGTACTACCATATAATCTACAAATAGGAAAAATTTGACTTCTTCCTTCCCAATTTATATCCCTTTAATCCCCTTTGGTTGTCTTATTGCTCTAGCTAGAACTTCAAACACTATATTGAATAGATATGGGGAGAGTGGGCAGCCTAGACTGGCTTCTTAATTTATTGGGATTACTGAGTCTTCATTTAGTCTGATGTTAGCTATTGGCTCGCTGTATATTGCCTTTATTATGTTTAGACATACTCACTGTATCCCTGATCTCTCTAAGATCTTTATCATAAAGGAAACTTGAATTTGGTCAAAGGCTTTTTCAGAATCTAATGAGATGTTTATGTGTTTTTTTTTTAACTTTGTTTATATGGTAGATGACAGTGACAGATTATTATATGCTGAACCAACCCGGAATCACTGGGATAAAACCTACTTAATCCTTGTTGATCAATTATTTAAAAATGTATATTTTTGGATTTGGTTTGCCAGTATTTTGTTGAGTATTTTTGCATTAATGTTCATGAGGGAGATTGGTCTGTAATTCTCTTTCTTTTTTGCATGTTTGTGTTGTTTGGGTATCAGGATGACTGTAGTTTCATAAAAAGAGTTTGGCTATTTACTTCAGTTTGTATTGTGTGGAACATTTTAAGGAGTATTGGTATTAGTTCTCCATTGAAATTCTTTCAGAATTCTGCAAGAATCTATCTGGCCCTGGGCTTTTTTTTCTTGGGAGATTTTAATAACAGCTTCAAATTCCTTAGGTGCTATTTAGGTCATTTTTCTGATCTTGATTTGATTTTGGGAAGTGGCACCTGTCCAGAAAACTGTCCTTTTTACTTCTTTCTTTCTCTCTCTCTCTCTCTTTCTTTCTTTCTTTCTTTCTTTCTTTCTTTCTTTCTTTCTTTCTTTCTTTCTTTCTTTCTTTCTTTCTTTCTTTCTTTCTTTCTTTCTTTCTTTCTTCATTCTTTCCTTCCTTCCTCCTTCCTTTCCTTCCTTATTTCTTCCTTCCTTCTTCCTTTCTTTCCCTTTCTTTCTTTCTTCCTTCCTTCCTCCTTCCTTCTTTCTTATTGTTTTGGTTTTTCAATTTCATGGAGCACAGGTTTTTGAAGGAAGACCTCAGGATTTTCTGAATTTATTCACTGTCTGTTGTTATGTGCCCCTTTTCATTTCTGAGTTTGTTAATTTGAATACTTGCTCTCTGCATGTTGATTAGTTTGGATAAAGTTTTCTAATCTTCTCGATTTTCTCAAAGAACCAGCTGTTTTTTTCCAGTGATCCTTTGTTTTGTTCTCCTGTTTGAATTTCATTGATTTCTGCCCTGAGTTTATTTCCTGCTTTCTGTTCCTTCTGGGGGAATTTGCTTCTTTTTGTTTCAGATTTTCAGGTATGCTATTAATTCACTTGTGTGAGGTTTCCCTAAATTCATTATGTAGGCGCTTAGTGCCATGAACTTTTCTCTGTGCACTGCTTTCATTGTGTTGCATAAGTTTGGGTCTGTTGTGGATTCATTTTTATTGAATTCTAGGAAGTCTTTGATTTTTTTCTGTACTTTCTTTGACCCAGAGGTGGCTCAGTTGAGAGTTAAGTTTCCATGAATATATAGGCTTTCTATAATTTATGTTGTGGTTGAACTTTAACTTTAAGCCATGGGGTCCAGTAGATTATCAAGGGTTATTCAATTTTTTTTTCAATTCATATTTGATTTATGACCGAATATATGGTCAGTTTCAGTGAAGGTTCCATGGGGTTCTGAGAAGAATATATATTCTTTTGTTTTTGATTGTAAAGTTTTGTATTCCAAGTGTATTTCAGTCACAACATTTGCTAACTCCCTTAATTCTCTCTTAAGTTTCTATCTGTTAGACCTGTCCTTTGATGAGAGTGGGGTGACGGGGTCTCCCACTATTAGTGCCTGGGGTTTGTTTGCAGCTTAAGCTTTAGTAATGTTTCATTTACATATGTGGGTACCAGTGTTCAGGATTGAGACTTCATATTGATGGATTTTTCATGGGATGAATATGTAATGTTCTTACAGATCTTCTTTCATGGGTTTTAGTTGGAAGTCTATTTTGTTAGATATTAAGATAGCTGCACCAGCTTGTTTCTTAAGTCCATCTGTTTGGAAAGTCTTTTCCCAACCCTTTACTCTGAGGCAGTGTCTGTCTTTGAAGTTTAGGTGTTTCTTGTATGCAGCAGAAGGATATTTCCTGTTTTTGTTTCCATTGTGTTAGCCTGTGACTTTTTATAGCTGAGTTGATTTCATTGATATTAAGAGACATTAATGAGCAGGGATTTGTTAGTTCCTGTTATTTTTGGTGGCAGTTTGTGTGTTTTCCCCTTTGTGGGGGGTTTCCTGCTGTGGATTTATTTATTGCTTCTTTTTGTGGGTGTATCTAACTTCTTAGGTTGGAGTTGTCCTTCTAGTACTTTCTAGAGGGATGGATTTGTGGATATATATCATTTAAATCTGGTTTTGTCATGGAATATCTTGTTGACTTTGTCCATGGTGATTGAGAGTTTTGCTGTTATAGTAGTCTGGGCTGATGTCTGTGGTCTCCACTGGCTGCATGAAGTCTGTCCAGCCCTTCCGACCCTCATAGTCTCCATTGAGAATTTGGATGTGTTTCTGATGGATCTGCCTTTATAAGTTACTTGGCCTTTTTTTTCTTTGTAGCTCTTAATAGTTTTTCTTTCTTCTGTATGTTTAGTGGTTTGATTGATTACTATGTGATGAGAAGACTGTTTTGGGTCTAGTCTCTGGTGTTTTGTAAACTTCTTGAATATTCGTAGACATGTCCTCCTTTATGTTGGGAAACTTTTCTTCTATGATTTTGTTGAACATATTTTATATACCTTTGAGCTGGTGTTGTTTTTTCTGGTTGAATTATTCTTATGTTTGGTCTTTTCATGATGTTTCACATTTCTGGGATGTTTTATATTATGATTTTTCTTTTACTTTAATGTTTTCCTTGACTGTTGAGTATGTTTTCTCTATGGTGATTTCCACACCAGAGACTTGTTCTTCCATCTCTTGCATTCTGTTGGTTGTGCTTGTCCATGTGGTTCCTGTTCATTTACTCTGACTTTCCATTTCCAGCATTACTTTGGTCTGTGTCTTAGTTATGGATTCTGTTTCAACTTTGTTTTATTCACCTGTTTGATTCATTTTTCTTGTTTGATTTATGATTTCTTTCTATTTTTGTTGGTTTATCCCTCTATTTCTATAAGGGAGTTTTCTTTAAGGGACCCTATGAACTTTATAAAGTTATTTTAAGTTAGTTTTCTTCTGCTTCCTTTATACTGGAATGTTAAGGTCTTGCTGTTATAGAAACCCTAGGTTCTGGTGGTGCCATATTGTTCTTTATGTTGTTGAATGCATTCTTGCACTGGTATCTACCTGCCTCTTCCTCCAATCAGTTCAGGCATTGTCTGTGTTTCAGGGAGCTGTTCTTGGTCCAATAGATGCTCTTAGCGAATTCAAAGCTCTCTTTTGATGGAGACCACTGGAGTCTGTGCAATAGATGCTCTTAGTGCATTCAGAGCTCTCTTTTGATGGAGACCACTGGAGTCTGTGTCTCAGGAAGCCAATGAGGTTGAGGAAATGGGTGTGTTTGGAGAATAGAGTGGGGCTGATAGGCTACAGGGTCCCATGAGGGCTGGTGTTAGGCAGGCTTGTCCACAGGGTCTTGCTGGATGGCCTGAAACTCTTCTGATGGAGTCCACAAAATGTGTATCTCAGGAAGCTGCTGAGTTTGGAGGAATTGTCAGAGTCCTCCTCTTGGTGGAAGGCTGGAAAAGAGTCAGATAGTAGCTGAATATAAAGAGCTGTTTATCACCAGTGTTTTTCAAACATGGACGAGCCTTATCCTGGTGGCCTATGCTTGGACTCACAGGTTTCAAAGATGAACAAGATTTGCCTCCAGGTACATGCCAAGGAGAGAATCATCAGAGAGGAGATGAAGGCTTCTTCAGTTGGTAGAGTGTTTACTTTATGTGCATGAAACCCTGTGTTAGATTCACAGTATCACAGAACCCTGAGCATGACTGGTATTTGTGTAATCCCAGCACTTGAGGCTGGGGTAAAGGCAGAAGGATGACCATTGTTGGAAACATATGGAATTTAAGGCCGGCCTGCACTGGAGATCTTGAACCAAAAGAAAATCAGAGATACATTGAAGACACTGGGAGGGGAAGAGCTTGAGGTTTAAAATGACTTAGAGAAAGATGCCAGGAGGAGAGAGGATTGGGATTGGTACCTGGTATATTCTCAAAGCTGTAAAGTGAGATTACTAAGGGAATATATCTGCCCTAAAGCGACAGTAGCTGAAGTGAAAAATGTGGTGTCCTGAAGCTGCACTGTGACCTCAGAGTGACAGTGTCGCCTTCTCCATAGGAACAGGAGGGAGTGAAGTCTCTGTGGCCACTGTCTAAGGTATGAATGAGTTGCTCCTCAGGGAGCTAGCAAGAGGGGCCGAGATTATGAGGAGAGCAGACTCATCTCTCTGTTCTGTGGTCAGAGTGGACAAAACAGAAGAGAGTCCTTTAATGAGGAGAATCGTAGTTAGAATCTCATAAACATGGTGGCCCTGGGATGCTGGTCCCTATGATGGGGACGTATATGAGAGTCAGCCTGGAGCAGAGAGGACACTGTACTGTTAGGCTCTCTGTGGTAGCAGAAGTCAGTGTCGTAAGCACCTCACCTGTGACTTCTGGACTAATCTAAGGATGTATAATGTGATCTTTGTCTCTGTAGACATGAGCATAGCAGTGGATACTACAGAGTGTCATCATATTTCTTTGGGAAAATGCTGGCTGAGATGATGCCCAGAAGGCTATTGCCAATTTTATTTGGTCTTATAATATTCATCATAGCAGGTAAGTGACAAAGCAACAGAATGCATCTTTATCCTTGTGGGAACATGTTTTGGGTTATACAACTGTGGCAAGCCTAAAGTATAAAAGCACGTCTCCATTGTGTGCCATCTAAGAGAGGTGTTCAGTGTAAGGAAAGTATCTAAGACTTGCTCTTAAAATACTACAAAAGCTGTTTATGAAACTGAGTTTTTACTAGAGATTCTGTGTATTATAATTAATGTAGAAATAAAATTTGAGTACACATTTGAGATATTGCCAATTGAGAAAATCAATTATTAGATATTTACCCATGTGTATTATAAAAGATTCATTTTTCCTTTATTTGTGTCTTTGTGTTCGTGTGTGTGTGTGTGTATGTGTGTGTGTGTGTGTATGTGTGTGTGTGTGTGCTTGTACACTAAGTGAAGGCGATGTCTGTGAAGGCCAAAAAAGGGCATAAGATATCCTCGAACCAGAGTTGCAGGCTTTGAGCCACCATGTGGTTGCTGGGAACAGAATACAGGGATTCTGCAATAATAGCACAGACTTTTAGTTAGTGAGCCATCTATCTAGTCCAGCTGTATATTTTTTTTCTGCATAAGTGTCTCTTTATGTAAATAAAATATAGAAAGATGGATAATATCATGTGTAAAAGGACTTAAATGTTTATAGTGTATTTTGCCACCTAATCTTAACAAAGAGAGGATACTGAATTTGAGGTGTGCTGAAATTATATAATAGAAATGTTTATTTGAAATACATCAAGGTTCATTTGTGTATCAACGTTTAAGTTTCACCCTAGATTAATTGTTCAGAATTTAAACACTATATGCACACATAAACACATGCTTTCATATGCACACACATATATTCAATAATAAGCACCGACAGAGTTTTGTCCTGGTTTTATAAGAGATTTATCATTCAGAACCAGTCCTTTAGGCCATGGGAAGGTTTGGGCAAATGTGCTTGTCCTGTAAGCCTGTATTTGATTCTCAGAATCTACAGTGCAAGAGAATACTCCAGCAAGATGTCCTTCAGCTTCACATGCACATCATAGAATATGTACATCATGATACATGCACATTGTGGCAATTGCACATCATGGTACATACACACCATGGCACATGTACACTCATACCTACACAGGAATTATACACATTGTGACAGTCATTACAATAAATTTTAAAACAATTATGCATAATCTCAGCTCCCCCAGGATCTAACTGTGTCTTTCTGACTGTTATAAAAACATAGGATTGTGCATGACTTATGGAATTAACTCCATAAAGATTACAAATCAGCTTGTGGAACCCACTGCTTCCTCCATTGCAGTTACATGGGGGTTTCCCAGGGAAAACGGAAGTTGGGGGCCCCCTCCTGTTCTCTGGATATTAGCCCACTGTTTAATCCTTACCCTAGGTTTCTAGTACTGTGATAAACACCATGACCAGAATCAACTTGGTGATAAAGGGTTTATTTCATCTTATAGTCCTAAGTACCTCCAGAAGTGGAGGTTAGGGTAGAAACTCAGGGTAGGAACCTGGAGTCAGGAAGTGAGGCAGAGGCCATGGATGAGTACTGCTTACGGGCTTGTGCCTAATGACTTCTCAGCCTTCTTTCTTATAGAACCCAGGACCACCTGCCTAGGGATGGCATCATCCACAGTTAGCTAAGATCTCCCATATAAATCATGCATCAAGAAAATTCTTACCTCCAGGCCAATCTAAAGGAAGCATTTTTTTTTAACTTGAGTTTCCTTCATTCCATATGACCCAAGTTTGTGCTGAATTTACAAAAACTAACTGGCATATTCCTGATCCTAACTTTACTACTAAGGCAATTACAATAAATACAGAGGAATGTGAATGTAAACGTATCTATTGCTGATTACCCTGTGAAAGAATTGTGGTAAAATTCTGGTCAGTTATGCTGCTTGTAGATCTTCATTTCAGGATCTGGAAATTTCTCATAGTTATGTATACAGAAGGGTATTTTCAAGGCAAGTATAAAAATAAAGCCATATGATGGGGCTGCAGAGAGGTTCATTGGTTAAAAGCACTTGCTGCTTTTCCCAAGTCCCCAGGTTTGGTTCCCAGCATCCACGTGACCGTGTATCAGGTGGAGACCCAGAGAAGTCGGGTGGCTGTGAGACTGTTACTAATCTCGGTGGTTATAAAAGGATTATTTGAAATGTGTACAATTCTCTTGACTTAGGTAAGAGGATGAAGTGACCCCACTTTTTTCTTTCTAAGGAGGACAAACAGATGCAAAGGGTTTCTTCACTATGCTATTTACCATCATGATGTTGGCTTATTCTACCAGTTTCCTGCCACTGTCTGTAGGGGCAGGAGATAATGCAGTTGCTGTACCAACAGTTATTGTGACCATCTACTTTGTGTTCATGCTGGTGAGTGTGAATTTTATTTTTCTAAGGGGGAAGTTATTCTTGTGTTGTTCTTGCACATGTAACCTTCTTGAAAAATCAGTACTAAGATGTGAGATCTTAGGCTAATGCTTATTATGGTCTGTAGGAGAAAAGGAAGCCCCTTGCCTCCTAGGCTTTGGGGCTTCTTCTCTGATATCCCTACTATGACGTGATTAAAATGCCCATTATAGTAAACTCTTTTAGACATTATGTTGGGCTCATATTACAAAACCATAAAAATTTGAAACTTCAAGAAAGTGGTATGATTGGCTGATCCCCTACCACATGACCAATTGCAGCCTTCCTTTCATGCCCGTGTGAGAGCCTTACTTGCTGTTTTAACCAGAGTATGTTATTTGGTTTATTCAGAAAAATGAGAAAGTATAGATCATGATCTGTAAATTTTTTTTAACTCTATTTGCTTTTTTGGCTCTTTTGGGCTCCTGCCACCCAGCTCCCAAATAAATCATGCTGAATCTCATTATGACTTAGAAATTCTAGCCTGAACTTGGCTTGTTTCTTGTCAGGTTTGTTAACTTAAATTATCCCTTCTCCATTTTGTCTCTGGCTTTTCCCTTTTTCTTCTGTGTCTTTTTTTCCCTCTTACTCCATGGCTGGCTCCGTCCCTGGGTAGCTGCCCCTAGCATCCTCCTCTTCCTCTTTGCTTGCTCTTCATCCTCCAAGATTCCTCCTCCATCTATTCCCTCTGTCTGTCTGCCCTGTCTCTTCTTTCCTGCCAAGCTATTGGCCATTCAGCTCATTGTTAGACCTATCAGGTGTTTAGACAGAGTATCCCAGCCTCACAGAGTTAAACAAATGTAACATAAAAGAAAGAAGCAATTTTTGCATCATTAACAGATGTTCCCCAGCATAAACAAATGCAACACACCTTGAAATAATATTCCACAACAATGATCAGTGTAAGTGTTCAGCACAAGGAGTCTATTGCAGGCCTCACTTTTATACTCAAAAGTGTTAGAAATAGTGGAAGATTCCAGACTCCTATGTTCTAATCTGTCTCCTGAGTTAGCATACTTCTGCTCATCTGTATGTAATTGGTTACCCAATCTTAGTCTTTCATGTCCATGAATCATACACTTGACATAATGAATCAACCAATTAGTGGAACCAGAACCCACATTTTCCCAAAGAAGCATATCACATAAGTAGAATATTGATTTTAGTGTGTTAATGTTCATATTCCTTCTGCTAGTGCAAGAGCACACTGTAGCTTGGCAATGACAGAAGCATGTCAGTGAGAAAGTGCTAAGTTTTGTTTATATTTTAGTTTATATGACCATATATGTAAATCCATCCTATTATGTAAATATTCAATAAATATGTTATTAATTAATTTTTGTTTGAGAGGTTCTAAAATGCACATAAAGTGTTTTTATGATGTGTATGCCATTTTCTCCCTCCAAATCCTTTCCTGTGGAATTTTGAATGAGGAACGTTCACTGAGTCTTATGAATGAACACTTACATTACACTTTCTGGTGCTGGGGCAGAGGTTCTGAAACCATTGGGAGGGGCTTGTGTGGGGAGGGGCTTCTGTGATAGAGGGGCTTATGTGAGGGAGGGGATTGTTAGGGAAGGGGTCTGTGTTTACAGTCTTGTCCTCTTCCCTCTCTGCTCTGCTCTGTCATTTGAGGATGTGAGCATTCAGCTTCCCTACCCCTTCCTTGCTGCTGCCCGTTCCCATGCCTTCCTGCCAAGATGGCCTCCTACTGCTCTGCAAACCTAAGGCCACAGGAATCTGTCCTCTATAAGTTGCCCTGATCATGTGTCCAACAACAGGAAAGTAACAGCTACATTCCTATCACTCTCCCGTTCTCCCCTCCCTGCCTCATTCCTCTAGTGCCTTTGTGAACCAGAGTCTACTTAGCACTGGGCCTTCTACTGCAGCATGGCTTGGCTCTCAGGACCACATCCTTAAAGAAAACTAGCTCCCTCTCTGCAGCCATCAACTGCCAGCAGCTCCTCAGGGAGGATTTCATGTCCACCTCTCCCCTCCATGCAGGGACACTGGCTTGATCGTGTACAGGTGTTGTCCATGTTTTCCCAGCAGCTCTGCACTCATAGTGTCACTGCCCACGTGTGACAGGAGAACAGTCTCTTTGTTGTTGTCCTCTGCTCTTACTGTCTCTGTAGCCTCCTTTTCATCATGATGCTTGATCCTTGGGAGGAGGGTGTGATATAGAGATGTCCCATCCAGGGCTGGATGCTCGGTTGTCTCTTCTCTGTATGTTGACCTGTGGTGGGTCTGTGTTCATCATAGTCTCCTGCAAAGGAAGCTTCTGTGATGAAGGTCTAAGATGTACTAAACTATGGGTATCACAACAACTCATTAGAAATCATTTTAATTCAATGTCCATTTAGAAGAATAACAGTAGATTCTTCCCTGGGATCTGTGACACAGATTCAGACACCATTGCCATCTGGGAGAACACAACATAAATACAATTAGAAAATGAGCGGTGGGTCACAGTTATTATGGTTGTCTGTCCTGTGTCCCCCATGTATTTCCTTCCCCATAAAGAAAATCAAAGCAAAAACAGTCCAGTTTCGATGATCGGTGTCCTTGAGCACATTTGTAACTTAACCCCATGACTCCTGAAATCCCTACCCCATCTTTTAGCAAATCTATCTCACTGCCCATAGAGACAATAGCCAGTCAAGATGAAAGTCATTCCATACAGGAAACAAAGAAAAACCAATGGAAAGTTCTGCCCCATCATGTTAAAGATTGGATTCAGAGTTTTCTGCAATGCCTGATGGTCTTCCCTGTAGACTAGTTTATGTAAAGGCAGCCTTGGCATTCTGGACCTTAGAACTAAAAGCCCGTATCATTCTTGGTACAGGCTGGGGTACTGTGATGATGTTTTCACCCCCCCCCCCTCATTGCTGTGTTGCTGGACTCTCAGCATGGGGCAGTAGACACACATGGTGTTAATTTATAGGAGATTAGCTTTGCTGCCATCCCAGAGTAAGGACCTCAAATTACAGTGGAAACAGCAAGGCCCAGGAACCATTTCAAGGGTTTCTGCCCATAGTTGCTTCTGGTATTTCTACCTCAGAATGTAGAAGGGAAGCCTAGTCACCCAAAAGTGCCTGAGCTATGTTATAGAAGATCACACAACATGAAATAGAGTTCTACAGAGTTTCCCGTGAACTGGGTAGAGGGTTAAGGAAGGCTGAATAAGTAAGATGGACAAAGCCTGTATAATCTCTCCCCTTTATCCTTCTCATGTGTGATTATATATTTAAGGGGGAGAATATGAGTGCACAACAGAGTAAGTTTATCCTGGAGGATATATGGCTGGATTTTTTGAAAGTATTACAAAGGGTGCTGTAATGTTAACTGTCTCCTGGAAATCCTCCTAAGTTCTGTGAAATAAATTGGTCTTTGTTGTGTTGTGAATCCAGATGAAATTCCAGAAATACCAAAGAAACAAATAAATTAAATACAACTTTAATGTACTCTGAAATTTATGCATTGCCTCCTCCATAGAGGCCTCCTTTGTTGCTAGTGTGATGAAGCCTTGTCGTATGAGGTTTCTTGCCTGACTTTTGGACATAGCCTTAAGGTTTAGGCCCGCAGATCCACAGACCAGAAGACCCACAGATCTGCAGACATGCAGACTCACAGAAACAGAGACACATAGATGCATAAGATAGTTTTAGGCTGATCGGTCTATGGCCCAGGTATATAACTTGCTAGATCTCTACCCTTCATCTAACCCATGTCTCTTGTTCAGCTGGGTACCTTTTCTTAGAGCAGCATAGTTGTCCTCTGCTTCTTCCAGCTTCTCTCTGGCATTCTGCTCTGTGCTTCCTGTTCTCAGAGTTTTTCTTAGTCTGGTAGCCCCACCCACACTTCCTGCCTGCCTTTGGCCAATCAGCGCTTTTTATTAAACCCGTGGGTGGGACAATTATTTACCATGAAACAACACAATCTCCAACAAAGCCTATCTTAGATTTACTCAAAATTAAATAGATTTATTTAAGAGTAAAATCAATCAAGGAAAACTGGGGGCCTCTCTCCACATGAATGTTTCATGTCTCAAATCAGTTTCTCATCAATTGTGTGGAGAATCTCTCCTCTGTTTTCACACAGAATCCTCTGCTAAAATTTCCAGCCCATGGTTTTCTACTTGGCACTAATAATGCTAAACCCCGCCCCCAAAACCAACACAAAACATAAAATAAGTTGAGACAGACCTGGAGGCTCCTTTCCTGTGACGTTAACTGAGAGGTCCAGAAGGCTAAGGAAGTTGAACACATTATGCCTGCGTCTTAACCTTACATAAGAAAACAAAACCAAAATCAGAAAGCTTTTCTGATGAACAAGTACATGTGTCCCACACTGTCCCCTCTGGATCATCTAGGTAGCCTTCACAACTAACTCTCAAAAGAAGCCTAACAGTACCTTATTACCTACAGAAATAGTGTTGGTAGAGTCCACATTACTTTTGATAAATGTGCTTATAAAACAATGTAAAGAACTGAATACTGAGTAAGTAATTATATTACCTGTACAGTGCATGGACCCCAGATGTGATTGCTACACCTTTGCAGTGGGACTCCCCAGGCTCAAATATCCCCCCCCTTTTTAAATGTGAGCCTGCTGTCTCCTACCAGAGCAAATGTCATGTACCCTCTTTATTAGAGAAGGACACATGGAGTGGTAATTTTGCCAGAGTCTATTGCTCTTGTTCCCGGGTGTGCAGACAGCCCATAGAAAGCCTCTTATCAATAGAGAACATGAATGGGGATGGGATTTCCCAGCACTTGGTATTGATACCCCTAATGGTTGGGGATACCTCTAGAAGTTTTATTGTTTAGAGGTTTTCTGCTAACGTGAGTCTTTTATACTTCCATGTGAAATTTAATATTGGCTTTTAATTTCTTTGAATTGTATTAGAATTTTGATGAGGATTGCATTGAGCCTGTTGATTGCTTTTGATTGGATGGATATTTTCTTAACTTCTTTCCTACCAATCTATATGAGCATTGGGGGGGGGGGTGTCTGTATCTTTTTGTATCTTCAATTTCTTTTTTCCAGTATCTTCACCTTTTTTTGTACAGGTATTTTCTTTGGTTAGATGTATTTCAAGATTCCCCTCTGCCCCCATTCTGAGGCTTTTGTGGATGAGATTGTTTCTCTCATTCTTTTCCCATCATGTTTTTACTTTGTACTTAGAAAAGCTCCTTACTTTTCAGTGACTGTCATGTGATGTGGGAATGCCCTTCTTTATGCTGTGAATCTCAATCTTTAAATAAAGGAGCTGTTTTGGGTCATGGCGGGCACCATAGAAAAAGTAGGAGGAGAAATCAGTTTAGGTAGGAGAAGCAGGGCGGAGTTAGAGGAAGATAGAGCCAGCCGCCCAAGGAGCAACATGTAAGGAGCACGGGTGAGCTACGGGCCACGTGGCCAACAGATTAATAGAAATGGGTTGATTTAAGATGTAAGAGCTAGCTAGCAATGTGCCTGAGCCATAGGCCAAACAGCATAAAGTTAATAGAAGCGTCTGAGTCATTTCTGGGGGCCTGGGCGGTGGTGCGCGAATAAGCGGTCCCGGGAGGCAGGTCTGTGGGTCCCGGATCTCTGGCGCCCGGGACCGGAAACCCACTACAACAGTCATGGTGAATTAGTACAGCTACAGGAAAGGAAATTGGACAACTGTTTGTTGTATAAAGTTGAAAATGGGACTTTAAATACGAGTTATGAAGCCAAATGTTGTCAGTATATGGAACCATGTGTTCACTTCTAAGTCGAAAAATGCTATTAATTCTCTGTGGACTCAAAGAGCCAGTTCATTCCATCAGCAGAGCACAATGCAGATATTTGCTTCCTGGTGATGCTTGATTGGCTGGGTACTCATCTGAGCTCTATGTAAGCCAATGACACTTTAATTACTTTGATACATTAGCAAACAACTAAGTGCAATTATACTTTCCAGGCAGAACAACACTCACCTAATCTCTCACAGGCTTTCTCCAGGAATGCCTTAATTAAGAAATGGGCTCGTATTGTGACAGAACTCTCTTATCTTGCTGACTAGTAACATATATGAGAGGCAGATGATGTCTTTAGTTATTGTTGGATGTTTAACAAAATGTAACTGTAGATGAATTTTTTGGGGTGGGTCAACAAGCTCTCAAAAACAAAACTAAAACAACATGGAGACTTAATTGGGAAGGCTTGGCCAATAGCTTAGGCTTGTCCCACTATCTCTCTTTTTTTAAATTATGTAAAATTTTTCCCTCATACTTACCACTGTTCTCCCTCCCATCCTTGCCCTCTCTCAGCTCCCCCCCCATATGCCCAGCCATGCCCCAGGGAGCTCAGGAATCCCAAGGTGTGTCAGTTCAGTCTGGCATATCCAGTTGCAGTAGGTCCGAGTTCCTTCTCCCAGTGTCAAGGCTGGGTTAGGTGTTCCTCTGTAGGGAATGGGCTCCAAGAAGCCAGTTCATGCAGCAGGAATAAACTCTAGTCCTACTTCAAGAGGCTCCACAAATTGCCCATGCATTTTGACGGTCATCTACATTTGTAGGGTTTAATTCCTTTCCATGAAGTTTTCTCAGGGGCTATTCAGAGTCAGTGAGTTCACAATAGTGTGGGTCAGCCATTTCTGTGGATCTCCTCCTCATGATCCTGATCTGTTTGCTCATATACTGTCTCCTCCTTCTCTTCAGCTGGATTGGAAGTTTGTCTTGGTGCTTTAACCATGAATTGATGTCTCTGCCTTCATCAGTTGCCAGATGAAGGTTCTATAATGACAATTAGGGTGGTCATACATATGATAACAGAAGTCCTGTTTAGGCACCCTCTCCACTATTGCTTTGAGTCCTAGTGATTTGGGGGTTCTTGGATGGTTCCCTAGCACCAGGTTTCTCTCTAACCCCACAATGGCTCCTCTATCAAATATCTATTTCTTTGTTCTCCCTCTCTGTTGCTCCTCCCACTCAATCATCTCATTTTTCTTATGATCTCTTCCCATCTCCCCTTGCTCCCCCATACGATCCCAATTTACTCAGGAGATCTTCCCTCTTTCTCCTTCCCTGGGTGATCCATGGATGCCTCTCTTAAGTTCCTCCTGTTACATAGTTCCTCTGGTTTATAGATTGTAGCCTGGTTATACATTGATTTATATCTGACATCTACTTATTAGTGAGTATATACCATGTCTATCTTTCTGCATCTGTGTTACTTCATTCAGGATAATAATCTCCAGATCCATCCATTTGCCTACAAGTTTCAGGATGCCATTTTCTTTACTTCTGAGTAATATTCCATTGTATAAATATACCTTAATTTTTTTAAGTTCATTCTTCAGTTAAGGGGCACCTAGGTTTATTTCAGATTCTAGCTACTACAAATTATGCTGCTATGAACATAGTTGAGGTAATGCCCTTGGGTTAAAAATGTGCATCCTTTGTGTATATTCCCATAGGGATATTGCTGGATCCTGGGCGAGATTGATTCCAGTTTTCTGAGGACTCACCATACTGATTTCCAAAGTGGCTGTATGAGTTTACACTCCCACCAGCAATGGAGGAGTGTTCCCCTTGATCTACATCCCTTCCAGCATAGGCTGTCATCAGCATATTTGATCTTAGCCATTCTGATAGGTTAAAGAAAAATTGTTTTATTTTGAGTATCTCTGATGTCTAAGGATGTTGAGCAATTCTTTCAGCCATTTGGAATTCTATTGAGAATTTATTTAGCTCTGAACTCCATTGTTAAATTGGATTATTTGGGTTTTGGGCCTCCAGTTTTTTGAGTTCTCTATAGAGATCAGTCCTCTATCAGATGTAGGATTGGTGAAGATCTCTTCCCATTCTTTAGGAGGTCATTTTGTCTTATTGACCATTTCCTTTCTTTTACAAAAGCTTCTCAGTTTTAGGATGTCCCAATTATTAATTGTTGTTCTTAGTGTATGTCTTACTGGTGTTATATTTAGGAAAGAAGAGGTTGCCTGTACCAATGAATTGAAGAGTATTTCTCACTTTATTTTCTATCAAGTTCAGTGTAACTGGGTTCATGTTGAGGCCTTTAACACACTTGGACTTGAGTTTTGTACTGAGTGATAGATACAGATCTATTTGCAATCTTCTACTTACCACCATCCAGTTATGCCAGCACCATTTGTTGAAGATGTTATTTTTTCCATTGTATATTTTTGTCCCGTTTGTTGAGAATCATGTGCTTATAGGTGTGTGGATTAATGTTGGGGTCTTGGATTCTATTACATTGACCCACAAGTTTGTTCCTATGCCTGTACTAAGCTGTTTTTTTTATTACTGTTGCTCTATAGTATAGCTTCAAGTCAGGATAGTGATGCTTCCTGAAGTTCGACTATTCAACAGGAATTTTTTTTGGACATTCCTGAGTTTTTGGTTTTTCCATATGAAGTTGCGTATTGTTGTTTCCAGGTTGTCAAGAATTGTGTTGAGATTTGGATGATGATTGCATAGTTGAATCTGTAGACTGCTATGTTGATCCTAGCCAAGAACAACCAAGATCTTTTGATTTTCTGATATCTTCTCTAATTTCTTTTTTCAATGACTTTCTTGACATACAGGTCTTTCAGTCCTTTGCTTAGAGTTACTCCAAGATATCTGGTGCTATTTATCGCTATTGTAAAAGGTGATTTTTCCAGGACTTTTCTGCTCTTTTATCATTTGTGTATAGAAGGGCTATTGGAGTTTTTTTTATAAGTTAATGTTATGTCCTGCTACCTTGCTGAAGGTGTTTATCAGCTTTAGGAGTTCCCTGGTAGAATTCTGGGGGTCTATTATGCATACTATCATATCATCTGCAAAAAATGATAGTTTCAGATCTCTTTTTCCTTTTGTACACTCTTGGCCTCCCCTTGTTGCCTTATTGCTTTTGAAAAACTTCAAGAAAGACATTGAATGGATATGGGGAGAGTGCATAGCCTTGTCTTGTTCCTGATTTTAGTGGGATTGAGTTTCTCTTCCTTTAGTTTGATGTTGGCTGTTGGCTTGCTGTAAATTGCATTTATTATGTTTAGGTATTTTCCCTGTATTCCAGATCTCTTCGGGACCTTCATCATTAAGGAGTGTTGAATTACTCAAAGAATTTTTCAGCATCTAATGAGATTACCATGTGTTTTGTTTTTTTCAAGTTGTTTATATGATGTATTACAGTGACATTTTCATATGTTGAGCTGTCCCTGCATCTCTGGGATGAAGCCTACTTGGTAATAATAGATGATTTTTTTTCATATGTTGTTGAATTTTTTTTCCAGAATTAATCTTAAGTATTTTTGCATCAATATTTATGAGGAAGATTGGTATGTGATTCTATTTCTTTGTTGCATCTTTCTGTGGTTTGGGTTTCAGGGTGACTATAGCCTCATAAAAAGAGTTTGGCAATGTTCCTTCAGTTTCTATTGTGTGGAACAATTTGAGGAGTATTAGTATTAGATCTTCTTTGAATGCCTGGTAGAATTCTGTACTAAAACCATCTAGCCCTTGACTTTTTTTTTGTTTGGTTTGGAAGTCTTTTAATAACTGCTTCTATTTCCTTAGAGGTTGTTATACGATTTAGGCCATTTATCTGATCATAGTTTAGTTTTGTTAGGTGGTACCTGTCAAGAAAGCTTCCCATTTCTTTTAGGTTTTCCAAATTTGTGGAATAAAGGTTTTTTGAAATATGACCTAATGACTCTCTGGATTTTCTCAGTGTCTGTTATGTCCCAATTTTTGTGTCTGATTTTGTTAATTTGGATATTCTCTCTCTCTCTCTCTCTCTCTCTCTCTCTCTCTCTCTCTCTCTCTCTCTCCTCCCTCCCTCCCTCCCTCCCTCCCTCCCTCCCTCCCTCCCTCCCTCCCTCCCTCCCTCCCTCCCTCCCTCTCTCTCTCTCTCTCTCTCTCTCTCTCTCTCTCTCTCTCTCTCTCTCTCTCTGCCTTTTAGTTACTTTGGATAAGGGTTTGTATATCTTGTTGATTTTCTCAAAGAACCAACTCTTTGATTCATTGGCCCAAGTAAGGATGGTAACACCCACACCTAGGCTGGACCCTGTCACATCACTTGCTAATTAAGAATATGCCCACTGGCTTGCCTACAGATGATCTTATAGAGACATTTCCTTTTTAAAATTTAATTTAGTTACATTTTTATGTATTTTACAGACTTACCTCAGTTTCCCCTCCTTCATCTTCTTCCATTCTCTCTCCCTGACTCCAATCTACCTCCCTCTCCATGAACTCCTTCTCCTTTTCCATTCAGGAAGGAGCAGGCTTCCCCTGGGCTTGACAAAAGCAGGGCACATCAAGTTGAGGTAGGACTGAACTCCCTAGAGATCTTCTCTTAATTGAGGTTCCCTACTCTCCAGTGAATTTAGCTTGTGCCAAGTTGATATACAATGAGCCATGGCAGTGTTATTTTAGCACATGTTCCTGGACAGCAGCAGTTTTATTAGAATAGTCACTATATTTGGCCTGTCAAAGATTCAACCAATCACATATTGAAATTACATGAGAAAATTAATTCTTATGGTTTGAATGTCACCATCCCCTGAATTATGCAGTATAAACTATACTACACAACTGTTTTAAAGAGCTGATCTGAGCAGAAATTGTTGGAAGGATGTAGGGGTCTCAAGGAGGGAGGATCTTGTCTAGAATTCTTAGTCACTGGACAGGTTCTAATTTGTGGTTTTTCTCTTCCTAGTTTTTCTCAGGTCTGTCAATAGAATCAGGGAGCGAAGTGTTTGGACACTCATGGATTCAGTACATTAACATTCCTCACTATGGATTTACAGTAAGTTGTCCTGTCTGTCACTGTACTTGGGGTCTCCAAATGTAGCAGCTGAAATGAATCCCAACCAAGTCCCTTCCCCAGCTGTGATCTTTAACCAGCTGCTCCCTAGGGATTTCCTTCCAAGAGAAAATGATAAGAACTTTCCTGTTACTTTTAGCCAGAGGTCAGTGAGCCATCTGGGGTTTCCCAGAGCCATGTATTCTTTGATGGAAAGGGTAAGAAAAATCCAAGATAAGAGGAAAAATAGTTGATATGATAAAAAACCAAACAGTTATGATTATACTCAATAATGCAATAATAGAAGGATCAGAAATTAACATAGAAAGTTTATATCAGGAAATTAAAAGAAACAGAAACCACATAATACCCATAACAATATCGGGTTTGCCAAGCTTCCTCTCCAGTAACGTGTATCTTAATAGACTTTCTAACTTCCATAATCACAACTGGTTTGATGAAAATTGTTACTATAAACCAATAGTAATGTTTTAGTTATGGTGTTTTCATGGTAATGGAATAGGCAGAAAAGGCAATCCCTGAGGCAATCTAGTGAGAGCATCCACCCCCTAGTAGATGGGAAGCACCATAATTTCAATCCTATACCTCCTGAGTTTGGGGGGAGGGGCACTGCCTTGCAGGGTAGATGGAACTTGGTGGGGTTTTGTTTGTTTAAAAGTATTTTTGGAAATTACAGTCAAGATTGAACTTGAAGTTATTTCTTTGTGTTTATGCTATGGAAACTTGTGGAAATATTAAACTACTTGACTTTCCCTGTACCCTGTTCCTGTTATAGGCTTTGCTGCACAATGAATTCCTGGGCCAGAACTTCTGTCCAGAACATAAGGCAGCAGAAGTCAGCAAATGTCAGAACTATGTAATGTAAGCTTGAGTTCACTGTCACAATGGGGACATGGAACACCCGTAGACTTAGAGAGGAAACCCATGCTTTCTAATTATCATACTCTCCCCTTTCCCTTTCCAAGAGTGAGTGATTGTAGCCATTGGACTTGTGCATCTGTTTTTGTCCTAATGCTCCATGGTGCAGAATTGTGCAGAAAGGGTTCTTTGAGGCTTTTAAAAGTGGATTTGGTGTCTTGATTTGGGACTTGAGTTCCTTGTTTAGAACATATGAGTTTGACATAGGCCACTCTGATAGTTTAACAAGGGCAAACAGTTCATATAAAGATTATGGGACCTGTGAGCAGAACCTGAGAATGTCAGGGCAGCAGGGACCAAAAAGACTGAGCTCTGTTTGCCAGCATTCAATGTCTTCCACTGCCTCATACACTACAAGACTTTAAGAAATCAAAGTGTGTGTGTGTGTGTGTGTGTGTGTGTGTGTGTGTGTGTCTGTGTAAAATGTCCTACCAGAAGATATGTCCTGTAGTCAAACACTCATGTTTAGAAGGAAAACTCACTTTTGTCTAATATCATCAAAATAAAAACACGGGTTTTTAATAAAACTAAAGTGTATTGTTTAAAGTTACAATACCCTCAGTTTCTATAATTTTTGTCATTATTTGATTTTGATATATAAATAAGAGAGGAATATTCTGATGTGTTAAATATCTCTTGAGTGTTCAAAATGATAATGAATGATAGTAACACAAATTTATGTTTGAATTACTGATAGAAAACAAATATGGGGGCACATCTTATTCCCTTCATCTCTCTATTCTGATGTTGTCTGACATTCTTCTAATAGAAATACCTTACCAGTTCCTTGTCAGAAGGATGAGGACAGGAAAAGTGAAAGCAGAGGTGGGCTATGCACAGACCTCATACTCACAAAAAGTTGTCCAAACAACAACAAGAAGAAATCTGCCTTTTCAGTAGATGTGAGAACTGTTAAATCCTAAGAGATCTAAGGGAATAGAGACACTCAGAGATGGAGACACAGAGATGGAGACACAGGGATGGAGATATACAGGATAGAGACACACAGGATAGAGACACACAGGATGGAGACACACAGGGCTGGGGACACACAGGGCTGGGGACACAAGGATGGAGACACAGGATAGAGACACACAGGATGGGGACACAAAGGACGGAGACACACAGGATGGAGACACAGGCATGGAGACACAGGATGGAGTCACACAGGGATGGGCATAGGTGGCAATTGTAGTATATCAGGAAGTTTTATCAGTAGTTAATTTTTCTGAAATGTGTCAGGGCCCCTGTATCCTGCAGTGCTCCAAGGGCTACCCAGACTCTATCTGTAGCCATGGGCTGCTGGGATGTTCTTGGGCTGAGCATCCATGGTTGTCATGGCCCTCTTAGTGCAGGAGCTGACAGCAATGGACTGATTCCTGTCAGAAACACTTAGTCTCCTCTGGTCCTTGCTCTGGAATTTGATGCTGAGTTTTCTGCATGTCAGTCAACTGAGTCAACAAAATGCACAAAGCTGTGATCTGTGAGAGTCTCTGTGTGTCATTAGGAAGCTGAGGTTTTCTACTTCAGGAAAAACATTAACTTTATCCATACCTTTGCCTTTTGAGGGAGAGCATCCCTAAAGATTTAGAAATAAATGACACCTTGAAGAATACAAAGTCAGATCTTAGTGTGACTCTCTAAACTCACCCAGGTTTTCTAAGCCTACTTTCTCTATGCTTTTAAATAGATGTGATGGCTATGCCTCTTTGGATGTTCCTTGAAATTAAGAAAGGGGTCTGATTCATGTAGTTTAAATTCACATAACATATAACAAAATTGTAAGTACCTCATTCCTAATCCCAATTAAAAATGATGATGAAATTTTAGTGATATGGTAAAACTGAGTTTTTAAAGGAAGTAACAGTGGCTGTACTGAACAAAATTTGACATTATTTTTGTTTTTGATTTTAGATGTACTGGTGAAGAATTCTTGATGATGCAGGGTATTGATCTTTCATCATGGGGATTCTGGAAGAATCACGTGGCCTTAGCTTGTATAATGATTATCCTCTTGCCAATTACCTATGTACGATTATTACCACGTAAGAAAGTTGGAGTGCTTTGATATGGATGGATGAGGTTTCAACAGTTCTTTAAAGATACTGATGATTGAAAACTATATTTTAAATATTTATATTTATATTCATGGGCAGATGCTCAGTCAGCATTACCCAAAAAAGATTCCTAGTGTGATGAACAATGATGAATGCAGAGACTCATGGATGCTCAAGGTACCAGAGTAAGTGACTAGTGAGTGCTAAACCCTATACAGGACACCTGTACCACCCTTTCTAAAGCTTAGACCACCGTGGAAGGGGTGGAAAGATTACAGGAACCAGAAGATGAGAAGGACAGCTGGAGATGCTATATTGTGGGCACAACATGCAACCATGGTCTGTCTCACAACATCTACAGCCACATGCACAAGACTGGATCCCTCATCAGCACAGCAGGGGTCTGAGAGGGACTCACCTGGGCCATACACCATCCTAATGAACTATTGCTACTGATAGATTATGGGAGAGACAGTTATTGATTTCAGACGTATACTGTGGGAGAGACAGGTAGGCTCCAGTGGACAGTCTGGATTCCTGGGTCACATGGATAGGCTAGTTAAACTCTGTGTGTTACAAGACAAAATTCAAATATACCAGTGTGAGAAAGGAACTTGTAAAGAGGGGCATTTGAGGGGGCTGAAATGGAGATAAGAAAGGTGAGAGGGAGGGAGGGAAAATTGCTGAAATACATTATAGGCATTGATGGAATTGTTGCTTTAGAAATAATATTACAAATATGAAGAAAAATTTTTTTGTGTAAAGTATCTAAGTAAGAATTTTTTCTTCTTGTTTTTATTACAGTGTAATTCAGCAATGACTTCTTTTAAGTTTACAAATGCAGCACATTAAAGTATAAGTAAAAGAATCCTTGGGTCAAATTAATGTTATTAAGTATTACATATTAGTTCATCTCATCAAAATAATGAGAAGTTGTGTGATATATTATATATTTAATAAAAATATACTGGAGCATCAGAGGTCAAGCCACCCACATGCCAAGCCTTGAAGGTCAGAGTGTGGAGACCCACACCTTTAATCCCATCACTGGGAGGCAGAGATCTGCCTGTATCTCTGTGAGTTCAAGGCCTAACACCCAGGCCCTGATAGCACACACCTTTAATCCTAGCTCTAGGAAAGTTGAACCAGGAATCCTGATGGCTGGATGGAGAGGAGGAGGGAGGGGATCAGCTTTTCCAGCCTCTTTTTTGGGGGGGTGTGAGGATGGAGATGTGGGAGACAGAGGATTCAGGAATAGAGGCCTGAGGAGTTGGCTGGGTGAGAAGTGGCTGTGGTTTGTTTCTCTATCTCTCTGATATTTCAGCTTTTCCTCAATATCTGGCTCTGGGTTTTTATTATAATACCAATTAGAATTTGTGCAATAAGAGTCAGTCAATCAAACTTTTTGACCTGTAAAAGGAGAATTTGTGCTATGAAAATCTTACATTCCTAATATCATTTCTATCAGTTTTTTCATCTTTAAAGTGAGAACAGCATCCTCCAAATGTAATATCCAATAAATCCTTCATTGGCCATTATTTGGTCTATAAAATGTATTGATTATGTTTTAAAAGCATGGTTCTAAAACATATCATAAAACTGTTACTTCTAAGGAACAAAACAAAACAATGAACTTGGTGTGGTGGTCTATCATTGGTCCATCACTTGGTAGGTGGGAAGACAGGAGTTCAGGGTCAACCTTAGAAAGACTGTAGATTTGAGCCTAATCTTGGCTCCAAAAGTCTTTACCAGAAAACAAAACAAAAACCACATGTAATGAGAGACCATAAAAACATCTTTATTAGCTCATAACATAAGATTTATGTGGGGATTTAATAAAGTTTCAGAACTTTTAGAGATATCAGAAGGAATCTACCCACAGTCTATGTGGGGGGTTAGTAAAAGCTCCAGAAGTCCCAGAGCTCTAACCACAGTCAGTCTAGGAAAATCAGAGTGGTGATTCAAACCTTTAATCCCAGCACAGGACTATCCTGGGAGTGGTGACCTACACCCATAATCCTAACTGAGTCAAGGACACCAGATTATAGAAGGAATCTGGAGACAGGAGCTGATGCAGAGGCCATGGAGAAATGCTGCTCACTGCTTGTTCCCCATCTCTTGCTCAGCCTGCTTTCTTATAGAACCCAGGATTACCAACTCGGAGATGGCTTAATCACTTACTAAGAAAATGCCTTACATCTTCTAGAGGCATTTCCACACTGAGATCCTTCCTTTCTATTGACTACAGCTTGTGGCAACTTATCATAAAACCATCCATGGCAGTTGGAGACTTCTCTGTGGTGATGCAACTTTTCAGAAGTCTTGATTAGGACCTTTGGCTATAGTTGTGTAGAAAGACAGGGATCTTGTGATACAAAATGGCTCTTGTGACATTTCAGAAGAGACCCTGGATCTGAAAAGTCATGTAAGCACCTGATTGACTCAGTAGTATAGAATTTGCCAAGATGTTCTCCTGAGGAACATTGCTGAGACACAGATATTAAGACCCTGCCTTGCACATCAGTGTCTGTAGAAACTGCCTTTAAGAATTTTTGCAGCCCTAGAGTTTATGAATGATGGTTTAGTAGCTGCTGTATCTGTACCTTCACAAGTTTTTATTTCCCTGGAGTTTTTATACTTTTTATTTATAACTTATTCATTTAGTCTTTTTCCATAGCAGGACAGTACTCTGTTGGGGCCCATATAGTGACTCAGTTTCCCATACTGATTCTCTAGTGAAAGAGTCACACTGTCTCAGCTATTCTAGAGTTCTATGGAGTTCAGCTTGCTCCTTGCTTTAGCCTTGATGACCATGGACTAGTCTGATTAGCCCCTGGGAACCAGTTTGTTATCTTACTGCCTGAGCTAGCAGGAGGCACTGGATAGGATAATGAAGCTGCCCACAGACTCAAGGACACCAAGGTTTTCTCAAGAGAATGTTTGAATGTCTGTATGGTGCTTTATTTGAATCCTGGCTTGACAATGTGTATAAGCACTTTCAGAAATCAACCCAGAGCCTTTGTGGTTCCCTCCAAGTTTGCGTTCCTGTTGTATCTCTAGCTGATGCCTGTCCGTAGCTACCCCAGTGACTCTTAGGCTGGCATTGACAGTACTCATCGACAATATGGGTGTTTTTAAACATCTTACATCTGATGCACAATGTACAAAAAGTCATTTGGGCTCTTGGTACAGACTCAGTGTGCCCCTAGTCCTTCCTGTTGGTCTCAGCATTTCCTATAGCCCAGTTCCTTTGTGACTCTGTTGACCCACAGACTCTATCTAGCAGGACTCTCAATTGTCACATTCAGCTAGGACTCAGGTAGAAGACCTTCACCCTTCTTCTTGCCCCCCATTCTGTCTTTCTAGACTTACCCTCAGTCCTGCTGAGGACTGTCCACACAAGCCATCCCACTCACCAAGCCTACCTCCACCCCATGGGGACTCCAAGAAAGCTCTTAGCTCTTTCTTTCCACCCTATCAGTATTTCCTTACAGACAAGCTCTGTTCCTCTGTATCTGAGGAACAGCTCCTGCAATAGGTTGGAAATCGGGCTCACAAAAGGCCACATGGGCTAGAACCAGAGTGAGCAACAGAAATTAAAGAACAGAAAATCCACTCAAAAAGACAAGACCAGACATTTATATCAGGTAGCACTTAGAATATCATAATTTCAGATGTTTAGATCCCAGTGCAGAAAATACAAACATTGACCAACATTATACCCCACTCAGTATCCAGCACCTTCTCAAAACTCTGAACATTATCTACTATAAGATCCAGATAGAATAAACTTTGTTATAGACTCAAAGAGCCCCATGTATTACTATAGAGACAGTTGCTCATCTACTACCATAGAAGCAACCTAAAATGCATAGAAATGTGAAAGAAATCTAATGGAGTCACAATCAGTGGAGGGGATAGTGCCCCAAGAAGACATTTTATGTCCCCAACTAACATGTCACCTCGAGGGCCAGGAATGGATTATGTCATGTTGAGTTATTGGTCAAAGAAGTTCCTGTAGATCTCCTCAGACAACATAAACTATTGCCAAGGCTACTGGTTTTTATTCATAACCAGATAGTAGTGTCCTATGGCTGAAGACTCCACATACTTAGGTCATTGAACAGAGAAACATTAAGCAAGTACACAATTAGAGGCTTCACCCCTACAGCTGACATTTATGATGCTTGAAGTCACATTGCTCACTCCTACAAGAGAGAGTAACCAGTATCACCCAGATACTGTTGTGACCTCCAGCAATAACATGCCTGTAAGATACTGTTAAGAAAGACTTTGTACAAACTGTCCATCCCCTCTTTTTCTGATAAGCAAAAAAAAAAAAGTGCCCAAGGTTCCAAGACCACACCCTGCTGTTAAAAATGTCTCAGTAAAATCATATCTTTTTTCTATGGTTACTTTGGCCACCTGTTTCTCAAGGCTACGTGGCCACCCTGTTCTTGGAAGTATCACAAAGTCGCTATGGCCACCTGCTTCTCAAATCTACCCCTACCCCTATGACTGATGCTTACAGCTTCTTTGTTCCTTCCCCTATAAAAAGCATACTTAATTTTATTTCAGAGCTCTCTGTTCCTTTGTGCCATTGAGCCCCATGCACATGGTAATTGATTAATCTTGCCCTTTGCTTTTACATGAGAATGTGTCTCTTAGAGTCCTCCTTTACTTGGCAAGATTCTCAACCCTTACAATACATTGGTACAATAGTGGCATAGGTGTTATGGCTGTAACTATCCAGGCTAAAAATGATTTTAAGGTCCACTAATGAGATGAACTTAATATCTGACACTGCTAAAATATCCCAAAACCCAAGAACCTGAGACTAGATTGGTATTGGGTTTAGGGAAAACTAATTACTATTATTTTCCTAAATAAACACAGCATACCATAATTTCTGATGTCATATTGGCATACCAATAGACTAGAACATTGTTCAAACCTCATCAAAGAAGCTTCTTCTTGCATATGGTAATGTACAAGGAGGTCCACAACTGGACAGTATGTAGAGACTGGGTGACTTTGTAGTGCACAATCTTACATAAGACATCTTCATGAAATCTCTCCCACTGGGGTCTTGGGATCTATGCTGAGGAGGAGGAGGTAGAAAGGTTCTATGTGCCAGAGGGAGTAGATGACCTCAGTGAACAGCATCTTTCAGAAACACTAGGATTAATACACATATGAACTCACAGAGATTGTGGCAGCATAGAAAAGACTGTCAGACTTGCACAGCTCAAGCCACACAGAACCCCAGTGGACACAAAAATCCCACCCTAATCCAGAAGTTATGTGGAATTGGTATCTGTGGGAAAAAAGAAAATCAGTTTTCTGCAATAAAGTGTCAATGGGAATATGGTTCTGTGTTGTTAATTGGCTAACACAAAGCAGATCCTGGTACGTTTGTGAATTGTTTTGCTATTTATTGTCACACGATTTGCTTAGTTTGTGTTGATATTTGGGGTTTTTGAGGCAGAGAGAGACGGGGGAGGAAAGAAGGGAGGGAAGTAGGGAGGGAGAAACAGAGATACTTAGGTTAGGAAAAGGATTGTGACTAACACTTGGAAGGCAGACAAAGTCCCTCTCTGTTCAAGACTTTCTGTCTCCATGTTTCGCTTCTGAAATGACACAATGTACCCATTTCTGTTTCCTATCAGGGCACTGTTACAGCTCAGTTTTGTCTTCTAAGTGTTTGTAGGTATAGATTCAAGTTTCCCATCCAATTTTTAGCCAATTTATTTTTTCTTAATCTATTGAGACAGATTCTTATGCTCTTAGGACAAACCTGCTTGAAATCCATCTACTGCTGACCTGCTGGAGTTACATCAGTATCTCACCACTGTAGGGAAAAGGGGTTGTCCAAAGAAATCCACCCTGGCCCTGTAACCAGAGCTAGTGTAAGAAACACTTTATCCCTTAAGCCAGAACCAAAGAAACATGCCCTGACTCTGCAACCAGTACCAAAGGAACAGGCTTGATCCCGAGAATCACAGACAGTGCCTTAGGATTAGAGTCCAAAAGCTAAAACAGGCCAGTGAAAGGAACACAGTCGGGCCTAGAAATTAGAGCCCTCTCTGCCCCTGATGAACAAAAATAGCCAGTCCCTGAGCAGGAATAAGGACCCAATCCTTGAGTATCCCTGGAGAAACTCGGCCCCTAAGAGCCCTATATAAATCCTCTGCTCAGTTATTGGCTGATTTTTCCCACTCTACAGAGGCAGCCTCTCTCCTGGACTCCTCCTCCCCAAATAAATCACTTTCTCAAAGAAGTCTTGGGTGAAGATCTTCATTCACCCGCCAAGAGAAAAACTTTCTAAGACATCCTTTAGGGGACTAAACAGAAAATCCTTGCAAAGACATCCTTTTAGGGAACTGAGCAAGGTGTAGCAGACCAGAAGAACCATGCTGACATGTCCCTTATGGTACTGAGAAAGGCAGAACAGAAGGAAGTAACAACTATTTTCAGAGGGTGAAGTAAAGCTCAGTTTTAAGGGCTTTCTCCAGGGAAGGAGCAGCATTGCTATATCCTTTGGGGAGACCATCCCCCACCGCACCCCAGCTTCAAATACATCCTGACTTCCTGAACTGTCCAGACACCTTTCCCTCCAAAACCGAGCTGCCCCACTACAGCTCCAACTCTCAGAGCTTCCTAACAGTTCTCCAGGTATAGCCTGACTTTCCAAACAGGATACCTCTCAGCCCATACCCAGAGTTGTAACAGTTGCTTACAACCGTTTTGTTTAAAAGGTTTAATTTTCAAATTATTATATGTATGGAGACATTTAGGAAGATAAAGTACAGATGTCTTGGGTGCCCTTTGCCTATATTTTGTGAATGTGAACATTTCCTTTGCCAGCATAGTTTGGTTAAGGCTGACATTAACACTGAGAAATTGCTGTTCATTAAACTGCACTATATTCAAATTCCTCCACTTTCCTGTTGATACTCTTGTATTGTTATGGGATCTGAATTGGAAGATACATTGCGTCAAGCTCCCTCATTAAAAATAAGCTGTTGGAAATAAAGGGGCATAGGAAATAACTGCATTTAGACCCTGTGCCTGGATTCTTAGTATTATTCAGCGTACAGTGGATACTCTGTAGCATTGTTTCAAAATCAGCCTAGAAGATATTCATGTCCAGTTTTATCTTTGAACTTTAAGGAAGATGGTTTTCCTCTATGACACTGGCATCATTATAATTGATGGCCTGAATAATTCACCTCATCACCATCAAGGAGTGTTAGTTAGGGTTTCTATTTTGATAAAACTGCAAGAAAAAAAAGCAATTGGGGAAAAGGGGTTCATTTCTTCTTAAAGCTTGTAGTCTACCATCCAGGAAAGCAAGGGCAGAAATTCAAGCCAGGTACCTGGATGTAGTAATTGACTCAGGAGCTATAGAGAAGTGCAGATTACCAGTTGCTCTTCCTGGATTGGTCAGCATGCCTTCTTATAACATCCAGGACCACCAGCCCTAGGGAACAGGCTTGTAATCTACTCACTCAGGAAGTATCAAGCCCTCTGTGAATAGATCTAGACCTGTAGTTCACATTGTATTGTGAATATCTATTTTTTTTGACAATTGAAGATCAATTGGAAGGCAGTTAAAAAAATTCTTAAAGAGATAGTGAAATTGGTGGTTATATTTTTCTGATGCTTTCTTATATAATTATATATATTTATGCAAAGTATAGAGGTCATCAGCCTCGGTATTAGAAACATGGTATGCTAACTAAACAAATGCTTGGCCTTTAGGGGAAAGTTTGTATGTCACAAGAAGGGACAAGATGCTCAGTCCCCATACTATGTAGTGACAGGAACTATCTGGTTTTCAGCTCACTAATTGACACAGCTCTCTGTGAATGTTCACATCAACAACAGAGGACATATACTAAGCACTTCTCCTTATTCTGATGCTGATAGTGGGTTTTGTAAGTTAATTCATCTGCACAATAGCAATGTTACCAGCCCCTTAAACAACATGGTGGAGAGTAGTTAGACTAAATGTGCCTCTCTTGATGCTTTCCAAACTAAGTAGACAGATTTATTAGGGCCTAGAGGTATTAAAACAATGTTTAAAATCATTCACAAAATTGGAGAGGGTTAGACATCTCATGATATAAACAAAACTATGCATGACTTTGGGAGAAACCGATTGTTTCTATTGATCAGTAATTTACAAAAAATCTTGTCATTTTTGGAAGGAGTGAAGGGGTAGGAGAGAAATTTATTTGAAACAAGGTCTGTATGAAAAAGTCACGTGGAAACCTACAATTTTGGAAATCTTTAAGCAAGAATAATTTTAAAAATGAGTTGAAGGGTAGTTCTTTGTTTGAGGGGATAATACACCTCCACGAGACATAGGTTCTTAAAACAAAAATTCTGGCACAGATATGCAATACGACCTTACCAGTTGTTGGTCAAGTAATGTCTAGATGTCACAGGAGTGTAAGGCAGGTGTTTCAGGGCCACTCAGGTTTAGAGAAATACCAGGCTAGGTTTAGGTTCTGAAGAGAATAAACCAGAAAGTTCATTACACAGTCATCAAATCCTCAGACTTGGGCATGTGACTCAGTGGCATACATGGGCATGCTGAAGCCTGCATTAGGTCACCAGCACTACTACCTAACAGAGGTCAAATCTCCACAGAAGTATAGAACAGATGCACAGAAGTGAGAACAGGGTGACTTTGGAAAGGATGATGGTGATGGCGACTGAGGGGAGCCCTGTGGTCCTCTGTCTTTCCTGTGTCTCACTCCTGCTCTCTCCCTTCCCTCTCTCCCTCAACTCTGCCTTTTCCATTCTTCCCTCTCTTCTCTTTACTTTCTGCTCTGTTGTTTTTCAAGGTGGAGGGTAGACGCAGTTTCACTTTGTAGCCCAGGCTGGCCAGTAACCTCAATGTAGCCCAGGCTGTCCTGCAACTTGCAAACCTTGGGGCTCAAGCTGAGTCCTGAGATTATAGGTGTATGTTGCCATTCCCTGTTCTAGAGTAATCTAAATGTTTTGAAAAAGATCGGAATGTCACAGAGTCATATCGCAAATGTACATCAAGCTGTCTAGTGATATTTTCTATAATTTTGTACGTATGTGCACATATGTCTGTATATGGTTGTGAATCCCTGTGTCAGCTAACATTGGTGTTATTCTCACTCTCATGCTGAACCTGAGGAATGAACTAGGGCTTTCTGATCATCTAGAACAGCCTGTCAGCAAGTAGCAGGGATCCCTCTCCCATTATGGGCTTTGTACCTGGTGCTGAGGATCTAACTCTGGTCCTCAGCTTGTAGAGTAGGACCACTGCCCAGCCTGTACTTTCTCTGTGTGTATCTTGTGCAGCACTAAAAGTTACTTTTATCAAAAACTCTTAGAATTTTTATTCTTTAGAATTTTAAAAACTTCATAGATATGATGTGTAGGGGTACTGTGTTGATTCATGGTAATTGTCCCACCCACTGGTTTAATAAAAAGAGCTGATTGGCCAAAGGCAGGCAGGAAGTGTAGGCGGGGCTACCAGACTAAGAAAATCTCTGAGGGCAGAATGCCAGAGGAGTACCAGAGAGAAGCCAGAGGAAGCCGAGGACAACTATGCTGCTCTAAAGAAAGGTATCGAGCCTCATGGCTGAACAAGAGACATGGGTTATATGAAGGGTAGAGAACTAGCAAGTGATATGCCTGGGCCTGAGGTTGATCAGCCAAAAACTAATGAAAGTGTCTCTGTGTCTCTGTACGACTGTGAGACTGCGGGTCTGTGGGTCTGTGGACCTAAATTTTGAGGTTAGGCCCGAAAATCTGGGCCAGAAACCTCATACTACAATGATGTATATTAATCACACTCAGTGTAATGATTCCTGGCACGTAGTAGTCCCCATGTTGTAAACCCAATATGACACTGGCAGAACACTGTGTATGGAGGGCATGCCCCTAGGTGTGACTACATAAGTCTGTCCCTACCTGGTCTCTTAAAAAAAAAGCTCCACATGAAAGTTCTCTCTCTCTCTCCCCCTCCCTCTCTCTCTTCCTCCTCCCTTTCTCTCTCAGCGACTCCCCTGAATAAACTCTCATGTGGCATCTGGTAGTGTGTGCGTCTACCTCTCATGTGTGAAACTAACATTTTGGCGCCTAGACTCAGATAGGCTCTCTCCTGGGCCTAGGTGCACATAAGCTCCAGGGGATCCTGATCCGGGGTCACTGCCGGGTCACCTTCCATCTGCCCTGCTACAGCTTGTTTGAACACCACCATCTTTGACTGGCAAGTTTTCTTCTTTCTGAATTAGTGTCTCCAGTATCTCTTAGATCATACACAAAATAGGTGCCTAATGGCTCACTGAACCCCGGTATTTTACAGTAGCTAACTTTTGCAAGAGTATGGGCAGATGGCAAGAGTTTTCCCCCATCTCTTTCCATGTCTCAACTCTAAACTTTCTCTTCTGGCTTTCTGTTCTTCCATCTGTTTCTAGCCACAAAACCAAATCCTTCTCTGGAACCTACACCATTCAAATCTCAACACTCACCTACAACTCCCCCAACTTCTTCCCTTTGGGGAACTCCAAACCTGGCCAGTTCTCGCTCTGCAGGAAGTGACTGGCATAAATAAGATAGTAAAAGTTTATACCCTGTTTCCTTTGTCAAGAATTTCTCAAGAGCGAAACCTAGTTTGGAAACAGGCTAAAACTCATGCAGATAACTTTCCTGAGACAAGGGTAGCACACCCCATGAGCCTAGGATGTCCCATAGGTAGACCCCATTACACCAAGGTCGGTCTTAGCCAGAGGCAGTTTTGTGACCTGCTTACTGGGAAATCTGCACTGAAGCCTCACAAATGTGCTCTCACAGTAGACTAACTTAGACTCTGAGAACACTAAAGAAAAGCAACTTCTCATGACCCAATTTTTACCATTCCCCTGCTATTGGAGTTACATCTCTTGAGAGCAGACCACTGACCCCACAGGCAGAAGCCTTAGCACTGGCTTCTCAAGGTGTATCACAGGAGAGTAGAGAAAACCCACCAAGAAAGAGACCCCCTGCTGGCAAAAGCTGTCTGACCAACTCCTTCACCTCTTCCTGTGGCAAAGACCACGGTGTGGCAGAGACCTCGGTGCCCGCTTTGAATGTGGCCAGCTCAGCACTGGTCTTGCTCTTGCCTGGCCACACAGAGGCTGTTCAGGCCTTGTCCTGGGTGCCATCAAGGGAAACACTGGTCTAAGTGACTGTACCCAAGCCCCACATGGCAGGGGGGCGTTACACACAGTCCACTCCAGGGCTCATCTCCAAGGCTTGGCCGTGGGCAGTTGGTGCTGCCAGGGCTGCCATAACCAGATCACACCATCGCAAAAAGGGAGTCTTGGCTAGACATAAGGGTATTAGGGCGGTCCATCTCTTTCCCATGGACACCGGTGCCACAATACTTGGTTCTGCAGGAGTTTTGGAGTTCTACCTCTCTAGCCTCCATTGTCCTAGAGGGAAGCTAACAATTGCATTTTCAGAGATATCCCTGTCACTCATTCACTTTTGTTCAGGCCAACCTGCCCAGTACCCCTAATGAGAAGGGATTTCTTAGTTAAAATAAGAGCTTTCTTTTCTTTTAGTCATCATATTTGCCTAAATCCAGCCTCAATGGCTGCTCCAGCTGCTCCCTTGCTTCTCTTGCTATCTGCTCAGCCTGTCAGCTCCAGACCCAAACACATTTCCCCAAAATTTCCTGTCTCTGAATTTTCCATCCCAGCCTGCTTCTTAGAGCCGAAGTTGAGATGAAGTTGAGATGGTTACTGGACAGGAAAAGTTCCAAGGTTTTTTCTCACCCTTCCCCTCCCCCATAGACTAACCCTCCAGCTGCAGCTTCTGGAGAAAGGAAAAACCCAGGAGCCATCTTACCATTGGAAAACAGTTGACCACCTCCTCCTGAGGATCAAAGAAAGGAACCAGGGGCCATTTTCCCCTAACCCCCCCTACATAAACCTGGCTTTCTTTTTATAATAAACAAAAAGAGTGATATGTAATGATTTCTGGCCCATAGTAGCCCCCACATAGTAAACCCAACATGGCCCAGGCAGAGCACCATGTCCAGAGGGCACGCCCCTAGGTGTGGCTGCATAAGAGTCCACAAACTCTATTAAAAGGAACTGCCACATGAAAGTTCTCTTTATTGCCCCTCCCTCTCTGTCTCCTCTCTCTCTCTTTCTCTCTTGGCAGCTCCCCTGAATAAACTCTCATGTGGCATCTGGTAGTGTGTATGTCTACCTTGCAAGTGTGAAACTAAGACTCAGCCTCACTCACCTTCCACTGCTACATTACAGCAGAATTCCCCCCAAAGTCTCCCTGACAACTTCTCCCCATCCTCTTGCCCTCCCCCTCCCCCATTCCTCTCCCTCCCCTTCTTCAGTTATCTACAGACTCCAGTCAGTGCTGCTCACATACACAGGGGTGTAGAATAATCCCCTGGATTCTCCAGAAGCCAAGGACAACACTCTTGAAGAAAACTGACACCCCCATCTCTTGGAAACCACCAATTGTCTACAGCTCCTCAGCTTGAGGTGACAGGGCTCCTGTGACCTCCCCCATTTATGCTAGAATGTCAAAAAGAATATTAGAGTATGAAACTGACTTTTCACCATTTCGCTTTCTGGTCTAGATGCGTGCTGAGATGCACACTCTGCACCATCTGACTGCAGGTTAACAGTCTACACTTAGTCCCTCGCTCCCCCCTTCTTGTTCTTTTGTGTTAGAATTCAATATTTACCCAGGACACCCAAACCCCAAATCCTCCTGCCTCAGACTCTTGGTTATAGTGATTACAATGGTGAATAGTGAATTATTTCTCAATTGGTTTCTTCAGATATAAAATGAAACTATAATCAACTTATATTAACAACTTGGGTGCTTAGAAAGTCATATTCTTTCCTGTCCTGAGCCCGTGTTTGTCCCTTTCTGGGCTAAGCATATATTCCCCTCTGGTTTATTACTCCCATCTGGTAAGCATCCCCTTTCCAAATCGTTATTTCTGATTGATTTGTGTCTTCTGGGATGCTGGATGCCTGCTTCTCATCCTCCAGCACTGATGTATGCCTGATCTGTGAGGCAGGGCAGACTGCACATGTTTCTGAAGCTTGCCTGGAGCCCTGGCACCCCAACCCTAAGGCACCAAGACTAAGCCTGCATCTCCATTTCACTATGCCCCTCCCCCAGGCCCCCCCTCCCCCTCTCCCAGGCCCCTCCCTAGGGAGTCTGGAGCTTGCTAATTTCCCTCCTCTCTTTGGGAGTCACCCAAGGTCTCCACCCCTGAAGGTGGACAGCAAAGGGCCTTGATTCAGAGGATCCTGGAGACTGTGGGGCAGAAGTCAGAACCTCAGCCCAGAGCTGCAATGCTCCTGATCCTGTTCACAAGCAGGCTGGATCCCTGCATCTGATCCTGGTGAGTGTGGGCACACAGGTCTGGGAAATTCTTTGTAGTGTCATTTATAAGTGTGAAATGCAAACTACTGGTCACATCATCTGTCCATGGAGGGTATGTTTTTTTTGGGGGGGGGCAGGTTGGAGATGTACAACCCTGATTTCTAAATGTGTGAAGGTAAATAAGGATGACATTAAAAGTTTTATCAAACAGTGACGTTATCACAAGTGCAACAGAATTTTGTTAACACTGGTATTTTAAGGGACCTAAAATATTTATACTTTTTCTTTATTTCATGACTTAAAATTTGTCCAAAAATTTCTAGTTTCACACACACACACACACCCCAGCTTCCTACAACTCTTATTCAGACAAAGCAGAAAAAGTTTGAACAGAGAGCAAAATTAAAGGCCAAAGAACTAGCTTGGGATCCTTTCAGTGGGCTGTATATCTATGATGTTGTGTTCTTTTACTTTCCCGTGACATACTAGAAATGTAATCGCTCATCTAGTTTAGAAACACAGAAAGTTTAATAGTAACACCTGGTTAATAAGCAGCATGTGTCCAGGCAGGGCCTGGACTTCAACTCTCACCCTTCTTAGGGAATTAACATATGTCTTTCTAACAGTGTACTCTCTTCAATCAAAATGCATTAAAATGCACACACACGTAGAGCCTGTTTCTATACATATCTGTGGCTAAGTATCTGTGAAGCTTTTGAAGGGGGAATAAATACATTACATGGCAAATAAAATCTAAATTAGAATGGAGAATTTTGAGGAAGAATATCAGAATGGACATAAATACATTTAGGGGCCCTCAAGGCTACAATGAGTTACATTTTAAGTGATTGACATGTATGAATGTCTGCTTTGCATGCATGGCAAGTGCACTGCTTGCATACCTTACCTGTGCTCCTGGAGGCCAGAGAGGATACTGAATTCCCTGGAACTGGAGTTATAAACAGTTGCATGTGGTTGCTGGGAATAGAACCCAGGTTCTCTGCAGGAGCATTATGTGCTCTGAACTACTGAGCCATCTCTCCAGCCCTTATGCTGCATTCTTGAGACCATAACAAGAATCAGTCTCACAGCTCAGGAACAGGAAGGGAGACCACAGTGGCTTCTCAGAGAAGCTTGTCCTGGCCTTTGCCTTTGAGGGAACATCTCCTGAGGGTGTTAATTTGGGGTGTTGAGGAGACTCTGCCTGGAACCATTCCATAATGCCAGCAGTAGTGCCTGTGATAAGGTAACTGTCACTGCCATTTTCCTTACATTGTTACACACACCCTTGATGAACAAGTGTAGCTAAAAGATAACCAAGGTTTTATGTGGGTTATGTGAATTTCATCTTCTTAAAGTGTTTGGTAAATACTTACTTCACAGTCATATTGTATGTATTTTGGAGGCACCCTGTGACATTTCAGGGCATTTGGACACTGTTTGTGATCAGCTCAGGGCAGTTTTATGGACACCCCAGACATTCTGTTGACTATTTTTGAATTAAGTTTAGTTGTATTTGAAAATGCTATGAAGTAGGAAGTCTAAAAATATGCTGCTTGAAGAAATTAATTAGGATTAAGATGGACTATGGAAATAAAGAACTGGAAAGTCTACCTTGCACACACACACACACACACACACACACACACACACACACACACACACACACACGCTATGTTGGTATATAGAAAACTAAAAAAAAAAAAAAAAAAAAAAACCACCTAAAATTTCTTCTCCATGAAGATTATTGCCCTGTGTATTTCAGGGTTTCAATAAAAATTAATTATCTAGATGACTTTGGACTTACACTTTTTCTCTTAAGGAATGACTTTATTATAGTGTAATTAACATTATACACCTCACTGACTTACAGTGCACAATTCTGTGTATATGGGTATTTTCAGGTTTCTGCATGCATATTTCCATAACCCACTCTGTTTATTTAAATCCAGAGGTGCTTCTCTACAGCTTCTCTTGGTCTTTTCAGTGTGTGTGTGTGTGTGTGTGTGTGTGTGTGTGTGTGTGTGTGTGTGTGTGTAGAGGTCACAGGAACTTTTTAAAGTCAGGTCTTTCCTTTTTACTTGTTGAGACCTTCTCCCCTGCACTTCCTTGCACTTCCTTGCACACTGGAGACTCCAGGTCAGCTGGCCCTTCAGCTTCCTGGTGATTCCCTGTTGGGATTAAAGGCCACTGGATTCCTTTTTCATGGGATTGTTGGATTGAATTCAGTCTTGTGAGCCAGAACGTTTACCTGCAGAGACTCTTGCTGGACCCTGGATGGTTTTCAGAGCCATTTTCTTGGTATGTGCTTCAGAGGCTCGAATCCGGAGCCTCCCATGTGCTGGGAAGATGCTCTGCCATGTGGTGGGATTTTAATATAGAAGCATTTCATTCACTGATAAGGCAATTTGACTTCTTCCTTTTCTGTTTCTCAGTATCTCTCTCTCTGTCTCTCTGTCTCTCTCTCTCCTCTCCCTCTCCCTCTCCCTCTCCCTCTCCCTCTCTCTCTCTCTCTCTCTCTCTCTCTCTCTCTCTCTCTCTGTCTCTCTCTCTCTCTCTCTTCATTTCTCTGAGGATAAACCCTGTTATAAATAATAGTTGAGGGAATGGTTGCCCTTGGCTCTATCCTGCATTTAGAGGAAATAATTTGAGGTATTCCCTATTCAATATAATGCTGTTAGTAGGATCATCACAGTAGCCTTTATTATGTGCAGGTGATCTTTCTTTTCCTGGTTAGTTCAGGGCTGTAATCAAGAATGGATGTAGTTTTTCAAAGACTTCTCCATCAATTGAGGTTTTGATCTGGTTGGATGAAGAAATTACCTTTTTATTTGTTAAAACTTGTTTTATGGCTTAAAATGTTATCCTGCTTTGGTAAAAGACCCATGAGCTGCTGAGGAGGATGTGACTTCAGTGATCATACAGAATATTCTGCAGATATCTTGTGAGTCCATTCGATCCATGATACAGTTTAACTCTGCAGTTTGTTGATTTCTGGTTGTCTGGAGAATCTATTGATGGGAGTGGAGTATTAATATTTATTACAGAAAAAGTGCCCTGTGAAGTCTCAATTCTGAACACTTATGCCCCAAATACAAAGCACCCACATATGTAAAAGAAACATTACTAAAGCTGAATCCCACATCAAACCCACACACTAACAGTGGGAGACCCAACTCTAAGCAATGGACAGGTCTACCAGACAGAAAGTTAGCAAAGAAATATGGGATCTAACAGAAGTTATAACTCTAATGGACTTAATAGATATATACAGAATATTTCACCCAAACACACAAAATATGCTATCTTCTCAGCACCTCATGGAACCTTCTCTAAAATTGATCATATACCCAGTCACAAAACAAATCTCTACACATACAAAAAAATATGGAATATCCCCCTGTAATTTATCAGTTCACCATGTCTTAAAGTTAGAGTTTAACAACAACACACCAGAGAAAGCCAAAAAAAAAAACCAAAAAAAATCTCATGGAAACTGAACGTCAGTCAATTGAACCACGTACTAGTCAAGGAAGAAGTAAAGAAAGAAATTAAAGTCTTCCTAGAATTCAATGAAAATGAATCCACAACATACCCAAACTTACGGGACACTTGCCAGAGCAGTGGTAAGAGGAAAGTTCATAGGTGACTTCTAAACATGTTCTGGCCCAGAGACCACACCCTCAGGTCAGGGAACTGCTGAATCTCTCTACAAATACCCCAACTGCCATCATAAAGCCTTCATCTAGTAACTGGTGGAAGCAGATGCAGAGATCCATACCTAAGCACCTATCCATACCTAAGTACCAGACAGAGCTCTGTAAATCCAGCTGAAGAGAGGGAAGAGGGATTATTTGAGCAAGCGGGGGTGTGGTGAAGGTCATGATGGGGAAACTCAGAGAGACATCTGACCTGAACTAATTTGAGCTCATGAATTTACAATCCCATGGCTGTGGAGCCTCCATGGGACTGAACTAGGCTCTTTGCATTTGGGAGACCATTGTGTAGCTTGGTATGATTGAGAGGCCCCAGGCAGTGGAGTCAGGATTTTTCACTGGTGCATGAGCTGGCTTGTGGGAGTCCATTCCCTAGGGTTAAATGCCTTGCTCAGCCTTGATACAGGGAGGAGGGGCTTGGTCCTACCTCAACAGAATGTGTCAGGCTTTGCTGACTCCCCATGGCAGGCCTTAAGTTTTTTCAAAGCTGGTGAAAGGTGTGTGTGTGGGTAGGCTCTGGGGTGAAGCAGAAGGAGGGATGGGAGGAGGCGCTGTGGTGGGTATAAAAGATGAATATAAATGAAAAACCAGAAGTCAATTCCTGTGCTCAGTTTGGCAGCACATGTACTAAACCTGGGGTGATACAGAGATGATAGCACAACCTCTGTGCAAGAATGACACACAGATTTGAAAAGTTCCATTTTTTAAGATTTGATGGGAGAAAGGGGGTTCTCCTTAGGGAAGGGAGAGGGAGGTAAATACAGGAGAGAAAGAGAAGCACATACAACAATATGGGTGGATGAAAAAGCCTCAAGGAATCAGACTATTAACTATTTACCTAAAAGAATAAAACATATAATAACCACAGTTCAGCAAATCTCTTAGTAAAATGCTGAGGCATCAAATATTAAAATATAGAAAAATATTAAACTAGCTATAGATGGACTCTGAATATGTTCCTTTTAACTATGAGAATCTGAAAGTTCTAGAAGGTTTATGACAAAACTGTTGGTGGTGGGCACTACCAAGGCACAAACAGGAAAAGGGCCAGTAAGCTTTCACTACAACCTCTCTCTTCTGGGGAGCTCCAAGTTTGTGCTACCTCAGGGCTTCAGGGTTCGAGTCTTCAGCCTGATAGTATTAGTCTTCCCAATTACACCACAAGCCTTGAAGTGTAGGAAGCATGCTGTGTTCGTTTTAGCAGACACTCAGACAAGTAGCAGAACCCAGATGTGCATGTTCCTCTAAGCTTCCAGAAGTTTTTCATCACTGATGGGTACCTTACTCAAGCAGTGTCATACATGCTAAAGAACTCAAAAGGGATAGTACACACATCACATGGGTAGTTATGATTCTCAACCAAGGACACAGAGCAGCATATGTAATTTTATCACTCACGTATCATGAGTCAGTCAGAGTAACTTCATAAGCAACTACCTGTCTCCTAAATTTACTAAGCACTATTTCCCAAAACTACAGATTACAGAATATATACATTACTAACAAGAAGAAAGAAACTCCAGAAGCTAGAGAGATGGTTCAGTACACTGGCTGCACTTCCTGTGGACAAAGGTTAAATTCTCAGCACAGACATTGCAGCTCACAACTGTTGTGACTCTGGTTTCAGAGGATCCAACAGACATCTTTTGGCCACCACAAGTATGAGACATTTATATGATATGCAGATTTAAAAAGAAAAACATACACATAAAATAATAAAATAAATTTAAAAAGTAATAAACTCCAACACAATATCATCCATAATTGAAATAACTACACTAGAGACATCTGCTCTTACCATAACTAGGTAAGAGTAAAAAAAATAGAATGGAAAAGCAAAGCAAATAACACACACACACACACACACACACACACACACACACACAAACACATACAACATATATACATAGCACAAATACACACACATGCACAAACTAACAGACACGCACACACACACTCTCAGACACACACATACAACACACACATGCACATGCAGACACACACAAATACATACACACAGGTAGGCCTTCACACATATACACACACACAGAAACACACACACTCTACTGATGTGGGAATGATTTTCTGTGTGCTGTGAATATCAATCTTTAAATAAAGGATCTGTTTTGGCCCATGACAGGCACCATAGAAAAAGTAGGTGGGGAATCAGAATAGATAGGAAAGGAAGGGCAGAGTCAGAGACAGACCGTGCCGGATGCCCGAAGAAGAAACATATAAAGAACACAGGTGAGCCATGGGCCACATGGCAGGATAGATTAGTGGAAATGGGTTGAGTTAAGATGAAGAAGCAAGCTAGCAATGTGACTAAGCCACAGGCCAAACAGCTTGGAGTTAATATAAGTGTGTGAGCCATTTTTTGGAGCCTGAGCAGCACTGGGCAGCTAAGGGGTCTGAGGGAGCAGATCTGTGGGTCTAGGACCTCTGGCTGCCCGGGGCCAAGAAACCATATTGTAGCACTCTACATAGTAAATCAAAGTCTAGGTTAAGTTGCCTGGATCAGAGGCAGACCACCAAGTCCCCTTCACACACTGAAGAGAAGGCTTTCATGCTTATGGCACAGAGCAGCAAATATTCATCCACAGATATGAATTCTCTCATTAAAAAGTATAGCATTAAAGAATATTAAACAACAAATAGGAAAACCAAAGTCACCCACCATTTATTTTAAGCAGGTGTATTTGTCTAGTAGTGTTTGTTTGATGGAGTTCATTATAGTAATTTTCATTACATGTATATTCATAGTTACTGTAGTGATCCCTCCAGTTACTAGCACGTAGTGATCTTTACTTCTCCTGACGCTGGCTGGGTACCCTGTGTCAGCAGGAGCTTAGCTCTTGGAGTCTGTCTGCTGAGATGCCGGTTTCCATCCTTTCCTCCCGTCTCCATGTACGTTGTCAGCTGTTGACTTTCCTCCTGCAAGAACAGGGAATTATTGTGTTCAGCTTTTCAGTTCAGCCTGCCATCTGCACGCTTTACCCCAGAACGGAGACCATTTATCCTCAGGTTAGTGTTGAGACGTTTGCCCTGAGTGAAATCCTGTAACTTGGTGGCTTCTCTCCATCTTTCCTTTTTCTGCTTTGGCTTCAGTTGCTGTGTGTTCCTTTCTTTTTCTCTCATCTGAGAACTCCGCTGGCTCACTGGCAGTTTGCTTTCTACTGCTGTGATAAATATCGTGACCAAAAGCTGCTTGGGGAGGAAACGTTTACGTCTTAATAACTTTCTACATCATAATTCATCACTGAGCAAAGCCAGGTGGGAACTCAGTCAGGAACTGAATCAGAGTCTATGGAAGAACAGAGCTTACTGGTTGCTCCTCATGGCTTGCTCAGCCTGCTTTCTTAAACATCCCAGGATCCCAAAGTGGGCTGGCCCTTCCACATAAATCCTCAGTGAAGAAAACGTCTAACGGAATTGTCAATCAATGGAGGAAATTCCTCAGCTGAGGATTCTTCTTCCCAGATGGCTCCAGAGTGTGCGAAATGGACACTTACTTACTTACTACTGTTGATTCCTTAAAACTACAGGAGTTAATTTCTCCTGAGTGCCTGTGATTTTAGTTTTCTCTCTTCTTTACGATTTTATTTCCCTGTGAACGTCTTCCTCAGGGCTCCTCAGTGGTCATGGATTGCTCTAGTTATGTTCATCTTGAAGGTCTTTCCAAAGGACACATTTGATTTAGAACATTGGTTCTCAGTTCTTTTCTGTGAGTGCTCAAAATACACAGGTCCATGCTCTGGCCATTAGCTGCTGTGCTGACTGCTCTGCCAGTCAGGGGCTTTGTTGTCTTCTTAATATCTTCCAGAATTCTTTGCCTGTTCTGTACACTCTGAATTTTACCAAGAGTGTGATGTGTGAGATGATTTTCTGTCACATCCATGTGGTGATCTAAACTATTTCTGTACCCAGACATCCTAATCTTTCAATAAATATACTATATATTAGGATATAACTTCAATGAATAGTTTTTTATGTTTTTAATCTCACAGCATTCTATTCTAATAAAAATATTCCTGTTTGGTCCGTCTTGGAGGTCGTCATAATTTTTTATTCCTCTCTGCATACCTTAACTAATTACCTTGTCTTTGAAGCTCTGGTATTTGTATTTTTCAGCTAATTTAATCTGTTGTTAAAGCATTCCTCTGTAAACTTTCCCAAAATTTCTGTTTAATAAATTATCTATTTATCACTCACACTCTATATTATTTTCTTCATTTCCCTCAGTTGTCTCTCTTTGAAGTTGTATTCCTTTTTAAGTTAATCTCCTGAGTGATTTCTTCAGCAGTTTACCTAAGTAGAAATGTTTAGATTCAACTGCAGACATGCTATGATCTTTGAGGAAGTCGTGAGGCCTTGTTTCCCACATCCTTGTGTTTCGTTCTTGTGGCTGGTGCACCTGTGAGAGTGAATATGTTTCACACACTCAGGTGAGGATGTGTGCAGAAAGCCTTCATCTGCCAAGAGCTTAATATTTAGCAAGGTCAGAATGGAGAAAATGAACCTTAGTCACAACAATACCAGAGCCAATTTCCCCAAAGATATCATAATGGGCATAATGCAGGAAAAGGGCAAACTAGTTTACAATAAAACATGAAATTACAAATTAATAAAGGTAAAAACAACAATAATAAACTAACTGAATAAAGGTGTATAGAAAAAGTTAGGAAATAAAAGGAGCAAGAGATTAAAACTCACATAGTCACAAAGCTAAAAAGTGTAAATAAAATAGATAAACCACACATCCATGATTCTGACACATGGAAGGTGAAGTAGGAGCACCTCAAATTTGTGGCCATGTCATTACATGAAAGGGCTGCCTGTCATGACCCCACAGCTTGAGCTATGAGTGTGTCAGCCAGTCACTCCCACCTCCTTACTCTCCTCATGGTACCTACCTACCAGTGCACCCCAGGGCACCATGACATGTACTTAATGATTTGAATCCCACCACAGCTCTTTCTCAGAGAACAAAGCTCCTGGTTCCAGCACTGTGAGAGATGGAGTGTAGAACCTGGGCTGTGCCCATCTCTGTGTTTGTACATATTACATAAAGCAATAGTTTTCAGAGCCTGTGTGGCCTGCCCCAAGTGAGTCCATTTTACACAGCAGTGGTGTGCTTTATTTTGAAAGCAAATGCTTTGTCAAAATGACTGTGTACCTCATGTGTGCAAATGTTTAGCGTAGACAGTAAAACAGACTGATACATAATTTATTAACACAAATACATTGTTCCTCCCTATAAATGCATCAAGCCCTAAACACCTAGACCCATGGATGTTTGAAGACTCTTTTCAAGAATCTGAGCTTATGTGCTTTTCCAAAAATGATCTCTGTAATGCCCTCACTTACATAATATCTGCTGGGCCATCATCAGGCCACCTGATGTACACATCACTAGGTACAGGGGAACAAACACTCATCTCTGTCCCCAGGATGTCTGTTCACCATGATGGGCCCTTATTCAAGTCTTTCATTTGGGTTCCAGTTTGTTTATGCCTGGAGTCAGCTCTGTGCTTTGGAACAATCTGCACTTTGAACTGTACCTTGTACTGAAACAGAGCTGTGGAGATGTTTTCAAATGTAATAGAAACAGTCAGAGATATCAGAGGACAGATCCACCTCTTCCAGAGATGTTTTCAAATGTAATAGAAACAGTCAGAGATATCAGAGGACAGATCCACCTCTTCCAGTCTTCTTCCTTTTTCTTTATATTAAGACAGAGTTTTCTGTGTAACAGTCCTCACTGTCCTGGAACTTGCTTTGAAGATCAGCCTGGCTTTGAACTCACAGAGATTCTCTTGCCTCTGCTTCCCAAATGCTGGGACTAACAGTGTGAGCCAAGGCTTCTTCTTCCTGCTCTTTCTATGCCTGCCTTAAATACTTTCTTTGCTCAATTAAGGCGTGGCCCCACCACTGCCTGCCTGGGAGCCTGGAACACCCTCTGAAAACTAAGGTGACCTCAAACTCAGATTGGATTAATGGCACACGTCACTCTCCCAGATATTTCCTGTGCTGGGATTAATGGTGTGAGTTACCACTGTCTGATCCTCCTAAACTGACTGACATTTTATTATATTTGAAAATATCCCAAACGGTGCCTTGAACCAACTGTGTATTTTTGCCGCCCTGTTCCAGAATAGCTCTCTCTGGTATGTGGTTTTGCCTTTTATAAATCCACATATCTGGGCCACTGTGTATGCACGTGCATACATCCACACACACACACACTTTGTAATGGTGCTCAGTCATATATTCTGCCTCTGAACTTGTTTTATAATATGCTTTTGAAGTCAAATCTGCCCCTCACCTTTCCCCTTCATCTTTTATGAACTATGAATAACATTTATTCTCTACTCATTAGGGCTCATTTGTTTCTTAGAGGAGTCTATATACTCAGTTACAACTGCATCATTGCGTCCTTACGGAATCATAGGGATGTGGAATGCTCCAGGAAGGAGTCTGCCTGTGACTGCACAGTTTAAAACAACACTGAAGTGTGCTGTTCTGTGTAATAATGTTTGTGGGGACCATCAACTTACTATTGCTGTTCCCTCACAGGAAGGAAGAACCTCCAGAGATGTCCTCCAATAATGACACTGTTGCAATACCACTGATAAGAAGTAATCCCAGTGACCTTCCTGAAATGGACACCAGTGACCTGAATGCATTGACTGTAGAGGCTGTGTTAAGTTTTCATAACATCAGCTATCAAGATACAGAACAGAGTGGCTTTCAATTTCGTAAAAAAAAGCGTGTGACAGAAACACTATCAAACATCAGGTATGTGCATGCGCTAAAGTGACCACTGTATTGAACAACTTTTCCAACAAACACAGACTTTCTGTATTGTCAATAAACTGTGTGCATGTGTGTGTTTGTGTGTCTATGTATATGATGTGTTTGTATAAGTGTATGTGTAAATGTGTATGTATCTGTTTTTTGTGTGTAAGTATATGTGTGTGTCTATGTATGTTTGTGTGTGTATAAGTATATGTTTGTGTATGTATATATCTGAATATGTATGTTTAAGTGTGTGTAGTTATATAAGTATATGTGTAGATGTTCACATGTGCAGAAGTTTGGATGCTATAACAAGGCTGTCAGAAGGCAACCTTAAGCAGTGCTCTTCACCTTCTACTGTGCTGCAGAAAATGTCTCTTATTGTTCACCCTGGTATATGCCAGGCAAGTAGCCCACAAGAGTCCTGGATTCTCCTGTCTGTGTCTCCTGTCTCTCCATAGAGCATGGAGTCACAGGTGCCCAGTACTGTACCCAACTTTATGTGAATTCTGGGGTTTAATGTAGGTCCATTACCCAATGAACTACCCCACAGCCTCTCCTTGTCATCCATACTGATAGATAAAACACGAATTCTGGTTGGCATTTAACAAAAAGTCAGAGCCAGATATTAAGGAAAAGCTGAATATCAGAGAGAGGAAACAGAGCACAGTCCGTTCTCACCCAGAGAACTTCTCAGGGTAAAAGCTGTGTTCCACAGACCTTAGCCTGGTTCCTCATTGATCCTACACAATATCTGAATGTTTCCCTACCCCTGCCTTAAATATCTTCTCCATCCAGTTGTTTCACTTCAAATTTAAACTCTGCATCATAATCCTAGAGTTGGGATCAAAGCTGTGAGCTTCCACTGCTTTAGGCTTTGAACTCACAGAAACACAGAAAGATCTCTGTCTCCCAGTGATGAGATTAAAGGTGTAACTCACAACTCTCTGATCCTCATGGCTTGACTGTGGGTAATTTTATCCTCTGATATTCCAGGCCGATTTTATTAAATATAAAATATATCACCACAAATAAATTCATGATCACGGTGAAATTAATGAGATGGAGACCAAAAGAACAACATAATGGATTAATGGCACAAGAATTTGGTTCTTTGAAATCACAAACAAGCTTGACAATCGCTTAGACAGATTAACAAAATAAATCAAACCAATTCTGAGAAATGGTTTTAATTTAATCAACTAAGGATGAAATAGTAATATAAAAGGCATATTGTTAAAATATAGGGATATGAGGAAATATTGCAAATTTAAATTCTACAAATTTGAATGTATAAAAGAATCGTGTACACATCCATATACACACTACATTCTAAAACTGAACTGAGTTTGTGTCAGGCTGTTGGAGTCAGTTACAAGTGATGAGCTGGAAACAATGAGGATTCTCCAGGAGCAGAAAGTCCAGGTCCTCATATATTTGCTCAAAATTCACTAAGAGCTAAAACCAACATTCCACACATTGTTCCATAACATAGGGAAGCCATGCTCTGACGTATTCTAAGGACAGAACACACATACCAAGATTCCCCTCGCTCAGCCTGTAAAGACTCTTCTCCCAATCCCAACCACAGCCTCTGTTCTGAACCCTGGTCCTTTCTTTTTCTCCACCTAGATCTTCCCTCATCTTCTTAAGAGGGGAATGGACACGGAAGGGATTGACACATTGTCTGGATATGAAATAAGAAATGGGCGTAGCTGAGTTTTCTATAAGAATATGCATTTTCAACCAGCAGATTCTGTCCTCCAAACCAATCAGTTTTCTGAAGTAACCCATGTTGTGCTGTACCTAACATCAGGGAAGAATGTCCTCAATTAGGGATGTCTCCCAGATGTAAACTGAGTGAATGCTAATCTGTTTATCAGGGACAGAAATCGTCATTCTGTGGATGTGTATGTGCATTTTCTATTTTGATTAAGGTAGTGTTTTTTGTTTGTTTTTTAATTTGTTTTCAGTGTTAAACTTGGAAACTCTTTCTTGTACTCTGAATGCCTCCATTCAGTTTTTGGTTTTCTGCTTAAGATACATTGATTTGGGTCTAATTCTATTTTAATAGTAATGGCATTTTATTGATATCCTATGAATCAATTGCTTCTTGTGATGAGATTTACTAGCTATCAAGCAGGGTTTTATGGAGATACTGATCATCAAAAATGAGCAAGAAGCTGTTATATACTTGACAGATAAAGGCCATGTGTGTAATGGAGTGTTCATGAGAACCTGCTACTATCTTTAAGGAACACTGAACTCAGATGTGCCATGTTTCTAAAAAGACAAGACCTTTAAATCATAAACAAAGGGGGTTTGTGATATCTGCAGCATGCTTCTGATAAGTCCACACTAGAATTTAACATCTTTTATAAATAATAGACCTCTATTAATATTTTATTTTCTGAGTCTGTGCTTATTTTGTGTTTACAATCCCACCCAATTTCAATAGAATATTCAGTATAGACAGTAAGCCAATATAACTTTCTTTAAAATAAAAATTCAGCCGGTATGATTTTGTGTTTATAGTGGGATCATGAAACCTGGCCTCAACGCCATCATGGGACCTCAGAACAGGAGCAGATCCTTGTGAGTATAGTGGAAAGCATATGCAAGCCCTGTGTATCCACTCTCTGTGCTGTGACAGTCTCTTCTATAGGATTATTTAAATATTGTGTGCATAGTCAGATCTCAGTCTCCCACCTCCCTGTTTCCAAATACATGATAGGTACTTCCCAAATAATTGACTTAGAGGTTTAATATTATTAATATATGCCCGGCCACTTGATTAGGGTTTTACCAGCTAACTCTTACACTTTCAGTTCATTCCTATTTCTATTAATGTTTAGTCACGCGGCTTGGTACCCTATGTCAGTAAGGAATTCTTATTTTACCTGCTCTGCATCTGGTGGGTGACTCTTAACTGATAGAAAATGATCGGTATTGACATATGGTGTGGGGTCATATTGTTATTTAATGTGGGGAAAATACTATTAACAACAGAAAGATGAAAGAAAGTTTTCTCAAAACAAGAAATCATCACTAGGCCTAATTCTTAAAAATACAGCAGCACATTGTCAGTTTGAGGCCCCAAGGTCTAATAGCGGGGAGAGGCAATTGTGTGGATCACATTTTGCATTTGTAATTGTGGGCTGTATAAGAGCAATACTAAACAGAAAGGAGAATGTTTGTGTTTGTGTGTGTGTGTGTGTGTGTGTGTGTGTGTGTGTGTGTGTGTGTGAGTGAGAGAGAGAGAGAGAGAGAAGAGATATTTCAGTTAAAGTTAAGATACACAGAATTGTTATTCTGAGAACCTAAAGGGACAAAACTTTTACTGAAGAGATAAAATAAACTACACAACATATATAACCCTTTGTAGGTTACTGGATGTCTTGGCTTCGAGGAAAGATCCACGTGGATTATCAGGAGATATTTTGATAAACGGAAAACCTCGACCTGCTAATTTCAAATGTGTTTCTGGTTATGTACCACGAGTAAGTGTTGGTGGGGTTGTGATTTTAGATATCCTCTGCCTCTATATGGGTAGGCGCTCAGCTTATGTATTTGTGGATTTCCAGTTAATTACATGACGCTTTATAGGTCCAACGTTTTCTACAACAGCTTTTCATGACTCATTAGCTTGAGGCTGGCAATATTAAATGAGGAGGGGTTGGCATATGATACTGGCAGCACAGTATTAGTAATTTCATGGTGATTTATTTCTACAGAGGATTGCTCTTGTCCTATTTTGCCATTCCCTTATTTTTCTCCAATGCTTAGGAGATATTTTATGCAAATAACTGCAGGCAGCCATCACTAAAATCCCTGTGTTGTACCTAGAGAGGCAATGGGAGGGTTAAAAATGATTTCATCAGGATCTCTACTTGAAATCAGCAGCACTGAAAGCCCAGTGTTCAGTAGCACATTACATTGGGTATGTTTTATATGAAAACTATGTTACATTCCTTAGAATGATTGCCTTAGTGATAACTATATTTAATTGAAATGTTATTTAACCTAAGGATGACGTGGTGATGGACACGGTGACTGTGAGGGACAATATAGAGTTCTCAGCAGCTCTGCGACTTCCCATGACAATAACAAGAGATGAAAAAAGAAGGCGAGTTAATGAGGTGCTTGAATTTCTGCATCTGGATCATGTGGCAAATGTCCAGGTAATGTGAAGAAAGATCTTGAAAGACTCAGAGTCAAAAATGTAAAACCCTGGGTTGATAATATGACCCTCTGCCAGCAGTTCCATATGTGTGTTGTAAAGGGGGCTGCTCTCTGTGTGGATGAGTAAGTGACTGGTTACATGATGTAAAATGGAAATGAAGCTGTGAAATCTTAGCAATGGTCAAGCCTGGGAATGGAGTGTGACCCTCACATGGTCATTTCCATCTGTTCCTCACATGAGCTTCTTCTTCCCTCAGCTGTGAACTCTTGACTCATTAGAGAACTGACAAGTGCTTTCTTCTGTCTGTTGTCTCTTCCCCAGAGGACTTGGTTCTTTGCTGTTTCAGAATGCATTTCTGGACTCCACAGGAAGTGACATTGAGGACTCTGGCACTGTGTCTCAGTCTGCACTTACTCCCCTCCAGGGTTGTGCTTGGTCTCTTTAGCATGTACTTATGTCTTCTTCCATGCATGTTATTTTCTGAACCAACCCTCCCTCCCTCCCTCCCACTCTTCATCCCTCCCTCCCTCCCTCTCTCCTTCCCTTCCTCCCTCCTTCCTTCCTTTTTTCTTTCTTTTTTCATCCTGTCTGTGGTGCCTAGATTTAATTGTCAATTGACACAGTCTAGAATCACCCAGAATCATCTAGAAGAGTATTAATGAGGAACTGCATCCAGGTTGGCTTGGGGACACTTATGTAGGTGATTGTCGTACTTAAGCCATGTGGGAAGACCCAGTGCACTTAGGCAGCTCTGTTCCTTGAGTTTGGGTCCTGTGCACCATGAGAGTGGAGATGTGAGTTGAACATCGACAGACATGCATGCATCATCCTCTTTGTGCCCTGACTGGATGTAACCAGCTGCATCAGCTTCCTGCCTTGACTTCCCTGCAGTGGACAACTGTACTTTCCAGCTGTGTGCTGAAATAACACCGTTTACTCCTTCTTTACTTCCTGTACAATTGTTCTAATTTAGTAACTAGATGGAAACCTAGGATACCCTTTGCCCGGCTCCCTCATTCCCTTTCTGATGTCAATATTTATTACCAGCTCCTGGGTTAGGTTTTAATGATACAGCCTTGGGTAGGAACAACAAAGAATGGATCTGGTGACTCCTGTGAGGATTTGTGCAGTAGGGGAAATAGATAGGTCGTGAACTTCACAGCGAACTATGTAAGAGCTAACCAAATCCATACTAAGATATTTTAAAATGCTATAATATCATAGTTCATTCCTGACTATTTAATTAATCTTAATATTTGAAAAATTAAGATATGTGCTTATCATAACAATTCCATTCTTACCTATCAAAATGAATCTTTATATCCCCATCCTCGTCTGGTCTACAACCCTTTGCTATACCAGAGTGTTTTATTATTACATTGTTTATAGAACCAAATTAGGTACTGTATTTATTAATTGTATTCTTTGAGATTATAATATCAAGATTGCTTCCTTCTTCCCGTGTCTTCCAACTGTCCAATATCTCACAGTGTCATCGACTCATTGAGAAAATTATATATAGAAATCTGCTGAGCAGACATTGGGGTATGGGTGAAAATGAGCTCACAGAATATGAATTTCATGAATTAACTCCTGTGGTGGCTCCTCCTTAGAGCGGGAGAAACAGGAAGATACTGGCTGTTGATTACCACCATGCTTCTCCACAGTCCTTTATGAGATGTTTGTCTTGTCAGGAAGATCGCAGAAAAGCTCACATTCACCATGCTTTCTTTCTTTCCTTTTCCTGAGTGATAGAATTTTGTTTGTTTTGGCTATGCTTATTACATAGTTTTATATTTACAATAAAAATTATTTCTCTTGTTTTGTTTTTTAAACAATAATCAGTCATTGACCTGAGTTGTTTACTTGTTTTTTTTAGGGACAATATGCAAAATATTTATTAACTTTTGAAGTCATGAAATGTAATAGATTGCAAGAACTTTAATATAATTTTAATGCTAGCTTTCAAAAAAGAGTGTGAAGGCACAAATCTTTTTTAAATTATACCAATGCAAGATTAATATTAATTGAAATATAAACCAACCCTCACAATACAGGTAACAGCTTATATAGGCACCTGAGAGATCAGATTATCCACGCAATGGACAATGGATGCTGAACCAGTTTCTCCAGCAGGCAAGAACTAAGGAGTCCCCAAGTTCCCAGCCACACCTGGGAGGTTGGCCACTCCCCCTTCAGGCCCCGAGGACCATGGATAAATCTTCCCACTTATCAGCTGACACCTGAACCCCACAACAACTGTGTATTTGTGTGTTTGCGTGTGTCTAGCTTATGTGTGTGTTTAGTTTATGTGTGTGTGTATGTGTGTGTGTATGTGTGTATATGTGTGTGTGTGCCTGACACATATGGAGGTCATAGGACACCTTTGTCAAGGGTCTCTTCTCTCCTCCCACCTTGCTTGTAAGGCAGGGTCTGTCTTGTTCTGCTGATTCTCTACACACAGGCCTGATGCTGCTGATCCACCTCCCAATGCACAGTCATTACATCTTGATGGAATTGTGGATGGATCTCACTGCATATAGCTTTATATGTGAATTCCAGAGACTGAACCAAGGCTTCAGGCTTGTGTGCAAAGTGTATTTCCCTGCTAAGACTATTCTTCAGCCTTTCATAAGAACTTCATCTAAGAAATGTGGAGTTAATATGTGGTTCCTGTAAAGATTGACTGTTATAAGCCAGCACAATAGTACACTTGCTAATACCAGGCTCCTGTGATTTACAAAAGTGTTTACAACAGCTTACTCACTAATTCTGTTTCTCATTGCAGCATTTTCAAAGGACATTAGGCAGTGCCTTACTCCTGAGTACTTAATTACCTTTTATTCATAAAATAAGGACATCTTCTTAGCTATTAACTCTATTCTTAACTATCAAAATGAATAATTCCTTTATATCTATATCCTTATCATGATATAGATATAACATGACTATACCCAACCACATTGCCCAAACGTCCCTTATTGTATGTTGACAATTGGACTTGATCATGCTATTCGTTATTATGATTAGGAGAATTGTTCCCTAATGTTGTGTGCCCGTAAATCTTGCTGTTTCTTCTCACCTTACAAAATGACTTTGACTGGCACAAGGCCTGTGCATTTTGACTGTAGACTTTACCACTTTTTGGATTTGCCTACAAGGATGAGTCATGAATGCTATGCTGCTGTACAGTGTAAATAATGCCATTTTGGAAAGACTTAAGGGAGTTAAAAAGGTAATGATGAGGAAATGTAGAATTTTTGACAACAGTGGTGTGTGAATGTTTGTGTGTGTGTGTGAATGTTTGTCTGTGTGTGAATGTTTGTGTGTGCATGTGTATGTATGTGTGCATGCACGCACACCTGTGTGTTGTGTTGTATAATGTGGGTACATTTGGGCATGTGCATTTTAAAGAGTGCTTGTGCTGTGTGTGTATGTTATGTGTATGAGTTAGGAGATTGTAAACGACTACTAAGTTACTAGAGGAATCAATCGTCTGTCCTGTCTTCCACATTCCTCAGGCAGATTTCACTGTGTCAGTCTTTGAGTGTGATAACTCATTACCTTAAATGTGACTTAACACAGACTCAACAGTAACCGTCATTAGCATGGTCTTCATTTCAACATTGACCGGGGTCTCTTTCTACTCACTTCTTCCTGGTGCCCATAGTTTTGCTCCCCAAGACAATGATATAACAAAATCTTTTATTGCTACATTAGGAGAGTTCCCCAAATGACAGTGACTGTACTTGTTCCTGTTGACAATGATGGTCACTGGTGCTTTAGCCTAGATCTGAAGAGCTCAGAAAAAGGACCAGCATAGCAATGGAGCTGGTTGTCAAGCATCCCATTTTGTTCCTGGATGATCCCACCACTGGGCTAGACTTTATCGCTACTACAGATGTCATCTCAGTCCTGAGGAGGTAAGTGCTGAAGGAACACTAAGTTTATCCACTTAGTACCTTGTCACTTGTGTGTATTTTTGGCTCAGGAGGAGATTCAGAAGTAAGCAGCAGATTTTTTGCTTGTTTATTAGAGGGAAACTTCAGTGCACAAGGAATGCACATCAAGAACAAAGAGGCAAGAGCACAGGGAAAGATGGGAGTGGTGAGGGTGGAGCACTGCTTTAAATAGCACATCCCCATAACCATCAGCAAGTGTCCAGTGAACTGAGCTTGGGGGTGAGGAGATCTGAACACAGGGCTGGCTGGAGGGAAAGGCATTTTGATGTGTCTGGAACATTAAATACAACAGGTTGCCTAGAACCCGGTGTTCTGAGAGCAGACTCAGGCCCTGTTATGCTGTGTTCTTCTTGGTCTTCAACACACCTGTAAGTGCATTCTCCATGGCAGAAATTATTTTACTTATTTATTTATTTATTTATTTATTTATTTATTTATTTATTTATTTATTTATTTATTTATTCATCCATCCATCCATCCATTCATTCATTCATTCATTCATTCATTCATTCATTTATCCATTTATTTATTTATTCATTCATTCATTCATTCATTTATTTATTTATTTATTTACTTACTTACTTACTTATTTACTTATTTATGTATTTATTTATTGTGTGTGTGTGTGTATGTGTGTGTGTGTGTGTATGTGTGTCTGATTGTAAAGCATTCTTTAGAGGTCAGAGGAAAACTCAAAGGACCTGGCTTTCTCCTTCCACCAAGTGGGCTCAAGGGATTAACCTCTTTAGACTTTAGACCCATCTTATTTGCTTGGCTTCAGTTTGGATCGTTTAATCTTTCTGGCTTGCTGGGTTACATCATACGAAGTTAGGGTTTTGTCCTTTGTGATTAGTAATAGTCTGACAAAGGAAGCAATAGGCCACTGTGTCATTATTCTGCTCCTTACTTTATCTCCACCAACCAGCTGTGTGGATTAGTACTTCTGCTCCTGTTCAATTATCTATAGAGCTGACATGATGGTCTGTGTGGGAAGGTTTCCCTCCCCAGTTCCACTTTGTACAATGGGCTGTAGTATGTTGTTCTTCATTATTCTAAGTATCAAATCAATCCCAGCTTGGCAGGGGAAGCTCCTCCACAGTGAAGTTTATTTATTTATTTTCATAATACAATTATATATTAATTTTATTCTTTCTTTTTAACAAGGATTCATATATTGAAATTTTTTTATATTAAATTCTTTGGCAAGAGCTGGAGAGATGAACTAATAGTCAAGAGCACTGGTTGCTCCTCCAGAGGACTCAGGTTAAATTCTCAGCATCTACGTGGCGGCTCAGAGCCATCTGTGACTGTAGTTCTAGGGGATCTAATGTAGATTTCTCACTTCCACATGCACCAGGGCCACGTGGTGTTCAGACATACACTCAAGACTGAATACCCTCCTGTACAATACATAAATACTCTTTAAAGAAGTGGTTGATAAGGTTACATATGAAGGCACAAATCTCCTTTAAATTATATCAATTTAAGATTAATATTTATTGGAATATAAACCAACACTCATGATGCTGGTAACAGCTTATATAGGCACTTGAGAGATGGGATTATACTTGTGATAGATGATGGATGTCAAACCAGTCTCTCCAGAAGGCAGGAACAAACTGGGGCCCCATGATCCCAGCAGCCCCTCTTGAATGGGGCTGGCCACTCCCCCTTCAGGAGCCTGGGACCTTGACCTTACCCGTTGACATTCTTAACTAAAGGATAATAGGGTAGTAACTTTAAATATCTATTTTTTAACTCTTTTAAGTCTTGAGAAGGAAAATATATCACTTGAAAGTCAGAAGCAGATATAAGTAGTAGCTTTTAAAATTTGGGAGTGGACAGCAACACAGCTACCTATGGTGTTTTGAGCTGTTTGAGCATCCATCATTTTGGCTACAGGCCTATGGTATCTGACAGATCTTTTTACTAGCAGGGCATTTTTGGAGAGACTGTCTTATCTTGTCTAAGCAGGTTTCATCAGTCTTTATTTATTATCTTGTTTATCTAGCTTGGACATCATGTGTGTACTATCAGCAATCGGGTACAGGCAGTTACCACATATATATTTTTAAAATAAAATTTTACATTCATTAAAAACTTCTGTTTCTGTAGGTGTGATTCTGTAGATGTGAGACATTACCCAGGATTCAAAGTTAAATGTTAGGCCACACAGCTTAGGACAGAGGGCTTTTCCTATGTCTCAGCTGCTCTGCCTACAATCTCTTGTAATATTTTAATGTTCCTCTGTTCTCCTTCCTGTCTCCCACTTTCTCCCTTTCTCAAACACATGCAGGCTCATGGTCCTTGCTCTGTAGCGGGAGCTCTCCTAGTTTTGAGGACAGACATTTTATTTCACACTGAGTACAGCTGGTTCTTTCTCTTCTTAGCTGGTGGTACTCTGTTTTACCTGCAGACTGGGTTGCGATTCTGTTTTGCTCACAAGGAATCCTTGTCTACTTCTGTTCCACCCTGTATTGATATTTCCATATGGCCTGGTTGTTTTTGAGGCCGTCTGTCTTGCAAAGAGCTACAGCTCATCCTAAAGGCTTATGGGATGGTTTTCCTGAAGTTTCATATCTTTTCATTTATCTGTAGCCCGGGATGATCTCACTTTCTTGCCTCTGCCTTCTAAATGCTGTATTTCAAGGTGTGCACTATATCTCAAGCTTTCTCAATCTCTACCTTCTTCCCTCCCTCCCTCCCTCCTTCCCTCCTTCCCTGCCTCCCTCCCTTTCTCTCCTCCCTCCCTCCCTCCCTACGTCCTGACTCCATTCTTTCATTCATTCTTTCTGTTTGTCCTTTTTAAACAGGGTCTCCTATAACCTAGGTTGGCCTTGAACTCCTGATCCTTTCCAGTTCTGGGACATTACAGATATGACACCATTCCCAGCTTTTGTAAAACATATTTTCAAAGCAGTTTAAAATACTGTGTTTAGTTATTGGTTCTCCTAACAGAAGTTATGACTTCTGAAATTGTATTTTGGCTTATTTATTCCTGTCAAATTCCAGCTTTGCCCCTCACCTGCTGACCCCTTGCTCTGTTGCTTGACCTTTTAAGCCTTATCAACAGAAAGAGGAAAATTATATTAGAATTGCCGTATGCTGGTTCTATGAAAATTGAAATGAGGTTCTTGCTGAAGCGTTTATCAGGGAGAGAAAGTGGTTGGGAATGTGAACCACATTATCAGAACAGTGAAAACCAATTCCTGAAGAGGCAGAACGTGTAAATGTTTAGAGAGAATTGCACAAACAATCAGCTATAACATTTGCTCCGTCATTGGTTCTCAAGTTTGAGTGAACCTGCCCATCACCTGGGCTGCCTGTTCATGACATGGATTCCTTGCACCAACTCCCAGATCTTCTGACTCAATGTCTGAGAAGACTGGCCATGGATCCACATTGTCAGTAACAGTCAAGTGGACCCTGGAATACTGATGCCCCACACCTTAAGAATTCCTAAACTTTTAAATAAAGGCTTGGAGTGCAGTTTCTCCCTTAGGTGCATAATACAAGGGAGATGAGGAGTTTTAAGGCAGATTCAAGCTTAAATGGGAACACAGAATGTAACTTCAGGAATAAAATAATTTCTTGAGAATTTCAAGATTCCACTGCTTTGGAACTTATTTTTCCCTTTTTAAACTTAGGATGTCTATGAGGGGACAGACAATCATCTTCTCCATTAATCAGCCCCAGTACCACATCTTCAGATTTTTTGATAGCCTCACCTTACTGGCCTCAGGAAAAGTTATGTTTCATGGCCCTGCACAGGAGGCTTTGGATTACTTCACATCTGCAGGTATGGCTTGCTTTAACTGGGAGAGCTCCTTCATTCATGGAGTCTGGACTAGAACAGGGTTTTCAGGAATGCTGCTTGGCCCTTCTGCAGACTTACTGTGTGTGGGCTTCTCCATTTTATACACCTTTGGTTGCTCAGGTGACAGGATTCTGTTAGTTGTGCAGCACACGTTTATAGCTCAGGTCTGGTTCCACTCTGTGGTCCTGCATGCCTGTGTCACTATCTTTACTGTGCCCCTTCCTTTTCTTCCCCCTGTGGTGACCCTCTCAGTTAACATGCTGACCCCGGGCCCAGTCACCTGTCACTGGAACACGTTTGCGAAGGTCCAGTATCATGGTATTCTTGTTCACATATCAGTGGGTGGTCTTCAGTGCCCCCTCACCCCATGTGATCTGACTCTGAGGAGTTGAGGAGATGTTACTTAACTTAGCAGTAACTTTCCATTTCAGGTTTAGGCAATGCTTGGGTCTCTAGTGGCTCATGTCTGCCTTCTGTGTGTTACAATATGGTTTCTTGGCCCAGACTGGCCAGAGGTTCAGGCCCTCAGACCTGCAGTCTCAGACCGATTAGCTGCCTGCCACTGCTTAGGCCCCTAAAATTGACTCAGACACTTATATTAGCTTCATGCTATTTGGCCTATGGTTCAGGCACATTGCTAGCTAGCTCCTTCATCTTTACTCAACTCATTTTCATTAATTTTTCTGCCACATGGCCCATGGCTCACCTGTGTTCCTTACATGTTTTTACTGTTCTTCTATATTAGACACAGAGGAAGACATCCATGATGGTATGTGAGATGTCTCCAGTCATATTTTTTGTCTAACTTACTTCATTAAAATACAGCAATGTGGTTCATTAGAATATGGCTTCTTAAGTTGATTCAGTGTCCTAAAATTAGCTAATTAGGCAGCTGGAAGGGTCTGGGTCTGACTCTGCCCTGCTTCTCCTACCTATGCTGCCTTTGACTATTGGGTTCGCTAAGGGCAAAAACAGCTTCTTTATTTAAAGACTGATATTCACAGTATACAGAAAGACATTCCTACATCATCTGTGAACCTGCATTTTGGTCTGCCTGGTTTTTTCACTGTCTGTTTGGAAGATGACCCATTTTTTATAATGGTTCATGCTGTCAATTTCATCTTAGGAAAATATATACTTATAGATGATTCATTTTCTATGACTCCAAATATAGGTTTAAATATTTACTGTCCATCATTCTTTATTTTTGAGTGATATATGTAATTTAAAATTTTTTAACATTTGTGAGTCTATGGAATCCAATAAATATTTAGAAGAAGTTCACATGATTGTTTTACTGGAAGAGTTTTTATATGTATGCATTAGATACACATAAACATGCATATATATCAATAAATGTGTGAATATATTATATATGTTAGACTGGGAAGCAAATATTGTCAAAATAGTATGAGTATATACATATACATATACTCATATATATGTATATATATACATATATACAAGGATAAATTAGTTGGGGAGCAAGAAGAGGAAAAAGTTCTTAGATTATCTCAATTCCCCCTTCCCCTCTCTCTGAAAGAAGTTTGTGTTTTGGGCCTATCTTCTTTGTAGGTTATAAATATGATACCCACAACAACCCTGCAGACTTCTTCCTGGACATCATTCATGGAGGTTTCTCTGCTATATTAGACACAGAGGAAGACAGCCATGTTGGTATGTGAGATGTCTCCAGTCATATTTTTTGGCTAACTTACTTCATTAAAATACAGCAGTGTGGTTCACTAGAATATGGCTTCTTAAGTTGATTCAGTGTCCTAAAATTAGCTAATTAGACTTTTCTATTAGTGCTTGGGTTTTTTAATTTAATTAATAAAATATCATTTATAAGATATTGTCAGTTTTAAAGGAAATCTGTTCCAAAGTAGTAAAGGTACTTATTGTTTTTCCTAATATTCTTGTTAATGATTTACATATGGCTTGCTTATTAGCCAGACTGGACTTAAATATGAATTCTTTTGACTTCATCCTCCTAAGTATAGGCATCACAGGGCTACATCACCATGATTGGCTTTGTTTGTAACAATTTTAAAAGAAGATATTTGACAGTTTACACATTTGCATATGCATTTTCTTCTTGGAAAGCAGGAAACAGACATTTAAATCAAGAAGTGTAGATTCATAAGGGAAGGATGACTTTGCTAAGAATTGGGGTCCCCATGGGAACAGGCCATTCAGTGTGCTGTATCCATGGGATAATGACAGTAGTCAGGCCATTAGCGACACTTTTCTAATCTGTAAAGGAATTATACAAGAGTTATTTTATTTTGCTCAATTTGTGAGTGAAGATGTATCTCAGCTGGTTAGAATGTGTGCCAGGCACACACAAAGCCTTGACTTTGCTTCCTAGCACCACATAACTGGCTGTGAAAGTGCATTCCTGTAACCTCTCGCCTTGAGACAGAAACAAAAGGACCTGGAGATGCTTAAGGTCACCCTTGACTGCATAGCAACTTAAAGGCCAGGCTAAGGTTCATGAGACTGTCTCAAGAAAAAACTAATACATAATTGATGAAAATAAAAACAAAGAGTTTAATTGCTGTTTGTTCTTGCCTTTATCTATTTTTATCCCAAAGCCAACAAATATAAAGAACTGTCTGAGAATCAGCACCAAGTCACAGAAAAATTGGCCAATACATATGCCCAGTCTGAAGTATACAGAGACATGAGGCCGAAGCTGGACCGACTCTTGGAGGAACAGGAGGCAGGAAGGAGCTCAGCCTTGGAGGAGGTCACGTGTGTCACTCCTTTCTGCCATCAGCTTGGATGGATTATCTATCGTTCATTCAAAAATTCCATGGCTTTTCCACGGTTCAATATGAAACAGGTAATTAATGAATTATCTTAACTGTATTGTGAAAGGCTCAGTTGGTGACAATTTTATTCCGAGTCAGTCTGCTTCAGGGTCACACTTATCTTCCCCTCCCCTCCATGAGTTTGTCCTCTTGACTCTACTACAGAGATGCTCAGCAAAGCAATAGAACACGGTTAACTATTTACTTACGTAGAGGTTTTTAGTGATTGTATTTTATTGAAAGGAACTATAATGACTACTCGAAATAGGAAATTTGATTCAGGAAATGCAAAATGAAACTCAGCACACTGGAGAGATCCTCATACCCATCTACTTTAGTTCTCTGGGGAGTCCTTACATGTTCAAAGTCCAGGAATGAGCAAAGGAGTAAAAGGCTCTTTCTTTGGTGCAGATTTTCACGTGGGTGGAAACGTGGTACCTGACTAAGTAGATGGCACTGTAGCATGTGAGATGAAAGAATGGATCTGCAGAAAGTTGAGTAGAGAAGGGTGGGGGTGACTAGAGAGGGAAAGGAGGGCTGATCTGTAGGTGAAATCACGTGGTGAGCAAACAGGGCCATTGATTGCCTGTGAGGGAGTGTGCATCACTGCCTGAGAGATGAGCGCATTGCACGGCTGTTCCCCCATTGGGAGTCTAGTGTTTGGAGGCAGTAGCTATTCAAAGAGAGCAGTTCACACCCAGTAACTGGCTGAACAGTGCTCTTCCCTGTCAGCTAACCGGGAACTTGATGGACAGGAAGTTCTACTTTTCTTTATACACTGGCTCTGTAACAGGATCACCATGCCTTAAGATTGTCTGTCATTTTAACGTGACTGTCACACAGAAATGTGGTTCTTCCCTGTCATTGGGCCATGGCTTACTCATTTCTTTATTATTTATTTACTTTAAGTCATGATGTTGATGATTCTGATGTGTTAGTGTTTGATCCTGAGGCTTTCGCCATCAGAGGGCAGTCACTTACTGTGGACCTACACCCCTCTCCTTGTCCACCCAGAGCTTCTAGTCAGTTCCTGATAGCGCCTTGTTATTTTGTTCTCAGGCATTTTGTTTCTTTTGAGTATTAATAGATCCTGTGTTACTGGCTGTAATGAACACCACTTACTTTTTAACATGTGGGCCCCTTTTTATGCTAAATTTTGCTGTCTTTCATGCATGTATGTGAATATTCTTACCATTTATGTTATGTTGTTAGTTACTCCAAACACTTTGGCCTTTTACTTGGGCATTTATGTCATAAAAGAGGCATTTTAATGACCCTTTTTTTTGGAAAAAATAAAAGATTGAATAAGACTGGAAAAAGGTGAGCTACATTCATCAAATTGTGTTACTTATTGTTCAAAAATTAGCCAATGTCATGAGGTAAGAAGTGTGTGTGTGTGTGTGTGTGTGTGTGTGTGTGTGTGTATTAGTAATGCTTGGAATTGAGGACTAATTTTTAAATTAATTAATTTAACAGTTTTGCATACATGTGCATCTGTCCATCATGTGCATGCCCACAGGGCCAGAGAAGGCTTCAGATCCTCTGGAAATGGAGTTATAGTTGTCAGAGGCCACTTGGCTACTGGAAACTGAATCCCAGGTCCTCCGTAAAAGCAGCAAATATCTCCAAGTTCTCGGGTTTTGGTTTCTAATTTATCACATGACATGGCAGGATGATTTCCCTTAGATCATAATATTCCCTTAGATCAATGTTTAAAACATTATCAAAGGAATAACAGTCAGAATCTTTAAGATAAGTTACAGCATCATGTAGCTTTATGCCTTCGCTAAGAGAAGCACCTTTTAAAGTCATTTTCACCCCAAACCAAAGCAGCGCAGGCTCCTTGTGATGTCTGCACATGTTAAATAGATGGAGGTAGATGAGGGTCTGGAGGAGTTGGAGACTTGAGCACAGGCCTACCTGGCTGAGGTTGATAGAGAATCTGTGATAGACTGATGGGCAATGGAAGCATCAGGTGACCCAGAGGATGCTGCATGAATACTTTGGTGACAGCAATATTGCTCATTCCCACAAGGCACAGACTTCATAGAGATGACGCAGGTGAGGACTAGCTCATCACTTCTTAGCACACAAAATCCCACTGCTAGGAACTGTGTTGTGAGAGTATTTTAGTTTTGGTATTTGGTTTGCATTTGTAGGGATCAGTATCTAGTGTATGTTGTGCAGGGCTCTGCACTGAGCAGTCCCCCTGGCCTGGGATCTACTTGTTTCTAACTATAAGAGTAAACAAAGCCTGGGTTCCTTTGAGCCTCTTCTAGTAGAAAACTGTACATACTGCTGTCACCACAGTAGAGATCTTAGTTAAGGTGATCACCTTGTCACTTACTTTGGTCCCCAGGAGCCAGCATTCTCTTCCATCCTGTGTCATCCATGTTTTAGCTCCTGAACTGAGCCCTTCACTGCCTGTTCCTGGTGGAGCACTGGGGGAAGGCTTAGCTTTTCCAGGGTCTGTACTGTTGGAGCCTCAGACTGCAGAGACCTTCATTTTCAGTTTAACACACAAGAATACTATTATTGACATGTGCATTTATATTCTTCCAGGGACTCTGGCCAAAATATACAGTTTATCTCACTTTAGAAATCTAAGTAGGAAATCACATATTCTAAAATAATTGACAATGTGTAGAATGCTTTTTATTCCTAATGGAGATTCTTTATTCCATTTTCTTTTTGAAAGGCAATTATGATAGTCATACTGGCCACGATTGTGGGTACTGCTTTCCATTTCTTGCATAATGATTGTACTGCAGTCCAGAACAGGTAAGAGAATTGGCATCCCGATTTTGAGAAAAAAGGAGTTTCTACAGTCAAACATATATGAATCCATTAAGAATTAGAATTTATGACAAGAACAAAGTAATATTTTATCATGTGATAGAGTGTGTTGGGACATTGAAAGCTGAGTGAAAAAATTCACTTTTTACATGTTTGTGTGTAGGTAACATGCAACTATACACACCAAACATTTCACATTTTACCAGTTATAGTGTATGGAGTAGCTTCATGTTATAAGGCCCTCTAAATATAAGGTATTTTTTTTTGTCTTCTGAAAAGGAATCCCATAGCTCTGAAAGAAGAGTCCCATACTGTCCACTCTCCATTTCTGGCATCAATTATTCTGCTTTCTGTCACTAAATCTGACTACTCTGGGAACCCTGAATCAGAGTCACACAAGTACTTGTGTTTAGTTGTTGACTTTATATTTTCCATCTTGAGATGCTTATTTGCATTAGTGTAATGTCCTCAGGGCTCATCCAAGTGTGGCATGTGTGGGGACTTCTTGGGCTCTGTAAGGCAGAGTAAATCTATTGCATGTACATGCTGTGTTGCTTCCCATTGATCTGTGACTGGGAATGTGGTTTTCTGTTGTATTAGGTTTCTGGCCTGGACTTGCCTGGCTAGCTTCATGTCCTGGACAGGCTGACTCATAGTCACATAGTCCCACTGTAACAAACAGACACTTATGTTAATTTTATACAGATTGACCTGGGACACAGGTATATAACTTTCTAACTCTTGCTCTAAAACTAACCCATGATTCCTATCCTGTTCAGCCATGAGCTCAGTACCTTTTCTCAGAGCAGCATAGTTGTCCTCTGCATCTGCTTCTCTGGTGTGTGTGGCATTTCTGCCCTGTTTTTCCTGTTCCCAGAATTTTCTTAGTCTGGTAGCCCTGCCCACATGTCCTGTCTGCCTTTGGCCAATCAGTGTTTTTTATTAAACCATTAAATGGGACAATTATTTACAATGTAACATCACCCCCTACAGTCTTCTGTCACCTATGATGAACCATATTTCTGAGTGTGCAAGTACATCAGCTTGAGCCCTGGAATTTTGCTTTCTATGATAGAAAGCTGGAGTTCTGAAATCATATTATTGTTGTGTTAATTATTTGAAGAATTGCTAACCTGTCTCCAACTTTCCTATACTATTTTAAATCCTTAACTGTATAACAAAAAGCTCCAATATGTGTTCATCCTTCTCCCATACTTACATTTTTCTGTTTTAAATAAGATATCAAAGAAAAAATAAATTATATTCCATTGGATGTTTTGTGAAGTGTCTGTAGAACCCATTTTAAATTAGAATGCTGTTTTTTTCCCACTTCAAACTTATATGTTTCTTTAGTGTGTGTTTATGTGTGTTATTGTGTGGCCTACAGCATGCAGATGGATGTCAGAGAACAATTTAGAAGAGTAAGATCCCTTCCACCACGTGAGTTGTTTATGGATTGTACCCAAGGCCATCAAGCTTGGAGAAAGTCATCTTACCTCATGAACCATCTCCTAATTTTCCTCAACTTTTTCCTGCTATTGAGTTGAAGTTATTTTTGTTTTGAGATATGAATCTCCCACATATATGACCCAAGTTCATTTCTTCCCTTCTGTGCATTTCCTTTTTATTCTGTTTAAAATGCCTGGGTGCATAGATCTCTTTAGCTCACCTTGTTATTCATCTGTTTAGCTCCAGTAACAATTTTCTTGAATGTCTTTTGTTTGTTTGAATATGAATGTGAATTAGTAGGATTGGTTCCAATGTGGCTTTGACGACGTGCTTTCATGTAAAATCTTTTTAACAACTACAGCATGTTCCAAACATAGTTTCTCATGATGATCACACTTTTCAGAAATTTCACTGTAGTTTATGTGTGTCACTGCACTGTTGGGTAACTCCCTGTGCTAAGAGAGGCTTGACTGAGAAAAAAAGATGGTTAGGAACTTCAAGAACTTGAGGCGAGTGCTGTGTGTGTGTGTGTGTGTGTGTGTGTGTGTGTGTGTGTGTGTGTGTGTGGTACACTCATGTTTATGTTGGCACATACACATTACGGATGTGGATCAGATGTTGATGCCAGGTTATCCTTGATGACCCTCTATTTTCTTTTCAAAGCAGGTCCTTCACAGACCATAGAGCTCCTTGATTGGCTAGGCTAGCTGGCCAATGACCTCCACGTGTCCATCCCTGCACCCTTCACCACTGGAGTTACAGATGAGAAATACTGTGTCTGGGTACTTTTACATGTGTCCTAGGAATTTGAACTCAGGTTCTCCTGGGTGCATGTCAGACATGCTGCTGGATGGGCCAGTTCAACAGCCCCATAAATCTATTTTGATGTGCTAAACACCAATTAATTTTTAAGAAAATTAAACATAAAAATCAGCTCTCTTATGAATTGTCTGCAATGAGGCGACTGGTACATGTGTTTCCAGTCTGTTCTCCTTTCTCCCTCCCTGAAGGCCAAGATCTGAATGCTTTCCAAATCTGCTAGCACTTGGTTTGTGTCCTGTGTATACCTCACATCTCAACCCAGCAGAGCACAGACAGCAAGAAAAACAGGGTAGACACTCACAGGAAGCATTCAGACACTAAACTGCAAAAAACTAGATGTGGAAATGTTCTTGGAAAATGCAGATGTAAAGAAGAGCTTTATTAGGTGTTTCTTTATATTCTTTTTAGAAATTGTGAAATGTTCTTCATTTGTTTTTCATTTCCTTTGCTACCCACATTTTATAAGAAGTTGGACTGTGTGACTGTGGCCTTCGTGTGTGGCTTATTTCAGTTTTTCTTGGTTCTTTTCCTTAGTGTCCTATTTAGTTTTTTGTCGACTTAACATCAGCCAGAGTCACGTGTCAGGAAAGAACCTCAATTAAGGAAATATGTAGTGGAGAATAGGTGCTATCCCCTTGATCTAGAGACAACGATTATTACTTAATAATAATAGGCGTTCATATATCAAGTTGGCTTGTAGTAAAGTTTGTGGGATATTTTCTTGATTAATGATGGATATGGGAGGGACCAGCCTACCAGGAGCAGTGCCACATCTTGGCAGGTCGTTCTGAATTGTATATAAACACAGAGTGAGCAAGTCATGAGGAGAAAGCCAGTGCAGAGCACACCTTTGTGACCTCAGCTTCCATCCCTACCTCCAAGAACCTACCTTGAGCTCCTCTGTGTTTAGAATAGACTGTGACCTGGGATATGAAAGTCAGATACAGTTTATTTACCTAAAGATTCTTTTGGTCAGAGTGTTTCATCACAGCGGAAGAAACCTAAGTAGGAGAGTTTGAAACACTTCCTCAACATCACCTATGAAACAAAGCTATTAAATTAATTTTCAGGGTTAGTGTCAATATTTTCTTCAGCAGTAATGCTCAAGAGTCTGGAGATGCTTCTCGTGTTTGCATCTGGCATTACCTTTGTTTTTTGTGCAAGTATAACTAGGAAATGGGTTTTAACTTTGTGGAATAGGATCTCCTTTGGCTCAGCAGCTTTATAGAGTTGTGGTGGTAGCCAAACCTTAAGGAGAAGCCATTAAAAAATAATCGGACAAAGACATCTATCCTGTGCACCCTTACATGCACATTTAAAATCATTTACTCAAAAAGCATGTGCATTCTGAAGTTCATTGGAGTAATATGAACAGTAACCAAGTTAAGAAATTTAAGTGTCTACCATGGTGTAAATAAAAAAGAAAATAGGATTGGGATGCTGATTATCTTTAAAATGAGAATTTGGAATAGTATGGATAGACTTGAAAATTTGAGGAACACCATGAACAGTAAAATAATCCAAACCCATGAAGACAAACATGCTTCACTTGACCTCCAGGCAGCATAGTATACCCTTTGTCAGGGCATTGGGGAGTAAGGAGACACATAGATCTAAGAGTATAAAATCTGTTAAATAGGAGAAGTAATATATCTTTCCTTTGAGATAAATTATACAGCACATTTGATCAAGCAAATACTAATATATATATCAAAGTTTCTGCGAATACCTTTGTAAAGTGCATAACCACAAAAATGATGAATATTTGTATGTATTGAATCACCTAATTTAGTTTGATATAATTATTTTACAACATTGTTTGTGGATAATATTAGATTTATACCTTTAATACATAGCTAGCTATAGATTTTCAATGTAGAATCATAATACCTAAAAATTCAGATTAGAAAGCAGATGTGGTATACATGGTTAAGTATAAGCAGGGCCATAATGCTCCCTCTCTGAGTTCTTGGTTTTGTGAAAGCACAGATGGGACTTGAGGACAATTTATTGGAGGCAGATACAGGGAGAATGTCCTGAGCACAGGGAACAGAAAAGTGGGGAGAGAGAAAGCTGTGCATTTAATAAAGTGAAACAGAAGAGCTTTGAAAGCAAGACTGTCTTATTAGGAGCAGATGAGAAAGCCAGATACTTTCCCTGTGGTTGGTCATGTGCCAGGTCCTGTGCTCTATGTTTGGTCTTTTGAGGTAGGGCCACAGTTGTGACCTAACAGGCCCAGAACTTGTCATGTAGTCTAGGCTGGCCCCAGTCTGCAGTAGTCCTCATGCCTTTGTCCCTCAAGACTTGTCATGTAGCCCAGGCTGGCCCCAGTCTGCAGTAGTCCTCATGCCTTTGTCCCTCAAGACTTGTCATGTAGCCCAGGCTGGCCCCAGTCTATAGTAAAACTCATGCCTCTGTCTCCCAAGTCCAGGAGTTCAGAGAATCCTACCCATTCATAGGTTGTCTTACTTTCCCATCCTTTTTCTTTAATGGGTTCTTTGGTGGATTACAAAATGGAATTTTTCTTTAATGTAGGAGGAAATTATTCTCCAATAAGGCCCTCCCTCATCTGATTTGGATATCTAACTACTACTGCATACCTAGATAAAGAGAGTCATTGACCTCTGTCAGTTGAGAAGGTGTTATGTCCAGGCTCTTAGGACATAACCATGCTGTCGGTCTTACAGGAACCTGACATGTGTGTCCAGGACACAGATAACTGCCTTTTGTTCTTTCTCTTCCCAGTTACCATCCTTTATCACAAGAACACAAATATCTCTTCACGAATAAGTGTGACTGAATTCACTATCTGAGCTCTTTGTAAGCCATACAAGATGTTGTTGACCTATGTTAGGGACAATCATCTAGGCTTTAAAGATTTTTCTGCCGTCCATGTCTGTAGTCACTGTTGAGTGTGGATTCCCCCACTGTTTCATGTTTTCATCCTTTCTCTTCTGTAACAGCAAAGTGGCCAACTGAATGTGGAAAGCCCTTGGAGTCTTATTAATCTTTATGTTTCTCTCTATACATTAGGAATGATACTAACCAACTTTTTTTAGCTAAAGTGATGGATTCGGCTGTGACTATATACCATAGGATTAGTGGATTTAAAATGTAAATGTGTCTCCACACTGCAGTGTGAGAGTCTGAGGATTCTCGCCCAGGATCTTCCTGTCTGTCCACCTTCTCTCCGCCCTCTCATGGCAAACACTACATTCCTGTTTTCTCCCATGATGAGGACACCAATGACATTATGGGGTCCCACTCTCATAGTTTCATCTAAAACCAATTAACTCCTAAATTAATACTCTATGATCATTACAGTAAGCATTATTATCAACTTGTTGGATTTTAGAAGACCCATTTCAATTAATAGATATAGCTGTGGAGACAGAGGAAATATCTCAGGAGACTCGTACTTCCTGACCATTTTAGCCACAACACTTATACATTTTCTTTTGTTTTAAAAATACTTATCTTTTAAAATGTGATTGAGTGCCTGTATGGATGTCTGTGCACTGTGTATGTGACCTGAGACCTGTTGCTATCAGGAGGAGGCCTTGGATACTGTCTTAGTTTGGATTAATATTTCTCTGATTAAAAACAGGATCAAAAGCAAGTTGCAGAGGAAAGAGTTTACTCATTTTATATTTTCACATTGTTGCCCATCACTGAAGGAAATCAGCATAGGAAATCAAACAGGAAGGAATCATCAGTGGCCATGGATGGGTGCTGCTTATAATATTGCTCCCCGTGGCTTCCTTAGCCTACTTTCTTAAGAGCAGAACTTAGGACCACCAGCTCAGTTCTGCACCATGCACAATATTGATCTTATAGAGGTCTTTTCTCAACTGAGGCTCCCTCCTTTGAGGTGACTCTAGTTTGTGCCAAGTTGATATAAGATGAGCTAGCTCAGTCTCCCCTTGACAGATGGTTGCAATCCATGTGGGTACAGCCTACCAAACATGGGTCCTTTGCAAGAGCTACAAGTACTCTTTACTGCTGAGCCATCTTTCCAGTACTGCTTTCCTTTTCCTAGGAAAAAGGTCTGTGGAGTGGTTTTTAATCTACAGTCTAAGGTGTATTAGAAATAAACCATCCTAATGTTGAATTTACCGTTGTTTTTGTCTTTATTCTCTCCTGTCAGAGCCGCCCTGCTCTTCTTGCTCACAGTCTTCCAGTGTATCACAAGTGTGTATGCTGGACAACTATTTGTGATTGGCAGAGATCGCTTTCTGTGAGTAGCCCAGTTCCAGAAGCAGGTATAAGGTGCTAGTGATCAAACTGATTACTTTCATAGTTGGGCCAAAAATGTTATCTCATGAATTGCTAGTAATTCTTCCTTTTTCTTAGCTATTTGGGTAAAAATAAGACAATTATGTAATATTGTGTTTATCATGAGGTATCATGCAATTTGAAGTATTTAAAGAGATTACTAATGTTAACTAAAAATGGATTGGAGGTCAAGAGCAGAGGGGTCTGTTGTTCTTAGAAACTTAGAAAATTGGGGTGAGACCACTAGATCTCAGTGCTGTAGACAATACAGTAGTAGGGGCTGAAAAATCATAGGAAATTCATGATCTCTGAATTAGAGTGATGTCAGGAGTGTCATGGAGCTTAACTACATGGGAGTGTTCAGGTTTTGCCTTGTAGCAGTGAGTTTAATGGTCCTGGGTGGCCAGAGGCCCAGACCTTGCTGAGCCAGACCCCTTAGTCACTTGTCACTGTTGCTCAGGCCCTTAGAAATGACTCAGATGCTTATATTAACTTTATGTTGTTTGGCCTATGGCTCAGGCACATTGCTAGCTAGCTCTTCCATCTTAAATCAACCCATTTCTATTAATCTATCTGCCACGTGGCCTGTGGCTCACCTGTGTTCCTTAAATGTTGCTCTTTGGATGGCTTGTTCGATCTGCCTGACTCTGCCCTTCCTTTTCTACCTATTTTGATTTCTCTGCCTATCTTTTTTACAATGTCTGTCAAGGGCCAACACAGCTCTTTATTTAAAGATTGAGATTCACAGTATACAGAAAGGCATTCCCACATCACTGCCTATTACAAATAAGGCTGCTATGAACATGGTTAAGATGATGCTCTTGGAGTGAGAATGTGCATCCTTTGGGTATATGCCCAATATTGGTATTGCTGGATTATTAGGGGGATTGATTCCCAGTTTTCTGAAGAAATGCCGTACTGCTTTTTAAAGTGGCTGTACAAGTTTACACTCCCACCAGCAGAGGAGTGTTCCCCTTGCTCCACATCCCCTCCAGCATAGGCTGTCATCAGTATTTTTGATCTTAGCCATTCTGACAGGTGTAAGCAGGTATCGCAGAGTTGATTTGATTTGCATTTTTCTGATGGCTAAAGATATTGAACAGTTCTTTTAAGTGCCTTTTGGTCATTTAAGATTCTCTGTTTAGCTCTGTACCCCATTTTTAATTGGATTATTTGATTTTTGCCTCTAGTTTCTTGAGTTCTCTCTATATTTTAGAGATCAGCCTTCTGTCAGATGTAGGGATAGTGAAAATCTTTACTCATTCTGAAGGCTGTCATTTTGTCTTATTGACCACATCCTTTGCCTTACAGAAGCTTCTCAGTTCAGGAGGTCCTATTTATTAATTGTTGCTCTCAGTGTCTGTGCTACTGGTGTTATGTTTAGGAAGTGGTTTCCTGTGCCAATGAGTTCAAAGCTATTTCTCACTTTCTTTTTTATTAGGTTTAATGTAAATGGATTTATGTTGAGGTCTTTGATCCCTTTGGACTTGAGTATTGTACAGGATGATTGATATGGATCTGTTTGGATTTTTCTAGATTCCACCATCCAGTTATTCTAAGTATGTGAAGATTCTTCCTTCCCCCCTTCCCCCACAGTTTGGCTTCTTTGTCAAAATCAGGTGTTCTTAGGTATGTGCATTAATGTCAAGCTCATCAATTTGGTTCCATTGATCCATCTTTTTATGTTTTTATGCTAGTACCAAGCTGTTTTTATTACTATTTCAGTATAGTAGAGCTTGAAGTCAGAGATGGTGATGCCTCCAAAACTTTTTTTTATTGAAGAGGATTGTTTCGGTAATCCTTGGTTTTTGAGTTTTCATATGAAGTTGAGTATTGCTCTTTTGATGTTTGTGGAGATTTGTGTTGGGATATTTTGGAGGTTCGCATTGAATCTGTCTGTTGCTATGGTAAGATAGCAATTTTTAGTAAATTTATCAAAGAGCAAGGGATATCTTTCCAGTTTCTCATATCTCCTTCAATTACTTTCTTCAATGACTTAAAGTTCTTGTCATACAGGCCTTTCACTTTTTTGGTTATTGTTACCCCAAGATATTTGATGTTATTTGCAGCTATTGTAAAGGGTGATGTTTCTCTAATTTCTTTTTCAGACCATTTATCATTTGTATATAGGAGAGATACTGATTATTTTTGAGTTAATCTTGTATCCTGCCACATTGCTTAAGGTGTTTATCAGTGGTAGGAATCCCCTGGTAAATTTTGGGGGTTACTTATCTGTACTATCCTATAATCTGCAAATAGGAAAAATTTGACTTCTTCCTTCCCAATTTATATCCCTTTAATCCCCTTTGGTTGTCTTATTGCTCTGGCTAGAACTTCAAACACTATATTGAATAGATATGGGGAGAGAGTGGGCAGCCTAGACTGGCTTCTTAATTTATTGGGATTACTGAGTCTCTCTTCATTTAGTCTGATGTTAGCTATTGGCTTGCTGTATATTGCCTTTATTATGTTTAGATATACTCACTGTATCCCTGATCTCTCTAAGATCTTTATCATAAAGGAGTCTTGAATTTTGTCAAAGGCTTTTTCAGAATCTATTGAGATGTTTATGTCTTTTTTAAGTGTGTTCCTTCCCCCTTCCTTCCTTCTTTCTTTCATATTCATTCCTTCCTTCGTTCTCTCTTCTATACTTCCTTCCTTCCTTTTTCCTTCCTTCCTCCTTCCTTCATTCTTTTTGTTATGGTTTTTCAGTTTTGTGGACCACAGGTTTTTGAAGTAAGACCTCATGATTTTCTGTGTTTATTCAGTATCTGTTGTTATGCACCCCTTTTCATTTCTGAGTTTGTTAATTTGAATACTTTCTGTCTGCATTTTGGTTAGTTTGGATAAAGTTTTACAATCTTCTCAATTTTGTCAAAGAACCAGCAGTTTTTTTCCAGTGATACTTTGTTTTGTTCTCCTGTTTGAATTTCATTGATTTCTACCCTGAGATTATTTCCTGCTTTCTGTTCCTTCTGGGAGAATTTGCTTCTTTTTGTTTTAGAGTTTTCAGGTATGCTATTAATTCACTTGTGTGAGGTTTCTCCAAATTCTTTATGTAGGTGCTTAGTGCCATGAGCTTTACTCTGTGCACTGCTTTTACTGTGTCCCATAAGTTTGGCTCTGTTGTGGATTCATTTTTATTGAATTCTAGGAAGCCTTTGATTCTTTCTGTACTTTCTTTGACCCAGAGGTGGTTCAGTTGAGAGTTAAGTTCCCATGAATATGTAGGCTTTCTATGGTTTATGTTGTTGTTGAACTCTAACCTCAACCTATGGGGTCCAGTAGATTGTCAAGGGGTATTCCAATTTTTGTCAATTCGTATTTGATTTATGACTGAATATATGGTCAGTTTTAGTGAAGGTTCTATGGGGTTCTGAGAAGAAGATATATTCTTTTGTTTTTGATTGTAAAGTTCTGTATTCCAAGTCTATTTGAGTCACAACATCTGTTAGATCCCTTAATTCTCTGTTAAGTTTCTATCTGGTAGACCTGTCCTTTTATGAGAGTGGGGTGACGGGGTCTCCCACTATTGGTGTCTGGGGTTTGATTGAGGCTTAAGCTTTAGAAATGTTTCTTTTACATATGTGGGTGCCAGTGTTCAGGATTGAGACTTCATCTTGATGGATTTTCATGTGATCAATATGTAATGTTCTTACAGATCTTCTTTGATGGGATTAGTTGGAGGTCTATTTTGTTAGATATTAGGATAGCTGCACCAGCTTGTTTCTTAAGTCCATTTGTTTGGAAAGTCTTTTCCCAACCCTTTACTCTGAGGTAGTTTCTGTGTTTGAAGTTTAGGCGTTTCTTGTATGCATAAGAAGGATATTTCCTGATTTGTTTCCATTGTGTTAGTCTGTGACTTTTTATAGCTGAGTTGATTTCATTGATATTAAGAGACATTAAAGACCAGAGATGTGTTAGTTCCTGTTATTTTTGGTGGCAGTTTGTGTGTTTTCCCCTTTGTGGGGGGTTTCCTGCTGTGGATTTTTTTATTGCTTCTGTTTTGTGGGTGTATCTAACTTCTTAGGTTGAAGTTGTCCTTCTAGTACTTTCTAGAGGGATGGATTTGTGGATATATATTATTTAAATCTGGTTTTGTCATGGAATATCTTGTTGACTTTGTCCATGGTGACTGACAGTTTTGCTGTTATAGTAGTCTGGGCTGATATCTGTGGTCTCCTAGTGGCTGCACGAAGTCTGACCAGCCCTTCTGACCCTCATAGTCTCCATTGAGAATTTGGATGTGTTTCAGATGGATCTGCCTTTATAAGTTACTTGGCCTTTTTTTTCTTTGTAGCTCTTAATAGTTTTTCTTTCTTCTGTATGTTTAGTGGTTTGATTGATTATTATGTGATAAGAAGACTGTTTTGGGTCTAGTCTCTGGTGTTTTGTAAAGTTCTTGAATCTTTGTAGACATGTCCTCCTTTATGTTGGGAAACTTTTCTTCTATGATTTTGTTGAATATATTTTATGTACCTTTGAGCTGGTGTTATTTTTTCTGGTTGAATTATTCTTATATTTGGTCTTTTCATGATGTTTCACATTTCTAGGATGTTTTATATTATGATTTTTTTTTACTTTAGTGTTTTCCTTGACTGTTGAGTATGTTTTCTCTATGGTGATTTCCATACCAGAGACTCCTTCCATCTCTTGCATTCTGTTGGTTGTGCTTGTCCATGTGGTTCCTGTTCATTTACTCTGACTTTCCATTTCCAGCATTACTTTGGTCTGTGTCTTAGTTATGGCTTCTGTTTCAACTTTGTTTTATTCACCTGTTTGATTCCTCTTTCCTGTTTGATTTATGATTTCTTTCTATTTTTTGTTGGTTTATCCCTCTATTTCTATAAGGGAGTTTTCTTTAAGGGACTCTATGAACTTTATAAAGTTATTTTAAGTTAATTTTCTTCTGCTTCCTTTATACTGGAATGTTAAGGTCTTGCTGTTATAGAAACTCCTGGTTCTGGTGGTGCCATATTGTTCTTTATGTTGTTGAATGCATTCTTGCACTGGTATCTACCTGCCTCTTCCTCCAATCAGTTCAGGAATTGTCTGTGTTTCAGGGAGCTGTTCTTGGTCCAATAGATGCTCTTAGCGAATTCAAAGCTCCTTTTGATGGAGCCCACTGGAGTCTGTGTCTCAGGAAGCCACTAAGGTTGAGGAAATGGGTATGTTTCGAGAACAGGGTAGGGCTCATAGGCTACAGGGTCCCAGGAGGGGTGGTGTTAGGCAGGCTTGTCCACAGGGTCTTGCTGCCTGGCCTGAAACTTTTCTGATGGAGTCCACAAAATGTGTATCTCAGGAAGCTGCTGAGTTTGGAGGAATTGTCAGAGTTCTCCTCTTGGTGGAAGGCTGGAAAAGAGTCAGATAGTAGCTGAATATAAAGAGCTGTTTATCACCAGTGTTTTTCAAACATGGACGAGCCTTATCCTGGTGGCCTATACTTAGGACTCACAGGTTTCAAAGATGAACAAGATTTGCCTCCAGGTACATGCCAAGGAAGAATCATCAGAGAGGAGATGAAGGCTTCTTCAGTTGGTAGAGTGTTTACTTTATGTGCATGAAACCCTGTGTTAGATTCACAGTATCACTGAATCCTGAGCATGACTGGTATTTGTGTAATCCCATTACTTGAGGCTGGGGTAAAGGCAGAAGGATGGCCATTGTTGGATACATATGGAATTTAAGGCCGGCCTGCACTGGTGATCCTGAACCAAAAGAAAATCAGAGATACATTGAAGACACTGGGAGGGGAAGAGCTTGAGGCTTGGAATGACTTAGAGAAAGATGCCAGGAGGGGAAAGGATTGGGATTGGTACCTGGTATAGACTCACAGTTGTAAAGTGCGATTACTGAGGGAATACATCTGCCCTAAAGCCACAGTAGCTGAAGTGAAAAATGTGTCCTGAAGCTGCACTGTGACCTCAGAGTGACAGTGTTGCCTTCTCCATACGAACTGGAGGGAGTGAAGTCTCTGTGGCCACTGTCTAAGGTATGAATGAGCTGCTCCTCAGGGAGCCAGCTTCAGAGGGACCAAGATTATGAGGAGAGCAGACTCATCTCTCTGTTCTGTGGTCAGAGTGGACAAAACAGAAGAGAGTTCTTTAATGAGGAGAATTGTAGTTAGAATCTCATAAAGATGGTGGCCTTGGGATGCTAGTCCCTATGATGGGGACGTATATGAGAGTCAGCCTGGAGCAGAGGAGACACTGTACTGTTAGGCTCTCTGTGGTAGCAGAAGTCAGTGTTGTAAGCACCTCACCTGTGACTTTTGAACTAATCTAAGGATGTATAATGTGATCTTTGTCTCTGTAGACATGAGCATAGCAGTGGATACTACAGAGTGTCATCATATTTCCTTGGAAATATTCTGGCTGATCTGGTACCCAAAAGGTTATTACCAAGTTTTTTATTAACTATTGTAATATTCTTTATATCAGGTAAGTGACAAAGCAAGAGAATGCATCTTTACCCTTGCGGGAACATGTTTTTGGTTATACAACTATGGCAAGCCTAAAGTATAAAAGCATGTCTCCATTGTGTGCCCTCTAAAAGAGGTGTTCAGTGTAAGGAAAGTATCCAAGACTTGCTCTTAAAATACTACATAAGCTGTTTATGAAACTGTGTTTTTACTAGAGATTCTGTGTATTATAATAAATGTAGAAATAAAATTTGAGTATGTATTTGAGATATCGCCAATGGAGAAAATCATTTATTAGATATCTACCCATGTGTATTATAACAGTATCATTTTTCCTTAATTCATGTCTTTGTCTGTGTTCGTGTGTGTGTGTGTGTGTTTGTGTTTGTGTGTATTTTTGTACACTAAGTGAAGGCGATGTCTGTGAAGGTCAAAAACGGGCATAAGATATCCTTGAACCAGAGTTGCAGGCTTTGAGCCACTATATGGTTGCTGGGAACATAATCCAGGGGTTCTGCAATAATAGCACAAACTTTTAGTCAGTGAGCCATCTATCTAGTCCAACTGTATATTTTTTGTTTCTGCATAAGTGTCTGTTTATGTAAATAAAATATAGAAAGATGGATAATATCTCATATATATATATATATATATATATATATACATGTGTAAAAGAACTTAAATGTTTATAGTGTATTTTGCCACCCAATCTTAACAAAGAGAGGATACTTAATTTGAGGTTTGTTGAAATTATATAATAGAAATATTTATTTGAAATATGTTACAGGTTTATTTGCATACCATGGTTAAGCTTCACCCTAGACTAATTGTTCAGAATTTCCATACTTTTCACACTATTTACACACATAAACACATGCTTTCATATGCACACACACACATTCAATAATAAGCACTGACAGAGCTTAGTCTTTGTTTTATAAGAGATTTATCATTCAGAACCAGTCTGTAGTAAGAGGTTTCTGGCCCAAACTTTTGGGCCTAGTCTCAAGGTTTAGGCCCACTGACTGGCAGACCCACAGAGACACACAGCTGCATATGATAGTTTTATGACTGATCGGCCTCAGTCCCAGGCATATGACTTGCTAGCTGTCTATCCTTCATCTAACCCATGATTCTTACTGTTCAGCCATGTGGCTTGGTACCTTTCTTTAGAGCAGCATAGTTGTCCTCTGCTTCTTTTGGCTTCTCTCCAGCATTCTGTCTGCCCTGTGCTTCCTGTTCTCAGAGTTTTTAGTCTAGTAGCCCGGCTCATACTTCCTGCCTGCCTTTGGCCAATCAGTGCTTTTTATTAAACCAGTCGGTGGGACAATTATTTACCATGAAACAACACAATACCCCTACATATCCCCTTTTCTCCTTTTAAAACAAAAAGAACTTCAAATCTAATATTCTTTCCCCCTTTATCTATAACAACTTATAACAACACTGTAAATAAACACAAACATCCATAATCCATGTTTTGGCAATGTGGGCGTCATTTTCTAGGCTACTTCCTTCTGAATGGGGATGCTAACAATCTCATGGGAATCCAAAGAAAAATGTAGGATTATGGACAAGTCTTTAGTGGAGTAGTCTCTAAGACTGGGTCATCTCAGCCAGTCTCCTTGAAATTGTTCTGGATACAGAGCTCTGGAACTTCAATAGAGGTGTTCTGAAATGCTGAGTCATGTGGTCCATCCATTTCCACTGGAGATTTTTCAGGGGGTGTCTTCCTCTATTAAATTTTATGTTCTTTATCCAGAAATAAATCCACAATTTTTCATTTTCTGTGAAAAAAAAGGAAAACCTCTTCTCCAAAGTAGCATATCTTTGCATTTCAATTTTAAAGTCAACTCATTTACAAAATATATACATTGAATTAATCCTACAGCATTTATAATCAACTGTCTTTTAGCATCTTTTACTAAGTCATTATCAGTCAAGAAGCTTAAAGATAAGACAATAATATACAGTATCCAGACATTCTTTGTATCTTCCATATTTATGTGGATTATTTATTTATTTTTAATATATGTATTTTACTCTATTTCTTTTTCTTAAAGGGCTTTCTTTCCCTTTCTCTTCTTTCTCTAAGCCTATGTATATATATTTTCAACACACTCTAAACCTCTTAGACTTTTTACAAAAACTGTCTTTACTGTATATTTATTTTTTTAACTTTTTCTGTCTCTGACTACACCTTTGCTTGGCTAGGGTGATGGACTCCACCTAGATTCTTTTATTTCTTTCTGTTTCTGAACACACCTTTAATCTGGCAGGATTAAAGGCTGGTATGATAGGTGGATGGCTCCACCCAGTTCCTAGTCTAATTTCATAGAATTTATCTTTTTAACCAAGGTACTCTGGGGAATTTTAGGGTCCATATAATTACCAAGAAAAGCTTTGCCATCTGCAGCTCATTAACTCCATTTCAAGTATTAGGAAGCAGGGCCTCTTTAAAAACTTCACAAGTGTTTTACCTCTAACACTGAATCAGGAAGCTTCTCTTTAAAAAAGCCAGCCTCAGTTTGCCTCAGGCAAACAGAGCTGATCCAAGAAAATGTCACCACTAGAAAGCCATTTTTGATTCTGTTCCCTTTTTGTCCTTATGAACAGAAACCTTAAATCATTTACAACTTTTTGCTTACATCTAAACTCCTATGAGACTTCAGGAATGAGCCATTTTACACCTTAAGCTGCACTTCAAAAGCCCTCCATTGTAGCTGAAGCCCACATGTTTCACCAGGGTGTCTCTGTACCACAGCTCACATGGGAGACACAATTCAGAGGCTGCTTTGGGCAGACCGTTTTTTAAGCTTTCTATGGCTTTATGCGGGTATATTTGACCCACGTTGGGGGTGAGAAACCTCTTACTACACCAGTCCTTTGGCTGTGGGAAGGTTTGGGCAAATGTGCTTGTCCTGTAAGCCTGTATTTGATCCTCAGAATCTACAGTGGAAGAGAATACTCCAGCAAGATGTCCTTCAGCTTCACATGGACATCATAGAATATGTACATCATGATACATGCACATTGTGGCAATAAATACTCCAGCAAGATGTCCTTCAGCTTCACATGGACATCATAGAATATGTACATCATGATACATGCACATTGTGGCAATTGCACATCATGGTACATACACACCATGGCACATGTACATTTATACCTATACAGTCATTATACACACTGTGACAGTCATAACAAACAATAAACTTGGAAACAATTAGGCATAGATCTCAGCTCCCTCAATATCTAACTGTGTCCTTGTGACTGCTATAAAAACACAGGACTGTGCATGACTTATGGAATTAACTCTATAAAGATTACAAATCAGCTTGTGGAACCTACTGCTTCCTCCAATGGCAGTTACATGGTGGTTTCCCAGGGAAAACTGAAGTTGGGGACACCTTCCTGTCCTCTAGATATTAACCCAAAGTTTAATCCTTACCCTAGGTTTCTAATACTGTGATAAACACCATGACCAGAACCAACTTGGTGATAAAGGGTTGATTTCATCTTATAGTCCTAAGTACCTCCAGAAGTGGAGGTTAGGGTAGAAACTCAGGGTAGGAACCTGGAGGCAGGAAGTGACGCAGAGGCCATGGATGAGTACTGCTTACGGGCTTGTGTCTAATGACTCCTCTGCCTTCTTTCTTATAGAAGCCAGGACCAGCTGCCTAGGGATGGCATCATCCACAGTTAGCTAAGATCTCCCATATAAATCATGCATCAAGAAAATTCTTACCTCCAGGCCAATCTAAAGGAAGCATTTTTTTTTAACTTGAGTTTCCTTCATTCCATATGACCCAAGTTTGTGCTGAATTTACAAAAACTAACTAGCATATTCCTGATCCTAACTTTACTACTAAGGCAATTACAATAAATACAGAGGAATGTGGATGTAAACGTATCTATTGCTGATTACCCTGTGAAAGAATTGTGGTAAAATTCTGGTCAGTTATGCTGCCTGTAGATCTTTATTTCAGGATCTGGAAATTGCTCATAGTTATGTATAAAGAAGGGTATTTTCAAGGCAAGTATTCAAATAAAGCCATATGATGGGGCTGGAGAGAGGTTCATTGGTTAAAAGCACTTGCTGCTTTTCCCAAGTCCCCAGGTTTGGTTCCCAGCATCCACGTGACCGGGTAGCAGGTGGAGACCCAGAGAAGTCAGGTGGCTGTGAGACTATTACTAATCTCGGCAGTTATAAAAGGATTATTTGAAATGTGTACAATTCTCTTGACTTAGGTAAGTGGATGAAGTGACCCCACTTTTTTCTTTCTAAGGAGTACAAACAGATGTGAAGGGTTTCTTCATTATGTTATTTACCATCATGATGTTGGCTTATTCTACCAGTTCCCTGCCACTGTCTATAGGGACAGGGCGGAATGCAGTTGCTGTACGAACACTTTTTGTGACCATCTACTTTGTGTTCATGCTGGTGAGTGTGAATTGTATTTTTCTAAGGGGAAAGATTTTCTTGTGTTGTTCTTGCACATGTAACCTTCTTGAAAAATCTGTACTAAGATGTGAGATCTTAGGCTAATGCTTATTATGGTCTGTACGAGAGAAGGGAGCCCCTTGCCTCCTAGGCTTTGGGGCTTCTTCTCTGATATCCATACAATGACGTGGTTAACATGCCCACTATAGTAAACTCTTTTAGACATTATGTTGGGCTCATATTACAAAACCATAAAAATTTGAAACTTCAAGAAAGTGGTATGATTGGCTGATCCACCAACCACATGAACAATTTCAGCCTTCCTTTCATGCCTGTGTGAGAGCCTTGCTTGCTGTTTTAACAAGATTATGTTTGGTTTATTCAGTAAAATGAGAAAGTATAGATCATGATCTGTATTTGTTTTTTTTTTTTTAACTCTATTTGTTTTTTGGCTCTTTTGGGCTCCTGCCACTCAGCTCCCAAATAAATCATCCTGAATCTCATTATGACTTAGAAATTCTAGCCTTAACTTGGCTTGTTTCTTGTCAGGTTTGCTAACTTAAATTATCCCATCTCCCCTTTGTCTCTGGCTTTTCCCTTTTTCTTCTGTGTCTTTTTTTCACTCTTACTCCATGGCTGGCTCCGTCCCTGGGTAGCTGCCCCTAGCATCCTCCTCTTCCTCTTTGCTTGCTCTTCGTCCTCCCAGATTCCTCCTCCATCAATTCCCTCTGTCTGTCTGCCCTGTCTCTTCTTTCCTGCCAAGCTACTGGCCATTCAGCTCATTGTTAGACCTATCAGGTGATTAAACAGAGTATCCCAGCCTCACAGAGTTAAACAAATGTAACATAAAAGAAAGCAGCAATTTTTGCATCATTAACAGATGTTCCCCAGCATAAACAAATGCAACATACCTTGAAATAATATTCCACAACAATGATCAGTGTAAGTGTTCAGCACAAGGAGTCTGTTGCAGGCCTCATTTACATACTCAAAAGTGTTAGAAATAGTGGAAGATTCCAGACTCCTATGTTCTAATCGGTCTCCTGAGTTAGCATACTTCTGCTCATCTGTATGTAATTGGTTACCCAATCTTGGTCTTTCCTGTCCATGAATTATACACTTGACATAAACGAATCAACCAATTAGTGGAACCGGATCCCACATTTTCCCAAAAAATTATATTACATAAGTAGAATAATGATTTTATTGTGTTAATGTTCATATTCCTTCTGCTAGTGCAAGAGCACACTGTAGCTTGGCAATGACAGAAGCATATCAGTGAGAAAGTGCTAAGTTTTATTTATATTTTAGTTAATATGACCATATATGTAAAGCCATCCTATAATGTAAATATTCAATAAATACGTCATTAATTAATTTTTGTTTGAGAGGTTCTAAAATGCACATAAAGTGTTTTTATGATGTGTATGCCATTTTCTCCCTCCAAATCCTTTCCTGTGGAATTTTGAATGAGAAACGTTCACTGAGACTCAGGGATTGAACACTTACATCACAGTTTCTGGTGCTGAGGCAGAGGTTCTGAAACCATTGGTAGGAGCTTGTGTGTTGGAGGGGCTTCTGTGAGAGAGGGGCTTGTGTGAGGGAGGAGATTGTTGAGGAAGGGCTTGTGTGGAAAGGGATTTGTGTGAGGAAGCCTCTTGTTGGGGAAGGGCTCTGTGTTTACAGTCTTGTCCTCTTCCCTCTCTGCTCTGCTCTGTCACTTGAGGATGTGAGCATTCAGCTTCCCTACCCCTTCCTTGCTGCTGTCTGTTCCTGTGCCATAGATGCATAAGAGAGTTTTAGGCTGATAGGTCTACGGCCCAGGTATATAACTAGCTAGCTCTCTATCCTTCATCGTTTTGTCTTATTGACCATTTCCTTTCTTTTACAAAAGTTTCTCAGTTTTAGGATATCCCATTTATTAATTGTTGTTCTTAGTGTATGTCTTACTGGTGTTATATTTAGGAAAGAAGAGGTTGCCTGTGCCAATGCATTGAAGAGTATTTCTCACTTTCTTTCCTATCAAGTTCAGTGTAACTGGGTTTATGTTGAGACCTTTGATCCCCTTGGACTTGAGTTTTGTACTGGATGATAGATAAAGATCTATTTGTAATTTCCTACTTACCACCATCCAGTTATGCCAACATCATTTGTTGAAGATGCTATTTTTTTCCATTGTATATTTTTGTCCTGTTTGTTGAGAATCATATGCTTATAGGTGTGTGGATTAATGTTGGGGTTTTGGATTCTATTCCATTGACCCACCTGTTTGTTCCTATGCCTGTACTAAGCTGTTTATATTACTATAGCTCTATAGTATAGCTTCAAGTCAGGATGGTGATGCTTCCTGAAGTTTGATCATTCAACAGGATTTTTTTGGAGGACAATCCTGAGTTTTTGGTTTTTCCATATGAAGTTGTGCATTGTTGTTTCCATGTCTGTGAATAATTGTGTTGAGATTTGGTTGAGGATTGCATAGTTGAATCTGTAGACTGCTTTTGGTAATATTACCACTTTTGCTATGTTGATCTTACCTAGCCAAGAACAACCAAGATCTTTTGATTTTCTGATATCTTCTCTAATTTCTTTTTTCAATGACTGTCTTGTCATACAGGTCTTTCAGTCCTTTGCTTAGAGTTACTCCAAGATATCTGTTGCTATTTATTGCTATTGTAAAAGGTGATTTTTCCATGATTTTTCTGCTTTTTTATCATTTGTGTATAGAAGGGCTATTGGTTTTTTTTAATAGTTAATCTTATATCCTGCTACCTTGCTGAAGGTGTTTATCAGCTTTAGGAGTTCCCTGGTAGAATTTTGGGGGTCTATTATGCATACTATCATATCATCTGCAAACAATGATAGTTTGAGTTCTTTTTTTTTCCTTTTGTACACTCTTGGCCTCCCCTTGTGGCCTTATTGCTTTAGGTAAAACTTCAAGAACTATATTTGAATGGATATGGGGATTGTGAACAGCCTTGTCTTGTTCCTGATTTTAGTGGGATTGAGTTTCTCTTCCTTTAGTTTGATATTGGCTGTTGGCTTGCTGTAAATTGCATTTATTATGTTTAGGTATTTTCCCTGTATTCCAGATCTCTTTGGGACCTTCATCATTAAGGAGTGTTGGGTTTAGTCAAAGGATTTTTCAGCATCTAATGAGATGATCATGTGTTTTGTTTTTTTTCAAGTTGTTTATATGATATATTACAGTGACATTTTCATATGTTGAGCTGTCCCTGCATCTCTGGGATGAAGCCTACTTGGTAATAATAGATGATTTTTTTTCATATGTTGTTGAATTTGTTTTGCCAGCATTATTCTTGAGTATTTTTGCATCAATATTTATGAGGGAGATTGCTCTGTAATTTTATTTCTTTGTTGCATCTTTCTGTGGTTTGGGTTTCAGGGTGACTATAGCCTCATAAAAAGAGTTTGGCAATGTTCCTTCAGTTTCTATTGTGTGGAACAATTTGAGGAGTATTAGTATTAGATCCTCTTTGAATGCCTGGTAGAATTCTGTACTAAAACCATCTAGCCCTGGACTTTTTTTTTTTTTGCTTGGGGGTCTTTTAATAACTACTTCTATTTCCTTAGAGGTTGTTATATGTCTGTTTGGGCCATTTATCTAACCTTAATTTAGTTTTGGCAGGTGGTACCTGTCCAGGATGCTTCCAGTTTCTTTTAAGTTTTCCAAATTTGTGGAATAAAGGTTTTTGAAATATGACCTGATGACTCTCTGAATTTTTTCAGTGTCTGTCATGTCCCCATTTTTATGTCTGATTTTGTTACTTTGGATATTCTCTCTCTCTCTCTCTCTCTCTCTCTCTCTCTCTCTCTCTCTCTCTCTCTCTCTCTCTCTCTCTCTCTCTCTCTGCCTTTTAGTTACTTTGGATAAGGGTTTGTCTATCTTATTGATTTTCTCAAAGAACCAACTCTTTGATTCTCTTTGTTTCTGTTGTATTGATTTCAGCCCTAAGTTTATTGTCATGCTCTCTACTCCTTCTAGGTGAGTTTGCTTCTAGCTGTTCTAGTGCCTTCAGCTGTGCTGTTAAGTCTCTTGTGTGAGATTTCTCTAGTTTTTTCATATAGGCATCTAGTGCTATGAACTTTCCTCTTAGTAGTGCTTTCATTGTGTCTCACAAGTTTGAGTATGTTGTAGATTCTTTCTCATTGAATTCTAGGAAGCCTTTGATTCCTTTATTAATTTCTTCCTTGATCCAGAGGTGCTTAAATTGAGAGATGTTCAGTTTCCATGAGTTTGTAGGCTTTCTGTGGTTTCTGTAATTGTTGAACTCTAACCTTAGTCCATGGTGATTTAATCGGATATATTTTGGTACCTATTCAGATATGTTTAGTGACCAAGTATGTGGTCAATTTTAGAGAAAGTTCCATTGGGTGCTGAGAAGAAGGTTTTTTTTTTGGTATTTGGGTGGAATGTTCTGGATATATCTGTTAAGACCATTTCAGTCATAATATCTATTAGCTCCTTTATTTGTCTGTTTGGTTTCTGTCTGGAAGACCTGCCCATTGGTGAAAGTGGGGTATTGAAATCTCCCACTGTTAGTGTGTGGGGTTTCATGTAAGGTCTAATTTTTTTTAACATTTGAGTGGAGTGTCCTTGTATTTGGGGCATAAATGTTCAGGATTGAGTTTGTTTCTTGATGTGTTTTTCCTGTGATGGATAAGTAATATTCTTCCTGCTCTCTTGATTGAATCTAGTTCAAAGTCTATTTTGTTAGATATTAGGATGGCTACACCAGCTTGTTTCTTGGGTCCATTTGATGGGAAAATCTTTTTCCAACCCTTTACTATAAGGCAGTGTCTGTCTTTTAAGTTGTGGTGTATTTCTTGTATGCAACAAAAGGGTGGATACTATTTCCATATCCATTGTGTTATCCTGTGTCTTTTTATAGGTGAATTGAGTCCATTGATATTCAGGGATATTAATGACTAGTGACTGTTAATTCCTGTTATTTTTGGTGATAGTGCGTGTGCATGTGTATGTGTGTGTGTTTTCCTTATTTGGGGTTTGCTTCTGTAGCATTATCTACTGTTTCTGGCTTCATGATTGTTTCTAGCTGAATTAGGTTGGAGTCTTGCTTCTGTTTTACTTTCTGTAGGGCTGGATTTATGGACAGATACTGTTTAAATCTGGTTTTGTCATGGAATATCTTGTTTATTCCTCCATCTATGGCAATTGAGGGTTTTGCTGGGTATAATAGTCTATGGTCTTTTAGTGTCATTATAATACCTGTCCAGGACCTTCTACCTTTCATAGTCTCCATTGAGAAGTCTGTTTTCTTTTCTTGAATCTGTGTTTATAAGTTACTTGGCCTCTTTCCTTTGAAACTCTTAAAATTATTTCTTTATTCTGCCTGTTTAGTGTTTTGATTATTTTGTGGCAAGCAGACTTTTTGGGGGGTCTAGTCTATGTGGTGTTCTATTAGCTTCTTATATCTTCATAGACATTTTCTTCTTTAGGGTAAGAATGTTTTCTTCTATGATTTTGTTGAATATATTTTCTGTGGCTTTGAGCTGGAGTTCTTCTTTCCTGTTGTTCTTAGGTATGGCTTCCTCAAGGTGTCTCCTATTTCCTGGAAGTTTTGCCTTATGACTCTTTTGGTTTTAGTGTTTTCTTTGAGTGATACATCCATTTCCACTATGGAATCTTCCACACCAGAGATTTTCTCTTCCATCTCTTGCATTCTGTTAGTTATGCTGCATCTGTAGCTCCTGTTCATTTACTCAGATTGTCCATCTTCAGCATTCCCTGGGTTCTGTTTTAGTTTTTAAGTCTTGAACTGTTTCCGCCATCTGTTTGCTTTTTCTTAGTTCTCTAGTCTATCTTTCAGAAGCTTACTGTTTTCTTCCAATGTCTTGATTGTCCTCTATTTCCTTAAGGGAATTTTTCATTTCTTCTTCAATTTCCTCTTTAAAGGCTTCTGTCATCTTTATAAAGATATTTTGAAGGTTTCCTCCCTCTGCTTCTTCCATATTGGAATGTTAAGGGCCTGCTGTTGTCGAACCCCCGAGTTCTAGTAGTTCCATATTGTTCTTCATGTTGGTGAGTGAATTTTAGCCCTGGAGTCTACCCATCTCTTTTTCTGATTGGTGCAAGTGTTGTCTCTGTTGCAGCTATCTGTTTTTGGTCTACTAGTTGCTCTTGGTGGGACTGGAGCTCTTGGAGAACTTAGAGGTAGTGGAATAACTTCTGCTGGGGCTCTCCAGAGGCTGTGAGTCAGAAACCAGCTGAGGTTGGGGGATGGGTGATTTGGGGAAATAGACTGAGGCTTATGTGGAGAACTTGGGGGTGTAGATAGTCAGGTTTTCTGGCAGGGTCGCTTCTTGTTTGCCTACACCTGGAGCTGAGATGGGTTAGGGGACATGTTTCCTACCCTGTTGCCCAGACATGGGGGCTTCCTTTTTGACTAGCTGGGAGGAGAGTAAATCTCTTCTTCTGCTGTTGAGGTTTGGGAGTAGGGTGGATGATTTTGGGAAATGGATTGAGGTTTATGGGGTAGAAGGGCCTACAAGGGGTCGGGTGTAGATACTCAGGCTTGCAGGCAGGGGTCCTGCTTGCTTCCCTGAAACTGGAGCTGGAATGGGTTATGGTAGATTTTTTAAATGGGGGATCGGGCAACTTTTCTTCTGTTCACAGCATTATGTGGTTTATCAATTCTTGGCTTGAAGTTGTCTTCAAAGTGGTATTTTAATTGTATCATAAGTTATTTCTAAAGTCATGAATAGAGAGTCAAAACTTTTCTAAATAACAAGACTTATTGATCCTTGGAAGCAGAAGTGGGCATATCATATTCAGTATTTGCCCTACTTGAGGGTATATATTACTGTGAGGAAACACCATGAATGAAAAGCAAGTTGAGAGGAAAGGGTTTATTTGGCTCACACTTCCATATCACTGTTCATCACTGAAGGAGGTCAGGACAGGAACTCTAATAGGTGGGATCCTGGAGGTAGGAGCTGATGTAGGGACCATGGAGGGGTCCTGCTTGCTGACTTCTTTCTAATGGCTCACTCAGCCTGTTTTTCTTACTAGAACCTAGGATTGTTCAAGTTAGGATGGTAACACCCACAACTAGGCTAGACCCTGTCACATCAGTTGCTAATTAAGAACATGCCCACTGGCTTGCCTACAGATGATCTTATAGAGACATTTCCTTCTTAAAATTTAATTTAGTTACATTTTATGTATTTTACAGACTTAGCTCAGTTTCCCCTCCTTGATCTTCTTCCATTCTCTCTCCCTGACTCCTGTCTACCTCCCTCCCCATGCACTCCTTCTCCTTTTCCATTCAGGAAGGGGCAGGCCTCCTCTGGGCTTGACCAAAACAGGGCACATCAAGTTGAGGTAGGACTGAACTCCCTAGAGATCTCCTCTTAATTGAGGTTCCCTACTCTCCAGTGAATTTAGCTTGAGCCAAGTTGATATACAATGAGCCATGGCAGTGTTATTTTAGCACATGTTCCTAGACGGCAGCAGTTTTATTAGAATAGTCACTATAATTGGTCTGTCAAAGATTCAACCAATCACATATTGAAATTACATGAGAAAATTAATTCTTATGATTTGAATGTCACCATCCCCTGGATTACGCAGTATAAACTATACTATACAACTGTTTTAAAGAGCTGATCCGAGCAGAAATGGTTAGAAGGATGTAGGAGTCTCAAAGAGGGAGAATCTTGTCTAGAATTCTTAATCCCTGCACAGGTTCTAATTGTTGGTTTTGCTCTTCCTAGTTTTTCTCAGGTCTGTCAGTATATTCAGGGAGCGAAGTGTTTGAACACTCATGGATTCAGTACATTAACATTCCTCACTATGGATTTACAGTAAGTTGTCCTGTCTGTCACTGTACTTGGGGTCTCCAAATGTAGCAGCTGAAATGAATCCCAACCAAGTCCCTTCCCCAGCTGTGATCTCTAACTAGCTGCTGCCCAGGGATTTCCTTCTAAGAGAAAATGATAAGAACTTTCCTGTTACTTTTAGCCAGAGGTCAGTGAGCCATCTGGAGTTTTCCAGAGACATGTATTCTTTGATGGAAATGGTAAGAAAAATCCAGGATAAGAGGAAAAATAGTTGATATGATAAAAACCAAACAGTAATGATTATACTCAATAATGCAATACTAGAAGGATCAGAAACTAACATATAAAGTTTATATCAGGAAATTAAAAGAAACAGAAACCACATAATACCCATAACTATATTGGGTTTGCCAAGCTTCCTCTCCAGTAAAGTGTATCTTAATAGACTTTCTAACTTCCATAATCACAACTGGCTTGATGAAAATTGTTACTATAAACCAATAGTAATGTTTTAGTTACGGTGTTTTCATGGTTATGGACTAGGCAAACGAGGCAAACCCTGACCCATCTAGTTAGAGCATCCACCTCCTAGAAGATGGGAAGCACCACAATTTCAATCCTAAACCTCCTGAGTGTGGGGGGAGGTGCACTCCCTTGCTGGGCAGATGGAACTTGGTGGGGTTTTGTTTGTTTAAAAGTATTTTTGGAAATTACAGTCAAGATTGAACCTGAAGTTATTTCTTTTTGTTTATGCTGTGGAAACTTGTGGAAATATTAAACTACTTGCCTTTCCCTGTCCCTGTTTGTGTCACAGGCTTTGCTGCACAATGAATTCCTGGGCCAGAACTTCTGTCCAGAACATAAGGCAGCAGAAGTCAGAAGATGTCAGAACTATGTAATGTAAGCTTGAATTCATTGTCACAATGGGGACATGGAACGCCCGTAGACTTAGAGGGGAAACCCATACTTTCTGATTAACACTATCTCCCCTGTCCCTTTCCAAGAGCAAGTGACTGGTGCAGAATTGTGCAGAAAGGCTTCTTTGGGGCTTTTAAAAGTGGATCTGGTGTGTTGATTTGGGACTTGAGTTCCTTGTTTCAGAACATATGAGTTTGACAAAGGCCACTCCGATAGGTTAACAAGGGCAAACAGTTCCTTCATGTAAAGATTATGGGACCTGTGAGCAGAACCTGAGAATGTCAGGGCAGCAGGGACCAAATGGACTGAACTCTGTTTGCCAGAATTCAATGTCTTCCACTGCCTCATACACTACAAGACTTTAAGAAATCAAAGTGTGTGTGTGTGTGTGTGTGTGTGTGTGTGTGCGTGTGTGTGCGCTCGTGCACATGTGTAAAATGTCCTACCAGAGGATATGTACTGTAGTCAAACACTCATGTTTAGAAGGAAAACTCACTTTTGTCTAATATCATCAAAATAAAAACACGGGTTTTTAATAAAACTAAAGTGTATTGTTTAAAGTTACAATACCCTCAGTTTCTATAATTGTTGTCATGATTTGATTTTGATATATAAATGAGAGAGGAATATGCTGATGTGTTAAATATCTCTTGAATGTTCAAAATAATAATGAATGATAGTAACACAAATTTATGTTTGAATTACTGATAGTAGTGGGGTTTCTGGGTCCTGGGTGGCCAGAGGTCTGGAGACCCACAGACCTGCCGCCGGAGACCACTTTGCCGCCCAGGAGCTCAGACCCCCAGAAATGACTCAGACACTTATATTAGTTCATGCTGTTTGGCCTATGACTCAGACACATTGCTAGCCAGCTCTTACATCTTAAATCAACCCATTTCTATTAATCTGTCGGCCATTTGGCCTGTGGCTCACCTGTACTCCTAAATGTTGCTCCTTGGGCGGCTGGCTCCATCTGCCTCTGACTCCGCCCTGCTTCTTCTACCTATGCTTTGATTTCTCCTCCTACTTCTTCTATGGTGCCTGCCATGGCCCAAAACAGCTCCTTTATTTAAAGATTGAGATTCATAGCATACATAAACGCATTCCCACATCAAGAAAACAAATATGGGGGCACATCTTATTCCCTTCATCTTTCTATTCTGATGTTGTCTGACATTATTCTAATAGAAATACCTTACTGGTTTCTTGTCAGAAGGATGAGGACAGGAAAAGTGAAAGCAGAGGTGGGCTATGCACAGACCTCATACTCACAAAAAATTGTACAAACAACAAGAAGAAATCTGTCTTTTCAGTTGATGTGAGAACTGTTAAATCCTAAGAGATCCAAGGGAATAGAAACACTCAGAGATGGACACACAGGGATGGAGACACAGGGATGGAGAAACACAGGATAGAGACACCCAGGATGGAGACACACAGGGATGGGGACACACAGGGCTGGAGACACACAGGGCTGGAGACACAGGCATGGAGACACAGGATGGAGACACAGGATAGAGACACAGGATGGAGACACATAGGATGGAGACACACAGGATGGAGACAGACAGGGATGGTGACACACAGGGTGGAGACACAGGCATGGAGACACAGGATGGAGACACACAGGGATAGAGACACACAGGATGGAGACACCCAGGATGGAGACACACAGAGATGGAGACACAGAGGTGGCAATTATAGTGTATCAGGAAGTTTTATCAGTAGTTACTTTTTTGACCTGTGTCAGGGTCCCTGCATCCTGCTGTGCTCCAAGGGCTACCAAGACTCTATCTGTATCCATGGGCTGTTGGGATGTTCCTGGGCTGAGCATCCATGGTTGTCACAGCCCTCTTAGTGCAGGAGCTGACAGCAATGGACTGACTCCTTTCAGAAACACTTAGTCTCCTCTGGTCCTTGCTCTGGAATTTGATGCTGAGTTTTCTGCATAACAGAGTCAACTGAGTTAACAGTATGCACATAGCTGTGATCTATTAGAGTCTCTGTGTGTCATTAGAAAGCTGAGTTTTTCTACTTCAGGAGAAACATTAACTTTATCCATACCTTTGCCTTTTGAGGAGAGAGCATCCCTAAAGATTTAGAAATGAATGACACCTTGAAGACTACAAAGTCAGATCTTAGTGTGACTCTCTAATCTCACCCAGGTTTCCTAGGCCTACTTTCTGTATGCTTTTAAATAGATGTAATGGCTATGCCTCTTTGGATGTTCCTTGAAATAAAGAAAGGGTCTGATTCATGTAGTTTAAATTCACATAATATATAACAAAATTGTAAGTACCTCATTACTAATCCCAATTAAAAATAATGATGAAATTTTAGTGATATGGTAAAACTGAGTTTTTAAAAGGAAGTAACAGTGACTGTACTGAATAAAATTTGACATTATTTTTGTTTTTGATTATAGATGTACTGGTGAAGAATTCTTGATCATGCAGGGTATTGATCTTTCATCATGGGGCTTCTGGAAGAATCACGTGGCCTTAGCTTGTATAATGATTATCCTCTTGTCAATTACCTATATACGATTATTACCACATATGAAAGTTGGAGTGCTTAGGTCTGGATGGAGGAGATTTCAACAGCTGTTTAAAGATAAATGATTGGAAACTATATTTTAAATATTTATACTTATATTCATGGGCAGATGCTCAGTCAGCATTACCCAGAAAAGATTCCCAGTGCGATGAACTATGATGAATGCAGAGACTCATGGATGCTCAAGGTACCAGAGTAAGTGACTCGTGAGTGCTAAACCCTATACAGGACACCTGTACCACCCTTTCTAAAGCTTAGACCACCGTGGAAGGGGTGAAAAGATTACAGGAGCCAGAAGATGAGAAGGACAGCTGGAGATGCAATATTGTGGGCACGACATGCAACCATGGTCTGTCTCACAACATCTATAGCCACCTGCACAAGACTGGATCCTTCATAAGCACAACAGGGGTCGGAGAGGGACTCACCTGGGCCATACTGCATCCTAATGAACTATTGCTACAGATAGATTATGGGAGAGGCAGTCATTGATTTCAGACGTGTATGTTTGGGAGAGACAGCTAGGCTCCAATGGATAGTCTGGAATCCTGAGTCACATGGATAGGGTAGTTAAACTCTGTGGGTCACAAGACAAAATTCAAATATAACAATGTGAGAAAGGGACTTGTGAAAAGGGACATTTGAAGGGGTTGTAAGGGAGATAAGAAAGGTGGGAGGGAGGGAAAATTGCTGAAATACATTATATACGTTGATGAAACTATTGCTTTAAAAATAATATTACAAATATGAAGAGAAACTTTTTTTGTGTAAAGTATCTAAGTAAGACTTTTTTCTTCTTATTTTTATTACAGTGTAATTCAGCAATGACTTCTTTTAAGTTTACAAATGCAGCACATTAAAGTATAAGTAAAAGAATCCTTGGGTCAAATTAATGTTATTAAGTATTACATATTAGTTCATCTCATCAAAAATAATGAGAGGTTGTGTGATATATTATATATTTAATAAAAATAATCTGGAACATCAGAGGTCAGAGCCACCCACATGCCAAGCCTTGAAGGGCAGAGAGTGGAGACCCATACCTTTAATCCCATCACTGGGAGGCAGAGATCTGTCTGTATCTCTGTGAGTTCAAAGCCTTACACCCAGGCCCTGATAGCACACACCTTTAATCCTAGCACTAGGAAAGTTGAACCAGAAATCCTGATGGCTGGATGGAGAGGAGGAGGGAGGGGATCAGCTTTTCCAGCCTCTTTTGGGGGGGGTGAGTATGGAGATGTGGGAGACAGAGGATTCAGGAATAGAGGCCTGAGGAGTTGGCTGGGTGAGAAGTGGCTGTGGTTTGATTCTCTATCTCTCTGATATTTCAGCTTTTCCTCAATATCTGGCTCCGGGTTTTTATTATAATACCAAATAGAATTTGTGCAATAAGAGTCAGTCAATCAAACTTTTTCACCCGTAAAAGGAGAATTTGTGCTATGAAAATCTTACATTCCTAATATCATTTCTGCCTTCTTTTTCATCTTTAAAGTGAGAACAGCATCCTCCAAATTTAATATCCAATAAATCCTTCATTGGCCATTAACTGGTCTATAAAATGTATTGATTCTGTTTTAAAAGCGTGGTTCTAAAATATATCATAAAACTATGTTATTTCTAAGGTTAAAAACAAAACAATGAACTTGGTGTGGTGGTCTATCCTTGGTCCATCACTTGGTAGGTGGGAAAACAGGAGTTCAGGTCAACCTTAGGTAGAGGTATATGTGAGCCTAATCTTGGCTCCAAAAGTCTTTACCAGAAAACAAAACAAAAACCACATGTAATGAGTGACCATAAAACATCTTTGATTAGCTCATAACATAAGATTTATGGATGGTGTCTTAGAGTTTCTATTGCTATTATGAAACACCATGACCAAAAGGCAATTTAAGGAGAAAAGGGTTTTCTTGGCTTGTACTTTCAGACTCTAGTTCATCACTGAAGGAAGTCAGGATGGGAACTCAAACAGGGCAGGCATCTGGAGACAGGAGCTGATGCAGAGGCCATGGAGGAATGCTGCTCACTGCTTGCTCCCCATCTCTTGCTCAGCCTGCTTTCTTATAGAACCCAGGATTACCAACTCGGGGATGGCTTGATCACTTACTAAGAAAATGCCTTACATCTTCTAGAGGCATTTCCACACTGAGGCTCCTTCCTTTCTATTGACTACAGCTTGTGGCAACTTGTCCTAAAACCAGCCAGGGCAGTTGGAGACTTCTCTGTGGTGATGCAATGTCTCAGAAGTTTTCACTGGGGGCTTTGGCTATAGTTGGGTAGAAAGACAGGGATCTTGTGATACAAAATGGCTCTTGTGACATTTCAGAAGAGACCCTGGATCTGAAAAGTCATGTAAGCACCTGATTGACTCAGTAGTATAGAATTTGCCAAGAAGTTCTCCTGAGGAACATTGCTGAGACACAGATATTAGGACCCTGCCTTGCACATCAGTGTCTGTAGAAACTGCCTTTAAGAATTTTTGCAGCCCTAGAGTTTATGGATGATGGTTTAGTAGCTGCTATATCTGTACCTTCACAAGTTTTTATTTCCTTGGAGTTTTTATAATTTTTAATTAAAACTTCTTCATTTAGTCTTTTTCCATAGCAGGACAGTACTCTGTTGGGGCCCATATAGTGACTCAGTTTCCCATACAGATTCTCAGAGTAAAAGACTCACACTGTCTCAGCTATTCTAGAGTTCTATTGAGTTCAGCTTGCTCCTTGCTGTAGCCTTGATAACCATGGGACTAGTCTGATTAGCCCCTGGGAAACAGTTTGTTATCTTACAGCCTGAGCTAGCAGGAGGCACAGGATCGGATAATGAAGCTGCCCACAGACTCAAGGACAGCAAGGTTTTTTCAAGAGAATGTTTGAATGTCTGTGTGGTGCTTTATTTGAATCCTGGCTTGACAATGTGTATAAGTGCTTTCAGAAATCAACCCAGAGCCTTTGTGGTTCCTTCCCAGTTTGCGTTCCTGTTGTATCTCTAGCTGATGCCTGTCCCTAGCTACCCCAGTGACTCTTAGGCTGGCATTGACAGTACTCATCGACAATATCAACAATATGGGTGTTTTTAAACATCTTACATCTGATGCACAATGTACAAAAAGTCATTTGGGCTCTTGGTACAGACTCAGTGTGCCCCTAGTTCTTCCTGTTGGTCTCAGTGTTTCCTATAGCCCAGTTCCTTTGTGACTCTGTTGACCCACAGACTCTATCTAACAGGACTCTCAATTGTCACATTCATCTAGGACTCGGGAAGAAGACCTTCACCCTTCTTCTTGCCCCCCATTCTGTCTTTCTAGACTTACCCTCAGTCCTGCTGAGGACTGTCCACACAAGCCATCCCACTCACCAAGCCTTCCTCCACCCCATGGGGACTCCCAGAAAGCTCTTAGTTCTTTCCTTCCACCCTATCAGTATTTCCCTATAGACAAGTTCTGTTCCTCTGTATCTGAGGAACAGCTCTTGAAATAGGTTGGAAATCGGGCTCACAAAAGGCCACATGGGCTAGAATCAGAGTGAGCAACAGAAATTAAAAAACAGAACATCCAATCAAAAAGATAAGACCAGGCACTTATATCAGGTAACACTTAGAATATTATAACTTCATATGTCTAGATCCCATTGCAGAAAATACAAACCTTGACCAACATTATACCCTGCTCAGTATCCAGTACCTTCTCAAAACTCTGAAAATTATGTACTATAAGATCCAGATAGAATATACTTGGTTATAGACTCAAAGAGCCCTATATATTACTATAGAGACAGTTGCTCATCTTCTACCATAGAAGCAACCTAAAATATTTACAAATGTGAAAGAAATCTGATGGAGTCACAATCAGTGGAGGGGATAGTGCCCTAAGAAGACATTTTACGTCCCCAACTAACATGTCAGCTCGAGGGCCAGGAATAGTTACATCATATTGAGTTATTGGTCAAAGAAGTTCCTGTAGATCTCCTCAGACAACATAAACTATTGCCAAGGCTACTGGTTTTTATTCATAACCAGATAGTAGGGTCCGATGGCTGAAGACTCCACATACTTAGGTCATTGAACAGAGAAACATCAAGCAAATACACAATTAGAGGCTTCACTCCTACAGCTGACATTTATGATGATTGAAGTCACATTGCTCCCTCTTACAGAAGAGAGTAATCAGTATCACCCAGCTACTGTTGGGACCTCTAGCAATAACATGCCTGTAAGATACTGTTAAGAAAGACTTTGTACAACCTGTCCACCCCATCTTTTTCTGATAAGAAAAAAAAATGTGCCCAAGGTTCCAAGACCATACCCTGCTGTTAAAAATGTCTCAGTAAAACCTTATCTGCTTCCTATGGTTACTGTGGCCACCTGTTTCTCAAGGCTACATGACCACCCTGTTCTTGGAAGAATCACAAAGTTGCTATGGCCACCTGCTTCTCAAGGCTACCCCTATGACTGATCCTTACAGCTTCTTTGTTCCTTCTCCTATAAAAAGCCTACTTAACTTTAGTTCAGGGCTCTCTGTTCCTTTGTGCCATTGAGCCCTATGCACATGGTAATTGATTAAACTTGCCCTTTGCTTTTACATGAGAGTATGTCTCTTAGAGTCCTCCTTTATGTGGCAAGATTCTCAACCCTTACAATACATTGGTACAATAGTGGCACAGGTGTTATGGCTGTAACTATCCACTCTAAAAATGATCTTAAGGTCCACTAATGAGATGAACTTAATATCTGACACTGCTAAAGTATCCCAAAACCCAAGAACCTGAGACTAGATTGGTCTTGGGTTTAGGGGAAAAATAATTACTATTATTTTCCTAAATAAACACAGCGTACCATGATTTCTAATGTCATATTGGCATACCAATAGACGAGAACATTGTTCAAACCTCATCAGAGAAGCTTCTTCTTACATATGGTAATGTACAAGGAAGTCCGCAACTGGACAGTATGTAGAGACTGGGCGACTTTGTAGCACACAATCTTACATAAGATATCTTCATGAAATCTCCCCCACTGGGGTCTTGGGATCTATGGTGAGGAGGATGAGGTAGAAAGGTTCTAAGAGCCGGAGGGAGTGGATGACTCCAGGGAACAGCATCTTTCAGAAACACTAGGATTAATACACATATGAACTCACAGAAATTGTGGCAGCACAGAAAAGTCTGTCAGACTGGCACAGCTCAAGCCACACAGAACCACAGTGGACACAAAAATCCCACCCTAATCCAGAAGTTATGTGGAATTGGTATCTGTGGGAAAAAAGAAAATAAGTTTTCTGCAATAAAGTGTCAATGGGAATATGGTTCTGTGTTGTTAATTGTCTAACACAACGCAGATCCTTGTATGTTTGTGAATTGTTTGTTTTGCTATTTATTGTCATATGATTTGCTTAGTTTGTGTTGACATTTGGGGTTTTTGAGGCAGAGATGGGGGAAGAAAGAGAGAAGGGAGGGAAGTAGGGAGGGAGAGAGAGAGATATCTAGGTTAGGAAATGGATTGTGACTAACATTTGGAAGGCAGACAAAACCCCTCTCTGTTCAAGACTTTCTGTCTCCATGTTTTGCTTCTGAAATGACACAATGTACCCATTTCTGTTTGGATCAGGGCACTGTTACAGCTCAGTTTTGTCTTCTAAGTGTTTGTAGGTATAGATTCAAGTTTCCCATCCAATTTTTAGCCAATTTATTTTTTCTTAATCTATTGAGACAGATTCTTATGCTCTTAGGACAAACCTGCTTGAAATCCATCTACTGCTGACCTGCTGGAGTTACATCAGTATCTCACCACTGTAGGGAAAAGGGGCTGTCCAAAGGAACACAGTCGGGCCTAGAAATTAGAGCCCTCTCTGCTCCTGATGAACAAAAATAACCAGTCCCTGAGCAGGAATAAGGACCCAATCCTTGAGTATCCCTGGAGAAACTCGGCCCCTAAGAGCCCTATATAAATCCTCTGCTCAGTTATTGGCTGATTTTTCCCACTCTACAGAGACAACCTCTCTCCTGGACTCCTCCTTCCCAAATAAATCACTTTCTCAAAGAAGTCTTGGGTGAAGATCTTCATTCACCTGCCAAGAAAAAAACCTTGCAAAGACATCCCTTAGGGGACTGCTCAAGGCAGAACAGAAGGATGTAGCAACTATTTTCAGAGGGTGAAGCAAAGCTCAGATTTAAGGGCTTTCTCCAGGGAAGGAGCAGCATTGTTATATCCTTTGGGGAGACCATCCCCCACTGCACCCCAGCTTCAAATACATCCTGACTTCCTGAACTGTCCAGACACCTTTCCCTCCAGAGCCAAGCTGCCCCACTGCAGCTCCAACTTTCAGAGCTTCCTAACAGTCCTCCAGGTGTACCCGACTTTCCAAACAGGATACCTCTCAGCCCATACCCAGAGTTGTAACAGTTGCTTACAACCATTTCTCTTAATAGGTTTAATTTTCAAATTATTATATGTATGGAGACATTTAGGAAGATAATTTCTTGGGTGCCCTTTGCCTATATTTTGTGAATGTGAACATTTCCTTTGCCAGCATAGTTTGGTTAAGGCTGACATTAACACTGAGATATTGCTGTTCATTAAACTGCACTATATTCAAATTCCTCCACTTTCCTATGGATACTATTGTATTGTTAAGGGATCTGAATTGGAAGATACATTGCATCAAGCTCCCTCATTAAAAATAAGCTGTTGGAAATAAAGGGGCATAGAGATAACTGAATTTAGACACTGTACCTGGATTCTTAGTATTATTCAGCATACAGTGTATACTCTGTAGCATTGTTTCAAAATCAGCCTAGAAGATATTGATGTCCACTTTTATCTTCGAACTTTAAGGAAAAGGGTTTTCTTCTATGACACTGGTATCATTATAATGATGTTGTATGGCCTGAAGAAATTACCTCATGACCATCAAGGAGTGTTAGTTAGGGTTTCTATTTTGATAAAACTGCAAGGGAAAAAAAAGCAAATTGGGGAAAAAGGGTTAATTTCATCTTAATGCTTGTAGTCTACCATCCAGAAAAGCAAGGGCAGAAATTCAAGCCAGGTACCTGGATGTAGTAACTGACTCAGGAGTTACAGAGGAGTGCAGATTACCAGTTGCTCTTCTTGGCTTGGTCAGCATGTCTTCTTATAACATCCAGGACCACCAGCCCTAGGGAACAGGCATGTAATCTACTCACTCAGGAATTATCAAGCCCTCTGTGAATAGAACTAGACCTGCAGTTCGTATTGTATTGTGAACAGCTATTTTTTTTTTTGACAATTGAAGATCAATTGGAAGGCAGTTAAAACAATTCTTAAAGAGATAGTGAAATTGGTGGTTGTATTTTTCTGTTGATTTCTTATACAATTATATATATTTATGCAAAGTATAGAGGTCATCAGCCTCAGTATTAGAGACATGGTATGCTAACTAAACAAATGCTTGGCCTTTAGGAGAAAGTCTGTATTTCACAAGAAGGGACTAGATGCTCAGTCCCCATACTATGTAGTGACAGGAACTATCCGGTTTTCAGCTCACTGACTGACACAGCTCACTGTGACTGTTCACATCAGCAGCAGAGGACATATACTAAGCACTTCTCCTTAATCTGATGCTGATAGTGGGTTTTATAAGTTAATTCATCTGTACAATAGCAATGTTACCAGCCCCTTAACTACATGGTGGACAGTAGTTTGACTAAATGTGCCTCTTCTGATGCTTTCCAAACTAAGTAGACAGATTTACTCTGGCCAAGAAATATTAAAACAATGTTTAGATTCCTTCACAAAATTGGAGATGGATAGACATCTCATGATATAGAGGAAAGGATGTATGACTTTGGGAGAAATTGATTGTTTCTATTGATCAGTAATTTAAAAAAATCTTGTCATTTTTGGAAGGAGGTGAAGGGGTTGGAGAGAAATTTATTTTAAACAAGATCTCTATGAAAAAGTCATGTGGAAACCTACAATTTTGGAAATCATTTAAACAAAAATAATTTTAAAAATGAGTTGAAGGGTAGTTCTTTGTGTGAGGGGATAATACTCCTCCAACAGACATAGGTTCTTAAAAATTCTGGCACAGATATGCAATACGACCTTACCAGTTGTTGGTCAAGGAAGTTCTAGATGTCACAGAAGTGTAAGACAGGTGTTTCAGGTCCACTCAGGTTTAGAGAAAGACCAGGTTAGGGTTACATTCTGAAGAGAATAAACCAGAAAGTTCATTACACAGTCATCAAATCCTCAGACTTGGGGATGTGACTCAGTGGCATACATGGGCATGCTGAAGCCTGGGTTAGGTCACCAGCACTACTGCCTAACAGAGGTCAAATCTCCACAGAAGTAGAGAACAGATGCACAGAAGTGAGAACACAGTGACTTTGGAAAGGATGAAGGTGATGGTGATTGAGGGGAGCCCTGTGGTCCTCTGTCTTTCCTGTGTCTCACTCCTGCTCTCTCCCTTCCCTCTCTCCCTCACCTCTGCATTTTCCATTCTTCCCTCTCTTCTCTTTACTTTCTGCTCTGTTGTTTTTCAAGGTGGAGTATAGGCGCAGTTTCACTTTGTAGCCCAGGCTGGCCAGTAACCTCAATGTAGCCCAGGCTATCCTGCAACTTGCAAACCTTGGGGCTCAAGCTGAGTCCTGAGATTATAGGTGTATGTTGCTATTCCCTGTTCTAAAATAATCTAAATGTTCTGAAAAAGATCGGAATTTCACAGAGTCATATCGCAACTGCACATCAAGCTGTCTAGTGATATTTTCTATAATTTTGTACGTATGTGCACGTATGTCTGTATATGGTTGTGAACCCCTGTGTCAGCTAACATTGGTGTTATTCTCACTCTCACACTGAACCTGAGGAATGAACTAGGGCTTTCTGATCATCTAGAACAGCCTGTCAGCAAGTAGCAGGGATCCCTCTCCCATTATGGGCTTTGTACCTGGTGCTGAGGATCTAACTCTGGTCTTCAGCTTACATAGTAGGACCACTGCCCAGCCTGTACTTTCTCTGTGTGTATCTTGTGCAGCACTAAAAGTTACTTTTATCAAAAACTCTTAGAATTTTTATTCTTTAGAATTTTAAAAACTTCATAGATATGATGTATTTTAATCATACTCAGTGTAATGATTCCTGGCACGTAGTAGCCCCCACGTAGTAAACCCAATATGATGCTGGCAGAACACTGTGTATGGAGGGCATGCCCCTAGGTGTGACTACATAAGTCTGTGCCTACCTGCTCTCTTTAAAAACAAGCTCCACATGAAAGTTCTCTCTCTCTCCCCCCCTCCCTCTCTCTCTTCCCCCTCCCTTTCTCTCTCAGCGACTCCCCTGAATAAAATCTCATGTTGCATCTGGTAGTGTGTGCATCTACCTCTCATGCATGAAACTAACATTTTGGTGCCTAGACTCAGATAGGCTCTCTCCTGGGCCTAGGTGCACATAAGCTCCAGAGGATCCTGATCTGGGGTCACTGCCGGGTCACCTTCCATCTGCCCTGCTGCAGCTTGTTTGAACACCACCAGCTTTGATTGGCAAGTTTTCTTCTTTCCGAATTAGTGTCTCCAGTATCTCTTAGATCATAACACAAAATAGGTGCCTAATGGCTCACTGAACCCCAGTATTTTACAGTAGCTAACTTTTGCAAGAGTATGGGCCGATGGCAAGAGTTTTCCCCCATCTCTTTTAATATCTCAACTCTAAACTTTCTCTTCTGGCTTTCTGTTCTTCCATCTGTTTCTAGCCACAAACCCAGATCCTTCTCTGGAACCTCCACCATTCAAATCTAAACACTCACCTACAACTCCTCCAGCTTCTTCCATTCAGGAAACTCCAAACCTGGCCAGTTCTCCCTATGCAGGAAGTGACTGGCATAAGTAAGATAATAAAAGTTTATGCCCTTTTTCCTTTGTCAAGAATTTCTCAAGAGCGAAAGCTAGTTTGGAAACAGGCTAAAACTCATGCAGATAATGTTCCTGAGACAAGGGTAGCACACCCTGGGAGCCTAGGCTGTCCCATATGTAGACCCCATTACACCAAGGTCGGTCTTAGCCAGAGGCAGTTTTGTGACCTGCTTACTGGCAAATCTGCACTGAAACCTCACAAATGCGCTCTCACGGTAGACTAACTTAGACTCTGAGAACACTAAAGAAAAGCAGCTTCTCATGACCCATTTTTTACCATTCCCCTACTATCAGAGTTACATCTCTTGAGAGCAGACCACTGACCCCACAGGCAGAAGCCTTAGCACTGGCTTCTCAAGGTGTATCACAGGAGAGATGAGAAAACCCACCAAGAAAGAGACCTCCTGTTGGCAAAATCTGTCTGACCAGCTTCTTCGACTCTTCCTGTGCCAAAGACCAAGGTGTGGCAGAGACCTCGGTGCCCGCTTTGAATGTGGCCAGCTCAGCACTGGTCTTGCTCTTGCCTGGCCTCACAGAGGCTGTTCAGGCCTTGTCCTGGGTGCCATCAAGGGAAACACTGGTCTAAGTGACTCTTCCCAAGCCCCACATGGCAGAGGCACTTTACACACAGACCACTCCAGGGCTCATTTCCAAGGCTTGGCCGTGGGCAGTTGGTGCTGCCAGGGCTGCCATAACCAGATCACACCATCACAAAAAGGGAGCATTGGCTAGAAATAACGGTATTAGGGCGGTCCATCTCCTTCCCATGGACACTGGTGCCACAATACTTGATCCTGCAAGAGTTTTGGGGTACCACCTCTCTAGCCTCCATTGTCCTGGAGGGAAGCTAACAATTGCATTTTCAGAGATATCTCTGTCACTCATTCACTTTTGTTCAGGCCAACCTGCCCTGTACCCCTAATGAGAAGGGATTTCTTAGTTAAAATAAGAGCTTTCTTTTCTTTTAGTCATCATATTTGCCTAAATCCAGCCTCACCAGCTGCTCCAGCTGCTCCCTTGCTTCTCTTGCTATCTGCTCAGCCTGTCAGCTCCAGACCCAAACACATTTCTCCAAAATTTCCTGTCTCTGAATTTTCCATCCCAGCCTGCTTCTCAGAGCCGAAGTTGAGGTGAAGTTGAGATGCTTACTGGACAGGAAAAGCTCTGAGGTTTTTTCTCACCCTTCCCCTCCCCCATAGACTAACCCTCCAGCTGCAGCTTCTGGAGAAAGGAAAAACCCAGGAGCCATCTTACCAGTGGAAAACAGTGGACCACCTCCTCCTGAGGACCAGAGAAAAGGAACCAGGAGCCATTTTTAGAACCAATACAGGTAAAACAGACTTTCCCTCCATCCCCTAAGACCAGAGGAAAAGAACCAGAAGCCATTTTAACCTCAACAATGGGTAAACAAAAACAGGAGACATTTTAACCTCCTCCTATCCCCAGATCTAGCAGAGACTCACAAACTTTATTGTGCAGCTGCAGTCCCCTGGAAGAAGAAACACAAACAGCCACCTTAAGGTTTATTTAAAGCGTAGACACATGCCCCAATTTCAAACCTTTGTCTCCCTCTTTTTCCTCTTCTGTTAATCTGACCTCCAGGCCCTGCAATAGCAGAGACCCTCACAATATGTGTCACTTCCAAAGGTTCTCTTACTGACTAAGTTTTTTCTGAGGTCCTAAAAATCAGAATTCATCATGCCATGCATTAAATTCACCCAGACTCCTCCAGGAATGAGCTGCAAAACCCAGCAGACCAACCTCCAGAAGATATAGCTCTTTGCCTTTAAGACAGCTTGAAGCAGCCTTAAGAGATCTGTCAACCCTGTTCCATTTTCGACTAACCCTTCCTACATAAACCAGGCTTTCTTTTTATAATAAACAAAAAGGGTGATATGTAACGATTTCTGGCCCATAGTAGCCCCTACATAGTAAACCCAACATGGCCCAGGCAGAGCACCATGTCCAGAGGGCACGCCCCTAGGTGTGGCTGCATAAATTTGAGTCCACATGCTCTATTAAAAGGAACCACCACATGAAAGTTCTCTTTATTGCCCCTCCCTCTCTGTCTCCTCTCTCTCTCTTCTTCTCTCTTGGCAGCTCCCCTGAATAAACTCTCATGTGGCATCTGGTAGTGTGTATGTCTACCTTTCAAATGTGAAACTAAGACTCAGCCTCACTCACCTTCCACTGCTACATTACAGCAGAATTCCCCCCAAAGTCTCCCTGACAACTTCTCCCCATCCTCTTGCCCTCCCCCTCCCCCCATTCCTCTCCCTCCCCTTCTTCAGTTATCTACAGAGTCCAGTCAGTGCTGCTCATGTACACAGGGATGTAGAATAATCCCCTGTATTGTCCAGGAGCCAAGGACCACACTCTTGAAGAAAACCGACCCCCCATCTCTTGGAAACCACCAATTTTCTACAGCTCTTCAGCTTGAGGTTACAGGGCTCCTGTGACCTCCCCCATTCATGCTAGAATGTCAAAAAGAATATTAGAGTATGAAACTGACTTTCCACCATTTTGCTTTCTGGTGTAGACATGTGCTGAGATACACACTCTGCACCACCTGACTGCAGGTTAACAAGTCTACACTTAGTCCCTCGTTCCCCCATTCTTGTCCTTTTGTGTTAGAATTAAGTATTTATCCAGGGCACCCAAACCCCAAATCCTCCTGCCTCAGACTCTTGGTTATAGTGATTACAATGGTGAATAGTGAATTATTTCTCAATTGGTTTCTTCAGATATAAAATGAAACTATAATCAATTTATATTAACAACTTGGGTGCTTAGGAAGTCATATTCTTTCCTGCCCTGACCCCGTGTTTGTCCCTTTCTGGGCTAAGCATATATTCCCCTCAGGTTTATTACTCCCATCTGGTAAGCAACCCCCCCTTCCAAATTGTTATTTCCGATTGATTTGTGTCTTCTGGGATGCTGGATGCCTGCTTCTCATCCTCTAACACTGATGTATGCCTGATCTGTATGTCAGAACAGACTGCCGATCTTTCTGAAGCTTGCCTGGAGCCCTGGCACCCCAACCCTAAGGAGCCAAGACTAAGCCTGCTTCTCCATTTCACTATGCTCCTCCCCCAGGTCCCTTCCTCTCCCCCTCTCCCAGGCCCCTCCCTAGGGAGTCTGGAGCTTGCTAATTCCCCTCCTTTCTTTGGGAGCCACCCAAGGTCTCTGCCCCTGAAGATAGACAGCAAAGGGCCTGGATTCAGAGGATCCTGGAGGCTGTGGGGCAGAAGTCAGAACCTCAGCCCAGAGCTGCAATGCTCCTGATCCTGTTCACAAGCAGGCTGGGTCCCTGCATCTGATCCTGGTGAGTGTGGGCACACAGGTCTGGGAAATTCTTTGTAGTGTCATTTGTAAGCGTGAAATGCAAACTACTGGTCACATCATCTGTCCATGGAGGGTATGTTTTTATTCTTTTTTGTGGGGGGGGCAGGTTGGAGATGTACAACCTCTGATTTCTAAATGTGTGAAGGTAAATAAGGATGACATTAAAAGTTTTATCAAATAGTGAAGTTATCACAAGTGCAACAGAATTTTGTTAACACTGGTATTTTAAGGGACCTAAAAAATTTACACCTTTTCTTTATTTCATGATTTAAAATTTGTTCAAAAATCTCTAGTTTCACACACACACACACACACACACCCCAGCTTACTACAACTCTTACTCAGACAAAGCAGAAAAAGTTTGAACAGAGAGCAAAATTAAAGGCCAAAGAACTAGCTTGGGATCCTTTCAGTGGGTTGTATATCTATGATGTTGTGTTCTTTTACTTTCCTGTGACATACTAGAAATGTAATCGCTCATCTAGTTTAGAAACACAGAAAGTTTAATAGTAACACATGGTTAATAAGCAGCATGTGTCCAGGCAGGGCCTGGACCTCAACTCTAACCCTTCTTAGGGAATTAACATATGTCTTTCTAACAGTGTTCTCTCTTCAATCAAAATGCATTAAAATGCATACACATGCAGAGCCTGCTTCTATACTTATCTGTGGCTAAGTATCTGTGAAGCTTTTGAAAGGGGAATAAATATGTTACATGGCAAGTAAAATCTAAATTAGAATGGAGAATTTTGAGGAAGAATATCAGAATGGACATAAATACATTTAGGGGCCCTCAAGGCTACAATGAGTTACATTTTAAGTGATTAACGTGTATGAATGTCTGCCTTGCATGCATGGCAAGTGCACTGCTTGCATACCTTACCTGTGCTCCTGGAGGCCAGAGAGGATACTGAATTCCCTGGAACTGGAGTTATAAACAGTTGCATGTGGTTGCTGGGAATAGAACCCAGGTTCTCTGCAGGAGCATTATGTGCTCTGAACTACTGAGCCATCTCTCCAGCCCTTATGCTACATTCTTGAGACCATAGCAAGAATCAGTCTCACAGCTCAGGAACAGGAAGGGAGACCACAGTGGCTTCTCAGAGAAGCTTGTCCTGGCCTTTGCCTTTGAGGGAACATCTCTTGAGGGTGTTAATTTGGGGTGCTGAGGAGACTCTGCCTGGAACCATTCCATAAAGCCAGCAGTAGTGCCTGTGATAAGGTAACTGTCACTGCCATTTTCTTTGCACCGTTACACACACCCTTGATGAACAAGTGTAACTAAAAGATAAACCAAGGTTTTATGTGGATTATGTGAATTTAAAGTTCTTAATGTGTTTGGTAAATACATACTTCACAGTCATATTGTATGTATTTTGGAGGCACCCTGTGACATTTCAGGGCATTTGGACACTGTTTGTGATCAGCTCAGGGCAGTTTAATAGACACCCCAAACATTCTGTTGACTATTTTGAATTAAGTTTGGTTGTATTTCAAAATGGAATTAAGTAGAAAGTCTCAAAATATGATGATTGAAGAAATTAATTAGGATTAAGGTGGACTATGGAAATTAAAGAATTGGAAAGTCTACCTTGCACACACACACACACACACACAAGCTATATTGGTATATAGAAAACTAAAAAAAAAAAACCCTAAAATTTCTTCTCCATGAAGATTATTGCCCTGTTTATTTCAGTGTTTGAATAAAAATTAATCATCTAGATGACTTTGGGCTTACACTCTTTCTCTTAAGGAATGACTTTAGTGTAATTAACATTATACACCTCACAGAATTACAGTGGACAATTCTGTGTATATGGGTATTTTCAGGGTTGTGCATGCATATTTCCATAACCCACTCTGCTTATTTAAATCCAGAGGTGCTTCTCTACAGCTTCTCGTGGTCTTTTCAGTGTGTGTGTGTGTGTGTGTGTGTGTGTGTGTGTGTGTTTGTTTGTGTGTGTCTGTGTAGGTCACAGGATAACTTTTTAAAGTCAGGTCTTTCCCTTTTACTTGTTGGGACCTTCTCCCCTGTACTTCATTGCACACTGGAGACTCCAGGTCAGCTGGCCCTTCAGCTTCCTGGTGATTCCCTGTTGGGATTAAAGGCCACTGGATTCCTTTTTCATGGGGTTGTTGGATTGAATTCAGTCTTGTGAGCCAGCACGTATACCTGCAGAGACTATTGCTGGACCCTGGATGGTTTTCAGAGCCATTTTCTTGGTATGTGGTTCAGAGGCTCGAATCCGGAGCCTCCAATGTGCTAGGAAGATGCTCTGCCATGTGGTGGGATTTTAAATATAGGAGCATTTCATTCACTGATAGGGCAATTTGACTTCTTCCTTTTCTGTTTCTAAGTATCTCTCTCTTCATTTCTCTGAGGATAAAACCCCTGTTATAAATAATAGTTGAGGGAATGGCTGCCCTTGGCTCTATCCTGCATTTAGAGGAACTAATTTGAGGTATTCCCTATTCAATATAATGCCGTTAGTAGGATCATCACAGTAGCCTTTATTATGTGCAGGTGATCTTTCTTTTCCTGGTTAGTTCAGGGCTGTAATCGAGAATGAATGTAGTTTTTCAAAGACTTCTCCATCAATTGAGGTTTTGATCTGGTTGGATGAAGAAATTACCTTTTTATTTGTTAAAACTTGCTTTACGGCTTAAAATGTGATCCCGTTTTGGCAAAAGACCCATGAGCTGCTGAGGAGGATGTGACTTCAGTGATCACATAGAATATTCTGCAGATGTCTTGTGAGTCCATTTGATCCATGATACAGCTTAACTCTGCAGTTTTTTGATTTGTGGTTGTCTGGAGAATCTATTGATGGGAGTGGAGTATTAATATTCATTACAGAAAAAGTGCCCTGTGAAGTCTCAATTCTGAACACTTATGCCCCAAATACAAAGGCACCCACATATGTAAAAAAACATTACTAAAGCTGAATCCCCCATTAAACCCACACACTACTAGTGGGAGACCCAACTCTAAGCAATGGACAGATCTACCAGACAGAAAGTTAGCAGAGAAATATGGGAACTAACAGATGTTATAACTCAAATGGACTTAATAGATATATACAGAATATTTCACCCAAACACAAAAATATGCTATCTTCTCAGCATCTCATGGAACCTACTCTAAAATTGATCATATACCCAGTTACAAAACAAATCTCAACAGATACAAAAAAATTGGAATATCCCCCTGTAATTTATCAGTTCACCATGTCTTAAAGTTAGAGTTGAACAACAACACAAACCAGAGAAAGCCAAAAAAACTCATGGAAACTGAACATCAGTCAATTGAACCACCTACTAGTCAAGGAAGAAGTAAAGAAAGAAATTGAAGTCTTCCTAGAATTCAATGAAAATGAACCCACAACAAACCCAAACTTACGGGACACTTGCCAGAGCAGTGGTATGAGGAAAGTTCATAGGTGACTCCTAAACCTGTTCTGGCCCTGAGATAACACCCTCAGGTCAGGGAGGTGCTGAATCTCTCTACAAATACCCCAACTGCCATCATAAAGCCTTCATCTAGTAACTGGTGGAAGCAGATGCAGAGATCCATACCTAAGCACCTATCCATACCTAAGTACCAGACAGAGCTCTGTAAATCCAGCTGAAGAGAGGGAAGAGGGATTATTTGAGCAAGCAGGGGTGTGGTGAAGGTCATGATGGAGAACCTCAGAGAGACATCTGACCTGAACTAATTTGAGCTCATGAATTTACAATTTCACCACTGTGGAGCCTGCATGGGACTGAACTAGGCTCTTTGCATTTGGGAGACCATTGTGTAGCTTGGTATGATTGAGGGGCCCCAGGCAGTGGAGTCAGGATCTTTCCCTGGTGCATGAGCTGGCTTGTGGGAGTCCATTCCCTAGGGTTAAATACCTTGCTCAGCCTTGATACAGGGAGGAGGGGCTTGGTCCTACCTCAACAGATGTTTCAGGCTTTGCTGACTCCCCATGGCAGGCCTTAAGTTTCTTCAAAGGAGGTGAAAGGTGTGTGTGTGGGTAGGCTGTGGGGTGAAGCAGAAGGAGGGATGGGAGGAGGCACTGTGGTGGGTATAAAAGATGAATATAAATGAAAAACCGGAAGTCAATTCCTGTGCTCGCTTTGGCAGCACATGTACTAAACCTGGGGTGATACAGAGATGATAGCATGTGCAAGAATAACACACAGATTGGAAAAGTTCCATTTTTTAAGATTTGATGGGAGAAAGGGGGTTTTCCTTAGGGAAGGGAGAGGGAGGTAAATACAGGAGAGAAAGAGAAGCACATATAACAATATGTGTGGATGAAAAAGCCTCAAGGAATCAGACTATTAACTATTTACCTAAAAGAATAAAACATATAATAACCACAGTTCAGCAAATCTCTTAGTAAAATGCTGAGGCATCAAATATTAAAATATAGAAAAATATTAAACTACCTATAGGTGGACTCTGAATATGTTCCTTTTAACTATGAGAATCTGAAAGTTCTAGAAGGTTTATGACGAAACTGTTGGTGGTGCGCACTACCAAGGCACAAACAGGAAAAGGGCCAGTAAGCTTTCACTACAACCTTTCTCTTCTGGGGAGCTCCAAGTTTGTGCTACCTCAGGGCTTCAGGGTTTGAGGCCTCAGCCTGGTAGTATTAGTCTTCCCAATTACATCACAAGCCTGGAAGTGTAGGAAGCATGCTTTGTTCATTTTAGCAGACACTCAGACAAGTAGCAGAACCCAGATGTGCAAGATCCCCTAAGCTTCCAGAAGTTTTTCCTCACTGATGGGGACCTTACTCAAGCAGTGTCATACGTGCTAAAGAACTCAAAATGGATAGCACACACATTACATGGATAGCTATGATTCTCACCCTAGGACACAGAGCAGCATATGTAATTTTATCACTCAAGTATCATGAGTCAGTCAGAGTAACTTCATAAGCAACTACCTGTCTCCTAAATTTACTATGAACTATTTCCCAAAACTACAGATTACAGAGTATATACATTACTGACAATAAGAAAGAAACTCCAGAAGCTAGAGAGATGGTTCAGCACACTGGCTGCATTTCCAGTGGACAAAGGTTAAATTCTCAGCACTGACATTGCAGCTCACAACTGTTTTGACTCTGGTTCCAGAGGATCCAACAGACATCTTTTAGCCACCACAAGTATGAGACATTTATGTGATATGCATATTTACAAAAGAAAAACATACACATAAAATAATAAAATAAATTTAAAAAGTAACAAACTCCAACACAATAGCACCCAGAATTGAAATAACTACACTAGAGACATCAACTCTTACCATAACTAGGTAAGAGTAAAAAAAAAGAATGGAAAAGCAAAGCAAATAACACACACACACACACACAATGTATATACATAGGACAAATACACACACATGCACACACTAACAGACACACACTCTCAGACACACACATACAACACACACATGCACATGCAGACACACACAAATACATACACACTGGTAGGCCTTCACACATATACACACACACAGGAACACACACACTCTACTGATGTGGGAATGATTTTCTGTATGCTGTGAATATCAATCTTTAAATAAAAGATCTGTTTTGGCCTATGACAGGCACCATAGAAAAAGTAGGTGGTGAATCAGAATAGATAGGAAAGGAAGGGCAGAGTCAGAGACAGACTTAGCCGGATGCCCTAAGAAAAAACATATAAAGAACACAGGTGAGCCATGGGCTATGTGGCAGGATAGATTAATAGAAATGTGTTGAGTTAAGATGAAGAAGCAAGCTAGCAAGGTGCCTGAGCCACAGGCCAAAGAGCATGAACTTAATATAAGTGTGTGAGCCATTTTTTGGAGCCTAAGCAGCAGTGGGCAGCTAAGGGGTCTGAGGCAGCAGATTTGTGTGTCTCGGACCTCTGGCTGCCCGGGGCCAAGAAACCATATTGTAACCATATTGTAAAACTCTACATAGTAAATCAAAGTCTAGGTTAAGTTGCCTGGATCAGAGGCAGACCACCAAGTACTCTTCACACACTGAAGAGAAGGCTTTCATGCTTATGGCACAGAGCAGCAAGTATTCATCCACAGATATGAATTCTCTCATTAAAAAGTATGAATATTAAACAACAAATAGGAAAACCAAAGTCACCCACCATTTATTTTAAGCAGGTGTATTTGTCTAGTAGTGTTTTTTTGATGGAGTTCATTACAGTAATTTTCATTACATGTATATTCATAGTTACTGTAGTGATCCCTCCAGTTACTAGCACGTAGTGATCTTTACTTCTCCTGACGCTGGCTGGGTACCCTGTGTCAGCAGGAGCGTAGCTCTTGGAGTCTGTCTGCTGAGATGCCGGTTTCCATCCTTTCCTTCAGTCTCCATGTAAGTTGTCAGCTGTTGACTTTCCTGCTGCAAGAACAAGGGATTATTGTTTTCAGCTTTTTAGTTCAGCCTGCCGTCTGCACGCTTTACCCCAGAACAGAGATCATTTATCCTCAGGTTAGTGTTGAGACGTTTGCCCTGAGTGAAATCCTGTGACTTGGTGGCTTCTCTCCATCTTTCCTTTTTCTGCTTTGGCTTCAGTTGCTGTGTGCTCCTTTCTTTTTCTCTCATCTGAGAACTCCGCTGGCTCACTGGCAGTTTGCTTTCTACTGCTGTGATAAATATCATGACCAAAAGCTTCTTGGGGAGGAAACGTTTACGTCTTAATAAACTTCCACATCATAATTCATCACTGAGCAAAGCCAGGTGGGAACTCAGGCAGGAACTGAATCAGAGTCTATGGAAGAACAGAGCTTACTGGTTGCTCCTCATGGCTTGCTCAGCCTGCTTTCTTAAACATCCCAGGATCCCAAAGTGGGCTGGGCCTTCCACATAAATCATCAGGGAAGAAAATGTCCAACGGAATTGCTAGTCAATGGAGGAAATTCCTCAGCTGAGGATTCTTCTTCCCAGATGGCTCCAGAGTGTGCGAAATGGACACTTACTTACTTACTACTGTTGATTCCTTAAAACTACAGGAGTTAATTTCTCCTGAGCGCCTGTGATTTTAGTTTTCTGTATTCTTTGCGATTTTATTTCCCTGTGGACATCTTCCTCCCGGCTCCTCAGTGGTCATGCATTGCTCTAGTTATGTTCATCTTGAAGTTCTATATAAAGGACACATTTGATTTAGGCACATTGGTTCTCAGTTCTTTTTTGTGAGTGCTCAAAATACACAGGTCCATGGTCTGGCCATTAGCGTTTCTGTCAAGGAATGAGCTGTTGTTCTGACTGCTCTGCCAGTCAGGGGCTTTGTTGTCCTCTTAGTATCTTCCAGAATTCTTTTCCTGTTCTGCACTCTCTGAATTTTACCAAGAGTGTGATGTGTGAGATGATTTTCTGTCACATCCATGTGGTGGTCTAAACTATTTCTGTACCCGGACATCCTAATCTTTCAATAAATACAGTGTATTTTAGGATATAACTTCAATGAATAGTTTTTTATGTTTTTAATCTCTCAGCATTCTATTCTAATAAAAATATTATTGTTTGGTCTCTCTTGGAGGTCATCATAATTTTTTTATTCCTCTCTGAATACAGTAACTAATTACCTTGTCTTTGAAGCTCTGGTATGTGTATCTTTCAGCTAATTTAATCTGCTGTTAAAGCATTTCTCTGTAAACTTTTCTAAAATTTCTATAAATTTTAATAAATCCTCTATTTATCAATCACAGTCTATATTATTTTCATTTCCCTCAGTTGTCTCTCTTTGAAGTTGCATTCCTTTTTAAATTAATCTCCTGAGTGATTTCCTCAGCAGTTTACCTAAGTAGAAATGTTTAGATTCAGCTGCTGACATGCTATGATCTTTGAGGAAGTCCTGAGGCCTTGTTTCCCACATCCTTGTGTTTCGTTCTTGTGGCTGGTGCACCTGTGAGAGTGAATATGTTTCACACACTCAGGTGAGGATGTGTGCAGAAAGCCTGCATCTGCCAAGAGCTTCATCTTCAGCAAGGTCAGGATGGAGAAAATGAACCTTAGTCACAACAATACCAGAGCCAATTTCCCCAAAGATATCATAATGGGCATAATGCAGGAAAAGGGCAAAACTAGTTTACAATAAAACATGAAGTTACAAATTAATAAAAATAAAAACAACAATAATAAACTAACTGAATAAAGGTGCATAGAAAAAGTTAGGAATGAAAAGGAGCAAGAGATTAAAACTCAAAAAGTCACAAAGCTAAAAAGTGTAAATAAAATAGATAAACCACAGATGCATGATTCTGACACATGGAAGGTGAGGTAGGAGCACCTCAAATTTCTGACCAGTCTGAACCATTCAAGGAGACCCTGTCCCATAGCCAACAAAAACATGATTATGCCAACACCAGTCAAGGATTATTAAAGGTTAAAGACTTCTTTTTAAATTCTTGCAAACAATGAACTATATGAAAAGAGCACATAACATTTTACTATCTGGAAGACAGAAACTTGGAAGATCCTCTCCTGATACTCTCGTAGAATTTGCCATATCCGGGGGCATCAGGATGGTGTGGATGGTCCTCTCTGCTGCTGTCTTCCAGGTTGGTGCTGTGCACACTACATAGATGTTATAAGTAACAGAGCATCATTCATGCTAAAGACCTCCCTTTTGCAGATTCTTTGACACTGCTAGCACCATATTTTGGTGGTCTGTGGTCCCAGTAGGCGATTCCCTTTGTGGATTTGTCTAAACAAAGCCATGTCTCCTGGATCCTTTAAAGGAAGTGGGATGGCAAACAGAGCATGGAGTTCCTCAATGGAGAGAAGTCCTGGGCGCTGGGCCATGTATCTAAGGATTTTCATATCTCAAACCACCATGCAATAAGGAAGAAGCTGTGGAAACTGAGAAATCCTTACACTCAGGTTCCAGGTCCTCAGCCCGTGTCTGCTGCATGAAAATTGCAGCATAAGGCAGTTTCACAAACCAAAGACTCTGCCAGCCACCTGCTCTCAGGCTCAGCAGTCATGCACAGGACCCATGTCATTCCCGGTTACAGGAGAGGGCTGCCTGTCATGTCCCCACAGCTTGAGCTATAAGTGTGTCTGCCAGTCACTCCCACCTCCTTACTGTCCTCATAGTGCCTACCTACCAGTGCACCCCGGGGCACCATGACATGTACTTAATGATTTGAATCCCACCACAACTCAGACTCAGAGAACAAAGCTCCTGGTTCCAGCACTGTGAGAGATGGAGTATAGAACCTAGGCTGTGCCCATCTCTGTGTTTGTACATATTACATAGTGTAATAGTTTTCAGAGCGTGTGTGCCCTGCCCCAAGTGAGTCCATTTTACACAGAGTGGTGTGCTTTATTTTGAAAGCAAATGCTTTGTCAAAATGACTGTGTACCTCATGTGTGCAAATGTTTAGCGTAGACAGTAAAACAGACTAATACATAATTTATTAACACAAATATATTGTTCTTCCCTATAAATTCATCAGGCCCTAAACACCTAGACCCATGGATGTTTGAAGACCCTTTTCAAGAATCTGAGCTTATGTGCTTTTCCAAAAATGATCTCTGTAATGCCCTCACTTACATAATATCTACTGGGCCATCATCAGGCCACCTGATGTACACATCACTAGATACAGAGGAACAAATGCTCACCTCTGTCCCCAGGATGTCTGCTCACCATGATGGGCCCTTATTCAAGTCTTTCATTTGGGTTCCAGTTTGTTCAGACCCTTTGTGCCTGGAGTCAGCTCTGTGCTTTGGGACAATCTGCACTTTGAACTGGACCTTGAACTGAAACAGAGCTGTGGGGATATTTTCAAATGTAATAGAAACAGTCAGAGATATCAGAGGACAGATCCACCTCGTCCAGTCTTTTTTCTTTTTCTTTTTATCAAGATAGAGTTTTCTTTGTAACAGTCCTCACTGTCCAGGAACTTGCTTTGAAGATCAGGCTGGCTTTGAACTCACAGAGATTCTCTTGCCTCTGCTGCCCAAATGCTAGGACTAAGAGTGTGAGCTAAGGCTTCTTCTTCCTGCTCTTTCTATGCCTGCCTTAAATACTTTCTTTGCTCAGTTAAGGTGTGGCCCCACCACTGCCTGCCTGGGAGCCTGGAACTCCCTTTGAAAACTAAGGTGACCTCAAACTCAGATTGGATTAAGGGCATAGGTCACTCTCCCGGATATTCCCTATGCTGGGATTAATGGTGTGAGGTACCACTGTCTGATCCTCCTAGACTAACTGTGGGTAGATCCCTCTGACATTTTATTATATTTGAAAATATCCCACATTGTGCCTTGATACAACTGTGTATTTTTGCTGCCCTGTTCCAGAATAGCTCTCTCTATTATGTGGTTTTGCTTTTTATAAATCCACATATCTGGGCCACTGTGTATGCTCGTGCATTCATGCACACACACACACACACACACACACACACACACACACACACACACACACACACACACACACACACAAACACACACCTGGTATTGGTGCTCAGTCATATATTCTGCCTCTGAACTTGTTTTATAATATGCTTTTGAAGTCAAATCTGCCTCTCACCTTTCCCCTTCTTTTATGAACTATGAATAACATTTATTCTCTCCTCATTAGGGCTCATTCGTTTCTTAGAGGAGTCTATATACTCAGTTACAACTGCATCATTGGGTCCTTAGGGAATCACAGGGTTGTGGACTGTTCCAGGAAGGAGTCTGCCTGTGACTGCACAGTTTAAAACAACCCTGAAGTGTGCTGTTCTGTGTAATAATGTTTGTGGGGACCATCAACTTACTATTGCTGTTCTCTCACAGGAAGGAAGAACCTCCGGAGATGTCCTCCAATAATGACGCTGTTGCAATCCCAATGATAAGAAGAAATCGCAGTGACCTTCCTGAAATGGACACCAGCAACCGGAATGCATTGACTGGACAGGCTGTGTTAAGTTTTCATAACATCAGCTATGGAGATACAGAACAGAGGGGCTTTCCATTTCGTAAAAGAAAGCATGTGACAGGAACACTATCACACATCAGGTATGTGCATGCCCTAAAGTGACTACTGTATTGAACAACTTTTCCAACAAACACAGTCTTTCTGTATTGTCAATAAACTGTGTGCATGTGTGTGTTTGTGTGTCTATGTATATAATGTGTTTGTATAAGTGTATGTGTAAATGTGTATGTATCTGTTTTTTGTGTGTAAGTATATGTGTGTTTCTATATATGTTTGTGTGTATAAGTGTATGTTTGTGTGTGTATATATATCTGAATATGTATGTATAAGTGTGTGTAGTTATATAAGTATATGTGTAGATGTTCACATGTGCAGAAGTTTGGATGCTATAACAAGGCTGTAGGAAGGCAACCTTAAGCAGTGCTCTTCACCTTCTACTGTGTTGCAGAAAATGTCTCTTATTGTTCACCCTGGTATATGCCAGGCAAACAGCCCGCAAGAGTCCTGGGATTCTCCTGGCTCTGTCTCCTGTCTCTCCATAGAGCATGGAGTCACAGGTGCCCAGTACTGTACCCAACTTTATGTGAATTCTGGGGTTTAATGTAGGTCCATTACCCAATGAACTACCCCACAGCCTCTCCTTGTCATCCATATTGATAGATAAAACACGAATTCTCGTTGGCATTTAACAAAAAGTCAGAGCCAGATATTAAGGAAAAGCTGAATATCAGAGAGAGGAAACAGACCACAGTCCGTTCTCACCCAGCCAACTTCTCAGGGTAAAAGCTGTCTTCAAGAGTCCTTAGCCTGGTTCCTCATTGATTCTACAGAATATCTGAACGTCTCCCTACCCCTGCCTTAAATATCTTCTCCATCCAGTTGTTTCACTTCAAAGTTAAACTCTGCATCATAATCCTAGAGTTAGGATTAAATTTGTAAGCTTCCACTGCTTTAGGCTTTGAACTCACAGAAACACAGAAAGATCTCTGTCTTCCAGTTATGACATTAAAGGTGTAACTCCCAACTCTCTGATCCTCATGGGTAATTTTGTCCTCTGATATTCCAGGCCGATTTTATTAAATATAAAATATATCACCACAGATAAATTCATGATCACAGTGAAATTAATGAGATGGAGACTAAAAGAACAACATAATGGTTAATGGCACAAGAATTTGGTTCTTTGAAAACACAAACAAGCTTGACAATCCCTTAGACATATCAACAAAACAAATCAAACCAATTCTGAGAAATGGTTTTAATTTAATCAGTTAAGGATGAAATAGTAATATAAAAGGCATATTGTTAAAATAAAGGGATATGAGGAAATATTGCAAATTTAAATTCTACAAATTTGAATGTATGAAAGAATTGTGTACACATCAATATACACACTACATTCTAAAACTGAACTGAGTTTGTATCAGGCTGTTGGAGTCAGTTACAAGTGATGAGATGGAAACAATGAGGATTCTCCAGGAGCAGAAAGTCCAGGTCCTCATATATTGGCTCAAAATTCACTAAGAGCTAAAACCAACATTCCAGACATTGTTCCATAACATAGGGAAGCCATGCTTCTGACCATATTCTAAGGACAGAACACACATACCAAGATTCCCCTCGCTCAGCCTGTAAAGACTCTTCTCTCAATCCCAACCACAGCCTCTGTTCTGAGCCCTGGTCCTTTCTTTTTCTCCACCTAGATCTTCCCTCATCTTCTTAAGAGGGGAATGGGCAGAGTAGGGATTGACACATTGTCTGGATATGAAATAAGAAATGGGACGTAGCTGAGTTTTCTATAAGAATACGCGTTTTCAACCAGCAGATTCTGTCCACTGAACCAATCAGTTTTCTGATATAACTCATGTTGGTGCTGTACCTAACATCAGTGAAGAATGTCCTCAATAAGGGACATCTCCCAGCTGTAAACTGAGTGAATGCTAATCTGTTTCTCAGGGACAGAAATCATCATTTTGTGGATGTGTATGTGCATTTTCTATTTTGATTAAGGTAGTGTTTTTGTTTGTTTTTTAATTTATTTTGAGTATTAAACTTGAAAACTCTTTCTTGTACTCTGAATGCCTTCATTCAGTTTTTGGATTTCTGCTTAAGATACATTGATTTGGGTCTAATTCTATTTTAATAGTAATGGCATTTTATTGACATCCTATGAATGAACTGCTTCTTCGGATGAGATTTACTAGCTATCAAACAGGGTTTTATGGAGATACTGATCATCAAACATTAGCAAGAAGCTGTTATATACTTGACAGATAAAGGCCGTGTGTAATGGAGTGTTCATGAGAAGCTGCTACTAGCTTTAAGGAACACTGAACTCAGATGTGCTATGTTTCAAAAATGACAAGACCTTTAAACCATAAACAAAGGGGGTTTGTGATATCTGCAGCATGCTTCTGATAAGTCTGCACTAGAATTAATATCGTTTATGAATAATAGACCTCTATTAATATTTTATTTTCTGAGTCTGTGCTTATTTTGTGTTTACAATCCCACCCAATTTCAATAGAATATTCAATATAGATAGTAAGCCAATATAACTTTCTTTATAATAAAAATTCAGCCAGTATGATTTTGTGTTTATAGTGGGATCATGAAACCTGGCCTCAACGCCATCATGGGACCTCAGGACGGGAGCAGATCCTTGTGAGTATAGTGGAAAGCATATGCAAGCCCTGTGTATCCACTCTCTGTGCTGTGAAAGTCCCTTCTATAGGATTATTTAAATATTGTGTGCATGGTCAGATCTCAGTCTCCCACCTTCTGTTTCCAAATACCTGATAGGCACTTCCCAAATAATTGACTTAGAGGTTTAATATTATTAATATATGCCCGGCCACTTGATTAGGCTTTTACCAGCTAACTCTTACACTTTCAGTTCATTCCTATTTCTATTTATATTTGGTCACGTGGCTTGGTACCCTATGTCAGTAAGGAATTCTTATTTTACCTGCTCTGCATCTGGTGGGTGACTCTTGACTGATAGAAAATGATCGTGTTATTGACATATGGTGTTGGGTCATATTGTTATTTAATGTGGGGAAAATACTATTAACACCAGAAAGATGAAAGAAAGTTTTCATGAAACAAGAAATCATCACTAGGCCTAATTCTTAAAAATACAGCAGCACATTGTCAGTGTAAGACCCCAAGGTCTGATATCGGGGAGAGGCAATTGTGTGGATCATGTTTTGCATTTGTAATTGTGGGCTGTATCAGAGCAATACTGAACAGAAAGGAGAATGTGTGTGTGTGTGTGTGTGTGTGTGTGTGTGTGTGTGTGTGTGTGTGTGTGTGTGAGAGAGAGAGAGAGAGAGAGAGAGAGAGAGAGAGAGAGAGAGAGAGAGAGAGAGAGAGAGAAGAGATATTTCAGTTAAAGTTAAGATACACAGAATTTTTATTCTGAGGACCTAAAGGGACAAAACTTTTACTGAAGAGATAAAATAAACTACACAACATATATAACCCTTTGTAGGTTACTGGATGTCTTGGCTGCCAGGAAAGATCCATGTGGATTATCAGGAGATATTTTGATAAACGGAAAACCTCGACCTGCTAATTTCAAATGTGTTTCTGGTTATGTACCACGAGTAAGTGTTGGTGTGGTTGTGATTTTAGATATACTGTGCCTCTGTATGGGTCGGCGCTCAGCTTATGTATTTGTGTATTTCCAGTTAATTACATGATGCTTTATAGGTCCAACTTTTTCTACAACAGCTTTTCATGACTCATTATCCTAAGACTGGCAATATTAAATGAGGAGGGGTTGGCATATGATATTGTCAGCATAGTATTAATAATTTCATGGTGATTTAGTTCTACAGAGTATTGTTCTTGTCCTATTTTGCCATTCCCTTATTTTTCTCCAATGTTTAGTTGATATTTTATGCAAATAACAACAGGCAGCCATCACTAAAATCCCTGTGTTGTACCTAGAGAGGCAATGGGAGGGTCAAAAATGATCTCATCAGGATCTCTACTTGAAATCAGCAGCACTGAAAGCCCAGTTTTCAGTAGCGCATTATATTGGGTATGTTTTATATGAAAACTATGTTACATTCCTTAGAATGATTGCCTTAGTGATAACTATATTTAATTGAAATGTTATTTAACCTAAGGATGACGTGGTGATGGACACGGTGACTGTGAGGGACAATGTAGAGTTCTCAGCAGCTCTGCGACTTCCAGTGACAATAACAAAAGATAAAAAAAGAAAGCGAGTTAATGAGGTGCTTGAACTTCTGCATCTGGATCATGTGGCAAATGTCCAGGTAATGTGAAGAAAGATCTTGAAAGACTCAAAGTTAAAAAGGTAAAACCCTGGGTTGATAATATGGCCCTCTGCCAGCAGTTCCATATGTGTGTTGTCAAGGGGGCTGCTCTCTGTGTGGATGAGTAAGTGACTGGTTACATGATGTAAAATGGAAATGAAGCTGTGAATTCTTAGCAATGGTCAAGCCTGGGAATGGAGTGTGATCCTCACATGACCATTTCCATCTGTTCCTCACATGAGCTTCTTCTTCTCTCAGCATTGAACTCTTGATTCATTAGAGAACTGACAAGTGCTTTCTTCTGTCTGTTGTCTCTTCCCCAGAGAACTTGGTCCTTCGTTGTTTCAGAATGCATTTCTGGACTCCACAGGAAGTGACATTGAGGACTCTGGCGCTGTGTCTCAGTCTGCACTTACTCCCCTCCAGGGTTGTGCTTGGTCTCTTTAGCATGTACTTATGTCTTGTTCCATGCTTGTTATTTTCTGAACCAACCCTCCGTCCCTCCCTCCTTCCTTCCTTTTTTCTTTCTTTTTTCATCCTGTCTGTGGTGCCTAGATTTAACTGTCAATTGACACAGTCTAGAATCACCCAGAATCATCCAGAAGAGTATTAATGAGGAACTACATCCAGGTTGGCTTGGGGACACTTATGTAGGTGATTGTTGTACTTAAGTTAAGCCATGTGGGAAGACCCAGTGCACTTAGGCAGCTCTGTTCCTTGAGTTTGGGTCCTGGGCACCATGAGAGTGGAGATGTGAGTTGTACACGGACAGACTTGCATGCATCATCCTCTCTGTGCCCTGACTGGATGTAACCAGCTGCATCAGCTTCCTGCCTTGACTTCCCTGCAGTGGACAACTGTACTTTCCAGCTGTGTGCTGAAATAACACCGTTTACTCCTTCTTTACTCCCTGTACAAACATTCTACTTTAGTAACTAGACGGAAACTTAGGATACCCTTTTCCCGGCTCCCTCCTTCCTTTTTTGCTGTCAATATTCATTACCAGCTCCTGTGTTAGGTTTTAATGATACAGCCTTGGGCAAGAACAACAAAAAATGGACCTGGTGACTTCTGTGAGGATTTGTGCAGTAGGGGAAATAGATAAGTGGGGAACTTCACAGCTAACTATGTAAGAGCTAACCAAATACATACTAAGATATTTTAAAATGCTATAATATCATAGTTCATTCCTGACTACTCAATTAATTTTAATATTTGAAAAATTAAGATATGTGCTTATCATAACAATTCCATTCTTACCTATCAAAATGAATCTTTATATCCCCATTCTCGTCTGGTCTACAACCCTTTGCTATACCCCAGAGTGTTTTATTATTACATTGTTTATAGAACCAAATTAGGTACTGTATTTATTAATTGTATGCTTTGAGATTATAATATCAAGATTGCTTTCTTCTTCCCGTGTCCTCCAACTGTCCTATATCTCATAGTGACATCGACTCATCGAGAAGATTATATATAAAAAACTGCTAAGCAGACATTGGGGTATGGGTTAAAATGAGCTCTCAGAATATGAATTTCATGAATTAACTCCTGTGGTGGCTCCTCCTTAGAGCGGGAGAAACAGGAAGATACTGGCTGTTGATTACCACCATGCTTCTCCACAGTCCTTTATGAGATGTTTGTCTTGTCAGGAAGATAGCAGAAAAGCTGACATTCACCATGCTTTCTTTCTTTCCTTTTCCTGAGTGATAGAATTTTGTTTGTTTTGGCTCTCCTTATTACATAGTTTTATATTTACAATAAAAATTATTTCTCTTGTTTTGTTTTTTAAACAATAATCAGTCATTGACCTGAGTTGTTTACTTGTTTTGTTTAGGGACAATATACAAAAATATTTATTAACTTTTGAAGTCATGAAATGTAATAGATTGCAAGAACTTTAATATAATTTTAATGCTAGCTTTCAAAAAAGAGTGTGAAGGCACAAATCTCTTTTAAATTATACCAATCCAAGATTAATATTAATTGAAATATAAATCAACCCTCACGATACAGGTAACAGCTTATATAGGCACCTGAGAGATAAGATTATCCGTGCGATGGACAATAGAGGCTGAACCAGTTTCTCCAGCAGGCAGGACTAAGGGGTCCCCAAGTTCCCAGCAGCACCTCTTCAATGAGGTTGGCTACTCCCCCTTCAGGCGCCAAGGACCCTGGATAAGTGTCTTCCATATCAGCTGACACCTGAACCCCAACGCAAGTGTGTATTTGTGTGTTTGCGTGTGTCTAGCTTATGTGTTTGTTTAGTTTATGTGTGTGTGTGTATGTGTGTGTGTATGCGTGTATGTGTGTGTGTGTGTGTGTGTGTGTGTGTCTGCCTGACACATATGGAAGTCATAGGACACCTTTGTCAAGGGTCTCTTCTCTCCTCCCACCTTGCCTGTAAGGCAGGGTCTGTCTTGTTCTGCTGATTCTCTACACACAGGCCTGATGCTGCTGATCCACCTCCCACCAAACAGTCATTACATCTTGATGGAATTGTGGATGGATCTCACTGCATATAGCTTTATATGTGAATTCCAGAGACTGAACCAAGGCTTCAGGCTTGTGTGCAAAGTGCGTTTCTCTGCTAAGACTAATCTTCAGCCTTTCATAAGATCTTCATCTAAGAAATGTGGAGTTAATATGTGGTTCCTGTAAAGATTGACTGTTATAAGCCAACACAATAGTACACTTGCTAATACCAGGCTCCTGTGATTTACAACAGTGTTTACAACAGCTTATTCACTAATTCTGTTTCTCTCTGCAGCATTTTAGAAGGACATTAGGCAGTGCCTTACTCCTGAGTACTTAATTACTTTTTATTCATAAAATAAGGACATCTTCTTAGCTATTAACTCTATTCTTAACTATCAATATGAATAATTTCTTTGTATCTATATCCTTATCATGACTATACCCAGCCACATTCCCCAAACGTCCCTTATTGTATGCTGACAATTGGACTTGATCATGGTATTCCTTATTATGGTTAGGAGAATTGTTCCCTAATGTTGTGTGCCCGTAAATCTTGCTGTTTTTTCTCACCTTACAAAATGACTTTGACTGGCACAAGGCCTGTGCATTTTGACTGTAGACTTTACCACTTTTTGGATTTGCCTACAAGGATGATTCATGAATGCTATGCTGCTGTACAGTGTAAATAATGCCATTTTGGAAAGTCTTAAGGGAGTTAAAAAGGTCCTGATGAGGAAATGTAGAATTTTTGACAACAGTGGTGTGTGAATGTTTGTGTGTGTGTGTGAATGTTTGTCTGTGTGTGAATGTTTGTGTGTGCATGTGTATGTATGTGTGCATGCACGCACACCTGTGTGTTGTGTTGTATAATGTGGGTACATTTGGGCATGTGCATTTTAAAGAGTGCTTGTGCTGTGTGTGTATGTTATGTGTATGAGTTAGGAGATTGTAAACGACTACTAAGTTACTAGAGGAATCAATCGTCTGTCCTGTCTTCCACATTCCTCAGGCAGATTTCACTGTGTCAGTCTTTGAGTGTGATAACTCATTACCTTAAATGTGACTTAACACAGACTCAACAGTAACCGTCATTAGCATGGTCTTCATTTCAACATTGACCGGGGTCTCTTTCTACTCACTTCTTCCTGGTGCCCATAGTTTTGCTCCCCAAGACAATGATATAACAAAATCTTTTATTGCTACATTAGGAGAGTTCCCCAAATGACAGTGACTGTACTTGTTCCTGTTGACAATGATGGTCACTGGTGCTTTAGCCTAGATCTGAAGAGCTCAGAAAAAGGACCAGCATAGCAATGGAGCTGGTTGTCAAGCATCCCATTTTGTTCCTGGATGATCCCACCACTGGGCTAGACTTTATCGCTACTACAGATGTCATCTCAGTCCTGAGGAGGTAAGTGCTGAAGGAACACTAAGTTTATCCACTTAGTACCTTGTCACTTGTGTGTATTTTTGGCTCAGGATGAGATTCAGAAGTAAGCAGCAGATTTTTGCTTGTTTATTAGAGGGAAACTTCAGTGCACAAGGAATGCACATCAAGAACAAAGAGGCAAGAGCACAGGGAAAGATGGGAGTGGTGAGGGTGGAGCACTGCTTTAAATAGCATATCCCCATAACCATCAGCAAGTGTCCAGTGAACTGAGCTTGGGGGTGAGGAGATCTGAACACAGGGCTGGCTGGAGGGAAAGGCATTTTGATGTGTCTGGAACATTAAATACAACAGGTTGCCTAGAACCCGGTGTTCTGAGAGCAGACTCAGGCCCTGTTATGCTGTGTTCTTCTTGGTCTTCAACACACCTGTAAGTGCATTCTCCATGGCAGAAATTATTTTACTTATTTATTTATTTATTTATTTATTTATTTATTTATTTATTTATTTATTTATTTATTCATCCATCCATCCATCCATTCATTCATTCATTCATTCATTCATTCATTCATTTATCCATTTATTTATTTATTCATTCATTCATTCATTCATTTATTTATTTATTTATTTACTTACTTACTTACTTATTTACTTATTTATGTATTTATTTATTGTGTGTGTGTGTGTATGTGTGTGTGTGTGTGTATGTGTGTCTGATTGTAAAGCATTCTTTAGAGTTCAGAGGAAAACTCAAAGGACCTGGCTTTCTCCTTCCACCAAGTGGGCTCAGGGGATTAAACTCTTTAGACTTTCAACCCATCTTATTTGCTCGGTTTCAGTCTGGATGGTTTAATCTTTCTGGCTTGCTGGGTTACGTCATATGAAGTTACAGTTTTGTCCTTTGTGATTAGTAATAGTCTGACAAGGGAAACAATGGGCCACTGTGCCATTATTCTGCTCCTTACTTTATCTCCACCATCCAGCTGTGTGGATTAGTACTTCTGCTCCTGTTCAATTATCTATAGAGCTGACATGACAGTCTGTGTGGGAAGGGTTCCCTCCCCAATTCCACTCTGTAAAATGGGCTGTAGTATGCTGTTCTTCGTTATTCTAAGTATCAAATCAATCCCAGCTTGGCGGGGAAGCTCCTCCACAGTGAAGTTTATTTATTTATTTTTTTATGAATTTTATACAATTATATTTTAATTTTATTCTTTCTTTTAAAAAGGATTCATATAATTAAATTTTTTTTAAATTAAATTCTTTGACAAGAGCTGGAAAGATGAACTAATAGTCAAGAGCACTGGTTGCTCCTCCAGAGGACTCAGGTTAAATTCTCAGCATCTACATGGTGGCTCAGAGCCATCTGTGACTGTAGTTCTAGGGGATCTAATGTATATTTCTCACTTCCACATGCGCCAGGGCCACGTGGTGTTCAGACATACACTCAAGACAGAATACCCTCCTGTACAATACATAAATACTCTTTAAAGAAGTGGTTGACAAGGTTACATATGAAGGCGCAAATCTCCCTTAAATTATATCAATTTAAGATTAATATTTATTGGAATATAAACCAACACTCACGATACAGGTAACAGCTTATATAGGCACTTGAGAGATCAGATTATCTATGTGATGAATGATGGAGGCCAAACCATTCTCTCCAGAAGGCAGGAAGAAACGGGGCCCCTAAGATCCCAGCAGCCCCTCTTGAATGGGGTTGCCCACTTCCCCTTCAGGAGCCTGGGACCCTGGATAAGTGTCTTTTGACCTTATCAGTTGACATTTAAATCTTACCACATTTCCCTTTGGTCTAACCAAGAAGGTTTTAAACTAAGACTATATACAATAGGAATTATTATGAGGTAGTATCTAGGAGAGGATAAGGCACAAACTATAGCAAAAACCTAACACATATTACACATATGGTTGATGGTAGGGTATATAAATTACTTTAAAATGTTTATCTGGTATAGTGAAAATCTAATACCTGAATGTTCTTAGCTAAAGGATAATAGGGAAGTAACTTTAAATATCTGTTTTTCAACTCTTTTAAGTCTTGAGAAGGAAAATATATCACTAGAAATTCAGAAGCACATGGAAGTGGTAGCTTTTAAAATTTGGGAGTGGACAGCAACACAGCTACCTGAATAATCACCTATGGTTTTTTTGCGCTGTTTGAGCATCCATCATTTTGGCTACAGGCCTATGGTATCTGACAGATTGTTTTACAAGCAGGGCATTTTTGAAGAGACTGTCTTATTTTGTCTAAGCAGGTTTCATCAGTCTTTATTATCTTGTTTATTTAGCTTGGACATCATGTGTGTACTGTCAGCAATCGGGTACAGGCAGTAACCACATATATATTTTTAAAATAAAATTTTACATTCATTAAAAATCTTCTGTTTCTGTAGGTGTGATTCTGTAGGTGTGAGACATTACCCAGGATTCAAAACTAAATGTTAGGACACACAGCTTAGGACAGAGGCCTTTTCCTATGTCTCAGCTGCTCTGCCTACAATCTCTTCTAATATTTTAATGTGCCTCTGTTCTCCTTCCTGTCTCCCCACTTTCTCCCTTTCTCAAACACATCCAGGCTCACGGTCCTTGCTGTGTAGCTGGAGCTCTCCTAGTTTTGAAAACAGACATTTCATTTCACACTGAGTACAGCTGGTTCTTTCTCTTCTTAGCTGGTGGTACTGTTTTACCTGCAGACTGGGTTGCGATTATGTTTTGCTTACAAGGAATCCTTGTCTACTTCTGTTCCACCCTGTATTGATATTACCACATGGCCTGGCTGTTTTTGAGGCCCTCTGTCTTGGAAACAGCGACAGCTCATCCTATACGCTTTTGGGATGGTTTTCCTGAAGTTTCATAGCTTTTCATTTATCTGTATCCCAAGCTGATCTCACTTTGCCTCTGCCTTCTAAATACTGGAATTCAAGGTGTGCACTATATCTCAAGCATTCTCAATCTCTACCTTCTTCCCTCCCTCCCTCCCTCCCTCCCTCCCTCCCTCCCTCCCTCCCTCCCTCCCTCCCTCCCTCCCTCCCTCCCTCCTTCCCTTCCTCCCTCCCTCCCTCTCTCCCTACCTCCTGACTCCATTCTTTCATTCATTCTTTCTGTTTGTCGTTTTTAAACAGGGTCTCCTATAACCTAGGTTGGCCTTGAACTCCTGATCCTTTCCAGTTCTGGGACATTACAGATATGCCACCATTCCCAGCTTTTGTAAAACATATTTTCAAAGCAGTTTTAAATACTGTGTTTAGTTATTGATTCTCCTAACAGAAGTTATGACTACTGAAACTGTATTTTGGCTTATTTATTCCTGTCAAATTCAACCTTTGCCCCTCACCTGCTGACCCCTTGCTCTGTTGCTTGACCTTTTAAGCCTTATCAACAGAAAGAGGAAAATTATATTAGAATTGCCTTATGCTGGTTCTATGAAAATTGAAATGAGGTTCTTGCTAAAGTGTTTATCAGGGAGAGCAAGTGGTTGAGAATGTGAACCACATTATCAGAACAGTGAAAACCAATTCCTGAAAAGGCAGAACGTGTAAATGTTTAGAGGGAATTGCACAAACAATCAGCTATAACATTTGCTCTGTCATTGGTTCTCAAGTTTGAGAGAACCTGCCCATCACCTGGGCTGCCTGTTCATGACATGGATTCCTTGCACCAACTCCCAGATCTTCTGACTCAGTGTCTGAGAAGACTGTCCATGGATCCACATTGTCAGTAACAGTCAAGTGAAACCTGGAATACTGATGCCCCACACCTTAAGAATTTCTAAACTTTTAAATAAAGGCTTGGAGCGCAGTTTCTCCCTCAGGTGCATAATACAAGGGAGATGAGGAGTTTTAAGGCAGATTCAAGCTTACATGGGAACACAGAATGTAACTTCAGGAATAAATTATTTTGAGATTTCAAGATTCCACTGTTCTGTGACTTATGATTATTCCCTCTTTAAACTTAGGATGTCTATGAGGGGACAGACAGTCATCTTCTCCATTAATCAGCCCCAGTACCACATCTTCAGATGTTTTGATAGCCTCACCTTACTGGCCTCAGGAAAAGTTATGTTTCATGGCCCTGCACAGGAGGCTTTGGATTACTTCACATCTGCAGGTATGGCTGGCTTTAACTGGGAGATTTCCTTCATTCATGGTGTCTGGAGGAGAACAGGGGTTTTCAGGAATGCTTCTGGCCCTCCTGCAGACTTACTGTGTGTGGGCTTCTCCATTTTTAACACCTTTGGTTGCTCTAGTTACAGGATTTTGTTAGTTGTGCAGCACACGTTTATAGCTCAGGTCTGGTTCCACTCTGTGGTCCTGCATGCCTGTGTCACTATCTTTACTGTGTCCCTTGCTTTCCTTCCCTGTGTGGTGACCCTCCCAGTTAACATGCTGACCCTGGGCCCAGACACCTGTCACTGGAACAGCTTTGCAGAGGTCCAGTATCATCATATTCTTGTTCACATATCAGTGGGTGTCTTCAGTGCCCCATCACCCCATGTGATCTGACTCTGAGGAGTTGAGGAGATGTTACTTAACTAAGCAGTAACTTTCCATTTCAGGTTTAGGCAATGCTTGGGTCTCTAGTGGCTTATGTCTGCCTTCTGTGTGTTACAATATGGTTTCTTAGCCCAGACTGGCCAGAGGTCCAGGCCCATAGACCTGCAGTCTCAGACCGATTAGCTGCCTGCCACTGCTTAGATCCCTAAAATTGACTCAGACACTTATATTAGCTCAATGCTGTTTGGCCTATGGCTCAGGCACATTGCTAGCTTGCTCCTTCATCTTAACCCAACTCATTTTCATTAATTTGTCTGCCACGTGGCCCATGGCTCACCTGTGTTCCTTACATGTTTCTTCTTGGGCAGCTGGAAGGGTCTGTGTCTGACTCTGCCCTGCTTCTCCTACCTATGCTGCCTTTGGCTATTGTGTTCGCCAAGGGCAAAAACAGCTCCTTTATTTAAAGACTGATATTCACAGCATACAGAAAGACATTCCTACATCATCTGTGGACCTGCGTTTTGGTCGGCCTGGTTTTTTCAGTGTCTGTTTGGATGATGACCCATTTTTTTATAATGGTTCATGCTATCAATTTCATCTTAGGCAAATACATAGTTATAGATGATTCATTTTCTATGACTCCAAATATAGGTTTAAGTATTTACTGTCCCTCATTTTTTATTTTTGATTGATATATGTAATTTAAAATTTTTAACATTTGTGAGTCTATTGAATCCAATAAATATTTAGAAGTTCACATGATTGTTTTAATGGAAGAGATTTTATATGTATGTATTAGATATGCATAAATATGCATATATGTTAATAAATGTGTGAATATATAATATATGTTAGACTGGGAAGTAAATATTGTCAAAATAGTATGAGTATATGTATATATACTCATATATATGTGTATATATATACATATATAAAAGAACAAATTAGTTGGGGGGAAGACGAGGAAAAAGTTCTTAGATTCTCTCAATCCCCCTTTTCCCTCTCTCTGAAAGAAGTTTGTGTTTTGGGCCTACCGTCTTTGTAGGTTATGAGTATGATTCCCACAAAAACCCTACAGAATTCTTCCTGGACATCATTCATGGAGGTTTCTCTGCTATATTAGACACAGAGGAAGACAGCCATGTTGGTATGTGAGATGTCTCCAGTCATATTTTTTGGCTAACTTACTTCATTAAAATACAGCAGTGTGGTTCATTAGAATATGGCTTCTTAAGTTGATTCAGTGTCCTAAAATTAGCTAATTAGACTTTCCTATTAGTGCTTGGATTTTTTAAATTTAATTTGTAAAATATCATTCATAGGATATTGTCAATTTTAAAGGAAATCTGTTCCAAAGTAGTAAAGGTACTTATTGTTTTTCATAATATTCTTGTTAATGATTTACATATGGCTTGCTTATTAGCCAGACTAGACTTAAATATGAGTTCTTTTGACTTCATCCTCCTAAGTATAGGCATCACAGGGCTATGTCACCATGCCTGGCTTTGTTTGTAACAATTTTAAAAGAAGATATTTGGCAGTTTACACATTTGCATATACATTTTCCTGTTGGAAAGCAGGAACCAGAGATTTACATCAACAAGTGTAGATTCATAAGGGAAGGACAACTTTGCTAAGAATTGCGGTCCCCATGGGAACAGGCCATTCATTGTGCTGTATCCATGGGATAATGACAGTAGTCAGGCCATTAGGGACACTTTTCTAATCTGTAAAGGAATTATACAAGAGTAATTTTATTTTGCTCAATTTGTGGGTGAAGATGTATCTCAGCTGGTTAGAATGTGTGCCAGGCACACACAAAGCCTTGACTTTGCTTCCTAGCACCACATAACTGGCTGTGAAGGTGCATTCCTGTAACCTCAGCACTTGAGACAGAAACAGAAGGGCCTGGAGATGCTTAAGGTCACCCTTGACTACATAGCAACTTAAAGGCCAGGCTAAGGTTCATGAGATTGTCTCAAGAAAAAACTGATACATAATTGATGAAAATAAAAACAAATCAGTTTAATTGCTGTTTGTTTCTTGCCTTTATCTACCTTTATCCCAAGCCAACAAATATAAAGAACTGTCTGAGAAACAGCACCAAGTCACAGAAAACTTGGCCAATATGTATGCCCAGTCGGAAATATACACAGACATGAGCACTGAGCTGGACCGACCCTTTGGGGAACAGGAGGCAGGAAGGAGCTCAGCCTTGGAGGAGATCACATGTGTCACCCCTTTCTGTCATCAGCTTGGATGGATTATCTATCGTTCATTCAAAAATTCCATGGCTTTTCCACGGTTCGCTATGAGTCAGGTAATCTGATGAATTATTGTAACTGTATTGTGAAAGGCTCAGTTGGTGACAATTTTCTTCTGAGTCAGTCTGCTTCAGGGTCACACTTATCTTCTCCTCCCCTCCATGAGTTTTTCCTTTTTACTCTACCACAGAGATGCTCAGTAAAGCAATAGAACACGGTTAACTATTTACTTACATAGAGGTTTTTAGTGACTTTATTTTATTGAAGGGAACTATAATGACTATTTGAAATAGGAAGTTTGATTCAGGAAATGCAAAATAAAATTCAGCACACTGGAGAGATCCTCATACCCATCTACTTTATTTTGCTGATGAGTCCTTACACGTTCAAAGTCCAGGAATGAGCAAAGGAGTAAAAGGCTCTTTCTTTGGTGCAGATTTTCATGTGGGTGGAAACGTGGTACCTGAGTAAGTAGATGGCACTGTAGCATGTGAGATGAAAGAATGGATCTGCAGAAAGTTGAGTAGAGAAGGGTGGGGGTGACTAGAGAGGGAAAGGAGGGCTGATCTGTAGGTGAAATCACCTGGTGAGCAAACAGTGCCATTGATTGCCTGTGAGGGAGTGTGCATCACTGCCTGAGAGATGAGCATATTGCATGGCTGTTCCCCCACTAGGAGTCTAGTGTTTGGAGGCAATAGCTATTCAAAGAGAGCAGTTCATACCCAATAACTGACAGAACAGTGCTCTTCCCTGTCAGCTAACTGGAAACTTGATGGACAGGAAGTTCTAGTTTTCTTTATACACTGGCTCTGTAACAGGAGCACCATGCCTTAAGATTGTCTGTAATTTTAACGTGACTGTCACACAGAAATGTGGTTCTTTCCAGTCATTGGGCCATGGCTTACTCATTTATCTATCTGTCTATCTCTCTCTCTCTCTCTCTCTCTCTCTCTCTCTCTCTCTCTCTCTCTGTCTATCTGTCTATCTATCTATCTATTTAATGTCATGACATTGATGATTCTGATGTGTTAGTGTTTGATCCTGAGGCTTTTGCCATCAGAGGGCAATCACTTACTGTGGACCTACATCCCTCTCCTTGTCCACCCACAACTTCTAGTCAGTTCCTGATAGCGCCTTGTTATTTTGTTCTCAGGCATTTTGTTTCTTTTGAGTATTAAAAGCTCCTGTGTTGCTGGCTATAATGAACACCACATACTCCTTAACATGTGGGCCCCCTTTTTATGTTAAATGTTGCTGTCTTTCATGCATGTATGTGAATATTCTTACCATTTGTGTTATATTGTTAGTTACTCCAAACACTTTGGCCTTTTACTTGGGCATTTATGTCATAAAAGAGACATTTTAATGACCCTTCCTTTTGGAAAAAATAAAAGATTGAATATGACTGGAAAAAAGTGAGTTACATTCATCAAATTGTGTTGCTTATTGTTCAAAAATTAGTCAATATCATGAGGTAAGAAGTGTGTGTATATTAGTAATCCTTGGAATTGAGGACTAAATTTTAAATTAATTAATTTAACTGTTTTGCATACATGTACACCTGTCCATCATGTGCATGCCCACAGGGCCAGAGAAGGCTTCAGATCCTCTGGAAATGGAGTTACAGTTGTCAGAGGCCAGTTGGCTACTGGAAGCTGAATCCCAGGTCCTCCGTAAGAGCAGCAAATATCTCCAAGTTATCGGATTTTGGTTTCTAATTTATCATGTGACATGGCAGGATGTTTTCCCTTAGATCATAATATTCCCTTAGATAAATGTTTAAAACATTATCAAAGGAATAATGGTCAGAATCTTTCAGATAAGTTACAGCATCATGTAGCTTTATGCCTTCGGTAAGAGAAGCTCCTTTTAAAGTCATTTTAAACACAAACCAAAGCAGCACAGGCTCCTTGTGATGTCTGAGCATGTTAAGTAGATGGAGGTAGATGAGGGTCTGGAGGATTTGGAGACTTGAGCACAGGCCTACCTGGCTGAGGTTAATAGAGCAGCTGTTACAGACTAATGGGCAATGGAAGAGTCAAGTGACCCAGAGGACACTGCATGAATACTTTGGTGACAGCAATATTGCTCATTTCCACAAGGCTCAGACTTCATAGAGATGACCCAGGTGAGGACTAGCTCACCCCTTCTTAGCACACAAAATCCCACTGCTAGGAACTGTGTTGTGAGAGTATTTTAGTTTTGTTATTTGGTTCGTATTTGTAGGGGTCAGCATCTAGTGTATGTTGTGCAGGGCTCTGCACTGAGCTGTCCCCCTGGCCTGGGATCTACTTGTATCTAACTATAAGAGTAAACAAAGCCTGGGTTCCTTTGAGCCTCTTCTAGTAGAAAACTGCACATGCTGCTGTCACCACAGTAGAGATCTCAGTTGAGGTGATCACCTCGTCACTTACTTTGGTCACCAGGAGCCAGCATTCTCTTCCATTCTGTGTCATCCATGTTTTAGCTCCTGAACTGAGCCTTTCACTGCCTGTTCCTGGTGGAGCACTGGGGGAAGGCATAGCTTTTCCAGGAACTGTACTATTGGAGCCTCAGACTGCAGAGACCTTCATTTTCAGTTTAACACACCAGAATACTATTGACATGTGTGTTTATATTCTTACAGGGACTCTGTCCAAAATGTAGTAAGAGGTTTCTGGCCTTGACTTTTGGGCCTAAACTCAAGGTTTAGGACTCACAGACCCGCAGACCTGCAGAAGTGCATATCTGCAGAGACACATGAATACAAAAAGATAGTTTTTAGCTGATCAGCCTCAGGCCCAGGCATATAACTTGCTAGCTCTCTACCCTTCATCTAACCCATGATTCTTCCTGTTGAGCCATGGGGCTCGGTACCTTTCTTCAGAGCAGCATAGTTCTCCTCTGCTTCTTCTGGCTTCTCTCTGGCATTCTGCTCATTGCTTCCTTGTGTCAAGAATTTTCTTAGTCTGGTAGCCCCACCTACACTTCCTGCCTGCCTTTGGCCAATCAGTGCTTTTTGTTAAACCAGTGGGTGGGAAAATTATTTACCATGAAACAACACAATCCCCTACACCAATATATAGTTTATCTCGCTTTAGAAATCTAAGTAGGAAATCACATATTCTAAAATAATTGACAATGTGTAGAATGCTTTGTATTCCTAATGGAGATTTTTTTCCCCATTTTCTTTTTGTAAGGCAATTATAACAGTCATACAGGCCATGATTGTGGGTACTGCTTTCCATTTCCTGCACAATGATTGTATTGCAGTCCAGAACAGGTAAGAGAATTGGGATCCCGATTTTGAGAAAATGAAGTTTTTATGGTCAAACAGATATGAATCCATTAAGAATTAGAATTTATGACAAGAACAAAGTAATATTTTATCATGTGATAGAGTGTGTTGGGACATTGAAAGCTGAGTGGAACAATTCACTTTTCACATATTTGTGTGTAGGTAACATGCAACTATACACACCAAACATTTCACATTTTACTAGTTATAGTGTATGGAGTAGCTTCATGTTATGAGGCCCTCTAAATATAAGGTATTTTTTTTGTCTTCCCAAAAGGAATCCCATAACTCTGAAAGAAGATTCCCATACTGTCCACTCTCCATTTCTGGCATCAATTATTCTGCTTTCTGTCACTAAATCTTACTAATCTGGGAACCCTGAATCGGAGAAACACAAGTACCTGTGTTTAGTTGTTGATTTTATATTTTCCATCTTGAGATGCTTATTTGCATTAGTATAATGTCATCAGGGCTCATCAAAGTGTGGCATGTGTGGGGATTTCTTGAGCTCTGTAAGGCAGAGTAAATCTATTGCATGTACATGCTGTGTTGCTTCCCATTGATCTGTGACTGGGAATGTGGTTTTCTGTTGTATTAGGTTTCTGGCCTGGACTTGCCTGGCTAGCTTCATGGCCTGGACAGGCTGACTCACAGTTCCATAGTCTCACTGAAACACAAAACACTTATGTTAATTTTATGCAGATTGACCTGGGGCCCAGGCATATAACTTTCTATCTCTTGCTCTTAAACTAACCCAAAATTCTTATCCTGTTCAGCCATGAGGCTCGATACCTCTTCTCAGAGCAGCATAGTTGTCCTCTGCATCTGCTTCTCTGGTGTGTGTGGTATTTCTGCCCTGTTTTTCCTGTTCCCAGAATTTTCTTAGTCTGGTAGCCCCGCCCCCATGTCCTGTCTGCCTTTGGCCAATAAGCGTTTTTTATTAAAACAGTAGATGGGACAATTATTTACAATGTAAAACATCACCCCCTACAGTCTTCTCTCACCTATGATGATCCATATTTCTGAGTGTGCAAGTACATCAGTTTGAGCCCTGGACTTTTGCTTTCTATGATAGAAGGCTGGAGTTCTGAAATCATATTATTGTTGTGTTAAATATTTGAAGAATTGCTAACCTGTCTCCAACTTTCCTATACTATTTTAAATCCTTAACTGTATAACAAAAGGCTCCAATATGTTTTTATCCTTCTCCCATGCTTACATTTTTATGTTTTAAATAAAATATCTAAGAAAATATAAATTATAGTCCATTGGATGTTTTGTGAAGTGTCTGTACAACCCATTTTAAATTATAATGCTGTTTTTTTCCCACTTCAAACTTATATGTTTCTCTAGTGTGTAATATATGTGTGTGATTGTGTGGCCTGCAGATGGATGTCAGAGAACAATTTACAAGAGTTAGATCCCTTCCACCATGTGGTTTGTTTATGGATTGTACCCAAGGCCATCAATCTTGGAGACAGTCATCTTACCTCATGAACCATCTCCTAATTTTCCATGGCCGTCAACTTTTACCTACTATTGAGTTAAAGTTATTTTTGTTTCTGAGATATGAATCTCCCTCATATATGACCCAAGTTCATTTCTTCCCTTATGTGCATTTCCTTTTTATTCTGTTTAAAATATCTCGGTGCATAGATCTTTTTAGCTTACCTTCTTATTCATCTGTTTAGCTCCAATGACAATTTTCTTGAATGTCTTTTGTTTGTTTGAATGTGAACATGAAGTAATAGGATTGGTTCCAATGTGGCTTTGACAACATGCTTTCATGTAAAATCTTTTTAACGACTGCAGCATGTTCCAAACATAGTTTCTCATGATGATTACACTTTTCAGAATTTTCACTGTAGTTTATGTGTGGCACTGCACTGTTGGGTACCTTCCAGTGCTAAGAGAGTCTTGACTGAGAAGAAAAGATGGTTAGTAACTTCAAGAAGTTGAGGGGGGTGCTGTGTGTGTGTGTGTGTGTGTGTGTGTGTGTGTGTGTGTGTGTGTGCATGTGGTACACTCATGTTTATGTTGGTACATACACATTACGCATGTGGATCAGATGTTGATGCCAGGTTCTCCTTGATGACCCTCTATTTTCTTTTCAAAGCAGGTCCTTCACTGAACATAGAGGTCCTTGATTTGCTAGGCTAGCTGGCCAATGACCTCCACGCGTCCATCCCTGCACCCTTCACCACTGGAGTTACAGATGAGAAATACTGTGTCTGGGTACTTTTAAATGTGTCCTAGGAATTTGAACTCAGGTTCTCCTAGGTGCATGTCAGACATGCTGCTGAATGGGCCAGTTCAACAGCCCCATAAATGTATTTTGATGTGCTAAACACCAATTAATTTTGAAGAAAATTAAACATAAAAATCAGCTCTCTTATGAATTGTCTCCAGTGAGGTGACTGGTACATGTGTTTCCAGTCTGTTCTCTTTTCACCCTCCCTGAAGGCCAAGATCTGAATGCTTTCCAAATCTGCTAGCACTTGGTTTGTGTCCTGTGTAGACCTCACATCTCAACCCAGCAGAGCACAGACAGCAAGAAAAACAGTGTAGACACTCATAGGATGCATTCAAACATTAAACTCTAAAAAACCTGATGTGGATATGTTCTTGGAAAATGCAGACAAAAAGAAGAGCTTTTATAGGTGTTTCTTTATATTCTTTTTAGAAATTGTGAAATGCTCTTAATTAGTTTTTCATTTCCTTTGCTACCCACATTTTATAAGAAGTTGGACTGTGTGACTGTGGCCTTCGTGTGTGGCTTATTTCAGGTTTTCTGATTAGAGTTTGGCTCTTTGGCTTAGTGTCCTGGTTAGTTTTTTGTCGACTTAACATCAGCCAGAGTCACGTGTCAGGAAAGAACCTCAATTAAGGAAATTTGTTGTGGAGAATAGGTGCTATCCCCTTGATCTAGAGACAAGGATTATTACTTAATAATAATAGGCGTTCATCTATCAAGTAGGCTTGTAGGAAAGATTGTGGGATATTTTCTTGATTAATGATGGATATGGGAGGGTCCAGCCCACTAGGAACAGTGCCACATCTTGGCAGGTCGTTCTGAATTATATATAAACACAGACTGAGCAAGTCATGATGAGAAAGCCAGTACAGAGCACACCTTTGTGAACTCAGCTTCCATCCCTCCCTCCAAGATCCTACCTTGAACTCCTATTTGACTTTCTTTAGAATAGACTGTGACCTGGGATATGAAAGCCAAATACGTTTTATTTACCTAAAGTTTCTTTTGGTCAGAGTGTTCATCACAGCAGAAGAAACCTAAGTAGGACATTTTGAAACACTTCCTCAACATTACCTATGAAATAAAGCTATTAAATTAATTTTCAGGGTTAGTGTCAATATTTTCTTCAGCAGTAATGCTTAAGAGGCTGGAGATGCTTCTTGTGCTTGGATCTGGCATTGCCTTTGTTTTTTGTTCACGTATACCTAGGAACTGGGTTTTAACTTTGTGGAATAGGATCTCCTTTGGCTCAGCAGCTCTATAGCATTAAGGTGGTAGCCAAACCTTAAGGAGAAGCCATTAAAAAATAATTGAACAAAGACATTTATCCTGTGCACCCTTACGTGCACATTTAAAATCACTTACTCAAAAAGCATGTGCATTCTGAAGTTCATTGGAGTGATATACATAATAACCAAGTTAAGAAATTTAAGTGTCTACCATTGTGTAAATATTAAAGAAAATGGGATTCGGATGCTGATTATCTTTAAAAGGAGAATTTGGAGTAGTATGGATAGACTTGAGGATTTGAGGAACACCATGCACAGTAAAATAATCCAAACCCATAAAGACAAACATGCTTCACTTTCATGTGGATTATGAAGCAGTTCACCTCCAGGCAACATAGTATACCCTTTGTCAGGGCATTGGGGAGTAAGGAGACACACAGAGCTAACAGTATAAAATCTGTTAAATAGGAGAAGTAAGATATCTTTCCTTTGAGATAAATTATACAGCACATTCGATCAAGCAAATATTAACATATATTTCAAAGTTTCTGAGAATAACTTTATAATGTGCATAACCACAAAAATGATGTATGTATGTATGTATGGAATCACCTAATTTAGTTTGATATAATTATTTTATAACATTGTTTGTGGATAATATTAGATTTATACCTTTAATACATAGCTAGCAATAGATTTTCAATGTAGAATGATAATACCTAAAAATTCAGATTAGAAAGCAGATGTGGTATACATGGTCAAGTATAAGCAGGGCCATAATGCTCTCTCTCTGAGTTCTTGTTTTTGTGAAAGCACAGATGGAACTTGAGGACAATTTATTGGAGGCAGAGAAAAGGAGAATGTCCTGAGCACTAGGAACGGAAGAGTGGGGAGAGAGAAAGCTGTGCATTTAATAAAGTGAAACAGAAGAACTTTGAAAGCAAGACTGCCTCATTAGGAGCAGATGAGAAACCCAGGTCCTTTCTTCTATGGTTGGTCATGTGCCAGGTCCTGTGCTCTATGTTTGGTCTTTTGAGGCAGGGCCACAGTTGTGACCTAACAGGCCCAGAACTTGTCATGTAGTCCAGGCTGGCCCCAGTCTGCAGTAGTCCTCATGCCTTTGTCCCTCAAGACTTGTCATGTAGCTCAGGCTGGTCTCAGACTATAGTAATACTCATGCCTCTGTCTCCCAAGCCCAGGAGTTCAGAGAATCCTACCAATTCATAGGTTGTCTATTTCTTTCCCATCCTTTTTCTTAATGGCGCCTTTGGTGGATTACAAAATGGAATTTTTCTTTAATGTAGGAGGAAATTATTCTCCAATAAGGTCCTCCTTCATCTAATTTGGATATCTAACGACTACTGTATACTTAGATAAAGAGAGTCATTGACCTCTGTCAGTTGAGAAGGTGTTATGTCCAGGCTCTTAGGACCTAACCATGCTGTTGGTCTTACAGGAACCTGACATGTGTGTCCAGGATACAGATAACTGCTGATGCTTTTTGTGTTTTCTCTTCCCAGTTACCATCCTTTATCACAAGAACACAAGTTATCTCTACACGAATAATTGTGACTATTTGTTCTTTCTCTTCCCAGTTACCATCCTTTATCACAAGAACACAGATTATCTCTTCACGAATAAGTGTGACTGAATTTTTTCTTTGAGCTCTTTGTAAGCCACACAAGAAGTTGTTGACATATGTTAGGGCAATCATCTAGGCTTTAAAGATTTTTCTGCCGTCCATGTCTGTAGTCAGTGTTGAGTGGGGATTCCCCCACTGTTTCGTGTTTTAATTCTTTCTCTTCTGTAACAGCAAAGTGGCCAACTGAATGTGGAAAGCCCTTGGAGTCTTATTAATCTTTATGTTTCTATACATTAGGAATGATACTAACCAACTTTTTTTAGGTAAAGTGATGGGTTCAGCTGTGACTATATACCACAGGATTAGTGGATTTAAAATGTAAATGTGTCTCCACACTGCAGTGTGAGAGTCTGAGGATTCTCGCCCAGGATCTTCCTGTCTGTCCACCTTCTCTCCGCCCTCTCATGGCAAACACTACATTCCTGTTTTCTCCCATGATGAGGATACCAATGACATTATGGGGTCCCACTCTCATGGTTTCATCTAAAACCAATTAACTCCTAAATTAATACTGTATGATCATTACAGTAAGCATTATTATCAACTTGTTGGATTTTTGAAGACCCATTTCAATTAATAGATATAGCTGTGGAGACAGAGGAAATAACTCAGGAGACTCGTACTTCCTGACCATTTTAGCCACAACACTTATACATTTTCCTTTGTTTTAAAAATACTTATTTTTTAAAATGTGATTGAGTGCCTGTATGGATGTCTGTGCACTGTGTGTGTGCCCTGAGACCTGTTGCTATCAGGAGGAGGCCTTGGATAGTGTCTTAGTTTGGATTAATATTTCCCTGATTAAAAACAGGATCAAAAGCAAGTTGCAGAGGAAAGAGTTTACTCATCTTATATTTTCACATTACCGAAGGAAGTCAGCATAGGAACTCAAACAGGAAGGAATCTTCAGTGGCCATGGATGGATGCTGCTTACAATATTGCTCCCCGTGGCTGGCTTGCTTAGCCTGCTTTCTTAAAGAACTTAGGACCACCAGCTCAGGTCTGCACCATGTACAATGTGGATCTTATAGAGGTCTTTTCTCAACTGAGGCTCCCTCCTTTGAGGTGACTCTAGTTTGCACCAAGTTGATATAAGATGAGCTAGCTCAGTCTCCCCTTAACAGATGGTTGCGATCTACCATGTGGGTACAGCCTACCAAACATGGGTCCTTTGCAAGAGCTACAAGTACTCTTTACTGCTGAGCCATCTTTCCAGTACTGCTTTCCTTTTTTTGTAAAAAGATCTGTGTAGTGGTTTTTAATCTACAGTCTAAGGTGAATTGGAAATAAACCATCCTAATGTTGAATTTACCATTGTTTTTGTCTTTATTCTCTCCTGGCAGAGCCGCCCTGCTCTTCTTGCTCACAATTTTGCAGTGTGCCACAAGTGTGTCTGCTGGGCAGCTCTTTGTGTTTGGCAGAGATCGCTTTCTGTGAGTAGCCCTGCTCCAGAAGCAGGTATAAGGTGCTAGTTATCAAACTGATTACATTCATAGTTGGGCCAAAAATGTTATCTCATGAATTGCCAGTAATTCTTCCTTTTTCTTAGCCCTTCGGGTAAAAAGAAGACAATTATGTAATATTGTGTTTATCATGTGGTATCATGCAATTTGCAGTATGTAAAGTGATTGCTAATATTAACTAAAAATTGATTGGAAGTAAAGAGCAGAGGGTTCTGTTGTTCTGAGAAACTTTGAAAATTGGGGTGAGACCACTAGATCTCAGTGCTGTAGACAATACAGTAGTAGGGGCTGAAAATCACAGGAAATTCATGATCTCTGAATTAGAAGGATGTCAGGAATGTCATAGATATTAAGTACATGGGTATTTTCAGGTTTTGCCTTGTAGCAGTGAGTTTCTTTGTCCTGGGTAGCCAGAGGCCCAGACCTTGCCACACCAGACCCCTTAGTCATCTGTCACTGTTGCTCAGGCCCTTAGAAATGACTCAGATGCTTATATTAACTTTATGTTTTTTGGCCTATGGCTCAGGCACATTGCTAGCTAGCTCTTACATCTTAAATCAACCCATTTCTATTAATCTGTTTGCCACATGGCCCATGGCTCACCAGTGTTCCTTACATGTTGCTCTTTGGGTGGCTTGTTCGATCTGCCTGACTCTGCCCTTCCTTTTCTACCTATTTTGATTTCTCTGCCTATCTTTTTTATGGTGCCTGTCAATGGCCAAAACAGCTCCTTTATTAAAAGATTGAGATTCACAGTATACAGAAAGGCATTCCCACATCACTGCCTATTACAAACAATGCTGCTATGAACATAGTTAAAGTGATGCTCTTGGAGTGAGAATGTGCATCCTTTGGGTATATGCCCAATATTGGTATTGCTGGATTATTAGGGAGATTGAGTCCCAGTTTTCTGAGGAAATGCAGTACTGCTTTTTAAAGTGGCTGTACAAGTTTACACTCCCACCATTAGAAGAGTGTTCCCCTTGCTCCACATCCCCTCCAGCATAGGCTGTTCTCAGTATTTTTGATTTTAGCCATTCTGACAGGTGTAAGCTGGTATCTCAGAGTTGATTTGATTTGCATTTTTCTGATGGCTAAAGATATTGAACAGTTCTTTTAAGTGCCTTTTGGTCATTTAAGATTCTCTGTTTAGCTCTGTACCCCATTTTTAATTGGATTATTTGATTTTTGACCTCTAGTTTCTTGAGTTCTCTCTATATTTTAGAGATCAGCCTTCTGTCAGATGTAGGGTTAGTGAAAATCTTTACTCATTCTGAAGGCTGTCATTTTGTCTTATTGACCACATCCTTTGCCTTACAGAAGCTTCTCAGTTCAGGAGGTCCTATTTATTAATTGTTGCTCTCAGTGTCTGTGCTATTGGTGTTATGTTTAGGAAGTGGTTTCTTGTGCCAATGAGTTCAAAGCTATTTCTCAATTTCTTTTTTATTAGGTTCAATGTAAATGGATTTATGTTGAGGTCTTTGATCCCCTTGGACTTGAGTATTGTGCAGGATGATTGATATGGATCTGTTTGAATTTTTCTAGATTCCACCATACAGTTATTCTAAGTATGTGAAGATTCTTTCTACCCCCTCCCCCCACAGTTTGGCTTCTTTGTCAAAATCAGGTGTTCTTAGGTATGTGCATTAATGTCAAGCTCATCAATTCCATTGATCCATCTTTTTATGTTTTTATGCCAGTACCAAGCTGTTTTTATTACTATTTCAGTATAGTAGAGCTTGAAGTCAGAGATGGTGATTCCTCTAAAACTTTTTTTATTGAAGGGGAGTGTTTCAGTAATCCTTGGTTTTGTTTTTTCATATGAAGTTGATTATTGTTCTTTTGATGTTTGTGGAGGTTTGTGTTGGGATATTTTGGAGGTTTTCATTGAATCTGTCTGTTGCTATGGTAAGACTGCAATTTTTAGTAAATTTATCAAAGAGCAAGGGATATCTTTCCAGTTTCTCATATCTTCTTCAATTACTTTCTTCAATGACTTAAAGTTCTTGTCATACAGGCCTGTCACTTTTTTGGTTATAGTTACCCCAAGATATTTGATGTTATTTGCAGCTATTGTAAAGGGTGATGGTTCTCTAATTTCTTTTTCATACCATTTATCATTTGTATATAGGAGAGATACTGATTATTTTTGAGTTAATCTTGTATCCTGCCACATTGCTTAAGGTGCTTATCAGTGGTAGGAATCACCTGGTAGAATTTTGGGGGTTACTTATCTGTACTATCCTATAATCTTCCAATAGGAAAAATTTGACTTCTTCCTTCCCAATTTATATCCCTTTAATCCCCTTTTTTGTCTTATTGCTCTGGCTAGAACTTCAAACACTATATTGAATAGATATGGGGATAGTGGGCAGCCTAGACTGGCTTCTTAATTTATTGGGATTACTGAGTCTCTCTTCGTTTAGTCTGATGTTAGCTATTGGCTTGCTGTATATTGCCTTTATTATGTTTAGACATACTCACTGTATCCCTGATCTCTCTAAGATCTTTATCATAAAGTAGTTTTGAATTTTGTCAAAGGCTTTTTCAGAATCTAATGAGATGTTTATGTGTTTTTTTTTTAAGTTTGTTTATATGGTAGATGACATTGACAGATTTTTGTATGCTGAACCATCCCGGAATCACTGGGATAAAACCTACTTAATCCTTTTTTAAAAAATATATATTCTTGGATTTGGTTTGCCAGCATTTTGTTGAGTATTTTTCTAGTAATGTTCATGAGGGAGATTGGTCTGTAATTCTCTTTATTTTTTGCGTGTTTGTGTTGTTTGGGTATCAGGATGACTGTAGTTTCATAAAAAGAGTTTGGCTATGTTACTTCAGTTTCTATTGTGTGGAACAATTTAAGGAGTATTGGTATTAGTTCTCCATTGAAATTCTGTCAGAATTCTACAAGAATCCATCTGGCCCTGGGCTTTTTTTTAATTGGGAGATTTTAATAACTGCTTCAATTTTCTTGGGGGGTATTTAGATCATTTTTCTGATCTTGATTTGATTTGGTAAGTGGCACCTGTCCAGAAAACTGTCTTTTTACTTTTTTTCTCCCTTTCTTCCTCCTTCCTTCCTTCCTCCTTCCTTTGTTCCTTTTGTTTTGGTTTTTCAATTTCATGGAGCACAGGTTTTTGAGTTAAGACCTAATGATTTTCTGTATTTATTCAGTATCTGTTGTTATGCGCACCTTTTCATTTCTGAGTTTGTTAATTTGAATTCTTGCTCTCTGTATGTTGATTAGTTTGGATAAAGTTTTCCAATCTTCTCGATTTTCTCAAAGAACCAGCTGTTTTTTCCAGTGATCCTTTGTTTTGTTCTCCTGTTTGAATTTCATTGATTTCTGCCCTCAATTTATTTCCTGCTTTCTGTTCCTTCTGGGAGAATTTGCTTCTTTTTGTTTTAGAGTTTTCAGGTATGCTATTAATTCACTTGTGTGAGGTTTCTCCAAATTCTTTATGTAGGCGCTTAGTGCAATGAAATTTTCTCTGTGCACTGGTTTCATTGTGTCCCATACGTTTGGGTCTGTTGTGGATTCATTTTTATTGAACTCTAGGAAGTCTTTGATTCTTTCTGTACTTTCTTTGACTCAGAGGTGGTTCAGTTGAGAGTTAAGTTTCCATTAATATGTAGGCTTTCTATAGTTTATGTTGTTGTTGAACTCTAACCTCAAGCCATGGGGTCCAGTAGATTATCAAGGGGTATTCCAATTTTTGTCAATTCAAATTTGATTTATGACTGAATATATGTTCAGTTTTAGTGAAGGTTCCATGGGGTTCTGAGAAGAAGATATATTCTTTTGTTTTTTGATTTCAAAGTTCTGTATTCCAAGTCTATTTGAGTCACAACATCTGTTAGATCACTTAATTCTCTGTTAAGTTTCTATCTGATAGACCTGTCCTTTGATGAAAGTGGGGTGATGGGGTCTCCCACTATTAGTGTCTGGGGTTTGATTGTGGCTTAAGCTTTAGTAATTTTTCTTTTACATATGTAGGTGCCAGTGTTCAGGATTGAGACTTTATCTTGATGGATTTTTCATGGGATGAATATGTAACGTTCTTACAGATCTTCTTTGGTGGTATTAGTTGGAGGTCTATTTTGTTAGATACTAAGATAGCTGCACCAGCTTGTTCCTTAAGTCCATCTGTTTGGAAACACTTTTCCCAACCCTTTGCTCTGAGGCAGTGTCTGTCTTTGGTGTTTAGGTGTTTCTTGTGTGCAGCAGAAGGATATTTCCTGTTTTTGTTTCCATCGTGTTAGCCTGTGACTTTTTATAGCTGAGTTGATTTCATTGATATTAAGAGACACTAATGACCTGTGATTTTTTAGTTCCTATTATTTTTGGTGTCAGTTTGTGTGTTTTCCCTTTGTGGGGGGGTTTCCTGCTGTGGATTTATTTATTGCTTCTGTTTTGTGGGTGTATCTAACTTCTTAGGTTGGAGTTTTCCTTCTAGTACTTTCTAGAGGGATGGATTTGTGGATATATATTATTTAAATCTGTTTTTTGTCATAGAATATCTTGTTGACTTTGTCCATGGTGACTGACAGTTTTGCTGTTATAGTAGTCTGGGCTGATATCTGTGGTCTCCTAGTGGCTGCACGAAGTCTGACCAGCCCTTCTGACACTCATAGTCTCCATTGAGAATTTGGATGTGTTTCTGATGGATCTGCCTTTACAAGTTACTTGGCCTTTTTTTTCTTTGTAGCTCTTAATAGTTTTTATTTACTCTGTATGTTTAGTAGTTTGATTGATTATTATGTGATAAGAAGACTGTTTTGGGTCTAGTCTCTGGTGTTTTGTAAAGTTCTTGAATCTTTGAAGACATGTCCTCCTTTATGTTGTGCAACTTTTCTTCTATGATTTTGTTGAATATATTTTATATACCTTTGAGCTGGTGTTATTTTTTCCGGTTGAATTATTCTTATGTTTGGTCTTTTCATGGTGTTTCACATTTCTGGGATGTTTTATATTATGATTTTTTCTACTTTAGTGTTTTCCTTGACTGTTGAGTATGTTTTCTCTATGGTGATTTCCATACCAGAGACTCGTTCTTCCATCTCTTGCATTCTGTTGTTTGCGCTTGTCCATGTGGTTCCTGTTCATTTACTCAGACTTTCCATTTCCAGAATTACTTTGGTCTGTGTCTTAGTTATGGCTTCTGTTTCACCTTTGTTTTGTTCACCTATTTGATTCCTTTTTCTTGTTTGATTTATGATTTCTTTCAATTTTTTTTTACCCCTCTATTTCTATAAGGGAGTTTTCTTTAAGGGACTCTATGAACCTTCTAAAGTTATTCTTAGTTAATTTTCTTCTGCTTCCTTTATACTGGAATGTTAAGGTCTTGCTGTTATAGAAACCCTATGTTCTGGTGGTGCCATATTGTTCTTTATGTTGTTGAATGCATTCTTGCACTGGTATCTACCTGCCTCTTCCTCCAATCAGTTCAGGCATTGTCTGTGTTTCAGGGAGCTGTTCTTGGTCCAATAGATGCTCTTAGCGAATTCAAAGCTCTCTTTTGATGGAGACCACTGGAGTCTGTGCAATAGATGCCCTTAGTGCATTCAGAGCTCTCTTTAGATGGAGCCCACTGGAGTCTGTGTCTCAGGAAGCCACTAAGGTTGAGGAAATGGGTATATTTGGAGAACAGAGTGGGGCTCATAGGTTACAGGGTCCCATGAGGGGTGGTGTTAGGCATGCTTGTCCACAGGGTCTTGCTGGATGGCCTGAAACTCTTCTGATGGACTCCACAAAATGTGTATCTGAGGAAGCTGCTGAGTTTGGAGGAATGGTAAGAGTCCTCCTCTTGGTGGAAGGCTGGAAAAGAGTCAGATAGTAGCTGAATTTAAAGAGGTGTTTATTGCCAGTGTTTTTCAAACATGGACGATCCTTATCCTGGTGGCCTATGTGGACTCACAGGTTTCAAAGATGAACAAGTTTTGCCTCCAGGTACATGCCAAGGAGAGAATCATCAGAGAGGAGATGAAGGCTTCTTCAGTTGGTAAAGTGTTTACTTTATGTGCATGAAACCCTGTGTTAGATTCACAGTATCACAGAACCCTGAGCATGACTGCTATTTGTGTAATCCCAGCACTTGAGGCTGGGTTAAAGGCAGAAGGATGGCCATTGTTGGATACATATGGAATTTAAGGCTGGCCTGCACTGGTGATCCTGAATCAAAATAAAATCAGAGATATATTGAAGACACTGGGAGGGGAAGAGCTTGAGGTTTGGAATGACTTAGAGAAAGATGCCAAGAGGGGAAAGGATTGGGGATTGGTACCTGGTATATTCTCACAGCATAAAGTGAGACTACTGAGGGAATACATCTGCCCTAAAGCGACAGTAGCTGAAGTGAAAAATGTGGTGTCCTGAAGCTGCACTGTGACCTCAGAGTGACAGTGTCACCTTCTCCATATGAACAGGAGGGAGTGAAGTCTCTGTGGCCACTGTCTAAGTTATGAATGAGCTCCTTCTCAGGGAGACAGCTTCAGAGGGACCGAGATTATGAGGAGAGTAGACTCATCTCTCTGTTCTGTGGTCTGAGTGGACAAAACAGAAGAGAGTTCTTTAATGAGGAGAATCGTAGTTAGAATCTCATAAAGGTTGTGACCTTGGGATGCTGGTACCTTTGATGGGGACGTATATGAGAGTCAGCCTGGAACAGAGGGGACACTGTACTTTTAGGCTCTCTTTGGTAGCAGAAGTCAGTGTTGTAAGCACCTCACCTGTGACTTCTGGACTAATCTAAGGATGTATAATGTGATCTTTGTCTCTGTAGACATGAGCATAGCAGTGGATACTACAGAGTGTCATCATATTTCCTTGGGAAAATTCTGGCTGATCTGGTACCCAGAAGGTTATTACCAAGTTTTTTATTAACTATTGTAATATTCTTTATATCAGGTAAGTGACAAAGCAAGAGAATACATCTTTATCCTTGTGGGAACATGTTTAGGGTTATACAACTGTGGCAAGCCTAAAGTATAAAAGCATGTCTCCATTGTGTGCCCTCTAAGAGAGGTGTTCTGTGTAAGGAAAGTATCCACGATTGCTCTTAAAATACTACAAAAACTGTTTATGAAACTTTGTTTTTACTAGAGATTCTGTGTATTATAATAAATGTAGAAATAAAATTTGAGTACGCATTTAAGATATCGCCAATAGAGAAAGTCAATTATTAGATATCTACCCATGTGTATTATAAAAGATTCATTTTTTCATTTATTCGTGTCTTTGTCTGTGTTCGTGTGTGTGTGTGTGTGTATGTGTGTGTGTGTGTGTGTGTGTGTGTGTGTGTGTGTGCATTTTTGTACAGTAAGTGAAGGCAATGTGTGTGAAGGTCAAAAAAGGGCATAAGATATCCTTGAACCGGAGTTGCAGGCTTTGAGCCATCATATAGTTTCTGGGAAAAGAATACAGGGGTTCTGCAATAATAGCACAAACTTTTAGTCAATGAGCCATCTATCTAGTCCAGCTGTATATTTTTTGTTTCTGCATAAGTGTCTGTTTATGTAAATAAAATATAGAAAGATGGGTAATATCTCATATATATATATATATACATATATATATATATACATGTGTAAAAGAACTTAAATGTTTATAGTGTATTTTGCCACCCAATCTTAACAAAAAGAGGATACTGAATTTGAGGTTTGTTGAAATTATATAATAGAAATGTTTATTTGAAATATGTCACAGGATTATTTGCCTATCATGGTTAAGCTTCACCCTAGACTAATTGTTCAGAATTTCCATAGTTTTCACAGTATATACACACACATAAACACATGCTTTCCTATGCACACACACATTCAATAATAAGCACCGACAGAGCTTAGTCTTTGTTTTATAAGAGATTTATCATTCAGAACCAGTCCTTTGGCCATGGGAAATTTTGGGGAAATGTGCTTCTCCTTTAATCCTGTATTTGATCCTCAGAACCTACAGTGAAAGAGAATACTCCAGCAAGATGTCCTTCACCTTCACATGCACATCATAGAATATGTACATCTTGATCCATGCACATTGTGGCAATTTCACATCGTGGTACATACACACCATGGCACATGTATACTCATAGCTACACAGGCATTCTACACACTGTGACAGTAATAACAATAAATTTGGAAACAATTAGGCATAGATATCAGCTCCCTCAATATCTAACTGTGTCATTGTGACTGATATAAAAACACAGGACTGTGCATAACTTATGGAATTAACTCCATAAAGATTACAAATCAGCTTGTGGAACCCACTGCTTCCTCCAATGGCAGTTACATGGTGGTTTCCCAGGAAAAACTGAAGTTGGGGGCACCCTCCTGTTCTCTGGATATTAACCCACTGTTTAATCCTTACCCTAGGTTTCTAGTACTGTGATAAACAGCATGACCAGAACCAACTTGGTGATAAAGGGTTTATTTCATCTTATAGTCCTAAGTACCTCCAGAAGTGGAGGTTAGGGTAGAAACTCAGGATAGGAACCTGGAGGCAGGAAGTGACAGAGAGGCCATGGATGAGTACTGCTTACGGGCTTGTGCCTAATGACTTCTCAGCCTTCTTTCTTATAGAACCCAGGACCACCTACCTAGGGATGGCATCATCCACAGTTATCTAAGATCTCCCACATAAATCATGCATCAAGAAAATTCTTACCTCCAGGCAAATCTAAAGGAAGAATTTTTTTTGTTTGTTTTTTAACTTGAGTTTCCTTCATTCCATATGACCCAAGTTTGTGCTGAATTTACAAAAACTAACTGGCATATTCCTGATCCTAACTTTACTACTAAGGCAATTACAATAAATACAGAGGAATGTGAATGTAAACGTATCTATTGCTGATTACCCTGTGAAAGAATTGTGGTAAAATTCTGGTCAGTTATGTTGCCTGTAGATCTTCATTTCAGGATCTGGAAATTGCTCATAGTTATGTATACAGAAGGGTATTTTCAAGGCAAGTATAAAAATAAAGCCATATGATGGGGCTGCAGAGAGGTTCATTGGTTAAAAGCACTTGCTGCTTTTCCCAAGTCCCCAGGTTTGGTTCCCAGCATCCATGTGATAGGGTAGCAGGTGGAGAACCAGAGAAGTCAGGTGGCTGTGAGACTGTTACTAATCTGGGTGGTTATAAAAGGATTATTTGAAATGTGTACAATTCTCTTGACTTAGGTAAGTGGATGAACTGACCCCACTTTCTTCTTTCTAAGGAGTACAAACAGATGTGAAGGGTTTCTTCATTATGTTATTTACCATCATGATGTTGGCTTATTCTACCAGTTCCCTGCCACTGTGTATAGGGGCAGGGAAGAATGCAGTTGCTGTACGGACACTTTTTGTCACCATCTACTTTATGTTCATGCTGGTGAGTGTGAATTGTATTTTTCTAGGGGGAATTTTTTCTTGTGTTGTTCTTGCACATGTAATCTTCTTGAAAAATCAGTACTAAGATGTGAGATCTTAGGCTAGACTCCAACGTTCTAATTGGTCTCCTGAATTAGCATACTTCTGCTCATCTCTATGTAATTGGTTACCCAATCTTAGTCTTTCATGTCCATGAATTATACACTTGACATAAATGAATCAACCAATTAGTGGAACAAGATCCCACATTTTCCCAAAGAAGCATATCATGTAAGTAGAATCGTGATTTTAGTGTGTTAATGTTCACATTCCTTCTGCTAGTACAAGAGCACACTGTAGCTTGGCAATGACAGAAGCATGTCAGTGAGAAAGTGCTAAGTTTTGTTTATATTTTAGTTTATATGACCATATATGTAAAACCATCCTATTATGTAAATATTCAATAAATATGTTATTAATTTTTGTTTGAGAGGTTCTAAAATGCACATAAAGTGTTTTTATGATGTGTATGACATTTTCTCCCTCCAAATCCTTTCCTGTGGAATTTTGAATGAGAAACGTTCACTGAGACTCAGGGATTGAACACTTACATCACAGTTTCTGGTGCTGAGGAAGAGGTTCTGAAACCATTGGGAGGAGCTTGTGTGTTGGAGGGGCTTCTGTGAGAGAGGGGCTTGTGTGAGGGAGGAGATTGTTGAGGAAGGGCTTGTGTGGGGAAGGGCTTCTCTGAGGGAGGGGGTTGTGTGAGGGAGGGGCTTGTGTGAGGAAGGGCTTGTGTGGGGAGGGGCTTGTGTGAGGGCGAGGCTTGTTGGGAAAGGGCTCTGTGTTTACAGTCTTGTCCTCTTCCCTCTCTGCTCTGCTCTGTCACTTGAGGATGTGAGCATTCAACTTCCCTACCCCTTCCTTGCTGCTGACTGTTCCCATGCCTTTCTGCCAAGATGGCCTCCTACTTCTCTGCAAACCTAAGGCCACAGGAATCTGTCTTCTATAAGTTGCCCTGATCATGTGTCCAACAACAGGAAAGTAACAGCTACATTCCTGTCACTCTCCCGTTCTCCCCTCTCTGCCTCATTCCTCTCGTGCCTTTTGTGAACCAGAGTCTACTTAGCATTGGGCCATCCACTGCAGCATGGCTTGGCTCTCAGGACCACATCCTTAAAGAAAATTAGCTCCCTCTCTGCAGCCATCAACGGCCAGCAGCTCCTCAGGGAGGATTTCATGTCCACCTCTCCCCTCCATGCAGGGACACTGTCTGGCTTGATCGTGTACAGGTGTTGCCCATGTTTTCCCAGCAGCTCTGCACTCATAGTGTCACTGCCCACGGGTGACAGGAGAACAGTCTCTTTGTTGTTGTCCTCTGCTCTGCCTCTTACTGTCTCTGTAGCCTCCTTTTCATCATGATGCTTGATCCTTGGGAGGAGGGTGTGATATAGAGATGTCCCATCCAGGGCTGGATGCTCGGTTGTCTCTTCTCTGTATGTTGACCTGTGGTGGGTCTGTGTTCATCATAGTCTCCTGCAAAGGAAGCTTCTGTGATGAAGGTCTGAGATGTACTAATCTATGGGTGTCTCAACAACTCTTTAGAAATCATTTTAATTCAACGTCCATTTAGAAGAATAACAGTAGATTCTCCCCTGGGATCTGTGACCCCACTAGCCACAGATTCAGACACCATTGCCATCTGGGAGAACAAAGCATAAATACAATTATTAAATGAGTGGTGGGTCACGGTTATTGTGGTTGTCTGTCCAGTGTCCCCCATGTATTTCCTTCCCCATAAAGAAAATCAAAGCAAAAACCATCCAGTTTGGATGATCGGTGTCCTTGAGCACATTTGTAACTTAACCCCATGACTCCTGAAATCCCTACCCCACCTTTTAGCAAATCTATCTCAATGCCCATAGAGAGAATAGCCAGTCAAGATGAAAGTCATTACATACAGGAAACAAAGAAAAACCAATGGAAAGTCTTGCCCCATCATGTTAAAGATTGGATTCAGAGTTTTCTGAGATGCCTGATGGTCTTCCCTGTAGACTAGTTTATGTAAAGGCAGCCTTGGCATTCTGGTCCTTAGAACTAAAAGCCTGTATCATTCTTTGGTACTCCTGCTGGGGTACAGTGATGATGTTTTCACCCCCCTCATTGCTAAGTTGCTGGACTCTCAGCATGGGGCAGTAGGCACACATGGTGTTAATTTATAGATTAGCTTTGCTGCCATCCCAGAGCAAGGACAACAAATTACAGTGGAAATAGCAAGGCCCAGGAACCATTTCAAGGGGTTCTGCCTATTGTTGCTTCCGGTATTTCTACCTCAGAATGTAGAAGAGTAGCCTAGTCACCCAAAAGTGCCAGAGCAATGTTGTAGAAGATCACACAACATGAAATAGAGTTCTAAAGAGACTCCCGTGCACTGAGTGGAGGGTTAAAGTAGACTGAATAAGTAAGGTGGACAAAGCCTGTATAATCTCTCCCCTTTACCCTTCTCATGTGTGATTATATATTTAAGGGGGAGAATATGGTGCACAACAGAGTAAGTTTATCCTGGAGGATATATGGCTGGATTTTTCAAAAGGACTACAAAGGGTATAATAATGTTAACTGTCTCCTGGAAGTCCTCCTAAGTTCTGTGAAATAAATTGGTCTTTGTTGTGTTGTGAATCCAGATGAAATTCCAGAAATACCAAAGAAACAAACAAATTAAAATAAAACTTTAATATACTCTGAAATTGATGCATCGCTTCCTTCATAGAGGCCTCCTCTGCTGCTAGTGTGATGGAGCCTTGTAGTATGAGATTTCTGGCCTTGACTTTTGGGCCTAGCCATAAGGTTTAGGCCCGCAGACCCGCAGACCTGCTGACTCGTAGACTCACAGAGACAGAGACACATATATGCATAAGATAGTTTTAAGCTGATCGGTCTATGGCCGAGGCATATAACTTGCTAGCTCTCTACCCTTCATCTAACCCATGTCTCCTGTTCAGCTGGGTACCTTTTCTTAGAGCAGCATACTTGTCCTCTGATTCTTACCACTTCTCTCTGGAATTGTACTCTGTTCTTCTTGTTTTCAGAGTTTTTCTTAGTCTGGTAGCCCCGCCCATACTTCCTGCCTGCCTTTGGCCAATCAGTGCTTTTTATTAAACCAGTGGATGGGACAATTATTTACCATGAAACAACACAATCTCCCACAAATCCTATCTTAGATTTACTCAGAATTAAATGGATTTATTTAAGAGTGAAATCACTCAAGGAAGGCTGGGGGCCTCTCTCCACATGAATGTTCAATGTAATGTCTCTTATCTTAGGCAGACCACAGCCCTTCACACCAGGGAAACTAAAATCAGTTTCTCATCAATTATGTGGAGAACCTCTCCTCTATTTTCACACAGAATCCTCTGCTAAAATTTCCAGCCCATGGTTTTCCACTTGGTACTAATAATGCTAAAAAACAAAACAAAACAAAAAAAAACTGAAAAAACCCAAACCAACACAAAACATAAAATAAGTAGAGACAGACCTGGAGGCCCCTTTCCTGTGATGTTAACTGAGAGGTCCAGAAGGCTAAAGAAGTTGAACACATTATGCCCGGGTCTTAACCTAACATAAGAAAAAAAAACCAAAACCAGAAAGCTTTTCTGATGAACAAGCACATGTGTCCCACACTGTCCCCTCTGGATCATCTAGGTAGCCTTCACAACTAACTCTCAAAAGAAGCCTAACAGTACCTCATTACCTACAGAAATAGTGTTGGTAGAGTTCACATTACTTTTGATAAATGTGCTTATAAAACTATGTAATGAACTGAATACTGAGTAAGTAATTATATTACCTGTACAGTGCATGGACCCCAGATGTGATTGCTACACCTTTGCAGTGGGACTCCCCAGGCTCCAGTATCCCCTCCCACCTTTTTAAATGTGAGCCTACTTGCTCCTACCAGAACATATGGCATGTACCCTCTTTATTAGAGAAGGACACATGGAGTGGTAATTTTGCCAGAGTCTATTGCTCTTGTTCCCGGGTGTGCAGACAGCCCATAGAAAGCCTCTTATCAATAGAGAACATGAACGGGGATGGGTTTTCCCAGCGCTTGGTATTGATACCCATAATGGTTGGGGATACCTCTAGAAGTTTTATTGTTTAGAGGATTTCTGCTAACCTGAGTCTTTTATACTTCCATGTGAAATTTAGTATTGGCTTTTAATTTCTTTGAATTGTATTAGAATTTTGATGAGGATTGCATTGAGCCTGTTGATTGCTTTTGGTTGGATGGATATTTTCTTAATTTTTATCCTACTACTCTATATGAGCATTGTGCGGGGGGGGGGGTGTCTGTATCTTTTTGTATCTTCAATTTCTTTTTTCCAGTATCTTCAAGTTTTTTTTGCACAAGTATTTTATTTGGTTAGATGTATTTCAAGATTACCCTGAGCCCCCATTCTGAGGTTTTTGTGAATGTGATTGTTTCTCTCATTGCTTTCCCATCATGTTTTTACTTTGTACTTAGAAAAGCTCCCGACTTTTCAGTGACTGTCATGGTGAATTAGCACAGCTACAGGACAGGAACTGGGACAACTGGTTGTTGTATAAAGTTGAAAATGGGACTTTAAATACGAGTAATGAAGCCAAATGTTGTATTTCCCATACAGGCGTTTGGTCAGGTGCAGTTGAAACACAAGCATGCACAGTCATTGTTTTGCATATTGTAGTGTCCTTCACACCACACAGGGCAAGTTTATGTGAACCTCAGAGCTGCCCCTTGTTCATCCCCATCAGTGCTGTCAGCCATCTCCATTGTGATTCTGATGTTTTCGTACCTTATTCATTTATTTTTAGATTTTGATATAAAAAAATTTTGCTACCGATGAAATACTCTGATGACAACTGTTATAAACATTTTTGTCTTTAACTTTACCAACATAAATACAGCAATATAATCATAATAACAAAGGGAAGCTAACAACCCCAGAGAAATGCTGGGGTGGGGCAGACCAGAGTATTTCTCTTCTACCAAATGTGACAGCTGCTATTCAGGTCCAGCCACTTGAGTGCAGACAGTCAGTGGTGCCACTTTCTTCTCACAGAAGCCAAAGGTTTGGGCTACAGGGATTATATGGATACAAAGAGTTGAAAATTAGGCATAGTTTTCTAAAAGTACTTTGTAGAACAAGGTAGTTTGTAAGTTTATCAAAACCTGCTGGCAGTTAGTCCTGAGATGTTAGTTTGAAGCTCATCCCTGACTCATTAGGTCATCTTCTTGATTGCCTGATTTTATTATAAAATCTGGATATAAATTAGTTTTAAGAACACATAGTATTATTATTTAAGGACATGAGGACTGCAAACTTGTCAGCATATGGAACTATATGTTCACTTCAAAATCGAAAAATGCTAGTAATTCTCTGTGGACTCAGAGGGCCAGTTCATTCCATCAACAGAGCCCAATGCAGAGATTTGCTTCCTGGTGATGCATGATTGGCTGGGTACTCATCTGAACTCCATGTAAGCCAATGACACTTTAATTACTTTGATACGATACATTTGCAAACAACTAAGTGCAATTGTACTTTGCAGGCAAAGCAACACTCACCTAAACTCACACAGGCTTTCTCCAAGAATGCCTTAATTAAGAAATGGGCTCATATTGTGACAGAACTCTCTTATCTTGCTGACTAGTAACATATATGAGAGGCAGGTGTCTTTAGTTATTGTTGGATATTTAACAAATTGTAACTGTAGATGGATTTTTGGGGTGGGTCAACAAGCTCTCAAAAACAAAACAAAGCAAAAACAACATGGAAACTTAATTGCGAAGGCTTGGCCAATAGCTTAGGCTAGTCCCACTAGCTCTTTTTTTTTTTAATTATGTAAAAAGATTTTTCCCTCATACTTACCATTGTTCTCCCTCCCTCCCATCCTTGCCCTCTTTCAGCTTCCCCCCATATGCCCAGCCATGCCCCCAGGGAGCTCAGGGAATCCCAAGGTGAGTCAGTTCAGTCTGGCATGTCCAGTTGCAGTAGGTCTGGGTTCCTCCCCCCAGTATCAAGGCTGGGTTAGGTGTTCCTCTGTAGGAAATGGGCTCCAAGAAGCCAGTTCATGCACCAGGAATAAACTCTGGTCCTACTTCAAGAGGCTCCACAAACTGCCCATGCCTTTTGACTGTCATCTACATTTGGAGCTTTTAATTACTTTCCATGAAGTTTTCTCAGGGGCTATTCAGAGTCAGTGAGTTCAAAATAGTTTGGATCAGCCATTTCTGTGGGTCTCCTCCTCATGATCCTGATCTGTTGGCTCATATACTGTCTCCTCCTTCTCTTCAGCTGGATTGGAAGTTTGTCTTGGTGTTTTAACCATGAATTGATGTTTCTGCCTTCATCAGTTGCTGGATGAAGGTTCTATAATGACAATTAGGGTGGTAATACATATGATAACAGAAGTCCTGTTTAGGCACCCTCTCCACTATTGCTTGGAGTCCTAGCCAGGGACATTTTGTGGGTTCTTGGGTGGTTCCCTAGCACCAGGTTTCTCTCTAACCCCACAATGGCTCCTCTATCAAATATCTATTTCTTGGTTCTCCCTCTCTGTTGCTCCTCCCACTCAATCATCTCATTTTTCTTATGATCTCTTCCCATCTCCCCTTGCTCCCCCATATGATCCCAATTTACTCAGAAATCTTCCCTCTTTCTCCTTACCAGGGTGTTCCATGGATGCCTCTCTTAGGTTCCTCCTGTTACATAGTTCCTCTGGTTTATATATTGTAGCCTGCTTATACATTGCTTTATATCTGAAATCTACTTATTAGTTAGTGTATACCATGTCTATCTTTCTGCATCTGTGTTACTTCACTCAGGTTAATAATCTCCAGATCCATCCATTTGCCTACAAGTTTCAGGATGCCATTTTTATTTTACTTCTGAGTAGTATTTCATTGTATAAATATGCCTTAATTTTTTAATCCATTCTTCAGTTAAGGGGCACCTAGGTATATTTCAGGTTCTAGCTACTACAAATTATGCTGCTATGAACATAGTTGAGGTAATGCCCTTGGGTTAAAAATGTGCATCCTTTGCATATGTTCCCATAGGGATATTGCTGGATCCTGGGGGAGATTGATTACAGTTTTCTGAGGAATCACCATACTGATTTCCAAAGTGGATGTATGAGTTTACACTCCCACCAGCAATGGAAGAGTGTTCCCCTTGATCTACATCCCTTCCAGCATAGGCTGTCATCAGCATTTTTTATCTCAGCCATTCTGATAGGTTAAAGAAAAATTGTTTTAATTTGCATTTCTCTGATGTCTAAGGATGTTGAGCAATTCTTTCAGCCACTTGGAATTCTATTGAGAATTTATTTAGTTCTGAACTCCATTGTTAAATTGGATTATTTGGGTGTTGGGCCTCCAGTTTCTTGAGTTCTCTATAGAGATCAGTCCTCTAGCAGATGTAGGATTGGTGAAGATCTTTTCCCATGCTTTTGGAGGTCATTTTGTCTTATTGACCATTTCCTTTCTTTTACAAAAGCTTCTCAATTTTAGGATGTCCCATTTATTAATTGTTGTTCTTAGTGTATGTCTTACTGGTGTTATATTTAGGAAAGAAAAGGTTGCCTGTGTCAATGCATTGAAGAGTATTTCTCACTTTCTTTCCTATCAAGATCAGTGTAACTGGGTTCATGTTGAGTCCTTTGATTCACTTGGACTTGAGTTTTGTACTGAGTGAAAGATATAGATCTATTTGCAATCTTCTAATTACCACCATCCAGTTATGCCAGCACCATTTGTTGAAGATGCTATTTTTTCCATTGTATGTTTTTGTCCTGTTTGTTGAGTATCATGTGCTTATAGGTGTGTGGATTAATGTTGGGGTCTTGGATTCTATTCCATTGACCCACAAGTTTGTTTCTATGCCAGAACTAAGCTGTTCTTATTACTGTAGCTCTATAGTATAGCTTGAAGTCTGGATGGTGATGCTTTCTGAAGTTCGATCATTCAACGGGAGTTTGTTGGAGGACAATCATTAGTTTTTGATTTTTCCATATGAAGTTGAGTATTGTTGTTTCCAGGCCTGTGAAGAATTGTGTTGAGATTTGGATGAGGATTGCATAGTTGAATCTGTATACTGCTTTTGATAAGATTACCACTTTTGCTATGTTGATCCTACCTAGCCAAGAACAGCGGAGATCTTTTGATTTTCTGATATCTTCTCTAATTTCTTTTTTTCAATGACTTTCTTGACCTACAGGTCTTTAATTCCTTTTCTTAGAGTTACTCCAAGATATCTGATGCTATTTATAACTATTGTAAAAGGTGATTTTTCTGCTCTTTTATCATTTGTGTATAGAAGGGCTATTGGGTTTTTTTATAAGTTAATCTTATATCCTGTTACCTTACTGAAGGTGTTTATCAGCTTTAGGAGTTCCCTGGTAGAATTTTGGGGGTCTATTATACATACTATCATATCATCTGCAAACGATGATCCTTTTGTACACTCTTGGCCTCCCATTGTGGCCTTATTTCTTTAGGTGAAACTTCAGGAACTATATTGAATAGATATGGGGAGAGTGAACAGCCTTGTCTTGTTCCTGATTTTAGTGGGATTGAGTTTCTCTTCCTTTAGTTTGATGTTGGCTTGCTGTAAATTGCATTTATTATGTTTAGGTATTTTCCCTGTATTCCAGATCTCTTCAGGTCCTTCATCATTAAGGAGTCTTGAGTTTACTCAAAGGATTTTTCAACATCTAATGAGATGACCATGTGTTTTTTTCAAGTTGTTTTTATGATGGATTACACTGTCATTTTCATATGTTGAGCTGTCCCTGCATCTCTGGGATGAAGCCTACTTGATAATAATAGATGAATTTTTTCATATGTTGTTGAATTTGTTTTGCCAGCATTATTCTTGAGTATTTTTGCATCAATATTTATGAGGGAGATTGGTCTGTAATTCTATTTCTTTGTTGCATCTTTCTGTGGTTTGGGTTTCAGGGTGACTATAGCCTCATAAAAAGAGTTTGGCAATGTTCCTTTAGTTTCTATTGTGTGGAACAATTTGAGGAGTATTAGTATTAGTTCTTCTTTGAATGCCTGGTAGAATTCTGCACTAAAACCATCTAGCCCTGGACTTTTTTTGGTTTGGAAGTCTTTTAATAGGTGCTTCTATTTCCTTAGAGGTTGTTATACTATTTAGGCCATTTATCTGATCTTAGTTTAGTTTTGTTAGGTGGTCCCTGTCCAGAAAGCTACCCGTTTCTTTTAGGTTTTCCAAATTTGTGGAATAAATGTTTTTAAAATATGACCTAATGACTGTCTGAATTTTTTAAGTGTCTGTTCTATCCCCATTTTTCTGTCTGATTTTGTTAATTTGGATATTCTCTCTCTGCCTTTTATTTACTCTGGATAAGGGTTTGTATATCTTGTTGATTTTCTCAAAGAACCAACTCTTTGATTCATTGATTCTTTTTATTGTTCTCTTTGTTTCTGTTGTATTGATTTCAGCCCTAAGTTTGATTATTTCATGCTCTCTACTCCTTCTAGGGGAGTTTGCTTCTAGCTGTTCTAGAGCCTTCAGCTGTGCTGTTAAGTCTCTTGTGTGAGATTTCTCTAGTTTTTTTTTTTTTCATTTAGGCATCTAATGCTATGAACTTTCCTCTTAGCTCTGCTTTCATTGTGTCTCACAAGTTTGGGTGTGTTGTAGATTCATTCTCATTGAATTCTAGGAAGCCTTTGATTTCTTTCTTAATTTCTTCCTTGATCCAGAGGTGCTTAAATTGAGAGATGTTCAGTTTCCATGAGTTTGTGGGCTTTCTGTGGTTTCTGTAATTGTTGAACTCTAACCTTAGTCTATGTTGATTTGATCGGATATATTTTTGGTACCTATTCAGATTTGTTTAGTGACTAAGTATATGGTCAGTTTTAGAGAAGGTTCCATTGGGTACTGAGAAGAAGGGTTTTTTTTTGGTATTTTGGTGGAATGTTCTGTATATATCTGTTAAGTCCATTTCAGTCATAATATCTGTTAGCTCCTTTATTTCTCCGATTGGTTTCTGTCTGGAAGACCTATCCATTGGTGAAAGTGGGGTATTGAAATCTCCCACTATTAGTTTGTGGGGTTTGATGTAAGGTTTAATTTTTTTAACATTTGAGTGGAGTGTCCTTGTATTTGGGGCATAAAAGTTCAGGATTGAGTTTGTTTCTTGATGTGTTTTTCCTGTGATGGATAAGTAAAATTCTTCCTGATCTCTTGATTGAATCTAGTTCAAAGTCTCTTTTGTTAGATATTAGGATGGCTCCACCAGCTTGTTTCTTGGGTCCATTTGATGGAAAAGTCTTTTTCCAACCCTTTTACTCTAAGGCAGTGTCTGTCCTTTTAAGTTGAGGTGTATTTCTTGAATGCAACAAAAGGATGGATCCTATTTCCATATCCATTGTGTTATCCTGTGTCTTTTTATAGGTGAATTGAATCCATTGATATTCAGGGATATTAATGACCAGTGATTGTTAATTCCTGTTATTTTTGGTGATAGTGGGTGTGTGTATGTGTGTGTGTGTGTTTGTGTGTGTGTGTGTGTATATGTGTGTGTGTGTGTGTGTGTGTGTGTGTGTGTTTCCCTTCTTTGGGTTTGCTTCTGTAACATTATCTATTGTTTGTGGCTTCATGAGTGTTTCTTGCTGAATTAAGTTGGAGTTTTACTTCTAACACTTTCTGTAGGGCTGGATTTATGGACAGATATTGTTTAAATCTGGTTTTGTCATGGAAAATCTTGTTTACTCCTCCATCTATGGCAATTGAGAGTTTTGATGGGTATAATAGTCTATGGTCTTTTAGTGGCTCTATAATACCTGTCCAGGACCTTCTACCTTTCTTAGTCTCCATTGAGAATCTGTTTTTTTGTTGTTTTTGGGGGTTTTTTTGATGAATCTGTTTATAAGCTACTTGGCATTTTTCCTTTGAAGCTCTTCAAATTATTTCTTTATTCTGCCTGTTTAGTGTTTAGATTATTATGTGGCAAGCAGACTTTTGGGTGGGTCTAGTCTATGTGGTGTTCTATTAGCTTCTTGTGTCTTCATAGGCATTCTCTACTTTAGGTTGAGAATGTTTTCCTCTATGATTTTGTTGAATATATTTTCTGTGGCTTTGAGCTGGAGTTCTTCTTTCCTGTTGTTCTTAGGTGTGGCTTCCTCAAGGTGTCTCCTATTCCTGGAAGTTTTGCCTTATGACTCTTTTGGTTTTAGTGTTTTCTTTGAGTGATACATCCATTTCCACTATGGAATCTTCCACACCAGAAATTCTCTCTTCCATCTCTTGCATTCTGTTAGTTATGCTGCATCTGTAGCTCCTGTTCGTTTACTCAGATTGTCCATCTTCAGCATTCCCTGGGTTCTGTTTTTGTTTTTAAGTCTGGAACTGTTTCAGCTATCTGTTTGCTTTTTCTTAGTTCTCTAGTCTATCTTTAAGAAGGTTACTGTTTTCTTCCAATTTCTTGATTGTCCTCTATTTCCTTAAGGGAAATTTTCATTTCTTCTTCAATTTCCTCTTTAAAGGCTTCTGTCATCTTTATAAAGATATTTTGAAGGTTTTCCCCTCTGCTTCTTCCATATTGGAATGTTCAGGGCCTGCTGTTGTTGAACCACTGAGTTCTAGTGGTGCCATATTGTTCTTCATGTTGGTGAGAGAATTTTAGCCCTGGAGTCTACCCATCTCTTTAGGTGATTGGTGCAAGTGTTGTCTGTGTTTCAGCTATCTGTTTTTGGTCTACTAGTTGCTCTTGTTGGGACTGGAGTTCTTGGAGAACTTGGAGGTAGTGGAATAATTTCTGCTGGAGCTCTCCAGAGGTTGTGAGTCAGAAACCAGCTGAGGTTGGGGGATGGGTGATTTGGGGAAATAGACTGAGGCTTATGTGGGGAGCTGGGGGGTGTAGATAGTTAGGTTTTGAGGCAGGGTCCCTGCTTGTTTGCCTGCAGCTGGAGCTGAGATGGTTTAGGGGGACGTTTCCTACCCTGTTGCCCAGACATGGGGGTTGTCCTGGCTAGCTATCTGGGAGGAGAGTAACTAACTCTCTTCTTCTGCAGTTGAGGTTGGGGAGTAGGGTGGATGATTTGGGGAACTGGATTGAGGTTTATGGGGTAGAAGGTCCAACAAGGTTCGGGTGTAGTTACTCAGGCTTGCAGGCAGGGGTCCTGCTTGCTTCCCTGAAACTGGAGCTGGAATGGGTTATGGTAGATTTTTTAAATGGGGGATTGGGCACCTTTTCTTCTGTTCGACGCATTATGTGGTCTATTAATTCTTGTCTTGAAGTTGTCTTTAAGGTGGTATTATAATTGTATCATAAATTATTTCTAAAGTCATGAGTCAAAACTTTTATAAATAACATGACTTATTGATCCTTGGAAGCAGAAGTGGGCATATGATATTCCGTATTTGCCCTACTTAGGGTATATATTGCTGTGAGGAAACACCATGCCCTAAGGAAAGTTGAGAGGAAAGGTTTTATTTGGCTCACACTTCCATATCACTGTTCATCACTGAAGGAGGTCAGGACAGGAACTCAAACAGGTGGGATCCTGGAGGTAGGAGCTGATGCAGGGAACATGGAGGTGTCCTGCTTACTGACTTTTTTTTCTAATGGCTCACTCAGCCTGTTTTACTTTCTAGAACCGAGGATGGCCCAAGTTAGGATGGTAACACCCACACCTAGGCTGGACCCTGTCACAATTAAGAAAAGCAATTAAGAAAATGCTCATTGGCTTGTCTACAGATGATCTTATAGAGACATTTTCTTTTTCAAATTTAATTTAGTCACATTTTTATGTATTTTACATACTTACCTCAGTTTCCCCTCCTTCATCTTCTTCCATTCTCTCTCCCTGACTCCCATCTACTTCCCTCCCCATGCACTCTTTCTCCTTTTCCATTCATGAAGGGGCAGGCCTCTCCTGGGCTTGACCCAAGCAGGGCACATCAGGTTGTGGTAGGACTGAACTCCCTAGAGATCTACTCTTAATTGAGGTTCCCTACTCTCCAGTGAATTTAGCTTGTGCCAAGTTGATATACAATGAGCCATGGCAGTGTTATTTTAGCACATGTACCTAGACAGCAGCAGTTTTATTAGAATAGTCACTATAATTGGCCTGTCAAAGATTCAACCAATCACATATTGAAATTACATGAGAAAATTAATTCTTATGGTTTGAATGTCACCATCCCCTGAATGATGCAGTATAAACTATACTACACAACTGTTTTAAAGAGCTGATCTGAGAAGAAATGGTTAGAAGGATGTAGGAGTCTCAAAGAGGGAGGATCTTGTCTAGAAATCTTAGTCACTGGACTGGTTCTAATTTGTGGTTTTTCTCTTCCTAGTTTTTCTCAGGTCTGTCAATATATACAGGGAGTATAGTAGTTGGACTCTCATGGATTCAGTACATTAACATTCCTCACTATGGATTTACAGTAAGTTGTCCTGTCTGTCACTGTACTCGGGGTCTCCAAATGTAGCAGCTGAAATGAATCCCAACAAAGTCCCTTCCCCAGCTGTGATCTCTAACCAGCTGCTCCCTAGGGATTTACTTCCAAGAGAAAATGATAAGAACATTCCTGTTACTTTTAGCCAGAGATCAGTGAGCCATCTGGGGTTTTCCAGAGCCATGTATTCTTTGATGGAAATGGTAAAAAAAAATCCAGGATAAGAGGAAAAATAGTTGATATGATAAAAACCAAACAGTTATGATTATACTCAATAATGCAATAATATAAGGATCAGAAACTAAACTATAAAGTTTATATCAGGAAATTAAAAAAAACAGAAACCATGTAATACCCATAAGTATATTGGGTTTGCCAAGCTTCCTCTCCAGTAATGTGTATCTTGATAGACTTTCTAACTTCCATAATCACAACTGGTTTGATGAAAATTGTTACTATAGACCAATATTAATGTTTGTTTTAGTTACGGTGTTTTCATGGTTATGGACTAGGCAGACGAGGCAATCCCTGGGGCAATCTAGTGAGAGCATCCACCCCCTAGAAGATGGGAAGCACCACAATTTCAATCCTAAACCTCCTGAGTGTGGGGGGAGGGGCACTGCCTTGCTGGACAGATGGAACTTGGTGGGGTTTTGTTTGTTTAAAAGTATTTTTGGAAATTACAGTCAAGATTGAACTTGAAGTTATTTCTTTGTGTTCATGCTATGGAAACGTGTGGAAATATTAAACTACATGCCTTTCCCTGTCCCTGTTTGTGTCATAGGCTTTGCTGCACAATGAATTACTGGGCCAGAACTTCTGTCCAGAACATAAGGCAGCAGAAGTCAGCAGATGTCAGAACTATGTAATGTAAGTTTGAATTCATTGTCATACTGGGGACATGGAATGCCCGTAGACTTGGAGGGGAAACCTATGCTTTCTGATTAACACTCTCTCCCCTGTCCCTTTCCAAGAGTGAGTGTCTGTAGCCATTGGACTTGTGCATGTGTTTTTGTCCTAATGCTCCATGGTGCAGAATTGTGCAGAAAGGGTTCTTTGGGGCTTTTAAACGTGGATTTGGTGTGTTGATTTGGGTCTTGAGTTCCTTGTTTCAGAACGTATGAGTTGGACAAAGGCCATTCTGATAGTTTAACAAGGGCAAACAGTTCCTTCATGTAAAGATTATGGGACCTGTGAGCAGAACCTGAGAATGTCAGGGTAGCAGGGACCAAAAGGACTGAGCTCTGTTCTCCAGAATTCAGTGTCTTCCACTGCCTTAAGAAATCAAAGTGTGTGTGTGTGTATGTGTGTGTGTGTGTGTGTGTGTGTGTGTGTGTGTGTAAAATGTCCTACCAGAGGATATGTCCTGTAGTCAAACAATCATGTTTAGAAGGAAAACTCACTTTTGTCTAATATCATCAAAATAAAAACACAGGTTTTTAATAAAACTAAAGTGTATTGTTTAAAGTTACAATACCCTCAGTTTCTATACTTGTTGTCATTATTTATTTTTGATAAATAAATGAGAGAGGAATTTGCTGATGTGTTAAATATCTCTTGAATGTTCAAAATAATAATGAATTATAGTAACACAAATTTATGTTTGAATTACTGATAGAAAACAAATATGGGGCACATCTTATTCCCTTCATCTCTCTATTCTGATGTTGTCTGACATTCTTCTAATAGAAATACCTTACCAGTTTCTTATCAGAAGGATGAGGACAGGAAAAGTGAAAGCAGAGGTGGGACACGCACAGGCCTCATACTCACAAAATTGTCCAAACAACAACAAGAAGAAATCTACTTTTTCAGTTGATGTGAGAACTGTTATATCCTAAGTGATACAAGGGAATAGAGACTCTCAGAGATGGACACACAGGGATGGAGACACACAGGATACAGACACACAAGGATGGAGACACTCAGGATGGAGACACACATGATGGAGACACACAGGATGGAGACACACAGGATGGAGACACAGGGCTGGAGACACAGAGATGGAGACACACAGGGATGGAGACACATGAACAAAGACACACAGGGATAGAGACACACAGGATGGAGACACACAGGGATGGGCATACACAGGTGGCAATTGTAGTGTATCAGAAATTTTATCAGTAGTTACTTTTCTGACCTGTGTCAGGGCCCCTGCATCCTGCTGTGCTCCAAGAGCAACCCAGACTCTGTCTGTAGCCATGGGCTGCTGGGATGTTACTGCACTGAGCATCCATGGTTGTCACGGCCCTCTTAGTGCCCGAGCTGAAAGCAGTGGACTGACTCCTGTCAGAAACACTTAGTCCTTGCTCTGGAATTTGATGCTGAGTTTTCTGCATGACAGAGTCAACTGAGTCAACAGTATGCACATAGCTGTGATCTGTTAGACTTTCTGTGTATCATTACAAAGCTGAGGTTTTCTACTTCAGGAGAAACATTAACTTTATCCATACCTTTGCCTTTTGAGGAGAGAGCATCCCTAAAGATTTAGAAATGAATGACACCTTGAAGACTACAAAGTCAGATCTTAGTGTGACTCTCTAAACTCACCCAGGTTTCCTAAGCCTACTTTCTCTATGCTTAGATAGATGTGATGGCTATGTCTCTTTGGATGTTCCTTGAAATTAAGAAAGGGGTCTGATTCATGTAGTTTAAATTCACATAATATATAACAAAATTTTAAGTACATTACTAATCCCAATTAAATATAATGATGAAATTATAGTGATATGCTAAAACTGAGTTTTTAAAAGGAAGTAACAGTGACTGTACTGAACAAAATTTGACATTATTTTTGTTTTTGATTATAGATGTACTGGTGAAGAATTCTTGATGATGCAGGGTATTGATCTTTCATTGTGGGGCTTCTGGAAGAATCACGTGGCCTTAGCTTGTATAATGATTATCCTCTTGTCAATTACCTATGTACAATTATTACCACATAAGAAAGCTGGAGTGCTTAGGTCTGGATGGAGGAGGTTTCAACAGTTCTTTAAAGATACTGATGATTGAAAACTATATTTTAAATATTTATACTTATATTCATGGGCAGATGCTCAGTCAGCATTACCCAGAAAAGATTCCCAGTGTGATGAACTATGATGAATGCAGAGACTCATGGATGCTCAAGGTACCAGAGTAAGTGACTCGTGAGTGCTAAACCCTATACAGGACACATATTACCACCCTTTCTAAAGCTTAGACCACCGTGGAAGGGGTGAAAAGATTACAGGAGCCAGAAGATGAGAAGGACAGCTGGAGATGCTATATCGTGGGCACAACATGCAACCATGGTCTGTTTCACAACATCTACAGCCACATGCACAAGACTGGATCCCTCATCAGCACAACAGGGGGCTGAGAGGGACTCACCTGGGCCATATAGCATCCTAATGAACTATTGCTACTGATAGATTATGGGAGAGGCAGTCATTGATTTCAGACATAAAGGTGTGGAAGAGACAGCTCGGCTCCAGTGGATAGTCTGGAATCCAGGGTCACATGGATAGGCTACTTAAACTCTGTGTGTCACAAGACAAAATTCAAATATAACAATGTGAGAAAGGGACTTGTAAAGAGGGGCATTTGAAGGGGTTGTAAGGGAGATAAGAAAGGTGGGAGAGAGAGAAAATGGCTGAAATACATTATATGCATTTATGGAATTGTTACTTTAAAAATAATATTGAAAATATGAAGAGAAACTTGTTTGTGTAAAGTATCTAATTAATACTTTTTACTTCTTGTTTTTATTACAGTGTAATTCAGCAATGACTTCTTTTAAGTTTACAAATGCAGCACATTAAAGTATAAGTAAAAGAATCCTTGGGTCAAATTAATGTTATTAGGTATTACATATTAGTTCAACTCATCAAAAACAATGAGAGGTTGTGTGATATATTATATATTTAATAAAAATAATCTGGAACATCAGAGGTCAGAGCCACCCACATGCCAAGCCTTGAAGGGCAGAGAGTGGAGACCCACTACTTTAATCCCATCACCGGGAGGTAGAGATCTGCCTGTATCTCTGTGAATTCAAGGCCTAACACCCAGGCCCTGATAGCACACACCTTTAATCCTAGCTCTAGGAAAGTTGAACCAGGAATCCTGATGGCTGGATGGAGAGGAAGAGGGAGGGGATCAGCTTTTCCAGCCTCTTTTTTTTGGGGGGGGGTGAGGATGGAGATGTGGGAGACAGAGGACTCAGGAATGGAGGCCTGAGGAGTTGAGTTGGCTGGGTGAGAAGTGGCTGTGGTTTGTTTCTCTATCTCTCTGATATTTCAGCTTTTCCTCAATATCTGGCTCCAGGTTTTTATTATAAAACTAAATAGAATTTGTGCAATAAGAGTCAGTCAATAAAACTTTTTGACCTGTAAAAGGAGAATTTGTGCTATGAAAATCTTACATTCCTAATATCATTTCTGTCTGTTTTTTCATCTTTAAAGTGAGAACAGCATCCTCCAAATGTAATATACAATAAATCCTTCATTGGCCATTAATTGGTCTATAAAATGTATTGATTATGTTTTAAAAGCATGGTTCTAAAACATATCATAAAACTATGTTACTTCTAAGGTTAAAAACAAAACAATGAACTTGGTGTGGTGGTCTATCCTTGGTCCATCACTTGGGAGGTGGGAAGACAGGAGTTCAGGTCAACCTTAGGTAGAGGTATATTTGAGCCTAATCTTGGCTCCAAAAGTCTTTATTTATTTATTTATTTATTTATTCTATTTCTTCTTTAAGGGCTTTCTCTACCTCTTTTTTCTTTCTTTACAAGTAAGTATATATATTTTCAACACACTCTAAACCATTTAGGCTTTTTAAAAAAACTGTCTTTACTGTATATTTATTTCTTAACTTTTTCTGTCTCTGACCACACTTTTGCTTGGCTAGGGAGATTGACTCCACCCAGATTCTTCTATTTTTTTCAGTTTCTGAACACACCTTTAATCTGCCAGAATTCAAGGTTGGTAGGATGGGTGGATGGCTCAACCCAGCTCCTAGTCTAATTTCCTAGAATTTATCTTTTTAACCCAGGTACTCTGGGAATTTTAGGGTCCATATAATTACCAACTAAAACGTTGTCATCTGCTGCTCATTAACTACATTTAAGTATTAGACAGCAGGGCCTCTTTAAAGACTCACAAGTGTTTTGCCTCTAAGGCTGAATCAGGAAGTTTCTGTTAAAAAAGCCAAGTCTCAGTTTTCCTCAGGCAAACAGAGTTGATCCAAGAAAACATTGGCACTAAGAAGCCATCTTTGACTCTATTCTCTTTTTGTCCTTATTAATAGAAACCTTAAATCCACCATACAGAGCTCTTTGCTTACATCTAGACTCAGGAACTGGCCTTGTTCACCTTAAATTGTTTGTAACAAACATAGCAATTTATAATTTAATCCGATATATCACTCAGTCTCTTTACTGTGGGCCACTTCAGAGACACAACTCGGAAGCTGCTTTGGGCTCCAGTTCCTGTGCTCTAGAACATTTTTTTTAAGCTTTCACCAGCTTTATGTGGGCATCATTTCCCCACGTTGGCCGCAGACCTGCAGACCCCCAGACCCGCAGACCAGCAGACCCACAGACCCGCAAACCCGCAGACCCGCAGATGCTTATAATAGTTTTTGGCTGATTGGCCTCAGGCCCAGGCATATCACTGCTAACTCTGTACCCTTCATCTAACCCATTATTCTTCCTGTTCAGCCATTCGGCTCAGTACCTTTCTTTAGAGCAGCATGGTTGTCCTCTGCTTCTTCTGGGTTCTCTCTGGAATTCTGCTCTGTGCTTCCTGTTCTGAGAGTTTTTCTAGTCTGGTAGCCCGGCCCACATTACCTGCCTGCCTTTGGCCCATCAGCGCTTTTTATTAAACCAGTGGGTGGGACAATTATTTACCATGAAACAATACAATCCCCTACAGTGTCCCCATTAGCAGAGTGAAGCTGAGGAAGTAACATCTTGGGCCAGAGAGAGGAAGAGCAGAGCTCTGCTGCAAAGCCCCCTTCAGAGGGTGAAGCAAAGCTCAGTTTTAAGGGCTCTCTCCAGGGAAGGAGCAGCATTGCTATATCCTTTGGGGAGACCATCCCCCACCGCACCCCAGCTTCAAGTATAGCCTGACTTCAGGAACTGTTCGGATACCTTTCTCTCCAGAGCTGAGCTGCCCCACTGCAGCTCCAGCTGTCAGTGCTTCCTAACAAGAATAGCCTTGTTAAGACTGAAAAATTACTAACATGTTCTCTTTTTCCCATGTGACTGTACCCTTTTTTACTTCCCCACAATTTCCTAGTGTGTTAACAATTGCTGAACAAATACCAGCTACACTCAAAGATAAACACCTCAGGTGGAGAACTATGCCCTTGTGACTCACCCACCATTTCCTTGTGGGCTGTGAACTGCTGTACAGACATGCTGTGTTAAGACAAATAGAACCACAATGCCCCAAGATAAGAGCCCAGGGTGGAGTGCAGTCCATTCCAGGAAATATCACAAAGACATCTGGACCTGCCAGATGGCCAAACTCTAACTGACCTCGCTCCCCCGCCCTGAGAAAAGAACCAAATAAAAAGCCTGAAAATTTGCTGTTCAGGGTCTTCAGCTCCTCTCCTGGCCGTTGACCCATGCGTGCATGAATAAGCCTTTTTGTACTTTTGCCTGATATCAGTGCCTGCCTCAGTTTATCCAAGGGGAGACCCCACATCTTGGAGGCCCCAGCAAGATCCTTATCAGTCCAGTTGGAGAACCCCTCGGGCGTCTGCCTGTCTTTGGTAAGTTGATCTGGAAACAGCTGCTCGTGAGGTCCGTGAGGGCCCCGAGTTGTGGCGGACAGACGTGTCAGAAGCCACAAGCCACGACCCTGGGGGACGCCCTGGGGCCTTTTGGGAACCCGGAGACAGGAACCCAGTCTGATTCCCTGTTACCGAGACGGAATTTTGGCCAAAGGTCTGGACCATTAGAAATATTTTTGGTTTTACTTTCTTCTTGATCGTGCCGGCTTGTCTTGTCTTTCTGTGTCGTGACTCTCTTTGTGTCTTTTTGTGTCTGTTTCTATCTGTTCGAAATGGGGCAGACCACCTCTACACCCCTCACTCTTACCCTCTCACATTGGTCTGAGGTAACCACCCGGACTCACAACCTTTCTCTACAGGTCAAAAAGGGCAAGTGGCAGACTTTCTGTTCATCGGAGTGGCCGACATTCGGAGTCGGGTGACCCGCGGATGGTACCTTTCATCTCCCTATTATACAAGCTGTTAAAAGAGTTGTTTTCACTCCAGGTTCCCATGGCCACCCAGACCAACAGGCCTATATCTGGGTCTGGGAAGACTTAGCCCTGGACCCCCCCAAATGGGTCAGAACTTTCCTGATTCCCCAGACTCCTGCCACTGTTCTACCAGTTAAAGAAACTAACAAACTTCCACCTTTACCCACGGCCCCGGTCCTGCCCGAGTCTCAGCCTGATCTCATTCTCTTAGATACAGACCTTCCACCACCATACGGGGATGAGCAGCACAGGGCCCAGGGCCAGGGTGACCCCCCTTCAGGGCCTACACCGGTGGAACCAGGCACCTGGTCTCTACCTTCCCCTGCTGGGCCGGCCCGAGGCACACGCCAGCGCCGAGCCTACCCCATATCCAGTGCTGAGACGGCAGTCACCCTTCCCTTACGCCCCTTAGGAACCGCAATTGATGATGGGGCAGAGGGCGAGATGCAAGTCCTCCTGTACTGGCCCTTTTCTTCTTCTGACCTTTATAACTGGGAAAACAATAACCCCCTTTCTCTGAGGACCCCGTCAAGCTAACGGGTCTCCTCGAGTCTGTGATGTTCTCTCACCAGCCCACCTGGGATGACTGCCAGCAGCTTCTAGGTATCCTCTTCACTTGGGAGGAGAAGGAGCGCATCTTGCTAGAAGCCAGAAAACTAGTCCCAGGACCAGATGGCAGACCCACTCAGCTCCCCAACCTTATCGATGATCACTTCCCCCTGTGGCGCCCAAACTGGGATCCCAACACTCCTGAAGGTAGGTAGCATCTGTCCCTCTATCGCCAGACTCTGATGGCAGGTCTCTGGGCGGCAGCACGGCACCCCACCAATTTGGCAAAAATAGGTGAGGTTTTGCAAGGCAAAGAGGAATCTCCATCTGCCTTCTTGGAGAGACTTATGGAGGCTTACAGGCGATTCATTCCATATGATCCGCAGTCAGAGGAGCATAAGGGAGCGGTAGCTATGTCATTTATAGGGCAGTCAGCTACAGATATCAGAAGGAAGCTACAGAGGTTAGATGGACTACAGAATTTGAGTCTAAGAGACCTGGTTAGAGAGGCTGAGAAGGTGTTCTATAAAAGAGAGACAGCAGAAGAGCGAGAGGCAAGACTAGATAAAGAAAAAGAAGAAAAAGAAAGACAGAAAGAGAGAGAGAGAGATGACAGAACTGAGACTTAACTAAGATTCTGGCCACTGTAGTTAGGGAGGGCCTTGGGCCACAGGGCAAACCTGGCCGTCGCCAAGACCTGAAGCCTAATCAGTACGCATATTGCAAAGAAGAGGGACACTGGGCCCGAGAATGCCCCAAGAAGAATAAAGGAACAAAACCCAGGGTACTGATCTTGGCCCTAGATGACTAGGGGGGTCAGGGCTCAGTCCCCCTCCCCGAGCTCCGGGTAACCTTCAACGTGGAGGGGACCCCCGTCGACTTTGAGGTAGATACAGGGGCGGTATACTCGGCTCTCCAGGCCCCCTTAGGGCCACTATCCGCTCGGAAGATGCTGGTACAAGGGGCAAATGAGAGCTGCAAGAGATCCTGGACTACCCAGCGTACAGTCAACCTGGGAAAAGGTACCGTGCAACATTCATTTTTGGTGTTACCAGATTGTCCAGCTCCCCTGATGGGAAGAGACTTATTGACCAAGCTAGGAGCACAGATCACCTTTACTTCTAGAGGACCAGACTTGAAGTTCACCAGCCCCTTGGTTGGGGACCTCCAACTCCTCACCATGGAGCTGCCTGTAGAACAAGAATATAGACTGTATGAAGTGGCCCAACCCACACGATCTCCACCCCTGAGAGGATGGAGACGTGGATGCAGAAGTTCCCTAGCACATGGGCTGAAACGGGAGGACTTGGGCTAGCTGCAGACCAACCACCAGTAGTGGTCACCCTAAAGCCCTCAGCCACCCCTGTCCGGGTGAGGCAGTACACCCTAAGCAAAGAGGCATGAGAGGGCATCAGGCCCCACATACAAAAGTTTATAGACCTGGGGGTACTGAAACCCTGTCAATCTGAATGGAACACCCCTCTGCTGCCCGTTAAAAAGCCTGGCACAAATGACTACCGCCCGGTGCAAGACCTAAGAGAAATTAACAGCAGAGTTACTGACATCCACCCCACTGTGCCGAATCCTTACAATCTCCTGAGCACCCTGCCACCTGAAAGAAAGTGGTATACGGTTCTTGATCTAAAAGATGCCTTCTTTTGTTTACACCCTGACTCCCAGAACATTTTTGCTTTTGAATGGACAGGCCCCGAGAGGGGGACGTCGGGGCAGTTAACCTGGACTAGACTACCCCAGGGATTTAAAAATTCTCCCACCATTTTTGATGAGGCTCTGCACAAAGATTTGCGGTACTTTCGAGAACAGGACCTGGAAGTTACTCTCCTCCAATATGTAGATGACCTACTATTAGCAGCAGAGACATACGAGTCCTGTAGGCAGGGTACGGAGGAGCTTTTAAAAAGCCTCATGCAACTTGGGTACCGAGCCTCGGTGAAAAAGGCACAAATTTGTAAGACCGAGGCTATCTTTTTAGGTTATTCCCTTAAAGATGGAAAGAGATGGCTCACGGACACCCGAAAACAGGCTGTGGCCAATATCCCAACACCCACGAACAAACTGAAAACAACTACGAGAGTTCCTAGGTGCAGCGAGATACTGCAGGCTCTGGATCCCAGGGTTCACGGCCCTGGCAGCCCCCCTCTACCCACTCCTCAAGGATGGGGTCCCATTCATATGGGAACGAAACCAGCAAAAATCCTTTGATGACATCAAACACTCCCTGCTCTTGGCTCCTGCCTTAGCATTACTGGACGTGAGTAAGTCTTTTACACTCTATCTGGATGAAAGGGAGGGGGTCTCCAAGGGAGTATTAACTCAGGTACTTGGCCATGGAAGAGACCAGTGGCCTATCTGTCCAAAAGACTTGATGCAGTGGCACGAGGGTGGCCTAAGTGCCTGCATGCAATCGCGGTGGCGGCAACTCTGGTCAGGGATGCAGACAAATTAACTTTGGGACAAAGACTAACCATCGTGGCGCCTCATACCCTAGAGAGCATAATTAGACAACCGCCTGACCAGTGGCTCACCAACGCCTGCATCACTCATTATCAGACTGTGTTGCTAGACAAAAGCCGCATTGCCTTCGAGCCTCCTGTGACTCTGAATACAGCTACTCTCCTCCCTGCTGGGGAAGGAGCGGGGGCAGAGGTGGTTCATAATTGCCAGGATATCTTAGCAGAAGAAACTGGAGTGCGTAGAGACCTGAAAGACTGCCCATTGCCTAACTTGGACTTGATATCGTATACTGATGGAAGCAGCTTCATCCACCAAGGCACTCGAAGAGCTGGGGCAGCGGTGGTGAGTAAAGACAAAGTCATATGGTCACAGAGGCTACCCGAAGGCACCTCAGCTCAAAAAGGTGAGTTGATAGCACTGACCAAGGCTTTGAACCTAGCTGCAAGGAAGCGGGTTACCATCTACACAGACAGTAGATATGCCTTTGCTACTGCCCATGTACATGGCGCCATCTATCGAGAACGAGGCTTGCTGACATCAGCAGGAAAAGAAATTAAAAACAAACAAGAAATATTGGCTCTGCTCTCGGCAGTAATGATGCCAAGAGAATTGGCCATTGTACACTGCCAGGGGCACCAGAAAGGAGACTCACCAATAGCGAGGGGTAACAGAAAGGCAGATGAAGAAGCCAGAGCGGCAGCACTCCAAGAAGATCCGCAGCAGCCCACCGAGACAATAGCTCTAAAGGCTGCAAAAGGCGATGGCCAAGAATCTGGGCCACCAGAAGACCTCAGAGATTATCTCCATAGAATCCACAGGTTAACACAACTGATCAAAGATGAGACAAGTTTGGCCTCGGTAGAAAAAGCCAAAATGACCGCCGAGGTTGTGGCCAGTTGCTGAGCATGCCAAAAAGTAAATGCCTACCCATCGCGGGTTCCTCCGGGCCAAAGGCTGTGAGGGACCAGGCCAGGTGAGTATTGGGAAATAGACTTCATGGAAGTCAAACCTGCTAAATATGGACTAAAATACCTCCTAGTGTTTGTAGATACTTTTTCTGGATGTGTAGAGTCTTTCCCAACAAAGAGAGAGACTGCTACCACAGTGGTCAAGAAAATCCTAGAAGAGATCTTCCCGCGGTTTGGATTGCCCAAGGTAATTGGTTCCGACAATGGACCAGCATTCGTGGCCCAGGTAAGTCAGGGGGATGGCCAGAGTACTGGGGATTGATTGGAAATTACATTGTGCATATAGACCCCAGAGTTCAGGACAGGTAGAAAGAATGAATAACCAAATTGTCCATAGAGACTGGCATTAGAGATTGGATGATGCTCTTGCCTTATGCCCTTTTTAGGGCCAGAAACACCCCCTCAAAGTCAGAACTCACACCCTTTGAGCTCCTCTTTGGCTCCCCGCCTCCTGTGCAGGATCTCAGAAACACCCCGGGATGGGGGGAGGTTACTCACACCCTTTTGTCTGACAGGCTGCAGGTACTAGCCAAGGTTCAGCATACCCTGTGGAAACAGCTGTCTGACCTGTACCTGCCAGAGGGAGATGAAACCCCTCACTGTTACCAAGTGGGTGATTTTGTCTACGTTCAAAGACACCAACATTGGACTCTCGAGCCCCGCTGGAAAGGACCAATACCAGGTGTTACTGGCGACGCCTACAGCTGTTAAGGTCGATGGCATTTCGGCCTGGATCCATGCATCTCATCTTAAACCAGCACCTGCCCTGGATGACCAACAGTGGACTGTGGAACGGACTAATGATAATAACTCTCTTAAGCTTCGGATCTGCCGCAAAAGAAATGAATCCCCACCAGCCGATTAGCCAAATATGGCAGGTGATCTCTGGGGTGGGAGATGTGGTTTGGGAAATCTCCTCTGACAAGCACCCTGCCTGGACCTGGTGGCCCAAGCTGACCCCTGATCTATGCCAACTCCTGGTGGGTGCTGAGGACTTTGACATCCCTACCACGGACCCGGCGAAACCCAACGAACCGGAGGTATGCTCGCAGAGTGGATGGTGTCCTTGCTCACGATACCCAGCTGGGTGCTGTGACCCACGAGCACTGGCGGCGTTGAGAGACAGGCCCTTCTATGTGTGCCCCAGGGATGGGAGAACTAAGGCCCAGGCCTATAGCTGCAGGGGGCATGAAAGCTTTTATTGCAGAGCCTGGGGATGTGAGACCACTGGACAGGCCTGGTGGAACCCAAAGTCCTCATGGGACCTGATACAGGTAAAAAGACAAGACGCAAGTGAACAGCCACTTTCCTCAGACTACTGTAAGGGAGTTCCCAAGTCAGTCACTACTCTTTGGTATGGATCAGGGCCCTGTGTAGCCTTTGCATGTAATCCCTTGAATATCACTTTCACTTCTTCAGGGAAGGCACCTGAAGATTGGATAAAAGGAAGACAATGGGGCCTAAGAGTATATCACCAGACAGCATATGATCCTGGGACTCAGTTCAGAATTAAATTGATATTAGGAAACCCAAGCTCCCAGCCTGTAGGCCCCAATCCAGTCATTAAAGAACAAAAAGGTCCAGTCCAGCCCCCACTGCGTCCTCCCACTTTATCGACCAACACCGAGGGTCATTTGACACACCTGCCAGCCACCTTGAGCCCTACAATCAGTACCACGGGACAGAGGCTACTGGACCTAGTTGAAGGAGGATTTAAAGCCCTAAACAGCACTCAGCCCAACCTGACAGAATCTTGCAGGCTTTGCCTCCAGGCTAGCCCCCCTTATTATGAGGGAATAGAGGTAAACGGGAGCTATACTCACAACACCTCCTCTGAGGGCTGTGACTGGACAACTAGACACAGGCTCACCCTCCCTGAAGTTACAGGTCAGGGAACCTGCCTAGGAACACCCACAGAGAAAGAAAATCAACTCTGTTCCCACATCGAGGCCATTAAAAGCACGGGCTATTTAGTTCCCAGCCCTGGCTCGGGGCTTAGATGGGCTTGCAATACTGGCATAACTCCCCGCGTCTCCGCTGCAGTCTTTAACAGCTCCTGAGATTTTTGTGTGCTTGTTAAAATTTACCCCAGACTACTTTATTACACCCCTGATGACTTTGAAGATCACTTCCAGGGCTACACCCATTATCACCTAGAGCCAGTTAGCATAACACTTGCCGTCCTCCTAGGGGCAGGAGTCCTAGCAGGGGTAGGGACTGGGGCAGCAGCTATTATTGAGGGGCCCCGGCAGTTGGGAATGCTCCAGTCAGCTGTCCAGCAAGATTTAAGGGCCATAGAAACCTCTCTTGTGGCTCTAGAAAAATCTCTGACCTCACTATCAGAAGTGGTCCTGCAGAACAGATGCGGGTTAGACTTACTCTTCTTAAAAGAAGGAGGTCTCTGTGCTGCCTTAAAAGAAAAATGTTGTTTTTACATAGATCACACAGGAATAGTCAGAGAATCTATGACAAAGCTTAGAGAAAGGCTAGATGCTAGAGACAAAAGACTCAACAGCTATCAAGGATGGTTGGAAAACTGGTTCACCCAATCACCATGGCTGACCACCCTCATCTCAGTTGTTTCAGGTCCCCTATTCATCCTCCTCCTGGTCTTGCTTGTAGGACCCTGCATGCTCAATCGAATTATGGCCTTTGTGCAAAATCAGATTAGCAGGGTCAAGATGTTAATAATCAGACACAAGTACCAACCCATCTTAGACAATGATCTTTAAGATTAATAGATTATACATAAGAAGATGAGGGAATGTTAAGACTGAAAAATTACTAACATGTTCTCTTTTTCCCATGTGACTGTACCCTTTTTTACTTCCCCACAATTTCCTAGTGTGTTAACAATTGCTGTACAAATACCAGCTGCACCCAAAGATAAACACCTCGGGTGGAGAACTATGACCATGTGACTTACCCACTGTTTCCTTGTGGGCTGTGAACTGCTGTACAAACATGCTGTGTTAAGAAAAATGGAACCACAATGCCCCAAGATAAGAGCCCAGGGCAGAGGGCAGTCCATTCCAGGAAATACCACAAAGACATCTGGACCTGCCAGATGGCCAAATTCTAACTGACCTCGCTCCCCCGCCCTGAGAAAAGAATCAAATAAAAAGCCTGAAAATTTGCTCTTCAGGGTCTTCGGCTCCTCTCCTGGCCGTTGACCCATGCGTGCATGAATAAACCTTTTTGTACTTTTGCCTGATATCAGTGCCTGCCGCAGTTTATCCAAGGGGAGACCCCACAGCCTGACTTTCCAAACAAGATACCTCTCACCCCATACCCAGAGTTGTATCAGTTGCTTACAACCATTTTGCTTAAAGGGTTTGATTTTCAAATTATTTTATGTATATAGAAATTTAGGAAGATAGCATACAGATGTATTGGGTGCCCTTTGCCTATATTTTGTGAATGTGAACATTTCCTTGCCAAGGTATTTTGGTTAAGGCTGACATTAACACTGAGAAATTGCTGTTCATTAAACTGCACTATATTCAAATTCCTCCACTTTCCTGTTGTTACTCTTGTTACGGGATCTAAATTGGAAGATACATTGCGTCAAGCTCCCTCATTAAAAATAAGCTGTTGGAAATAAGGGGCATAGGAGATAACTGCATTTAGACCTTGTGTCTGGATTCTTAGTATTATTCAGCATACAGTGGATACTCTGTAGCATTGTTTCAAAATCAGCCTAGAAGGTATTGATGTCCACTTTTATCTTTGAACTTTAAGGAAGATGGTTTTCCTCTATGACACTGGCATCATTATAATTTGTTGTACGGCCTGAATAATTCACCTCATGACCAACAAGCAGTGTTAGTTAGGGTTTCTATTTTGATAAAACTGGAAGAAAAAAAAGCAAATTGGAGAAAAGGGGTTCATTTCATCTTAAAGCTTGTAGTCTACCATCTAGGAAAGCAAGGGCAGAAATTCAAGCCAGGTGACTGGATGTAGTAACTGACTCAGGAGTTACAGAGGAGTGCAGATTACCAGTTGCTCTTCTTGGCTTGGTCAGCATGTCTTCTTATAACATCCAGGACCACCAGCCCTAGGGAACAGGCTTGTAATCTACTCACTCAGGATGTATCAAGCCCTCTGTGAATAGAACTAGACCTGCAGTTCGCATTGTATTGTGAATAGCTATTTTTTTTTGACAATTGAAGATCAATTGGAAGACAATTAAAAAAATTCTTAAAGAGGTAGTGAAATTGGTGGTTATATTTTTCTGTTGATTTCTTATATAATTACATATATTTATGCAAAGTAAGAGGTCATCAGCCTCGATATTAGAGACATGGTATGCTAACTAAACAAATGGCCTTTAGGGGAAAGTCTGTATGTCACAAGAAGGGGCTAGACGCTCAGTCCCCATACTATGTAGTGACAGGAAATATCAGGTTGTTAGCTCACTGACTGAGACAGCTCACTGTGACTGTTCACATCAACAACAGAGGACATATACTAAGCACTTCTCCTTAATCTGATGCTGATAGTGGGTTTTGTAAGTTAATTCATCTGTACAATAGCAATGTTACCAGCCCCTTAATTACATGGTGGACAGTAGTTTGACTAAATGTGCCTCTCCTGATGCTTTCCAAACTAAGTAGACAGATTTATTAGGGCCTAGAGGTATTAAAACAATGTTTAGATTCCTTCACAAAATTGGAGAGGGTTAGACATCTCATGATATAAAGGAAACGATGTATGAATTTGGGAGAAATTTATTGTTTCTATTGATCAGTAATTTAAAAAAAAACTTGTCATTTCTGGAAGGAGGTGAAGGGGTAGGAGAGAAATTTATTTGAAACAAGATCTGTACAAAAAAAGCAATGTGGAAACCTACAATTTTGGAAATCATTTAAACAAAAACATTTTTAAAAATGAGTTGAAGGGTAGTTCTTTGTGTGAGGGGATAATACTCCTCCAACAGACACAGGTTCTTAAAACAAAAATTCTGGCACAGATATGCAATACCACCTTACCAGTTGTTGGTCAAGGAAGTTCTAGATGTCACAGAAGTATAAGACAGGTGTTTAAGGGCCACTCAGGTTTAGAGAAAGACCAGGTTAAGGTTTAGGTTCTGAAGAGAATAAACCAGAAAGTTCATTACACAGTCATCAAATCCTCAGACTTGGGGATGTGACTCAGTGGCATACATGGGCATGCTGAAGCCTGGGTTAGGTCACTAGCACTACTACCTAACAGAGGTCAAATCTCCACAGAAGTATAGAACAGACACACAGAAGTGAGAACAGGGTGACTTTGGAAAGGATGATGATGATGATGATTGAGGGGAGCCCTGTGGTCCTCTGTCTTTCCTGTGTCTCACTCCTGCTCTCTCCCTTCCCTCTCTCCCTAACCTCTGCCTTTTCCATTCTTCCCTCTCTTCTCTTTACTTCCTGCTCTGTTGTTTTCCAAGGTGGAGGGTAGAAGCAGTTTCACTTTGTAGCCCAGGCTGGCCAGTAACCTCAATGTAGCCCAGGCTGTCCTGCAACTTGCAAACCTTGGGGCTCAAGCTGAGTCCTGAGATTATAGGTGTATGTTGCTATTCCCTGTTCTAAAATAATCTAAATGTTCTGAAAAAGATCGGAATGTCACAGAGTCATATCGCAAATGCACATCAAGCTGTCTAGTGATATTTTCTATAATTTTGTACGTATGTGCACGTATGTCTGTATACGGTTGTGAATCCCTGTGTCAGCTAACATTGGTGTTATCCTCACTCTCACACTGAACCTGAGGAATGAACTAGGGCTTTCTGATCATCTAGAACAGCCTGTCAGCAAGTAGCAGGGATCCCTCTCCCATTACGGGCTTTGTACCTGGTGCTGAGGATCTAACTCTGGTCCTCAGCTTGTAGAGTAGGACCACTGCCCAGCCTGTACTTTCTCTGTGTGTATCTTATACTTACTGCACTAAAAGTTAACTTTATCAAAAACTATTCAAATTTTTATTCTTTAGAATTTTAAAAACTTCATAGATATGATGTATTTTAATCATACTCAGTGTAATAATTCCTGGCACGTAGTAGCCCCCATGTAGTAAACCCAATATGATGCTGGCAGAACACTGTGTATGGAGGGCAGGCCCCTTTGTGTGGCTACATAAATCAGTGCCCACCTGCTCTCTTTTTAAAAATCTGCCACATGAAAGTTCTCTCTCTCTTTCTCTCTCTCTCCTCCCCCTCAGCCTCTCTCTTCCCCCTCCATTTCTCTCTCAGCAACTCCCCTGAATAAACTCTCATGTTGCATCTGGTAGTATGTGCGTCTACCTCTCATGCGTGAAACTAACATTTTGGCCCCATGACTCAGATAGGCTGTCTCTTGGGCCTAGGTGCACATAAGCTCCAGGAGATCCTGATCCGGATCCATCTGCCCTGCTGCAGCTTGAACACCACCAGCTTTGATTGGCAAGTTTTCTTCTTTCTGAAGTAGTATCTCCAGAAAAGACTGTTGATTCTAGAAGTGGAGTCTGGTAGAGGACCACCCCCAGTCACGATCTTCACTGGTCATGGATGTTCCTTCTTGCCCGACAGTCAATTTCTGGCCTTCACTGCTATTGAAGCCCAGCTCAGATTTTTGGATCCTGTTCCTGGACATTGAACTCAGGACTTTGCCCTAGTGCCTACTGTAGGTGTTGACAAGTTCCTGTCAGTAAACTGCACTGGACATCCACCCTAGGTGCTAATGAGTGCCTGTGGTGGGTAGCATGGTTTGTATACCTGCTCCTGACAGCTACGGAGTTTTTAGGGGTGGTAAGAGCCATCTTACCATTGGAAAACAGTGGACCACCTCCTCCTGAGGATCAAAGAAAAGGAACCAGGAGCCATTTTTAGAACCAATACAGGTAAAACAGACTTTCCCTACATCCCCTAAGACCAGAGGGAAAGAACCAGAGCCATTTTAACCTCAACAATGGGTAAACAAAAACAGGAGATGTTTTAACCTCCTCCCATTCCTAGATCTAACATAGACCCACAAACTTTATTGTGCAGCTGGAGTCCCCTGGAAGATAGAAACACAAACAGCCACCTTAAGATTTATTTAAAGCATAGATACACGCCCCAATTTCAAACCTTGGTCTCTCTCTTTTTCCTCTTCTGTAAATCTGACCTCCAGGCCCTGCAATAGCAGAGACCCTCACTATATGTGTTACTTCCAAATGTTCTCTTACTAACTCAGTTTTTTCTGAGGTCCTAAAAATCAGAATTCATCATGCCATGCATTAAATTCACTCACACTCCAGGAATGAGCTGCAAAACCCAGCAGACCAACCTCCAGAAGATATAGCTCTTTGCCTTTAAGACAGCTTGAAGCAGCCTTAAGAGATCTGTCAACCCTGTTCCATTTTCCCCTAACCCCCCCTACATAAAACAGGCTTTCTTTTTATAATAAACAAAAAGGGTGATATGTAATGATTTCTGGCACATAGTAGCCCCCACATAGTAAACCCAACATGGCCCAGGCAGAGCACCATGTTGGAGGGCACGCCCCTAGGTGTGGCTGCATAAATTCGAGTCCACAAGCTCTATTAAAAGGAACCACCACATGAAAGTTCTCTTTATTGCCCCTCCCTCTCTGTCTCCTCTCTCTCTCTTTCTCTCTTGGCAGCTCCCCTGAATACACTCTCATGTGGCATCTGGTAGTGTGTATGTCTACCTTTCAAGTGTGAAACTAAGACTCAGCCTCACTCACCTTCCACTGCTACATCACAGCAGAATTCCCCCCAAAGTCTCCCTGACAATGTCTCCCCATCCTCTTGCCCTCCCCTCCCCCATTCCCCTCCCTCCCTCCCCCCTCCCCCATTCCTCTCCCTCCCCCTCCCCCATTCCCCTCCCTCCCCCTCCCCCATAACCCTCCCTCCCCCTCCCCCATTCCCCTCCCTCCCTCCCTCTCCCTCCCCTCCCCCATTCCTCTCCCCCCCCCTTCTTCAGTTATCCACAGACTCCAGTCAGTGCTGCTCAAGTACACAGGGATGTAGAATAATCCCCTGGATTGTCCTGAGCCAAGGACCACACTCTTGAAGAGAACCGACCCCCCATTTCCTGGCAACCACCAACTGTGCAGCTCCTCAGCTGGAGGGGAGAGGGCTCCTGTGACCTCCCCCATTCATGCTAGAATGTCAAAAAGAATATTAGAGTATGAAACTCACTTTCCACCATTTTGCTTTCTGGTGTAGACGTGTGCTGAGATGCACACTCTGCACCATCTGACTGCAGGTTAACAGTCTACACTTAGTCCCTCGCTCCCCCATTCTTGTCCTTTTGTGTTAGAATTCAGTATTTACCCAGGGCAACCAAACTCCAAATCCTCCTGACTCAGACTCTTGGTTATAGTGATTACAATGGTGAATAGTGAATTATTTCTCAGTTGATTTCTTCAGATAAAAAATGAAACTATAATCAATTTATACTAACAACGTGGCTGCTTAACAAGCCATATCCTTGGCTGTCCTGACCCCGTGTATGTCCCATTCTTTATTAAGCATATTCACCGCTTCTTTATTATCCCCACCACCAATCTATTAAAAGAGAGAGAGAAAGATAGACCCAGAAACTGACAGACACCATTGCTTTCTTTTTTCTCTTCCGGGTGCTGACTCCCCAACATCCAGCACTGATGCAAACACAGTGCAGACTGCCCAGCTCTCCTGTTCTGGACAGATGCAGTTTCTCTCTTGCCTTCACCACCTGGTGGCGCTAGCTCCCCCTCCCTTCTGGCGCCGCCCAGGCAGGCTCACCTTCCTCCTCTGAAGCTCCTGAAGCTGGCAGAGGCTGAGGAAAAGCTGAGCAGCAGCCTGAGTGGCTTCTTCCCCTGCAACTGACAGCAGTGAGTGCAGGTGAGCAGGGAGGGCTTTCTTACAGTGTCACTGAAGTCATACGCCTCGCCGACTTACAGTGCACAGCTCCCTGTCTATGGGTACGGAGGTGTGCAATCGTATTTCCATAACCCACTCTGCTTATTTAAATCGAGAGGTGCTATTCTATAGCTTCTCTTGGTCCTTTCAGTGTGTGTGTGTGTGTGTGTGTGTGTGTGTGTGTGTGTGTGTGTGTGTGTGTGTGTGTGTGTGTGTGTGTGTAGGTCACAGGATAACTTTTGAAAGTCAGGTCTTTCCTTTTTACTTGTTGAGACCTTCTCCCCTGTACTTCCTTCCACACTGGAGACTCCAGGTCAGCTGGCCCTTCAGCTTCCTGGTGTTCTGTTGGGATTAAAGGCCACTGGATTCCTTTTTCATGGGGTTGTTGGATTGAACTCAGATCTCCAGTCTTGTGAGCCAGCACGTTTACCTGCAGAGACTCTTGCTGGACCCTGGATGGTTTTCAGAGCCATTTTCTTGGTATGTGGTTCAGAGGATCAAATTGGGATCCTCCATGTGCTGGGAAAATGCTCTGCCATGTGGTGGGATTTTAAATATAGAAGCACTTCATTCACTAATAGGGAAATTTGATTTCTTCCTTTTCTGTTTCTTTGTGTGTCTCCTCTCTCTCTCTCTCTCTCTCTCTCTCTCTCTCTCTCTCTCTCTCTCTCTCTCTCTCTCTCTCTCTCTCTCTCTCTCTCTCCTTGTTTCTTTGAGGATTCAAGCAAACTCTGTATTAAATAATAGCTGAGGGAATTGTTGCCCTGAGCTCTGTCCTGTAGTTACATCCCCTTTTCATATAACGCTGCTGGTAGGATTATCACAGTGACCTTTATTGTGTGCAGCTGTGAGCTTTCTGTTCCTGATTTGTTCAGTGCTGTAAACAAGAATAAGTTAGCTTTCCAAAGACTTCCTCTATAGTATTCTTATGCCTGATCATGTTGTGTGCTGAATTCCTGTTATTAATTTGCATATTTCATGCTTGCATGAAACACATGCTATTTAATCGCCATGTGTTTCTGAACTTTCACTTGTGGTGTACGGATAGGACACAAGAAATTACCTTTTTGATTTGTTAACGTTTTGTGATGGAGTGCTCCAGTTACTAGCACGTAGTGATCTTTACTTCTCCTGATGCTGGCTGGATTCCCTGTGTCAGCAGGAGCGTAGCTCTTGGAGTCTGTCTGCTGAGATGCCGGTCTCCATCCTTTCCTCCCGTCTCCATGTACGTTGTCAGCTGTTGACTTTCCTGCTGCAAGAACAAGGAATTATTGTGTTCAGCTTTTCAGTTCAGCCTGCCATCTGCACGCTTTACCCCAGAACAGAGATCATTTATCCTCAGGTTAGTGTTGAGACGTTTGCCCTGAGTGAAATCCTGTGACTTGGTGGCTTCTCTCCATCTTTCCTTTGTCTGCTTTGGCTTCAGTTGCTGTGTGCTCCTTTCTTTCTATCTCATCTGAGAACTCCGCTGGCTCACTGGCAGTTTGCTTTCTACTGCTGTGATAAATATCGTGACCAAAAGCTGCTTGGGGAGGAAAAGTTTACGTCTTAATAACTTTCTACATCATAATTCATCACTGAGCAAAGCCAGGTGGGAACTCAGGCAGGAACTGAATCAGAGTCTATGGAAGAACAGAGCTTACTGGTTGCTCCTCATGGCTTGCTCAGCCTGTTTTCTTAAACATCCCAGGATCCCAAAGTGGGCTGGGCCTTCCACATAAATCCCCAGTGAAGAAAATGTCCAACGGAATTGCTAGTCAATGGAGGAAATTCCTCAGGTGAGGATTCTTCTTTCCAGATGGCTCCAGAGTGTGCCAAATGTACACCTACTGACTTACTACTGTTGATTTCTTAAAACTACAGGAGTTAATTTCTCCTGAGCGCCTGTGATTTTAGTTCTCTGTCTTCTTTGCGATTTTATTTCCCTGTGAACGTCTTCCTCAGGGCTCCTCAGTGGTCATGCATTGCTCTAGTTATGTTCATCTTGAAGGTCTTTCTAAAGAACACACTTGATTTAGAACATTGGTTCTCAGTTCTTTTCTGTGAGTGCTGAAAATACACAGGTCCATGCTCTGGCCATTAGCGTTTCTGTCACAGAATGAGCTGTTGTTCTGACTGCTCTGCCAATCAGGGGCTTTGTTGTCCTCTTAGTATCTTCCAGAATTCTTTTCCTGTTCTGCACTCTCTGAACTTTACCAAGAGTGTGATGTGTGAGATGATTTTCTGTCACATCCATGTGGTGGTCTAAACTATTTCTGTACCTTGAAGATCTTATCTTTCCATATATAGAGGACATTTTATGTTATTGGTCCAGTGAATACATTGTCTGTGTCTTCAGTCTCTATTGCAACATCCTATTCTAATAAAAAATTCCTGTTCGGTCTCTCAGTCATGCACAGGAGGTCATCCTAAGTCATGCCAAGCTTTCCTTAATTCCCCCTTGAAAGCAATAACTCATCATCCTTGTCTCTGAAACCCTGGTATTTCATCTTTCAATTAATTTAGTCTGTTTCTGATGCTTTCTTCTTAATTATTTACAGTTTTCCATAATATTAGGTTTTAAAAAGTTTATATTTATCACTCATATCCTCAATTGTTTTGCTTAATTCCCTCAGTGGTCATCGTTTTAAAACAGCAATACTTTTTAAGTTAAACCTCCTAAGTGATTTCTTCAGCACTTTACCAAATTAAGACTCAGTTGCTGACTTGTTATGATCTTTTGAGAAAGTTTTGTTTTCTGACATTCTCGAGGTGTGTTGTTGTGGTTGGTGTACCTGTGAGAGGGAATATATTTTACACATTGATGTGAGGATTTGTATAGTAAGCATCCCTTTAGAGAGGGCTAAATCCCAACACAGGTCAGAGGGCAGGAAATAAACCACAGTAACAATACCAGAGCCAACTTCCCACAATAATCATGATGGGAATAATGTAACAATAGACAAGAGCTGGTTGTGCCCACCTTTAATCCCCCACTAAGGAGACAGAGACAGGAATCTCTTAATGCAAGACAAGTCTTGTCTGCAGAGTAAATTCTGGGACAGCCAGGATACACAGAGAAACTCTGCCGAAAAAAAAAAAAGCGTAGGAAGAAATCTTAGGAGAAAGGAACGGAAGAGCAGGTCCATGCAATAAGGAAGAAGCTGTGGAAATAGAGCAAACCTTGCACTCAGGTTCCAAGTTCTCAGTTCCTGTCTGCTGCACGAAAATTGCAACATGAGGCAGTTTTAGAAACCAAAGACTGCCAGCCACCTGCTCAGAGCTCTCAGGCTCAGCAGTCATGCACAGGACTCATGTCATTCCCAGTTACAGGAGAGGGTTGCCTGTCCTCATGTCCCCACAGCTTGAGCCAGTCACTCCCACCTCCTTACTGTCCTCATGGTGCCTACCTACCAGTGCACCCCAGGACACCATGACATGTGCTTGATGATTTGAATCCCACTACAGCTCAGACTCAGAACAAAGCTCCTGGTTCCAGCACTGTGAGAGGTGGAATGTAGAACCTGGGCTGTGCCCATCTCTGTGTTTATAGGACAGTAGTTTGTGTGCCCTGCCCCGAGTGACTCCATTTTATACAGCAGTGGTTTGCTTCATTTTGAAAGCAAATTCTGAGGCAATATGACACTGTACTCATGTGTGGAACTGTCTAGCACATGCAGTAAGACATAGATTGATAAGCAACTTATTAATACAGAAATTATTCATACCTATAAACATATCAATCCAGAAACACCTAGATGTATGAATGTTTTATGACCTTGTCAAGAAGGCAAGGTGGTATGCTTGCTCAAAACACCAAGGAGTGTATAATGCCCTCCTGATGTACGCATCACCAAATACAGGTAAACAAATTCTCACCTCTGTCCCAGAACTTCAGCTCACCATGATCAGCCCTAATCGAAGTAGCTTTCTTGGGTTCCTATTTGTTCAGACTCCTTATGCCTGGAGTCAGCTCTGTGCTTTGGAGCAATCTACATCTTGAACCATCTCTGTACCTTGAGGTCACACTGTGCCTTGAACCAACGGAGTGTTTATTGACCACCCTGGTCCAGAATAGTCTCTGCTCCATGTGTATCAACTCTGTTGTTACCTCCCACAACTCTGCTATAAACTTTGCACCACTGTAACCCTTCTTGGTGATTCTATGTATTGTGTTCAATGTAGTCTGTGATCTCAGAGACATTATTGATCATTACAATCAGAAGGAACCAGTTTACACTTGCCAATGGCCACAACCTCAGAAAAAACAAAAGTGAATGAGAAATGAATAGCAAGAAAGCTAGTGCATTGTATTGTTCTTATGAGTGTATTGTTCTTCCATAATCATGACATGTGGGTGGCATAAGTACATCCATGCATGTTTTTCACATGGCATTCCCATGACACTGATTGATTCAATGAGTTTATGCCCAGAATTGCTCTGCCATGCAGGGGAAGACAGTGTCAGATCTCATACCCTTGCTGGATTTAAGGCTCCTGCCAGCCCTATTGTCATCAGGGAACCTGCTTTACCTTGGAGTTGCTGCCCTGGCCTCATACATGGTGAACATGCCCTGACCTGTACTCTCAGGCCCAGGCCAGGGTTTCTTTATGTGCTGATTGTCTTCTGCATTTTCTCTCCTCACAGGCGTTCTTGTGCAGATACTTCAGACCCTTTAGTCAGGCCCTACGGATTTCTTATGCTCTTGTGTATCTCTTTCCAACTTGGAGATTCTTTTTTCATATAACTCTCATTCTGAATGGATTTCATTTCGGTATCAGTCATTTGTTTCTCTAGCTCTCCTCCTCAATGTATCAGTGTTTAAATGGTCGCCAAATGCATTTATTGAAATCCTAAATAGGATTGCTTTTAAATAGATTTTTGTCTTGTCATAAGAACACTGTAATTCCTCTGTCTTGGAATGTTGCAATCAATTATATTATTAATGCTCGCTGATCACAGTCTGAATTAATTGTGAACCTTTCTTTGTTCTCCCTTTATGAATATTTGATCATGTTAAGCCTCACATGTCTAGAAATTTGTAATAGAAATTTTAAATGAGGTTTTAGAACAGGAGGGGTTTAGCATTCTTCCCGAAGTGTCTGAGTAGAGCACACTGGTATGGCAGAGGTAAGCCTAAGCCTCCTGGATCTCAAGGTACAGGGGTCAGAGCATGCCATTGTTCTGAGGCTCCATGTCTGCCTGGTAACAGATTGCTAGTAGATCTTATTCAGAATAACAGGGTTCTGGCAGATGTGTTTTTGCAAGTTTTTGTTTCCTTGCCTTTTCTGGAGTTTGCTGTGTACTGGCAAGTTTTTACGTGCTTATGGCAGGGGGAAGGGAAGAGGGAGCTGGCTTCAGTGCTGCTGTCCCTAGTCCTGTCTGCTTTGGTTCTCATCATCAGAGTCTTCACAGCTGCTCCTACTTTGTCTGCTTTAAGGTTGCTTCTGGAGGAGGCTTGCCTGAGAGGCTGGTCCCTCACAGGCTGGAGCTCACCACTCAGATGTCCGCTATTAGAAAGAAAAACGATCTGTGTAGAAGGTGGCATTTTAAACTATTTCATGAGCTCAGTTCACTGAACATCTTACTTTAAAGCAGACATTAATAACTTGTGACATGAGACATTTAAATTTCATTTATATTGTTTTCCTTGAAATCTTAAACTGCTTAGCTACTAATTTGGTGTCTGTAATCAGTGTCATTTAAAAAATCCAAGTCTTCCTAGAATTTGCACATACCCATCACAGCAATGATGACATCATTGCCAACAGCTCATCTTCCTGACTGTCTGAGATACCTAATAACCAGAGCGTTACAGTCTTAAGCTGGAAATATTAAAAAACTCCTCCTGATCGTGGTGCAAGTCCAACTTGTTATTATGTTGTACCCCATAGTCACCACACACACACACACACACACATACACACACACACACACACACACGACATGTGGTGATGGTAGTCATATACCTAATCTGAATTTACTTTGTTTCATAATATGTTTTTTAAGTAAGACAAATATGCCCCTAATCTGTCTTCTTCCTTTGTGAATTAAAAATAATTGTTAGGGTTTATTTGTTTATTAGGAATTTAGTATCTAAGAGGAGTCTATGAACTCAGTTCCATCTATGTCATTGGATCCTTAGGGAATCACAGGGATGCGGACTGTTCCAGGAAGGAATCTGCCTGTGACTTCACAGTTTAAAACAACCCTGAAGGGTGCTGTTCTGTGTAATAATGTTTGTGGGGAGCATCAACTTACTATTGCTGTTCCCTCACAGGAAGGAAGAACCTCCGGAGATGTCCTCCAATAATGACGCTGTTGCAATCCCAATGATAAGAAGAAATCCCAGTGACCTTCCTGAAATGGACACCAGCGACCTGAATGCATTGACTGGAGAGGCTGTGTTAAGTTTTCATAATGTCAGCTATCGAGATACAGAACAGAAGGGCTTTCCATTTCGTAAAAGAACGCATGTGACAGGAACACTATCAAACATCAGGTATGTGCATGCCCTAAAGTGACCACTGTATTGAACAATTTTTCCAACAAACACAGACTTTCTGTATTGTCAATAAAATGTGTGCATGTGTGTGTTTGTGTGTCTATGTATATAATGTTTTTGTATAAGTATATGTGTGGATGGGTACATATTTGCTCATGTGTGTAAGTACATACATGTATATATATAGATGTAGATATGAATTGTGTATTTGTGTGTATAATTGTATGTGTGTACATGTTCATATGTGCAGAAGTATGGATACTGTGACACACCATTGACACAAGGCCATCAGAGAACAACTTTGAGCAACATTTGGCCTTCACCTTCTACCATATTGCAGACAGAGTCTCTTACTATTCACCCTGGTATATGCCAGGCCAGCAGCCTGCATGAGGACTGGGATTCTCCTGTCTCTGTTTCCTGTCTCTCCATAGAGCATGGAGTTAAAGGTGCCCACTACTGTATCCAACCTTATGGGAATTCTGAGATTTAACTTAGGTACTCACCCTTGCACAGCAAGTGTGTCACACAGTGAACCATCTTCCTGCCTCTCTTTGTCATCCAAACAGATATATTCATGATCACAGTGAAATTAATGAGGTTAAAGGAACAATATAATCAGACTGAAAATACCAATATGATATATTAGCAACATAAAAAGTTAAATTTCAAATACATAACAAGTTTGACAAATTCCTTAGACATATTACAAAATAATGGGTGAGAAATGATTTTAATTCAATAAAATTAGGGATGGAAGCATCAAATCTACACTGTTAAAATCAAAGTATGATGGAATGTTGAAATCTTAATACTAAGAAATTTGAATATTTAAAAGAATGGAATGTGTCTATATGCTCATGCACACTCATAATGAACTGAGTTTATAACAGGCTGTCGGGGTCAGTTACAAGTGATGAGATGGAAACAATGAGGATTCTCCAGGAGCAGAAAGTCCAGGTTCTCATATATTTGCTCAAAATTCACTAAGAGCTAAAACCAACATTCCACACATTGTTCCATAACATAGGGAAGCCATGCTTCTGACCTTATTCTAAGGACAGAACACACATACCAAGATTCCCCTCCCTCAGCCTGTAAAGACTCTTCTCCCAATCCCAACCACAGCCTCTGTTCTGAGCCCTTGTCCTTTCTTTTTCTCCACCTAGATCTTCCCTCATCTTCTTAAGAGGGGAATGGACAGCGTAGGGATTGACACATTGTCTGGATATGAAATAAGAAATGGGACGTAGCTGAGTTTTCTATAAGAATACGCGTTTTCAACCAGCAGATTCTGTCCTCCAAACCAATCAGTTTTCTGACATAACTCATGTTGGTGCTGTACCTAACATCAGTGAAGAATGTCCTCAGTTAGGGACATCTCCCAGCTGTAAACTGAGTGAATGCTAATCTGTTTATCAGGGACAGAAATCGTCATTTTGTGGATGTGTATTTAGATTTTCTGTTTTGATTAAAATGATGTTTTGTTTTGTTTTCTTATGATCTTTTTGGTTTCTTGTGATGAGATTTACTAGGCATCAAGCAGGGCTTTATGGAGATACTGATCATCAAACATTAACAAGAAGCTATTATGTACTTGATCCATGAAGGCCATATAGGTAAATGAGTCTTCATGGGAACCTGGTAGTTGCGTCAAGGAACACTGAACTCAGATGCACCATGTTTCAAAGAGACAAGTCATTATAATAATAAATAAAAGGGGTTTGTGATATCTAAGGCATTTTTCTCACAACTCCCCACTAGCAATTGACGTATTTTGTAAATATTGGAATATATTAATGTTTTAACTTTATATTTGTGTGACTACTCTGTAAACAATTTCATCCAATTTCAATAGAATATTCAGTGTAGACACTAAGCTAGTCTAATTTTCCTTAAAATAAAATTTCAACCAGTATGATTTTGTATTTACAGTGGTATCATGAAACCTGGCCTCAATGCCATCATGGGACCTCAGGATGGGAGCAGATCCTTGTGAGTATAATGGAAAGCATATGCAAGATCTTTGTATACCCTTTCTGTGCTGTGAAAATCACTTTTATAGGAGTTATTTAAGTATTGTGTGAGTATATCTAGTCTGTTCTTATGTGCTTTGTACCATGTGCAGGAGGGTGCGTTCTAATTTTCTACCAGAAGAGAAAGTCTTACTAGGTCTAGTATACAGATAGGAGATGATAGTGATGGACATATGGTGTGGGGTCATATAATTAGTTAATTGAGGGAGACAGTATTAGAATTAGAATGGCTAAGCAAAATTGTCTGGAGGCAAGGAAACATCACCAGAACTAATTCTCAAAACACTGCAACATATTGCCTGTTTGAGTCCCCAAGGTCAGGTAGGGGCAGTCATATGGATCTTGATTTGCATTCATAGTTCTGGGCTGTATTAGAGCACGTGCTGAACAGAAAGGAATGTGTGTATGTGTGTGTTTGTGTGTGTGTGATTTCAGTTAAATCTTTTACTTGTTAACTACCTAATTTTATGTCTTAGTTTATATGCAAAACTATTATTCTGAGTAGTTAAAATGTGATAGATTTTACAGAAGAGATAAAATAAACTACACAACATATATAACCCTTTGTAGGTTACTGGATGTCTTGGCTGCCAGGAAAGATCCACGTGGATTATCAGGGGATATTTTGATAAATGGAAAACCTCGACCTGCTAATTTCAAATGTGTTTCTGGTTATGTACCACAAGTAAGTGTTGGTGAGGTTGTGATTTTAGATATTCCCTGCCTCTGTAGGGGTAGATGCTTGGTTTACAAATATGTGTGTTCCAATTAATTACATGACATATTTATAGACCCAACTTTCTCTATACCAGCTTTTCATAATGACTTTTAGCCCGAGGCTGGTGAGATTGAATAGGAAGCTGGGAAGGATTGGTGTAGGGCATCTGAGGCACAGTGTTAGTGATTGCAGCTGTGATTTACTTCTACAAAGGACAAGTGCTGTCCAGTTTTCCCTTCCTTCATCCTTCTCTCTACAGAGAAGATGTTTTCTGCAAATAGCTGTAGGTATCAGTCACCAAAATTCCTGTGCTTTATCTGGAAGACAAATGGGAGGGAGTGAAAATAATTTCATCAGGCTCTCTACCTGAAATTAGTAAAATTGAAATAATATTTTAACTAGAGCATTACATTGGGTATGCTTTGTATGTGACTAGGTTACATATATTAGAGTGATGATCTCACCTATAACTATCTGCAATTAAATCTAAAATTCCATTTAACCTAAGGAAGATGTGATGATGCACACGGTGACTGTGAGGGACAATATAGAGTTCTCAGCAGCTCTGCGACTTCCAGTGACAATATCAAGAGGTGAAAAAAGAAAGCGAGTTAATGAGGTGCTTGAACTTTTGCATCTGGATCATGTGTCAAATGTCCAGGTAATGTGAAGAAAGATCTTGAAAGACTCAGAGTCAGAAAATATGAGAGGGATGGAGGAGGGAGGAGAGAGGGTGTGAGGGATGGAAGAGGGAGGGAGGGAGAGGGGAATGGGAGGGGAGAGGGAGGGGTGAGAGAGGGAGAGAAAGATGGGAAGAGGGAGGGAGAGAGAGAGGAAAGGGAGGGGAGAGGGAGGGGTGAGAGAGGGAGAGGAAGATGGGAAGAGGGAGGGAGAGAGAGATATCACTGATCCCTGTGTGGATTGGGGAGAGGGAGAGAGAGGGAGAAAAGGACAGGGAGAGGGGGGAGGGAGAAGGGGGAGGGAGAGATATCACTGATCCCTGTGTAGTTTGGGGAGAGGGAGAGAGAGGGAGAGAAGGACAGGGAGAGGCTGGAGGGAGAAGGGGGTGGGAGAGGGCGGGGGAGAGAGAGATCGAGCAATCAGAGGGATGATGGGAAGCAGGAGAGAGGGAGAGAGAGAGACTGCTGATCCCTGTGTGGGTTACATGACCAGCAGGTACCTATAATTTTGTGGTCAAGGTAGCTGCTTTCTGTATTAATTGACTAAATGACTGGTTACATGATATAATGTGGAAATGAAGCTGTGAAGTCCTAGCAATGGTTAAGCCTGGGAATGGAGTGTGATCCTCACATGGCCATTTCCATCTGTTCCTCACATGAGCTTCTTCTTCCCTCAGCATTGAACTCTTAACTCATTGGAGAACTGACAAGTGCTTTCTTCTGTCTGTTGTCTCTTCCCTAGAGGACTTGGTCCTTTGTTGTTTCAGAATGCATTTCTGGACTCCACAGGAAGTGACATTGAGGACTCTGGAGCTGTGTCTCACTCTGCACTTACTCCCCTCCTTGGTCTCTTTAGCATGTACTTATGTCTTGTTGAGTGCTTGTCATTTTCTGTGGTCTTGTGTGTGTGTGTGTGTGTGTGTGTGTGTGTGTGTGTGTGTGTGTGTGAAGTTTTGACTCTCAACTTGACACAGTCTAAAATCACCCAGAATCATCTAGAAGAGTCTTAATGAGGAAATGTATTCAGGTTGGCTTGTGGGCATTTCTGTAGGTGATTGTCTTGATTAAATTAAGCCATGTGGGAAGACCCAGCCCCGTCTGGGTTTGGGTCCTGGGTATTATGAGAAGGGGCAAAGTGAGTTGAACATGGACAGGCATGTATGCATGCATCTGCTCTTTCTTCTTGACTAAATGTACCCAGCTTCATCAGCTTCCTGCCTTGGCTTCCCTGAAGTGTGTGACTGTACCATTGAGCTGTGTGCCAAAACAAAACCTATTTTTTTCTTGTTTACCTCTTATCTTAGCAGAAAACTGAGGTATACTCTTGCTCTTGCTTCATTATCCCATATCAGTATTTATTCCCAGACCCTCTGTAAGGTTTTATACATACAACCTTGAGCAAGTGCAACAATCAATGCTCCAGTTGATGCCTCCTGTTGAGACTTGTGCAGGATGAGGAAAGGTAATAAATGGTGAGTTCTAGTATGAAGTTTCTGTGTCTCACTCAGCCAGTTTTGCAGCTATTTTTCCCAAATATTTATACAGAGGCTTATATTAAGTACATGTTCTTTGGTCTATGGCTCAGTTTTATTTCTTGCTAACTCTTACACTTTAAGTTGACTCATTTCTTATTCTTGTTTAGCCACGTGGCTTGGTACCTTTTGGCTCAGTACAGCATCCTCTTCCCACTTCCTCTGCATCTCGCTGTCGTCTGCTGCTCTGCTCTTCCATTTCCCAGAATTCTCCTACACTGCTTACCCTGCCTCTACTTCCTGTCTAGCTAACTGATCAATCAACATTTTATTAATGTTTACAACGACAAATATTTACAGTGTACAGAAGCATGATCCCATGGCAGTGAGCTTCATAGCTGACTACAGTAAAGCTAGCTAGTTTCTTACTGACATATTAAAAGGAATGTTGCATAGCTTTTCACCCCTGCTCATTTTTACCCATAAAAAGGACATTTGCTTATCTGAATAACTCCAGTTTTAACAATCAAAATGAACAAATCTTGATATCCTATGCCCTGTCAGGGTATAAAGCATTCACATTCCCCAATTAAATTGCTTATAGAAGCTGATTAAGTAATGTATTTTTATATGTGCAGAGATTACACTAGCAAGATTGCTTCCTTCTTCTTGTGTCCTAACTGTTCTGCCCTTCAAAGTGACCTTGATTCATTGAGAAGATTATATATAGATATCAGCTGAGCAGACACTTGAGGGTATGAATGAAAATGGATATTTTTCTCATGTCTGAGCTTGTGTGGTGGCTCCTCCTTAGAGACGGGAAAGAACAGGAAGGTAGTGACTGCTGGCTCCCTCCATACTTCTTCATGGTTGTTCATGAGATGTTTGTCTTTTGGGGAAGGATAACAGAAAAGCTCATGTTTACCACACTTCCGTTATTCCTGAGTGATTTTTTTTTGCTTTGGCTCTGTTTATTTATATGGTTTTATGTCTACAATAGCGTAATTTTTTAAGTTTTGTTTTTAAAAAAAAAACAATAGTCATTGCCTTAAGTTGCTTACTTGTTTTATAAGAGAAAATAAATGAAGATGTTTATTAATTTTTTGCAAGGCATGAAATGTAATAGATTGCAAGAATTTTAATACATTTTTAAAATATAGCTTTCAAAAAAGATTGTGTGTGTATATATGCGTGCATGCCCCCACCTCTCTCTCTCTCTCTCTCTCTCTCTCTCTCTCTGTGTGTGTGTGTGTGTGTGTGTGTGTGTGTGTGTGTGTAGGCCATTGCAAACACATATGGAGGTCATAGGACACCTTTGTCAAGGGTCTCTTCTCTTCTCCCACCTTGCTTGTAAGGCAGGGTCTGTCTTGTTCTGCTGATGCCCTACACACAGGCCTGATGCTGCTAATCCACCTCCCACCTCACAGTCTTTACATCTTGATGGAATTGTGGATGGATCTCACTGCATATAGCTTATATGTGTGTTCCAGGGACTAAATCCAGGTTTTTGGCTTGTGTGAAAAATGAATTACCCTGCTAAAACTTCTCTTCAGCCTTTAATAAGAACTTCATCTAAGAAATGTGGAGTCAATATGTGGTTCCTGTAAAGATTGACTGTTATAAGCCAGCACAATAGTACACTTGCTAATACCAGGCTCCTGTGATTCCCAGTGTTTACAACAACTTACTCACTAATTCTGTTTCTTCCTGCAGCATTTGAAAAGAACATTGGACACTGTCTTACTGATGTGGGTTGTCTTTTTGTATGTTGTTAAATAAGAAACTGTTTGAGCCTATGGCAGGCATCTTAGAAGCAGGCAGGGAATCTGAGCGTAGATAGAAAAAGGGCAGAGTCAAAGGAGACACCATCCTGCCGCCCAAGAATCAATATATAAAAGTAACACAGGTAAGCAGTGGACCACATGGCAGGACAGATTAATAGAATTGGGTTAAATTAAGATGCAAAGACTAACTAGCTATATGCTAGGGCCATAGGCCAAGCAGCATAAAATTAATATAAATATCTGAGTTAATTTTAGCGGCCTAAGCAGCCAGGAGACAGGTGGCACCTAACATAGGGCCTGAGTACATAATTAATTTTTATTTATTAAAATAAGGACATCTTCTTACCTGTTAACTCTGTTATTAAGTACCAAAATGAGTAATTCCTTTATACCCTCGGTCTCATCATGACCATGCTCAGCCATACTCCCAAACATTCTTTGTTGTGAGTTGAGAGTTGGGCTTGATAATGGTTTTCATTATCAAGATTGGAAGAATTCTTCCCTAGTTTTATGTGCCCCTAAATTTTGCTGTTCCTTCTTACCTTACCAAATGACATTCACGGGTACAGAGAATGTGCCATTTTGACCTGTAGAGTTGGATTTGCCTACAAGGATGAGTTATGGATGCTGTGATGCTGTACAGTGTAAATAATGACATTTTGCAAAGTCTTAAGGGAGTTAAAAAAGGTCCTAATAAGGCAATGTGTGCCTGTGTGTGCACCTTTGTGTTATGTTGTATAATGTGTGTGTATTTGTGTGTGTGCATTTGAAGGAGCGCCTGTGTTGTGTCTGCATGTGTGTATGTGTGTTTTCATGTTTAGAGAGAATTATTCTCTATTTCTGTGTAGACGGAGTTTTACTTTCAAGGCGCCAGTCCAAAATTAATATTTATTAGAATATAAATTAATACTCACAATATTAGTAACAGCTTATGGTGGCACCTGAACAAGGACTGGCGTTATCGAGCGATGGACGAGAGATGGAAGCGCGATGGAAGCACGATGGATTCCGATTCTGTCTGTCCAGCAGCCAGCAGCCAGGAACCAGGAAGAGAGCTCCTCGTGTCCCAGCAGCCACTTATCAATGGGGTTGGCCACACCCCCTCCAGGGTGCTGGAAGTGTCTTATGACCTTAGCAGCTGACACCTTAATCCCGCCACATTTCTGTACCCCCTAAACTTTGCTAACTCCTCTTACCTTCACAAGGAGATTGGCTGGTGTCAAAGCTGTGCCAGTTTGGCCTGCAGACTGTACCAACTTTTAGATCTGTCTAGAAGAATGAGTCCTGAATTCTGTAAATATTAACAGTGTGAATAACGCCAACTCACAAAGTCTTAATGAAGTTAAGGAAAAAGGCCCTAATAAGGCAATGTGAAGTTTTTGGTAAAAAGCAGTGTGTGTGTGTGTGTGTGTGTGTGTGTGTGTGTGTGTGTGTGTGTGTGTGTGTGTGTGTGTGTACACGTGTGTGTGCATGTCTGTGTGAGTCTGTGTGTGTGTATGTGTGTGTGTGTGTGTGTACGTGTGTGTTGGGAAGTGTCAAATGACTACTAAGTTACTATAGAACCTTCATCATCTCCAATACTCTCCTCCCCATTTCATTAGAAAAGATCTCACTTTGCCAGACTTTGAGTGTGATAACTCATTGCCCCAGAGTATGTGACTTGATATATATATATATATATATATATATATATATATATATATATATATATATATATATATATATATATATATATATATATAACCAGTAACTGTCATTAGCATGGGCTTCATGTCAAGTGACCTGAGCCTCTTTCTTATTTTTTTGTCAATATTTTAATTTAAAGGGTTTTTCTCATATCCTCCACTACTTCTCTTCCTTCCCCTCCTTCCCCTCCTCCCTATCTTCCTTCAGCCTCCCTCCACCACATCCCCATCCATTCCTTAGGGAGGGCAAGGACTCCCAAGGTGAGTCAGTTCACCTGGCATATCCAGTTGAGGCAAGTCTGAGCCCCTCCCCTAATATCAAGGCTGAGTTAGGTGTTTCTCTGCAAGGAATGGGCTCCAAGAATCCAGTTCATGCACCAGGAATAACTCTGGTCCAACTGCAAGAGATCCTACAAACTACCCACGCCTTTTGTCTGTCATTTCAGAGTCAATGAGTTCCCAATAGCTCAGGTCAGCCATCTCTGTGGGTCTCCTCCTCATGATCCTGATCCCTTTGTTCACATGCTGTCTCCTGTGTATCTTCAGCTGGATCAAGGACCTCAACCATTTGCTTAGCTATGGATCTCCGCTTTTGCCTTCATCAATTGTTGGATGAAGGTTCTATAATGGCACTGATGGTGGTCGTTCATATGATTATAGGGGAAGTCCTGTTTAGGCCCCTTCTCCACTATTGCTTGAAGTCCTAGCCTAGGACACCTTGTTGATTCTTGACTGTTTCCCTAGAACCAGGCCAGTTCTCTCTCCAATCCTACATGGCTCCCTCTAACAAGAGATCTATTTCTTGGTTCTCCCTCTCTGTTGCTCCTCCTACTCAAGTATCTCATTCTCTCATAATCACTTCCTCTTTCCTTGCTCCCCAATATGATCCCAATTTTCTCAGGAGATCTTTTCTGTTTCCCCTTCCCAGGGGACCCATGGATGTCTCTCTTATGTTCCTCCTGTTACATAGCTGCTCAGGGTTTGTGGATTGTAGTCTGGTCATTCTTTGCTTTTCGTCTAAAATTCAATTATGAGTGAGTACATACCATATCTATCTTTAGGGATCTGTGCTACCTCACTCAGGATGATATTCTTCAGATCCATCCATTTGACTGCAAATTTCAGGATGCCATTATTTTACTGCTGAGTAGTATTCCATTGTTTAAATATACCATTATTTTTTTTAACCCATTCTTCAGTTGAGGGGCATACAGGTTGTTTCTAGGTTCTGTCTATTGTGAATAATGTTGCTATGAACATAGTTAAGCTAGTGCCATTGGGGTATGAATGTTCTTCCCTTGGGTATATGCCCAGTAGTGTCATTGATGGATCCTTGGGGAGATTGAGTCTCAGTTTTCTGAGGAATCACCATACTGATTTCTAACGTGGCTGTACAAGTTTACACTCCCACCAGCAATGGAGGTAGGTGTGTTCCCCTTGCTCCACATACCCTCCATAGGCTGTCATCTGTGTTTTTGATCTTAGCCATTCTGACAGGTGTACGATGGTATCTCAGAGTTGTTTTGATTTACATTTCTCTGATGGCTAAGGATGTTGAGCAGTTCTTTAAGTGTCTTTATGCTGTTTGAAATTCTGCTGAGAATTTATTTAGCCCTGAAACCCACTTTTTAATTATATTATTTTGGTCTCTGACTTCTAGTTTCTTGAATTCTCTATATATTTTAGAGATCAGCTTTTTTGTTTTTTAGTTGTAGGACTGGTAAAGATACTTTTCAATCTGTAGACTGTCATTTTGTCTCTTTGATCGTGTCCTTTGCCTTACAGAAGCTTTTTCTTTTTCAGGAGGTCCCACATATTGATTGTTGTTCTTAGTGTCTGTGCTGCTAGTGTTAGGTTTAGGAAGTTGTCACCTGGGCCAATGCATTAAAGGATGCTTCCCACTTTCTTTTCTATCAAGTTCAATGTAACTGGGTTTATGTTGAAGTCTTTGATCCACTTGGACGTGAGTTTTGTGAAGGGTGATAGGTTTGGATCTATTTGCATTCTTCTACAAACCACCATCCAGTTATGTCAACACCACTTGTTGAAGATGCTATCTTTTTCTATCATATATTTTTGGCCTCTTTGTCGAATATCAGGTGTTCACAGTGTGTGGATTATTATTGTTGGGGTTTCTTATTCTATTCCATTGACCCACAAGTCTGTTTTTATGTCAGTACCAAGCTGGTTTTATTACTGTAGCTCTATAGCAGAGTCAAGGATAGTGATGCTTCTTGAAGTTCAATTATTAAACAGCCAATTTCAGTAATCCTGGGTTTTTTGTTTTTCCATATGAAGCTGAGTATTGTTCTTTCAAGGTGTGTGAAGAATTGTGTTGGTATTTTGATGGAGGTTGCATTGAATCTGTAGGCCACTTTTGATAAGATTGCCATTTTTACTATGTTGATCTTTCCAATCCAAGAATATGGGGTATCTTTCCATTTTCTGATATTTTATTTAAGTTCTTTCTTCAGTGACTTACAATTCTTGTCATACAGGTCTTTCACTTCTTCGGTTAGAGTTACCCTAATATATTTGATGTTATTTGTAGCTATTGTAAAGGGTGATATTTCACCAAATTCTTTTCCAGCTCTTCTATCATTCGTGTATAGAAGGACTATTGCTTTTTTAAAATTTATCTTGTATCCTACTACCTTGCTGAAAGTGTTTATTAGCTGTAGGTTCCCTGGTAAAATTTTTGCAGTCACTTATGTACACTATCATATTATTAGCACACAGAGATGGTTTGACTTCTTCCTTTTCATTGTGTATGCTCTTAATCTTTTGTTGTCTTATTGCTCTAGTTAAAACATCAAGAACTCTGTTGCAGAGATGTGGATAGAGTGAACAGCCTTGTCTTATTCTTAATTTTAGGGGGGTTACTTTGAGCTTCTCACCATTTAGTTTGATGCTGGCTGTTGGCTTGCTATAAATTTTCTTTATTATATTTAGGCTTTTTCACTGTATTCTTGATATCTCCTGGACTTTTATCATGAAAGTTTGTTGAATTTTGTCAAAGGCTTGTTTTGTGTATCTAGTGAGTCGATCATTTGTTGTTTTTTTCAGGTTGTTTACATGATGGATGGTTGTTAACAGTTTCTCATATGTTGATCCATCCCTGTATCTCTAGGAGGACGCCTACTTGATCATGGTGGATGATTTTTTTTGATATGCTATTGAATTTGGTTTTCCAGCATTTTATTGAGTATTTTTGCATCAACACACAGGAGGAAGATTGGTCTGTAACTCTCTTTCTTTGTCCTATTTATGTATTGTTTGGATTTCAGGGTGATTGTGGCCTCATAAAAAGAGTTTGTCAATGTTCCTTCAGTTTCTATTTTATGGAACAGTTTGAGGAGTATTGGTATTAGTTCTTCTTTGAAAATCTGGTAGAATTCAGCACTGATGACATCTATCTGGTCTAGGACTTTATTTGCTTGGAAGACTTTTAATAACGGCTTTTGTTTCCTTAGGGGTTATTGGTCTATTCAGGTCATTTATCTGTTGTTAAATTTTGGTAGGTGGTATCTGTACAGAAAGCTTTCCATTTATTTTAGGTTTTACATTTTGTAGAGTATAGATTTTTTAAGTATAACCTAATGATTCTCTGGATTTCTTCAGAGTCCGTTGTTATGTTCCCATTTTTAATCTCTGATTTATTAATTTGGATATTCTCTCTCTGCCATTTAGTTAGTTTAGATAAGGGTTTGTCCATCTTGTTAATTTTTCTCAAAGAATCAACATTTTGTCTCATTGTATTGTTCTCCTTGTTTTAATTTTATTAATTTCAACCCTGAGTTTGATTATTTCCTACTGTTTACTTCTCTGGTTAAATTTGTCTCTACTTGTTTAAGCTGTGCAGTTAAGTCTCATGTATGAGAATTCTCCAATTATTTTTTTTTAATGTAGGCACCTAGTGTTATGAACTTTCCTCTTAACACTGCTTTCATTATGTCCCGCAGGTTTGGGTATGTTGTGAATTCATTTTTATTAAATTCTAAGAAGTCTTTAATTTCTTGCTTTGCTTCTTTCTTTATCCAGAGGTGGTTCAACTGAGAGATGTTCAGTTTCCCTGAGTTTGTAGGCTTGCTGAGGTTTATGCTACTGTTGTACTCTAACCTTTGTCCATGGTGATCTGATGGGATACAAGGGGTTATTATCCTTTTTTGTATCTATTCATATTTGTTTAATGACTGAGTATATGGTCACTTTCAGAGAAAGTTCCATGGGGTGCTCAGAAGAAGGTATATTATTTGGTATTTGGGTAAAATGTTCTCTCTATATATCTACTAAGTCCATTTGAGTCATAATATCCGTGAGCTTCCTTATTTCTCTGCTCAGTTTCTGTCTGGAAGACACATCCATTGACGAGATGGGGTGCTGAAATCTTCCACTATTAGTGTGTGGGGTTTGATGTAAGGTTTAAGCTTTAGTAATGTTTCTTTTACACATGAGGGTGCCCTTATATTTAGGGCATTAATGTTCAGGATTGAGATTTCTTCTTGATGTATTTTTCCTGAGATGAATAAGTAATGTCCATCCTGGTCTCTTTTGGTAGAATGTAGTTTGAAGTCTATTATGTTAGATATTAGAACAGCTACATCAGCTCTTTTCTTGAGTCCATTTGATTAGAAAGTTTTTTTTTCCAACCCTTTACTCTGAGGCAGTGTCTGTTTTTGAAGTTGAGATGTGTTTCTTGTATGCAACAGAAGGATGGATCCTATTTTCATATCCATCGTGTTATCCTGTGTCTTTTCATATGTCAGTTGAGTCCATTGATATTCAGGAATATTAATGATCGGTGATTGTTAATTCCATTATTTTAGGTCATTGTGTGTGTGTGTTTTCTTTGTGGTTTGCTTCTGTGGGATTGTCACTTGTGGCTTAGTGGGTGTTTCTAACTTTCTTAGGTTGAAGTTTTCTTTTTCTAGTCCTTTCTGTAGGGCTGGATTTGTGGATAGGTGTTGTTTAAATCTGGTTTTGTCATGGAATATCTTGTTTACTCTGTCTATGGTTACTGAGAATTTTTTCTGGGTATAATAGCCTGGGCCTGAACCTCTTTCTTCACTTGGAAATCAGAAGCCTCCTCCTTCTCCCAAGTCCACACATTTTTTTCTCCTCAGGGTAATGATAGAACAAAATCTTTTATTGCTAGAATTGGTTCCCCAATTGACAACAACTGAGCACATTCTTGTTGATAATTATGGCCATTGGCACTTTAGCCTAGATCAAAAGAGCTTGAGAAAAGGACTCGTATAGCAATGGAGATGGTTGTAGAACATCCCATTTTGTTCTTGGATGATCCCACCACTGGCTTGGACTTGAGAACTACTACAGATGTCATCTCTGTCCTGAGGAGGTAAGTGCTGATGAAACATTAACTTTCATTTACTTAATAACTGTGACTTCTCTGTGTATTTTTGACACAGAAGATTCAGAAGTAAGCAACAAAATGTTTTGTTCTTTAGCGGGAAACCTTAATTAACAAGGTATGTGGGGACATTTTCAAATATAGTAAAAACAGTCGGAGATGTCAGAGGACAGATCCACCTCCTCCAGTCTTTGTTTGTTTTCATGTTTTGTTTTGTTATGTCAAGACAAGAGTTTTCTGTATAACAGCAACAGTCCTCACTGTCTTGGAACTTGCTTTGAAGACCAGGCTGGCTTTGAATTCAAAGAGATTCTCTTGCCTCTGCTTCCCAAGTTATGGGACTAAGTGTGAGCCACAGCTTCTTCTTCCTTCTCTGACTTTCTATGCCTGCTTTAAATACTTTCTTTGCTCAGTTAAGGTAGGGCACCACCACTGCCTGCCTGGGAGCCTGGAACTCCTTCTGTAAACTAAAATGACCTCAAATTCAAATTGGATTAAGGGCATAGATCACCACTCCCACATATTCCCTGTGCTGGGATTAAAGGTGTGAGTTCCCACTGTCTGATCCTCCTAGACTGACTGTGGGTAGATCCCTCTGATATCCCCGACTGTTCCCCACAAAGGAATATGCATCAAGAACCATGAGGCAAGAGCACAGGGAAAGATGGGTGTGGTAAGGGTGGAGCACTGCTTTAAACAGCACATCCCCATAACCATCAGCAGGGGTCCAGTGAGCTGGGCAGGAGTAGCAGATATGTGAGAAGAGTGCTGACAGGAGGGAAAAGGTCTTTGTTCTGAGACAAAGCATGTTTGATGTGTGTGCTGAGGTCTGTTTTACTGAGTTGTGGATGGAATCTCCTCCCTCTTCCTGTGTCTATGCCCTGATAAATGAACAGCAGTTACATTAGGACACACTCTTTGAGGACCTTCAGATGCCACCCCTAAAGGCCTCTTTCAGGGTCCAAAAAAGACAATACAACAAGCAAAGAAAATCTAATGTTTTGAGGGTGAAGAAATGACCCAGCTCACATTGTGCTCTTTCTATGCCTCTTTTTATTCTTCTATGTTCTCTCTTCGTTCTCCAAAGTTTCTAGTTTGCACACAGACACAATTGTAATAAGAAGTTACTGGCCCAGCTTTTACAGCCCTGAGGATTGGACCAATTCACAGCCCCACTTGCACTTAGCCCCAAATAATCACACAGAGGCTTATATTAATTTCATGCTGACTGACATATGGCTCAGGTATATTGCTAGTTAGCTCTTTCATCTTAACTCAACCTATAAGCATTGATCTGTTTAACCATGTGGCTTAATATCTTTTATCAGAGCAGCATGATTATCTTCTTAAGTCTTCATATGCTGGCATCTCTCTGGTGTCTCTGCAGGTTTCCTCTGTGCTCTCCCTCTTCCCAGAGTTTTCATAGTCTGGTAGCCCCACTCATACTTCCTGTCTGCCTTCTGGCCAATCAACTATTTATTAAACCAGTAGGAGGGACAAATATTTACAATGCACCAGAACACAATCCCTTTACCTACAACCATCAATTCTTTGGCTGAAATGAGGTCAACAAGGCTTGAATTCTTTCAGGGTTATAAAGGCAGATAAGAACTGCACCAGGCAATGTCAGCTTTCTTTATGACTCAAGGAAAGAGTGACTTATAAAATCCTCTGTGAACTCTTAAAGGGAATGGGGTCAACTGAGAGGGAGAGAGACCTTCAATCAATACAGAAGTCTAGGAAGGAATGGAAGAGGGAAATTCGTGTGTATTTCTGCATTCCTAGGTGTGGTTAGATAATAAGCTAATCAATAAACCAAGGTGAAAATAAGTGTAAGGAGTTAAACACTTGTTTAAAATGAGTGCTTGGTCAGTTACTGGTGGAAGGAATCCAGGGCATGCTTGTTTCCTATCTACTGAAGGCTGTGAATCAACAGATTCAGACATGTCATAAATTCTATGTCCTTGTGCATCTGTGATTGTTTCAAATGAGATGCCCTTGCTTGAACACTAACAATGGTCGATAAAGATAATTTCAGGAGGGTAGACTTTTGAGGTTATACTGAGAAGAGAAATGGAATAACAGATTGACTATATTGTTTACTTGTACACATTGCTATTGGGAAGCCCAATAAAACCAAAACACTGCAAATCTGTGGGTAGAAATACCAAAGTTTTAATAGGAAAGAATGAGCTATGGCTGTACACAACTCAGGAAATCCACAATAAGAAAGCTGTCAGTTCATTCAAAAGGTAATAATTCTAACATTCTCTGCTTGTTGGTTTAATTCTCCATTAGGATTATGGTAGGTTGACCTTCTCAATAATATCTGAGATCTCACTGCTTAATCTTTTCACCTTGATGTGGAATGCCTTTTTTTCTTGTTGTGAGTATGATTTTATTTTTTTAAAAAAAAAGTTAATAAAGAAGTTGTTTTGGCCTATGGCAAGGCAGGTTAGAAGCAGGTGGGAAATTGAAGTAAAGAAAAAGGAGAAGAAGGGTGGTGTCAGGAGATGCTGCAGGCTTCTGTCCAGGAAACAAGATATAATGGAACACAGGTAAAGGTACAAAACCCATGACAACATATAGATGAATAAAAATGGGTTGAGTTACCTATAAGAGCTAGTTGGTAATGAGACTGAGCCATAGGCAGAACAGTTTGCAATTATTCTAAGCCTCTGAGTAATTACTTTAAAAATGGCTGTGGGACCAAGGGTGGGAGAGATTTGTCCAGACCTCAGATATAGACAAGACAGACAAACACCTGACCACGAGGCCTGCAATAGCTCATGGTAATGACTCCTGACACATTAGTATTCTCACTTAAACGTAATTAAACTTTTAAAGACTCTATCTCCAGTTATAGCCACATTCTAAATCTTCACCAAATGAATCTCTTTGGAAGGACACAGTTGAATCCTCCACAATCAAACTGAATTGAGAAGTGCTGAGTTGTATGTAGATGGCCTAGACCACCTGGGCCACCCTAAGAACTAAGGATTTCCATGGGCAGGGGAGGTGGTAGGCTTCTGAGTTTAGAGTAGAGCACTACATCATGGAGTTGTGCAGTTGGGAATGTAAAGATGTCAGTAGGAGGCTGACACGTGGGGCTTCCTTTGCTTGGCAATGGTGGGCTTTTGTGTGCTTGGAAGATAGAATGCATGGGATTATCTCAGGGATTAGCCCTGGATATGGTGACTGGGGAAATGATTACAACGTTCTGGGCCCTGTACTGGGGGAAGGATGAGTAAAGAAATGGCATTTCTTTCTCCCAAGAAAGACATTTGAGGCTAAAATATTTACAGAAAGAACCCATAAGAATTAAGTTTTTAAAATTTAAAAATTAGTAAGAGTTTCATAATGACCCCAAGAACCAGACAAGGACTAGCCCATTCCCATGACGCAGGCTCCTGGCTGTTGAACTTCACTGCACGTTTTGTTCTGACATCATGGTCCATCACTCTACATCCTCCTGCCTTTACCTCCAAAAACTAAGATCATTCCACCATTGTACCTTCCCAGTGAGGAACTCAAAAGCTGGAGTCTCCTTAAGTGTCTTCACCTCCTCTGCCTGTTCCCTTTCCTGTCTTCTTTAGGGTACTCACAAAGATTGATTTCCTGCTCATTTTCCAGTGTGGAACACTTCTCTCTGTCCCTGTGTCTTATGCCATGGCTAGTCTTAGTGCACTGCATGGGTCATCTTAAACGTGGATTCTTTCAGTGTTCTGGGAACAGACTCAGGCAGGCCCTGTGATGCTGTGATCTCCTAGGTCTCCAGTCCTTCTTGAAGTGAATTCTAATGGTAGATTCCTTTTAATTTTAATTTTTTCATGTTATTTATTTATTTATTTATTTATTTATTTATTTATTTATTTATTTATTTATTTAGTGTGTGTGTGTGTGTGTGTGTGTGTGTGTGTGTGTGTGTGTGTGTGTGTGTGTGTGTGTGTGTGTGTAGCACGCCTCCAGAGGTCAGAGGAAAACTCAAGTAGTTAGTTGGCTTTCTCCTCCCACTAAGTGGGTCCTGGGGGCTGAACTTGGATCTTTAGACTTGGCATCATGTGCCTTTTCCCATTATGTCATCCTGCTTGCCTGGCTTGCATCTTGATCATCTAATTATGCTGGTGGTTTCTGGATTATATGGTATAAAATTGCAGTTTTCCTTTTGTGGTTTATTAATATCTCTCAAGGCAAACAATTGTTCATGATGTCCCCATTCTGCTGTATCTCATCTCTACTAACCAGTTGTCCCGCTGGAATTCAAGGTGTGCACTACACATCCAGCTCTCCCTCTCTCTTTTTCCATCCCTTCTTTTCTCTCTTCTTCCTTTTCTTCCTGCCTTCTTTCCTTACTTCCTTCTTCCCTTCCAACCTCCATCATTCCTTAATTTTTTTATTTGTCTTTTGAAACAAGGTCTCATGTAACCTAGGTGGACTCGAACTCCTGATCTTCCCAAGTCCTTGGGTATGACAGACATACTAGCATATCCAGCTTTAAAATAAAAAGTAACACTGCATTGATTTATTTTAGAATTTTACATCAATCACCCCAATCCCACTCAACTCCCAGTCTGTCCCCCCTTATACACACACCACCCTTATAACATCCCCCAAAGGAAAATTTAAAAAAATAAAAACAAGAAAAGTAAAACATGAATTTAACAAAATAAACACCAAAAGTCCAGACAGCAGCAATAAAAACAACAGACCAAAAGAAAACAAAGACTTCATTTCTCTGTGTTTCCCACCACTCAATCAGCTCTTCATTTGGATTAGTGGTTTGGGGGTTATAGCAGGTCATGACATAATTCCTTCAGTTCAAACATCTTTAATTTGATATGTTCATTGTATAATGAGCTGTTAGTGAGGTTTAAGCCTTCTGGCTTCTGGTACACTGTCAATGCTGGACCCCACTGACCCTACCCTGGGATATCCTGGTGCTACCCTGAGTCATGGTGATGCTGCAGCTATGGCTGAGCAGGACCAGTCTCTGTCTCTGCTACAGCAGGTCACAGGTGGGTAGATGTTGGGTTGGGTTGATGTGATCCTGGGTTGTAGCTAAGCTGGTCATTCTAGGTCAGGTATGCCACCGTAGCCAGCTTTTATAAACATGGGTTTTTGGGTTATGGGCTCTCCTAAAGAAGATAATGTTTTCTGGTATGGTAGTCAGCTTAATTTTTCCTATCATGGAATTAAATTGATCATTAAATCCCAGCTTTGCCTCTTACTAACTGACTGCTTTTCCTGTTGCTTGACCTTTTAGGCCTTACCAACAGAAAAGGAAATTGTATTAGATTTGCCTTATGCTGATACTATGAAAACTGAAAGGAGGTTCTTGCTGAAGTGTTTAGTAGGTGAAACAAGTAGTTAGGAATGTGAATCACAAATAAGAACAATGGAAACCAATTCCTGAAGAGGCAGAACATGTAAATGTTTAGAGGGAATTGCACAAGCAATCAGCTATAACATTTGCTACATCATTGGTTCTCAAGCTTGAGTGAACCTGCCCATCACCTGGGCTGCCTGTTCATGACATAGATTCCTTGCACCAACTCCCAGATCTTCTGATTCAGTGTCTGAGAAGACTGTCCATGGATCCACATTGTCAGTAACATTCAAGTGGACCCTAAATACTGATGCCCCACACTTTAAGAATTCCTAAACTTTTAAATAAAGGCTTGGAGTGCAGTTTCTCCCTCAGGTGCATAATACAAGGGAGATGAGGAGTTTTAAGGCAGATTCAAGCTTAAATGGGAACACAGAATGTAACTTCAGGAATAAAATAATTTCTTGAGAATTTCAAGACTCCTCTGTTCTTTGATTTATGATTTTTCCCTTTTTAAATTTAGGATGTCTATGAGGGGGCAGACCATCATCTTCTCCATTAATCAGCCCCAGTACCACATCTTCAGATTTTTTGATAGCCTCACCTTACTGGCCTCAGGAAAAGTTATGTTTCATGGCCCTGCACAGGAGGCTTTGGAGTACTTCACATCTGCAGGTATGGCTGGCTTTAACTGGGAGAGCTCCTTCATTCACAGAGTCTGGAGGAGAACAGGGGTTCTCAGGAATGCTGCTGGTCCTTCTGCAGACTTACTGTGTGTGGGCTTCTCCATTTTTAACACCTTTGGTTGCTCTGGTGACAGGATTCTGTTAGTTGTGCAGCACACGTTTATAGCTCAGGTCTGGCTCCACTCTGTGGTCCTGTGTAGGCGGAGCTTACCCACAAGGACACCAATACCAGATAGATATTTATTAGAATATAAACCAACACTCATGGTACAGGCAACAGAGTACAATAGCACCTGAACAGGGACCGAAGTCTGCAGACGGACGGATGACGTGAGCCTCCCTCCAGCAGCCAGGAACCAGGAAGAGCGCGTGTTGTCTCCCGCAGACCCTTTTCAATGGGGCTTTTCCCCCGCCCCCTTCAGGTCGGGGGGCCCGGTGCTCTGTATAAATGTCCCTTGACCTTGTCAGCTGAGACCTGAATCCCACAACATCTCCCCCCTTTGTCTAACTAAGAAGGTTCTAAACTAAGATTATGTACAGTAGGAATTATTATGAGGTAGTATCTAGGAGAGGTCAAAGTATAATTGCTAATCAAAGCCTAACTTATATAAGGTATATCTAATAGTTCTAGAATATTGGTAGATAGTAGGGTGTATAGATTATTTTAAAGGGTTAATCTGGGAAAGTGAGAATCTAACACCTGAGTGTTCTTATCTAAGGGATACTAGGGTGAAAACCTTAAACATCTATTCTTCAACCTCTTCAAGACCTGAGAAGGAAGGTGAATTGCCTGAAAGACAGAAGTACATGGAAGTAGTTACTTCCAAAATTTGGGAGAGGACAGCAACACAGCTACCTGGACAATCACCTCTGGATTTGTGCACCATTAGAGCATCTATCGGATTGGCTATAGGCCTATGGCATCTGACAGATCTTTTCACAAGCAGAACAATTTTGAAGGGACTGTCTTATCCTGTCTAGGCAGGTTTCGTCAGTCTCCATCTATCAACTTGTTCATCCAGCTTGACATCATGTGTGTACTGTCAGCAATCAAGGTAAGGACAGTTCCTTACTCAACCGGCCATTTTTTTGCCAAAAGGACCAACTCCAATGGAGTATCCTTGATGCTCAACACCATCTCTTGAAGGGAGCAGTGACACCAGGAGTCGTCGTGTCTCTCATGGCCAAATTTTAAATGTTAAATGCCATATTCTCTGGGTCTATGAAACGGTTGAAGATTCTTGTCCATCTATGATATTCTAACCTGTATCTGAAATGACTGGGATATGATACCTTAAATAGTGTTGACTGCAGATCTTATCGTCTTAAGGAATAAACCCTGTACTAAAAATTAGAATACCTATATAAGGGATGTACAATCTCTGAACAATGACCCTTAGTAGAACTATCGAGCATTAGCCAGGGGTATTTTACCAGGTAAAGTGTCCACAGCATTTTAGACATGTAAATACATATATATCATCTAAACAGAGGTATATAAAACATCTTGTGCATATATCATAACTAGTGCAATCATACATTATATCTAGTATAGTTAAATGAAGGTAGTAATTGCATAGTATATATGACAATGATGTGCAAATATTTTAAACAAAGGTAGGAGCATACATAAAATATAGCAATTTCAGATTCAGCTTTACATAATAGTTACAGATTCAGATTTATATCGAAGTACAAGTTGCTTTGGTTACATAAAACAATCTCAGATTAAACTTTGTACCAATGTACAAATTATCACAATTAAACATATAAAATGATTTTGCATTAGTATCAATATACAGATATCTATGACAGTGCAAATTGTCTTTAGCTTAGCCCATACATTCAGCTAAAATGAAGTATAGGTAGGTAGAACAGTCTACCTTTATCTATCCTATCTATTCCCCTTCTCTTCTACAAAAAAAAGATCTCTGATGCTATATTATAGTTTTGTCTTTTACCCAGTTTTACCCACAACCTTTGGAGCATAAGACTTATTGGGAAAGGGGGCGTAGTCGTTTATAAGGTTGCTTCCTGCTGACTTAAGGGCGATGGCATCTCTTTGGGATCCTGTAAAAGCTAAAACAATGGTTAGTTCTTAATGGACTGACCACATACATCTATAACCAATTTTAGGATAGTGGTTAACTCCATCTGGAAACTTAATTAGCAGTGTGATCTGAAGGATAATCATAAGGAGCTATCTTGCAGCTGTTTTTGAATAATCTATTTCTTGAAGGCAATTATTGGTTGATACGCACCAGGTTCTTGATTTTTCTATTTTTGTCTCTGCTGTCTGTCTATCTGTCTCTTATTCTCTCTCTCTCATACTCTCTCTTTTATTTTTGTTTTTCTAGCAGGAGTTGTTCCAGTGGAGGCCCCATCTCGGTTCCAGATTCTTTGTAGATAGCTGATAGGAGGAAATGTTATTTACAGTGGAAAACTTAAGCATACTTTAGGAGACTGGAAGCAGACAGAATGAGATGTTTGAGAGGTACAGAAACAGGGAGGAACAAGGTTTAAGATGAAGTCACAGTAATATTGGTCCCTAAATATTTTGGCTTCTGTCTCACACCAGGTGGCTTTTATGATGTGAGACAGAATTTTTCATATTCCTTTACCAATATGCTCGGGTTTAGAGAGGGAGAAAGCCACAAGTTCCCAATCCAAATCCAGCCTTATTAATAGTCAAATCAGGACCATTTTTTTTGAGATGTAGATGCAAGATGTAAAGCAGTAAAAATTGAGGAATTACCCAGTATTGCATGTGTGTATCAGTTGGCCTCGTAGTCCGTCTTGTACATCCCTTAATGCTTTATATCATAGTATGCAAAAATTATCTTCATTTTTCGGGAGACGTAAGCTGGAGCATTGTCAGTCTTAATCTGAGTGGGAATTCCCAATATGGCCATGGCTTCCAAAAGGTGAGTAAGTACAGCATCAGCATTTTCAGAACTCAGGGCAGTCGCCCATTGCATTCCAGAATAGGTGTCAATAGTATGATGTACATATTTCATCTTTCCGAATTCTGGAAAGTGAAACACATCCATTTGCCATATCTCATTTCCGTGTGTACCCTTAGGATTAGTTCCTGCAGGTAAAGATGGTTGGTTATAGAAAGAGCAAGTGTCACATTTTTTTACTATTTCCTTTGCTTCAATCCAAGTGATGGGAAAACTCTTCTTCAGCCCTTTGCTGTTAACATGACGCTTTTCATGAAATTCTGTGGCCTTTAGCACGCTCCCTATTAGCAACCGATCTATTTCCTCATTACCCTGCGCTAGAGGGCCTGGGAGGCCCGTGTGTGCCCTGATATGTGTTATGTACATAGGATGTATCCTACCTCTGATGATATCTTGTAGTTGTATGAATAGTAAGGTCAAGTCTGTATCATCGTGAATGAAGTCAGCAGTTTCAATATGTGAAACAACTCTTTCTGCGTATTGAGAGTCAGTAATTAAGTTAAGAGGTTCTGTGAAATCCAACAACACCATAATAATCGCATATAGTTCTGACTTTTGAACAGAGTTATAAGGGCTCTGAGCCACTTTAGTTAGGTTTTCAGACTTGTAGCCAGCCTTCCCTAAATTGTTTGCATCTGTATAAAATATAGGGGCTCCAGAAATTGGTTCATCTTGTACTACACGAGGAAAGATCCAATTAGTTTCCTTTATAAATTGAATTCTCTTGTTTTGGGGATGTTTATTATTAATTTCTCCTAAAAAGTCACTGCAAGCCTTTTGCCAAGGTTCACTGTCTGCCCATAATCGTTCAATTTCTTCATTAGTCAGAGGCACAACAATTTCTGCAGGGTCCTTTCCAGTCAATTGGCGGAGTCTCAATTTACCTTTAAAAATCAGATCAGCAATTTTTTCGATATATGTCTTCATCTTTTTGCTTGGCCTATGTGGCAGAAATATCCATTCTAATATGATGCTTTCTCTTTGCATTAAGATTCCTGTTGGAGATTGTCTTGAGGGTAAAATAACAAGTATGCATTCCAAGTCTGGATCCACACGATCCACATGTGTTTCTTGAAGTTTTCTTTCTACCAAGTCTAATTCTTTCTCAGCCTCATCAGATAGTTTTCTTGGACTATTTAAACCCTAGTCACCTTCTAAAGTCTTGAATAAATTAACTAGTTCATAGTTCTTTATACCAATCATGGGCCGTATATGAGCAATATCTCCTAGTAGCTTTTGAAAATCGTTAAGAGTCTTCAATTTATCTCTATTTAATTTTACCTTTTGTGGTCTAATTTTTTGTAAACCTATCTTATATCCTAAATAATTGATAGAATCTCCCCTCTGTACTTTTTCTGGAGCAATTTGCAGTCCCCAATTAGGCAATACTTTCTGTAGCTCTTCAAACAATGTTTCTAATGTCTGCGGGTTTGGGTCTGCCAACAAAATATCATCCATATAATGGTAAATGACAGATTGTGGGAAGCGCTTGCGCAGTATTTCTAGTGGTTGTTGTACAAAATATTGGCATAAGGTGGGACTATTTAACATTCCTTGGGGCAGGACTCTCCATTGGTACCTCTTAGCTGGCCCTGAATTATTAAGAGTAGGCACTGTAAAAGCAAATTTCTCTTTGTCTTGTTCCTGTAAAGGTATGGTAAAAAAGCAATCTTTCAAGTCAATAACTGTAATAGGCCATCCTTTAGGTAGCAGAGAAGGCAGGGGAATACCAGATTGTAAGGAGCCCATAGGTTGAATCACCTTATTAATTGCTCTTAAATCTGTCACCATCCTCCATTTTCCAGATTTCTTCTTGACAACAAAAACAGGAGAATTCCACGGACTGGTTGATTCTTCAATATGCTGAGCCTGTAACTGCTCCTGTACCAACTGTTCCAACGCCTGAAGTTTTTCTTTTGTCAAAGGCCATTGTTGAACCCAAATAGGCTTTTCCGTTAACCATTTCAAAGGCAGTGCTGTGAGTGTCTTATTAAGAGGGCGATTCTTTTGTATAACTTGAATGGCTGGTGAATTTTTGTCATTTTTGGAAACATAGTTGAGCCTCCGGCTGACATCATAACCAGGAGGGATTTTAATCTGGGTATTCCATTGCATTAGGAGGTCGCGACCCCACAGATTCACTGCTATATCAGCCATATATGGCTTTAACCGTCTTTTTTGACCTTCTGGTCCTATGCATTCAAGCCACCTCACACTCTGTTTCACCTGAGATATTGTTCCAATACCCAGAAATTGGATATCTACTGTCTGTAAAGGCCATCTCGGATGCCAGGACCGTGGGGTTATGATCGAAACATCAGCCCCCATGTCGACTAAACCCTGGATATAAATATTGTCTATCAGTACACCCAATTTTGGTCTTTGTTCATTTATCGAAGTCTGCCAAAATATCCGTTTCGTAATTTTCTTTGGAGTTTCTGAATCTTCTTTTGAATTTATGTTATCATCTGATATCGTATGTTTTTCAAGATCAGGTATTGGGTGTTCTATTCGTCTTGAGGATGCTGGTCTTCTACTACGACCGGATATGATCTCACCATCCTCGAATTTGGAGTCTGATTTTGGGGGGCTTCCCGGGGGAAGCCCCGAAAGGCGTTTCCTGATGGCAGAGGGTTGCCTTCTTTATCTCTGGTAGATCTACATTCATTGGTCCAATGCCGTCCCTTGCCACATCTTCTGCATAATCCAGAAGGCAATGGCCTTCTGTTCGAATTAAACCTAGATCGGGCATCGTTTCTAAAAGTACTTTGTGTACAGTTTCGTCTTACATGGCCTTGTCTACCACAGTTGAAACAAGTGATTCCTTGGTTCCTCTTCCTTACCTTATCAATGGCTTGGTCTACCCAATTGTCTTCATTACTATGGAGAGGTTCAGCATTGATTGTATATTGAATCCATTCTTCTAGAGGTGCGGCTCTGATTTTTAAAGGCAGAAGCATTCTTCTACATTCTGGATTAGCATGATCAAAGGCCAGAGAAAGTATTATTTGCTTTCTAGCTTCTGGATCTGATATTGCTCTATTTACAGCCGTGGTAAGCCTGTGTAGAAAGTCAGTATAAGGCTCTTTTAAACCTTGTTTGACCTTAGCATAATGCTCAACTTTTTGACCTGAGTCTAAAATCTTTTCCCATGCATTAAGTGCGGCCGTACGGCATAGCAATAAAGTATGTTCGTCATAAGTAGTCTGAGTCTTCACGTCAGCAAACATTCCTTCACCAAGGATTTGGTCCTGAGAAGCAAAGAAACCCCTAATTCTTCCTTGGTGTTCTAAGGTCCTGGCTTCTTCTCTAAACCAGCTTCTCCACTGCAAATTTTGACTTTGGTCCAAGACAGCAGCCTTTAGCTGCATCCAATCGAGGGGGAGGATTCGGTTTTTTGCAGACCATGAATTCAGGAGCTGCTTTACATAAGTAGAGTGAATACCATACATGGATATTGCCTCTTTAAAATCTTTGATGTCTTTCATATGTAGTGGCTCATAACTATACTCTATATATTCCGAGGAACCCCCTGGTGCCATCTTGGTCTGAATAGTAGCTAGGAACAATAGTGGTGGTGAAGGAGGTATCCCCATGATGTTTACAACTTTATGTAAAGTATTTCCAGTACCATAACACCCCATTGGGGGTTGACCTGAACTGTTCTGAGCATAAGATGTATCATTGCCCTTTTGTAGTGTTGCAATATGGTCCTCACATTCTTTCATTTTGGATATAATGGGTTCCCATTCTTGGATTTTGGACATTATGGATTCCCATTCCTGGAATTTGGACATTGCAGGTACAAATTCTTGTATTTCGAATACCATCTGTCTCAAAGTTTGACTTTCTTGATGAAGTGATTCTTCTAAAGACCTCGCCGAGTTAGCAATTTTGAGATCTACATCATTAACATAATTAATGATTTTCTCGTCCACTTTATTAATGTGGTCAACAAGTTTCTTGTTCTCATCAGTTACGTAGAGTTTATATTGTTCTAGTTCTAAAGACCTCGCCGAGTTAGCAATTTTCAGATCTACATCATTAACATAATTAATGATTTTCTCGTCCAGTTTATTAATGTGGTCAATAAGTTTCTTGTTTTCATCAGTTACGTAGAGTTTATATTGTTCTAGTACAGTGTTATCATTATGTGAAAGCTTGTTGTAACCAATTTGTAGCATATCCATCGTTTTCGACATAGCAGAGTTTGAAAGCTGTAATTCACATATCTTGGACAACAGCTGCTGATTTAAGGTCTGCATCTGCTTAACGTCATCTGACAGTGTAGCGTTTGATAATTCTATAATACCAAGTTTGGATGGTAATTGAAAGTTCAGATTCGTGACCTCAGTCATCACCCTTCTATTGTGGAACACAACATACAGAAACAGACCAAGAAATAGTAAAACTGGGGTACTGAATACCTCAAGATACTCATTTAAAAACTTGTCAACCATCGTGGAAAAATATATATACCGAATTCCTCAAAAGAATAGTTGTCAGCCATTACCTCAATCCAGGTGCAATGACGCTGTGTGGTCAGAAGATGTCACAATAACGTTTAGTGCCCTGCTGTATGGCCGATGTAGAGACACTCAGCACGCTATTCACAGATCCTAGGTGTTAAAGGGTCTCAGCGGGCAGAATAGAATTCCTGGGAAAAGCAAGGTCTCACAAATCAAGACAGCCGCTTGAATCTGCAGTTTTTGGGTAGGCAGCAGGGTCCCGGCCGCGCGGTTCGCGCGGCTGATTAAGGGACGGAGTTACTGACCGCGTGGTGTAATCAAATGGCTACAGCGAGGCAGCGGAAACTGGCCGCGTGGCTGGTTGATAGGCAGAGATACGGACCGCACGCAGCAGTTCCTACAGCTAGGCAGCAGCGGAGCCTCGCAGCTGATTAATAGGCAGAGATACCGAGACCGCGCGCAGCAGTTCCTACAGCTAGGCAGCAGCGGAGCCGCGCAGCTGATTAATAGGCAGAGATACCGAGACCGCGCGCAGCAGTTCCTACAGCTAGGCAGCAGCGGAGCCGCGCAGCTGATTAATAGGCAGAGATACCGAGACCGCGCGCAGCAGTTCCTACAGCTAGGCAGCAGCGGAGCCGCGCAGCTGATTAATAGGCAGAGATACCGAGACCGCGTGCGCGCAGCAGTTGTAAACAGCCCGGGTCAGCCGTTTAGCTAGCCAGCGAGCCGCGGGCCGCGCGCTGGGGGCAAACAGCCTGGATGCGCTGGATGAGAGGCTTCTGAAGCAGCCCCGACCCGCCTGCCCGCGGGTCCGCCAGGACGTTGGGCGCCAGATGTAGGCTGAGCTTACCCACAAGGACACCAATACCAGATAGATATTTATTAGAATATAAACCAACACTCACGGTACAGGCAACAGAGTACAATAGCACCTGAACAGGAACTGGAGTCTGCAGACGGACGGACGACGTGAGCCTCCCTCCAGCAGCCAGGAACCAGGAAGAGCGCGTGTCGTCTCCCACAGACCCTTTTCAATGGGGCTTTTCCCCCGCACCCTTCAGGTCGGGGGGCCCGGTGCTCTGTATAAATGTCCCTTGACCTTGTCAGCTGACACCTGAATCCCACAACAGTCCTGCATCCCTGTGTCATAATGTCTTTACTGTGCCCCTTGCTTTTCATCCCTGTGTGGTGACCCTCTCAGTTAACATGCTGACCCTGGGCCCAGACACCTGTCACTGGAACAGCTTTGCAGAGGTCCAGTATCATCATATTCTTGCTCACATATCAGTGGGTGGTCTTCAGTGCCCCCCTCACCCCGTGTGATCTGACTCTGAGGAGTTGAGAAGATGTTACTTAACTTAGCAGTAATTTTCCATTTCAGGTTTAAAAGATTGGGGGGGGAGGGGCTATAGTGGCATTTGTCTGGCTTCTGTGGACTCGTGTTTCTGCCTGTTTTTTCAGAGCCAGATTGGATGATGGCATATTTTTAATGGTTCATGCTGTCAATTTCTTCTTAGGGAAATAGGGATACAGTTATGGACAATTCTCTTTGACTCCAAAAAAAGGTTTAAATATTTTCAGCACAGTATTCTCTATTTATTTTTTATTAATATTTGTAATTTAAAAATGCAAAAACAGTTGTGAGTCTATGGAGTTCAACAAAAATTTAGGGTAGATTCCAATGATTTTTTTCACAGGAAGAGTTTGAATATCTCTATGTCTAGTCTATGTATTGATGGGTAGTGTATGTGTACATCTAGGCTAGGTCTATTCTATGCCCATGTCTAGTCTATTCCTGTCTGTGTGCATGTTTAGTTTTTCTATGTCTATGCATTTTATATATGTATGTGCTTATAAATGTATTGTACTAACATAAACACACACATGTATACAATAGGCCATGAAGAGAGATTGTGGAAATAAGATGAGCATATATAGAATAGGAAGGAATAAGTTAGTGGGGGAGGGGCAAGAAGAGGAAGAAGTTCTTAGATTCTCTCAACCCTCCCCTTCCCCTCTCTCTGAAAGAGGGTCCTCATGATTGTGTTAGTGGCCTACCTTCTTTGTAGGTTACGAATGTGATTCCCACAACAACCCTGCAGACTTCTTCCTGGACATCATTAGTGGAGGTTTCTCTGCTATGTTAGACACAGAGGAAGACAGCCATGAAGGTATGTGAATCTTACATAGTTACAGTTTTCGCCTGACTGATTTCATTAAAGCATAACCATGGGTCTCATTAGAATATGAGATTTTATGTTAATTACTTAGGTGTCTAAAATTAGCTAATAGACTTTTCTGTCTGTTAATGCTGGGTGTTTTTAAATTTACTTTATAAAAGAACATGTGTATTATATTGTCATAAAGGAAATTTCTCTTTAAAATGCCAGTGTCCTTATCATTTGTCATATTAATCTTCTTATTGTTTTAGATAGAGTTTCCTCACATGGCCAGACTAGACTCGAATGTGTGATCTTTCTGTCTTACCTTTAAGGTGTAGGTATTACAGGGCTGTGTTATCATGCCTGACTTTGTTTATAACATTTTTAAAACAAGATACTTGGCAGTTTATACATTTGTGTGTAATTTGCATACCAATTTGATTATGCACTCACCTGTGTCAGATAGCAAGAACTAGAATATTTATTAAGAAGTGTAAATTCATAAGGGAAGGACAACTTTGCTAAGAATTGGGGTCCCCGTGGGAACAGGCCATTCAGTGTGCTGTATCCATGGGATGTTCTAGTGGGGTTTTTTGGTCTCAGTGGGCCAGAGGTCTGAGACCCACAGACCTGATGCCCGAGACCATTTAGCTGCTCACCATTGCCGCTCAGGCCCCCAGAAATGACTCAGACACTTATATTAACTTTATTCTGTTTGGTCTATGGTTTCGGCACTTTGTTAGCTTGCTCTTATATCTTAAATCAGCCCGTTCTTACTAATCTGTCTGCCACGTGGCCCATGGCTCATCTGTTTTGTTTTTTTTTACATGTTGCTCCTTGGGCGGCTTGCTTGATCTGCCTGACTCTGCCCTGCTTCTCCTACCTATGTTCTGATTTCTACTCCTACTTCTTCTATGGTGCCTGTCATGGCCCAAAATAGCTCCTTTATTTAAAGTTTGAGATTCACAGCATACAGAAAGGCATTCCCACACCATCTCCCCCTTTCTGTCTAATCAAAAAGGAAGGTTTCAATTTTAATATAGCAAAATTACATATAACAACGTAGCCACCAAGAAAGAATTACAGTTATAATATCTAGTCTATTTGTATTTAGCAAAATCAAAGAATGTATTCTTATCATTTACTTTATCTTTATGAATCTAAAGTTTCATATCCAATATACCTTTCAAATGACTAAGAAAACTGTACCTATACATATCTAATCTTCAACTACATCAAACATCACAGAAGGATATATTTACTCAAGTAAACAGAAGTGCAAGCAACTTCTAAAATCTAGAAAGAACAGAGATGACACCTATCTGCCTGGATAGTCACCCAAAGTTCCTTCATAAAATTGGGGCATCCATCTTCAGCCTACAGGCCCAGAGTCTCTTTTTATTTTAGTGAAGCAGGAAATCTGCTCTGCCCATTCTGGTACAGTTTATCAGTTGCTTCTCCTCGAGTCCTGAAGAATATCTGACAGTTTTCTCTGTTAAGCAAGAACCTGAACGACCATCTAAGCTTGTTCTGCCAAAGTTCAGAGGTCACTTTCCTATGGAACTTGCATGTCCACTTTTAACAGCATATTGTCAAGCAGTCAATATAAGAACAGGTTCATGTCCAGTGGCTATCCGATGCCACAAAGAAACTAATCTCCATATGGAGTGTCTTAGATGCCCATTTTTCTCTTGAAGTAAATTAGTGCTGCCAGGAGCAGACCTGTCTCACTGTCTTGAAAAGTCTAAGCTCTTAAAACATTTTAAATGCCATATTCTGTAGGTCTTCGAAGTGTTTGAAGATCACCTATCTAATTGAATTACATCTTTGTATACTTAAAAATGTAACTAACATGCATTTCTTAATTATACATTACAATTTTAAATCAGTTACATAAACATCATATCTTACACAAGAGTAGAAAAAATACATATATTATAAGAGAATTGACCTTAAATTTGTATCAATAGACCAAAATCCATACCAATGTAAAATATTTGGAGATTAACAGCTGATTTCCTGATCTAAGTAAATTCAATAATCTAACTTTTAAAAAAATCATTCATATGCCATATCCCCTTTTTCTTCTTAGAAAGAGATTGAATATGACCAATAACCATTTGTAATGAAAACAAACATTTATAAACAATATTTTGAGAATTTAGGCATAGTTATCCATTACTACTTCCTGGTGATTATGGGGCATTGAAAATCTCATGAGTTAGACAGGATCATACTCTACAGTCTTGAAGCTGATATGGCCATCTCTTCCTATCAGAGATTTTTTCAGGGGGTCTTGGTTGATGAAACCATATTTACTTAGAAGCAATCCACAGGTTCTCAACTTCTGTGGAAACAAAAGCAGTCCAAAGCAGTAATTCCTTAGACACACATTTCAAAATCAAAATACCTGTAAATATATATTCTTGTTTAACTTAGTAGCCTTTGCATTTGAAATCCATTGTCTTTATGCAGTTAGCTCATTAACAGTTAAAATATTAAAAGAAAACACAATAACAACCAAAATCCAGATTTTGTGTCTATTTTCCATCTCTACGTGATTATTACTCTATTTCTCTTTTTAAAGACTTTCTCTACCTTCTCTCTTTTCTCTCTGAAGACTGTGTACCTTTTACACACATTGTAACTTGTTTACAGGTTTTTTTAAAATCTGAATCTGTTTTATTGTGAATCTTTAATCATTTTCCAACTAGAAGAGCTTTTTTAAATACTCTCACTCTCTTGCCACATAGTTTTTGAGAATCAGTAAGTTCTCTTAAAGGGACTGCATCTCTGTTTGTGGCCAGCAAACAAGAACACACCCAAGGAAATGCTGCTACTAAGAAACCATCTTTGTTTCTTTTTTGTTCAAAATAAACAGAAATCTAAAATCAATCACATGCTACTGAGTCTTCTGTGAGATTTCAGGAACCGTCCTGATTGCAGCTGTAGTTTACACTGCCTGTTGCCATGGCACCAGCACCATTTTGAATGTGACCCTGACTCCACACTTTCTTTGTACAATGACCCATTTAGTATACACAATTTGGAAGCTGCCTTGGCTCAGTATCTGTGATCTAGAACCCTTTCTAATATTTCTCAGGCTTTAAGTGGATATTCGATCCATATTGGACTCCATCTGTAGTAGTGGGGTTTCTTGGTCTCAGGCAGCCAGAGGTCTAGACCCACAGACCTTCCCGCCAGACCCATAGCCACCTGCCTCTGCTGCTCAGGCTCCCAGAAATGACTCAGGCACTTCTATTAACTTCAAGCTGTTTGGCCTATGGCTCAGGCACATTGCTAGCTAGGTTTTACATCTTGAATCAACCCATTTCTATTAACCTGTCTGCCATGTGGCCCATGGCTCACCTGTGTTCCTTACATGTTGCTCCTTGGGCGGCTTGCTCAATCTGCCCAACTCTGCCCTGCTTCTCCTACCTATGCTCTGATTTCTCCTCCTACTTCTTCTATGGTGCCTATCATGGCCCAAAACAGCTCCTTTATTTAAAGATTGAGATTCACAGCATACAGAAAGGCATTCCCACATCAGTGGGATAATGACAGTAGTCAGGTCAGTTAGGGACACTTCTAATCTTTAAATCAATCACATAAGAGTAAGTCTATTTTGCTCAAAACTTGATTAAAGATGTATCTCAGCCTGTGAAATTTGTGCCTAGCACACACAAAGCCTGGAGGTTGCTTCCTAGTACCACATAACTGGCTGTGAAGGTGCATTCCTGTAATCTCAGCACCTGAGACAGAAACAAAAGGACCTGGAGAAGTTTAAGGTCACCCTTGACTGCATAGAAACTTGAAGGCCAGGCTATGGTTCATGAGACTGTCTCGAGAAAAAACTGATACATAATTGATGAAAATCAGAAAAAACAATTAAATTATTGTTTGTATCTTGTTTTTATCCCAAAGCTGACAAATATGAAGAGCTTTCTAAGAGACAGCACCAAATCACAGAAAAATTAGCCTGTATGTATGCCCAGTCTGCCATATACAGAGACATGAGCACTGAGTTGGACCAATTCTTGGGGGAACAGGAGGCAGGAAGGAGCTCAGCTTTGGAGGAGATCACATGTGTCACCCCTTTCTGGCATCAGCTTGGATGGATTACCTGTCGTTCATTCAAAAATTACATGGGTTTTCCATGGGTCACTATGAGTCAGGTAATCTGATGAATTATTTTAACTGTATTGTGAAAGGCTCAGTTAGTGACAATTTTCTTCCGAGTCAGTCTGCTTCAGGGTCACACTTATCTTCTCCTCCCCTCCATGTGTTTTTCCATTTCACTCAACCACAGAGATGCTCAGTAAAGCAATAGAATATGGTTAACTTTTTACTTACATAGAGGTTTTTAGTGATTGTAGTTTATTGAAAGGAACTATAATGACTACTCGAAATAGGAAATTTGATTCAGGAAATGCAAAATGAAATTCATCACACTGGAGAGATCCTCATACCCATCTACTTTAGTTCACTGGGGAGTCCTACATGTTCAAAGTCCAGGAATGAGCAAAGGAGTAAAAGGCTTTTTCCTTGGTGCAACTTTTCAAGTGATTGGATAGATGGTGCCTGAATAAGTAGATGGCACTGTAGCATGTGAGATGAAAGAATGGATCTGGAGAAAGTTGAGTAGAGAAGGGTGGGGGTGACTAGAGAGGGAAAGGAGGGCTGATCTGTAGGTGAAATCACCTGGTGAGCAAACAGGGCCATTGATTGCCTCTGAGGGAGTGTGCATCACTGCCTGAGAGATGAGTCCATTGCATGTCAGTTCCACCACTGGGAGTCTAGTGTTTGGAGGCAGTAGCTACTCAAAGAGAGCAGTTCACACCCAGTAACTGGCTGAACAGTGCTCTTCCCTGTCAGCTAACCCAGAACTTGATGGACGGGAAGTTCTACTTTTCTTTATAAACTGGCTCTGTAACAGGATCACCATGCCTTAAGATTATGTTTAATTTTAACGTGACTGTCACATAGAAATGTGGTTCTTCCCTGTCATTAGGCCATGGCATTTATTTATTTATTTATTTATTTATTTATTTATTTATTTATTTATTTATTTATTTATTTATTTATTATTTAATGTCGTGACGTTGATGATTCTGCTGTGTTAGTGTTTGATCCTGGGGCTTTCGCCATCAGAGGGCAATTACTTACTGTGGACCTACATCCCTCTCCTTGTCCACCCAGAACTTCTAGTCAGTTCCTGATAGCACATTGTTATTTTGTTCTCAGGCATTTTGTTTCTTTTGAGTATTAAAAGATCCTGTATTGCTGGCTGTAATGAAACACCGCTTACTCCTTAACATGTGTGCTGCCTTTTTCATGTTAAATGTTGCTGTCCTGTGTGTACATGAATATTCTTACCATTTGAGTTATGCTGATGGTTATTCCAAACACTTTGGTGTTTACCCTTGCCTATTTATGTCGTAAGGAGGAATTCTTGTGTCTATTCTTTTTGATAAAAAGACTCAATATAATTGGAAAAAATGAATTACATTTATCAAATTTTGTTACTCATTGATCAACAGTGTGGCAATATCATGAGGAAAGATGTCTTGTTATAGGCCAAAACAGCCTCTTTATTAGCAAATGCTAACAAAGTACATTCACAGCATATAGAAAGCCATCCCATATCATGAATCTTATAAATAAGTTACAGCCTCATGTAGCCTTACACCTTTTCAAAGTGATGTGTCTTCTAAAGTCATTTTAACCCCAAACCAAAGCAGCGCAGGCTCCTTGTGATGTCTGAGCATGTTAAATAGATTGGAGGTAGGTGAGGGTCTGGAGGTGTTGGAGACTTGAGCACAGGCCTACCTGGCTGAGGTTGATAGAGCAGCTGCGACAGACTGATGGGCAATGGAAGCATCAGGTGACCCAGAGGACGCTGCATGAATACTTTGGTGACAGCAATATTGCTCATTCCCACAAGGCACAGACTTCATAGAGATGACACAGGTGAGGACTAGCTCACCCCTTCTTAGCACACAAAATTCCACTGCTAGGAACTGTGTTGTGAGAGTATTTTAGTTTTGTTATTTGGTTTGCATTTGTAGGGATCAGCATCTAGTGTATGTTGTGCAGGGCTCTGCACTGAGCTGTCCCCCTGGCCTGGGATCTACTTGTTTCTAACTATAAGAGTAAACAAAGCCTGGATTCATTTGAGCCTCTTCTAGTAGAAAACTGCACATGCTGCTGTCACCACAGTAGAGATCTCAGTTAAGGTGATCACCTTGTCACTTACTTTGGTCACCAGGAGCCCACATTCTCTTCCATCCTGTGTCATCCATGTTTTAGCTCCTGAACTGAGCCCTTCACTGCCTGTTACTGGTGGAGCACTGGAGGAAGGATGGCTTAGCTTTTCCAGGGTCTGTACTGTTGGAGCCTTGGACTGCAGAGACCTTCATCTTCAGTTTAACACACAAGAATTCTATTGACCTGTGTGTTTATATTCTTCCAGGGACTCTGACCAAAGTATAGTCTTTATCTCACTGGAGCGATGGTTAAGAAACCAAAATTCTTAAATTACAGACACTATGTAGAATAGTTTCTACTCCTAATGGAAATCCTCCCTTTTATTTTAAAGGTGATTGGCATAGCCATACTGTCAGGGACTGTGGGTGCTGTTTCCAGTAATGTCCTAAGAAATGATTGTACTCTTGTCCAGACCAGGTAAGAAAAAATAGAATACGATTTTGAGAAAATACTGTCACTTTGTTAAAACTTTTATAAATCCTTTAAGAATTGAAATTAGTGACAAGAACAAAATAAATATTTTATCACATGATACAATGTGTCGGTACATTGAAAACTGAGTGGAAGAACTCAGTTGTTACATATGTTTGTGTGTAGATAGCAAGCACATATATACACCACACATTTCACATTTAGCCAGTTTTAGGGTATGGAGTAGCTCCAGGTTATGTGGCTGTCACGAGACTCTAAATGTAGAGAATTTGCTTCTTCCTGATTGGAATCCTGTTCACTTGAAAAAAGACTCCCCATGCTTCTCATTCTTGATTCCTGACATCAACTATTCCTAGTTTCTGTCTTTGAATATGAGTGATGTAGGAACTCTGAGTCAGAGTCACTTATGTATGTGTCTTGTCCTTGATTTGGGTTTGTTTATTTTGGTGGGCTTATTTCCATAGGTATATCCTCAAAGGTCATCAAAGTGTGGCATGTGTGGAGATTTCATGGGCTCTGTAAAGCAGAGTAATCGTTCTGTATTATTTACAATAATAATAATAATCTGTGACTGGGAATGTGGTTTTCTCTCACCTCTGTCTGCTATGAAGCATATTTCTGAGTGTGCAAGTGCATCTGTTTGAGCCCTGGACTTTTGCTCTCTGTGGTATAAAGCTAGAGCTCTGAAGTCATATGGTCATTGTGTTAAATATTTGAAGAATTGCTAACCTGTCTCTAACTTCCCTGTACTATTTTATATCCTCACCAGCACAATACAAGAGATCCAATATGTCCACATTCTCATACTAATTTATGTTCTTTCCTGGTTTGAATAAGATACCTAGGAATAAAATAAATCACAATTCATAGGATGTTTTATGAAGTGTTTGCAAACTCCTATTTTAAATAGGGATGTTTTCTTTTCAATTCAAAATTGTCTATTTCTTTGGTGTGTGCGTATATGTGGGAATATGTGACCTAAAGCATTCATACAGAGGTCAGAGAACAATTTACAAGAGCTGGATCCCTTCCACCACATGGGTTTAAGGATTTTTCTCAAGGCCATTAAGTTTGAAGTCAGTCATCTTACCTGATGAACCATCTCATAATTTTCCATGGCTTTTATTTTTCCTTGTTATTGAGTTATAGTTATTTGACATAATTATTGCTATTTCCCCTTGAATACAGATACATTATCTAAATATATTTCTTCCCTTCTTCCTTTTCATTGTGTTTATAATGCATTGCTGCATAAATGTTTTTAGTTTAGCTTTTTATTCATCCTTTTAGCTCCAGCGCCAATTTTCTTGAATATATTTGGCTTATCTGAATGCAGATGTGGGGGAATAAAATGGGATTCAGTTTTTCCTGACCTGTTTTATAGATGTCACTTTTGTGTTCCTTGTCTAGTTTGGGCTTCATTGTGGCTTTAAAGATATGCTTTCATGTTAAATATTTTTAAAGACTACAGAATGTTCCAAACGTAGTTTCTTATCAGGATCATAATTTTCTCTGTAATTTTTGTGTGGTGTCCCATGCTTGCTCAGTTGGGCTTCATACTTGACACCACAGGTTCAGGGTACCTCCCAATGTCCAGGGAGGTTTGACTATTAAAGAAAGTTGATTAATAACTTCAAGAAACAGAGAGAGATTGAGAGAGAGAGAGACTGAGAGACAGAGAGAGAGAGATAGGTGCTTTCATGTTTATGTGGGTGTGTACACATGTGCATGTTGGAGAGCATGTATGTGTCTACATATAGAGATCTTTTGATGCCAGGTTTTCCTTGATGACCCTGAGTATTCCTTTCAAGGTAGGTCCTGCACTGAACATAGAGCTCACTGACTTGGCTAGGCTAGCTGGCCAACGACTTCCAAGCATCCAACTCTTTATCCTCTATCACTGGAGTTACTGTGATGAGAGGTACTGTCTCTCGGTACTTACATGTGATGTAGACCTTTGAACTGAGGTCCTCATGGGTGTGTGACTGATGAATTGCTGAATGGACCACCTCCACAGCCCAACATATTTGTTTACATGTGTGAAAAACAATTAATTTTGAAGAAAATAATAAACACAAAATCATCTTCTAGGAATTGCCTTCTGTGTGGATGAGAAGTTAGTCTGCAGTGAGGTGACTGGTACATCTGTTTCCAGTGTGTTCTCTTTTCACCCTCCCTGAAGGCCAAGATATGAATGCTTTTGAAATCTGCTAGCACTTGGTTTTTGTCCTGTGTAGACGGCACATCTTAACCTATCACGGCACAGACAACAAGATAAATGGTGTCACATGAAGCATTCAGACATGAGCTTCAAAAATCCTGATGTGGAAATGTTCTTGGAAAATGCAGACCTAAAGAAGAGCTTTTTATGAATTGTGAGATGCTCTTTTCTTCCTCTGCTACCCACATTCTATAAGAAGTTGGACTGTGTGACTGTAGTCTTTGTGTGTAGTTTATTTCAATCATCATGATTTTTAACTTTTTTGTTTAAAAGGTTTTATTTTTCATTTTATATCCCAACTAGAGTTGCCCCTCCTATCCTCCTCCCACTCACACCTCAGCTTACCCCTGTCACTCCTCAGGGAGAGTAAGGCCTTTCATGGGGAGTCAAGAGAGTCTGGGATTTCACACTGAGGAAAGACCAAACCCCTCCCCCCTGTATCAAGACTGAGCAAGGTATCCCTCTGTAGGTGCTGGGATCCAAGAACCCAACATGTTTGTTCAGAAAACAGATCATTACAGCTGCCCTTTGTTCCCCCTCTTCCTGCTTACATTTCCCTATCACACGAAAACAAATGATCCCTTCATAAGGAAACAAGACTGAATTCATTATTTGAGTTCTTCATAAGCCACACAAGAAGTTGTTGACCTATGTTAGGGACAATCATCTAGGCTTTAAAGATTTTTCTGCAGTCCTTGTCTGTAGTCAGTGTTGAGTGGGGATTCCCCCACTGTTTCATGTTTTCATCCGTTCGCTTCTGTAACAGCAAAGTGGCCAACTGAATGTGGAAAGCCCTTGGAGTCTCACTAATCTTTATGTTTCTCTCTATACATAAGGAATGATACTTAGCAATTTCGTTAGTTAAATTGAAGTGTTGGGTTGGGCTGCTATGACCATATAGCGTAGGCTCTGTGGATCTAAAAGTAAATGTGTTACCACTGCTCCAATTAAACACATGAACAAAAAGGCAAATTGGGGAGGAAAGTGTTTATTCAGCTTATATTTCCAATTGTAGTCTGTCACTAAAGGAAGTCAGGATAGGAACTCAAACTAGGCAGGGATCTTCAGTGGCCATGTGATATGGGAATGCCTTTCTGTATGCTGTGAATCTCAATCTTTAAATAAAGGAGCTGTTTTGGGCCATGACAGGCACCATAGAATAAGTAAAAGGAGAAATCAGAGTACAGGTAGGAGAAGCAGGGCAAAGTCAGGCAGATCGAGCCAGCCGCCCAAGGAGCAACATGTAAGGAACACAGGTGAGCCACAGGCCACGTGGCAGACAGATTAATAGAAATGGGTTGATTTAAGATGTAAGAGCTAGCTAGCAATATGCCTGAGCCATAGGCCAAACAGCATGAACTTAATAAAAGTGTCTGAGTCATTTCTGGGGGCCTGAGCAACAGAGGCTGGCGGCTAAGGGTTCTGGGGCTATAGGTCTGTGGGTCTGGGCCTCTGGCTGCCCAGGACTGAAAAACCCCACTGCAACAGCCATGGATGGGTGCTGCTTACAGACTAGCTCCCTATGGCTTACATAGCCTGCTTTCTTATACAATCCAGAACCACCAGCTCAGGGTTCCCCACACACAATGGGGTGGGCCATCACCATCCGTTAGTAAGTGAGAACATGCCTACAGCTGGATCTTATGTGGGCCTTTTCTACATTGAGGTCCCTCCTTCAGATGACTCACATGTGTCAATTTGATATGTGACCAGCCAGCCCAGTGTCCTCTTGAACTCGGGTGACACATGGTTGTGATCCACCTTTTGGGTGCTGTCAATCAAACCTGGGTCCTTTGGAAGAGTAACAAGCACTCTTTACTGCTGAGCCATCTCTCCAATACTGCTATTCTTTTCAGAGACAAGATCTCTGTAATGCTATTTAACCTACAGAACAGGTTGTTGGAAATAAACCACCCTAATGTTGAATTTACCGTTGTTTTGTCTTCATTCTCTCCTGGCAGAGCCAACATGCTCTTCTTGCTCACAGTCTTCCAGTGCTTCACAAGTGTCACTGCTGGGGAGCTCTTTGTGCTCGAGAGGGATCGCTTTCTGTGAGTAGCCCTGCTCCAGGAGCAGGTATCAGGGGCTGGTGATCAAGTTGATTACATTCATAGTTTGGTCTAGAATGTTATCTCAAGAATTACCAGTAATTCTCCATTTTTCTTAGTTGAAAATAAACAAATTATGAAATTTTGTGTTTATCATGTGGTATCATGATATTTGAAGTACGTAAAGAGAGTATTAATATTAACTGAAAATAGTTGGGAAATCAAGAGAAGAGGTGTCTGCTGCTCAGAGAAAGTCTCAACATTGGGGTGAGAACACTATATCTCAGTGCTGCAGACAACACAGTAGTAGGACCTGAAATGTCCCAGGAAATTCATGACTCTTCACAAAGAAGGATGTCAGGGGTGTCATGGAGCTTGCATGTAGAGGGTTCAGCAGCACACTGGAGTTGGAGGGGTTCACATGCACAAGAATGAGAGTCCTCTTCTTTATGGGGGCTGGAAAGAGCCAGAGAACAGCTGGAAAAAAAGAGCTGTTTATGTCCTGTGTTTTTCAAACATGGAAGAACCTTTTCCTGCTGGCCCATGCTTAGGGTTCACTGATCTCAAAGATGGACAAGATTTACCATATTTGGAGAATGGGTACGTTGGTCTGTTACCCTGGTTGGTTGTTGTTGTGTGACCAGAGTGGAAGAAACAGAGGATAGTTGTTGTATGAGTAAAGGAAACTCAGAGCCAGATCTCAGGGAAAGGCTGAGATATCAAAGAGAGGAAACACCACAGTCAGATCTCATCCAGCTGTCTTCCAGCTTCTTCAGCCTCACTCCTCATGGCTTCTTCTGCCTGCTCTGTCTTTCTATGTCTGCCTTAAATACTCTCTTCCCCAAGTTGTTTCACATCCAGGTTAAGATTAAAGGTGTAGCAACACCACTGCCTGCCTGGGAGCCTGGAACTCCCTCTGTAAACTAAACTGGCCTCAAACTCAGATTTGCTGGGATTAAGGGCATAGGTCACCACTCCCAGATATTCTCTATGCTGGGATTAAAGGTGTGAGTTACCACTCTCTGATCCTCCTAGACTGACTGTGGGTAGATTCCTCTGATATCTCAGACTGGTTTTATTAAATTTGAAACATATGCCCACAGGTAGTTGTCTTATGAGAAGAATTTTAATGGGAAAGTCATATGGTTGATGGCCTAGAGATGCTGGTCTCTAAGATGGGGATGTGTTTGGGAGTCAGCTTGGAGTATAGGGGACACTGTCCTGTCAGCCTCCTTGTGGTAGCAAAAGTTAATGTAGCCAGCATCTCACCTTTGTCTTCTGGACTAATCTAAGTATGTATAATGTGATCTTTCTCTCTGTAGACATGAGTATAGCAGTGGATACTACAGAATGTCATCATATTTCTTTGGAAAATTGCTGGCTGAGCTGGTACCCAGAAGGTTATTGCCAAGTCTTGTATTTACTGTTATATTATTCAGCATAGTAGGTAAGTGGCAAAGCAAGAGAATGCATCTTTCCTCTTGGAGGAACATATTTTGGTTTGTACAGCTGTGCCAAGCCTAAAGTAGAAAAGCATGTCACTACCGTGTACCATCTAAAAGAGATGTTCAATGTGAGGAAAGTCTTCAAGACTTGTTCACAATATACTACAAATGCTGTTTATGAGACTGTGTTTTTAATCAAGATTCTGTGTATTATGATGAATGTACAAATAATGTACACATTTGAGACAGTGTCAATGGAGAAAAATCAATTATTAGATATATATCCATATGTAATGTAAAAGATTCATTTTTCTTTTGTGTGTTTGCCTTTGTGTGTGTGTGTGTGTGAGTGTGTGTGTGTCAATGTGTTGTATATCTGTCTGTGTTTTGTACACTAAGTGAATTCACTGCCTGGGGAGGGCCAGAAGAAGACATGATATCCCCTTGCACTGGAGGTACAGAATGGGAGACACTATGTGTGTTCTGGGAACAGAATCCAGGCTTCTGCAATATCTCATGCTTTTAATAAGTGAACCATCTCTACAGCCCAGATTTTTATTTGTGTGTGTGTTTCTGTATAAGTGTCTCTGTATGTAAATAAAATACAGAAAAGTGGATAGTGTCTTACACAATGTGTGAACAAGAGCTTAAATGCATACAGTGTCTTATGCTACTTAATGTTACAAAAAAAGAATACTGAATTTGAGGTTTGTTGTAATTATATAATATAAATAGTTATTTGAAATATGTTCATTATGTTTATGCTTCAGCCTAGACTAATTGTTTATATTTTCCATACTTTTCAAACACACACACACACACACACACACACACACACACAATATAAGCACTAATAAAGCTTAGACTTTGTTTTATAAAATATTTATTTTTCAGATCCAGTCATTTAGGAAAGCCTGACAGCCTTAATTTGACCCTCAGAATCCACAGTGGAAGAGAGAATATTCCAGAAAGATGTCTTTCAACTCCATATACACACTGTAGCATTTGCACATCATGATACATGCAGATCTATACCCATGCATGCATTATACACACCATGATAATCATGACAATAATTTGAAAACAGTCATAGAACTCAGCTCCCCCAGGATCTAATTGTTATAAAAACACAGGACTGTGCATGGTTTATGTCCTCAAATCCGTAAAGATTACAATCAGCTTGTGGGATCCACTGCTTCCTCTATAGAAGTTACATGGTGGTTTCCCAGGGAAAAACTAAAGTTGGGGACACCTTCCTGTCCTCTAGATATTATCCTGCTAGAAGGGTTTTTAATCCTTGCCTTAGATTTCTAGTGAAATGATAAACACTGTGACAAGAGCCAGCTTGAGTAGGAAAGGATTTCATTCATCTTACAGTTCAATGTACTTCTAGAAGGGAAGATGCCGCTGTCCATGGGCACAACCTTCCAGGAGTACAGAACTCAGAGGGAAATCCACAGAGTTAGCACACAGTAGTCTTTTTAATCTGAGGGAGTTAGGGAAAAGACAGCCATGCTCTCTTGATGGTTTCTTCCAGCCCTTTTCCTTATTCTTCTTTGGCATTCTTTATTCTCCAGTTTTCTGGTGAATTTCTTCTCTCGTCCTTGTTTTCCTTCTAAATCAGTTCAACATTCTCACTGTTTTGTTTGTTTAGACTGTCCCTTGCCATGGAGCTTGAGCTGGCATCTCGGGAGACTAAGCTGAGCTTGAGAGATCAACTTTGGACATAGTAAAGGAGAAACTAAAATGTTGGTCAAGAAAAACACAGTGGGAAAGGAACTGAGTTGCATTCAGAGAAAGTCAAGGCTAGAGATGTGGAGTTCAGGTCACATTAAACCATGGATTCTAAAAATATTGTGTTATTATTTATTTATGTCATAATTTATTTAATTTAAAGGTTTTTTTTATTTTACACAGTTCCCTCTCCCTCCCTTCCCTCCTCTTGATCCCCCCACTGTCCCTCATGCACCCCATCCACTCCTCAGAGAGGGTAAGCTCTCCCATAGGGAGTCAACAAAGTCTGCCATATCAATTGAGGCAGGACCAAGCCTTTTCCTACTGCATCAAGGCTGAGCAAGGTATCCCTTTTTATGAAATGAGCTCCAAAAAGCCAGTTCATGCACTGGGGATAAATCCTGGTCCCACTGCCAATGCCCCACAAACTGCCCAAGCCACACAACTGTCATCCACACCCAGGGGCCTATTTTATTCCTATGCAGGTTCCCCAGATGTCAGTCCAGAGTCTGTGAGCTCCCAATAGCTCAGGACAGCTGTCTCTGTGGGCTTCCCCATCATAATCTTGATTCTTTTGCTCATATAATCCCTTCTCTCTCTTCAAGTGGACTCTGGGGGCATCGTCAAGTCCTTTATTGTAGATTTCTTTTAGGTTTTCTAATTCTGTCAGAGTACAAGTTTTTGAAGTATAACCTAATGATTCTCTGGATTTCCTCAGTGTCCATGCTAAGGTCCTCCTTTTTATTTCTGATTTTCTTTGGAAGTTCTCTCTTTGCCCTTTGGTTAGTTTGAATGAAGGATTGTGTAGCTGCAAGGTTTTCTGTCCTGCGCATATCGTCCAGCAACCATTTAATCCCAAATAATCACACAAAGGCTTATATTAGTTATTCATTTTGGCCTATGGTTAAGGTGTATTAATTGGTAACTTTTACTCTTAAACTAGGCTATGATTCTTATCCATGTTTAGCCATGTGGCTTGCTACCTTTTTCTCAGTGTAGCATTTTAATCTTACTTCCTCTGTTTCTGGCTGGCATATCTACTCCACTCTTCTTCCTCCCAGAATCCTACTTGTCTGGTTGCCCTGCCTATACTTCCTGTCTGCCTAGCTTCTGAACAATCAACATTTATTAAACCATTATTTATAGTATCAAATATTTACAGTGTAGAAGAGCAAAGTCCCACAGCAGGGCATGTTTATACTGTTGATTTTCTCAGAGAACCAACTCTTTGCTTCAGTGATTCTTTGTTTGTTCTCTTTGTTTTTATATTATTGATTTCAACCTTTAATTTGATTATCTCCTGGTGTCTATTACTCCTGGGTGAGTTTGCTTCTTTTTTGTTTTAGGGGGTTCGGGTGTGCTGTTAAGTCACCGTTGTGAGATTTCACAAAATTCTTTATGTAGGCACTTAGTGATATGAACTTTCCTATTAGCACCACTTTTATTGTCTCCCACAAGGTTGGGTATGTTGTACCTACATTGTCATTGAACTATAGTAAATCTTTAACCACTTCATTTCTTTCTTGACTCGGAGATGATTCAGTTGAGTTTTATTAAGTTTCCATGAAATTGTAGGCTTTCTGTATTTTCTGCTGTTGTTCAGTTCTAACTTTAAGTCGTGGTGATATTCCAATGGTTTTTTTAATTTAAAAAGGTGTGTTTTCCATGTATACCCCTGCTTACTCTCCTTTCCCTCCTCCCAGTTCCTAGCAGTCCTCTCTCAGCCTCCTCCCACCTCATCCCCCAATCCCTTCCCCAAGGAGGACAAGAGGTCCCAAGGAGGGTCAGTTCAGTCTGGTGTATCCACTTGAGGTAGGTCCGAGTCCCTCATCCCAATATTAGGACTGGACTAGATGTTCCTCTGTAGGGAATGGGCTCTAAGATGCCAGTTCATGTACAGGAACATAAGGCTAATCCTACTCCAAGAGGCTCCACATACTGCCCATACCATTCAATAGTTAACTGCATTTAGAGGGTTTAGTTCCTTTGCCTGAAGATTCCCCAGTGGCTATTTCTGATTCAGTGAGCTCCCAATAACTTCAGGCAGATACCTCTGTGAGTCTCCTCCTCATATTCCCAAACCCTTTGCTTATATTCTCTCTCTCTCTCTCTCTCTCTCTCTCTCTCTCTCTCTCTCTCTCTCTCTCTCTCTCTCTCTCTCTCTCTCTCTAGCTGGATCTGGTGCTTAGCTATGGATTGATGCATCTGCCTCTTTTCATTGCTGGATGAATATTCTATAATGACACTTAGGGTGGTTATTCATTTGATTATAGAGGAAGTCCTGTTTAGGCACCCTCTCCATCATTGGTTGAAATCCTAGCCAGGGACATCCTGTGGATTCTTGGAGGTTTCCCTAGCACCCAGCCTCATTTCAACCCCACAGTGGTTCCCTCTATCGAGATATCCATATCTTTTTTCTACCTCTTTGTTGCTCCTCTTACACAAGCATCTCCTTCTCTCACAATTTGTTCCCACCCACCTCTCCTTGGTCACTTTTGTTATGTTCACAATTTACTGAGATCTTTTCTATTTTCTCTTGATCTCTGGGAGATCCCTGGATGTCTCTCTTAAGTTCCTTCTGATCCCAAGATTCAGGGGTTGTGGTTTGCAGCCTGAATATTCTTTGCTTTTTGTCTAAAATCCATTTATGAATGAATACCATGTCTATCTTTCTGGGATTGCAAGATAATACTCTCCAAATCCATCCATTGGCCTTCAAATTTTAGAATATCTTTTTAAACTGCTGAGTAGTACTCCATTGTGTAAATGTACTGCAATCTGTTAATCCATTTTTCAGTTGAGGAGCAGCTAGGTAGCTTCCAGGTTCTGGCTATTACAAATAATGCTGTTATGAACATAGTTGAGCTAATGCCCTTGGGGTAAATATGTGCATCCTTTGGGTATATGCCCCAAAGTAGTACTTCTTGATCACTGGGGAGATTGATTATTAGTTTTCTGAGGACCCGCCATAATGCTTTCCAAAGTGGATCTACAAGTTTATGCTTCCACTGAAAATGTAGGAGTGTTGCCCTTTATAGCATAGAGTGCCACCTTTGTTTCTCATCTTATCCACTGTGACAGGTTTAAGATGGTATCTCAAAGTTGTTTTGATTTGGATTCTCTGATGTCTAAATATAATAAAAGCAATATACAGCAAGATGACAGCCAACATCAAATGAAATTGAGAGAAACTCAAAGCAATCCCACTAAAATCAGAAAAAGACAAGGCTGTCCTCTCTCCTATTATCTAGTCAATATAGTTCTTGAAGTTTTAGCTGAAGCAATAAGAGAACAAAAGCAGATTAAGGGGATACAGATTGGTAAGGAAGATGTCAGAGAGTATCTCTATTTGCAGATGATAAGATTATACACATAAGTGACCTCCAAAACCCTGACAGGAAACTCATAGAGCTGATAAAAAAAAACCTTCATAAACATAGCAGGGTATAAGATTAGCTTGAAAAAATCTATAGCCCCCCTATACAAAGATGATAAAAGGGCTGAAAAAGAAATAAAGGAAGCATCGCTCTTTCCAATAGTTCCAAATAGCACTAAATATCTTGGGGTAACTCTAACCAAACAAGCGGCATACCTGTTTGACAAAAACTTTAAGTCACTGAAGAAAGAAATTGAAGAGGATAACAGGAAATGGAAAGATCTCCCATGCTCCTGGATATGTAGGATCAACATAGTAAAAATGGCAATCTTATCAAAAGCAATCTACAGATTCAGTGCAATCCCCCTCAAAATCTGAACACAATTCTTCACAGATCTGTAAACAATACTCAATTTCATAAAGAAAAAACCAAAAACTCAGTAAAAAAAAATGGTCAAAAAATTCCTGTTGAATGAATAAACTTCAGGAGACACCACTGTATCTGACCTCAAGCTATACTATAGAGCTACAGTAATAAAACCCGTTTGGTACTGGCATAAAATATCTTGTGGATCAATGGAATTTAATCAAAGACCCCGACCTTAATCCATACTCCTATGACCACCTGATTTTTGACAAAGAAGCCAAAAATACCCAATGGAAAAAAGATAGTATCTTCAAGAAATGGTGCTGGCATAACTGGATAGTAGTATGTAGAAGAATGCAAATAGATTCATATCCATCATCCTGCACAAAACTGAAGTCCAAGTGGATCAAAGACCTCAACATAAACCCAACTACACTGAACCTGATAGAAAAGAAAGTGGGAAATACCTTTGAACGCATTGGCATAGGTGACACTTCTAAATATAACACCAGTAGTGTAGACACTAAGAACAATAATTAATAAGTGTGATATCCTGAAACTGAGAAGCTTCTGTAAGGCAAAGGACATAGTTAATAAGACAAAATGACAGCCTACAGAATGGGAAAAGATCTTTACCAACCCTACATCTGACAGAGGACTGAACTCTAAAATAGAGAACTCAAGATATTGGAGGCTAAAACACGAAATAATCCAATTTTAAAAATGAGGTTCTTCTGCTAAGAATTCCAAATGGCTAAAAGACACTTAAAGAATTGCACAACATCTTTAGCCATCAGAGAAATCCAATATTTCTGTATCTGTTGAGATTTGCTTTGCAGCCAAATATGTGGTCAATTTTAGAGAAGGTTCCGTGAGGTTATAAAAAGAAGGTATTTGTGTGTGTGTGTGTGTGTGTGTGTGTGTGTGTGTGTGTGTGTGTGTGTGTGTGTGTGTTTGTGTGTGTGTGTTTGGTGAAATATTCAATAAATATCTGTTAAATCCATTTGATCCATAATATCTTCTAGGTCCCTTATTTCTCTGTTAATTTTCTGTCTAGCAGACCTGTACATTGGCAAAGGTGAGCAGTTGAAGTCTCCCACTATTCCTGTGTGGGGATTGGTGTGTTATTTAAGCCTTAGTAATGTATCTATTACACATGTGGGTGCCTTTGTATTGGGGGCATATTCAGAATTAAGACGCCATATTGATGGATGAATATGAAATGTCCTTCTAGTTGGTTTTGCATGTGAGATCAGAAACACACCACCAGATGCCACATGAGAGTTTACTCAAGGGAGTTGCTGAGCAGGTATGAGGGAGAGAAGTGGAAAAGAAAAGACAATGGTTTTCACATGGCAACTCCTTATAAAAGAATGAGTGGGCACATATTTATATAGCCATGCCTAGGGGCGTGCCCTCTATACATGGCATGTTCTGTTGGCACTTTATTGGGTTTACCACGTGGCTGTTATATGGCAAGAATTCTTATCTCACCTGGAGCCTTGTGCTATTGGACTAGCACGTTTACCATGTAACTGCCATGTGCCAGGAATCCTTACACTTCTCTATCTCTTTTGATTAATTTTAGTTTGAAGTCTTTTTTGTTGGATATTAGAATGGCTACACTAGATAGGAAAATCTTGCCCAATATTTTGCTCTGAGGTAATGTCTGTCTTTGAAGTTGAGGTGTGTTTCTTGTATATAGCAGAAGGATGGTCCTGCTTTTATAGCTTTTCTGTTAGATTGTTACTTTTTATAGATGAGTTTATTCCATTGATATTAAGAGATATTAATGACCAGTGGTTATTAATTACTATTATTTTGGGTTTTGTTGTTGTTGTTGGTAGTATGTTTGTGTTTACATATTTTAATTTTCTGGTGTGAGATTATCTATTGCCTTTGTTTTTGTGGGTGTAGCTAATTTCCTTGGGCTGGGATTTTCCTCCCAGTACTTTCTGTAGAGCTAGACTTGTAGTTACATATGGTTTAAATCTGGCTTTCTCATTGAATATCGTCTTTTCTCTGCCTATTGTGATTGAAAGCTTTACTGGATAAAGTAGTCTGGGCTGACATCTGTGGTCTCTTAGTGTCAGCAAAACATCTGTTCAGGAACTTCTAGCTTTCAGAGTTTTCATTGAGATGTCAGGTGTTATTCTGATGGGTCTATCTTTATATATTATCTGGACATTTTCTTTTGCAGCTCTTAATATTTTTTCTTTATTTGGTGTATTTTGTGTTTTGATTCTTTATGGTAAGGGTACTATTTTTGGCCCAGTATATTTGCTGTTCTATTAGCTTCTTATATCTTCATAGACATGTTATTCTTTAGGTTGGGAAAGCTTTCCTCTATGATTTTGTTGAATATATTTTCTGTGCCTTTGAGCTGGTATTTTTCTTCTTCTAATCATATTATTCTTAGATTTGGTCTTTTTATGGTGTCCCAGATTCCCTAGGTGTTTTAGGTTAAGAATATGTTGGATTTGGCATTCTCTTTGACCAATGAATTTATTTCCTCTATCATAACTTCAACACCTGAAATTTTCTTGTCCATCTCTTGTACTCAGTTGGTTATGGTTGCATCTGTGGTTTCTGTTGGTTAACCCAGGTTTTTTATTTTCAAAATTTCTCCAGTTTGTGTTTTTTTATTGCCTCTATTTCAATTTTCAAGTTTTGAACTGTTTTCTTCAACTTTATGATTGTTTTTTCTTGGCTTCTTAATTTTAAAAGGGATTTATCTATTTCTTTCATTTCTTGTCTTTTTTTCAATTGCTGCACTGATTGGAGCCCCAACATCCAATCAGCAGGCTATAATGTTGTGGCCAAGCCATTCCACCAGGTTCCTACTTGAGGAAAACAGCCCTCTGAGGCACAGCTAACACGTGTATCACTTGCAGGAAGAATCAACACCTGTACCTATGATTATCCAAAACCAGATGTGTAGATATCAGTGTAAGAATACATTCTACAACATAAAGAGCTATATGGCACCACTGGAGCCATGTGGTTGTACAACAGCAAAACCCGAACATCCCAATACAGATAAAGCACACGAAAATGATCTTAAAATAACATTATGAAGATGGCAAAGACCTTCAAATAGGAAATGCAAAATTCCCCCAAAGCATTGGAAGAAAAGACAAATAAAAATTGGAAGAAATCAACACTCTCATTCTTGATGTTTTCCTTCCAAACCATCTAACTCTATCTCTGTTCTTTTTTGCAGCTTATATACTCCAAAACAACTTTCAGGAAATATAAAAATTACAATGCCATTAAATTCTGTTTTTCATGGATATGGTTACAATGGATAAAAAACAAACAGTAAAACCATCATGTTTTTCCATATTCCTTACATGGTTAAATGTTTTATGTGTTATAAGTGAATAATAATTATCCTAAGAACACCTGTCTACTCATATTCAAGCATCTTGTTACAGGCTAATATGTTGATTAACAAGCATATAGATTAATATATTAGCAAGCAAGATATTTTTCTCAGTCAGGTATTTTACTGGCAGGCTGCATTTTGAAGTTATAATGAATAGGCTAGTTACTTTATTACTTATCTTGAAAGGTAATCTTATAAGAAATCTTAAAGAATCAGAAACCTAAATGTCATATATGAAAATGAATCAGTAATTTTTACTTTAAGTTTTGGGGGTACATACCCACTTATCAACAGTTTCTAGAATCGGGAGATTGAAGGCAAAAATGGGCACAAGGAATTATCATCTTTGATCAACAACCAGACTTAGCAAGGAAACATCAGCCAAGGAAAGTATGTCAACTAGCAACAATTGGGCTGGCTTGTGTTTTGTTACCCTAACCTGATGAATATAAAACTCAGCTATGTGTTCTTGTGAACTTTCTGGATTTTTAAACTCAAATCTGTTTTCAAAATATCTGGATCTAACCTAAAGTTATTTTAAGGCTTTGTTTCAGCTAATGAAGCACACCAACACTTGTGACTGCATCATTCAGTATTAAGAAAATTAGAGCTAACCTAGCTTCTGGGGAATCAATTGTATTCCTTAATCATTAACATGAATTGCAATCAGTTCCTTAGGTGAAACTCATAGGTTCTATCTGTGTGATATTTCCTTCTATTTACTTATATTCATCAAAACTCTGTATAAACTAACATTGTCAATTAGACAGTACAGCCTGGCAAAAAATTATCTTCATAATAATTGACAGGTAAAAATGCCCAGTAGAATAGGATGTTCCCTTGAGATAAAGACACAACATTACAGGGAGTGGGTATCTTCCTGTACTCGATCACACCAGATACCGAAGAAACTTATCAGCAGCAAACATGTAAATACCCAGAAGAAGCACAAGACATGCTGGGTTCTATAGTCTCCTGACCTTGCCTGTCCAGTAATGACCAATCAGGGATAGTCTCCTGGTAGACTGATACCTTGAGCTTCAATTGCTACCTGTTGCTCCTCTGACATATCTACCTATTGGCAGGAAGTCCAGTCAGGAAACTAGATGAAAAAGTGAAGCAGAGGGTATGGAAGAGTGTTACCTACTGGCTTACTCCTAATGGCTTTCCCAGCCTACTTTCTTATAGAAATCAGGACTGCCTGCCTAGGGATATCAACATCCACAGTTGTGTAAGACCACAGCATCAAGAAAATGCCCACATAGACTTGCCTATAGGATAATCGTATGGAAGTATTTTCTTAGTTGAGGTTATTTCTTCACATATAATCCTAGCTTGTATTAAATTTTTAAAAAAGCTAACCAGCACTGTCCTGATCCCAATTTCATTACTAATGCTGTTAGTTAGGGAAATATGCACATGGATGTGTTCTATTGCAGATTCTCCTGTGGAAGAAAGAATGCAGTAATCTTTGGTCAGTTATCTTGCCTATAGTTCTCCATGTCAGGATCCTGTAATAACTCATAATTGTGTATAAAGAAGAAAAGGTAGTTTATGGAAAGGCATGGTTTCTGTGTGGCAAATATAAAAAATAAAGTCATATGATGGAGCTCATTGGTTAAAAGTACTTGCTGCTCCTTCAAGATCCCCAAGTCCACAAGTTTGGTTCCCAGCATACACGTGATCGGGTAGCAGGCGGAGACCCAGAGAAGTCTGGTAACTGTGAGACTATTATTAATATTGGTGGTCATTAAAGTAGTATTGGAAATGTGTACATTTTCTTGACTTAGGTAGATGAACTGACCCCACTTTTTTCTTTCTAAGGAGTACAAACAGATGCGAAGGGTTTCTTCATTATGTTATTTACCATCATGATGTTGGCTTATTCGACCAGTTCCCTGCCACTGTCTATAGGGGCAGGGGAGAATGCAGCAGCTTTACCAACAGTAATTGTGACCATCTACTTTGTGTTCATGCTGGTGAGTGTTGACTGTATTTTTCTAAGAGGAAAATTTTCTTTGTGTTCCTTCTTGAACGTGTACATGCTTGACAAGTCAGTACTTGAGACATGAAGCCTTATGCTAAAGCTAATTATGGCATGTAGGAGAGAAGGATGCACCTTTCCTCTGAGGCTTTGTGGCTACTTCTGTGATATCAGTACGATGATGGGGTTAACATGTTCCCTCTAATGAGCTCTTAACAGACATTTCTTGAGACCATATTACAAAACTATAATAAATTAAAATGTCAAGAAGGTGTTATGATTGCCTGGTTCTCCCACAAGATAGAATGTGGCCTTCCTCTCATGCTGATGTGAGAGACCTGCATGCAGTTTAACCACAGAAGAGATTTGGTTTATTCAGTGGTCTCTAATGGGAAACCAAAGGGCATTATCTATAGTTGGTTATTTTACTCTTTACTCCTTTGTGAAAATACTGCCCAGTTCCCAAACAGATCACGTTGAATTGCATTATTACTTACCAATGCTGGCCTCAACTTGCCCTGCTTCTAGCCAGCTTTCTTAATTTAAATTATTCCATATCCTTTTGCCTCAGATCTTTTGACTTTTCTTACATCTGGGTAGCTGTTTTTCACTCTTACTCTGTGCCTGGGTAGCTGGACCCTAGCACGTTCATCTTCTCCTTTTCTCTCAGATTCCTCCCCCCATTTATTCTCGCTGTCTGTCTCTTCTTTCCTGGTAGGCTACTGGCCATTCAGCTCATTATTAGATCTATCAGGTGTTTAGACAGAATATCTCAGCCTCACAGAGTTAAACAAATGTAACATAAAAGAAAGCAGCAATTTTTGCATCATTAAACAGATGTTCCCCAGCATAAACAAATGCAACACACCTTGAAATAATATTCCACAACAATGATCAGTGTAAGTGTTCAGCACAAGGAGTCTATTGCAGGCCTCACTTATATACTCAAAAGTGTTAGAAATAGTGGAAGATTCCAGACTCCAACGTTCTAATCGGTCTCCTGAGTTAGCATACTTCTGCTCATCTGTATGTAATTGTTTGCCCAATCTTAGTCTTTCATACCCATAAGTTACACACTTAATGTAAAATAAACCAACTGCTAAATGGAGCCAGAATCCACATATCTCAAAAAGCACATCAATAAATAGAATGATTGATTTAGTGTGTTAATATTCATACCCGTTCTGCTAGTGCAAGAGCACACTATAGCTTGGCAATGACAGATGCATGTCAGTGAGAAAGTGCTAAGTTTTGTTTATATTTTAGTTTATATGACCATATATGTAAAGCCATCCTATAATGTCAATATTCAGTATGTTATTAATTAATTTTGGTTTCTGTGATTTTAAAATGCACATAAAGTGTTTTGATGAAACCCATGCCATTTTCTCCCTCCAAATCCTTTCCTGTGGAATTTTGAATGAAAAATGTTCCCTAAGTCTCAGGGATTGAACACTTATATCACAGTTGCTGGTGCTGGGGCAGAGGTTCTGAAACCACTGGGAGGTAGAGACTTGATGGGTCAAGTCTGTCCCTGTAGGGGAGGGGCTTTGTGTGGGAGGGGCTTGTGTGCGGGCGGGGCTTGTGTGTGGGAAGGGCTTTGTGGGTGATGCTTGTGTGGAGGGAGGGGCTTGTGTATGGGAGGGGCTTGTGTGGAGGGAGGGGCTTGTGTGTGGGAGGGGCGTGTGTGTTTACCCTTCCTTGCTGCTGCCTGTTCCCATGCCTCCCTGCCAAGATGGCCTCCTACTGCTCTGCAAACCTAAGGCCACAGGAATCTGTCTTCCATTTTGCTTTCTTCTAGGTTACAAAGATTGTATCCAGACTCCTCTGATAAACTGCCCAGTCCATGATTTCCCCGTTAGGGATCAAATACTGCTAACAAGCTGAAAAACGAAAGAAAACACAAAACAAATTGAAAGAGGCCTGGGAGGCCCCTTTCCTGTGATGTTGACCAAGGTCACAGGTCAGAAGGTTAAAGAGGTGGAGACAGGTTATTCTCACAAGAAAGGCTGCTGACATCCTAGCCCAGGGGAAATGCACAACCTTAACACAATGAAAATCTTGAAATTAACATTTTAAACTCTTGTATATTATTTAAAATGATCATTAAAGCTTGTTAATGTAACTAAATAAGCTTTTCCACTAAGAGTTTTCATCACCAAGTAAGAAAACAAAGCCTGAATAAAACAAACAAAAATACAGAAAGCTTTCTTGGATGGACAAGTACCTGTGTCCCTAATTGTCCCCTATGAATCATCTAGACAGTCTTTAAAATTAATTCTCAAAAGGAACCTAACAATAGTGCATTGCCTACAGAACATAGTGTTGATAGAGTCCACATTGTATTTTCTTTTGAGAAATGTGCTTATAAAATTGATGTAGAAAATTGAATACTTGAGTAAACTGTGTTAACTGTACAGCACATGGGCCCGAGGCGTGAGAGCCACATTTGAGTGGCAGGACACTCCAGCGCCAAGTATCCTTTCCTTTGGGTGGGACACTGGTCGTACCAGAGCATGGCGTCCAACTTGGGCCAAATATCCCCTTAATGCCTGAGAAAGTTTAAAAAGGGTTTAATATTAACAGACAGAATTTATACAATAAACATATTCTAAATTTATATCACAGGACAACTTTAAATTTCTAAGACCGAATTAAAAAAATAGAAAAAAGAACATTCAGTAAAATAATTCAAAGCCCCAAAGAAACTTTTACAAACTTTTTAAACAAATTAACTATAACAATAAACAAAATAATACCAGGCTCAAAAGCCAGACAAATAATCATTAAATCATTGGCTTTTGAGAATGCCAACACACAATATAAAAAAATACTTAGACCTTTAAAAACAAAGTCAACAACTTTAAAAAATAAAATTCATAAGACAATTAATATAAAGTCTTATGACAATAATAACTAAATTAAAAACTTATTTCAAAAAATATTAAAAAATCAAAATGTCAAATATTATAATTATTAAAAAGTCACATAAAAATTATAAACAAAAAATTCCCCAAAACAATACTTTGAATAAAAATAATCCCCCCAAAATACCTCAGAGTCAGAGACAGACTAAGCCAGCTGCCCCCAAAAAATCATGTATAAAACACAGGTGAGCCATGGGCCACGTGGCAGACAGATAATTAAAATAAGTTAATTTAAGATAGAAGAGCTAGCTAAAAATGTGCCTGAGTCATAGGCCAAACAACATAAATTTAATATAAGCATCTAAATCATTTTGTGTGGCCTGAACAGCAGTGGGATGCTAAGGGGTCTGACACAGCAAGTCTGAGGGTCTAAATCCCTGGCTGCCCAGGGCCAAGAAACCCCACTACAACAGAGCAAAAGGCATGTACCCTCTTATGAGAGGACACATAGGCTGGTAAGGTTTGCTAGAGTCTATTGCTATTGTTCAGAGATGTGGAGACAGGCTCACTGACAGACCTCTTATGGATAAAGAAGATGAGTTATTCCTCACAAAACAGGGACCCGGATTCTTCACCAGTGGGTGATGATATGCTCAAAGGCTGATGATACCTCTGGCACTTTCATTCTTCAGGAGTGTTTTCCTACTCTGAGTGTTCTGTATTTCCATGTGAAACTTAGTATTGTTCTCTGAATTGAATTGACATTTTGATGAGGATTGCATTGAACCTGGTGATTGTTTTCTGCAGAGGCTCGATATTTTCATATTGTCCCAGTGGATAGGCAGAGACGGTCTATCTGTCCTCTATGTCATCAATTTTTTTTTATTGTTTTATTGTATAAAGATTTCATTGATCAGATGTACTTCAAGGGCTCCATTTCTCCTCTTCTTGAGGGTTTTGTGAATGAGATTTTTTCTCTCTTTCCATTCCATTTTTTCTAATTTGTACTTAGAAAAGCTCCCGACTTTTCAGTGAGTGCCATGGTATTTTATCACAGCCACAGAAAAGGAGCTAAGACAACTGGTTATTGTATAAAAAAAATAGCTATGAAGCCAAATGTTGTATTTCCTGTACAGGCATTTGGTCAGGTGCAGTCGGAACACATGCATGCACGGTCACATTTTGCATATTCTAGTGTCCTTCACACCACACAGGGCAAGTTTATGTGAACATCAGACCTGCCCCTTGTTCATCCCCATCAGTGCTGTCTGCCATCTCCATTGTGATTCTGATTTTTAGGTAGCTTTTTAAAAGATGGTATTGGGCACTTTTCTGTTGTTCTCCATATTTTTTGTTTTATCAGTTCTTGGCTTGAAGTAGTCTTAAGGCAATATTTTAATTGAATCACAAATTATAACTAAAGTCATGAGTAGAGTCCAAACACTTATAAAGAGCAAGAGTTACTTATTGTTGAAAGTAGAAGTGTGTATGTTGTGTTCAGTGTTTGTCTTTCTTAGGGTTTCTGTTGCTGTGAGGAAACATCATGACCGAAAATCAAGTTTGGACAAAGGGTTTATTTGGATTATATTTAATATCACTGCTCATTATCAAAGGAAGCCAAATTAAATAGTCAGAATCTTTAGAGGTAGAAACTGATGCAGAGACCATGGAGGGTGTTGCTTACTGGCTTGTTCTAATGGCTCGTTTAACTTGCTTTCTTCTAGAACCTAAACTGGTCAGGCAAAGGATAATAACACCCATAATTGGGCTGGGCCCTGCAACATCAGTCACTAATTAGGAAAATATTTCATTGGCTTGCCTACAGATGAACTTATAGAGACGTTGTCAAAGATTCACCCAATGACATATTAAAAATATATGAAACAAATGATTCTTCTGCTCTGAATATCACCTTCCCCTGAACTATACAGCATAAACTATATAGCTACAGAAATCAGATAATATATGAAATGTAAAGAAGATTTTAAATTTGTAGAATAAGTCTACTTAAGGTTGAAAGAATGTTCATAGGTTTCCTGACATTTCAAAGATAATATATTTATCTTTAAGGTTTGGATCCTCCAGAGTGAGGGTCTTCTTTTAAAAACCATGAAAAGCATTAGATTTGCAAAGAATGGAGAATTCTGTTTAGAGTTAACTGAGAGACTGTTTTCAGGAGCTTGTCTGAGTAGAAATGGTTCTAGGATGTAGGGGTCTTGAGGGAGGATCTTGTCTAGAATTCTAAGTCACTGGACTAGTTGTAATTCTTGTTCGTTATAGTTCTTCTCAGGTCTAGCACTGTATTCAGAAAGTTTAACACCCGAGCTCTCATGGATTCAGTACATTAACATTCCTCACTATGGATTTACAGTAAGTTGTCCTGTCCTGTCACTGTTCTTGGGGTCTCCAACTATAGCAGCTGAAATGAATCCCAACCAAGTCCCTTCCACAGCTGTGATCTCTAACCAGCTGCTTGCTGCCCAGGGATTTTCTTCCAGGAGCAAAAGATGAGAACTTTCCTATTATTTTTAGCCAAAGTTAAGTGAATCATCTGAGGTTTTCCACAGTCATGTGTTATTTGGGGGAAAAAGTAAGAAAAATCCCAGGTTAAGAGCAAAGATAAATGATATGATGAAAACCAAATACTTGTGTTCCTACCCAATAACAACATAATGAAGGACTAGGGACTGTGGTATATAGTTTATATCAGGAAATTAAAAGACATAGAAATCATGTGATACGCATAGCCATAGTGGCTTTGCCAAGCTTTCTCATCAGTAAAGTTTGTCTTAATAGACTTTCTAACTCCTATAATTACAACTAGTTTTGATGAAAATAAGAAATAGTGTGACTATAGATCAATATTATTGTGTTAATTGCAGCGTTTTCACGGTTATGGAGTGGGCAGAGGAGGCGGTGTTTGAGGTAATCTAGTGAAAGAGTCCACCTCCTACTAGATGGAAGCCCCATGGGTTCAATCCTAAACCTCCTGAGTGTGGGGGAGGGGCACTGCCTTGCTGGACAGAGGGAACTTGGTGGGGTTTCATTTATTAGTTCTTTCTTTCAAATTAGAGTCAAGATTGAACTTGGAGTTATATCTGTATTTATCCTTTGGAAACTTATAAAAATATTAAACTACTTGCCTTTCCCTGTCCCCTGTTTGTGTCATAGGCTTTGCAGCACAATGAATTTCTGGGCCAGAACTTCTGTCCAAAACATAAGACAGCAGAAGTCAGAAGATGTCAGAACTATGTAATGTAAGCTTGAGTTCACTGTCACAATGGGGACATGGAACGCCCGTAGACTTAGAGGAGAAACCCATGCTTAATGATTAACACTCTGTCTTCTGCCTGTTCCCCAGAGTGAGTCATTGTAGCCAATGAAACATGAATATGCTTTGATCCTAATGCTCCATGGTGTAGTAATGTGCACAAAGAGTTCTTTGAGCCCTTAAAGATAGTTTTGGTGTCTTGATTGTGGAAGTTCAATTCCATGTTTCAGAACACTGGAGCTTGACATAGGCGTCTCTGATAGTTTTTCAAGGGAATACACTTTTTACATAATGTAAGATTATGATACCTGTGAGCAGAGCCTAAGAATGTGAGCACAGCATGGAAGGGGCTTAAAGGACCTGAGCCTTGCCTGGCAGATTTCAAGGTTTTCCTTTTCCTCTCCCTCTGCAAAACTTCAAGAAATGAAAGGGTGTGTGTGTATATGTGTGTGTGTGTGCAAAATGTTCTATGAAAAAAATCTGTCCTGCAATGAAAAAAATCATATCTCAGTGTATTAGGAAGGAACTATCATTTTTGTCTAATATTAAAATAGAAACAGATTTTAAAAATAAAATTAAAGTGTATTTCTTTAAAGTTAGAATACTTTCCCTTTCTATGATTGTTCTCACTGATTTGATTTTGATATACAAATGAGAGAAGAACATGCTGGTGTGCTAAGTCACTTTTGGATGTTCAAATAATAATGAATAATACTAACCCAAATTGAGTTTGAGTTACTGATAAGAAAACAGATATGGAGGGATATCTCATTTCTGACATCTCCTTTTTCCTGATTTGGTCTGCTATCCTTATACTACAAATTCCTTACCAGTTTCTTGTCAAAAGAATGGGGATAGAATAAGTGAAACTAGAGGTGGGCCATCCACAGACCTCACAAAAGGAAGAAGAAATCTGCCCTTTCAGTGGATGTGAGAACTGTGAAATCCTAAGAGAGACAGGAAATGGATATACCCAGAGATAGAGGTACTCAGGGATGGAAACACACAGGGATAGAGATACCCAGGTGGTAATTGTAGTTTATTAGTAATTTTTATCAGTAGCTGCTTTTCTAAGTAGGCGCGTGCATCCTGCTGTGCTCCAAGTGCTACCCAGACTCTATCTGTAGCCATGGGCTTCTGGGATGATCCATGGCTGAGCCTCCATGTTGCCATGGTGCAGGAGCTGATAGCAATGGACTGACTCCAGTCAGGAACACTTAGGGTCCTCTGGAATTAAATTCATGCTTTGTTTTCTGTATGAGCCATTAGAATGTACAAAGCTGTGATCTATTAAAATGTCTTTGTGCCATTAGGAACCTGAGGTTTACACTTGAGAAGGAACATGTACTTTGTCCATGCATTTGGCCTTTAAAGAAAGCAGCTTTGTAGATTTAGAAATGAATGACTCCTTGAAGACTACAAAGTAGGATCATAGTGTGAGTCTCCAAACCCACCCATGTTTACTAAGCCTACTTCCTCTATGCTCCTAAATAGATGTGACAGCTACATATCTTTGGATGTTCTTTGAAATTAACAAAGGGACCCAATTCAAGTAGTTTAGATTGACATAATATATAGCAAAATTATAAGTACATAACTACTAATACCAGTTAAATATAATAATAAAATTGTAGTACCGTGTTGAAACTGAGTTTTTAAAGGCAAGTAACAGTGACTGCAGTGAATAAACTTTGACATTATTTTTGTGTTTTGATTATAGATGTACTGGTGAAGAATTCTTGATGATCCAGGGTATCGATCTCTCATCATGGGGCTTCTGGAAGAATCACGTGGCCTTAACTTTTACAATGATTATGTTCTTATCAATTACCTACGTGAAATTATTGCCTACAAGAAAAAGAGACATTTTAAAATCTGTTTTTTACTATCTTTGAATTAATCTGACATTAAAAAACAATAAAACTTTGCTGGTGCCCATGTCAGAGTTGCAGCAGGTGGTGCTTGAGTTCAGGAGTTTGGCCCCCTAGAATACAAGGCTCTGATGGGTGATGGGTGAAGGGCTTCAGCTTCACAATGCCTCTTGCTACTGCTTTGTCTCCATTTTTCTCTGGTATTTGTCATGGTGTGAATGGGGCTGGGGAGGATGCCCAGTGCCTTTAGTGTCTTGTGATTATGGAAATATCCCTTTGTACTGGGCATTTTTACCTGTGGGTTATTATGAAGATGATTTCCTCTTAAGACTGTTTAATTGGAGTGATGATCTTATACAATAATCATGATAGTTTCAGTAGAATTTTGATGATTTAAGGTTTTCCCCAAATGCAGTAAGGGATCACAGTAGAGGTTAGTTAATGGGAAAATTAACATAGATAGGTAAAGGCAGGATACAGAGTTTCTCCTGTGCCTGATAAAGCAGGGGCTGCAGTACACAGGCAGAGAACACAGGTGGGGTTCAGGGTTTCTCCTGAGAAATCATACAGACTGTGCTTTCACATATGATTAAGAAAATGATGGAGTCCCAGTAATTTGACGTGGGATCTTTCTGTATTCTGTGGAGTATCACTGGATAATAAAGGAATTATTTTGGCATATGGCAGGCTAGCTTTCAGTCAGGCTGGAAACTCAAGCATAGATAAAGGGGAGGAGAGTGGAGCCACTCAGAGATTCTTTCTATCTAGCCTCCTCTGAAGAAGCAAAATGTAATGGAGCACAGGTAATCCATAAGCCGCATTTCAAGACAGATTAATAGTGATGGGTTGAATTAAAATGCTAGAAATAACTAGCAATATGCCTGAACCATAGGGCAAACAGCATGTAATTAATATAAGCCTTTGTGTGATTATTTGGAACCAAATGAAGTTGTGGGTCAGAACCTCAGGTTAGGCCAGGCCATGGATAAGAGAGATTCATTCGGACTGTGGGGCTAGGCTGGGCATTCCAACGTGGGGCATTGATCCACATAGTCCTGAGGAAGTTTTAAAAAAGATTACAAATGCACAGAAAGGGAGCCGCACTGGGTTTCCTAGACTTAGTCTCAGATTCAGATCTCCTGTCAGTAACCCAGGAGATGCAGCATGCACTAGTTGCTAGAAGCTCACCAGCGTAGCCGATTTACGCAGTCTCTCTCAAGGGCCATCATACAGAGAAGCTTCTCCCAGCTGCTGCTTTTGAGTTTAGGGACACAGCTGTGGGCTTAACAACACAGCTTTACAATACTTAACCCTGCTTCCCAGAATTAGGAAGGTGAGTGTGATTCTGGTCCCTCTGCCATGTTGAAAAGCTGAAAGGGGAAGAGTAAGCAGTCAAGGCAGTGTTTTACATTCTAGCTTTATAAAACAATCCTGGTTTGAAAATGATTAAGGATACACAATAAAACAGATTTAAATGGAGACAACCTCCAAATGGTTTTTAATGAGTGTGAAAAAGGATACATAAGCTGGGAGAGAAAAAAAAGGGTAGAGAAAATCCTAAAAAAAGAGAAATAGAGTAATAAAATATAATAAGCCACATAAAGATGGAAAATACACAGTCTGGATAACACTTATTATTGTATTTTATTTTAATTTCTTAAAGTTAAACAAACATATATTTTAAAAGTATCTTGACTTTGAAACTGGGGTCTAAGGATATGTTGCTTCGGAAGAGAGGTTCTGCTTTTGTTTCCACAGAAGTTGAGAACCTATGGATTGCATCCAGGATAATAAGGTTTGATCAAGGAAGACCCTCTGAAAATGTCTCCGATGGGAAGAGATGGTCAGATCAGCTTCAAGGCTGCCAACTAATATGATCCAGGCTCAAGACCCTCATAAGATTGACAGCTCTTCCATACAGCAGAAAGTACTTCTTGTAAACCTATGCCCAAATTCCAAAAATATTGTTTATAAATGTTTGTTTTCATTATACTTGATTAATGGTCACAGTCAATCTCTTTCTAGGGAAAGAGGGGGGATTATCACATAGAAATGATTAAGAAAAAAAGATTATTGAATCTACTTTAATCCAAGAAACAGCTGTTAATCTCAAAGCACAAAGCACTTGGTATAAATTTAAGGTTAATTTTGTTAGAGTGTATGTATAGTGTATAGTGTATGTTTAAAGTATTGTGTAGTACAAGGTTTCTGACCCAGACTTTCTGGCCTAACGTCAAGGTCTAGGCCCATAGACCCACAGTCCTGCAGTCCCACAGAGACACACAGATGCTTCCAATAGTTTTAGGCTGATCAGCTTCAGACCTACCCTTCATCTAACCCTTGTCTCTTGTTCAGCCATGCAGCTCCGTACCTTTCTTTAGAGCAGCATAGTTGTCCTCAGCTTCCTGTGGCTTCTCTCTGGTGCTCTGTCTGGCATTCTGCTCTCAGAGATTTTCTTAGTCTGGTAGTGCCGCCTATACTTCCTGCCTGCCTTTGGCCAATCAGCTTTTTATTAAACCAGTGGGTGGGACTGTTATTTTCCATGAAACAACATAATACGCCTACAGTATTGTATTTATGTAACTCATTTAAAATTATAATGTATAACTAAGAAATACAGATTAATAGCCATCTTTGATAAACAAACTTATAGCTGTGTTAGTCAGGTTTTTGTAGGTATACAAAGATATACTTCAATTAGATAAGTAATCTTCAAACACTTCAAAAACCTACAGAATATGGCATTTAAAATATTTCAGTAACTTAGATGTTTCTGGACAGTGAGACAGGTCTGTTTCTGGCACCACCAATCTATTTCAAGGGGATGGTGGGCATCAAAGAAACTCCACATGGAGTTTACTCACTTAGTGACAGAAGTTGGTCACTGGGCAAGAGATTGTTCTTGACTTCACTGCTTGACAGTATGCTATATAAACTGGACATGCAGGACTCATGGGAAAATGACCACTAAGCTTTTCTAGAACAAGCTGAGATGGTTCTTTAGGTTCCTACTTTGCAGAGAAAACTGCCAGACATTCTGTAGAACACAGAGAGAAGAAACTGATGAATTATGCCAAAATTGATGGAATACTCCTTCAAATTTTTCTACTTCAAAAAAAAAAATTCTGCCAGAGACTCTAGGTCTGTAGGCTAAAGATGTGTGTCCCATCTTTAGTCTCAAAGGAACTTTGAGTGACGGTCCAGGCAGCCAAAGTCATTTCTGTTGTTCGTAGATTCTGGAAGTTGCTGGCACTTTTTGTTTACTCAGGTAATATTATATCCTTTGTTGTCTCTGATAGAGTTGAAGATTCGATAGTTATTATTATAGTTTTTCTTAGTTATAATAAAATGTAAATTAGATGTGAAACTTTGGAATCACAAGAATAAAGTAGAGAACAGAATATGTTCTTTAATTTTGCTAAATACAAAGAGGCTAGAAATTATAACTGTAATTATTGCTTGATAGCTATTTTGAATATGTAATTTCCCTATGTTGAAATTGAAACCTTCCTTTTTGATTAGACAGAAACGGGGATGTGATGCAGGATGTCTTTCTGCATTTTGGGAATACCATTGGGTAATAAAGAAATTCTTTTGGCCTATGTCAAGCCAGTTTATAGTTACGCAGGAAATATAAGCTTAGATACAGGGGAAGGAGGGTGGAGTCAGAGAGACATGATCCAGCCACATAAGAAACAACATGTAATGGAGTACAGGTAAGCCACAAGCCACATGGCAAGACAGATTAATAGAAATGGGTTAAGATGCATGCAAGAGCTATCTAGCAATAAGCCTGAGCCATAGGCTGAACAGCATGTAATAATATAAGCCTTTGTGTGATTATTTGGAACCAAGTGGGACTGTGGCTCAGAATCTTTGGCCAGGCCTATCCTGACTTCTGACTACAGGAATTAGCTCAAGTTGTTTTTTGATACTGGAAAATGTGTTCACAGAGTTTGGAGTGTCTCATAGATAAAACAAATCTTTAAATAACACTTTACCTAACTAGGAAAAAAAACTGGATGCTTATTTAAAAAAACTGGGCAGAACTCTAAAATATAAAATGTGAAACTAGGAATCTTTTTCTGGCAATCATAAAAACTACTATGTAAGCACATATAGATGAAAGGTCCCTGATATATGAGAACTCTAAAAGGTAAATGCTTAACTGTATGTGGGTAATTGAGGACAATTTGATTTTTTACCTGTAATACATAAAATAGGAAGCATTTTATTCTTTAATTTATATTAATTCACTTAAAACATAGAATATAACCACGTTGTAATTTTTAAAATTTTTTGAAAGATTCTGCTGGGATATATAAGCTGTAAAGAAAAAAAGGAAGTTAGAAGGAATTTATCAGGAAGTAGTGAGAGGGAAGTCTTCAGGAAGTAGTGAGAAGGAAGCTATCAGGAAGTAGTGAGGGAATTCATCAGGAAGTAGAGAGAGGGAAGTCATCAGGAAGTAGTGAGGGAATTCATCAGGAATAGAATAACAGAACAGAAAAAGGATAGACTATAACAAGAAATGGAAACAATAAAATGAAGAGCTAAGCCTTGGTTTTCAGGAAAGTCCTGGTGCGTCTGTTTGTCTGTCCAAGGGTCACCTGTTCTGCATCTCCTTCAGCTTCTCAGACCTGCTGAAGGCTTGCCATTCATTAGCACCCTAGCTGAGATCCCGACATGGTGATGTGTGTGTATTTCTCCTTGTAGCTGGCCCCAGAGAATTAGGTTTTGCTCCTCTGATAGAAAAGTCAATGGAGTAATTAGTACTCTGACTTCATGATTCCCTTTCAAAGGCTATTTTCTATAGCAGCAAAACATTTTTTCCCCCTGTAAGTCCATCCAAAAAGTTCACAATAAACTGGGGTTTATGTTCTTTGAAGGAAATTTTCTACAATTATTTAAATAGCTGTGATTCTAAACTATCTTTAAATATTTATATTCATGGACAAATGCTACAGCCAGCATTACCCAGAAAAGATTTCCATCCCAATGAACTGTGGTGAATGCAGAGACTCATGGTTGCTCAAGATACCAGAGTAAGTGACACTTGACTGTTTAACCCTAAACAGGACACCTGTACCACCCTTTCTAAAGCTTAGACCACCTTGGAAGGGGTGGAAAGATTACAGGAGCCAGAAGATGAGAAGGACAACTGGAGATGCTATCTTGTGGGCACGACATGCAACCATGGTCTGTCTCACAACATCTACAGCCACATGCACAAGACTGGATCCCTCATCAGCACAACAGGGGTCTGAGAGCGACTCACCTGGGCCATACTGTATCCTAATGAACTATTGCTACTGATAGATTATGGGAGAGGCAGTCATTGATTTCAGACATATACATGTGGGAGAGACAGCTAGGCTCCAGTGGATAGTCTGGAATCCTGAGTCACATGGATAGGCTCGTTAAACTCTGTGGGTCACGAGACAAAACCCAAAGATAACAATGTGAGAAAGGGACTTGTGAAAAGGGGCATTTGAAGGGGCTGAAAGGGAGATAAGAAAGGTGGGAGGGAGGGAGTATGGCTGAAATACATTATACATACATAAATATAGTAATGTATATATAATTGGAATTGTCAACTTTTCAAAATAAATATTACACATATAAAAAAGGAATTTTTAGTATAGTATCTAATGAAGACTTTTTCTATTTGGTTTCTGTTATTCCGCAATAAGAAATGGTTAATTTTCTTTTAAAGTTCACAAGATAGTAGCAAACTAAATTATAAAGGGTCTAAGTTCCAAATAATGTTATAAAGTATTGCATGTTACTTCATCTCATCAATAATAATAATCAGGAGAAGCAATCAATCAATTTTTTTTATTTGGAAAATGAAGTTCTTATGAAAGGCTGAAGAATAGTCTAAGTATGAAATGCACTTTCCACACAAGCCTGAAACCTTGGTTAAATCTCTGGAATTCATATATAAAGCTATATGCATTGAGATCCATCCATAATTCCATCAAGATGTAATTACTGTGAGTTGGGAGGTGAATCAGCAGCATCAGGCCTGTGTGTAGAGAATCAGCAGAACAAGACAGACCTTGCCTTATAGGCAAGGTGGGAGGAGAGAAGAGACCCTTGACAAAGGTGTCCTTTGACCTCCATATATGTCAGGCAGACACACACACATGCTCTCGCATACACATACACACATGCATAAGCTAGACACACGCAAACACAGAAATACACACTCTTTTTTGAATGCTAGCATTAAAATTATATTAAAGATCTTGCAATCTATTACATTTCATGACTTTTAAAGTTAATAAATTTTTTTATATTGTCTCTAAACAAAACAAGTAAACAACTTAGGCCAATGGCTGATTATTGTTTAAAAAACAAAACAAGAGAAATAATCTTTATTGTAAATATAAAACTATGTAATAAACAGAGCCAAAACAAACAAAATTCTATCACTCGAGAAACAGAAAGAAAGAAAGCATGGTGAGTGTCAGCTTTTCTGTTATCTTCCTGACAAGACAAACATCTCTTGAAGGACTGTGGAGAAGCATGGTGGGAATCAACAGCCAGTATCTTCCTGTTTCTCCCCCTCGAAGGAGGAGCCACCACAGGAGTCAATTCATGAAATTCATATTCTGAGAGCTCATTTTCACCCATACCCCAATGTCTGCTCAGCAGTTTTCTATATATAATCTTCTTAATGAGTCGATGTCACTGTGAGATAAAAGACAGTTGGAAGACACGGGAAGAAGGAAGCAATCTTGATATTATAATCTCAAAGCATACATTTATGATGCTTGAAGTCACAATGCTCACTCCCACAGGAGAGAGTAATCAGTATCACCCAGCTACTGTTGTGACCTTGAGCCATAACATGCCTGTAAGATACAGATACATTGGTACAATAGTGGTGCAGCTGTTATGGTTGTAACTATCCACCTTAAAAATAATTTTAAGGTCCACCAATGAGCTGAAGTTTATATGTGACACTGCTAAAGTATCCAAAAACCCAAGAACCTGAGACTAGATTGGTCTTGGTTTAGGGGAAAGCTAAACATCTCCTAGGCTTGGCCGTGGGCAGTTGGTGCTGCCAGAGCTGCCATAACCAGATCACACCATCACGAAAAAGGAGCATTGGCTAGACCTAAAGGTATTAGGGCGGTCCATCTCCTCCCATGGACACCGGTGCCACAATACTTGGTCCTGCAGGAGTTTTGGGGTTCCACCTCTCTAGCCTCCATTGTCCTGGAGGGAAGCTAACAATTCCATTTTCAGAGATATCCCTGTCACTCATTCACTTTTGTTCAGGCCAACCTGCCCCGTACCCCTAATGAGAAGGGATTTCTTAGTTAAAATAAGAGCTTTCTTTCCTTTTAGTCATCATATTTGCCTAAATCCAGCCTCACCAGCTGCTCCAGCTGCTCCCTTGCTTCTCTTGCTATCTGCTCAGCCTGTCAGCTCCAGACACAAACACATTTCCCCAAAATTTCCTGTCTCTGAATTTTCCATCCCAGCCTGCTTCTCAGAGCCGAAGTTGAGGTGAAGTTGGGATGCTTACTGGACAGGAAAAGCTCTGAGGTTTTTGCCTCACTCTTCCCCTCCTTTGTAGTGAGGTTTCTTGGTCCCTGGTGGCCAGTGGCTCAGACCCACAGACCTGCCGTGCCAGACCCCTTAGCCACCTGCCTCCTTTGCTCTGATCCCCAGAAATGACTCAGACTCTTATATTAACTTTATGCTGTTTGGTCTATGGCTCAGGCACATTGCTAGCTAGCTCTTACATCTTAAATCAACCCATTTCTATTAATCTGGCTCACCTGTGTTCCTTACATGTTGCTCCTTTGGGCTTCTGGCTCTGTCTGTCTGTCTGACTCCGCCCTGCTTCTCTTACTATGCTCTGATTTCTCCTCCTACTTCTTCTTTGGTGCCTGTCGTGGCCCAAAACAGCTCCTTTATTTAAAGATTGATATTCACAGCATACAGAAAGGCATTCCCACATCCCCCTCCCCCATAGACTAACCCTCCAGCTGCTGCTTCTGGAGAAAGTAAAATCCCAGGAGCCATCTTACCATTGGAAAACAGTTGACCACCTCCTCCTGAGGATCAAAGAAAAGGAACCAGGAGCCATTTTTAGAACCAATACAGGTAAAACAGACTTTCCCTCCATCCCACAAGACCAGAGGAAAAGAACCAGAAGCCATTTTAACCTCAACAATGGGTAAACAAAAACAGGAGACATTTTAACCTCCTCCCATCCCCAGATTTAGCAGAGACCCACAAACTTTATTGTGCAGCTGGAGTCCCCTGGAAGAAGAAACACAAACAGCCACCTTAAGGTTTATTTAAAGCGTAGACACACGCTCCAGTTTCAAACCTTTGTCTCCCTCTTTTTCCTCTTCTGTTAATCTGACCTCCAGGCCCTGCAATAGCAGAGACCCTCACTATATGTGTCACTTCCAAAGGCTCTCTTACTAACTCAGTTTTTTCTGAGGTCTGAAAAATCAGAATTCATCATGCCATGCATTAAATTCACCCAGACTCTAGGAATGAGCTGCAAAACCCAGCAGACCAACCTCCAGAAGATACAGCTCTTTCCTTTAAGACAGCTTGAAGCAGCCTTAAGAGATCTGTCAACCCTGTTCGATTTTCCCATAACCCCCCTACATAAACCAGGCTTTCTTTTTATAATAAACAAAAAGAGTGATATGTAATGATTTCTGGCTCATAGTAGCCCCCAAATAGTAAACCCAACATGGCCCAGGCAGAGCACCATGTCCAGAGGGCGCATCCCTAGGTGTGGCTACATAAATTTGAGTCCACATGCTCTATTAAAAGGAGCCAACAAGTGAAAATTCTCTTTATTGCCCCTCCCTCTCTGTCTCCTCTCTCTCTCTTTCTCTCTTGGCAGCTCCCCTGAATAAACTCTCATGTGGCATCTGGTAGTGTGTATGTCTACCTTCAAGTGTGAAACTAAGACTCAGCCTCACTCACCTTCCACTGCTACATTACAGCAGAATTCCCCCCAAAGTCTCCCTGACAACTTCTCCCCATCCTCTTGCCCTCCCCCTCCCCCATTCCTCTCCCTCCCCTTCTCCAGTTATCCACAGAGTCCAGTCAGTGCTGCTCATGTACACAGGGATGTAGAATAATCCCCTGGATTGTCCAGGAGCCAAGGACCACACTCCTGAAGAGAACCGACCTCCCATCTCTTGGCAACCACCAACTGTGCAGCTCCTCAGCTTTAGGGGAGAGGGCTCCTGTGACCTCCCCCATTCATGCTAGAATTTCAAAAAGAATATTAGAGTATGAAACTGACTTTTCACCATTTTGCTTTCTGGTCTAGATGTGTGCTGGATCACTGGCAGTTTGCTTTCTATTGCTGTGATAAATATCATGATCAAAAGCTGCTTGGGAAGGAAAAGTTTACGTCTTAATAAACTTCCACATCACAATTCATCACTGAGCAAAGCCAGGTGGGAACTCAGGCAGGAACTGAATCAGAGTCTATGGAAGAACAGAGCTTACTGGTTGCTCCTCATGGCTTGCTCAGCCTGCTTTCTTAAACATCCCAGGATCCCAAAGTGGGCTGGCCCTTCCACATAAATCATCAGTGAAGAAAATGCCCAACAGAATTGGCAATCAATAGCGGAAATTCCTCAGCTGAGGATTCTTCTTCCCAGATGGCTCCAGAGTGTGCCAAAGGGACACTTACTGACTTACTACTGTTGATTCCTTAAAACTACAGGAGTTAATTTCTCCTGAGCGCCTGTTATTTTAGCTGTCTTCTTTGCAATTTTATTTCCCCGTGAACGTCTTCCTCACGGCTCCTCAGTGGTCATCCATTGCTCTAGTTATGTTTATCTTGAAGGGCTTTCTAAAGAACACACTTGATTTAGAACATTGGTCCTCAGTTCTTTTCTGTGAGTGCTCAAAATACACAGGTCTGTTCTCTGACCATTAGCGTTTCTGTCACAGAATGAGCTGTTGTTCTGACTGCTCTGCCAATCAGGGGCTTTGTTGTCCTCCTAGTATCTTCCAGAATTCTTTTCCTGTTCTGCACTCTCTGAATTTTACCAAGAGTGTGATGTGTGACATGATTTTCTGTCACATCCATGTGGTGGTCTAAACTATTTCTGTACCTTGAAGATCTTATCTTTCCATATATAGAGGACATATTATGTTATTGGTCCAGTGAATACATTGTCTGTGTCTTCAGTCTCTATTGCAACATCCTATTCTAATAAAAAATTCCTGTTCAGTCTCTCAGTCATGCACTGGAGGTCATCCTAAGTCATCCCAAGCTTTCCTTAATTCCCCCTTGAAAGCCATAACTCATCAGCCTTTGTCTCTGAAACCCTGGTATTTTATCTTTCAGTTAATTTAGTCTGTTGCTGATGCTTTCTTCTTAATTATTTACAGTTTTCCATAATATTAGTTTTCAAAAAGTTTGTATTTATCACTCATATCCTAAATTGTTTTGCTTAATTCCCTCAGTGGTCATCTTTTAGAAACAGCAATACTTTTTAGTTAAACCTCCTAAGTGACTTCTTCAGCACTTTACCTAATTAAGACTCAGTTGCTGACAAGTCATGATCTTTTGAGAAAGTTTTGTTTTCTGACATTCTCAAGATGTATTGTTGTGATTGGTGTACCTGTGAGAGGGAATATATTTTACACATTGATGTGAGTATTTGTATAGTAAGCATCCCTTTACAGAGGGCTAAAACCCCAGTACAGGTCAGAGGGCAGGAAATAAACCACAGTAACAATACCAGAGCCAACTTCCCACAATAATCATAATGAGAATAATGTAACAATAGACAAGAGCTGGTTGTGCCCACCTTTAATCCCGCACTGGGGAGACAGAGACGGGAATCTCTTAATGCAAGACAAGTCTTGTCTGCAGAGTAAACTCTGGGACAGCCAGGATACACAGAGAAACTCTGCCACAAAAAAAATAACAATAAACAATAAACAAAAAACAAAAAGTGTAGCAAGAAATCCTAGGAGAAAGGAACGGAAGAGCAGGTCCATGCAATAAGGAAGAAGCTGTGGAAATAGAGCAAACCTTGCACTCTGTTCCAAGTTCTCAGTTCCTGTCTGCTGCACGAAAATTGCAGCATGAGGCAGTTTTAGAAACCAAAGACTGCCAGCCACCTGCTCAGAGCTCTCAGGCTCAGCAGTCATGCACAGGACTCATGTCATTCCCAGTTACAAGAGAGGGTTGCCTGTCCTCATGTCCCCACAGCTTGAGCCAGTCACTCCACCTCCTTACTGTCCTCATGGTACCTACCAACCAGTGCACCCCAGGACACCATGACATGTGCTTGATGATTTGAATCCCACTACAGCTCAGACTCAGAACAAAGCTCCTGTTTTCAGCACTGTGAGAAGTGGAATGTAGAACCTGGGCTGTGCCCATCTCTGTGTTTATAGGACAGTAGTTTGTGTGCCCTGCCCCGAGTGACTCCATTTTATACAGCAGTGGTTTGCTTCATTTTGAAAGCAAATTCTGAGGCAATATGACACTGTACTCATGTGTGGAACTATCTAACACATGCAGTAAGACATAGATTGATAAGTCACTTATTAATACAGAAATTATTCATACCTATAAACATATCAATCCAGAAACACCTAGATGTATGAATGTTTTATGACCTTGTCAAGAAGGCAAGGTGGTGTGCTTGCTCAAAACACCAAGGAGTGTATAATGCCCTCCTGATGTATCCATCACTAAATACAGGTAAACAAATTCTCACCTCTGTCCCAGAACTTCAGCTCACCATGATCAGCCCTAATCGAAGTAGCTTTCTTGGGTTCCTATTTGTTCAGACTCCTTATGCCTGGAGTCAGCTCTGTGCTTTGGAGCAATCTACATCTTGAACCATCTCTGTACCTTGAGGTCACACTGTGCCTTGAACCAACGGAGTGTTTATTGACCACCCTGGTCCAGAATAGTCTCTGCTCCATGTGTATCAACTCTGTTGTTACCTCCCACAACTCTGCTATAAACTTTGCACCACTGCAACCCTTCTTGGTGATTCTGTGTATTGTGTTCAATGCAGTCTGTGATCTCAGAGACATTATTGATCATTACAATCAGAAGGAACCAGTTTACACTTGCCAATAGCCACAACCTCAGAAAACACAAAAGTGAATGAGAAATGAATAGCAAGAAAGTTAGTGCAGCTTATGAGTGTATTGTTCTTCAATAATCATGACATGTGGATGGCATAAGTACATCCATGCATGTTTTTCACATGGCATTCCCATGACACTGATTGATTCAATGAGTTTATGCCCAGAATTGCTCTGCCATGCAGGGGAAGACAGTGTCAAATCTCATACCCTTGCTGGATTTAAGGCTCCTGCCAGCCCTATTGTCATCAGGGAACCTGCTTTACCTTGGAATTGCTGCCCTGGCCTCATACATGGTGAACATGCCCTGACCTGTACTCTCAGGCCCAGGCCAGGGGTTCTTTATGTGCTGATTGTCTTCTGCATTTTCTCTCCTCACAGGCATTCTTGTGCAGATACTTCAGACCCTTTAGTCAGGCCCTACGAATTTCTTATGGTCTTGTGTATCTCTTTCCAACTTGGAGATTCTTTTTTCATATAACTCTCATTCTGAATGGATTTCACTTCGGTATCAGTCATTTGTTTCTCTAGCTCTCCTCCTCAATGTATCAGTGTTTACATGGTCACCAAATGTGTTTATTGAAATCCTAAATAGGATTGCTTTTAAAATAGATTTGTGTCTTGTCATAAGAACACTGTAATTCCCTTGTCTTGGAATGTTGTAATCAATTATATTATTAATGCTCGCTGACCACAGTCTTAATTAATTGTGAAACTTTCTTTGTTCTCACTTTATGAATATTTGATCATGTTAAGCCTCACATGTCTAGAAATTTGTAATGGAAATTTTAAATGAGGTTTTAGAACAGGAGGGGTTTAGCATTCTTCCCGAAGTGTCTGAGAAGAGCACACTGGTATGGCAGAGGTAAGCCTAAGCCTCCTGGATCTCAAGGCACAGGGGTCAGAGCATGCCATTGTTCTGAGGCTCCAGGTCTGCCTGGTGACAGATTGCTAGTAGATCTTATTCAGAATAACAGGGTTCTGGCAGATGTGTTTTGCAAGTTTTTGTTTCCTTGCCTTTTCTGGAGTTTGCTTTGTACTGGCAAGTTTTTATGTGCTTATGGCAGGGGGAAGGGTAGAGGGAGCTGGCATCAGTGCTGCTGTCCCTAGCCCTGTCTGCTTTGGTTCTCATCATCAGAGTCTTCACACAGCTGCTCCTACTTTGTCTGCTTTAAGGTTGCTTCTGGAGGAGGCTTGCCTGAGAGGCTGGTCCCTCACAGGCTGGAGCTCACCACTCAGATGTGATATATTGTTTTCCTTGAAATCTTAAGCTGCTTAGCTACTGATTTGGTGTCTGTAATCAGTGTCATTTTAAAAATTCAAGTCTTCTTAGAATTTGCACATACCCATCACAGCAATGATGACATCATTGCCAGCAGCTCATCTTCCTGACTGAGATGCCTAATGACCAGAGCGTTACAGTCTAAAGCTGGAAATAGTAATACACTCCTCCTGATCGTGGTGCAAGTCCAACTTATTATTATGTTGTACCCCATAATCAACGCACGCACACACACACACACACACACACACACACACACACACACACACACCCTACATATATACACACACGCGACATGTGGTGATGGTAGTCATATATCTACCTCTGAATTTACATTGTTTCATAATATGTTTTAAGTAAGGCAAATCTGCCCCTAATCTGTCCTCTTTTTCATTTTTGAATTATGAATAACCTTTATACTCTATTTCTTAGGGCTTATTTGTTTATTAGGAATTTGATATCTAAGGGGAATCTATGAACTCAGTTCCATCTACGTTATTGGGTCCTTAGAGAATCACAGTGCTATGGACTGTTTGTCAGGAAGGAGTGATGTGGGATGTCTCTCTGTATGCCGTGAATATCATTTGTTAATAAAGGAATGTTCTTGGCCTATGGCAGTCATCTTAGAAGTAGACAGGGAAATCAAACTGTAGATATGGGAAGGAGGGCAGAGCCAAAAGAGACACAATCCAGCTGCCCTAGAAACAAGACATAAAGAAATAGGTAAGGCATGGGCCACATGGCAGGGCAGATTAATGGAAATGGGTTGAATTAAGATGCAAGAGCTAGCTAAAAATATGCCTGAGCCATAGGCCAACAGCATGAAAATAATATAAGCTTCTGTGCATTTCTGTGGGACTGTGGGTCTACAGGTTTGGATCATGGGCCAGAAACCTAATTGATGTTATTTTATAATATGATTTTGAAGTAAGACAAATATGCCCCTCATCTATCTCCTTCATGCTTTATGAATTGTGAATAACATTTGTACTCTACTTCTTAGGGCTTATTTGTTTATTAGGAATTTGGTATCTAATGGGGAGTCTATAAATTCAGTTCCATCCATGTCATTGGGTCCTTAGAGAATCACAGGGATGTGGACTGTTCCAGGAAGGAATCTGCCTGTGAATTCACAGTTTAAAACAACCCTGAAGTGTGCTGTTCTGTGTAATAATGTTTGTGGGAACCATCAACTTCCTTCCCTCACAGGAAGGAAGATCCTCCGGAGATGTCCTCTAATAATGATGCTGTTGCAATCCCAATGATAAGAAGAAATCCCAGTGACCTTCCTGAAATGGACACCAGCGACCTGAATGCATTGACTGGAGAGGCTGTGTTAAGTTTTCATAACATCAGCTATCGAGAAACAGTGCAGAGGGGCTTTTCATTTCATAAAAGAACGCGTGTGACAGGAACACTCTCAAACATCAAGTATGTGCATGCGCTAAAGTGACCACTGTATTGAACAACTTTTCCAACAAACACAGACTTTCTGTATTGTCAATAAACTGTGTGCATGTGTGTGTTTGTGTGTCTATGTATATAATGTGTTTGTATAAGTGTATATGTGTATATGTGTATGTATCTGTGTATGTCCTCAATAGGGACGTCTCCCAGCTGTAAACTGAGTGAATGCTACTGTAAACTGAGTGAATGCTAATCTGTTTATCAGGGACGGAAATCGTCATTTTGTGGATGTGTATTTAGATTTTCCTATTTTGATTAAAATGATGCTTTGTTTTGTTTTCTTATGAGTGTTAAATTTGGAAATGCTGTTGGATCCTCTGAAGTAGTTCTTTCTAGTCTCTGTATTTCTACTCATGATGCAATAATTTAGGTCTGTTTCTATATTAATAGTAATGACACTGTTATTGATATCCTGTGAATTATTCGTTTCTTGTGATCAGATTTACTAGGCATCAAGCAGGGCTTTATGGAGATACTGATCATCAAACATTAACAAGAAGCTGTTATATACTTGAGGCCATATGGGTAAATGAGTCTTCATGAGAACCTGGTAGTTGCATCAAGGAACACTGAACTCAGATGCACCATGTTTCAAAGAGACAAGTCATTATAATAATAAATAAAAGGCGTTTGTGATATCTAAGGCATTTTTCTCACAACTCCCCACTAGCAATTGACGTATTTTGTAAATAATGGAATATATTAATGTTTTAACTTTATGTTTGTAATATACTCTGTGAACAATTTCATCCAATTTCAATAGAATATTCAGTGTAGACACTAAGCTAGTCTAATTTTCCTTAAAATAAAATTTTAACCAGTATGATTTTGTGTTTATAGTGGTATCATGAAACCTGGCCTCAATGCCATCATGGGACCTCAGGATGGGAGCAGATCCTTGTGAGTATAATGGAAAGCATATGCAAGCCCTTTGTATCCAGTTTCTGTGCTGTGAAAATCACTTTTATAGGAGTTATTTAAGTATTGTGTGAGTATATCTAGTCTGTTCATATGTGCTTTGTACCATGTGCAGGAGGGTGCGTTCTAATTTTCTACCAGAAGAGAAAGTCTTACTAGGTCTAGTATACTGATAGGAGATGATAGTGATGGACATATGGTGTGGGGTCATATAATTAGTTAATTGAGGGAGACAGTATTAAAATTAGAATGGCTAAGCAAAAGTTGTCTGGAGGCAAGGAAACATCACCAGAACTAATTCTCAAAACACCGCAGCATATTGCCTGTTTGAGTCCCCAAGGTCAGGTAGGGGCAATCATATGAATCTTGACTTGCATTCTTAGTTCTGTGCTGTATTAGAGCACATGCTGAACAGAAAGGAATGTGTGTGTGTGTGTGTGTGTGTGTGTGTGTGTGTGTGTGTGTGTGTGTTTGTGTGTGAGATTTCGTTTAAACCTTTAACTTGTTAACTACTTAATTTTCTGTCTTAGTTTATATGCAGAACTATTATTCAGAGCAGTTAAAATGTGATAGATTTTACAGAAGAGATAAAATAAACCACACAACATGTATAACCCTTTGTAGGTTACTGGATGTCTTGGCTGCCAGGAAAGATCCATGTGGATTATCAGGAGATATTTTGATAAACGGAAAACCTCGACCTGCTAATTTCAAATGTGTTTCTGGTTATGTACCACGAGTAAGTGTTGGTGGGGTTGTAATTTTAGATACCCCCTGCCTCTGTAGGGGTAGATGCTTGGCTTACAAATCTGTGTGTTCCAATTAATTACATGACATATTTATAGACCCAACATTCTCTATACCGGCTTTTCATAATGACTCTTAGCCCAAGGCTGGTGAGATTAAATAGGAAGCTGGGAAGGATTGGTGTAGGGCATCTGAGGCACAGTGTTAGTGATTGCAGCTGTGATTTACTTCTACAAAGGACAAGTGCTGTCCAGTTTTCCCTTCCTTCATCCTTCTCTCTACAGAGAAGATGTTTTCTGCAAATAGCTGTAGGTATTAGTCACCAAAATTCCTGTGGTTTATCTGGAAGGCAAATGGGAGGGAGTGAAAATAATTTCATCAGTCTCTCTACCTGAAATTAGTAAAATTGAAATAATATTTTAACTAGAGCATTACATTGGGTATGCTCTGCATGTGACTAGGTTACATATATTAGAGTGATGATCTCACCTATAACTATCTGTAATTAAATCTAAAATTCCATTTAACCTAAGGATGATGTGATGATGCACACGGTGACTGTGAGGGACAATATAGAGTTCTCAGCAGCTCTGTGACTTCCAGTGACAATACCAAAAGATTAAAAAAGAAGTCGAGTTAATGAGGTGCTTGAACTTTTGCATCTGGATCATGTGTCAAATGTCCAGGTAATGTGAAGAAAGATCTTGAAAGACTCAGAGTCAGAAAATATGAGAGGGATGGAGGAGGGAGGAGTGAGGGTGTGAGGGATGGAGGAGGGATGGATGAGGGAGGATGTGAGGTAGAGAGGGAAACAGGAAAGAGGGAGAGAGAGAGAGAGATCGCTGATCCCTGTACCTATAAGGTTGTGGTCAAGGTAGCTGCTTTCTGTATTAATTGACTAAATGACTGGTTACGTGATATAAAGTGGAAATGAAGCTGTGAAGTCTTAGCAATGGTCAAGCCTGGAAATGGAGTGTGATCCTCATATGGCCATTTCCATCTGTTCCTCACATGAGCTTCTTCTTCCCTCAGCATTGAACTCTTGACTTATTAGAGAATTGACAAGTGCTTTCTTTTGTCTGTTGTCTCTTCCCCAGAGAACTTGGTCCTTTGCTGTTTCAGAATGCATTTCTGGACTCCACAGGAAGTGACATTCAGGACTCTGGCTCTGTGTCTCACTCTGCACTTACTCCCCTCCAGGGTTGTGCTTGGTCTCTTTAGCATGTACTTATGTCTTGGTCCATGCTTGTTATTTTCTGAACCAACTCTCCCTCCGTCCCTCCCTCCCTCTGTCCCTCCCTCCTTCCTTCCTTTTTTCTTTCTTTTTTCATCCTGTCTGTGGTGCCTAGATTTAACTGTCAATTGACATAGTCTAGAATCACCCAGAATCATCTAGAAGAGTATCAAAGAGGAACTGCATTCAGGTTGGCTTGGGCACATTTCTGTAGGTTATTGTTGTACTTATGTTAAGCCATGTGGGAAGACCCAGTGCACTTAGGCAGCTCTGTTCCTTGAGTTTGGTTCCTGGGTACCATGAGATTGGAGATGTGAGTTGAACACAGACAGACATGCATGCATCATCCTCTCTGTGCCCTGACTGGATGTAACCAGCTGCATCAGCTTCCTGCCTTGACTTCCCTGTAGTGCACAACTGTACTTTCCAGCTGTGTGCTGAAATAACACCGTTTACTCCTTCTCTACTTCCTGTACAATTGTTCTAATTTAGTAACTAGATGGAAACCTAGGATACCCTTTGCCCGGCTCCCTCATTCCCTTTCTGATGTCAATATTTATTACCAGCTCCTGGGTTAGGTTTTAATGATACAGCCTTGGGCAGGAACAACAAAGAATGGACCTGGTGACTCCTGTGAGGATTTGTATAGTAGGGGAAATAGATAAGTGGGGAACTTCACAGCTAACTATGTAAGAGCTAACCAAATCCATACTAAGGTATTTTAAAATGCTATAATATCATAGTTCATACCTGACTATACAATTAATCTTAATATTTGAAAAATTAAAATTTATGCTTATTATAACAATTCTTACTTATCAAAATGAATCTTTATATTCCCATCCTCATCTGGTCTACAACCCTTTGCTATACCCCGGAGTGTTTTATTATTACATTGTTTATAGAACCAAATTAGGTACTGTATTTATTAATTATATGCTTTGAGATTATAATATCAAGATTGCTTCCTTCTTCCCGTGTCCTCCAACTGTCCTATATCTCACAGTGACATCGACTCATTAAGAAGATTATATATAGAAAACTGCTGAGCAGACATTGGGGTATGGGTGAAAATGAGCTCTCAGAATACGAATTTCATGAATTAACTCCTGTGGTGGCTCCTCCTTAGAGCGGGAGAAACAGGAAGATACTGGCTGTTGATTCCCACCATGCTTCTCCACAGTCCCTTATGAGATGTTTGTCTTGTCAGGAAGATAGCAGAAAAGCTCACATTCACCATGCTTTCTTTCTTTCTGTTTCTCTAGTGGTAGAATTTTGGTTTGTTTTTTTTCTTGGCTCTGCTTATTACATAGTTTTATATTTACAATAAAAATTATTTATCTTGCTTTGTTTTTTTTAAACAATAATCAGTCATTGCCCAGAGTTGTTTACTTGTTTTGTTTAGAGACAATATAAAAAAATATTTATTAACTTTTAAAGTCAGGAAATATAATAGATTGAGAGAACTTTAATATTATTTTAATGCTAGCTTTCAAAAAAGTGTGTATTTGTGTGTTTGCGTGTGTGTTTGCGTGTGTGTGTGTGTGTGTGTGTGTGTATGTGTGTGTGTGTATGCAAGTGCATGTGTGTGTGCATGTGTGTGTGTCTGCCTGACACATATGGAGGTCATAGGACACCTTTGTCAAGGGTCTCTTCTCTTCTCCCACCTTGCTTGTAAGGCAGGGTCTGTCTTGTTCTGCTGATTCTCTACACACAGGCCTGATGCTGCTGATCCACCTCCCACCACACTGTCATTACATCTTGATGGAATTGTGGATGGATCTCACTGCATATAGCTTTATATGTGAATTCCAGAGACTGAACCAAGGCTTTAGGCTTGTGTGGAAAGTGCATTTCCCTGCTAAGACTACTCTTCACCTTTCATAAGAACTTCATTTTCCAAATAAAGAAAATTTGTTTGATTGTTTCTCCTGATTATTATTGATGAGATGAAGTAACATGCAATACTTTATAACATTATTTGGAGCTTAGACCCTTTTGCATATAATAAATTAGTAACTAAAGTTTGTTACTATCTTGTTAACTTTAAAAGAAAATTAACAATTGCTTATTTGCAGAATAACAGAAACCAAATAGAAAAAGTCTTCATTAGATACTATACTAAAAATTTCTTTTTTATATTTGTAATATTTATTTTGAAAAGTTGACAATTCCAATTATATATACATTACTATATTTATGTATGTATAATGTATTTCAGCCATACTCCCTCCCTCCCACCTTTCTTATCTCCCTTTCAGCCCCTTCAAATGCCCCTCTTTACAAGTCCCTTTCTCACATTGTTATCTTTGGGTTTTGTCTTGTGACCCACAGAGTTTAACGAGCCTATCCATGTGACTCAGGATTCCAGACTATCCACTGGAGCCTAGCTGTCTCTCCCACATGTATATGTCTGAAATCAATGACTGCCTCTCCCATAATCTATCAGTAGCAATAGTTCATTAGGATGCAGTATGGCCCAGGTGAGTCGCTCTCAGACCCCTGTTGTGCTGATGAGGGATCCAGTCTTGTGCATGTGGCTGTAGATGTTGTGAGACAGACCATGGTTGCATGTCGTGCCCACAAGATAGCATCTCCAGTTGTCCTTCTCATCTTCTGGCTCCTGTAATCTTTCCACCCCTTCCAAGGTGGTCTAAGCTTTAGAAAGGGTGGTACAGGTGTCCTGTTTAGGGTTAAACAGTCAAGTGTCACTTACTCTGGTATCTTGAGCAACCATGAGTCTCTGCATTCACCACAGTTCATTGGGATGGAAATCTTTTCTGGGTAATGCTGGCTGTAGCATTTGTCCATGAATATAAATATTTAAAGATAGTTTAGAATCACAGCTATTTAAATAATTGTAGAAAATTTCCTTCAAAGAACATAAACCCCAGTTTATTGTGAATTTTTTGGATGGACTTACAGGGGGAAAAAATGTTTTGCTGCTATAGAAAATAGCCTTTGAAAGGGAATCATGAAGTCAGAGTACTAATTACTCCATTGACTTTTCTATCAGAGGAGCAAAACCTAATTCTCTGGGGCCAGCTACAAGGAGAAACACACACACACACACACACACACACACACACACACACACACACACACACACACATCACCATGTCGGGATCTCAGCTAGGGTGCTAATGAATGGCAAGCCTTCAGCAGGTCGGAGAAGCTGAAGGAGATGCAGAACAGGTGACCCTTGGACAGACAAACAGACACACCAGGACTTTCCTGAAAACCAAAGCTTAGCTCTTCATTTTATTGTTTCCATTTCTTGTTATAGTCTATCCTTTTTCTGTTCTGTTATTCTATTCCTGATGAATTCCCTCACTACTTCCTGATGACTTCCCTCTCTCTACTTCCTGATGGCTTCCCTCTCATTACTTCCTGATGACTTCTCTCTCACTACTTCCTGATGGTTTCCCTCTCTCTACTTCCTGATGACTTCTCTTTCACTACGTCCTTATGACTTCCCTCTCACTAATTCCTGATGTCTTCCTTCTCACTACTTCCTGGTGTCTTCCTTTTCACAACTTCCTGATGACTTCACTCTCATTACTTCCTGATGTCTTCCTTCTCACTACTTCCTGATGACTTCCCTCTCACTACTTCCTGATGTCTTCCTTCTCACTACTTCCTGGTGTCTTCCTTCTCACTGTTTTCTGATGTCTTCCCTCTCACTACTTCCTGATGACTTCCTTCTCACTATTTCTGATGTCTTCCTTCTCACTACTTCCTGATGACTTCCTTTTCACTATTTCCTGATGTCTTCCCTCTCACCACTTCCTGATGACTTCCCTTTCACCACTTCCTGATGACTTCCTTCTCACTACTTCCTGATGACTTCCCTCTCACTACTTTCTGATGTCTTCCTTCTCACTACTTCCTGATAACTTCCTTCTAACATCCTTTTTTTCTTTACAAGCTTATATATCCCAGCAGAATATTTCAAAAAAATTTAAAAATTACAACGTGGTTATATTCTATGTTTTAAGTGAATTAATAAGTTAAAGAATAAAATGCTTCCTATTTTATGTATTACAGGTAAAAAATCAAATTGTCCTCAATTACCCACATACAATTAAGCATTTACCTTTTAGAGTTCTCATATATCAGGGACCTTTCATCTATATGTGCTAACATAGTAGTTTTTATGATTGCCAGAAAAAGATTCCAAGTTTCACATTTTATATTTTAGATTTATGCCCAGTTTTCTTAAATAAGCATCTAGTTTTTTTCCCCAGTTAGGTAAAGTGTTATTTAAAGCCTTGTTTTATCTATGAGACACTCCAAACTCTGTGAACACATTTTCCAGTATCAAAAAAGAACTTGAGCTAATTCCTGTATTCAGAAGTTTCTGGATCGGCCTGGCCCAAGATTCTGAGCCACAGTCCCACTTGGTTCCAAATAATCACACAAAGGCTTATATTATTACATGCTGTTCAGCCTATGGCTCAGGCTTATTGCTAGATAGCTCTTGCATGCATCTTAACCCATTTCTATTAATCTGTCTTGCCATGTGGCTTGTGGCTTACCTGTACTCCATTACATGTTGTTTCTTGTGTGGCTGGATCATGTCTCTCTGACTCCACCCTCCTTCCCTTGTATCTAAGCTTGGATTTCCTGCCTGACTATAAACTGACCTGACTTAGGCCCAAAGAATTTCTTTATTACCCAATGGTATTCACAGCATACAGAAAGACATCCTGCATCACATCCCTGTTTCTGTCTAATCAAAAAGGAAGGTTTCAATTTCAACATAGGGAAATTACATATTCAAAATAGCTATCAAGCAATAATTACAGTTATAATTTCTAGCCTCTTTGTATTTAGCAAAATTAAAGAACATATTCTGTTCTCTACTTTATTCTTGTGATTCCAAAGTTTCACATCTAATTTACATTTTATTATAACTAAGAAAAACTATAATAATAACTATCGAATCTTCAACTCTATCAGAGACTACAAAAGGATATAATATTACCTGAGTAAACAAAAAGTGCCAGCAACTTCCAGAATCTACGAACAACAGAAATGACTTTGGCTGCCTGGACCGTCACTCAAAGTTCCTTTGAGACTAAAGATGGGACACACATCTTTAGCCTACAGACCTAGAGTCTCTGGCAGAATTTTTTTTTTTGAAGTAGAAAAATTTGAAGGAGTATTCCATCAATTTTGGCATAATTCATCAGTTTCTTCTCTCTGTGTTCTACAGAATGTCTGGCAGTTTTCTCTGCAAAGTAGGAACCTAAAGAACCATCTCAGCTTGTTCTAGAAAAGCTTAGTGGTCATTTTCCCATGAGTCCTGCATGTCCAGTTTATATAGCATACTGTCAAGCAGTGAAGTCAAGAACAATCTCTTGCCCAGTGACCAACTTCTGTCACTAAGTGAGTAAACTCCATGTGGAGTTTCTTTGATGCCCACCATCCCCTTGAAATAGATTGGTGCTGCCAGAAATAGACCTGTCTCACTGTCCAGAAACATCTAAGTTACTGAAATATTTTAAATGCCATATTCTGTAGGTTTTTGAAGTGTTTGAAGATTACTTATCTAATTGAAGTATATCTTTGTATACCTACAAAAACCTAACATGGCTATAAGTTTGTTTATCAAAGATGGCTATTAATCTGTATTTCTTAGTTATACATTATAATTTTAAATGAGTTACATAAATACAATACTTTAAACAAGAGTAGAAATATACATACACTATAACAAAATTAACCTTAAATTTATACCAAAACCCATACCAGTGTCAAGTGCTTTGAGATTAACAGCTGTTTCTTGGATTAAAGTAGATTCAATAATCTTTTTTTCTTAATCATTTCTATGTGATATCCCCCCTCTTTCCCTAGAAAGAGATTGACTGTGACCATTAATCAAGTATAATGAAAACAAACATTTATAAACAATATTTTTGGAATTTGAGTGTAGTTTTACAAGAACTATTTTCTGCTGTATGGAAGAGCTGTCAATCTTATGAGGGTCTTGAGCCTGGATCATATTAGTTGGCAGCCTTGAAGCTGATCTGACCATCTCTTCCCATCGGAGACATTTTCAGAGGGTCTTCCTTGATCAAACCTTATTATCCTGGATGCAATCCACAGGTTCTCATCTTCTGTGGCAACAAAAGCAGAACCTCTCTTCCAAAGCAACATATCCTTAGACCCCAATTTCAAAGTCAAGATACTTTTAAAATATATGTTTGTTTAACTTTAAAAAATTAAAATAAAATACAATAATAAGTGTTATCCAGACTGTGTATTTTCCATCTTTCTGTGGCTTATTATATTTTATTACTCCATTTCTCTTTTTTTAGGATTTTCTCTACCCTTTTTCACACTCATTGAAACCCATTTAGAGGTTGTCTCCATTTAAATCTGTTTCATTGTGTATCCTTAATCATTTTCTAACCAGGATTGTTTTTTAAAGCTAGAATGTAAAACACTGCCTTGACTGCTTACTCTTCCCCTTTCAGCTTTTCAACATGGCAGAGGGACCAGAATCACACTCACCTTCCTAATTCTGGGAAGCAGGGTTAAGTATTGTAAAGCTGTGTTGTTAAGCCCACAGCTGTGTCCCTAAACTCAAAAGCAGCAGCTGGGAGAAGCTTCTCTGTATGATGGCCCTTGAGAGAGACTGCGTAAATCGGCTACGCTGGTGAGCTTCTAGCAACTAGTGCATGCTGCATCTCCTGGGTTACTGACAGGAGATCTGAATCTGAGACTAAGTCTAGGAAACCCAGTGCGGCTCCCTTTCTGTGCATTTGTAATCTTTTTTAAAACTTCCTCAGGACTATGTGGATCAATGCCCCACGTTGGAATGCCCAGCCTAGCCCCACAGTCCGAATGAATCTCTCTTATCCATGGCCTAACCTAACCTGAGGTTCTGACCCACAACTTCATTTGGTTCCAAATAATCACACAAAGGCTTATATTAATTACATGCTGTTTGCCCTATGGTTCAGGCATATTGCTAGTTATTTCTAGCATTTTAATTCAACCCATCACTATTAATCTGTCTTGAAATGCGGCTTATGGATTACCTGTGCTCCATTACATTTTGCTTCTTCAGAGGAGGCTAGATAGAAAGAATCTCTGAGTGATTCCACTCTCCTCCCCTTTATCTATGCTTGAGTTTCCAGCCTGACTGAAAGCTAGCCTGCCATATGCCAAAATAATTCCTTTATTATCCAGTGATACTCCACAGAATACAGAAAGATCCCACATCAAATTACTGGGACTCCATCGTTTTCTTAATCATATGTGAAAACACAGTCTGTATGATTTCTCAAGAGAAACCCTAAGCCCCAGCTATGTTCTCTGCTGTGCTCTGCAGCCCCTGCTTTATCAGGCACAGGAGAAACTCTGTATCCTGCCTTTACCTATCTATGTTAATTTTCCCATTAACTAACCTCTACTGTGATCCCTTACTGCATTTGGGGAAAACCTTAAATCATCAAAATTCTACTGAAACTATCATGATTATTGTATAAGATCATCACTCCAATTAAACAGTCTTAAGAGGAAATCATCTTCATAATAACCCACAGGCAAAAATGCCCAGTACAAAGGGATATTTCCATAATCACAAGACACTAAAGGCACTGGGCATCCTCCCCAGCCCCATTCACACCATGACAAATACCAGAGAAAAATGGAGACAAAGCAGTAGCAAGAGGCATTGTGAAGCTGAAGCCCTTCATCCATCACCCATCAGAGCCTTGTATTCTAGGGGGCCAACTCCTGAACTCAAGCACCACCTGCTGCTACTCTGACATGGGCACCAGCAAAGTTTTATTGTTTTTTAATGTCAGATTAATTCAAAGAAAGTAAAAAACAGATTTTAAAATGTCTCTTTTTCTTGTAGGCAATAACTTCAGGTAGGTAATTGATAAGAAGATAATCATTATAAAAGTTAAGGCCACGTGATTCTTCCAGAAGCCCCATGATGAGAGATCGATACCCTGGATCATCAAGAATTCTTCACCAGTACATCTATAATCAAAACACAAAAATAATACCAAAGTTTATTCAGTGCAATCACTGTTACTTGCCTTTAAAAACTCAGTTTCAACACGGTACTACAATTTTATTATTATATTTAACTGGTATTAGTAGTTATGTACTTATAATTTTGTTATATATTATGTCAATCTAAACTACTTGAATTGGGTCCCTTTGTTAATTTCAAAGAACATCCAAAGATATGTAGCTGTCACATCTATTTAGGAGCATAGAGGAAGTAGGCTTAGTAAACATGAGTGGGTTTGGAGACTCACACTATGATCCTACTTTGTAGTCTTCAAGGAGTCATTCATTTCTAAATCTACAAAGCTGCTTTCTTTAAAGGCCAAATGCATGGACAAAGTACATGTTCCTTCTCAAGTGTAAACTTCAGGTTCCTAATGGCACAAAGACATTTTAATAGATCACAGCTTTGTACATTCTAATGGCTCATACAGAAAACAAAGCATGAATTTAAGACCAGAGGACCCTAAGTGTTCCTGACTGGAGTCAGTCCATTGCTATCAGCTCCTGCACCATGGCAACCATGGAGGCTCAGCCATGGATCATCCCAGCAGCCCGTGGCTACAGATAGAGTCTGGGTAGCACTTGGAGCACAGCAGGATGCACGTGCCTACTTAGAAAAGCAACTACTGATAAAAATTACTAATAAACTACAATTACCACCTGGGTATCTCTATCCCTGTGTGTTTCCATCCCTAGGTACCTCTACCTCTGGGTATATCCATTTCCTGTCTCTCTTAGGATTTCACAGTTCTCACATCCACTGAAAGGGCAGATTTCTTCTTCCTTTTGTGAGGTCTGTGGATGGCCCACCTCTAGTTTCACTTATTCTATCCCCATTCTTTTGACAAGAAACTGGTAAGGAATTTGTAGTATAAGGATAGCAGACCAAATCAGGAAAAAGGAGATGTCAGAAATGAGATATCCCTCCATATCTGTTTTCTTATCAGTAACTCAAACTCAATTTGGGTTAGTATTATTCATTATTATTTGAACATCCAAAAGTGACTTAGCACACCAGCATGTTCTTCTCTCATTTGTATATCAAAATCAAATCAGTGAGAACAATCATAGAAAGGGAAAGTATTCTAACTTTAAAGAAATACACTTTAATTTTATTTTTAAAATCTGTTTCTATTTTAATATTAGACAAAAATGATAGTTCCTTCCTAATACACTGAGATATGATTTTTTTCATTGCAGGACAGATTTTTTTCATAGAACATTTTGCACACACACACACATATACACACACACCCTTTCATTTCTTGAAGTTTTGCAGAGGGAGAGGAAAAGGAAAACCTTGAAATCTGCCAGGCAAGGCTCAGGTCCTTTAAGCCCCTTCCATGCTGTGCTCACATTCTTAGGCTCTGCTCACAGGTATCATAATCTTACATTATGTAAAAAGTGTATTCCCTTGAAAAACTATCAGAGACGCCTATGTCAAGCTCCAGTGTTCTGAAACATGGAATTGAACTTCCACAATCAAGACACCAAAACTATCTTTAAGGGCTCAAAGAACTCTTTGTGCACATTACTACACCATGGAGCATTAGGATCAAAGCATATTCATGTTTCATTGGCTACAATGACTCACTCTGGGGAACAGGCAGAAGACAGAGTGTTAATCATTAAGCATGGGTTTCTCCTCTAAGTCTACGGGCGTTCCATGTCCCCATTGTGACAGTGAACTCAAGCTTACATTACATAGTTCTGACATCTTCTGACTTCTGCTGTCTTATGTTTTGGACAGAAGTTCTGGCCCAGAAATTCATTGTGCTGCAAAGCCTATGACACAAACAGGGGACAGGGAAAGGCAAGTAGTTTAATATTTTTATAAGTTTCCAAAGGATAAATACAGATATAACTCCAAGTTCAATCTTGACTCTAATTTGAAAGAAAGAACTAATAAATGAAACCCCACCAAGTTCCCTCTGTCCAGCAAGGCAGTGCCCCTCCCCCACACTCAGGAGGTTTAGGATTGAACCCATGGGGCTTCCATCTAGTAGGAGGTGGACTCTCTCACTAGATTACTTCAGACACTGCCTCCTCTGCCCACTCCATAACCGTGAAAACGCTGCAATTAACACAATAATATTGATCTATAGTCACACTATTTCTTATTTTCATCAAAACTAGTTGTAATTATAGGAGTTAGAAAGTCTATTAAGACAAACTTTACTGATGAGAAAGCTTGGCAAAGCCACTATGGCTATGCGTATCACATGATTTCTATGTCTTTTAATTTCCTGATATAAAGTATGTACCACAGTCCCTAGTCCTTCATTATGTTCTTATTGGGTAGGAACACAAGTATTTGGTTTTCATCATATCATTTATCTTTGCTCTTAACCTGGGATTTTTCTTACTTTTTCCCCCAAATAACACATGACTGTGGAAAACCTCAGATGATTCACTTAACTTTGGCTAAAAATAATAGGAAAGTTCTCATCTTTTGCTCCTGGAAGAAAATCCCTGGGCAGCAAGCAGCTGGTTAGAGATCACAGCTGTGGAAGGGACTTGGTTGGGATTCATTTCAGCTGCTACAGTTGGAGACCCCAAGTACAGTGACAGGACAGGACAACTTACTGTAAATCCATAGTGAGGAATGTTAATGTACTGAATCCATGAGAGCTCGGGTGTTAAACTTTCTGAATACAGTGCTAGACCTGAGAAGAACTATAACGAACAAGAATTACAACTAGTCCAGTGACTTAGAAGTCTAGACAAGATCCTCCCTCAAGACCCTACATCCTATAACCATTTCTACTCAGACAAGCTCTTGAAAACAGTCTCTCAGTTAACTCTAAACAGAGTTCTTCATTCTTTGCAAATCTAATGCTTTTCATGGTTTTTAAAAGAAGACCCTCACTCTGGAGGATCCAAACCTTAAAGATAAATATATTATCTTTAAAATGGAAGGAAAACTATGAACATTCTTTCAACTTTAAGGAGACTTATTCTACAAATTTAAAATCTTCTTTACATTTCTTATATCATGTGATTTCTGTAGCTATATAGTTCATGCTGTATAGTTCAGGGGAAGGTGATATTCAGAGCAGAAGAATCATTTGTTTCATATATTTTTAATATGTCATTGGGTGAATCTTTGACAACGTCTCTATAAGTTCATCTGTAGGCAAGCCAATGAAATATTTTCCTAATTAGTGACTGATGTTGCAGGGCCCAGCCCAATTATGGGTGTTATTATCCTTTGCCTGACCAGTTTAGGTTCTAGAAGAAAGCAAGTTAAACGAGCCATTAGAACAAGCCAGTAAGCAACACCCTCCATGGTCTCTGCATCAGTTTCTACCTCTAAAGATTCTGACTATTTAATTTGGCTTCCTTTGATAATGAGCAGTGATATTAAATATAATCCAAATAAACCCTTTGTCCAAACTTGCTTTTCGGTCATGATGTTTCCTCACAGCAACAGAAACCCTAAGTAAGACAAACACTGAGCATCACATACGTCTACTTTCAACAATAAGTAACTCTTGCTATTTATAAGAGTTTGGACTCTCTACTCATGACTTTAGAAATAATTTGTGATTCAATTAAAATATTGCCTTAAGACTACTTCAAGCCAAGAATTGATAAACCAAAAAATATGGAGAACAACAGAAAAAGTGCCCAATACCGTCTTTTAAAAAGCTACCTAAAAATCAGAATCACAGTGGAGATGGCAGACAGCACTGATGGGGATGAACAAGGGGCAGGTCTGATGTTCACATAAACTTGCCCTGTGTGGTGTGAAGGACACTAGAATATGCAAAATGTGACCGTGCATGCATGTGTTCCGACTGCACCTGACCAAATGCCTGTACAGGAAATACAACATTTGGCTTCATAGCTATTTTTTTTATACAATAACCAGTTGTCTTAGCTCCTTTTCTGTGGCTATGATAAAATACCATGGCACTCACTGAAAAGTCGGGAGCTTTTCTAAGTACAAATTAGAAAAAATGGAATGGAAAGAGAGAAAAAATCTCATTCACAAAACCCTCAAGAAGAGGAGAAATGGAGCCCTTGAAGTACATCTGATCAATGAAATCTTTATACAATAAAACAATAAAAAAAAAATTGATGACATAGAGGACAGATAGACCGTCTCTGCCTATCCACTGGGACGATATGAAACAATCGAGCCTCTGCAGAAAACAATCACCAGGTTCAATGCAATCCTCATCAAAATGTCAATTCAATTCAGAGAACAATACTAAGTTTCACATGGAAATACAGAACACTCAGAGTAGGAAAACACTCCTGAAGAACGAAAGTGCCAGAGGTATCATCAGCCTTTGAGCGTATCATCACCCACTGGTGAAGAATCCTGGTCCCTGTTTTGTGAGGAATAACTCATCTTCTTTATTGATAAAAGGTCTGTCAGTGGGCCTGTCTCCACATCTGTGAACAATAGCAATAGACTCTAGCAAACCTTACCACCCTATGTGTCCTCTCATAAGAGGGTACATGCCTTTTGCTCTGTTGTAGTGGGGTTTCTTGGCCCTGGGCAGCCAGGGATTTAGACCCTCAGACTTGCTGTGTCAGACCCCTTAGCATCCCACCACTGTTCAGGCCACACAAAATGATTTAGATGCTTATATTAAATTTATGTTGTTTGGCCTATGACTCAGGCACATTTTTAGCTAGCTCTTCTATCTTAAATTAACTTATTTTAATTAACTGTCTGCCACGTGGCCCATGGCTCACCTGTGTTTTATACATGATTTTTTGGGGGCAGCTGGCTTAGTCTGTCTCTGACTCTGAGGTATTTTGGGGGGATTATTTTTATTCAAAGTATTGTTTTGGGGAATTTTTTGTTTATAATTTTTATGTGACTTTTTAATAATTATAATATTTGACATTTTGATTTTATGATATTTTTTGATATAAGTTTTTAATTTAGTTATTATTGTCATAAGACTTTATATTAATTGTCTTATGAATTTAATTTTTTAAAGGTGTTGACTTTGTTTTTAAAGGTCTAAGTATTTTTTTATATTGTGTGTTGGCATTCTCAAAAGCCAGTGATTTACTCATTATTTGTGTGGCTGTTGAGTCTGGTATTTTGTTTATTGTTGTAGTTAATTTGTTTAAAAAGTTTGTGAATGTTTCTTTGAGGCTTTGAATTATTTTAGTGAATGTTCTATTTTACTATTTTTTTTAATTTGGTCTTAGAAATTTAAAATTGTCATGTGATATAAATTTAGAATTTGTTTATTGTATAAATTCTTTGTGTTAATATTAAAACCTTTTTAATCCTTCTCAGGCTTTAAGTGGATATTCGGCCCACGTTGGACGCCATGCTCTGGTAGGACCAGTGTCTCACCCAAGGGAAAGGATATTTGGCGCTGGGGATGTCTTGCCACACAAATGTGGCTCTCACGCCTCAGGCCCATGTGCTGTACAGTTAACACAGTTTACTCAAGTATTCAATTTTCTACATGGTTTTATAAGCACATTTCTCAAAAGTAAATACAATGTGAACTCTATCAACAGTATGTTCTGTAGGCAAGGCACTATTGTTAGGTTCCTTTTGAGAATTAGTTTTAAAGACTGTCTAGATGATTCATAGGGGACAATTAGGGACACAGGTACTTGTCCATCCAAGAAAGCTTTCTGTATTTTTGTTTGTTTTATTCAGGCTTTGTTTTCTTACTCGGTGATGAAAACTCTTAGTGGAAAAGCTTATTTAGTTACATTAACAAGCTTTAACAATCATTTTAAAATAATATACAAGAGTTAAAAATTTTAATTTTAAAGATTTTCATTGTGTTAAGATTGTGCATTTCCCCTTGGCTGGGATGTCAGCAGCCTTTCTCGTGAGAATAACCTGTCTCCACCTCTTTAACCTTCTGACCTGTGACCTTGGTCAACATCACAGGAAAGGGGCCTCCCAGGCCTCTTTCAATTTGTTTTGTGTTTTGTTTCGTTTTTCAGCTTTTTAGCAGTATTTGATCCCTAATCAGGAAACCATGGACTGGGCAGTTTATCAGAGGAGTCTGGATACAATCTTTGTAACCTAGAAAAAAGCAAAATGGAAGACAGATTCCTGTGGCCTTAGGTTTGCAGAGCAGTAGGAGGCCATCTTGGCAGGGAGGCCTGGGAACAGGCAAGGAAGGGTAAACACACAAGCCCCTCCCACACGCAATCCCCTCCCTCCACACAAGCCCCTCCCACACACAAGCCCCTCCCACACACAAGCCCCTCCCACACACAAGCCCCTTCCACACATAAGCCCCTCTCCTACAGGATCAGACTTTTCCCATTAAGTCTCTACCTCCCAGTGGTTTCAGAACCTCTGCCCCAGCACCAGCAATTGTGATGTAAGTGTTCAATCCCTGAGACTTAGGGAACATTTTTCATTCAGAATTCCACAGGAAAAGATTTGGAGGGAGAAAATGCATACACTTCATAAAAATACTTTTATGTGCATTTTAGAACCTCTCAAACAAAAATTAATTAATAACATATTTATTGAATATTTACATAATAGGATAGCTTTACATATATGGTCATATAAACTAAAATATAAACAAAACTTAGCACTTTCTTACTGACCTGGGTCTGTCATTGCCAAGCTATAGTGTGCTCTTGCACTAGCAGAAAGGGTATGAATATTAACACACTAAATCAATCATTCTATTTATTGATGTGCCTTTTGAGATATGTGGATTCTGGCTCCATTTAGCAGTTGGTTTATTTTACATTAAGTGTGTAACTTATGGGTATGAAAGACTAAGATTGGGCAAACAATTACATACAGATGAGCAAAAGTATGCTAATTCCGGAGACCTATTAGAAGGTAGGAGTCTGGAATCTTCTACTATTTCTAACACTTTTGAGTATATAAGTGAGGCCTGCAATAGACTCCTTGTGCTGAACACTTACACTGATCATTGTTGTGAAATATTATTTCAAGGTGTGTTGCATTTGTTTATGCTGGGAAACATCTGTTTAATGATGCAAAAATTGCTGCTTTCTTTTATGTTACATTTGTTTAACTCTGTGAGGCTGAGATACTCTGTCTAAACACCTGACAGATATAATAATGAGCTGAATGGCCAGTAGCCTACCAGGAAAGAAGAGACAGACAGCGAGAATAAATGGGGGGAGTAATCTGAGAGAAAAGGAGAAGATGAACGTGCTAGGGTCCAGCTACCCAGGCACATAGCCAGCCACAGAGTAAGAGTGAAAAACAGATACACAGATGTAAGAAAACTCAAAAGATCTGAGGCAAAAGGATATGGAATAATTTAAATTAAGAAAGCTGGCTAGAAGCAGGGCAAGTTGAGGCCAGCATTGGTGAGTAATACAACAATTCAACGTGATCTATTTGGGAACTGTGCAGTATTTTCACAAAGGAGTAAAGAGTAAAATAACCAACTATAGATAATGCCCTTTGGTTTCCCATTAGAGACAACTGAATAAACCAAATCTCTTCTGTGGTTAAACTGCATGCAGGTCTCTCACATCAGCATGAGAGGAAGGCCACATTCTATCTTGTGGGAGAACCAGGCAATCATAACACCTTCTTGACATTTTAATTTATTATAGTTTTGTAATATGGTCTCAAGAAATGTCTGTTAAGAGCTCATTAGAGGGAACATGTTAACCCCATCATCGTACTGATATCACAGAAGTAGCCACAAAGCCTCAGAGGAAAGGTGCATCCTTCTCTCCTACAGACCATAATTAGCTTTAGCATAAGGCTTCATGTCTCAAGTACTGACTTGTCAAGCATGTACACGTTCAAGAAGGAACACAAAGAAAATTTTCCTCTTAGAAAAATACAGTCAACACTCACCAGCATGAACACAAAGTAGATGGTCACAATTACTGTTGGTAAAGCTGCTGCATTCTCCCCTGCCCCTATAGACAGTGGCAGGGAACTGGTAGAATAAGCCAACATCATGATGGTAAATAGCATAAAGAAGAAACCCTTCACATCTGTTTGTACTCCTTAGGAAGAAAAAAGTGGGGTCAGTTCACATACCTAAATCAAGAGAATTACACACATTTCCAATACTACTTTAATGACCACCAAGATTAGTAATAGTCTCACAGCCACCAGACTTCTCCGGGTCTCTGCCTGCTACCCGATCACATGGATGCTGGGAACCAAACTAAACTTGTGCACTTGGGATCTTAAAGGAACAGCAAGCACTTTTAACCAATGAGCCCCATCATATGACTTTATTTTTTATATTTGCCACACAGAAACCATGCCTTTCCATAAACTACCTTTTCTTCTTTATACACAATTATGAGTTATTACAGGATCCTGACATGGAGAACTATAGGCAAGATACCTGACCAAATATTACTGCATTCTTCCACAGGAGAATCTGCAATAGAACACATTCATGTGCATATTTCCCTAACTAACAGCATTAGTAATGAAATTGGGATCAGGACGGTGCTGGTTAGCTTTTTTAAAAATTTAATACAAGCTAGGATTATATGTGAAGAAATAACCTCAACTAAGAAAATACTTCCATACGATTATCCTATAGGCAAGTCTATGTGGGCATTTTCTTGATGCTGTGGTCTTACGCAACTGTGGATGATGATATCCCTAGGCAGGCAGTCCTGAGTTCTATAAGAAAGTAGGCTGAGAAAGCCATTAGGAGTAAGCCAGTAGGTAACACTCTTCCATACCCTCTGCTTCACTTTTTCATCTAGTTTCCTGACTGGACTTCCTGCCAGTAGGTAGATATGTCAGAGGAGCAACAGGTAGCAATTGAAGCTCAAGGTATCAGTCTACCAGGAGACTATCCCTGATTGGTCATTACTGGACAGGCAAGGTCAGGAGACTATAGAACCCAGCATGTCTTGTGCTTCTTCTGGGTATTTACATGTTTGCTGCTGATAAGTTTCTTCGGTATCTGGTGTGATCGAGTACAGGAAGATACCCACTCCCTGTAATCTCAAGGGAACATCCTATTCTACTGGGCATTTTTACCTGTCAATTATTATGAAGATAATTTTTTGCCAGGCTGTACTGTCTAATTGACAATGTTAGTTTATACAGAGTTTTGATGAATATAAGTAAATAGAAGGAAATATCACACAGATAGAACCTATGAGTTTCACCTAAGGAACTGATTGCAATTCATGTTAATGATTAAGGAATACAATTGATTCCCCAGAAGCTAGGTTAGCTCTAATTTTCTTAATACTGAATGATGCAGTCACAAGTGTTGGTGTGCTTCATTAGCTGAAACAAAGCCTTAAAATAACTTTAGGTTAGATCCAGATATTTTGAAAACAGATTTGAGTTTAAAAATCCAGAAAGTTCACAAGAACACATAGCTGAGTTTTATATTCATCAGGTTAGGGTAACAAAATACAAGCCAGCCCAGTTGTTGCTAGTTGACATACTTTCCTTGGCTGATGTTTCCTTGCTATGTCTGGTTGTTGATCAAAGATGATAATCAATTCCTTGTGCCAATTTTTGCCTTCAATCTCCCGATTCTAGAAACTGTTGATAAGTGGGTATGCACCCCAAAAAATTTAAAGTAAAAATTACTGATTCATTTTCATATATGACATTTAGGTTTCTGATTCTTTAAGATTTCTTATAAGATTACCTTTAAAGATAAGTAATGAAGTAATTGGCCTATTCATTATAACTTCAAAATGCAGCCTGCTACTAAAAGACCTGACTGAGAAAAATATCTTGCTTGCCAATATATTAATCTATATGTTTATTAATCAACATATTAGCCTGTAACAAGATGCTTGAATATGAGTAGACAGGTGTTCTTAGGATAATTATTATTCACTTATTACACATAAAACATTTAACCATGTAAGGAATATGGAAAAACATGATGGTTTTATTTTTTGTTTTTTATCCATTGTAACCATATCCATGAAAAACAGAATTTAACAACATTGTAATTTTTATATTTCCTGAAAGTTTTTTTGGAGTATATAAGCTGCAAAAAAAGAATAGAGATAGATTTAAGTGGTTTGGAAGGAAAACATCAAGAATGAGAGAGTTGATTTCTTCCAATTTTTATTTGTCTTTTCTTCCAATGCTTTGGTGAATTTTGCATTTCCTATTTGAAGGTCTTTGCCATCTTCATAATGTTATTTTAAAGATCATTTTCGTGTGCTTTATCTGTATTGGGATGTTCGGGTTTTGCTGTTGTACAACCACATGGCTCCAGTGGTGCCATATAGCTCTTTATGTTGTAGAATGTATTCTTACACTGATATCTACACATCTGGTTTTGGATAATCATAGGTACAGGTGTTGATTCTTCCTGCAAGTGATACACGTGTTAGCTGTGCCTCAGGGGGCTGTTTTCCTCAAGTAGGAACCTGGTGGAATGGCTTGGCCACAACATTATAGCCTGCTGATTGGATGTTGGGGCTCCAATCAGTGCAGCAATTGAAAAAAAGACAAGAAATGAAAGAAATAGATAAATCCCTTTTAAAATTAAGAAGCCAAGAAAAAACAATCATAAAGTTGAAGAAAACAGTTCAAAACTTGAAAATTGAAATAGAGGCAATAAAAAACACAAACTGGAGGAATTTTGAAAATAAAAAACCTGGGTTCACCAACATAAACCACAGACACAACCATAACCAACTGAGTACAAGAGATGGACAAGAAAATTTCAGGTGTTGAACGTATGATAGAGGAAATAAATTCATTGGTCAAAGAGAATGCCAAATCCAACATATTCTTAACCTAAAACACCTAGGAAATCTGGGACACCATGAAAAGACCAAATCTAAGAATAATATAATTAGAAGAAGACAAATACCAGCTCAAAGGCACAGAAAATATATTCAACAAAATCATAGAGGAAAGCTTTCCCAACCTAAAGAATAACGTGTCTATGAAGATATAAGAAGCTAATAGAACAGCAAATATACTGGGCCAAAAATAGTACCCTTACCATAAAGAATCAAAACACAAAACACACCAAATAAAGAAAGAATATTAAGAGCTGCAAAAGAAAAAGTCCAGATAGTATATAAAGGTAGACCCATCAGAATAACACCTGACATCTCAGTGAAAACTCTGAAAGCCAGAAGTTTCTGAACAGATGTTTTGCAGACACTAAGAGACCACAGATGTCATCCCAGAATACTTTACCAAGCAAAACTTTCAAACACCGTAGGCAGAGAAAAGACGATATTCAATGAGAAAGCCAGATATAAACCATATGTAACTACAAGTCTAGCTCTACAGAAAGTACTGGAAGGAAAATCCCAGCCCAACGAAATTAGCTACACCCACAAAAACAAAGGCAATAGATAACTTCACATCAGAAAATTACAAAAAATAAAAACACAAACATACTACCAACAACAAAATCCAAAATAATAGTAATTAACAACCACTGGTCATTAATATCTCTTAATATCAATGGAATCAACTCATCTATGAAAAGAAACAATCTAACAGAAAAGCTATAAAAGCAGGACCAACCTTCTGCTATATACAAGAAACACACCTCAACTTCAAAGACAGACATTACCTCAGAGCAAAATATTGGGCAAGATTTTCCTATCTAGTGTAGCCATTCTAATATCCAACAAAAAAGACTTCAAACTAAAATTAATCAAAAGAGATAGAGAAGTATAAGGATTCCTGGCACATGGCAGTTACATGGTAAACGTGCTAGTCCAATAGCACAAGGCTCCAGGTGAGATAAGAATTCTTGGCATATAACAGCCACGTTCTGAACCCAACATAGCGCCAACAGAACATGCCATGTATAGACGACATGCCCCTAGGCATGGCTATATAAATATGTGCCCACTCATTCTCTTATAAGGAGATGCCATGTGAAAGCCATTCTCTTTTCTTTTCCACTTCTCTCCCTCATACCTGCTCAGCAACTCCCCTGAATAAACTCTCATGTGGCATCTGGTGGTGTGTTTCTGATCTCACATGCAAAACCAACTAGAAGGACATTTCATATTCATCACTGGAAAAATCCTTCAAGATGACTGTCTCAATTCTGAATATTTATGTCCCCAATACAAAGGCATCCACATGTGTAATAGATACATTACTAAGGCTTAAATAACACACCAATCCCCACACAGTAATAGTGGGAGACTTCAACCGCTCACCTTTGCCAATGTAAAGGTCTGCTAGAAAGAAATTAACAGAGAAATAAGGGACCTAGAAGATGTTATGGCTCAAATGGATTTAACAGATATTTATAGAATATTTCACCAAACACACACACACACACACACACACACACACACACACACACAAATGCCTACTTTTTAGAACCTCATGGAACCTTCTCTAAAATTGACCACATACTTGGCTGCAAAGCAAATCTCAACAGATATAGAAATATTGGATTTCTCTGATGGCTAAAGATGTTGTGCAATTCTTTAAGTGTCTTTTAGCCATTTGGAATTCTTAGCAGAAGAACCTCATTTTTAAAATTGGATTATTTTGTGCTTTAGCCTCCAATATCTTGAGTTCTCTATTTTAGAGTTCAGTCTTCTGTCAGATGTAGGGTTGGTAAAGATCTTTTCCCATTCTGTAGGCTGTCATTTTGTCTTATTAACTATGTCCTTTGCCTTACAGAAGCTTCTCAGTTTCAGGATATCACATTTGTTAATTATTGTTCTTAGTGTCTATGCTACTGGTGTTATATTTAGGAAGTGTCACCTATGCCAATGCGTTCAAAGGTATTGCCCACTTTCTTTTCTATCAGGTTCAGTGTAGTTGGGTTTATGTTGAGGTCTTTGATCCACTTGGACTTCAGTTTTGTGCAGGATGATGGATATGAATCTATTTGCATTCTTCTACATACTACTATCCAGTTATGCCAGCACCACTTTTTGAAGATACTATCTTTTTTTCCATTGGATATTTTTTGCTTCTTTGTCAAAAATCAGGTGTTCATAGGTGTGTGGATTATGGTTGGAGTCTTTGATTAAATTCCATTGATCCACAAGATTTTTTATGCCAGTACCAAATGGGTTTTATTACTGTAGCTCTATAGTATAGCTTGAGGTCAGATACAGTGGTGTCTCCTGAAGTTTATTTATTCAACAGGAATTTTTTGACCATTTTTTTACTGAGTTTTTGGTTTTTTCCTTATGAAATTGAGTATTGTTTACAGATCTGTGAAGAATTGTGTTCGGATTTTGATGGGGATTACACTGAATCTGTAGATTGCTTTTGGTAAAATTGCCATTTTTACTATGTTGATCCTACCTATCCACGAGCGTGGGAGACCTTTCCATTTCCTGATATCCTCTTCAATTTCTTTCTTCAATGAATTAAAGTTTTGTCAAACAGGTATGCTGCTTGTTTGGTTAGAGTTACCCCAAGATATTTAGTGCTATTTGCAGATATTATAAAGAGTGATGCTTCTTTTATTTCTTTTTCAGCCCTTTTATCATTTGTGTATAGGAGGGTTATTGACTTTTTTCAAGTTAATCTTTACCTTGCTATGTGGGGATTCAATAAAAGTTTCAGAAGTTTTGGAGATATCAGAGGGAATCTACCCACAGTCTATGTGGCGGGTTAGTAAAAGCTCCAGAAGTCCCAGAGCTCTAACCAGAATGGAAGAAGCAGAGGACAACTATGCTGCTCTAAAGAAAAGGTACCCAACCGCATGGCTGAACAAAATAAGAGTAATGGGTTAGAAGAAGGGTAGAGAGCTAGCAAGTGATATGCCTGGGCCCTAGGTCAAACAGACTAAAACTATTGAAAGCATCTGTGTGTCTCTGTGGGTCTGGGGGTCTGTGGGTCTGCGGGCCTAAACCTAAAATCTAGAAGGACAGAGATGACACCTATCTGCCTGGACAGTAACCCAAAGTTCCTTTATAAAGTTGGAGCATCCATCTTTAGCCTACAGGCCCAGAGTCTCTTTTCATTTCAGTGAAGCAGGAAATCTGCTCTGCCCATTCTGGCACAGTTCATCAGTTGCTTCTCCTCAAGTCCTGCAGAATGTCTGACAGTTTTTTTCTGCAAAGCAGGAACCTGAATGACCATCTCGGCTTGTTCTGCCAAAGTTCAGAGGTCATCTTCCTATGAAACCTGCATGTCCAGTTTAAACAGCATACTGTCAAGCAGTCAATATAAGAACAGGTTCTTGTCCAGTGGCTAACCATTGCCACAGAGAATAGACTCCATATGGAGTTTCTTTGATGCCCATTTTTCTCTTGAAGAAGATTGGTGCTGCCAGGAGCAAATCTGTCTCACTGTCCAGAAAAGTCCAAGTTCTTAAAATAGTTTAAATGCATATTCTGTAGGTCTTAGAAGTGTTTGAAGATTACCTATCTAATTGGATTATATCTTCGTATACCTAAAAATCTAACTAACATGCCTTTCAGAAAGGGGGAAGTGATGCCTTTCTGTATGCTGTGAATCTCAGTCTTTAAATAAAGGAGCTGTTTTGGGCCATGACAGGCACCATAGAAGAAGTAGCAGGAGGAATCAGAATAGGTAGGAAAGGAAGAGTGGAGTGAGAGGCAGAAGGAGTTGAAACCCAAAGGAGAAACATGTAAGAAACACAAGTGAGCCACTGGCCACGTGGCAGGGTAGACTAATAGAAATGGGTTGATTAAAAATGTAAAAGCTAGCTAGCAATGTGCCTGAGCCATAGGCCAAACAGCATGAAGTTAATATAAGAGTCTGAGTCATTTCTAGGGGCCTGAGCGGTGGGCAGCTGGGTGGCTAAGGGGTCTGGTGTGGCAGGGTCTGGGCCCCTGGCCACCCGGGACCAAGAAACCCACAACTACAGGTGCCTCCAACTGGGAAATCACCATGTAACTTCTATGGAGGAAGCAGTGGATTCCACAAGCTGATTGTAATCTTTACGGATTTGAGGACATAAACCATGCACAGTCCTGTGTTTTTATAACAATTAGATCCTGGGGGAGCTGAGTTCTATGACTGTTTTCAAATTATTATTATGATTATCATGGTGTGTATAATGCATGCATGGGTATAGATGTGCATGTATCATGATGTGCACATGTCACAGTGTGTATATGGAGTTGAAAGACATCTTTCTGGAATATTCTCTCTTCCACTGTGGATTCTGAGGATCAAATTCAGGCTGTCAGGCTTGCCTAAATGGTTGTGAAAAATAAATCCTTTATAAAACAAAGTCTAAGCTTTATTAGTGCTTATATTGTGTGTGTGTGTGTGTGTGTGTGTGTGTGTGTGTGTGTGTGTGTGTGTACTTGAAAAGTATGGAAATTATAAACAATTAGTCTAGGCTGAAGTATAAACATAATGAACATATTACAAATAACTATTTATATTATATAATTACAACAAACCTCAAATTCAGTATTCTCTTTTTGTAACATTAAGTAGCATAAGACACTGTATGCATTTAAGCTCTTGTTCACACATTGTGTAAGATACTATCCACTTTTCTGTATTTTATTTACATACAGAGGCACTTATACAGAAATACACAAACAAATAAAAATCTGGGCTGTAGAGATGGTTCACTGATTAAAAGCGTGAGATATTATTTCAGAAGCCTGGATTCTGTTCCCAGAACACACATAGTGTCTCCCATTCTGTACCTCCAGTGCAAGGGGATATCATGTCTTCTTCTGGCCCTCCCCAGGCAGTGAATTCACTTAGTGTACAAAACACAGACAGATATACAACACACTGCCAAACACACACACACACACACACACACACACACTCACACACACACACAAAGGCAAACACACAAAAGAAAAATGAATCTTTTACATTACATATGGATATATATCTAATAATTGATTTTTCTCCATTGACACTGTCTCAAATGTGTACATTATTTCTACATTCATCATAATACACAGAATCTTGATTAAAAACACAGTTTCATAAACAGCGTTTGTAGTATATTGTGAACAAGTCTTGAAGACTTTCCTCACATTGAACATCTCTTTTAGATGGCACACACACACGGTGGTGACATGCATTTCTACTTTAGGCTTGCCACAGCTGTACAAACCAAAATATGTTCCTCCAAGAGGAAAGATGCATTCTCTTGCTTTGCCACTTACCTACTATGCTGAATAATATAACAGTAAATACAAGACTTGGCAATAACCTTCTGGGTACCATCTCAGCCAGCAATTTTCCAAAGAAATATGATGACACTCTGTAGTATCCACTGCTATACTCATGTCTACAGAGACAAGAATCACATTATACATCTTTAGATTAGTCCAGAAGACAAAGGTGAGATGCTGGTTACATTAACTTCTGCTACCACAAGGAGGCTGACAGGACAGTGTCCCCTATGCTCCAAGCTGACTCCCAAACACATCCCCATCTTAGAGACCAGCATCTCTAGGCCATCATCCATATGACTTTCGCATTATAATTCTTCTCATAAGACAACTACCTGTGGGCATATGTTTCAAATTTAATAAAACCAGTCTGAGATATCAGAGGAATCTACCCACAGTCAGTCTAGGAGGATCAGAGAGTGGTAACTCACACCTTTAATCCCAGCATAGAGAATATCTGGGAGTGGTGACCTACGCCCTTTATACCAGAAAATCTGAGTTTGAGGCCAGTTTAGTTTACAGAGGGAGTTCCAGGCTCCCAGGCAGACAGTGGTGTTGCTACACCTTTAATCTTAACCTGGATGTGAAACAACTTGGGGAAGAGAGTATTTAAGGCAGGCATAGAAAGACAGAGCAGGCAGAAGAAGCCATGAGGAGTGAGGCTGAGGAAGCTGGAAGACAGCTGGGTGAGATCTGACTGTGGTGTTTCCTCTCTTTGATATCTCAGCCTTTCCCTGAGATCTGGCTCTGAGTTTCCTTTACTCATACAACAACTATCCTCTGTTTCTTCCACTCTGGTCACACAACAACAACCAACCAGGGTAACAGACCATGTGCCCATTCTCCAAACATGACAAATCTTGTCCATCTTTGAGATCAGTGAATCCTAAGCATAGGCCAGCAGGAAAAGGTTCTTCCATGTTTGAAAAACACAGGAGATAAACAGCTCTTTTTTTCCAGCTGTTCTCTGGCTCTTTCCAGCCCCCATAAAGAAGAGGACTCTCATTCTTGTGCATGTGAACCCCTCCAACTCCAGTGTGCTGCTGAAACCTCGACATGCAAGCTCCATGACACCCCTGACATCCTTCTTTGTGAAGAGTCATGAATTTCCTGGGACATTTCAGGCCCTACTACTGTGTTGTCTGCAGCACTGAGATATAGTGTCCTCACCCCAATTTTGTGACTTTCTCTGAGCAGCAGACACCTCTTCTCTTGATTTTCCAACTATTTTCAGTTAATATTAATACTCTTTACATACTTCAAATATCATGATACCACATGATAAACACAAAATTTCATAATTTGTTAATTTTCAACTAAGAAAAATGGAGAATTACTGGTAATTCTTGAGATTACATTCTAGACCAAACTATGAATGTAATCAACTTGATCACCAGCCCCTGATACCTGCTCCTGGAGCAGGACTACTCACAGAAAGCGATCCCTCTCGAGCACAAAGAGCTCCCCAGCAGTGACACTTGTGAAGCACTGGAAGACTGTGAGCAAGAAGAGCAGGTTGGCCCTGCCAGGAGAGAATGATGACAAAAACAACGGTAAATTCAACATTAGGGTGGTTTATTTCCAACAACCTGTTCTGTAGGTTAAATAGCATTACAGAGATCTTGTCTCTGAAAAGAATAGCAGTATTGGAGAGATGGCTCAGCAGTAAAGAGTGCTTGTTACTCTTGCAAAGGACCCAGGTTTGATTGACAGCACCCAAAAGGTGGATGACAACCATGTGTCACCTGAGTTCAAGAGGACACGGGGCTGGCTGGTCATATATCAAATTGACACATGTGAGTCATCTGAAGGAGGGATCTCAATGTAGAAAAGGCCCACATAAGATCCAGCTGTAGGCATGTTCTTAATTACTAATGGATGGTGATGGCCCAGCCCATTGTGGGTTCTGGATTCTATAAGAAAGCAGGCTAAGCAAGCCATAGGGAGCCAGTCTGCAAGAAGCAGCCATGCATGGCCACTGAAGATCCCTGCCTAGTTTGAGTTCCTATCCTGACTTCCTTTAGTGACAGACTACAATTGGAAATATAAGCTGAATAAACACTTTCCTCCCCAATTTGCCTTTTTTTCATGTGTTTAATTGGAGCAGTGGTAACACATTTACTTTTAGATCCACAGAGCCTATGCTACGTGGTCATAGCAGCCCAACCCAACACTTCAATTTAACTAATGAAATTGCTAAGTATCATTCCTAATGTATAGAGAGAAACATAAAGATTAATAAGACTCCAAGGGCTTTCCACATTCAGTTGGCCACTTTGCTGTTACAGAAGAGAAAGGATGAAAACATGAAACAGTGGGGGAATCCCCACTCACTCAACAGCTTACTACAGACAGGGACGGCAGAAAAATCTTTAAAGCCTAGATGATTATCCCTAACATAGGTCAACAACTTCTTGTGTGGTTTATGAAGAGCTCAAATAATGAATTCAGTCTTGTTTCCTTATGAAGGGATCATTTGTTTTCGTGTGATAGGGAAATGTAAGCAGGAAGAGGGGGAACAAAGGGCAGCTGTAGTTATCTGTTTTCTGAACAAACATGTTGGGTTCTTGGATCCCAGCACCTACAGAGGGATACCTTGCTCAGTCTTGATACAGGGGGGATGGGTTTGGTCTTTCCTCAGTGTAAAATCCCAGACTCTCTTGACTCTCCATGGAAGGCCTTACTCTCCCTAAGGAGTGGCAGGGGTAAGCTGAGGTGTGAGTGGGAGGAGGATAGGAGGGGCAATTCTAGTTGGGATATAAAATGAAAAATAAAACCTTTTAAACAAAAAAGTTAAAAATCATGATGACTGAAATAAACTACACACAAAGACTACAGTCACACAGTCCAACTTCTTATAAAATGCGAGTAGCAGAGGAACTCACAATTTATAAAAAGAATATGAAGAAACAGCTAATAAAGCTCTTCTTTATGTCTGCATTTTCCAAGAACATTTCCACATCAGGGTTTTTGAAGCTCATGTCTGAATGCTTCATGTGACACCATTTATCTTGTTGTCTGTGCCGTGATAGGTTAAGATGTGCCGTCTACACAGGACAAAAACCAAGTGCTAGCAGATTTCAAAAGCATTCATATCTTGGCCTTCAGGGAGGGTGAAAAGAGAACACACTAGAAACAGATGTACCAGTCACCTCACTGCAGACTAACTTCTCATCCACACAGAAGGCAATTCATAGAAGATGATTTTGTGTTTATTATTTTCTTCAAAATTAATTGGTGTTTTCACACATCTAAACAAATGTGTGGGGCTGTGGAGGTGGTCCATTCAGCAATTCATTGGTCATACACCCATGAGGACCTCAGTTCAAAGGTCTACATCACATGTAAGTACCCAGAGACAGTACTTCTCATCACAGTAACTCCAGTGATAGAGGATAAAGAGATGGATGCTTGGAAGTCCTTAGCTAGCTAGCCTAGCCAAGTCAGTGAGCTCTATGTTCAGTGCAGGACCTACCTTGAAAAGAACACTCAGGGTCATCAAGGAAAACCTGGCATCAAAAGACCTCATATGTAGACACATACATGCTCTCCAACATGCACATGTATACACACCCACACAAACATGAAAGCACATCTCTCTCTTTATCTCTTTCTCTCAACCTTCCTCTGCTTCTTGAAGTTATTAATCAACTTTCCTTAACAGATAAGCCTCCCTGGACATGGGGAGCTGTGGTGTCAAGTGGAATGATTGATGTCAGGAATCAAGAATGAGAAGTGTGGAGAGTCTTCTTTCAAGTGAACAGGATTCCAATCAGGAAGATGAAAATGCTCTACATTTAGAGTCTTGTGACAGCCACATAACCTGGAGCTACTCCATACCCTAAAACTGGCTAAATGTGAAACATGTGGTATTTATATCTGCATGCTATCTACATACAAACATATGTAAAATCTGAGTTCTTCCACTCAGTTTTCAATGTACCAACACATTCTATCATGTGATAAAATATTTCTTATCTTCTTGTCATTAATTTCAATTCTTAAAGGATTTATAAAAACTTTAACAAAGTGACAGGATTTTCTCAAAATTTGTATTCTATTTTTTCTTACCTGGTCTGGACAAGAGTACAATCATTTCTTAGGACATTACTGGAAACAGCACCCACAGTCCCTGACAATATGGTTATGTAAATCACCTTTAAAATAAAAGGGGGGATTTCCATTAGGAATATAAAGCATTCTACACATTGTCAATTATTTCAGAATATGTGATTTCCTAATTAGATTTCTAAAGTGAGATAAACTGTTTATTTTGGCCAGAGTCCCTGTAAGAATATAAAAACACACATCAATAGAATTCTTGTGTGTTAAACTGAAATTTAAGGTCTCTGCAGTCTGAGGTTCCAACATTACAGACTCTGGAATAGCTAAGCCTTCCCCCAGTGCTCCACCAGGAACAGGCAGTGAAGGACTCAGTTCAGGAGCTAAAACATGAATGACGCAAGATGGAAAAGAATGCGAACTGCTGGGGACCAAAGTAAGTGACAAGGTGGTCACCTTAACTAAGATCTCTACTGTGGTGACAGCAGCATGTGCAGTTTTCTACTAGAAGAGGCTCAAACAAACCCAGACTTTGTTTACTCTTATAGTTAGAAACAAGTAGATCCCAGGCCAAGGGACAGCTCAGTGCAGAGCCCTGAACAACATACACTAGATGCCTGAGATCAAAATAACAAGTCACTATCAGGGACTGACTAGAAGTTCTGGGTGGACAGGGAGCAGGATGTAGGTCCACAGTAAGTGATTGCCTTCTGATGGCGAAAGCCTCAGGATCAAACACTAACACGTCAGAATCATCAACATCATGACATTAAATAATAAATAAATAAATAAATAAATAAATAAATAAATAAATAAATAAATAAATAAATAAATAAGTGAGTAAAGCATGGCCCAATGACAGGAAAGAACCACATTTCTGTGTGACAGTCATGTCAAAATTACAGACAATCTTAAGGCATGGTGCTCCTGTTACAGAGCCAGTTTATAAAGAAAAGTAGAACTTCCCGTCCATCAAGTTCCCGGTTAGCTGACAGGGAAGAGCACTGTTCTGTCAGTTACTGGGTGTGAACTGCTCTCTTTGAATAGCTACTGCCTCCAAACACTAGACTCCCAATGGGGGAACAGCCATGCAATGCGCTCATCTCTCAGGCAGTGATGCACACTCCCTCAGAGGCAATCAATGGCCCTGTTTGCTCACCACGTGATTTCACCTACAGATCAGCCCTCCTTTCCCTCTCTAGTCACCCCCACCCTTCTCTACTCAACTTTCTCCAGATCCATTCTTTCATCTCACATGCTACAGTGTCATCTACTTACTCAGGTACCACGTTTCCACCCATGTGAAAAGTTGCACCAAAGAAAGAGCCTTTTACCCCATTTGCTCATTCCTGGACTTTGAACATGTAGGACTCCCCAGAGAACTAAAGTAGATGGGTATGAGGATCTCTCCAGTGTGCTGAATTTCATTTTGCATTTCCTGAATCAAATTTCCTATTTCAAATAGTCATTATAGTTCCTTTCAAGAAAATACAATCACTAAAAACCTCTATGTAAGTAAAATATTAACCATGTTCTATTGCTTTACTGAGCATCTCTGTGGTAGAGTAAAAAGGACAAACATATGGAGGGGAGGAGAAGATAAGTGTGACCCTGAAGCAGACTGACTCGGAAGAAAATTGTCACCAACTGAGCCTTTCACAATACAGTTAAAATAAATCATCAGATTACCTGACTCATAGTAACCCATGGAAAACCCATGGAATTTTTGAATGAACGACAGGCAATCCATCCAAGCTGATGCCAGAAAGGGGTGACACACGTGACCTCCTCCAAGTCTGATCTCCTTCCTGCCTTCTGTTCCCGCAAGAGTTGGTCCAACTCAGTGCTCATGTCTCTGTATATGGCAGACTTGGCATACAGACAGGCTAATTTTTCTGTGATTTGGTGCTGTCTCTCAGAAAGCTCTTTATATTTGTCAGCTTTGGGATAAAAATGGGTAAAAACAAGAAACAAACAATAATTTAATTGTTTTTTCTGATTTTCATCAATTATATATCAGTTTTTCTTGAGACAGTCTCATGAACCTTAGCCTGACCTTCAAGTTGCTATGCAGTCAAGGGTGCCCTTAAGCATCTCCAGGTCCTTCCGTTTCTGTCTCAAAGTGCTGAGATTACAGGAATGCACCTTCAGAGCCAGTTATGTGGTGCTAGAAACCAGCCTCCAGGATTTGCATGTGGTAGGCACAAATTTTACAAGCTGAGATACATCTTTAATCAAGTTTTCAGCATAATAGACTTACTCTTATATGATTGATTTAAAGATCAGAAGTGTCCCTAACTGACCTGACTACTGTCATTATCCCATGGATACAGCAGACTGAATGGCCTGTTCCCATGGGGACCCCAATTCTTAGCAAAGTCGTCCTTCCCTTATGTATTTACACTTCTTAATAAAAATTCTGGTTCTTGCTATCTTACACAGGTGAGTGCATAATCAAATTAGTATGCAAATTACACACAAATGTATAAACTGCCAAGTATCTTGTTTTTAAAATGTTATAAACAAAGTCAGGCATGGTGACACAGCCCTGTAATACCCACACCTTAAAGGTAAGACAGAAAGATCACACATTCGAGTCTAGTCTGGCTATGTGAGCAAACTCTATCTAAAACAATAAGAAGATTAATATGATGAACAATAAGGACACTGACATTTTAAAGAGAAATTTCCTTTATGACAATATCATATACATGTTCTTTATAAAGTAAATTTAAAAACACCCAGCATTAATGGACAGAAAAGTCTATTAGCTAATTTTAGACACCTAATTAACATAAAATCTCATATTCTAATGAGACCCATGGTTATGCCTTAATGAAATCAGTCAGGCAAAAACTGTAACTATGTAAGATTCACATACCTTCATGGCTGTCTTTGTCTGTGTCTAATATAGCAGAGAAACCTCCATTAATGATGTCCAGGAAGAAGTCTGCAGGGTTGTTGTGGGAATCATATTCGTAACCTACAAAGAAGGTAGGCCACTAAAACAATCATGAGGACCCTCTTTCAGAGAGGGGAAGGGGAGGGTTGAGAGAATCTAAGAACTTCTTCCTCTTCTTGCCCCTCCCCCACTAACTTATTCTTTCCTATTCTATATACACTCATCGTATTTCCACAATCTCTCTTCATGGCCTATTGTATGCATGTGTGTGTTTATGTTAGTACAATACATTTATAAGCACATACATATATACAATGCATAGAAATAGACAAACTAAACATGCACACAGACAGGAATAGACTAGACATGAACATAGAATAGACCTAGCCTAGATGTACTCATAGACTACCCATCAATACATAGACTAGACATAAAGATATTCAAACTCATCCTGTAAAAAAATCATTGGAATCTACCCTAAATTTTTGTTGAACTCCATAGACTCACAACTGTTTTTGCGTTTTTAAATTACAAATATTAATCAAAAATAAATAGAGAATACTGTGCTGAAAATATTTAAACCTATTTTTGGAGTCAAAGAGAATCGTCCATAACTGTATCCCTATTTCCCAAAGATGAAACTGACAGCATGAACCATTAAAAATATGCCATCATCCAATCTGTCTCTGAAAAAACAGCCAGAAACACGAGTCCACAGAAGCCAGACAAATGCCACTATAGCCCCCCCTCAATCTTTTAAACCTGAAATGGAAAGTTACTGGTAAGTTAAGTAACATCTCCTCAACTCCTCAGAGTCAGATCACACGGGGTGAGGGGGGCACTGAAGACCACCCACTGATATGTGAACAAGAATACTATAATGCTGGACCTTCCCAAAGCTGTTCCAGTGACAGGTGACTGGGCCCGGGGTCAGCATGTTAACTGAAAGGGTCACCACAGGGGGAAGAAAAACAAGAGATGCAGTAAAGATAGTGACACAGGCATGCAGGACCACAGAGTGGAACCAGACCTGAGCTATAAACGTGTGCTGCACAACTAACAGAATCCTGTCAGCAGAGCAACCAAAGGTGTTTAAAATGGAGAAGCCCACACACAGTAAGTCTGCAGAAGGGCCAAGCAGCATTCCTGAGAACCCTGTTCTAGTCCAGACTCCATGAATGAAGGAGATCTCCCAGTTAAAGCCAGCCATACCTGCAGATGTGAAGTACTCCAAAGCCTCCTGTGCAGGGCCATGAAACATAACTTTTCCTGAGGCCAGTAAGGTGAGGCTATCAAAAAATCTGAAGATGTGGTACTGGGGCTGATTAATGGAGAAGATGATTGTCTGTCCCCTCATAGACATCCTAAGTTTAAAAAGGGAAAAATAAGTTCCAAAGCAGTGGAATCTTGAAATTCTCAAGAAATTATTTTATTCCTGAAGTTACATTCTGTGTTCCCATTTAAGCTTGAATCTGCTTTAAAAACTCCTCATCTCCCTTGATTATTCACCTGAGGGAGAAACCGCACTCCAAGCTTTACTTAAAAGTTTAGGAATTCTTATTTGTGGGGCATCAGTATTTCAGGGTCCACTTGACTGTTACTGACAATGTGGCTCCATGGACAGTCTTCTCAGCCACTGAGTCGGAATATCTGGGAGTTGGTGCAAGGAATCCATGTCATGAACAGGCAGCCCAGGTGATGGGCAGGTTCACTCAAGCTTGAGAACCAATGACGGAGCAAATGTTATAGCTGATTGTTTGTGCAATTCCCTCTAAACATTTACATGTTCTGCCTCTTCAGCAATTGGTTTCCATTGTTCTTATTTGTGATTCACATTCCTAACTACTTGTTTCACCTGCTAAACACTTCAGCAAGAACTTCCTTTCAATTTTCATAGTATCAGCATAAGGCAAATCTAATACAATTTCCTTTTCTGTTGGTAAGGCTTAAAAGGTCAAGCAACAGGAAAAGTGGTCAGTTAGTAAGAGGCAAAGCTGGGATTTAATGGTCAATTTAATTCCATGATAGGAAAAATTAAGCTGACTACATACCAGATAGCCTTATCTTCTGTTAGGAGAGCCAATAAGCCAAAAACCCATGTTTATAAAAGCTGCCTATGGTGACATACCTGACCTAGAATGACCAGCTTAGCTACGACCCAGGACCACATCAACCCAACCCAACATCTACCTCATCTGTGACCTGCTGTAGCACAGACAGAGACTGGTCCTGCTCAGCCATAGCTGCAGCATCACCATGACTCAGGGTAGCAGCAGGATATCCCAGGGTAGGGTCAGTAGGGTCCATCACTGACGGTGTACCAGAAGCCAGAAGCCTTAAACCTCACCAAGAGCTCATTATACAATGACCATTTCAAATTAAAGACATTAGAACTGAAGGGACTATGCCATGACCTGCTATAACCCCCAAACCACTATCCAAATGAAGAGCTGATTGAGGGGTGGGAGAAGTGAAGTCTTTGTTTTCTTTTGGTCTGTTGTTTTTATTGCTGCTGTCTGGATTTTTTGTTGTTTATTTTTTAATTCATGTTTTTATTTTCTTGTTTTTATTTCTTTTTAAATTTTGTTTGGGGGATGTTATGAGGGTGGTGTGTGGATAAGGGGGGGCAGACTGGGAGTTGACTGGGATTGGGGTGATTGATGTAAAATTCTAAAATAAATCAATGCAGTGTTACTTTTTATTTTAAAGCTGGATATGCAAGTATGTCTGTCATACCCAAGGACTTGGGAAGATCAGGAGTTCGAGTCCACCTAGGTTACATGAGACCTTGTTTCAAAAGACAAATAAAAAATAAATAAAAGAATGATGGAGGTTGGAAGGGAAGAAGGAAGTAAGGAAAGAAGGCAGGAAGAAAAGAAAGAAGAGAGAAAAGAAGGGATGGAAAAAAAGAGAGAGGGAGAGCTGGATGTGTAGTGCACACCTTGAATTCCAGCAGGACAACTGGTTAGTAGAGATGAGATACAGAAGAATGAGGGCATCATAACCAATTGTTTGCCTTGAGGGATATTAATAAACCACAAAAGGAAAATTGCAATTTTATACCATATAATCCAGAAACCACCAGCATAATTAGATGATCAAGATGCAAGCCAGGCAAGCAGGATGACATAATGGGAAAAGGCACTTGCTGCTAAGTCTAAAGATCCAAGTTCAGCCCCCAGGACCCACTTAGTGGGAGGAGAAAGCCAACTAACTACTTGAGTTTTCCTCTGACCTCTGGAGGCGTGCTACACACACACACACACACACACACACACACACACACACACACACACACACACACACACACACACACTAAATAAATAAATAAATAAATAAATAAATGAATGAATGAATGAATGAATGAATGAATGAATAAATAAATAAATAAATAAATAACAAGAAAAAATTAAAATTAAAATGAATCTACCATTAGAATTCACTTCAAGAAGGACTGGAGACCTAGGAGATCACAGCATCACAGGGCCTGCCTGAGTCTGTTCCCAGAACACTGAAAGAATCCACGTTTAGGATGACCCATGCAGTGCAGTAAGACTAGCCATGGCATAAGACACAGGGACAGAGAGAAGTGTTCCACACTGGAAAATGAGCAGGAAATCAATCTTTGTGAGTACTCTAAAGAAGACAGGAAAGGGAACTGGCAGAGGAGGTGAAGACACTTAAGGAGACTCCAGCTGTTGAGTTCTTCACTGGGAAGGTACAATGGTGGAATGATCTTACTTCTTGGAGGTAAAGGCAGGAGGATGTAGAGTGATGGACCATGATGTCAGAACAAAACGTGCAGTGAAGTTCAACAGCCAGGAGCCTGCGTCATGGGAATGGGCTAGTCCTTGTCTGGTTCTTGGGGTCATTATGAAACTCTTACTAATTTTTAAATTTTAAAAACCTAATTCTTATGGGTTCTTTCTGTAAATATTTCAGCCTCAAATGTCTTTCTTGGGAGAAAGAAATGCCATTTCTTTACTCATCCTTCCCCCAGTACAGGGCCCAGAATGTTGTAATCATTTCCCCAGTCACCATATCCAGGGCTAATCCCTGAGATAATCCCATGCATTCTATCTTCCAAGCACACAAAAGCCCACCATTGCCAAGCAAAGGAAGCCCCACGTGTCAGCCTCCTACTGACATCTTTACATTCCCAACTGCACAACTCCATGATGTAGTGCTCTACTCTAAACTCAGAAGCCTACCACCTCCACTGCCCATGGAAATCCTTAGTTCTTAGGGTGGCCCAGGTGGTTTAGGCCATCTACATACAACTCAGCACTTCTCAATTCAGTTTGAATGTGGAGGGTTCAACTATGTCCTTCCAAAGAGATTCATTTGGTGAGACTTAGAATGTGGCTATAACTGGAGATAGAGTCTTTAAAAGTTTAATTACATTTAAGTGAGAATACTCGTGTGTCAGGAGTCATTATCATGAGCTATTGCAGGCCTCGTGGTCAGGTGTTTCTCTGTCTTGTCTATATCTGAGGTCTGGACAAATCTCTCCCACCCTTGGTCCCACAGCCATTTATAAAGTAATTACTCAGAGGCTTAGAATAATTGCAAACTGTTCTGCCTATGGCTCAGTCTCATTACCAACTAGCTCTTATAGGTAACTCAACCCATTTTTATTCATCTATATGTTGTCATGGGTTTTGTACCTTTACCTGTGTTCCATTATATCTTGTTTCCTGGACTGCAGCCTGCAGCATCTCCTGACTCCACCCTTCTTCTCCTTTTTCTTTACTTCAATTTCCCACCTGCTTCTAACCTGCCTTGCCATAGGCCAAAACAACTTCTTTATTAACTTTTTTTTAAAAAAAAAAATAAAATCATATTCACAACAAGAAAAAAGGCATTCCACATCAAGGTGAAAAGATTAAGCAGTGAGATCTCAGCTACTATTTAGAATGTCAACCCACCAGAATCCTAATTGAGAATTAAACCAACAAGCAAAGTATATTAGAATTATTACCTTTTGAATGAACTGACAGCTTTCTTATTGTGGATTTCCTGAGTTGTGTACAGCCATAGCTCCTTCTTTCCTATTAAAAGTTTGGTATTTATACCCACAGATTTGCAGTGTTTTGGTCTATTATTGGGCTTCCCAATAGCAATGTGTACAAGTAAATAATATATTCAATCTGTTATTCCATTTCTCTTCTCAGTTTAACCTCAAAAGTCTACCCTCCTGCAATTATCTTTATTGGCCATTGTTAGTGTTCAAGCAAGGGCATCTCATTTGAAACAATCACAGATGCACAAGGACATAGAATTTATGACATGTCTGAATCTGTTGATTCACAGCCTTCAGTAGATAGGAAACAAGCATGCCCTGGATTCCTTCCACCAGTAACTGACCAAGCACTTATTTTAAACAAGTGTTTAACTCCTTACACTTATTTTCACCTTGGTTTATTGATTAGCTTATTATCTAACCACACCTAGGAATGCAGAAATACACATGAATTTCCCTCTTCCATTCCTTCCTAGACTTCTGTATTGATTGAAGGTCTCTCTCTCTCTCAGTTGACCCCATTCCTTTTAAGAGTTCACAGAGGATTTTATAAGTCACTCTTTCCTTGAGTCATAAAGAAAGCTGACATTGCCTGGTGCAGTTCTTATCTGCCTTTATAACCCTGAAAGAATTCAAGTCTTGTGACCTCATTTCAGCCAAAGAATTGCTGGTTGTAGGTAATGAGATTGTGTTCTGATGCATTGTAAATATTTGTCCCTCCTACTGGTTTAATAAATAGTTGATTGGCCAGAAGGCAGACAGGAAGTATGAGCACGGCTACCAGACTATGAAAACTCTGGGAACAGGGAGAGCACAGAGGAAACCTGCAGAGACACCAGAGAGATGCCAGCAGATGAAGACTTAAGAAGATAATCATGCTGCTCTGATAAAAGATATTAAGCCACATGGTTAAACAGATCAATGCTTATAGGTTGAGTTAAGATGAAAGAGCTAACCAGCAATATACCTGAGCCATATGTCAGTCAGCATGAAATTAATATAAGCCTCTGTGTGATTATTTGGGGCTAAGTGCAAGTGGGGCTGTGAATTGGTCCAATCCTCAGGGCTGTAAAAGCTGGGTCGGTAACTTCATATTACAATTGTGTCTGTGTACAAACTAGAAACTTTGGAGAACGAAGAGAGAACATAGAAGAATAAAAAGAGGCATAGAAAGAGCACAATGTGAGCTGGGTCATTTCTTCACCTTCAAAACATTAGATTTTCTTTGCTTGTTGTATTGTCTTTTTTGGACCCTGAAAGAGGCCTTTAGGGATGGCATCTGAAGGTCCTCAAAGAGTGTGTCCTAATGTAACTGCTGTTCATTTATCAGGGCATAGACACAGGAAAAGGGAGGAGATTACATCCACAACTCAGTAAAACATACCTCAGCACACATATCAAACATGCTTTGTCTCAGAACAAAGACCTTTTCCCTCCTGTCAGCACTCTTCTCACATATCTGCTACTCCTGCCCAGCTCACTGGACCCCTGCTGATGGTAATGGGGATGTGCTGTTTAAAGCAGTGCTCCACCCTTACCACACCCATCTTTCCCTGTGCTCTTGCCTCATGGTTCTTGATGTGTATTCCTTTGTGGGGAACAGTCGGGGATATCAGAGGGATCTACCCACAGTCAGTCGAGGAGGATCAGACAGTGGTAACTCACACCTTTAATCCCAGCACAGGGAATATGTGGGAGTGGTGATCTATGTCCTTAATCCAATTTGAATTTGAGGTCATTTTAGTTTACAGAAGGAGTTCCAGGCTCCCAGGCAGGCAGTGGTGGTGCCCTACCTTAACTGAGTGAAGAAAGTATTTAAAGCAGGCATAGAAAGTCAGAGAAGGAAGAAGAAGCTGTGGCTCACACTTAGTCCCATAACTTGGGAAGCAGAGGCAAGAGAATCTCTTTGAATTCAAAGCCAGCCTGGTCTTCAAAGCAAGTTCCAAGACAGTGAGGACTGTTGCTGTTATACAGAAAACTCTTGTCTTGACATAACAAAACAAAACATGAAAACAAACAAAGACTGGAGGAGGTGGATCTGTCCTCTGACATCTCCGACTGTTTTTACTATATTTGAAAATGTCCCCACATACCTTGTTAATTAAAGTTTCCCTCTAAAGAACAAAACATTTTGTTGCTTTCTTCTGAATCTTCTGTGTCAAAAATACACACACAAGTCACCAGTTACTAAGTAAATAAAAGTTAATGTTCCACCAGCACTTACCTCCTCAGGACAGAGATGACATCTGTAGTAGTTCTCAAGTCCAAGCCAGTGGTGGGATCATCCAAGAACAAAATGGGATGTTCTACAACCATCTCCATTGCTATACGAGTCCTTTTCTCAAGCTCTTTTGATCTAGGCTAAAGTGCCAATGGCCATAATTATCAACAAGAATGTGCTCAGTTGTTGTCAATTGGGGAACCAATTCTAGCAATAAAAGATTTTGTTCTATCATTACCCTGAGGAGAAAAAAAAGTGTGGACTTGGGAGAAGGAGGAGGCTTCTGATTTCCAAGTGAAGAAAGAGGTTCAGGCCCAGGCTATTATACCCAGAAAAAATTCTCAGTAACCATAGACAGAGTAAACAAGATATTCCATGACAAAACCAGATTTAAACAACACCTATCCACAAATCCAGCCCTACAGAAAGGACTAGAAAAAGAAAACTTCAACCTAAGAAAGTTAGAAACACCCACTAAGCCACAAGTGACAATCCCACAGAAGCAAACCACAAAGAAAACACACACACACACACAATGACCTAAAATAATGGAATTAACAATCACCGATCATTAATATTCCTGAATATCAATGGACTCAACTGACATATGAAAAGACACAGGATAACACGATGGATATGAAAATAGGATCCATCCTTCTGTTGCATACAAGAAACACATCTCAACTTCAAAAACAGACACTGCCTCAGAGTAAAGGGTTGGAAAAAAAAACTTTCTAATCAAATGGACTTAAGAAAAGAGCTGATGTAGCTGTTCTAATATCTAATATAATAGACTTCAAACTACATTCTACCAAAAGAGACCAGGATGGACATTACTTATTCATCTCAGGAAAAATACATCAAGAAGAAATCTCAATCCTGAACATTAATGCCCTAAATATAAGGGCACCCTCATGTGTAAAAGAAACATTACTAAAGCTTAAACCTTACATCAAACCCCACACACTAATAGTGGAAGATTTCAGCACCCCATCTCGTCAATGGATGTGTCTTCCAGACAGAAACTGAGCAGAGAAATAAGGAAGCTCACGGATATTATGACTCAAATGGACTTAGCAGATATATAGAGAGAACATTTTACCCAAATACCAAATAGTATACCTTCTTCTGAGCACCCCATGGAACTTTCTCTGAAAGTGACCATATACTCAGTCATTAAACAAATATGAATAGATACAAAAAAGGATAATAACCCCTTGAATCCCATCAGATCACCATGGACAAAGGTTAGAGTACAACAGTAGCATAAACCTCAGTAAGCCTACAAACTCAGGGAAACTGAACATCTCTCAGTTGAACCACCTCTGGATAAAGAAAGAAGCAAAGCAAGAAATTAAAGACTTCTTAGAATTTAATAAAAATGAATTCACAACATACCCAAACCTGCAGGACATAATGAAAGCAGTGTTAAGAGGAAAGTTCATAACACTAGGTGCCTACATTAAAAAAAAAAATGGAGAATTCTCATACATGAGACTTAACTGCACAGCTTAAACAAGTAGAGACAAATTTAACCAGAGAAGTAAACAGTAGGAAATAATCAAACTCAGGGTTGAAATTAATAAAATTAAAACAAGGAGAACAATACAATGAGACAAAATATTGACTCTTTGAGAAAAATTAACAAGATGGACAAACCCTTATCTAAATTAACTAAAAGGCAGAGAAAGTATATCCAAACTAATAAATCAGAGATTAAAAATGGAAACATAACAACGGACTCTGAAGAAATCCAGAGAATCATTAGGTTATACTTCAAAAATCTATAATCTACAAAATGGAAAACCTAAAATAAATGGAAAGCTTTCTGTACAGATACCACTTACCAAAATTTAACAACAGATAAATGACCTGAATATACCTATAACCCCTAAGGAAACAAAAGTCGTTATTAAATGTCTTCCAAGCAAATAAAGCCCTAGACCAGATAGATGTCATCAGTGCTGAATTCTACCAGATTTTCAAAGAAGAACTAATACCAATACTCCTCAAACTGTTCCATAAGATAGAAACTGAAGGAACATTGCCAAACTCTTTTTATGAGGCCACAATCACCCTGAAATCCAAACCACACAAAAATATGACAAATAAAGCAAATTACAGACCAATCTTCCTCCTGTATGTTGATGCAAAAATACTCAATAAAATGCTGGAAAAACAAATTCAATAGCATATCAAAAAAAAAAATCATCCACCATGATCAAGTAGGCGTCCTCCTAGAGATACAGGGATGGATCAACATATGAAAAACTGTTAACAACCATCCATCATGTAAACAACCTGAAAAAAACAACAAATGATCGACTCACTAGATACACATAACAAGCCTTTGACAAAATTCAATACTCTTTCATAATAAAAGTCCCAGAGATATCAAGAATACAGTGAAAAAGCCTAAATATAATAAAGAAAATTTATAGCAAGCCAACAGCCAGCATTAAACTAGATGGTGAGAAGCTCAAAGTAACCCCCCTAAAATTAAGAATAAGACAAGGCTGTTCACTCTATCCACATCTCTGAAACAGAGTTCTTGATGTTTTAAATAGAGCAATAAGACAACAAAAGAAGATCAAGAGCATACACAATGAAAAGGAAGTAGTCAAATTATCTCTGTATGCTGGTAATATGATAGTGTACATAAGTGACCTCAAAAATTTTACCAGGGAACCTACAGCTAATAAAAACCTTCAGCAAGGTAATAGGAAGCTTCTGTAAGGCAAAGGACACAATCAAACAGACAAAATGACAGCCTACAGATAAATTTTAAAAAAGCAATAGTCCTTTTATACACGAATGATAGAAGAGCTGGAAAAGAATTTGGTGAAATATCACCCTTTACAATAGCTACAAATAACATCAAATATATTAGGGTAACTCTAACCGAAGAAGTGAAAGACCTGTATGACAAGAATTGTAAGTCACTGAAGAAAGAAATTAAATAAAATATCAGAAAATGGAAAGATACCCCATATTCTTGGATTGGAAAGATCAACATAGTAAAAATGGCAATCAAAAGTGGCCTACAGATTCAATGCAACCTCCATCAAAATACCAACACAATTCTTCACACACCTTGAAAGAACAATACTCAGCTTTACATGGAAAAACAAAAAACCCAGGATTACTGAAATTGGCTGTTTAATAATTGAACTTCAAGAAGCATCACTATCCTTGCTCTGCTATAGAGCAACAGTAATAAAAAACAGCTTGGTACTGGCATAAAAACAGACTTGTGGGTCAATGGAATAGAATAAGAAACCCCGACAATAATAATCCACACACTGTGAACACCTGATATTCGACAAAGAGGCCAAAAATATATGATGGAAAAAGATAGCATCTTCAACAAGTGGTGTTGACATAACTGGATGGTGGTTTGTAGAAGAATGCAAATAGATCCAAACCTATCACCCTTCACAAAACTCAAGTCCAAGTGGATCAAAGACTTCAACATAAACCCAGTTACATTGAACTTGATAGAAAAGAAAGTGGGAAGCATCCTTGAATGCATTGGCCCAGATGACAACTTCCTAAACCCAACACTAGCAGCACAGACACTAAGAACAACAATCAATATGTGGGACCTCCTGAAAAAGAAAAAGCTTCTGTAAGGCAAAGGACACAATCAAACAGACAAAATGACAGCCTACAGATTGAAAAGTATCTTTACCAGTCCTACAACTAAAAAACAAAAAAGCTGATCTCTAAAATATATAGAGAATTCAAGAAACTAGAAGTCAAAAACGAAAATAATCTAATTAAAAAGTGGGTTTCAGGGCTAAATAAATTCTCAGCAGTATTTCAAACAGCATAAAGACACTTAAAGAACTGCTCAACATCCTTAGCCATCAGAGAAATGTAAATCAAAACAACTCTAAGATACCATGGTACACCTGTCAGAATGGCTAAGATCAAAAACACAGATGACAGCCTATGCTGGAGGGGATGTGGAGCAAGGGGAACACACCTGCATTGCTGGTGGGAGTGTAAACTTGTACAGCCACTTTAGAAATCAGTATGGTGATTCCTCAGAAAACTGAGACTCAATCTCCCCAAGGATCCAGAAATAACACTACTGGGCATATACCCAAGGGAAGAACATTCATACCCCAATGGCACTAGCTTAACTATGTTCATAGCAACATTATTCACAATAGACAGAACCTAGAAACAACCTGTATGCCCCTTAACTGAAGAATGGGTTAAAAAAAAATAATGGTATATTTAAACAATGGAATACTACTCAGCAGTAAAATAATGGCATCCTGAAATTTACAGTCAAATAAATGGATCTGAAGAATATCATCCTGAGTGAGGTAGCACAGATCCATAAAGATAGATATGGTATGTACTCACTCATAATTGAATTTTAGACGAAAAGCAAAGAATGACCAGACTACAATCCACAAACCCTGAGCAACTAGGTAACAGGAGGAACTTAAGAGAGACATCCATGGGTCCCCTGGGAAGGGGAAACAGAAAAGATCTCCTGAGAAAATTGGGATCATATTGGGGAGCAAGGAAAGAGGAAGTGATTATGAGAGAATGAGATACTTGAGTAGGAGGAGCAACAGAGAGGGAGAACCAAGAAATAGATCTCTTGTTAGAGGGAGCCATGTAGGATTGGAGAGAGACCTGGCCTGGTTCTAGGGAAACAGTCAAGAATCAACAAGGTGTCCTAGGCTAGGACTCCAAGCAATAGTGGAGAAGGGGCCTAAACAGGACTTCCCCTATAATCATTTGAACAACCACCATCAGTGCCATTATAGAACCTTCATCCAACAATTGATGAAGGCAAAAGCAGAGATCCATAGCTAAGCAAATGGTTGAGGTCCTTGATCCAGCTGAAGATACACAGGAGACAGCATGTGAACAAAGGGATCAGGATCATGAGGAGGAGACCCACAGAGATGGCTGACCTGAGCTATTGGGAACTCATTGACTCTGAAATGACAGACAAAAGGCGTGGGTAGTTTGTAGGATCTCTTGCAGTAGGACCAGAGTTATTCCTGGTGCATGAACTGGCTTCTTGGAGCCCATTCCCTGCAGAGAAACACCTAACTCAGCCTTGATATTAGGGGAGGGACTCAGACTTGCCTCAACTGGATATGCCAGGTGAACTGACTCACCTTGGGAGTCCTTGCCCTCCCTAAGGAATGGATGGGGATGTGGTGGAGGGAGGCTGAAGGAAGATAGGGAGGAGGGGAAGGAGGGGAAGGAGGAGAAGTAGTGGAAGATATGAGAAAAACCCTTTAAATTAAAATATTGACAAAAAAATAAGAAAGAGGCTCAGGTCACTTGACATGAAGCCCATGCTAATGACAGTTCCTGTTTATATATATGTATATATCAAGTCACATACTCCGGGGTAATGAGTCATCACACTCAAAGTCTGGCAAAGTGAGATCTTTTCTAAAGGAATGAGGAAGAGAGGATAGGAGATGATGAAGGTTCTGTAGTAACTTAGTAGTCATTTGACACTTCGCAACACACATGTACACACACGCACACACACACACACACACACACACACACATACACACACACAGACTCACACAGACATGCACACACACACACACACACACACACACACACACACACACACACACACACACACACACACACACTGCTTTTTACCAAAAACTTCACATTGCCTTATTAGGGCCTTTTTCCTTAACTTCATTAAGACTTTGTGAGTTGGCGTTATTCACACTGTTAAGATTTACAGAATTCAGGACTCATTCTTCTAGACAGATCTAAAAGTTGGTACAGTCTGCAGGCCAAACTGGCACAGCTTTGACACCAGCCAATCTCCTTTTGAAGGTAAGAGGAGTTAGCAAAGTTTAGGGGGTACAGAAATAGAGAATAATTCTCTCTAAACATGAAAACACACATACACACATGCAGACACAACACAGGCGCTCCTTCAAATGCACACACACAAATACACACACATTATACAACATAACACAAAGGTGCACACACAGGCACACATTGCCTTATTAGGACCTTTTTTTAACTCCCTTAAGACTTTGAAAAATGTCATTATTTACACTGTACAGCATCACAGCATCCATGATGCATCCTTGTAGGCAAATCCAACTCTACAGGTCAAAATGGCACATTCTCTGTACCCGTGAATGTCATTTGGTGAAGTAAGAAGGAACAGCAAAATTTAGGGGCACATAAAACTAGGGAAGAGTTCTTCCAATCTTGATAATGAAAACCATGATCAAGCCCAACTCTCAACTCAACAAAGAATGTTTGGAGTATGGCTGAGCATGGTCATGATGAGACCGAGGGTATAAAGGAATTACTCATTTTGGTACTTAATAACAGAGTTAACAGGTAAGAAGATGTCCTTATTTTCATAAATAAAAATTAATTATGTATTCAGGCCCTATGTTAGGTGCCACCTGTCTGCTGGCTGCTTAGGCCGCTAAAATTAACTCAGATATTTATATTAATTTTATGCTGCTTGGCCTATGGCCCTAGCATATAGCTAGTTAGTCTTTGCATCTTAATTTAACCCAATTCTATTAATCTGTCCTGCCATGTGGTCCACTGCTTACCTGTGTTACTTTTATATATTGATTCTTGGGCGGCAGGATGGTGTCTCCTTTGACTCTGCCCTTTTTCTACCTATGCTCAGATTTCCTGCCTACTTCTAAGATGCCTGCCATGGGCTCAAACAGTTTCTTATTTAACAACATACAAACAGACAACCCACTTCAGTAAGACAGTGTCCAATGTTCTTTTCAAATGCTGCAGGGAGAAACAGAATTAGTGAATAAGCTGTTGCAAACACTGGGAATCACAGGAGCCTGGTATTAGCAAGTGTACTATTGTGCTGGCTTATAACAGTCAATCTTTACAGGAACCACATATTGACTCCACATTTCTTAGATGAAGTTCTTATGAAAGGCTGAAGAGAAGTTTTAGCATGGTAATGCATTTTTCACACAAGCCAAAAACCTGGATTTAGTCCCTGGAACACACATATAAAGCTATATGCAGTGAGATCCATCCACAGTTCCATCAAGATGTAATGACTGTGTGGTGGGAGGTGGATCAGCAGCATCAGGCCTGTGTGTAGGGCATCAGCAGAACAAGACAGACCCTGCCTTACAAGCAAGGTGGGAGAAGAGAAGAGTCCCTTGACAAAGGTGTCCTATGACCTCCATATATGTGTTTGCAATGGCCTACACATACACACACACACACACACACACACACACACACACACACACACACACACACTCACACACACGGGGGGGGGAATTCACGCATAGACACACACACACAATCTTTTTTGAAAGGTATATTTTAAAAATGTATTAAAATTCTTGCAATCTATTACATTTCATGCCTTTCAAAAATTAATAAATATCTTTACTTATTTTCCCTTATAAAGCAAGTAAGCAACTTAGGGTAATGACTAATTATTGCTTTTTAAAAAAAAACAAAACTTAAAAAATTACCCTATTGTAGACATAAAACCATATAAATAAACAGAGCCAAAGCAAAAAAAAATTATCACTCAGGAATAAAGGAAGTGTGGTAAACATGAGCTTTTCTGTTATCCTTCCCCAAAAGACAAACATCTCATGAACAACAGTGAAGAAGTATGGAGGGAGCCAGCAGTCACTACCTTCCTGTTCTTTCCCGTCTCTAAGGAGGAGCCACCACACAAGCTCATGCATGAGAAAAATATCCATTTTCATTCATACCCTCAAGTGTCTGCTCAGCTTATATCTATATATAATCTTCTCAATGAATCAAGGTCACTTTGAAGGGCAGAACAGTTAGGACACAATCCTAACTGAAGAAGGAAGCAATCTTGCTAGTATAATCTCTGCACATATAAAAATACATTACTTAATCAGCTTCTATAAGCAATTTAATTGGGGAATGTGAATGCTTTATACCCTGACACGGCATAGGATATCAAGATTTGTTCATTTTGATTGTTAAAACTGGAGTTATTCAGATAAGCAAATGTCCTTTTTATGGATAAAAATGAGCAGGGGTGAAAAGCTATGCAACATTCCTTTTAATATGTCAGTAAGAAACTAGCTAGCTTTACTGTAGTCAGCTATGAAGCTCACTGCCGTGGGATTATGCTTCTGTACACTGTAAATATTTGTCGTTGTAAACATTAATAAAATGTTGATTGATCAGTTAGCTAGACAGGAAGTAGAGGCAGGGCAAGCAGTGTAGGAGAATTCTGGGAAATGGAAGAGCAGAGCAGCAGACGACAGCAAGATGCAGAGGAAGTGGGAAGAGGATGCTGTACTGAGCCAAAAGGTACCAAGCCACCTGGCTAAACAAGAATAAGAAATGCGTCAACTTAAAGTGTAAGAGTTAGCAAGTAATAAAACTGAGCCATAGACCAAAGAACGTGTACTTAATATAAGCCTCTGTATAAATATTTGGGAAAAATAGCTGCAAGACTGGCTGGGCGAGACACAGAAACTTCATACTAGAACTTATCATTTATTACCTTTCCTCATCCTGCACAAGTCTCAACAGGAGGCATCAATTGGAGCATTGATTGTTACACTTGCTCAAGGTTGTATGTATAAAACCTTACAGAGGGTCCGGGAATAAATACTGATATGGGATAATGAAGCAAGAGCAAAAGTATACCTCAGTTTTCTGCTAAGATAAGAGGTAAACAAGAAAAAATAGGTTTTGTTTTGGCACACAGTTCAAAAGGACAGTCACACACTTCAGGGAAGCCAAGGCAGGAAGCTGATGCAGCTGGTTACATTAAGTCAAGAAGAAAGAGCAGATGAACATATGCATGCCTGTCCGTGTTCAACTCACTTTGCCCCTTCTCATAATACCCAGGACCCAAACCCAGACAGGGCTGGGTCTTCCCACATGGCTTAATTTAATCAAGACAATCACCTACAGAAATGCCCACAAGCCAACCTGAATGCATTTCCTCATTAAGACTCTTCTGGATGATTCTGGGTTATAGACTGTGTCAAGTTAAGAGTTAAAACCACACACACACACACACACACACACACACACACACACACACACACACACACAAACACACACACACACAAGACCACAGAAAATGACAAGCACTCAACAAGACATAAGTAAATGCTAAAGAGACCAAGCACAACCCTGGAGGGGAGTAAGTGAAGACTGAGACACAGTGCCAGAGTCCTGAATGTCACTTCTATGGAGTCCAGAAATGCATTCTGAAACAACAAAGGACCAAGTCCTCTGGGGAAGAAACAACAGACAGAAGAAAGCACTTGTCAGTTCTCTAATGAGTCAAGAGTTCAATGCTGAGGGAAGAAGAAGCTCATGTGAGGAACAGATGGAAATGGCCATGTGAGGATCACACTCCATTCCCAGGCTTGACCATTGCTAATACTTCACAGCTTCATTTCCACTTTATATCACGTAACCAGTCATTTAGTCAATTAATACAGAAAGCAGCTACCTTGACCACAACCTTATATGTACCTGCTGGTCATGTAACCCACACAGGGATCAGCAGGCTCTCTCCGTCTCCTGCCCTCTCCCTCCCCCTCTCCCTGTCCTTTTCTCCCTCTCCCCAATCCACACAGGGATCAGTGATATCTCTCTCTCCCTCCCTCTTCCCATCTTCCTCTCCCTCTCTCACCCCTCCCTCTCCCCTCCCTTTCCCCTCTCTCTCCCTCCCTCTTCCATCCCTCACACCCTCTCTCCTCCCTCCTCCATCCCTCTCATATTTTCTGACTCTGAGTCTTTCAAGATCTTTCTTCACATTACCTGGACATTTGCCACATGATCCAGATGCAGAAGTTCAAGCACCTCATTAACTCGCCTTCTTTTTTCATCTCTTGATATTGTCACTGGAAGTCGCAGAGCTGCTGAGAACTCTATATTGTCCCTCACAGTCACCGTGGGCATCACCATGTCATCCTTAGGTTAAATGGAATTTTAGATTTAATTACAGATAGTTATAGGTGAAATCATCACTCTAATATATGTAACCTAGTCACATGCAAAGCATACCCAATGTAATGCTCTAGTTAAAATATTATTTCAATTTTACTAATTTCAGGTAGAGAGCCTGATGAAATTATTTTCACTCCCTCCCATTTGCCTTCCAGATAAACCACAGGAATTTTGGTGACTGATACCTACAGCTATTTGCACAAAACATCTTCTCTGTAGAGAGAAGGATGAAGGAAGGGAAAACTGGACAGCACTTGTCCTTTGTAGAAGTAAATCACAGCTGCAATCACTAACACTGTGCCTCAGATGCCCTACACCAATCCTTCCCAGCTTCCTATTTAATCTCACCAGCCTCGGGCTAAGAGTCATTATGAAAAGCCGGTATAGAGAATGTTGGGTCTATAAATATGTCATGTAATTAATTGGAACACACAGATTTGTAAGCCAAGCATCTACCCCTACAGAGGCAGGGGATATCTAAAATTATAACCCACCAACACTTACTCGTGGTACATAACCAGAAACACATTTGAAATTAGCAGGTCGAGGTTTTCCGTTTATCAAAATATCTCCTGATAATCCACATGGATCTTTCCTGGCAGCCAAGACATCCAGTAACCTACAAAGGGTTAGATATGTTGGGTAGTTTATTTTATCTCTTCTGTAAAATCTATCACATTTTAACTGCTCTGAATAATAGTTCTGCATATAAACTAAGACAGAAAATTAAGTAGTTAACAAGTTAAAGGTTTAAACGAAATCTCACACACAAACACACACACACACACACACACACACACACACACACATTCCTTTCTGTTCAGTATGTGCTCTAATACAGCCCAGAACTAAGAATGCAAGTCAAGATTCATATGATTGCCCCTACCTGACCTTGGGGACTCAAGCAGGCAACATGTTGCAGTGTTTTGAGAATTAGTTCTGGTGATGTTTCCTTCCCTCCAGACAATTTTGCTTAGCCATTCTAATTCTAATACTGTCTCCCTCAATTAACTAATTATATGACCCCACACCATATGTCCATCACTATCATCTCCTATCAGTATACTAGACCTAGTAAGACTTTCTCTTCTGGTAGAAAATTAGAAAGCACCCTCCTGCACATGGTACAAAACACATATGAACAGACTAGATATACTCACACAATACTTAAATAACTCCTATAAAAGTGATTTTCACAGCACAGAAACTGGATACAAAGAGCTTGCATATGCTTTCCATTATACTCACAAAGATCTGCTCCCATCCTGAGGTCCCATGATGGCATTGAGGCCAGGTTTCATGATACCACTGTAAATACAAAATCATACTGGTTGAAATTTTATTTTAAGGAAAATTAGACTAGCTTAGTGTCTACACTGAATATTCTATTGAAATTGGATGAAATTGTTCACAGAGTAGTCACACAAATATAAAGTTAAAACATTAATATATTCCATTATTTACAAAATATGTCAATTGCTAGTGGGGAGTTGTGAGAAAAATGCCTTAGATATCACAAACCCCTTTTATTTATTATTATAATGACTTGTCTCTTTGAAACATGGTGCATCTGAGTTCAGTGTTCCTTGACGCAACTACCAGGTTCTCATGAAGACTCATTTACCCATATGGCCTTTATGGATCAAGTATATAATAGCTTCTTGTTAATGTTTGATGATCAGTATCTCCATAAAGCCCTGCTTGATGCCTAGTAAATCTCATCACAAGAAACCAAAAAGCTTATAAGAAAACAAAACAAATCATCATTTTAATCAAAACAGAAAATTTAAATACACATCCACAAAATGATGACTTCGTTCCCTGAGAAACAGATTAGCATTCACTCAGTTTACAGCTGGGAGACGTCCCTAATTGAGGACATTCTTCACTGATGTTAGGTACAGCACCAACATGAGTTACGTCAGAAAACTGATTGGTTCGGTGGACAGAATCTGCTGGTTGAAAACGCGTATTCTTATAGAAAACTCAGCTACGTCCCATTTCTTATTTCATATCCAGACAATGTGTCAATCCCTAAGCTGTTCATTCCCCTCTTAAGAAGATGAGGGAAGATCTAGGTGGAGAAAAAGAAAGGACCAGGGCTCAGAACAGAGGCTGTGGTTGGGATTGGGAGAAGAGTCTTTACAGGCTGAGGGAGGGAATCTTGGTATGTGTGTTCTGTCCTTAGAATACGGTCAGAAGCATGGCTTCCCTATGTTATGGAACAATGTGTGCAATGTTAGTTTTAGCTCTTAGTGAATTCTGAGCAAATATATGAGAACCTAGACTTTCTGCTCCTGGAGAATCCTCATTGTTTCCATCTCATCACTTGTAACTGACTCCGGCAGCCTGTTATAAACTCTCAGTTCATTATGAGTGTGCATGTGCATATAGACACATTCCATTCTTCTAAATATTCAAATTTCTTAGTATTGAGATTTCAATGTTCCATGTTGAGATTTTATCAGTGTAGATTTGATGCTTCCATCCCTAATTTTATTGAATTAAAATCATTTCTCACTCATTTTTTTGTAATATGTCTAAGGAATTTGTCAAGCTTGTTATGCATTCGAAATCCAACTTTTTATGTTGCTAATCTATCATATTGGTTTTTTTAGTCTCATTATATTGCTCTTTTTACCTCATTAATTTCACTGTGATCATGAATCTATCTGTATGGATGACAAAGAGAGGCAGGAAGATGGTTCACTGTGTGACGCACTTGCTGTGCAAGGGTGAGTACCTAAGTTAAATCTCAGAATTCCCATAAAGTTGGGTACAGTAGTGGGCACCTTAAACTCCGTGCTCTATGGAGAGACAGGAAACAGAGACATGAGAATCCCAGGACTCATGCAGGCTACTGGCCTGGCATATACCAGGGTGAATAGTAAGAGACTCTGTCTGCAATATGGTAGAAGGTGAAGGCCAAATGTTGCTCAAAGTTGTTCTCTGATGGCCTTGTGTCAATGGTGTGTGACAGAATCCACACTTATGCACATATGAACATGTACACACATACAATTATACACATAAATACACACATTTATATCTATATATATATATACATGTATGTACTTTCATACATTAACAGATACGTACACATACACACATATACTTATACAAACACATTATATACATAGACACACAAACACACACATACACACAGTTTATTGACAATACAGAAAGTCTGTGTTTGTTGGAAAAGTTGTTCAATACAGTGGTCACTTTAGTGCATGCTCATACTTGATGTTTGATAGTGTTTCTATCACACACGTTCTTTTGCGAAATGGAAAGCCCCTCTGCACTGTTTCTTGATAGCTGATGTTATGAAAACTTAACACAGCCTGTCCAGTCAATGCATTCAGGTCGCTGGTGTCCATTTCAGAAAGGTCACTGCGATTTCTTCTTATCATTGGAATTGCAACAGCGTCATTATTAGAAGACATCTCTGGAGGTTCTTCCTTCCTGTGAGGAAACAGCAATAGTAAGTTGATGGTTCCCACAAACATTATTACACAGAACAGCATACTTCAGGGTTGTTTTAAACTGTGCAGTCATAGGCAGATTCCTTCCTGGCGAACAGTCCACATCCCTATGATTCCCTAAGGATCCAATGACATGGATGGAACTGAATTTATAGACTCCCCTTAGATACCAAATTCCTAATAGACATATAAGCCCTAAGAAGTATAGTATAAATGTTAAATGTTATTCATAATTCATAAAGTATGAAGGAGATAGATGAGGGGCATATTTGTCTTACTTCAAAAGCATATTATAAACTAACATCAATTAGGTTTCTGGCCCGTGATCCAAACCCGTAGACCCACAGTCCCACAGAAACACACAGAAGCTTATATTATTTTCATGCTGTTGCCCTATGGCTCAGGCATATTTTTAGCTAGCTCTTGCATCTTAATTCAACCCATTTCCATTAATCTGCCCTGCCATGTGGCCCATGCCTTACCTATTTCTTTATGTCTTGTTTCTAGGGCAGCTGGATTGTGTCTCTTTTGACTCTGCCCTCCTTCCCCTATCTATGGTTTGATTTCCCTGTCTACTTCTAATGCCAAGAACGTTTCTTTATTAACAAATGATATTCACAGCATACAGAGAGACATCCCACATCACTCCTTCCTGACAAACAGTCCATAGCACTGTGATTCTCTAAGGACCCAATGACATAGATGGAACTGAGTTCATAGACTCCCCTTAGATATCAAATTCCTAATAAACAAATAAGCCCTAAGAAAAAGAGTACAAAGGTTATTCATAATTCAAAAATGAAAAAGAGGACAGATTAGGGGCAGATTTGCCTTACTTAAAAAACATATTATGAAACATTGTAAATTCAGAGGTAGATATATGACTACCATCACCACATGTCGCGTGTGTGTATATATGTAGGGTGTGTGTGTGTGTGTGTGTGTGTGTGTGTGTGTGTGTGGTGATTATGGGGTACAACATAATAATAAGTTGGACTTGCACAGCAATCAGGAGGAGTTTATTACTATTTTCAGCTTTAGACTGTAACGCTCTGGTCATTAGGCATCTCAGTCAGGAAGATGAGCTGCTGGCAATGATGTCATCATTGCTGTGATGGGTATGTGCAAATTCTAGGAAAACTTGGATTTTTAAAATGACACTGATTACAGACACCAAAGCAGTAGCTAAGCAGCTTAAGATTTCAAGGAAAACAATATATCACATCTGAGTGGTGAGCTCCAGCCTGTGAGGGACCAGCCTCTCAGGCAAGCCTCCTCCAGAAGCAACCTTAAAGCAGACAAAGTAGGAGCAGCTGTGTGAAGACTCTGATGATGAGAACCAAAGCAGACAGGGCTAGGGACAGCAGCACTGATGCCAGCTCCCTCTTCCCTTCCCCCTGCCATAAGCACATAAAAACTTGCCAGTACAAAGCAAACTCCAGAAAAGGCAAGGAAACAAAAACTTGCAAAACACATCTGCCAGAACCCTGTTATTCTGAATAAGATCTACTAGCAATCTGTCACCAGGCAGACCTGGAGCCTCAGAACAATGGCATGCTCTGACCCCTGTGCCTTGAGATCCAGGAGGCTTAGGCTTACCTCTGCCATACCAGTGTGCTCTTCTCAGACACTTCGGGAAGAATGCTAAACCCCTCCTGTTCTAAAACCTCATTTAAAATTTCTATTACAAATTTTAGACATGTGAGGCTTAACATGATCAAATATTCATAAAGTGAGAACAAAGAAAGTTTCACAATTAATAAAGACTGTGGTCAGCGAGCATTAATAATATAATTGATTACAACATTCCAAGACAAGGGAATTACAGTGTTCTTATGACAAGACAAAAATCTATTTAAAAGTAATCCTATTTAGGATTTCAGTAAATGCATTTGGTGACCATTTAAACACTGATACATTGAGGAGGAGAGCTAGAGAAACACATGACTGATACTGAAGTGAAATCCATTCAATGAGAGTTATCATACGAAAAAAGAATCTCCAAGTTGGAAAGAGAGATACACAAGAGCATAAGAAATCCGTAGGGCCTGACTAAAGGGTCTGAAGTATCTGCACAAGAACGCCTGTGAGGAGAGAAAATGCAGAAGACAATCAGCACATAAAGAACCCCTGGCCTGGGCCTGAGAGTACAGGTCAGGGCATGTTCACCATGTATGAGGCCAGGGCAGCAACTCCAAGGTAAAGCAGGTTCCCTGATGACAATAGGGCTGGCAGGAGCCTTAAATCCAGCAAGGGTACGAGATCTGACACTGTCTTCCCCTGCATGGCAGAGCAATTCTGGGCATAAACTCATTGAATCAACCAGTGTCGTGGGAATGCCATGTGAAAAACATGCATGGATGTACTTATGCCATCCACATGTCATGATTATTGAAGAACAATACACTCATAAGCTGCACTAGCTTTCTTGCTATTCATTTCTCATTCACTTTTGTTTTTTCTGAGGTTGTGGCTATTGGCAAGTGTAAACTGGTTCCTTCTGATTGTAATGATCAATAATGTCTCTGAGATCACAGACTGCATTGAACACAATACACAGAATCACCAAGAAGGGTTACAGTGGTGCAATGTTTATAGCAGAGTTGTGGGAGGTAACAACAGAGTTGATACACATGGAGCAGGGACTATTCTGGACCAGGGTGGTCAATAAACACTCAGTTGGTTCAAGGCACAGTGTCACCTCAAGATACAGAGAAGGTTCAAGATGTAGATTGCTCCAAAGCACAGAGCTGACTCCAGGCATAAGGTGTCTGAGCAAATGGGAACCCAAGTAAGCGACTGCGATAAGGGCTGATCATGGTGAGCTGAACTTCTGGGACAGAGGTGAGAGTTTTTTTTACCTGTATTTAGTGATGCATACATCAGGAGGGCATTAAACACTCCTTGGTGTTTTGAGCAAGCACACCACGTTGCCTTCTCAACAAGGTCTTAAAACATTCAAACATCTAGGTGTTACTGGATTGATAAGTTTATAGGTATGAATAATTTTTATATTAATAAGTTACTTATCAATATATGTTACTGCATGTGCTAGACTGTTCCACACATGAACACAGTGTCATTTTGCCTCAGAATTTGCTTTCAAAATGAAGCAAACCACTGCTGTATAAAATGGAGTCACTTGGGCCAGGGCACACAAACTACTGTCCTATAAACACAGAGATGGGCACAGCCCAGGTTCTACATTCCACCTCTCACAGTGCTGGAACCAGGAGCTTGGTTCTGAGTCTGAGCTGTGGTGGGACCCAAATCATCAAGCACATGTCATGGTGTCCTGGGGTGCACTGGTAGGTAGGCACCATGAGGACAGTAAGGAGGTGGGAGTGACTGGCTCAAGCTGTGGGGACATGAGGACAGGCAGCCCTCTCCTGTATCGGGAATGACATGGGTCCTGTGCATGACTGCTGAGCCTGAGAGCTCTGAGCAGGTGGCTGGCAGAGTCTTTGGTTTCTAAAACTGCCTCATGCTGCAATTTTCGTGCAGCAGACAGGAACTGAGAACTTGGAACCTGAGTGCAAGGTTTGCTCTATTTCCACATCTTCTTCCTTATTGCATGGTGGTTTGTTGCTGGATGAGATATGAAAATACTTAGGCACACAGATCAGCTCCCTGGACTTCGCTCCATTGAAGAACTCCATGCCCTCTTTGCCATTCCATTCCCTCCAAAGCATCCCAGAGACAAGGCTTTGTTTAGACAAACCCACAAATGGAAGTTCCTATCTGGACTCTAGGCCACCAAGACCTCTGGGGCTAGCACTGCCAAAGAGTATGAAAAAAGGGAGGTCTTTAGCATGAATGATGCTCTGTTCCTTACAACAGCTGTGTAGTGTGCACAGCACCAACCTGGAAGACAGCAGCAGAAGGGACCATACACACCATCCTGACGACCCTGCTTTTGGCAAATTCTATGAGAGCATCAGGAGAGGCTCTTCCCAGTCTGTTTTCCAGGTAGGAAAATGTTATGTATTCTTTCAATATAGTGTATTTTTTTTAAGAATTTAAAATGTTTTTCATCTTTGGAAAAATCCTTCTCCTGTTTTTATTGAATCTTCTCCTTGTTCAGACTGGCCACAAATTTGTGATCCTTTGACATTGCCTACCAGGCATCAGGATCACAGGCCAGTGTTTTATTTATTTTATTTACATTTTTTAAACTTTGTAACTATATTTTTAATTTCCTTCTCTTCCTTTCCTTTCTCCTAGGATTTCTTGCTACACTTTTTGTTGTTTTTTGTTTATTGTTATTTTTTTTTTTTGAGGCAGAGTTTCTCTGTGTATCCTGGCTGTCCCAGAATTTATTCTGCAGACAAGACTTGTCTTATGTTCAGAGATTCCCCTATCTCTGTCTCCATAGTGGGGGATTAAAGGTGGGCTTCACCAGCTCTTGTCTACTGTTACATTATTCCAATTATGACTATCGTGGGAAGTTGGCTCTGGTATTGTTACTGTGGTTTATTTCCTGCCCTCTGACCTGTACTGGGGATTTAGCCCTCTGTAAAGGGATGCTTACTATACAAATCCTCACATCAATGTGTAAAATGTATTCCCTCTCACAGGTACACCAACCACAACAACACACCTCGAGAATGTCAGAAAACAAAACTTTCTCAAAAGATCATAACATGTCAGCAACTGAGGCTTCATTTGGTAAAGTGCTGAAAAAAATCACTTAGGAGGTTTAACTTAAAAAGTATTGCTGTTTCAAAACGATGACCACTGAGGGAAATAAGCAAAACAATTTAGGATATGAGTGATAAATATAAACTTTTTAAAGACTAAAGTTATGGAAAACTGTAAATAATTAAGAAGAAAGCATCACCAACAGACTAAATTCACTGAAAGATGAAATACCAGGGTTTCAGAGACAAGGCTGATGAGTTATTGCTTTCAAGGGGGAATTAAGGAAAGCTTGGGATGACTTAGGATGACCTCCAGTGCATGACTGAGAGACCGAACAGGAATTTTTTAATAGAATAGGATGTTGCAATAGAGACTGAAGACACAGACAATGTATTCACTGGAGCAATAACATAAAATGTCCTCTATATATGGAAAGATAAGATCTTCAAGGTACAGAAATAGTTTAGACCACCACATGGATGTGACAGAAAATCATCTCACACATCACATTCTTGGTAAAATTCAGAGAGTGCAGAACAGGAAAAGAATTCTGGAAGATACTAAGAGGACAACAAAGCCCTTGATTGGCAGAGCAGTCAGAACAATAGGTCATTCAATGACAGAAACACTAATGGCCAGAGCATGGACCTGTATATTTTGAGCACTCATAGAAAAGAACTGAGAACCAATGTTCTAAATCAAGTGTGTCCTTTATAAAGACCTTCAAGATGAACATAACTAGAGCAATGTATGACCACTGAGGAGCCGTGAGAAAGACGTTCACAGGGAAATAAAATTGCAAAGAAGACAGCTAAAATAACAGGCGCTCAGGAGAAATTAACTCCTGTAGTTTTAAGGAATCAACAGTAGTAAGTCAGTAAGTGTCCATTTGGCACACTCTGGAGCCATCTGGAAAGAAGAATCCTCAGCTGAGGAATTTCCTGCATTGATTGGCAATTCTGTTGGACATTTTCTTCACTGATGATTTATGTGGAAGGGCCAGCCCACTTTGGGATCCTGGGATGTTTAAGAAAGCAGGCTGAGCAAGCCATGAGGAGCAACCAGTAAGCTCTGTTCTTCCATAGACTCTGATTCAGTTCCTGTGAATAAACTTTTCCTTACCAAGCAGCTTTTGATCATGATATTTATCACAGCAATAGAAAGCAAACTGCCAGTGAGCCAGCGGAGTTCTCGGAGGAGAGAGAAAGAAAGGTCTTTGTTCTGGAGTAAATGGTGCAGCTAGCAGGCTGAACTTAAAAGCAGAAAACAATAATTCCTTGTTCTTGCAGAAGAAAAGTCAACAGCTGACAACGTACATGGAGACGGGAGGAAAGGATGGAAACTGGCATCTTAGCAGACAGACTCCAAGAGCTACGCTACGCTCCTGCTAACACAGGGTACCCAGCAAGCGTCAGGAGAAGTAAAGATAACTATGTGCTAGTAACTGGAGCACTCCATCACAAAACGTTAACAAATCAAAAAGGTAATTTCTTGTGTCCTCTCGGTCCACCACAAGTGAAAGTTCAGAAACACATAGCGATTAAATAGCATGTGTTTCATGCAAGCATGAAATATGCAAATTAATAACAGGAATTCAGCACACAACATGATCAGGCATAAGAATACTATAGAGGAAGTCTTTGGAAAGCTAACTTATTCTTGTTTACAGCACTGAACAAATCAGGAACAGAAAGCTCACAGCTGCACACAATAAAGGTCACTGTGATAATCCTACCAGCAGCGTTATATGAAAAGGGGATGTAACTACAGGACAGAGCTCAGGGCAACAATTCCCTCAGCTATTATTTAATACAGAGTTTGCTTGAATCCTCAAAGAAACAAGGAGAGAGAGAGAGAGAGAGAGAGAGAGAGAGAGAGAGAGAGAGAGAGAGAGAGAGAGAGAGAGAGAGAGAGGAGACACACAAAGAAACAGAAAAGGAAGAAATCAAATTTCCCTATTAGTGAATGAAGTGCTTCTATATTTAAAATCCCACCACATGGCAGAGCATTTTCCCAGCACATGGAGGATCCCAATTTGATTCTCTGAACCACATACCAAGAAAATGGCTCTGAAAACCATCCAGGGTCCAGCAAGAGTCTCTGCAGGTAAACGTGCTGGCTCACAAGACTGGAGATCTGAGTTCAATCCAACAACCCCATGAAAAAGGAATCCAGTGGCCTTTAATCCCAACAGGGAATCACCAGGAAGCTGAAGGGTCAGCTGACCTGGAGTCTCCAGTGTGGAAGGAAGTACAGGGGAGAAGGTCTCAACAAGTAAGAAGGAAAGACCTGACTTACAAAAGTTATCCTGTAACACACACACACACACACACACACACACACACACACACACACACACACACACACACACACACACACACACACACACACACTGAAAAGACCAAGAGAAGCTATAGAGAAGCACCTCTGGATTTAAATAAGCAGAGTGGGTTATGGAAATACGATTGCACACCTCCGTACCCATAGACAGGGAGCTGTGCACTGTAAGTCGCGAGGCGTATGACGTCAGTGATACTGTAAGAAAGCCCTCCCTGCTCACCTGCACTCACTGCTGTCAGATGCAGGGGAAGAAGCCACTCAGGCTGCTGCTCAGCTTTTCCTCAGCCTCTGCCAGCTTCAGGAGCTTCAGAGGAGGAAGGTGAGCCTGCCTGGGCGGCGCCAGAAGGGAGGGGGAGCTAGCGCCACCAGGTGGTGAAGGCAAGAGAGAAACTGCATCTGTCCAGAACAGGAGAGCTGGGCAGTCTGCACTGTGTTTGCATCAGTGCTGGATGTTGGGGAGTCAGCACCCGGAAGAGAAAAAAGAAAGCAATGGTGTCTGTCGGTTTCTGGGTCTATCTTTCTCTCTCTCTTTTAATAGATTGGTGGTGGGGATAATAAAGAAGCGGTGAATATGCTTAATAAAGAAAGGGACATACACGGGGTCAGGACAGCCAAGGATATGGCTTGTTAAGCAACCACGTTGTTAGTATAAATTGATTATAGTTTCATTTTTTATCTGAAGAAATCAACTGAGAAATAATTCACTATTCACCATTGTAATCACTATAACCAAGAGTCTGAGGCAGGAGGATTTGGGGTTTGGGTGTCCTGGGTAAATACTGAATTCTAACACAAAAGGACAAGAAGGGGGAGCGAGGGACTAAGTGTAGACTGTTAACCTGCAGTCAGATGGTGCAGAGTGTGCATCTCAGCACACGTCTACACCAGAAAGCAAAATGGTGAAAAGTCAGTTTCACAGTCTAATATTTTTTTTGACATTCTAGCATGAATGGGGGAGGTCACAGGAGCCCTCTCCCCTCAAGCTGAGGAGCTGCACAGTTGGTGGTTGCCAAGAGATGGAGGGGTCAGTTCTCTTCAGGAGTGTGGTCCTTGGCTTGTGGACTATACAAGGGATTATTCTACATCCCTGTGTACGTGAGCAGCACTGACTAGAGTCTGTGGATAACTGAAGAAGGGGAGGAAGGGTGGGAGGGAGGGAGGGAGGGAGGGAGGGAGGGAGGGAGGGAGGGAGGGAGGGAGGGAGGGAGGGAGGGAGGGAGGATACAGAGGAAGTTGTCAGGGAGAGGGAGACTTTGGGGGGAATTCTGCTGTAATGTAGCAGTGGAAGGTGAGTGAGGCTGAGTCTTAGTTTCACACTTGCAAAGTAGACATACACACTACCAGATGCCACATGAGAGTTTATTCAGGGGAGCTGCCAAGAGAGAAAGAGAGAGAGGGGAGACAGAGAGGGAGGGGCAATAAAGAGAACTTTCATGTGGTGGTTCCTTTTAATAGAGCTTGTTTACTCAAATTTATGCAGCCACACCTAGGGGCGTGCCCTCTGGATATGGTGCTCTGCCTGGGCCATGTTGGGTTTACTATGTGGGGGCTACTGGCCAGAAATCATTACATATCACCCTTTTGTTTATTATAAAAAGAAAGCCTGGTTTATGTAGGAAGGATTAGTGGAAAATGGAACAGGGTTGACAGATCTCTTAAGGCTGCTTCAAGCTGTCTTAAAGGCAAAGAGCTATATCTTCTGGAGGTTGGTCTGCTGGGTTTTGCAGCTCATTCTTGGAGGATTCTGGGTGAATTCAATGCATGGCATGATGAATTCTGATTTTTCGGACCTCAGAAAAAACTGAGTCAGTAAGAGAACCTTTGGAAGTGACACATATAGTGAGGGTCTCTGCTATTGCAGGGCCTGGAGGTCAGATTAACAGAAGAGAAAAAAGAGAGAGACAATGGTTTGAAATTGGGGCGTGTGTCTACGCTTTAAATAAACGTTAAGGTGGCTGTTTGTGTTTCTTCTTCCAGGGGACTCCAGCTGCACAATAAAGTTTGTGGGTCTCTGCTAGATCTGGGGATGGGAGGAGGTTAAAATGTCTCCTGTTTTTGTTTACCCATTGTTGAGGTTAAAATGGCTTCTGGTTCTTTTCCTCTGCTCTTAGGGGATGGAGGGAAAGTCTATTTTACCTGTATTGGTTCTAAAAATGGCCCCTGGTTCCTTTTCTCTGATCCTCAGGAGGAGGTGGTCAACTGTTTTCCAATGGTAAGATGGCTCCTGGGTTTTTCCTTTCTCCAGAAGCTGCAGCTGGACAATTAGACTATAGGGGAGGGGAAGGGTGAGGAAAAAACCTCAGAGCTTTTCCTGTCCAGTAAGCATCCCAACTTCATCTCAACTTCGGCTCTGAGAAGCAGGCTGGGATGGAAAATTCAGAGACAGGAAATTTTGGAGAAATGTGTTTGGGTCTGGAGCTGACAGACTGAGCAGATAGCAAGAGTAGCAAGAGAGCAGCTGGAGCAGCTGGTGAGGCTGGATTTAGGCAAATATGACTAAAAGAAAAGAAAGCTCTTATTTTAACTAAAAAATCCCTTCTCATTAGGGGCACAGGGCAGGTTGGCCTGAACTAAGTGAATGAGTGACAGGGATATCTGAAAATGCAATTGTTAGCTTCCCTCCATGACAATGGAGGCTAGAGAGGTAGAACTCCAAAACTCCTGCAGGACCAAGTATTGTGGCACTGGTGTCCATGGGGAGGAGATGGACCGCCCTAATACCGTTAGGTCTAGCCAATGCTCCCTTTTCGTGATGGTGTGATCTGGTTATGGCAGCATGGAGTTGGCAGCACCAACTGCTCACGGCCAAGCCTAGGAGATGAGCCCTGGAGTGGTCTGTGTGTAATGTCCCCCTGCCATGTGAGGCTTGGGAACAGTCACTTAGACCAGTGTTTCCCTTGATGGCACCCAGGACAAGGCCTGAACAGCCTCTGTGAGGCCAGGCAAGAGCAAGACCAGTGCTGAGCTGGCCACATTCAAAGCGGGCACCGAGGTCTCTGCCACACCTTGGTCTTTGCCACAGGAAGAGGCGAAGGAGCTGGTCAGACAGCTTTTGCCAGCAGGAGGTCTCTTTCTTGGTGGGTTTTCTCATCTCTCCTGTGAGACACCTTGAGAAGCCAGTGCTAAGGCTTCTGTCTGTGGGGTCAGTGGTCTGCTCTCAAGAGATGTAACTCCAATAATAGGGGAATGGTAAAAAATGGGTCATGAGAAGTTGCTTTTCTTTAGCACTCTCAGAGTCTAAGTTAGTCTATAGTGAGAGCACATTTGTGAGGCTTCAGAGCAGATTTGCCAGTAAGCAGGTCACAAAACTGCCTCTGGCTAAGACCCACCTTGGTGTAATGGGGTCTACCTATGGGACAGCCTTGGCTCCCAGGGTGTGCTACTCTTGTCTCAGGAACATTATCTGCATGAGTTTTAGCCTGTTTCCAAACTAGATTTCGCTCTTGAGAAAATCTTGACAGAGGAAACAGGGTATAAACTTTTACTATCTTATTTATGCCAGCCACTTCCTGCAGAGGGAGAACTGGCCAGGTTTGGAGTTCCCCGAAGGGAAGAAGCTGGGGGAGTTGTAGGTGAGTGTTGATATTTGAATGGTTTAGGCTCCAGAGAAGGATCTGGTTTTGTGCCTAGAAACAGATGGAAGAACAGAAAGCCAGAAGAGAAAGTGTAGAGTTGAGACATGGAAAGAGATGGGGGAAAACTCTTGGCATCTGCCCATACTCTTGCAAAAGTTAGCTACTGTTAAATATCAGGGTTCAGTGAGCCATTAGGCACCGATTTTGTGTTATGATCTAAGGGATACTAATGCCATTTCTTTGTGGAATAATGGATAAGCTATATGGTGTCTATATAAGGCATAAGACTAAGTGGCTTGAGAGTCTCAAGCACACATCTTAGAGGTGAGGATGGAGAGGTGTTTTCTGCTGACTCATTCTTCATTATTGAGTTCCAGAGGGGAGGGATTCCACCACTAATCTTGGTTGTCACCCGTCCATCAAGTGGTCCCAGGAGGGACAACACTGGATACCACTAAGTATACTTGTCAGCTCTTAGAGTAGGCATTAGGACACAGCCCACAAACCATGCTAGCCACCAAGAGAGTAGGCATGCAAACCACACTAGCTATCTCTAGATGCTCATCAGCACCTATAATAGGCATAGGACAGAACTCAAACGAACTCTTGCCACCCCTAAAAACTCCATAGCTGTCAGGAGCAGGTATATAAACCATGCTACCCACCACAGGCACTCATTAGCACCTAGGGTGGATGTCCAGTGCAATTTACTGACAGGAACTTGTCAGCACCCACAGTAGGCACTAGGGCAAAGTCCTGAGTTCAATGTCCAGGAACAGGATCCAAAAATCTGAGCTGGGCTTAAATAGCAGGGAAGGCCAGAAAATGAGTGACAGGCAAGAAGAAGCAGCCATGACCAGTGAAGATCGTGGCTGGGGTTGGTCCTCTACCAGACTCCACTTCTAGAATCAACAGTCTTTTCTGGATACACTAGTTCGGAAAGAAGACAACTTGCCAATCAAAGCTTTGATGTTCAAACAAGCTGCAGCAGGGCAGATGGAAGGTGACCCGGCAGTGACCCCGGATCAGGATCTCCTGGAGCTTATGTGCACCTAGGCCCAGGAGAGAGCCTATCTGAGTCTAGGCGCCAAAATGTTAGTTTCAGGGATGAGAGGTAGACGCACACACTACCAGAAGCCACATGAGATTTTATTCAGGGGAGTCGCTGAGAGAGAAAGGGAGGGTGAAGAGAGAGAGGGAGGGGGAGAGAGAGAGAGAGAGAGAGAGAGAGAGAGAGAGAGAGAGAGAACTTTCATGTGGCAGCTTTTATTAAGAGACCAGGTGGCACAGACTTACGTAGCCACACCTAGAGGCCTGCCCTCCATACACAGTGTTCTGCCAGCATAATATTGGGTTTACTACATGGGGGCTACTACGTGCCAGGAATCACTACACTGAGTGTGATTAAAATACATCATATCAATGAAGTTTTTAAAATTCTAAAGAATAAAAATTGTAAGAGTTTTTGATAAAGTTAACTTTTAGTGCAGTACAAGATACACACAGAAAAAGTACAGGCTGGGCAATGGTCCTACTATGTAAGCTGAGGACCAGAGTTAGATCCTCAGCACCAGGTACAAAGCCCATAATGGGAGAGGGATCCCTGCTACTTGCTGACAGGCTGTTCTAGATGATCAGAAAGCCCTAGTTCATTCCTCAGGTTCAGTGTGAGAGTGAGGATAACACCAATGTTAGCTGACACAGGGATTCACAACCATATACAGACATATGTGCACATATGTACAAAATTATAGAAAATATCACTAGACAGCTTGATGTGCATTTGCGATATGACTCTGTGACACTCTGATCTTTTTCAAAACATTTAGATTATTTTAAAACAGGAAATAGCAACATACACCTATAATCTCAGGACTCAGCTTGAGGCCCAAGGTCAGTGAGCTGACAACCAGATAGTTCTTGTCACTACATAGTATGGGGACTGAGCGTCTAGCCCCTTATTGTGACATACAGACTTTCCCCTAAAGGCCAAGCATTAGTTTAGTTAGCATACCATGTCTCTAATAGCAAGGCTGATGACCTCTATACTTTGCATAAATATAAGTAAGTATATAAGAAATCAGCAGAAAAATATAACCACCAATTTCACTACCTCTTTGAGAATTTTTTTAATTGCATTCTAATTGATCTTCAATTGTCAAAAAAATTAGCTGTTCACAATACAATGCGAACTGCAGGTCTAGTTCTATTCACAGAGGGATTGATACTTCCTGAGTGAGTAGATTTCAAGCCTGTTCCCTAGGGCTGGTGGTCCTGGATGTTATAAGAAGGCATGCTGACCAAGCCAAGAAGAGCAACTGGTAATCTTCACTCTTCTGTAACTCCTGAGTCAGTTACTACATCCAGGTACCTGGCTTGAATTTCTGCCCTTGCTTTTCTGGATGGTAGACTACAAGCTTTAAGAAGAAATTAACCCTTTTTCCCCAATTTGCTTTTTTTTTCTAGCAGTTTTATCAAAATAGAAACCCTAACTAACACTGCTTGATGGTCATGAGGTAATTTCTTCAAGCCATACAACAAATTATATAATGATGCCAGTCTCATAGAGGAAAACCCTCTTCCTTAAAGTTAGAAGATAAAAGTGTACATCAATGTCTTCTTGTCTGATTTTGAGACAATGCTACAGAGCATCCACTGTATGCTGAATAATACTAAGAATCCAGGCACAGGGTCTAAATTCAGTTATCTCCTATACCCCTTTATTTCCAACAGCTTGTTTTTAATGTGGGAGCTTGATGCAATGTATCTTCCAATTTAGATCCCATAACAATACAAGAGTATCAACAGGAAAGTGGAGGAATTTGAATATAGTGCAGTTTAATGAACAGCAACTTCTCAGTGTTAATGTCAGCCTTAACCAAACTACCTTGGCAAAGGAAATGTTCACATTCACAAAATATAGGCAAAGGGCACCCAAGAAATCTGTACACTATCTTCCTAAATTTCTATATACATAAAATAATTTGAAAATTAAACCTTTTAAGCGAAACAGTTGTAAGAAGCTGTTACAAATCTGCGTATGGGCTGAGAGGTATCCTGTTTGGAAAGTCAGGCTATACCTGTAAAAAGGTTAGGATGCTCTGAGAGCTGGAGCTTCACTGGGGCAGCTTTGCTCTAGAGAGAACGTTATCTTGACAGTTCAGGAAGTCAGGCCGTACTTGAAGCTGGGGTGCAGTGGGGGGTGGTCTCCCCAAAGGATATAGCAATGCTGCTCCTTCCCTGGAGAAAGTCCTTAAAACTGAGCTTTGCTTCACCCTCTGAAAATAGTTGCTACTTCCTTCTGTTCTTCCTTGAGCAGTCCCCTAAGGGACATCTCAGCAGGGTTCTTCTGTTCTGCTACACCTTGCTCAGTCCCCTAAGGGATGTCTTAGAAAGTTTTTCTCTTGGCGGGTGAATGAAGATCTTCACCCAAGACTTCTTTGAGAAAGTGATTTATTTGGGAAGGAGGAGTCCAGGAGAGAGGCTGCCTCTGTAGAGTGGGAAAAATCAGCCAATAACTGAGCAGAGGATTTATATAGGGGCTCTTAGGGGCCGAGTTTCTCCAGGGATACTCAAGGATTGGGTCCTTATTCCTGCTCAGGGACTGGTTATTATTGTTCATCAGGGGCAGAGAGGGCTCTAGTTTCTAGACCAAACTGTGTTCCTTTAACTGGCCTGTTTTAGCTTTTGGACTCTAACTCTAAGGCACTGTCTGTGATTCTCGGGATCAAGCGTGTTCCTTTGGTATTGGCTGCAGAGTCAGGGCATGTTTCTTTGGTTATGGGTTAAGGGGTAAAGTGTTTCTTTCAGTGGCTCAGGTATCAGATCAAGGTGGTACTTCTTTCACTAGCTCTGGTTACAAGGCTAAGGTGGATTTCTTTGGACAGCCCCTTTTCCCTACAGTGGTGAGATACTGATGTAACTCCAGCAGGTCAGCAGTAGATAGATTTCAAGCAGGTTTCTCCTAAGGGCATAAGAATCTCTCTCAATAAATTAAGAAAAAATAAATTGACTAAAAATTGGATGGGAAACTTGAATCTATGCCTACAAACACTTAGAAGACAAAACTGAGCTGTAACAGTGCCCTGATGGCAAACAGAAATGGGTACATTGTGTCATTTCAGAAGCGAAACATGGAGACAGAAAGTCTTGAACAGAGAGGGGCTTTGTCTGCCTTCCAAGTGTTAGTCACAATCCATTTCCTAACCTAGATATCTCTCTCTCTCCCTCCTTCCCTCCCTTCTTTCCTCCCCCCTCTCTTTCTGCCTCAAAAAAACCCCAAATATCAACACAAACTAAGCAAATCCATGACAATAAATAACAAAACAAACAACTCACAAACATACAAGGATCTGCTTTGTGTTAGACAATTAACAACACAGAACCATATTCCCATTAACACTTTATTGCAGAGAACAGATTTTCTTTTTTCCCACAGATACCAATTCCACATAACTTCTGGATTAGGGTGGGATTTTTTTGTCCACTGGGGTTCTGTGTATGTACATTTGTATGTATTTTAGGTTGCTTCTACGGGAGTAGATGAGCAACTGTCTCTATAGTAATATGTAGGGCTCTTTGAGTCTATAACCAAGCATATTCATCTGGATCTTATAGTAGATAATTTTCAGAGTTTTGAGAAGGTGCTGGATACTGAGCGGGGTATAATGTTGGTCAACTTTTGTATTTTCTACACTGGGATCTAGACATCTGAAATTATGATATTCTAAGTGTTACCTGATATAAATTTCTGGTCTTGTCTTTTTGAGTGGATGTTCTGTTCTTTAATTTCTGTTGCTCACTCTGGTTCTAGCCACGTGTGGCCTGTTGTGAGCCCTGATTCCAACCTATTTCAAGAGCTGTTCATCAGATACAGAGGAACAGAACTTGTCTATAGGGAAATACTGATAGGGTGGAAGGAAAGCGCTAAGAGCTTTCTGGGAGACCCCATGGGGTGGAGGTAGGCTTGGTGAGTGGGATGGCTTGTGTGGACAGTCCTCAGCAGGACTTAGGGTAAGTATAGAAAGACAGAATAGAGGGCAAGAAGAAGGGTGAAGGTCTTCTTCCCGAGTCCTAGATGAATGTGACAACTGAGAGTCCTGCTAGATAGAGTCTGTGGGTCAACAGAGTCACAAAGGAACTGGGCTAAAGGAAACGCTGAGACCAACAGGAAGAACTAGGGGCACACTGAGTCTCTACCAAGAGCCCAAATGACTTTTTGTACATTGTGCATCTGACTGTAAGATGTTTAAAAACACCCACATTGTCGATGAGTACTGTCAATGCCAGCCTAAGAGTCACTGGAGTAGCTAGGGACAGGCACTCAGCTAGAGATACAACAGGAAAGCAAACTGGAAGGGAACCACAAAGGCTCTGGGTTGATTTCTGAAAGCGCTTATATACATTGTCAAGCCAGGATTCAAATAAAGCACCATACAGACATTCAAACATTCTCTTGAGAAAACCTTGCTGTCCTTGAGTCTGTGCCTATCCTGTGCCTCCTGCTAGCTCAGGCTGTAAGATAGCAAACTGGTTCCCAGGGGCTAATCAGACTAGTTCCATGGTCATCAAGGCTAAAGCAAGGAGCAAGCTGAACTACATAGAACTCTAGAATAGCTGAGAAAGAGTGAGTCTTTTACTCTGAGAATCAGAATAGAAATCTGAGTCACTATATGGGCCCCAACAGAGTACTGTCCTGCTATGGAAAAAGACTAAATGAAGAAGTTATAAATAAAAATTATAAAAACTCCAGGAAAATAAAAAATTTGTGAAGGTCCAGATACAGCAGCTACTAAACCATCATCTGTAAGCTCTAGGGCTGCAAAAATTCTTAAAGGCAGTTTCTACAGACACTGATGTGCAAGGCAGGGTCCTAATATCTGTGTCTCAGCAATGTTCCTTGGGAGAACTTCTTGGCAAATTCTATACTACTGAGTTAATCAGGGGATTACATGACTTTTCAGATCCAGGGTCTCTTCTGAAAAGTCACAAGAGCCATTTTGTATAACAAGATCCCTGTCTTTCTACCCAACTATAGCCAAAGGCCCCAGTGAAGACTTCTGAGACATTGCATCACCACAGAGAAGTCTCCAACTGCCCTGGCTGGTTTTATGATAAGTTGGCACAAGCTGTAGTCAATAGAAAGGAAGGAGCCTCAGTGTGGAAATGCCTCTCGAAGATGTAAGGCATTTTCTTAGTAAGTGATCAAACCATCCCTGAGTTGGTAATCCTGGGTTCTATAAGAAAGCAGGCTGAGCAAGAGATGGGGAGCAAGCAGTGAGCAGCATTCCTCCATGGCCTCTGCATCAGCTCCTGTCTCCAGATGCCTGCCCTGTTAGAGTTCCCATCCTGACTTCCTTCAGTGATGAACTAGAGTCTGAAAGTACAAGCCAAGAAAACACGTTTCTTCCTAAATTGCCTTTTGGTCATGGTGTTTCATAATAGCAATAGAAACTCTAAGACACCATCCATAAATCTTATGTTATGAGCTAATCAAAGATGTTTTATGGTCACTCATTACATGTGGCTTTTGTTTTGTTTTCTGGTAAAGACTTTTGGAGCCAAGATTAGGCTCACATATACCTCTACCTAAGGTTGACCCTGAACTCCTGTCTTCCCAACTCCCAAGTGATGGACCAAAGATAGACCACTACACCAAGTTCATTGTTTTGTTTTTAACCTTAGAAGTAACATAGTTTTATGATATGTTTTAGAACCACGCTTTTAAAACATAATCAATACATTTTATAGACCAAATAATGGCCAATGAAGGATTTATTGGATATAACATTTGGAGGATGCTGTTCTCACTTTAAAGATGAAAAAACTGATAGAAATGATATTAGGAATGTAAGATTTTTATAGCACAAATTCTCCTTTTACGGGTCAAAAAGTTTGATTGACTGACTCTTATTGCACAAATTCTATTTAGTTTTATAATAAAAACCCAGAGCCAGATTTTGGGGAAAAGCTGAAATATCAGAGAGATAGAGAAACAAACCACAGCCACTTCTCACCCAGCCAACTCCTCAGGCCGCCATTCCTGAATCCTCTGTCTCTCACATCTCCATCCTCACCCCCCCCAAAAAAGAAGAGACTAGAAAAGCTGATCCCCTCCCTCCTCCTCTCCATCCAGGCATCAGGATTCTTGGTTCAATTTTCCTAGAGCTAGGATTAAAGGTGTGTGCTATCAGGGCCTTGGTGTTAGGCCTTGAACTCACAGAGATACAGGCAGATCTCTGCCTCCCATTGATGGGATTAAAGGAGTGGGTCTCCACTCTCTGACCTTCAAGGTTTGGCATGTGGGTGGCTCTGACTTCTGATGTTCCAGACTATTTTTATTAAATATATAATATATCACACAACCTCTCATTATTTTTGATGAGATGAACTAATATGTAATACTTAATAACATTAATTTGACCCTAGGATTCTTTTACTTATACTTTAATGTACTGCATTTGTAAACTTAAAAGAAGTCATTGCTGAATTACACTGTAATAGAAAAGAAGACACAAGTCTTACTTAGATACTTTACACAATAAAGTTTCTCTTCATATTTGTAATATTATTTTTAAAGCAACAATTCCATAAATGCATATAATATATTTCAGCCATTTTTCCTCCCTCCCACCTTTCTTATCTTCTCTACAACCCCTTCAAATGCCCCTCTTTACAAGTCCCTTTCTCACATTGTTATCTTTGGGTTTTGTCTTGTGACCCACAGAGTTTAAGCAGCCTATCCATGTGACCCAGGATTCTAGACTATCCACTGGAGCCTAGCTGTCCCTGCAACATGTATACATCTGAAATCAATGACTGACTCTCCCATAATCCATCAGTAGCAATAGTTCATTAGGATGCAGTATGGCCCAGGTGAGTCCCTCTCAGCCCCCTGTTGTGCTGATGAGGGATCCAGTCTTGTGCAGGTGGCTGTAGATATTGTGAGACAGACCATGGTTGCATGTCATGCCCACAATATAGCATCTCCAGCTGTCCTTCTCATCTTCTGGCTCCTGTAATCTTTCCACCCCTTCCATGGTGGTCTAAGCTTTAGAAAGGGTGGTACAGGTGTCTTGTATAGGGTTTAGCACTCACGAGTCACTTACTCTGGTACCTTGAGCATCCATGAGTCTCTGCATTCGTCATAGTTCATCACACTGGGAATCTTTTCTGGGTAATGCTGACTGAGCATCTGCCCATGAATATAAGTATAAATATTTAAAATATAGTTTTCAATCATCAGTATCTTTAAAGAACTGTTGAAACCTCCTCCATCCAGACCTAAGCACTCCAGCTTTCTTATGTGGTAATAATTGTACATAGGTAATTGACAAGAGGATAATCATTATACAAGCTAAGGCCACGTGATTCTTCCAGAAGCTCCATGATGAAAGATCAATACCCTGCATCATCAAGAATTCTTCACCAGTACATCTATAATCAAAAACAAAAATAATGTCAAATTTTATTCAGTACAGTCACTGTTACTTCCTTTTAAAAACTCAGTTTTAGCATATCACTATAATTTCATCAATATATTTAATTGGGATTAGTAATGTACTTACAACTTTTTTATATATTATGTGAATTTAAACTACATGAATCAGACCCCTTTCTTAATTTCAAGGAACATCCAAAGAGGCATAGCCATCACATCTATTTAAAAGCATAGAGAAATTACGCTTAGGAAACCTGGGTGAGTTTAGAGAGTCACAGTAAGATCTGTCTTTAGAGTCTTCAAGGTGTCATTCATTTCTAAATCGTTAGGGATGCCCTCTCCTCAAAAGGCAAAGGTATGGATAAAGTTAATGTTTCTCCTGAAGTAGAAAACCTCAGCTTCCAAATGACACACAGAGACTCTAACAGATCACAGCTATGTGCACTCTGCTGACTCAGTTGTCTCCGTCATACAGAAAACTCAGCATCAAATTCCAGAGCAAGGACCAGAGGAGACTAAGTGTTTCTGACAGGAGTCAGTCCACTGCTGTCAGCTCCTGCACTAAGAGGGCCATGGCAACCATGGATGCTCAATCATGGAACATCCCAGCAGCCCAGGGCTACAGACAAAGTCTGGGTAGCTCTTGGAGCACAGCAGGATGCAGGGGCCCTGACACAGTTCAGAAAAGTAACTACTGATAAAATTTCTGATACACTATAATCGCCACCTGTGTATGCCCATCACTGTGTGTCTCCTTCCTATATGTCTCCATCCCTGTGTGTCTACATCCTGTGTGTCTCTGTCCCTGTGTGTCTCCATCCTCTGTGTCTCCATCCCTGTGTCTCTATCTCTGAGTGTATCCATTCCCTTGTATCTCTTAGGATTTAACAGTTCTCACAGCATCTGAAAAGGCAGATTTCTTCTCGTTGTTGTTTGGACAATTTTTTTTTTTGTGAATATGAGGTCTGTGCATAGCCCACCTCTGCTTTCACTTTTCCTGTCTTCATCCTTCTGACAAGAAACTGGTAAGGTATCTCTATTAGAAGAATGTCAGACAACATCAGAATAGAGAGATGAAGGGAATAAGTAGTGCCCCATATTTGTTTTCTATCAGTAATTGAAACATAAATTTGTGTTACTATCATTCATTATAATTTTGAACATTCAAGAGATATTTAAGACATCAGCATATTCCTCTCTTTTATCAAAATCAAATAGTGAAAACAATTATAGAAACTGAAGGTATTGTAACTTTAAACAATACACTTTAGTTTAATTAAAAACCCATGTTTTTATTTTGATGATATTAGACAAAAGTGAGTTTTACTTGTAAACATGAATGTCTGACTACAGGACATATCCTCTGGTAAGACATTTTACACACACACACACACACACACACACACACTTTGATTTCTTAAAGTCTTGTAGTGTATGAGGCAGTGGAAGACATTGAATGCTGGCAGGAAAAGCTCAGTCCTTTTGGTCCCTGCTGCCCTGACATTCTCCGGTTCTGCTCACAGGTCCCATAATCTTTATATGAACTGTTTGCCCTTATTACACTATCAGAGTGGCCTATGTCAAACTCATATGTTCTGAAACAAGGAACTCAAGTCCCAAATCAAGACACCAAAACCACTTTTAAAAGCCCCAAAGAACCCTTTCTGCACAATTCTGCACCATGGAGCATTAGCACAAAAACACATGCACAAGTCCAATGGCTACAGTCACTCACTCTTGGAAAGGGACAGGGGAGAGAGTGTTAATCAGAAAGCATGGGTTTCCCCTCTAAGTCTACGGCCGCTCCATGTCCCCATTGTGACAGTGAACTCAAGCTTACATTACATAGTTCTGACATCTGCTGACTTCTGCTGCCTTATGTTCTGGACAGAAGTTCTGGCCCAGGAATTCATTGTGCAGCAAAGCCTATGACACAAACAGGGACAGGGAAAGGCAAGTAGTTTAATATTTCCACACGTTTCCATAGAATAAACACAAAGAAATAACTTCAAGTTCAATCTTGACTCTAATTTCCAAAAATACTTTTAAACAAACAATACCCCACCAAGTTCCATCTGCCCAGCAAGGCAGTGTACCTCCCCCCACACTCAAGAGGTTTAGGATTGAAATTGTGGTGCTTCCCGTCTTCTAGGGGGTGGATGCTCTCACTAGATTGCGTCAGGCATTGCCTCTTCTGCCTAGTCCATAACCATGAAAACACCGTAACTAAAACATTACTGTTGGTTTATAGCAACAATTTTCATCAAACCAGTTGTGATTATGGAAGTTAGAAAGTCTATTAAGAAACATGTTACTGGAGAGGAAGCTTGGCAAACCCAATATAGTTATGGGTATTACATGGTTTCTGTTTCTTTTAATTTCCTGATATAAACTTTATATGTTAATTTCTGATCCTTCTATTATTGCATTATTTAGTATAATCATAACTGTTTGGTTTTTATCATATCAACTATTTTTCCTCTTATCCTGGATTTTTCTTACCATTTCCATCAAAGAATACATGCCTCTGGAAAACCCCAGATGACTCACTGACCTCTGGCTAAAAGTAACAGGAAAGTTCTATCATTTTCTCTTGGAAGGAAATCCTTGGGCAGCAGCTGGTTAGAGATCACAGCTGGGGAAGGGACTTGGTTGGGATTCATTTCAGCTGCTAGAGTTGGAGACCCCAAGTACAGTGACAGACAGGACAACTTACTGTAAATCCATAGTGAGGAATGTTAATGTACTGAATCCATGAGAGTCTAACTACTATACTCCCTGTATATATTGACAGACCTGAGAAAACCTAGGAAGAGGAAAACCAAAAATTAGAACCTGTGCAGTGACTAAGAATTCTAGACAAGATCCTCCATCTTAGAGACTTCTCCATCCTTCTAACCATTTCTGCTCAGATCACCTCTTTAAAACAGTTGTATAGTATAGTTTATACTGCATAATTCAGGGGATGGTGACATCAAACCATAAGAATTAATTTTCTCATGTAATTTCAATAAGTCATTGGTTGAATCTTTGTCAGGCCAATTATAGTGACTATTCTAATAAAACTGCTGCCGTCCAGGAACATGTGCTAAAATAACACTGCCTTGGCTCATTGTATATCAACTTGGCACAAGCTAAATTCACTGAAGAGTAGGGAACCTCAATTAAGAGGAGATCTCTAGGGAGTTCAGTCCTACCTCAACTTGATGTGCCCTGCTTTGGTCAAGCCCAGGGGAGGCCTGCCCCTTCCTGAATAGAAAAGGAGAAGGAGTGCATGGGGAGGGAGGTAGACAGGAGTCAGGGAGAGAGAATGGAAGAAGATGAAGGAGGGGAAACTGAGGTATGTAAAATACATAAAAAATGTAACTAAATTAAATTTGAAAAAGGAAATGTCTCTATAAGATCATAGGTAGGCAAGCCAGTGGGCATGTTCTTAATTAGCAACTGATGTGACAGGGTCCAGCCTAGGTGTAGGTGTTACAATCCTAACTTGGGCCATTCTAGGTTCTAGTAAGAAAAACAGGATGAGTGAGCCATTAGAAAGAAGAAGTCAGTAAGCAGGACCCCTCCATGTTCCCTGCATCAGCTCCTACCTCCAGGATCCCACCTGTTTGAGTTCCTGTCCTGACCTCCTTCAATGATGAACAGTGATATGGAAGTGTGAGCCAAATAAACCCTTTCCTCTCAACTTGCTTTTTGTTCATGGTGTTTCCTCATAGCAATATATACCCTAAGTAGGGCAAATACTGAATATGATATGCCCACTTCTGCTTCCAAGGATCAATAAGTCTTGTTATTTATAAAAGTTTTGACTCTCTATTCATGACTTTAGAAATAATTTATGATACAATTAAAATACCACCTTAAAGACAACTTCAAGCCAAGAATTGATAGACCACATAATGCGGGGAACAAAAGAAAATGTACCTGATCCCCCATTTAAAAAATCTACCATAACCCATTCCAGCTCCAGTTTCAGGCAAGCAAGCAGGAACCCTGCCTGCAAGCCTGAGTATCTACACCCGACCCCTGTAGGACCTTCTACCCCATAAACCTCAATCCATTTCCCAAAATCATCCACCCTACCCCTCAACCTCAACTGCAGAAGAAGAGAGTTAGTTACTCTCCTCCCAGATGGCGAGCTAGGGCAGCCCCCAGGTCTGGGCAACAGGGCAGGATACATGTCCCCCTAAACCATCTCAACTCCAGCTGCAGGCAAACAAGCAGGGACCCTGCCTCAAAACCTAACTATATACACCCCACAGTTCCCCACATAACCCTCAGTCTATTTCCCCAAATCACCCATCCCCCAACCTCAGCTGGTTTCTGACTCACAACCTCTGGAGAGCTCCAGCAGAAATTATTCCACTACCTCCAAGTTCTCCAAGAGCTCCAGTCTCACCAAGAGCAACTAGTAGACCAAAAACAGAGAGCTGCAACACAGACAACACTTGCACCAATCAGCTAAAGAGATGGGTAGACTCCAGGGCTAAAATTCACTCACCAACATGAAGAACAATATGGCACCACTAGAACTCGGTGGTTCAAGAACAGCAGGCCCTGAACATTCCAATATAGAAGAAGCAGAGGGGAAAACCTTCAAAATATCTTTATAAAGATGACAGAAGCCTTTAAAGAGGAAATTGAAGAAGAAATGAAAAATTCCCTTAAGGAAATAGAGAGGACAATCAAGACATTGGAAGAAAACAGTAAACTTCTTAAAGATAGACTAGAGAACTAAGAAAAAGCAAACAGATGGTGGAAACATTTCCAGACTTAAAAACTAAAACAGAACCCAGGGAATGCTGAAGATGGACAATCTGAGTAAATGAACAGGAGCTACAGATGCAGCATAACTAACAGAATGCAAGAGATGGAAGAGGGAATCTCTGGTGTGGAAGATTCCATAGTGGAAATGGATGTGTCAGTCAAAGAAAACACTAAAACCAAAAGAGCCATAAGGCAAAACTTCCAGGAAATAGGAGACACCTTGAGGAAGCCACACCTAAGAACAACAGGAAAAAAGAACTCCAGCTCAAAGCCACAGAAAATATATTCAACAAAATCAAAAAGAAAGCTTTCTCAACCTAAAGAAGAGAATGCCTATGAAGACACAAGAAGGTAATAGAACACCACATAGACTAGACCCCCCCCCAAAAAAGTCTGCTTTCCACATAATAATCAAAACACTGAACAGGCAGAATAAAGAAATAATTTGAAGAGCTCCAAAGGAAAAAGGCCAAGTAACTTATAAACACAGATTCATCAAAAAAATAAATAAATGTATAAATAAATAAATAAATAAATAAATAAATGAATGAATAAATAAATAAATAAATAAATACGATAAGATAAAATAAAAAACAGTCTTCTCAATGGAAACTATGAAAGATAGAAGGTCCTGGACAGATATTATAAAGACACTAAAAGACCATAGACTATTATACCCAGTAAAACTCTCAATCACCATAGATGGAGGAGTAAACAAGATATTCCATGACAAAACCAGACTTAAACAATATCTGTCCTCAAATCCAGCCCTACAGAAAGTACTAGAAGGAAAACTCCAACCTAACTCAGCTAGAAACACTCATGAAGCCACAAACAATAGATAATGCTACAGAAGCAAACCCCACAGAAGGGAAATACACACACACACACACACATACACACACCCACTATCACCAAAAATAACAGGAATTAACAGTCACTGGTCATTAATATCCCTGAATATCAATGGACTCAATTCACCTATAAAAAGACACAGGATAACACAATGGATATGGAAATAGGGTTCACCCTTTTGTTGCATACAAGAAATACACCTCAACTTAAAAGACAGACACTGCCTTAGAGTAAAAGGTTGGTAAAAGACTTTCCCATCAAATGGACCCAAGAAACAAGCTGGTGGAGCCATCCTAATATCTAACAAAAGAGACCTTGAACTAGATTCAATCAAGAAATCAGGAAGAGTATTACTTATCCATCACAGGAAAAACACATCAAGAAACAAACTCAATCCTGAACATTTATGCCCCAAATACAAGGACACTCCACTCAAATGTAAAAAAAAAAAATTAAACCTTACATCAAACCCCACACACTAATAGTGGGAGATTTCAATACCCCACTTTCACCAATGGACAGGTCTTCCAGACAGAAACCGAACAGAGAAATAAAGGAGATAACAGGTATTATGACTGAAATGGACTTAACAGATATATACAGAACATTCCACCCAAATACCAAAAAAAAAATACCTTCTTCTCAGCACCCAATGGAACCTTCTCTAAAACTGACCACATAATTGGTCACTAAACAAATCTGAATAGGTACCAAAAATATATCCGATCAAATCAACATAGACTAAGGTTAGGGTTCAACAATTACAGAAACCACAGAAAGCCTACAAACTCATGGAAACTGAACATCTCTCAATTTAAGCACCTCTGGATCAAGGAAGAAATTAAGAAAGAAATAAAAAGCTTCCTAGAATTCAATGAGAATGAATCTACAACACACCCAAACTTGTGAGACACAATGAAAGCAGAGCTAAGAGGAAAGTTCATAGCACTAGATGCCTATATGAAAAAACTAGAGAAATCTCACACAAGAGACTTAACAGCACAGCTGAAGGCACTAGAACAGCTAGAAGCAAACTCCCCTAGAAGGAGTAGACAGCAGGGAATAATCAAACTTAGGGCTGAAATCAATACAACAGAAACAAAGAGAACAATACAAAGAATCAATGAATCAAAGAGTTGGTTCTTTGAGAAAATCAATAAGATAGACAAACCCTTATCCAAAGTAACTAAAAGGCAGAGACAGAGAGAGAGAGAGAGAGAGAGAGAGAGAGAGAGAGAGAGAGAGAGAGAGAGAGAGAGAGAGAGAGAGAGAGAATATCCAAATTAACAAAATCAGACATAAAAATGGGGACATAACAGACCCTGAAAAAATCCAGACAGTCATTAGGACATATTTCAAAAACCTTTATTCCACAAATTTGGAAAACCGAAAAGAAACTGGAAGCTTTCTGGACAGGTACCACCTACCAAAACTAAACTAAGATCAGATAAATGGTCTTAATAGTATAACAACCTCTAAGGAAATAGAAGCAGTTATTAAAAGACTCCCAAACAAAAAAAAGTCCAGGGCTAGATGGTTTTAGTGCAGAATTCTACCAGGCATTCAAAGAAGAACTAATACTAATACTCCTCAAATTGTTCCACACAATAGAAACTGAAGGAACATTGCCAAACTCTTTTTATGAGGCTACAGTCACCCTAATACCCAAACCACAGTAAGATGCAACAAAGAAATAGAATTACAGACCAATCTCCCTCATAAATATTGATGCAAAAATACTTAAGAATAATGCTGGGAAAAAAAATTCAACAACATATGAAAAAAATCATCTATTATTATCAAGTAGGCTTCATCCCAGAGATGCAGGGACAGCTCAACATATGAAAATGACAGTGTAATCCATCATATAAACAACTTGAAAAAAACACATGATCATCTCATTAGATGCTGAAAAATCCTTTGAGTAAACTCAACACTCCTTAATGATGAAGGTCCTAAAGAGATCTGGAATACAGGGAAATTACCTTAACATAATTTACAGCAATTTACAGCAAGCCAACAGCCAACATCAAACTAAAAGAAGAGAAACTCAATCCCACTAAAATCAGGAACAAGACAAGGCTGTTCACTCTCCCCATATCCATTCAATGTAGTTCTTGAAGTTTTACCTAAAGCAATAAGGCAACAAGGGGAGGCCAAGAGTGTACAAAAGGAAAAAAAGAACTCAAACTATCATCGTTTGCAGATGATATGATAGTGTGCATAATAGACCCCCAAAATTCTACCAGGGAACTACTAAAGCTGATAAACACCTTCAGCAAGGTAGCAGGATATAAGATTAACTAAAACAACAACAAAAAAACCCAATAGCCCTTCTATACACAAATGATAAAAGAGCAGAAAAATCATGGAAAAATCACCTTTTACAGTAGTTATAAATAGCATCAGATATCTTGGAGTGACTCTAAGAAAAGGAATGAAAGACCTGTATGACAAGAAAGTCATTGAAAAAAGAAATTAGAGAAGATATCAGAAAATCAAAAGATATCCACTGTTCTTGGATAGGTAGAATCAACATAGGAAAAGTGGTAATCTTACCAAAAGCAGTTTACAGATTCAACTATGCAATCCTCATCCAAATCTCAATACAATTCTTCACAGACCTGGAAACAGCAATACTCAACTTCATATGGAAAAAGCAAAAACTCAGGATTGCCCCCCCAAAAAAAAATCCTGTCGAATGATCCAACTTCAGGAAGCATCACCATCCTGACTTTAAGCTATACTATAGAGAGCTACAGTAATAAAAACAGCTTAGTACCAGCATAGGAACAAAATAGTGGGTCAGTGGAATAGAATCCAAGATCCCAACATTAATCCACACACCTATAAGCACATGATTCTCAAAAACAGGGCAAAAATATACAATGGAAAAAATAGCATCTTCAACAAATGGTGCTGGCATAACTGGATGGTGATATGTAGAAGATTGTAAATAGATCTGTATCTATCACCCAGTACAAAACTCAAGTCCAAGTGGATAAAAAGGCCTCAACATAAACCCAGTTACACTGAACTTGACAGGAAAGAAAGTGAGAAATACTCTTCAATTCATTGGCACAGGCAACCTCTTCTTTCCTAAATATAACACCAGTAAGACATACACTAAGAACAACAATTAATAAATGAGATATCCTAAAACTGAGAAGCTTTTGTAAAAGAAAGGAAATGGTCAATAAGACAAAATGACCTCCTAAAGAATGGGACGAGATCTTCACCAATCCTACATCTGATAGAGGACTGATCTCTATAGAGAACCCAAGAAACTGGAGGTCCAAAACCCAAATAATCCAATTTAACAATGGAGTTCAGAGCTAAATAAATTCTCAATATAATTCCAAGTGGTTGAAAGAATTGCTCAACATCCTTAGACATCAGAGAAATGCAAATTAAAACAATTTTTCTTTAACCTATCAGAATGGCTAAGATCAAAAATGCTGATGACAGCCTATGCTGGAAGGGATGTAGATCAAGGGGAACACTCCTCCATTGCTGGTGGGAGTGTAAACTCGTTCAGCCACTTTGGAAATCAGTAAGGGGATTCCTCAGAAAACTGGAATCAATCTCCCCCAGGATCCAGCAATATTCCTATGGGAACATACCCAAAGGATGCACATTTTTAACTCAAGGGCATTACCTCAACTATGTTCATAGCAGCATAATTTGTAGTAGCTAGAACCTGAAATAAGCCTAGGTGTCCCTTAACTGAAGAATGGATTAAAAAAAATTAAGGTATATTTATACAATGAAATACTACTCAGAAGTAAAAAAAATGGCATCCTGAAACTTGTAGGCAAATGGATGGGTCTGGAAATTATTATCCTGAGTGAAGTAACACAGACGCAGAAAGATAGACATGGCATACACTCACTAATAATTAGATGTCAGATATAAAGCAAAGTATAACCAGGCTACAATCTAAAAACCAGAGGAATTATGTAACAGGAGTAACTTCAGAGAGGCATCCATGGATCCCCCAGGGAAGGGGAAAGAGGGAATATCTCCTGAGTAAATTGGGATCATATGAGGGAGCAAGGGGAAATGGGAAAAGATCATAAGAAAAATGAGATGATTGAGTGGGAGGAGCAACAGAGAGGGAGAACCAAGAAATAGATATTTGATAGAGGAGCCATTGTGGGGTTAGAGAGAAACCTGGTGCTAGGGAACTGTCCAAGAACCCACAAAATGTCCCTGGCTAGAACTCCAAGCAATAGTGGAGAGGGTGCCTAAACAGGACTTCTGTTATCATATGTATGACCACCCTAATTGTCATTATAGAACCTTCATCCAGCAATGGGTGGAGGCAGAAACATCAATTCATGATTAAAGCACCAAGACAAACTTCCAATCCAGCTGAAGAGAAGGAGGAGACAATATATGAGCAAACAGATCAGGATCATGAGGAAGAGACCCACAGAAATGGCTGACCCAAGCTATTGTGAACTCATTGACTCTGAAATAGTCCCTGAGGAACTTCATGGGAAGGAATTAAACCCTCCAAATGTAGATGACAGTCAAAAGGCATGGGCAGTTTGTGGAGCCTCTTGAATTAGGACCAGAGTTTATTCCTGGTGCATGAACTGGCTTCTTGGAGCCCATTTCCTACAGAGGAACACCTAACTCAGCCTTGATAATGGGAGGAGGAACCCAGACCTACTGCAACTGGATATGCCAGACTGAACTGACACACCTTGGGATTCCTGAGCTCCCTGGGGCATGGCTGGACATATGGGGGGAAGCTGAGAGAGGGCAAGGATGGGAGGGAGAACAATGGTAAGTATGAGGGAAAAATTTTTACATAATTTAAAAAAAGAGCTAGTGGGACAAGCCTAAGCTATTGGCCAACCCTTCCCAATTAAGTCTCCATGTTGTTTTTGTTTTGTTTTGTTTTTGAGAGCTTGTTGACCCACCCCCCAAAAATCCATCTACAGTTACATTTTGTTAAATATCCAACAATAACTAAAGACACCTGCCTCTCATATATGTTACTAGTCAGCAAGATAACAGAGTTCTGTCACAATACGAGCCCATTTCTTAATTAAAGCATTCCTGGAGAAAGCCTGTGTGAGTTTAGGTGAGTGTTGCTTTGCCTGCAAAGCACAATTGCACTTAGTTGTTTGCTAATGTATCAAAGTAATTAAAGTGTCATTGGCTTACATGGAGTTCAGATGAGTACCCAGCCAATCAAGCATCACCAGGAAACAAATCTCTGCATTGGGCTCTGCTGATGGAATGAACTGGCCCTCTGAGTCCACAGAGAATTACTAGCATTTTTCGACTAAGAAGTTAACATATAGTTCCATATACTGACAACATTGGCTTCATAACTCATATTTAAAGTCCCATTTATACAACATATTTAAAGTCAACTTTATACAACAACCAGTTGTCCCAGTTCCTGTCCTATAGCTGTGCTAATTCACCATGACAGTCACTGAAAAGTCAGGAGCTTTTCTAAGTACAAAGTAAAAACATGATGGGAAAGGAATGAGAGAAACAATCTCGTCCACAAAAACCTCAGAATGGGGGCTGAGGGGAATCTTGAAATACAACTAACCAAATAAAATACTTGTACAAAAATACTTGAAGATACCAGAAAAAAAAGAAATTAAAGATACAAAAAGATACAGAACCCCCCCCCCCAATTCTCATATAGATTGGTAGGATAAAAGTTAGGAAAATATCCATCCAACCAAAAGCAATCAACAGGCTCAATGCAATCCTCATCAAAATTCTAATACAATTCAAAGAAATTAAGAGCCAAGACTAAATTTCACATGGAAGTATAAAGGACTCAGATTAGCAGAAAACCTCTAAACAATAAAACTCCTAGAGGTATCCCCAACCATTAGGGGTATCAAAACCAAGTGCTGGGAAAACCCATCCACATTCATGTTCTCTATTGATAAGAGGCTTTTTATAGGCCTATCTGCACACCCGGGAACAAGAGCAATAGACTCTGGCAAAATTATCACTCCATGTGTCCTTCTCTAATAGAGAGGGTATATGCCATTTGCTCTGCTAGGAGAAAGAAGGCTCACATTGAAAAGGGGGGAGATACTAGAGCCTGGGGAATCCCACTGCAAAGGTGTAGCATCACATCTGGGGTCCATGCACTGTACAGGTAATATAATTACTTACTCAGTATTCAGTTCTTTACATAGTTTTATAAGCACATTTATCAAAAGTAATGTGGACTCTACCAACACTATTTCTGTAGGAAATGAAGTACTGTTAGGCTTCTTTTGAGAGTTAGTTGTGAAGCCTACCTAGATGATCCAGAGGGGACAGTGTGGGACACATGTGCTTGTTCATCAGAAAAGCTTTCTGGTTTTGGTTTTGTTTTCTTATGTAAGGTTAAGAGGCAGGCATAATGTGTTCAACTTCTTTAGCCTTCTGAACCTCTCAGTTAACATCACAGGAAAGGGGCCTCCAGGTCTGTCTCGACTTATTTTATGTTTTGTGTTGGTTTTGGGTTTTTTTTTTAGCATTATTAGTACCAAGTGGGAAACCATGGGCTGGAAATTTTAGCAGAGGATTCTGGGTGAAAATAGAGGAGAGATTCTCCACACAATTGATGAGAAACTGATTTTAGTTTCCCTGGTGGGAAGGGCTGTGGGCTGCCTAAGATAAGAGACATGAAACATTCATGTGGAGAGAGGCCCCCAGCCTTCCTTGAGTGATTTTACTCTTAAATAAATCTATTTAATCCTAAGTAAATCTAAGATAGGCTATGTGGGAAATTGTGTTGTTTCATGGTAAATAATTGTCCATCCCACTGGTTTAATAAAAAGTGCTGATTGGCCAAAGACAGGCAGGAAGTATGGCCAGGGCTACCAGACTAAGAAAAACTCTGAGAACAGGAAGCACATAGCAGAACGCCAGAGAGAAGCTGGAAGAAGCAGAGGACAACTATGCTGCTCTAAGAAAAGGTACCCAGCTGAACAAGAGACATGGGTTAGATGAAGGGTAGAGAGCTAGCAAGTTATATGCCTGGTCCTTAGACTAAACAGCCTAAAATTATCTTATGCATCTATGTGTCTCTGTTTCTGTGAGTCTGAGAGTCTGTGGGTCTGCGGGTGTGCCGGTCTCTGGGTCTGCAGGCCTAAAGCTTAAGGCTATGCCCAAAAGTCAAGGCCAGAAACCTCATACTACAAGGCTCCATTACACTAGCAGCAGAGGAGGCCTCTATGGACAAGGCAATGCATAAATTTCAGAGTACATTAAAGTTTTATTTAATTTGTTTATTTGTTTCTTTGGTATTTCTGGAATTTCATCTGGATTCCCAACACAACAAAGACCAATTCACAGAATTTAGGAGGACTTCCAGGAGACAGTTAACATTATAACACCCTTTGTAGTCCTTTCAAAAAATCCAGACATATATCCTCCAGGATAAACTTACTCTGTTGTGCACCCATATTGTCACATGAGAAGGGTAAAGGGGAGAGATCATACAGGCTTTGTCCACCTTACTTATTCAGTCTCCTTTAACCCTCCACCCAGTGCACGGGAGTCTCTGTAGAACTCTTTTTCACGTTGTGTGATCTTCTATAACATTGCTCAGGCACTTTTGGGTAACTAGGCTTCCGTTCGACATTCTGAGGTAGAAATACCATAAGCAACAATGGGTAGAACCCCTTGAAATGGTTCCTGGGCCTTGCTGTTTCCACTGTAATTTGGGGTCCTTGCTCTGGGATGGCAGCAAAGCTAATCTCCTATAAATTAAAACCATGTGTGTCTACTGCCCCATGCTGAGAGTCAAGCAACACAGCAATGAGGGGGGTGAAAACTTCATCACTGTACCCCAACAGGAGTACCACAGAATGATACAGGCTTTTAGTTCTAAGGACCAGAATGCCAAGGCTGCCTTTACATAAACTAGTCTACAGGGAAGACCATCAGGCATTGCAGAAAACTCTGAATCCAATCTTTAACATGATGGGGCAAGACTTTCCATTGGTTTTTCTTTGTTTCCTGTATGTGATGACTTTCATCTTGACTGGCTATTGTCTCTATGGGCATTGAGATAGATTTGCTAAAAGGTGGGGTAGGGATTTCAGGAGTCCTGGGGTTAAGTTACAAATGTGCTCAAGGACACCGATCATCCAAACTGGATGGTTTTTGCTTTGATTTTCTTCATGGGGAAGGAAATACATGGGGGACACTGGACAGACAACCACAATAACCATGACCCATCACTCATTTTCTAATTGTATTTATGTTTTGTTCTCACAGATGGCAATGGTATCTGATGCTGTGGCTAGTGGGGTCACAGATACCAGGGGAGAAACTACTGTTATTCTTCTAAATGGACGTTGAGTTAAAATGATTTCTAAAGAATTGTTGTGACACCCATAGATTAGTACATCTTAGACCTTCATCACAGAAGCTTCCTTTGCAGGAGACTATGATGAACACAGACCCACCACAGGTGAACATACAGAGAAGAGCCAAGTGAGCATCCAGCCCTGGATGGGACATCTCTATATCACACCCTCCTCCCAAGGATCAAGCATCATGATGAAAACGAGGCTACAGAGACAGTAAGAGGCAGAGCAGAGGACAACAACAAAGAGACTGTTCTCCTGTCACCCGTGGGCAGTGACACTATGAGTGCAGAGCTGCTTGGAAAACATGGGCAACACCTGTACACGATCAAGCCAGACAGTGTCCCTGCATGGAGGGGAGAGGTGGACATGAAATCCTCCCTGACAAGCTACTGGCAGTTGATGGCTACAGAGAGGGAGCTAGTTTTCTTTAAGGATGTGGTCCTGAGAGCCAAGCCATGATGCAGTAGATGGCCCAGTGCTAAGTAGACTCTGGTTCACAAAAGGCACAAGAAGAATGAGGCAGGGAGGGGAGAACGGGTGAGTGATAGGAATGTAGCTGTTACTTTCCTGTTGTTGGACACATGATCAGGGCAACTTAAAGAGGACAGATTCCTGTGGCCTTAGGTTTGCAAAGCAGTAGGAGGCCATCTTGGCAGAATGGCATGGGAACAGGCATCAGCAAGTAAGGGGTAGGAAAGCTGAATGCTCACATCCTCAAATGATAGAGCAGAGCAGAGAGAGAAGAGGACAAGACTGTAAACACCTGAGCCCTTCCCCAACAAGCCCCTTCCTCACAGAAGCCACTCCCTCACACAAGCCTCTCCCCACACAAGCCCCTCCCTACACAAGTCCTTCCTCACACAAGCCCCTCCCTCAGAGAAGCCCTTCCCCACACAAGCCCTTCCTCACAGAAGTGCTTCCCTCACACAGGCCCCTTCCACACAAGCCCCTCCCCTACAGGGTCAGACTTTTCCCATCAAGTCTCTACCTCCCAGTGGTTTCAGCACCAGCAACTGTGACATAAGTCTTCAATCCCTGAGACTTAGGGAACGTTTCACATTCAAAATTCCACAGGAAAGGGTTTGGAGGAAGAAAATGGCATACACTTCATAAAAACACTTTATCGGCATTTTAGGACCTCTTAAACAAAAATTAATTAATAAGGTATTTACTGAATATTTACATTATAGGATGGCTTTACATATATGGTCATATAAACTAAAATATAAACAAAACTTAGCACTTTCTCACTGACATGCTTCTGTCATTGCCAAGCTACAGTGTGCTCTTGCACTAGCAGAAGGAATATGAACATTAACACACTAAAATCATTATTCTACTTATGTGATATGCTTCTTTGGGAAAATGTGGGGTCTGGTTCCACTAGTTGGTTGATTCATTTACGTCAAGTGTATAATTCATGGACATGAAAGACTAAGATTGGGTACCAATTACATACAGATGAGCAGAAGTATGCTAACTCAGGAGACCGATTAGAACTTTGGAGTCTGGAATCTTCCACTATGTCTAACATTTTTGAGTATATAAGTGAGGCCTGCAACAGACTCCTTGTGCTGAACACTTACACTGATCATTGTTGTGGAATATTATTTCAAGGTATGTTGCATTTGTTTATGCTGGGGAACATCTGTTAATGATGCAAAAATTGCTGCTTTCTTTTATGTTACATTTGTTTAACTCTGTGAGGCTGGGATACTCTGTCTAAACACCTGATAGATCTAATAATGAGCTGAATGGCCAGTAGCTTGGCAGGAAAGAAGAGACAGGGCAGACAGACAGAGGGAATAGATGGAGGAGGAATCTTGGAGGATGAAGAGCAACAAAGAGGAAGAGGAGGATGCTAGGGGCAGCTCCCAGGCACAGAGCCAGCCATGGAGTAAGAGTGAAAAAAAGACACAGAAGAAAAAGGGAAAAGCCAGAGACAAAGGGGAGATGGGATAATTTAAGTTAACAAACCTGACAAGAAACAAGCCAAGTTAAGGCTAGAATTTGTAAGTCATAATGAGATTCAGCATGATTTATTCGAAGCTGGTTGGCAGGGGCACAAAAGAGCCAAAAAACAAATAGAGTTAAAAAAAATTCCAGATCATGATCTATGCTTTCCCATTTTACTGAATAAACCAAATAACATACACTGGTTAAAACAGAAAGCAAGGCTCTCACACAGGCATGAAAGGAAGGCTGCAATTGGTCATGTGGTGGGGGATCAGCCAATCAAACCACTTTCTTGAAATTTCAAATTTTTATGGTTTTGTAATAGGAGCCCAACATAATGTCTAAAAGAGTTTACTATAGTGGGCATGTTAACCACGTCATAGTATGGATATCAGAGAAGAAGCCCCAAAGCCTAGGAGGCAAGGGGCTTCCTTCTCTACTACATACCATAATAAGCATTAGCCTAAGATCTCAGATCTTAGTACTGATTTTTCAAGAAGGTTACATGTGCAAGAACAACACAAGAAAAACTTCTCCCTTAGAAAAATGCAATTCACACTCACCAGCATGAACATAAAGTAGATGGTCACAATAAGTGTTCCTACAGCAACTGCATTCTCCCCTGCCCCTATACACAGTGGCAGGGAACTGGTAGAATAAGCCAACATCATGATGGTAAATAACATAATGAAGAAACCCTTCACATCTGTTTGTACTCCTTAGAAAGAAAAAAGTGGGGTCAGTTCATCCACTTACCTAAGTCAAGAGAATTGTACACATTTCAAACAATCCTTTTAATACCACCAAGATTAGTAACAAACTCACAGCCACCAGACTTCTCTGGGTCTCCACCTGCTACCCGATCACATGGATGCTGGGAACCAAACTTGGGGACTTGGGAAAATCAGCAAGTGCTTCTAACCAATGAACCTCCCTCCAGCCCCATCATATGACTTTATTTTTATACTTGCCTTGAAAATACCCTTCTGTATACATAACTATGAACAATTTCCAGATCCTGAAATGAAGATCTACAGGCAGCATAACAGACCAGAATTTTACCACAATTCTTTCACAGGGTAATCAGCAATAGATACGTTTACATACACATTCCTCTGTATTTATTGTAACTGCCTTAGTAGTAAAGTTAGGATCAGGAATATGCCAGTTAGTTTTTGTAAATTCAGCACAAACTTGGGTCATATGGAATGAAGGAAACTCAAGTTTAAAAAAAATGCTTCCTTTACATTGGCCTGGAGGTAAGAATTTTCTTGATGCGTGATTTATGTGGGAGATCTTAGCTAACTGTGGATGATGCCATCCCTAGGCAGGTGGTCCTGGGTTCTATAAGAAAGAAGGCTGAGAAGTCATTAGGCACAAGCCCGTAAGCAGTACTCATCCATGGCCTCTGTGTCACTTCCTGCCTCCAGGTTCCTATCCTGAGTTTCTACCCTAACCTCCACTTCTGGAGGTACTTAGGACTTTAAGATGAAATAAACCCTTCATCACCAAGTTGGTTCTGGTCATGGTGTTTATCACAGTACTAGAATCCTAGGGTAAGGATTAAACAGTGGGTTAATGTCTAGAGGACAGGAGGGGGCCCCCAACTTCAGTTTTCCCTGGGAAACCACCATGTAACTGCCATTGGAGGAAGCAGTGGGTTCCACAAGCTGATTTGTAATCATTATGGAGTTAATTCCATAAGTCATGCACAGTCCTGTGTTTTTATAACAGTAACAAGGACACAGTTAGATCCTGAGGGAGCTGAGATCTATGCCTAATTGTTTCCAATTTTATTGTTATGACTGTCACAGTGTGTATAATGCTGTGTAGGTATGAGTATACATGTGCCATGGTGTGTATATACCATGATGTGCAATTGCCACAATGTGCATGTATCATGATGTACATATTCTATGATGTCCATGTGAAGCTGAAGGACATCTTGCTGGAGTATTCTCTTCCATTGTAGATTCTGAGGATCAAATACAGGCTTACAGGACAAGCACATTTGCCCAAACCTTCCCATGGCCAAAGGCCTGATTCTGAATGATAAATCTCATATAAAACAAGGACTAAGCTCTGTTGGTGCTTATTATTGAATGTGTGTGTGCATATGAAAGCATGTGTTTATGTGTGTGTATATACTGTGAAAACTACGGAAATTCTGAGCCATTAGTCTTGGGTGAAGCTTAACCATGATACACAAATAAACCTGTGACGTATTTCAAATAAACATTTCTATTATATAATTTCAACAAACCTCAAATTCAGTATCCTCTTTTGTTAAGATTGGGTGGCAAAATACAGTATAAACATTTAAGTTCTTTTACACATGTATACATATATATATGAGATATTATCTATCTTTCTATATTTTATTTACATAAACAGACACTTATGCAGAAACAAAAAGTATACAGCTGGACTAGATAGATGGCTCACTGACTCAAAGTCTGTGCTATTATTGCAGAACCCCTGGATTCTGTTCCCAGCAACCATATGGTGGCTAAAAGCCTGCAACTCCGGTTCAAGGATATCTTATGCTCTTTTTTGACCTTCAGAGACATCGCCTTCACTTAGTGTACAAAAATACACACACACACACACACACACACACACACACACACACACACACACACATACACGAACACAGACAAAGACACAAATAAAGGAAAAATGAATCTTTTATAATACACATGGGTAGATATCTAATAATTGATTTTCTCCACTGGCAATATCCCAAATGCATACTCAAATTTTATTTCTACATTTATTATAATACACAGAATCTCTAGTAAAAACACAGTTTCATAAACAGCTTTTGTAGTTTTTTAAGAGCAAGTCTTAGATACTTTCCTTACACTGACTACCTCTCTTAGAGGGCACGTGCTTTTGGGCTTGCCACAGTTGTATAACCCAAAACATATTCCCACAAGGATAAAGATGCATTCCCTTGCTTTGTCATTTACCTGCTATGAAGAATATTGTAATAGTTAATAAAAAACTTGGCAATAACCTTCTGGGTACCAGCTCAGCCAGCATTTTCCCAAGGAAATATGGTGACACTCTGTAGTATCCACTGCTATGCTCATGTCTACAGAGACAAAGATCACATTATACATCCTTAGATTAGTCCAGAAGTCACAGGTGAGGTGCTTACGACACTGACTTCTGCTACCACAGAGAGCCTAACAGTACAGTGTCCCCTCTGCTCCAGCCTGACTCTCATATACGTACTCATCATAGGGACCAGCATCCCAAGGCCACCATCTTTATGAGATTTTAACTACAATTCTCCTCATTAAAGAACTCTCTTCTGTTTTGTCCACTCTGACCACAGAACAGAGAGATGAGTCTGCTCTCCTCATAATCTCGGCCCCTCTAAAGCTAAATAATTGATCCACAAGGATTAAGTAGGTTTTATCCTAGTGATTCAGGGATGGTTCAGCATATAAAACTCTGTCAATGTCATCTACCATATAAACAAACTTAAAAAAACACATACATATCTCATTAGATTCTGAAAAAGCCTTTGACCAAATTCAAGACTCCTTTATGATAAAGATCTTAGAGAGATCAGGGATACAGTGAGTATGTGTAAACATAATAAAGGCAATATACAGCGAGCCAATAGCTAACATCAGCCTAAATGAAGAGAGACTCAGTAATCCCAATAAATTAAGAAGCCAGTCTAGGCTGCCCACTCTCCACATATCTATTCAATATAGAGTTTGAAGTTCTAGCTAGAGCAATAAGACAACCAAAGGGGATTAAAGGGATATAAATTGGGAAGGAAGAAGTAAAATTTCTCCTATTTACAGATTATAGGATGGTACACATAAGTAACCCCCAAAATTCTACCAGGGGATTCCTACCACTGATAAACACCTTAAGCAATGTGGCAGGATACAAGATTAACTCAAAAATAATCAGTATCTCTCCTATATACAAATGATAAATGGTCTGAAAAAGAAATTAGAGAAACATCACCCTTTACAATAGCTTCAAATAACATCAAATATCTTGGGGTAACTTTAACCAAAAAAGTGAAAGACCTGTATGACAAGAACTTTAAGTCATTGAAGAAAGTAATTGAAGAAGATATGAGAAACTGGAAAGATATCCCTTGCTCTTTGATAAGTTTACTAAAAATTGCAGTCTTGCCATAGCAACAGACAGATTCAATGCAAACCTCCAAAATATCCCAACACAAACCTCCACAAACATCAAAAGAGCAATACTCAACTTCATATGAAAACACAAAAACCAAGGATTACCGAAACAATCCCCTTCAATAAAAAAAGTTTTGGAGGCATCACCTTCCCTGACTTCAAGCTCTACTATACTGAAATAGTAATAAAAACAGCTTGGTACTGGCATAAAAACATAAAAACATGGATCAATGGAATCAAATTGATGAGCTTGACATTAATGCACATACCTAAGAACACCTGATTTGGACAAAAAAGCCAAACTGTGGGGGAAGGGGGAAGGAAGAATCTTCACATACTTAGAATAACCAGATGGTGGAATGTAGAAAAATTCAAACAGATCCATATCAATCATCCTGCACAATAACCAAGTCCAAGGGGGTCAAAGACCTCAACATAAATCCATTTACATTGAACCTGATAAAAAAGAAAGTGAAAAATAGCTTTGAACTCATTGGCACAGGAAACCAATTCCTAAACATAACAAGAGTAGCACAGACACTGAGAGCAACAATTAATAAATAGGACCTCCTGAACTGAGAAGCTTCTGTAAGGCAAAGGATGTGGTCAATAAGACAAAATGACAGCCTTCAGAATGAGTAAAGATTTTCACCAACCCTACATCTGGCAGAAGGCTGATCTCTAAAATATAGAGAGAACTCAAGAAACTAGAGGTCAAAAATCAAATAATCCAATTAAAAATGGGATACAGAGCTAAACAGAGAATCTTAAATGACCAAAAGACACTTAAAAGAACTGCTCCATATCTTTAGCCATCAGAAAAATGAAAATCAAATCAACTCTGCAATACCTGCTTACACCTGTCAGAATGGCTAAGATCAAAATACTGAGGACAGCCTATGCTGGAGGGGATGTGGAGCAAGGGGAACACTCCTCTGCTGGTGGGAGTGTAAACTTGTACAGCCACTTTAAAAAGCAGTACGGCATTTCCTCAGAAAACTGGGAATCTCCCTAATAATCCAGCAATACCAATATTGGGCATATACCCAAAGGATGCACATTCTCACTCCAAGAGCATCACCTTAACTATGTTCATAGCAGCATTGTTTGTAATAGGCAGTGATGTGAGAATGCCTTACTGTATACTGTGAATCTCAATCTGTAAATAAAGGAGCCATGTTGGCCCTTGACAAGCACCATAAAAAAGGTAGGCAGAGAAATCAAAATAGGTAGAAAAGGAAGGGCAGAGTCAGGCAGATGGAGCAAGCCACCCAAAGAGCAACATGTAAGGAACACATGTGAGCCACGGGCCACGTGGCAGACATATTAATAGAAATGGGTTGATTTAAGATGTAAGAGCTAGCTAGCAATGTGCCTGAGCCATAGGCCAAACAACATAAAGTTAATATAAGCATCTGAGTAATTTCTAAGGGCCTGAGCAACAGCGGCAGGTGACTAAGGGGTGTGACTCGGCAAGGTCTGGGCCTCTGACTCCCCAGGACCAAGAAACTCACTGCTACAAGGCAGAACCTGAACAGTCCCATGTGATTAAGCTCCATGACACTCTTGACATTCTTCTAATTCAGAGATCATGAATTCTGTGATTTTTAGCCCCTACTACTATATTGTCTACAGCACTGAGATCTAGTGGTCTCACCCCAATTTTCAAAGTTTCTCAGAACAAAAGACCCCTCTGCTCTTGACTTCCAATCCATTTTTAGTTAATATTAGTAATCTCTTTACATACTATCAAATTGAAGGATACCACATGATAAACACAATATTACATAGTTGTCTTATTTTTACCTAAATAGCTAAGAAAAAGGAAGAATTACTGGCAATTCATGAGATAACATTTTTGGCCCAACTATAAATATAATCAGTTTGATCACGAGCACCTTATGCCTGCTTCTTGGGCAGGGCTACTCACAGAAAGCGATCTCTGCCAATCACGAACAGCTTCCCAGAAGACACACTTGTGGCACACTGTAAGACTGTGAGCAAGAAGAGCAGGGTGGCTCTACCAGGAGAGAATGAAAATAAAAACAATGATAAATTCAATATTAGGATGGTTTATTTCCAATACTCCTTAGACTGTAGATTAAAAACCACTACACAGAACTTTTTCCTAGGAAAAGGAAAGCAGTACTGGAAAGATGGCTCAGCAGTAAAGAATACTTGTAGCTCTTGCAAAGGACCCATGTTTGGTAGGTTGTACCCACATGGTGGATTGCAACCATCTGTCAAGGGGAGACTGAGCTAGCTCATCTTATATCAACTTGGCACAAACTAGAGTCACCTCAAAGGAGGGAGCCTCAGTTGAGAAAGGACCTCTATAAGATCCACATTGTACATGGTGCAGACCTGAGCTGGTGGTCCTAAGTACTTTAAGAAAGCAGGCTAAGCAAGCCATGGGGAACAAGATTGTAAGCAGCACCCATACATGGCCACTGAAGATTCCTTCCTGTTTGAGTTCCTATGCTGACTTCCTTCAGTGATGGTCTACAATGTGAAAATATAAGACGAGTAAACTCTTTCCTCTAAAATTTGCTTTTGATCCTGTTTTTAATCAGAGAAATATTGATCCAAACTAAGACAGTATCCAAGGCCTCCTTCTGATAGCAACAGGTCTCAGAGCACACACACAGTGCATAGACATCCATGCAGGCACTCAAATACATTTTAAAAGATAAGTATTTTTAAAACAAAGGAAAATGTATAAGTGTTGTGGCTAAAAAGGTCAGGAAGTACGAGTCTCCTGAGTTATTTCCTCTGTCTCCACAGCTATATCTATTAATTGAAATGAGTCTTCTAAAATCCAACAAGTCGATAGTAGCACTTACTGTAATGATCATAGAGTATTAATTTAGGAGTTAATTGGTTTTAGATAAAACCAAGAGAGTGGAAACCCATAATGTCATCTGTGTCCTCATCATGGGAGAAAACAGGAATGTAGTGTTTGCCATGAGAAGGTGGAGAAAAGGTGGCCAGACAGGAGGAGCCTGGGAAAGAATCCTCAGACTCTCACACTGCAGTATACAGTCACAGCCAAACCCATCACTTTAGCTAAAAAAAGTTGGTTAGCATCATTACTAATGTATAGAGAGAAACATAAAGATTAGTAAGACACTGAGGGCTTTCCACATTCAGTTGGCCACTTTGCTGTTACAGAAGAGAAAGAATTAAAACATGAAACAGTGGGGGAATCCCCACTCAACACTGACTACAGACATGGACGGCAGAAAAATCTTTAAAGCCTAGATGATTGTCCCTAACATAGGGCAACAACTTCTTGTGTGGCTTACAAAGAGCTCAGATAGTGAATTCAGTCACACTTATTTGTGAAGAGATAACATGTTCTTGTGATAAAGGATGGTAACTGGGAAGAGAAAGAACAAATAGTCACACTTATTCGTGAAGAGATAACTTGTGTTCTTGTGATAAAGGATGGTAACTGGGAAGAGAAAGAACAAAAGGCAGTTATCTGTATCCTGGACACACATGTCAGGTTTCTGTAAGACCAACAACATGGTTATGTCCTAAGAGCCTGAACATAACACCTTCTCAACTGACAGAGGTCAATGACTCTCTTATCTAGGTATATAGTAGTCATTAGATATCCAAATCAGATGAGGGAGGACCTTATTGAAGAATAATTTCCTCCTACATTAAAGAAAAATTCCATTTTATAATCCACCAAAGATCCCATTAAAGAAAAAGGATGGGAAAGAAAAAGACAACCTATGAATTGGTAGGATTCTCTGAACTCCTGGGCTTGGGTGACAGAGGCGTGAGTATTACTATAGACTGGGGCCAGCCTGAGCTACATGACAAGTCCCGAGGGACAAAGGCATGAGGACTACCACAGACTGGGGCCATCCTGGACTACATGACAAGTTCTGGGCCTATTAGGTCACAACTGTGGCCCTGCCTCAAAAGACCAAACATAGAGCACAGGACCTGGCACATGACCAACCACAGGGAAAGGACCTGGGTTTCTCATCTGCTCCTAATGAGACAGTCTTGCTTTCAAAGCTCTTCTGTTTCACTTTATTAAATGCACAGCTTTCTCTCTCCCGACTCTTCCGTTCCTAGTGCTCAGGACATTCTCCCTCTCTCTTCCTCCAATAAATTATCCTCAAGTTCCATCTGTGCTTTCACAAAAACAAGAACTCAGAGAGAGAGCATTATGGCCCTGCTTATACTTGACCATGTATACCACATCTGATTTCTCATCTGAATTTTTAGGTATTATCATTCTACATTGAAAATTTATGGCTAGTTATGTATTAAAGGTATAAATATAATATTATCCACAAACAATGTTGTAAAATAATTATATCTAACTAAATTAGGTGATTCCATACATACAAATATACATCATTTTTGTGGTTATGCACACTACAAAGGTATTCTCAGAAACTTTGAAATATATGTTAATATTTGCTTGATCGAATGTGCTGTATAATTTATCTCAAAGGAAAGATATCTTATTTCTTCTATTTAACAGATTTTATACTCTTAGCTCTGTGTGTCTCCTTACTCCCCAATGCCCTGACAAAGGGTGTACTATGCTACCTGGAGGTAAACTGCTTCATAATCTGTTGGGAGCCGCTGGCCCCAGCCCCTCAAGGTGGCGTCGATATCCGGTGCTGGCCAACCCACCTGAGTCAGTAATCAAGGCAAGGGCCTGAGTCAGTAATCAAGGCAAGGGCGCATGCCTTTGCTAATTTTCCGAGACTGGTCTCTCCGCCTCTCCCGTGACGTCATGTGGGATGATGAGCTGCAGCCTATAGAGAGGTGACACATCCAAGGCGGAGGTCTTTGGCCTATATAAGGGCTGGGCTTTCCCTACCTCAGGGTCTCCATTTTCTGTAAGCTGATGCTCTCCCTCAAGACGCATTAAAGCTTTTCTGCAGAAGGATCCTATGTGTGCCGTGCCTTTTCTTGCAAGCAAGAAGTTGGCGGGGGACAGCTGGTGCCGAAACCCGGGAACTGAACACCATTAGCACCTTCGGAGACCCCTCGGAGACGAGGTGGATTCAGAACTGCAGGTAGGTTGCTCGGAGAGGTATGTCTGAACTGGACTTTGGTTTTTTTGAGGCCTTGATGCTTGTCTTGGCAGTGCTGTTGATTTTCTTCATGGTTGCCTTTTGCTTCCACTGGTCCATGGGATCCTCCCAGTCTATCGTAACAGCACTAGACTCCCTGCTTAAGCAGCGTGATATTAAGATGGCACAGCGTACCCTAAAGAACTTTGTAGAAGATAAAGCCTGTAAAGATCTGATAGCTAAAGGGTGAGATGTGATGGAAGAAGTTCAGGACAGCATGTCAGAAACCTAGCACCATGTGAGGTTAGGCGCGCGCCATAAAGTAACAATACTCAATAAGGAAAAAGGACCCCCCGGTAAAGTAAAGAATATGGGGGAGTTGGGAAACCAGAAACTACTCAATAAGGAAAAAGGACCCCCGGTAAAGTAAAGAATATGGGGGAGTTGGACAAACAGAAACTAAAGCCTGGTCCCCCCACCTTGTACCCTGTACGGGAACTTGAAAATTTAAATTTAAAGTGTGGCTCCTTGAGTGGCTCTGATACATCGGAACACTCGGGAGATGATGAGTTGAGCCCTGATGAGGAAGATGACCTAGAGGAAGAGGCGGCTAAATATGAGGCAGAGAGAGATTATCCTGATGAATTTCACCCCGAACAACAGCTCTGGACATTTGAGATGCTGACAGGGCAAGGACCACACACAGCTGATCAGACTAATTACCCCTGGGGAGCTTATCAGCAGATTGAGCGGGCCCTGCCAAGAGAGTTTGCTTTAAATGTGGCAAGCCCGGCAATTTATACATGTTCAGGTATTAATCTTTCGAGAAGCCTTTCTCAATTTTTGTTACAGAATTGGTCATCTGAATTTGAGCAGACCCTTCGTGACCTGCAGGTGGCGATCGTCCAGGTCAATTTCACTCGGCTAGACCTGTCGCTGATCGAAGAGTTTTCTCCGTGGATTTCCTCAGCCTTCTCCTACTTCAAGGAATGGGTGGGGGTGGGTATGTTTGGCCTAGCCATTTGCGGAGGACTGGTCATTCTTCTCTGGATGGTTTGCAGGCTCAGAATCCATAGTCAGAGAGACAAAGCAGTTTTGGCTCAAGCCTTAATGGCTCTAGACTCAGGAGCCTCGGTAGATGTGTGGCTAACTATGCTAAAGCAATAGGGATATTTTAGCTCGAACAGCTCCTGCATGCCTAGGACAGTCCTGTCCATTGCACTGGGTGGAGTGTTCGGCCCCTTTCCTGAGGGGGGTGTTGAGCCAAGGGCATCGCACAGGACATAGCTATGTCCTGGGAGGTATGTTGTCCTGCATAAGGGTGCCTGCCTTAATTCCCTTCCCAGCAAAAGGCAGAGGACAGGCTGGGGGAATCTCGATCCGTTGAGGGATTAGAGATGACGCCAACGCAAGTCCATAATGTTTTCTGGGGGATAACCACTGCCTCCACCCTCTTACAGGATTCCCTCATTGCTTAGAAAAGAAAAAAGGGGGAGATGTTGGGAGCTGCTGGCCCCAGCCCCTCAAGGTGGTGCCGATATCCGGTGCTGGCCAACCCACCTGAGTCAGTAATGAAGGCAAGGGCCTGAGTCAGTAATCAAGGGAAGGGCACATGCCTTTGCTAATTTTCTGAGACTGGTCTCTCCGCCTCTCCCGTGGCGTCATGTGGGGTGATGAGCTGCAGCCTATAGAGAGATGACACGTCCAAGGCAGAGGTCTTTGGCCTATATAAGGGCTGGGCTTTCCCTACCTCAGGGTCTCCATTTTCTGTAAGCTGATGCTCTCCCTCAAGATGCATTAAAGCTTTTCTGCAGAAGGATCCTACGTGTGCCGTGCCTTTTCTTGCGGGCGAGAAGTTGGCGCGGGACAATAATCCACGTGAAAGTGAAGCATGTTTGTCTTTATGGGTTTGGATTATTTTACTGTGCACGGTGTTCCTCAAATCTTCAAGTCTATCCATACTATTCCAAATTCTCATTTTAAAGATAATCAGCCTCCCAATCCCATTTTCTTTAAAATTTACACGATGGTAGACACTTAAATTTCTTAACTTGGTTATTATGCATATTACTCCAATGAACTTCAGAATGCACATTCATTTTGACTAAGTGATTTTAAACGTGCAAGTAAGGGTGCACAGGATAAATGTCTTTGTTCAATTATTTTTTAATGACTTCTCCTTAAGGTTTGGCTGCCACCTCAATCCTATAAAGCTGCTGAGCCAAAGGAGATCCTACTCCACGAAGTTAAAACCCAGTTCCTAGGTATACTTGGACAAAAACAAAGGCAATGCCAGATCCAAACACGAGAAGCATCTCCTGCCTCTTGAGCATTACTGCTGAAGAAAGTATTGACACTAACCCTGAAAATTAATTTAGTAGCTTTATTTCATAGGTAATGTTGAGGAAGTGTTTCAAACTGTCCTACTTAGGTTTCTTCTGCTGTGATGAACAACAATCTAACCAAAAGAAACTTTAGGCAAATAAAATGTATTTGGCTTTCATATCCCAGGTCACAGTCTATTCTAAAGAAAGTCACGTAGGAGTTCAAGGTAGGATCTTGGAGGGAGGGGTGGAAGCTGAGGTCACAAAGGTGTGCTCTGTACTGGCTTTCTCCTCATAACTTGCTCAGCCTGAGTTTATATACAATTCAGAACCACCTGCCAAGATGTGGCACTGTTCCCAGTGGGCTGGACCCTCCCATATCCATCATTAATCAAGAAAATATCCCAAAAATTTTCCTACAAGCCAACTTGATAGATGAGCGCCTATTATTATTAAGTAATAATCCTTGTCTCTAGATCAAGGGGATAGCACCTATTCTCCACTACAAATTTCCTTAATTGAGGTTCTTTCCTGACACATCACTCTGGCTGATGTTAAGTCGACAAAAAACTAACCAGGACACTAAGCAAAAGAACCAATCACTAATCAGAAAAACTGAAATAAGCCACACACGAAGGCCACAGTCACACAGTCCAACTTCTCATAAAATGTGGGTAGCAAAGGAAATGAAAAACAAATTAAGAACATTTCACTATTTCTAAAAAAGAATATAAAGAAACACTTAATAAAGCTCTTCTTTACATCTGCACTTTCCAAGAACATTTCCACATCTAGTTTTCTAGAGTTTAATGTCTGAATGCTTCCTGTGAGTGTCTACACTGTTTTTCTTGCTGTCTGTGCTTTGCTGGGTTGAGATATGAGGTCTACACAGGACACAAACCAAGTACTAGCAGATTTGGAAAGCATTCAGATCTTGGCCTTCAGGGAGGGTAAAAAGAGAACAGACTGGAAACCCATGTACCAGTCACCTCACTGCAGACAATTCATAAGAGAACTGATTTTTATGTTTAATTTTCTTCAAAATTAATTGGTGTTTAGCACATCAAAATAGATTTATGGGGCTGTTGAACTGGCCCATTCAGCAGCATGTCTGACATGCAGCCAGGAGAACCAGAGTTCAAATTCCTAGGACACATGTAAAAGTACCCAGACACAGTACTTCTCATCTGTAACTCCAGTGGTGAAGGATGCAGGGATGGACGTGTGGAGGTCATTGGCCAGCTAGCCTAGCCAATCAAGGAGCTCTATGTTCAGTGAAGGACCTGCTTTGAAAAGAAAATAGAGGGTCATCAAGGATAACCTGGCATCAACATCTGATCCATAAGCGTAATGTATATGTGCCAACATAAACATGAGTGTACCACACACACACACACACACGTACACACACACACACACACACACATGAAACACACACACACACACACACACACACACACACACACAGCACCCCCCTCAACTTCTTGAAGTTCCTAACCATCTTTTCTTCTCAGTCAAGCCTCTCTTAGCACTGGGAGGTACCCAATAGTGCAGTGTCACACATAAACTACAGTGAAAATTCTGAAAAGTGTGATCATCATGAGAAACTGTTTGGAACATGCCATAGTTGTTAAAAAAGATTTTACATGATAGCATGTCATCAAAGCCACATTGGAACCAATCCTACTACTTCATATTCACATTCAAACAAACAAAAGACATTCAAGAAAATTGTCACTGGAGCTAAACAGATGAGTAAGAAGGTAAGCTAAAAAGATATATGCACCGAGGCATTTTAAACAGAATAAAAAGGAAATGCACAGAAGGGAAGAAATCAACTTGGGTCATACATGTGGGAGATTCATATCTCAGAACCAAAAATAACTTTAACTCAATAGCAGGAAAAAGTTGAGGGCCATGGAAAATTAGGAGATGATTCATGAGGTAAGATGACTGTCTCCAAGCTTGATGGCCTTGGGTACAATCCTTAAACAACCCACATGGTGGAAGGTATCTAACTCTTGTAAATTGTTCTCTGACATCCATCTGCAGGCTGTAGTCCACACAATAACACACATACATTACACACTAGAGAAACATATAAATTTGAAGTAGAAAAAAAAAAACCCAGCATTCTAATTTAAAGACACTTCACAAAACATCCAATGGACTATAATCTATTTTTTCTTAGATATCTTATTTAAAACAGAAAAATGTAAGTATGGGAGAAGGATGAAAACAAATTGGAGCCTTTTGTAATACAGTTAAGGATATAAAATAGTATAGGAAAGTTGGAGACAGGTTAGCAATTCTTCAAATATTTAACACAACAATAATATGATTTCAGAACTCCAGCTTTCTATCATAGAAAGCAAAAATTCCAGGGCTCAAACTGATGTACTTGCACACTCAGAAATATGGTTCATCATAGGTGACAGAAGACTGTAGGGGGTGATGTTGTTACATTGTAAATAATTGTCCCATCTACTGGTTTAATAAAAAAAACGTTAATTGGCCAAAGGCAGACAGGACATGTGGGCAGGGCTACCAGACTAAGAAAATTCTGGGAACAGGAAAAACAGGGCAGAAATGCCACACACACACACACACACCAGAGAAGCAGATGCAGAGAACAATTATGCTGCTCTGAGAAAAGGTACTGAGCCTCATGGCTGAACAGGATATGAATCACGGGTTAGTTTAAGAGCAAGAGTTAGAAAGTTATATGCCTGGGCCCCAGATCAATCTGTATAAAATTAACATAAGTGTCTGTGTGTTTCAGTGGGACTATGGGACTGTGAGTCAGCCTGTCCAAGCCATGAAGCTAGCCAGGAAAGTCCAGGCCAGAAACCTAATACAACAGAAAACCACATTGCCAGTCACAGATCAATGGGAAGCAACACAGCATGTACATGCAATAAATTTACTCTGCCTTACAGAGCCCAAGAAATCTCCACACATGCCACACTTGGATGAGCCCTGAGGACATTACACTAATGGAAATATGCATCTCAAGATGGAAAATATAAAATCAACAACTAAACACAGGTACTTGTGTGACTCTGATTCAGGGTTCCCAGATTAGTCAGATTTAGTGACAGAAAGCAGAATAATTTATGACAGAAATGGAGAGTGGACAGTATGGGAATCTTCTTTCAGAGCTATGGGATTCCTTTTGGGAAGACAAAAAAAAATACCTTACATTCAGAGGGCCTTATAACATGAAGCTACTCCATACACTATAACTGGTAAAATGTGAAATGTTTGGTGTGTATAGTTGCATGTTACCTACACACAAACATGTGAAAAGTGAATTTTTCCACTCAGCTTTCAATGTCCCAACACACTCTATCACATGATAAAATATTACTTTGTTCTTGTCATAAATTCTAATTCTTAATGGATTCATATATGTTTGACCGTAGAAACTCCTTTTTCTCAAAATCGGGATCCCAATTCTCTTACCTGTTCTGGACTGCAGTACAAACATTATGCAGGAAATTGAAAGCAGTACCCACAATCACAGCCAGTATGACCGTCATAATTGCCTTTCAAAAAGAAAATGGGCAAAAAAAAATCTCCGTTAGGAATACAAAGCATTCTACAAATTGTCAATTATTTTACAATATGTGATTTCCTAATTAGATTTCTAAAGCGAGATAAACTATATATTTTGGAGAAGGAGATTGTGTTGTTTCATGGTAAATAATTGTCCCACCCACTGGTTTAATAAAAATCCCTGATTGGCCAAAGGCAGGCAGGAAGTGTGGGGGGGCTACCAGACTAAGAAAATCCTTGACACAAGGAAGCACTGAGCAGAATGCCAGAGAAAAGCTAGTAGAAGCAGAGGAGAACTATGCTGCTCTGAAGAAAGGTACCGAGCCCCATGTCTCAACAGGAAGAATCATGGGTTAGATAAAGGTTAGAGAGCTAGCAAGTTATATACCTGGGCCTGAGGCTGATCAGCTAAAAACTATCTTTTTGTTTCTGTGTGTCTCTTCAGGTCTGCGGATCTACGGGTCTGTGGGTCTGCAGGTCTGTGGGTCTGCGGGTCTGTGGGTCCTAAGCCTTGAGTTTAGGCCCGAAAGTCAAGGCCACAAACCTCTTACTACATTTTGGCCAGAGTCCCTGGAGGAATATAATCACATATGTCAATAGTATTCCTGTGTGTTAAACTGAAAATAAAGGTCTCTGCAGTCTGAGGCTCCAACAGTACAGACCCTGGAAAAGCTAAGCCTTCCCCCAGTGCTCCACCAGGAACAGGCAGTGAAGGGCTCAGTTCAGGAGCTAAAACATGGATGACACAGGATGGAAGAGAATGCTGGCTCCTGGGGACCAAAGTAAGTGACAAGGTGATCACCTTAACTGAGATCTCTACTGTGGAGACAGCAGCATGTACAGTTTTCTACTAGAAGAGGCTCAAAGGAGCCCAGGCTTTGTTTACTCTTATAGTTAGAAACAAGTAGATGCCAGGCCAGGGGAACAGCTCAGTGCAGAGCCCTGAACAACATACACTAGATGCTGATCCCTACAATTGCAAACCAAATAACAAAACTAAAATACTCTCACAACACAGTTCCTAGCAGTGGGATTTTGTGTGCTAAGAAGGGGTGAGCTAGTCCTCACCTGTGTCATCTCTATGAAATCTGTGCCTAGTGGGAATGAGCAATATTGCTGTCACCAAAGTATTTATGCAGCGTCCTCTGGGTCACCTGATGCTTCCATTGCCCATCAGTCTGTCACAGCTGCTCTATCAACCTCATCCAGGTAGGCCTGTGCTCAAGTCTCCAACTCCTCCAGACCCTCATCTACCTCCATCTACTTAACATGGGCAGACATCACAAGGAGCCTGAGCTGCTTTGGTTTGGGGTTAAAATGACTTTAAAAGGAGCTTCTCTTAGCGAAGGCATAAAGCTACATGATGCTGTAACTTATCTGAAAGATTCTGACTGTTATTCCTTTGATAATGTTTTAAACATTGATCTAAGGGAATATTATGATCTAAGGGAAATCATCCTGCCATGTCACGTGATAAATTAGAAACCAAAACCCGAGAACTTGGAGATATTTGCTGCTCTTGCGGAGGACCTGGGATTCAGTTTCCAGTAGCCAACTGGCCTCTGACAACTGTAACTCCGTATGCAGAGGATCTGAAGCCTTCTCTTGCCCTATGGGCATACACATGATGGACAGATACACATGTACGCAAAACAGTTAAATTAATTAATTTAAAAATTAGTCCTCAATTCCAAGCATTACTAATACACACACACACACACTTCTTACCTCATGACATTGACTAATTTTTGAACAATAAGTAACACAATTTGATGAATGTAACTCACTTTTTTCCAGTCTTAGTCAATCTTTTATTTTTTCCAAAAAGAAGGGTCATTAAAATGTCTCTTTTATAACATAAATGCCCAAGTAAAAGGCCAAAGTGTTTGGAGTGACTAACAATATAACACAAATGGTAAGAATATTCACATACATGCATGAAAGACAGCAACATTTAGCATAAAAAGGGGGCCCACATGTTAAGGAGTAAGTGGTGTTCATTATAGCCAGCAAAACAGGATCTTTTACTACTGAAAAGAAACAAAATGCCTGAGAACAAAATAACAAGACGCTATCAGGAACTGACTAGAAGTTGTGGGTGGACAAGAATAGGGGTGTAGGTCCACAGTAAGTGACTGCCCTCTGATGGCGAAAGCCTCAGGATCAAACAGTAACACAGCAGAATCATCAATGTCATGACTTAAAGTAAATAAATAAATAATAAATAAATAATAAATAGATAAATAGATAAGTAGATAAATAGATAGATAGATAGATAGATAGATAGATATATAGATAGATAGATAGATAGATAGATAGATAAATAAATAAATAAATAAATAAATAAATAAATAAATAAATAAATAAATAAATAAATAAACTATAACAGACAATCTTAAGGCATGGTGATCCTGTTACCAAGCCAGTGTATAAAGAAAAGTAGAACTTCCTGTCCACCAAGTTCCCGGTTAGCTGTCAGTGAAGAGCACTGTTCTGTCAGTTACTGGGTGTGAACATCTCTCTTTGAATAGCTACTGCCTCCAAACACTAGACTCCCAATGGGAGAACAGCTGTGCAATGGGCTCATCTCTCAGGCAGTGATGCACACTCCCTCAGAGGCAATCAATGGCCCTGTTTGCTCACCACGTGATTTCACCTACAGATCAGCCCTCCTTTCCCTCTCTAGTCACCCCCACCCTTCTCTACTCAAACTTCTCCAGATCCGTTTTTTCATCTCACATGCTACAGTGCCATCTACTTAGTCAAGTACCATGTTTCCACCCACGTGAAAATCTGCACCAAGGAAAGAGCCTTTTACCCCTTTGTTCATTCCTGGACTTTGAACATGTAGGACTCCCCAGCGAACTGAAGTAGACAGGTATGAGGATCTCTCCAGTTTGCTGAGTTTCATTTTGCATTTCCTGAATCAAATTTCCTATTTCGAGTAGTCATTATAGTTCCTTTTAATAAAATACAGTCACTAAAATCCTCTATGTAAGTAAAAAATTAACCGTGTTCTATTGCTTTGCTGAGCATCTCTGTAGTAGAGTCAAGAGGACAAACTCGTGGAGGGGAGGAGAAGATAAGTGTGACCCTGAAGCAGACTGACTCGGAAGAAAATTGTCACCAACGGAGCCTTTCACAATACAGTTAAAATAATTCATCAGATTACCTGACTCATAGCGAACCGTGGAAAAGCCATGGAATTTTTGAATGAACGATAGATAATCCATCCAAGCTGATGACAGAAAGGGGTGACACATGTGATCTCCTCCAAGGCTGAGCTCCTTCCTGCCTCCTGTTTCTCCAAGAGTCGGTCCAGCTCAGGGGTCATGTCTCTGTATACTTCAGACTGGGCATACATATCGGCCAAGTTTTCTGTGATTTGTTGCTGTTTCCTAGACAGTTCTTTATATTTGTCGGCTTTGAGATAAAAGTAGATAAAGGCAAGAACAAACAGCAATTAAACTGACTTGTTTTTATTTTCATCAATTATATATAGTTTTTTCTTGAGACAGTCTCATGAACCTTAGCCTGGCCTTCAAGTTGCTATGCAGTCAAGGGTGACCTTAAGCATCTCCAGGTCCTTCTGTTTCTGTCTCAAGTCGTGAGGTTACAGGAATGCACCTTCACAGCCAGTTATGTGGTGCTAGGAAGCAAAGTCAAGGCTTTGCGTGTGCCTGGCACACATTCTAACCAGCTGAGATACATCTTCACCCACAAACTGAGCAAAATAAAATACTCTTGTATAATTCCTTTACAGATTAGAAAAGTGTCCCTAATGGCCTGACTACTGTCATTATCCCATGGATACAGCACACTGAATGGCCTGTTCCCATGGGGACCTCAATTCTTCGCAAAGTCATCCTTCCCTTATGAATCTACACTTCTTGATGTAAAAGTTTGGTTCCTGCTTTCCAACAGGAAAATGTATATGCAAATGTGCAAACTGTCAAATATATTCTTTTAAGAAAGTTACACACAAAGCCAGGCATGGTGACATAGCCCTGTGATGCCTATGCTTAGGAGGATGAAGTCAAAAGAACTCATATTTAAGTCTAGTCTGGCTAATAAGTAAGCTGTATGTAAATCATTAACAAGAATATTATGAAAAACAATAAGTACCTTTACTACTTTGGAACAGATTTCCTTTAAAACTGACCATATCCTATCAATGATATTTTATAAATTAAGTTAAGAAATAAAAAACCCAAGCACTAATAGGAAAGTCTAATAATTAGCTAATTTTAGGACACTGAATCAACTTAAGAAGCCATATTCTAATGAACCACATTGCTGTATTTTAATGAAGTAAGTTAGCCAAAAAATATGACTGGAGACATCTCACATACCATCATGGATGTCTTCCTCTGTGTCTAATATAGCAGAGAAACCTCCATGAATGATGTCCAGGAAGAAGTCTGCAGGGTTGTTGTGGGTATCATATTTATAACCTACAAAGAAGGTAGGCCAAAACACAAACTTCTTTCAGAGAGAGGGGAAGGGGGAATTGAGAGAATCTAAGAACTTTTTCCTCATCTTCCCCCCAACTAATTTGTCCTTGTATATATATATATATATATATATATATATATATATATATATATATGAGTATATATATATATATATACTCATACTATTTTGACAATATTTGCTTCCCAGTCTAACATATATAATATATTCACACATTCATTAATATATATGCATGTTTATGTGTATCTAATACATACATATAAAAACTCTTCCAGTAAAACAATCATGTGAACGTCTTCTAAATTTTTATTGGATTCAATAGACTCACAAATGTTAAAAAATTTTAAATTACATAAATCAATCAAAAATAAAGAATGATGGACAGTAAATATTTAAACCTATATTTGGAGTCATAGAAAATGAATCATCTATAACTATGTATTTGCCTAAGATGAAATTGACAGCATGAACCATTATAAAAAATGGGTCATCATCCAAACAATGAAAAAACCAGGCAGACAAAAACGCAGGTCCACAGATGATGTAGGAATGTCTTTCTGTATGCTGTGAATATCAGTCTTTAAATAAAGAAGGTGTTTTTGCCCTTAGCGAACAACAATAGCCAAAGGCAGCATAGGTAGGAGAAGCAGGGCAGAGTCAGACACAGACCCTTCCAGCTGCCCAAGAAGAAACATGTAAGGAACACAAGTGAGCCATGGGCCACGTGGCAGACAAATTAATGAAAATGAGTTGGGTTAAGGTGAAGGAGCTAGCTAGCAATGTGCCTGAACCATAGGCCAAACAGCATGAAGCTAATATAAGTGTCTGAGTCAATTTTAGGAGATTAAGCAGTGGCAGGCAGCTTATTGGTCTGAGACTGCAGGTCTGTGGGCCTGAACCTCTGGCCAGTCTGGGCCAAGAAACCATATTGTAACACACAGAAGGCAAACATAAGCCACTACAGACCCAAGCATTCCCTAAAACTGAAATGGAAAGTTACTGCTAAGTTAAGTAACATCTCCTCAATTCTCAGAGTCAGATCACATGGTGAGGGGGGCACTGAAGACACCCACTGATATGTGAGCAAGAATATGATGACACTGGACCTCAGCAAAGCTGTTCCAGTGACAGGTGACCGGGCCCTGGGTCAGCATGTTAACTTAGAGGGTCACAACACGGGGAAGAAAAACAAGAGATGCAGTAAAGATAGTGACACAGGGCATGCAGGACCACAGAGTGGAACCAGACCTGAGCTATAAATGTGTGCTGCACAACTAACAGAATCCTGTCAGCAGAGCAACCAAAGGTCTTTAAAATGGAGAAGCCCACACATACTAAGTCTGCAAGAGGGCCAAACAGCATTCCTGAGAACCCCTGTTCTCCTCCAGACTCCATGAATGAAGGAGATCTCCCAGTTAAAGCAAGCCATACCTGCAGATGTGAAGTACTCCGAAGCCTCCTGTGCAGGGCCATGAAACATAACTTTTCCTGAGGCCAGTAAGGTGAGGCTATCAAAACATCTGAAGATGTGGTACTGGGGCTGATTAATGGAGAAGATCATTGTCTGTCCCCTCATAGACATCCTAAGTTTAAAGAGGAGAAAAATCATAAGTCACTGAACAGTGAAATCTTGAAATTCTCAAAATAATTTATTCCTGAAGTTACATTCTGTGTTCCCATTTAAGCTTGAATCTGCCTTAAAACTCCTCATCTCCCTTGTATCATGCATCCGAGGGAGAAACTGGGCTCCAAGCCTTTATTTAAAAGTTTAGGAATTCTTAAAGTGTGGGGCATCAGTATTCCAGGGTCCACTTGACTGTTACTGACAATGAGGATCCATGGCCAGTCTTCTCAGACACTGAGTCAGAAGATCTGGGAGTTGGTGCAAGGAATCCATGTCATGAACAGGCAGCCCAGGTGATGGGCAGGTTCACTCAAGCTTGAGAACCAACGATGGAGCAAATGTTATAGCTGATTGTTTGTGCAATTCCCTCTAAACATTTACACATTCTGCCTCTTCAGGAATTGGTTTTCACTGTTCTGATAATGTGGTTCACATTCCCAACCACTTTCTCTCCCTGATAAACGCTTCAGCAAGACCCTCATTTCAATTTTCATAGAACCAGCATAAGGCAATTCTAATATAATTTTCCTCTTTCTGTTGATAAGGCTTAAAAGGTCAAGCAACAGAGCAAGGGGTCAGCAGGTGAGGGGCAAAGCTGGAATTTGACAGGAATAAATAAGCCAAACTACAATTTCAGAAGTCATAACTTCTGTTAGGAGAACCAATAACTAAACACAGTATTTAAAACTGCTTTGAAAACATGTTTTACAAAAGCTGGGAATGGTGGCATATCTGTAATGTCCCAGAACTGGAAAGGATCAGGAATTCAAGGCTGACCTAGGTTATAGGAGACCCTGTTTGAAAAGGACAAACAGAAAGAATGAATGAAAGAATGGTGTCAGGAGGTAGGGAGGGAGGGAGGGAGGGAGGGAGGGAGGGAGGGAGGGAGGGAGGAAGGGAAGAAGGTAGAGATTGAGAATGCTTGAGATATAGTGCACACCTTGAATTCCAGCATATAGAAGGCAGAGACAAGAAGGTGAGATCAGCCTGGGATACAGATAAGTGAAAAGCTATGAAACTTCAGGAAAACCACCCCAGAAACATATATAATGAGCTGTCGCTGTTTCCAAGACAGAGGGCCTCCAAAACAACCAGGCCATATGGAAATATCAAAACAGGGTGAAACAGAAGTAGACAAGGATTCCTTGTGAACAAAACAGAATCGCAACCCAGTCTGCAGGTAAAACAGAGTACCACCAGCTAAGAAGAGAAAAAACCAGCTGTACACAGTGTGAAATAAAATGTCTGTCCTCAAAACTAGGAGAGCTCCCACTACACAGCAAGGACCGTGAGCCTGGATGTGTTTGAGAAAGGGAGAAAGTGGGGAGACAAGAAGGAGAACAGAGGCACATTAAAATATTAGAAGAGGTTGTAGGCAGAGCAGCTGAGACATAGGAAAAGCCCTCTGTCCTAAGCTTAACTTTGGCCTACCATTTAACTTTGAATCCTGGATAATGTCTCACACCTACAGAATCACACCTACAGAAACAGAATATTTTTAATGAATGTAAAATTTTATTTTAAAGCTATATATGTGGTTACTGCCTGTACCCGATTGCTGACAGTACACACATGATGTCCAAGCTAGATAAACAAGACAATAAATAAAGACTGATGAAACCTGCTTAGACAAGATAAGACACTCTCTCCAAAAATGCCCTGCTTGTAAAAAGATCTGTCAGATACCATAGGCCTGTAGCCAAAATGATGGATGCTCAAACAGCTCAAAACACCATAGGTGATTATTCAGGTAGCTGTGTTGCTGTCCACTCCCAAATTTTAAAAGCTACTACTTCTATCTGATTCTGACTTTCAGGTGATATATTTTCCTTCTCAAGACTTAAAAGAGTTGAAAAATACATATTTAAAGTTACTACCCTATTATCCTTTAGCGAAGAACATTCAGGTATTAGATTTTCACTATCCCAGATAAACAGTTTTAAAGTAATTTATATACCCTACCATCTACCAATATTCTAAATGTATATGATATACTTTATATGTGTTAGGTTTTAGTTATAGTTTGTGCCTTATCCTCTCCTAGATACTACCTCATAATAATTCCTATTGTATATAGTCTTAGTTCAAAACCTAAGATGTGGTAAGATTCAAATGTCAACTGATAAGGTCAAAAGACACTTATCCAGGATCTCTGGCTCCCGAAAGGGGAGTGGCGAGCCCCATTCAAGAGGGACTTCTGGGATCTTAGGGGCCCTGTTTGTTCCTGCCTTCTGGAGAGACTGTTTTGGCATCCATCATCCATCACATAGATAATCCGATCTCTCAAGTGCCTATATAAGCTGTTACCTGTATCGTGAGTTGTTGGTTTATATTCCAATAAATATTAATCTTAAATTGATATAATTTAAAAGAGATTTGTGCCTTCATATGTAACCTTGTCAACCACTTCGTTAAAGAGTATTTATGTATTGTACAGGAGGCTATTCTGTCTTGAGTATATGTCTGAACACCATGTGGCCCTGGTGCATGTGGAAGTGAGAAATCTACATTAGATCCCCTAGAACTACAGTCACAGATGGCTCTGAGCCGCCATGTAGATGCTGAGAATTTAACCTGAGTCCTCTGGAGGAGCAACCAGTGCTCTTGACTATTAGTTCATCTTTCAAAGAATTTAATTTAAAAAAATTTCAATATATGAATCCTTGTTAAAAGAAAGAATTAAATTAAAATATAATTGTACAAAATTCCTAAAAAAAATGAATAAATAAACTTCACTGTGGAGGACCTTCCCCTGCCAAGCTGGGATTGATTTGATACTTAGAATAACGAAGAACAACATACTACAGCCCATTGTACAAAGTGGGAACTGGGGAGGGAAACCTTCCCACACAGACCGTCATGTCAGCTCTATAGATAATTGAACAGGAGCAGAAGTTACTAATCCACACAGCTGGTTGGTGGAGATAAAGTAAGGAGCAGAATAATGACACAGCGGCCCATTGTTTTCCTTGTCAGACTATTACTAATCACAAAGGACAAAACCATAATTTCATATGATGTAACTCAGCAAGCCAGAAAGATTAAATGATCCAGACTGAAGCCAAGCAAATAAGATGGGTCGAAAGTCTAAAGAGTTTAATCCCCTGAGCCCACTTGGTGGAAGGAGAAAGCCAGGTCCTTTGAGTTTTCCTCTGACCTCTAAAGAATGCTTTACAATCAGACACACACACACACACACACACACACACACACACACACATACACACACACAACAAATAAATACATAAGTAAATAAGCAAGTAAGTAAGTAAATAAATAAATAAATAAATAAATAAATAAATAAATAAATAAAATAATTTCTGCCATGGAGAATGCACTTACAGGAGTGTTGAAGACCAAGAAGAACACAGCATAACAGGGCCTGAGTCTGTTCTCAGAACACCGGGTCCTAGGCAACTTGTATTTATTGTTCCAGACACATCAAAATGCCTTTCCCTCCAGCCAGCGCTGTGTTCAGATTTCCTCACCCCCAAGCTCAGTTCACTAGACACTTGCTGATGGTTATGGGGATATGCTATTTAAAGCAGTGCTCCACCCTCACCACGCCCATCTTTCCCTGTGCATTGTTCTTGATGTGCATTCCTTGTGCACTGAAGTTTCCCTCTAATAAACAAGAAAAAAATCTGCTGCTTACTTCTGAATCTCCTCCTGAGCCAAAAATACATACAAGTGACAAGGTACTAAATGGATAAACTTAATGTTCCTTCAGCACTTACCTCCTCAGGATAGAGATGACATCTGTAGTATTGGTAAAGTCTAGGCCAGTGGTGGGATCATCCAAGAACAAAATGGGATGCTTGACAACCAGCTCCATTGCTATGCTGGTCCTTTTTCTGAGCTCTTCAGATCTAGGCTAAAGCACCAATGACCATCATTGTCAACAAGAACAAGCACAGTCATTGTCATTTGGTGAACTGTCCTAATGTAGCAATAAAAGATTTTGTTATATCATTATCTTGGGGAGCAAAACTATGGGCACCTGGAAGAAGTGAGTAGAAAGAGACCCCGGTCAATATTGAAATGAAGACCATGCTAATGACGGTTACTGTTTAGTCTGTGTTAAGTCACATTTAAGGTAATGAGTTATCACACTCAAAGGCTGACACAGTGAAATCTGCCTAAGGAATGTGGAAGACAGGACAGACGATTGATTCCTCTAGTAACTTAGTAGTCGTTTACAATCTCCTAACTCATACACATAACATGCACACACAGCACAAGCACTCTTTAAAATGCACATGCCCAAATGTACCCACATTATACAACACAGCACACAGGTGTGTGTGCTTGCACACATACATACATATGCACCCACACACAAACATGCACACACACTATTGTCAAAAATTCTACATTTCCTCATCAGGACCTTTTTAACTCCCTTAAGACTTTCCAAAATGGCATTATTTATACTGTACAGCCACATAGCATTCATGAATCATCCTTGTAGGCAAATCCAAAAAGTGGTAAAGTCTACAGTCAAAATGCACAGGCCTTGTGCCAGTCAAAGTCATTTTTTAAGGTGAGAAGAAACAGCAAGATTTACGGGCACACAAAATTAGAGAACAATTCTCCTAATCATAATAACGAATACCATGATCAAGCCCAACTGTCAAAATACAATAAGGGACGTTTGGGGAATGTGGCTGGGTATTGTCATGATAAGGATATAGATATAAAGGAATTATTTGTTTTTATAGTTAAGGATAGAGTTAATAGCTAAGAAGATGTCCTTATTTTATGAATAAAAGTAATTAAGTACTCAGGAGTAAGGCACTGTCTAATATTCTTTTCAAATGCTGCAGAGAGAAACAGCATTAGTGAGTAAGCTGTTGTAAACACTGGGAATCACAGGAGCCTGGTATTAGCAAGTGTACTATTGTGCTGGCTTATAACAGTCAATCTTTACAGGAACCACATATTGACTCCACATTTCTTAGATGAAGTTCTTATGAAAGGCTGAAGAATAGTCTTAGCAGGGAAATGCACTTTCCACACAAGCCTAAAGCCTTGGTTCAGTCTCTGTAATTCACATATAAAGCTATATGCAGTGAGATCCATCCACAATTCCATCAAGATGTAATGACTGTGTGGTGGGAGGTGGATCAGCAGCATCAGGCCTGTGTGTAGGACATCAGCAGAACAAGACAGACCCTGCCTTACAAGCAAGGTGGGAGAAGAGAAGAGACCCTTGACAAAGGTGTCCTATGACCTCCATATGTGTCAGGCAGACACACACACACACACACACACATACACACACACACATACACACACACATAAACTAAACGCACACATAAGCTAGATACACGCAAACACACAAATACAGACTTGTGTTGGGGTTCAGGTGTCAGCTGATAAGGTTGGAAGACACTTATCCAGGGTCCTGGGCTCCTGGAGGGGGAGTGGCCAGCCCCATTCACGGGGCAGGGGGGGGCAGCTGTGAACTTGGGGACCCCTTAATTCCTGCCTGCTGGAAAAATGGTCCAGCATCCATCGTCCATCGTGTAGATAATCTGATCTCTCAGGTGCTTATATAAGCTGTTACCTGTATCGTGAGGGTTGGTTAATATTTCAATTAATATTAATCTTGGATTGGTATAATTTAAAAGAGATTTGCACCTTCACACTCTTTTTTGAAAGCTAGCGTTAAAATGATATTAATGTTCTTGCAACCTATTACACTTCATGACTTCAAAAGTTAATAAATATTTTTGTAAATTGTCTCTAAACAAAACAAGTAAACAACTCAGGGCAATGACTGATTATTGTTTAAAGAACAAAACAAGAGAAAAAATTTTTATTGTAAATATAAAACTATGTAATAAACAAAGCCAAAACAAACAAAATTCTATCACTCGGGAAAAGGAAAGAAAGAAAGCATGGTGAATGTCAGCTTTTCTGCTATTTTCCTGACAAGACAAACATCTCATAAAGGACTGTGGAGAAGCATGGTAGGAATCAAGAGCCAGTATCTTCCTGGTTCTCCCTTTCTAAGGAGGAGCCACCACAGGATTTAATTCATGAAATTCATATTCTGAGAGCTCATTTTCACCCATACCCCAATGTCTGCTTAGCAGATTTCTATATATAATCTTCTCAATTTGTCGATGTCACTGTGAGATATAGGACAGTTGGAGGACACGGGAAGAAGGAAGCAATCTTGATATTATAATCTCAAAGCATACAATTAATAAATACAGTACCTAATTTGGTTCTATAAACAATGTAATAAAAAAACACTCTGGGGTATAGCAAAGGGTTGTAGACCAGACGAGGATGGGAATATAAAGATTCATTTTAATAGGCAAGAATGGAGTTGTTATGATAAGCACATATCTTAATTTTTCAAATATTAAGATTAATTGAGAAGTCAGGAATGAACTATGATATTATAGCATTTTAAAATATCTTAGTATGGATTTGGTTAGCTCTTATATAGTTAGCTGTGAAGTTCCCCACTTATCTATTTCCCCTACTGCACAAATCCTCACAGGAGTCACCAGGTCCATTCTTTGTTGTTGCTGCCCAAGGCTGGATCATTAAAACCTAACCCAGGAGCTGGTAATAAATATTGAGAGCAGAAAAGGAAGGAGGGAGCCGGGCAAAGGGTATCCTAGTTTTCCGTCTAGTTACCAAAGTAGAATGATTGTACAGGAAGTAAAGAAGGAGTAAACGGTGTTATTTCAGCACACAGCTCAGAATTAAAGTTGTCCACTGCAGGGAAGTCGAGGCAGGAAGCTGATGCAGCTGGTTACATCCAGTCAGGGCAGAAAGAGGATGATGCATGCATGTCTGTCCGTGTTCAACTCACATCTCCACTCTCATGGTGCCCAGAACCCAAACTCAAGGAACAGAGCTGCCTAAGTGCACTGGTTCTTCCCACATGGCTTAACTTTAGTATGACAATCACCTACAGAAATGTCCCCAAGCCAACCTGGATGCAGTTCCTCATTAATACTCTTCTAGATGATTCTGGGTGATTCTAGACTGTGTCAATTGACAGTTAAATCTAGCCACAACAGACAAGATTAAAAACGAAAGAAAAAAGGAAGGAAGGAGGGAGGGAGGGAGGGAGGGAGGGAGGGAGGGAGGGAGGGAGGGAGGGAGGGAGAGAGTGAGGGAGGGAGGGAGGGAGGGAGGGAGGGAAGGAGGGAGAGAGGGAAGGAGGGAGGGAAGGAGGGAGAGAGGGAGGGAGGGAGGGAAGGAGGGAGGGAGGGAGGGAGGGTTAGTTCAGAAAATAACATGCATGGAACAAGACATAAGTAAATGCTAAAGAGACCAAGCACAACCCTGGAGGGGAGTAAGTGCAGACTGAGACACAGTGCCAGAGTCCTCAATGTCACTTCCTGTGGAGTCCAGAAATGCATTCTGAAACAACAAAGGACCAAGTCCTCTGGGGAAGAGACAACAGACAGAAGAAAGGACTTGTCAATTCTCTAATGAGTCAAGAGTTCAACACTGAGGGAAGAAGAAGCTCATGTGAGGAACAAATGGAAATGGACATGTGAGGGTCACACTCCATTCCCAGGCTTGACCATTGCTAAGACTCCACAGCTTCATTTCCATTTTACATCAGTAACCAGTCACTTACTCATCCACACAGAGAGCAGCCCCCTTGACAACACACATATGGAACTGCTGGCAGAGGGTCATATTATCAACCCAGGATTTTATTTTTTTTTTGGCTCTGAATCTTTCAAGATCTTTCTTCACATTACCTGGACATTTGCCACATGAACCAGATGCAGAAGTTCAAGCACCTCATTAACTCGCCTTCTTTTTTCATATCTTGATATTGTCACAGGAAGTCGCAGAGCTGCTGAGAACTCTATATTGTCCCTCACAGTCACTGTGCGCATCACCACGTCATCATCATCCTTAGGTTAAATAACATTTCAATTAAATATAGTTATCACTAAGGCAATCATTCTAAGAAATGTAACATAGTTTTCATATAAAACATACCCAATGTAATGCTCTACTGAAAACTGGGCTTTCAGTGCTGCTGATTTCAAGTAGATATCCTGATGAAATCATTTTTAACCCTCCCATTGCCTCTCTAGGTACAACACAGGGATTTTAGTGATGGCTGCCTGCAGTTATTTGCATAAAATATCTCCTAAGCATTGGAGAAAAATAAGGGAATGGCAAAATAGGACAAGAGCAATCATCTGTAAAAATAAATCACCATGAAATTACTAATGCTGTGCTGCCAATATCATATGCCAACCCCTCCTCATTTAATATTGCTAGCCTTAAGCTAATGAGTCATGAAAAGCTGTTGTAGAAAAAGTTGGACCTATAAAGCGTCATGTAATTAACTGGAAATACACAAATACATAAGCTGAGTGCCTACCCATACAGAGGCAGAGGATATCTAAAATCACAACCCCACCAACACTTACTCGTGGTACATAACCAGAAACACATTTGAAATTAGCAGGTCGAGGTTTTCCGTTTATCAAAATATCTCCTGATAATGCACGTGGATCTTTCCTGGCAGCCAAGACATCCAGTAACCTACAAAGGGTTATATATGTTGTGAAGTTTATTTTATCTCTTCAGTAAAAGTTTTGTCCCTTTAGGTTCTCAGAATAAAAATTCTGTGTATCTTAACTTTAACTGAAATCTCTCTCTCTCTCTCTCTCTCTCCCACACACACACATACACACACACACACACACACACACACACACACACACACAAACATTCTCCTTTCTGTTCAGTATTGCTCTGATACAGCCCACAATTACAAATGCAAAACATGATCCACACAATTGTCTCTCCCCGCTATCAGACCTTGGGGCCTCAAACTGACAATGTGCTGCTGTATTTTTAAGAATTAGGCCTAGTGTTGATTTCTTGTTTCGAGAAATCTTTCTTTCATCTTTCTGATGTTAGTATTATTTTCCCCTCATTAAATAACAACATGACCCAACACCATATGCCAATAACGCTATCATTTTCTATCAGTCAAGAGTCACCCACCAGATGCAGAGGAGGTAAAATAAAAATTCCTTACTGACATAGGGTACCAAGCCACGTGACTAAACATAAATAGAAATAGGAATGAACTGAAAGTGTAAGAGTTAGCTGGTAAAAGCCTAATCAAGTGGCCAAGCATATATTAATAATATTAAACCTCTAAGTCAATTATTTGGGAAGTGCGTATCATGTATTTGGAAACAGGAAGGTGGGAGACTGAGATCTGACTATGCACACAATATTTAAATAATCCTATAGAAGAGACTTTCACAGCACAGAAAGTGGAAACAAAGGGCTTGCGTATGCTTTTCACTATACTCACAAGGATCTATCTACTCCCGTCCTGAGGTCCCATGATGGCATTGAGGCCAGCTTTCATGATCCCACTATAAACACAAAATCATACTGGCTGAATTTTTATTTTAATGAAAGTTATATTGGCTTACTATCTATATTGACTATTCTATTGAAATTGGGTGGGATTGTAAACACAAAATAAGCAGACTCAGAAAAATAAAATATTAATAGAGGTCTATTATTTATAAAAGATGTTAAATTCTAGTGTGGACTTATCAGAAGCATGCTGCAGATATCACAAACCCCCTTTGTTTATGATTTTAAGGTCTTGTCTTTTTTGAAACATGGCACATCTGAGTTCAGTGTTCCTTAAAGCAAGTAGCAGGTTCTCATGAAGACTCCATTACACATATGGCCTTTATCTGTCAAGTATATAACAGCTTCTTACTAATGTTTGATGATCAGTATCTCCATAAAACCCTGCTTGATAGCTAGTAAATCTCCTCACAAGAAGCAATTGATTCATAGGATATCAATAAAATGCCATTACTATTAAAATAGAATTAGACCCAAATCAATGTATCTTAAGCAGAAATCCAAAAACTGAATGGAGGCATTCAGAGTACAAGAAAGAGTTTTCAAGTTTAACACTCAAAACAAATTAAAAAACAAACAAAAAACACTACCTTAATCAAAATAGAAAATGCACATACACATCCACAAAATGACAATTTCTGTCCCTGAGAAACAGATTAGCATTCACTCAGTTTACAGCTGGGAGACATCCCTAATTGAGGACATTCTTCCCTGATGTTAGGTACAGCACCAACATGAGTTACGTCAGAAAACTGATTGATTTGGAGGAGTGAATCTGCTGGTTGAAAATGCGTATTCTTATAGAAAACTCAGCTACGTCCCATTTCTTATTTCATATCCAGACAATGTGTCAATCCCTACGCTGTCCATTCCCCTCTTAAGAAGATGAGGGAAGATCTAGGTGGAGAAAAAGGACCAGGGCTCAAACAGAGGCTGTGGTTGGGATTGGGAGAAGAGTCTATACAGGCTGAGCGAGGGGAATCTTGGTATGTGAGTTCTGTCCTTAGAATATGTCAGAAGCATGGCTTCCCTATGTTATGGAACAATGTGTGGAATGTTGGTTTTAGCTCTTAGTGAATTTTGAGCAAATATATGAGGACCTGGACTTTCTGCTCCTGGAGAACCCTCATTGTTTCCATCTCATCACTTGTAACTGACTCCAACAGCCTGATACAAACTCAGTTCAGTTTTAGAATGTAGTGTGTATATGGATGTGTGCACAATTCTCTTATACATTCAAATTTGCAGAATTTAAATTTGCAATATTTCCTCATATCCCTTTATTTTAACAATATACCTTTTATATTACTATTTCATCCTTAATTGACTAAATTAAAACCATTTCTCAGAATTGGTTTTAATTTGTTTGTTAATATGTCTAAGGGATTGTCAAGCTTGTTTGTGTTTTCAAATAACCAAATTCTTGTGCCATTAATCCATTATGTTGTTCTTTTGGTCTCCATCTCATTAATTTCACTGTGATCATGAATTTATCTGTAGTCATATATTTTGTATTTCATAAAATCGGCCTGGAATATCAGAGGACAAAATTACCCACAGTCAAGCCATGAGGATCAGAGAGTTGTGAGTTACACCTTTAATCTCATCACTGGGAGACAAAGATCTTTCTGTGTTTCTGTGAGTTCAAAGCCTAAAGCAGTGGAAGCTCACAGCTTTGATCCCAACTCTAGGATTATGATGCAAAGTTTAACTTTGAAGTGAAACAACTGGATGGAGAAGATATTTAAGGCAGGCCTAGGGAGACATTCAGATATTGTGTAGAATCAATGAGGAACCAGGCTAAGGACTGTTGAAGACAGCTTTTACCCTGAGAAGTTGGCTGGGTGAGAACGGACTGTGCTCTGTTTTCTCTCTCTGATATTCAGCTTTTCCTTAATATCTGGCTCTGACTTTTTGTTAAATGCCAACGAGAATTCGTGTTTTATCTATCAGTATGGATGACAAGGAGAGGCTGTGGGGTAGTTCATTGGGTAATGGACCTACATTAAACCCCAGAATTCACATAAAGTTGGATACAGTACTGGGCACCTGTGACTCCATGCTCTATGGGGAGACAGGAGACAGAGACAGGAGAATCCCAGGACTCTTGTGGGCTGCTTGCCTGGCATATACCAGGGTGAACAATAAGAGACATTTTCTGCAACACAGTAGAAGGTGAAGAACACTGCTTAAGGTTGCCTTCTGACAGCCTTGTCATAGCATCCCAACTTCTGCACATGTGAACATCTACACATATACTTATATAACTACATGCACTTATACATCCATATTCAGATATATATGTACACACACAAACATACACTTATACACACACAAACATATATAGAAACACACATATACTTACACACAAAATACAACACATTATATACATAGATACACAAACACACACATGCACACATTTTATTGACAATACAGAAAGTCTGTGTTTGTTGGAAAAGTTGTTCAATACAGTGGTCACTTAGCACGTGCACATACCTGATGTTTGATAGTGTTCCTGTCACACGCGTTCTTTTACGAAATGGAAAGCCCCTCTGTTCTGTATCTCGATAGGGGATGTTATGAAAACTTAACACAGCTTCTCCAGTCAATGCGTTCAGGTCGCTGGTGTCCATTTCAGGAAGGTCACTGGGATTTCTTCTTATCATTGGGATTGCAACAGCGTCATTATTGGAGGACATCTCCGGATGTTCTTCCTTCCTGTGAGGGAACAGCAATAGTAAGTTGATGCTCCCCACAAACATTATTACACAGAACAGTACACTTCAGGGTTGGTTTAAACTGTGCAGTCACAGGCAGACTCCTTCCTGGAGCAGTCCACATCCCTGTGATTCCCTAAGGACCCAATGATGCAGTTGTAACTGAGTATATAGACTCCTCTAAGAAACAAATGAGCCCTAATGAGGAGAGAATAAATGTTATTCATAGTTCATAAAAGATGAAGGGGAAAGGTGAGGGGCAGATTTGACTTCAAAAGCATATTATAAAACAAGTTCAGAGGCAGAATATATGACTGAGCACCAATACTCTGTGTGTGTGTGTGTGTGTGTGTGTGTGTGTGTGTGTGTGTGTGTGTGTGTGTGTGCATGTATGCACGAGCATACACAGTGGCACAGATATGTGGTTTTATAAAAGGCAAAACCAAATAACAGAGAGAGCTATTCTGGAACAGGGCGGCAAAAATACACAGTTGGTTCAAGGCACAGTGTGGGATATTTTCAAATATAATAAAATGTCAGAGGGATCTACCCACAGTCAGTCTAGGAGGATCAGACAGTGGTAACTCACACCATTAATCCCAGCACAGGGAATATCCGGGAGAGTGACCTATGCCCTTAATCCAATCTGAGTTTGAGGTCACCTCAGTTTTCAGAGGGAGTTCCAGGCTCCCAGGCAGGCAGTGGTGGGGCCACGCCTTAACTGAGCAAAGAAAGTATTCAAGGCAGGCATAGAAAACAGGAAGAAGAAGCCTTGGCTCACACTGTTAGTCCCAGCATTTGGGAAGCAGAGGCAAGAGAATTTCTGCAAGTTCAAAGCCAGGCTGATCTTCAAAGCAAGTTCCAGGACAGTGAGGACTGTTACAAAAAAAACCCTATCTTGATAAAAAGAAAAAGGAAGAAGACTGGAAGAGGTGAATCTGTCCTCTGATATCTTTGACTGTTTCTATTATATTTGAAAATATCCCAACAGCTCTGTTTCAGTACAAGGTACAGTTCAAAGTGCAGATTGTCCCAAAGCACAGAGCTGACTCCAGGCACAAAGGGTCTGAACAAACTGGAACCCAAATGAAAGACTTGAATAAGGGCCCTTCATGGTGAGCAGACAACCTGGGGACAGAGGTGAACGTTTGTTCCCCTGTACCTAGTGAGGTGTACATCAGGTGGCCTGATGATGGCCCAGCAGATATTATGTAAGTAAGGGCATTACAGAGATCATTTTTGGAAAAGCACATAAGCTCAGATTCTTGAAAAGGGTCTTCAAACATCCATGGGTCTAGGTGTTTAGAGCTTGATGCATTTATAGGGAGGAACAATGTATTTGTGTTAATAAATTATGTATCAGTCTGTTTTACTGTCTATGCTAAACATTTGCACACATGAGGTAAGAGTAATTTTGACTCAGCATTTGCTTTCAAAATGAAGCACACCACTGCTGTGTAAAATGGACTCACTTGGGGCAGGGCACACACACTCTGAAAACTATTGCATTATGTAACATGTACAAACACAGAGATGGGCACAGCCTAGGTTCCACACTCCATCTCTCACAGTGCTGGAACCAGGAGCTTTGTTCTCTGAGTCTGAGCTGTGGTGTAATTCAAATAATCAACCACAAGTCATGGTTCCCTGGGGTGCACTGGTAGGTAGGCACCATGAGGACAGTAAGGAGGTGGGAGTGACTGGCAGACACACTCATAGCTCAAGCTGTGGGGACATGACAGGCAGCCCACTCCTGTAACCGGGAATGACATGGGTCCTCTGCATGACTGCTGAGCCAGAGAGCTCTGAGCAGGTGGCTGGCAGAGTCTTTGGTTTGTGAAACTGCCTCATGCTGCAATTTGTATGCACCAGACAGGGGCTGAGAACCTGGAACCTGAGTGCAAGGATTTCTCAGTTTCCACGGCTTCTTCCTTATTGCATGGTGGTTTGAGATATGAAAATCCTTAGATACATGGCCCAGCGCCCCGGACTTCTCTCCATTGAGGAACTCCATGCTCTGTTTGCCATCCCACTACCTCCAAAGGATCCGGGAGACATGGCTTTGTTTAGACAAATCCACAAAGGGAATTGCCTACCGGGACCACAGGCCACCAAAATATGGTGCTAGCAGTGTCAAAGAATCTGCAAAAGGGAGGTCTTTAGCATGAATGATGCTCTGTTACTTATAACATCTATGTAGTGTGCACAGCACCAACCTGGAAGTCAGCAGTAGAGAGGACCATCCACACCATCCTGATGCCCCCGGATGTGGCAAATTCTATGAGAGCATCAGGAGAGGATCTTCCAAGTCTCTGTCTTCCAGATGGTAAAATGTTATGTTCTCTTTTCATATAGTCCATTGTTTGTAAGACTTTAAAAAGAAGTCTTTAACCTTTAATAATCCTTGTCTTGTGATAGCATAATCGTGTTTTTGTTGGCTATGGGACAGGGTCTCCTGGAATGGTTCAGACTGGTCAGAAACTTGAGGTGCTCCTACCTCACCTTCCATGTGTCAGAATCATGGATCTGTGGTTTATCTATTTTATTTACACTTTTTAAGCTTTGTGACTATGTGAGTTTTAATCTCTTGCTCCTTTTCCTTTCTAACTTTTTCTATGAACCTTTATTCAGTTAGTTTATTTTGGTTGTTTTTACTTTTATTAATTTGTAACTTCATGTTTTATTGTAAACTAGTTTTGCCCTTTTCCTGCATTATGCCCATTATGATATCTTTGGGGAAATTGGCTCTGGTATTGTTGTGACTAAGGTTCATTTTCTCCATCCTGACCTTGCTGAAGATGAAGCTCTTGGCAGATGAAGGCTTTCTGCACACATCCTCACATGAGTGTGTGAAACATATTCACTCTCACAGGTGCACCAGCCACAAGAAGGAAACACAAGGATGTGGGAAACAAGGCCTCAGGACTTCCTCAAAGATCATAGCTTGTCCGCAGCTGAATCTAAACATTTCTACTTAGGTAAACTGCTGAAGAAATCACTCAGGAGATTAACTTAAAAAGGAATACAACTCCAAAGAGAGACAACTGAGGGAAATGAAGAAAATAATATAGACTGTGAGTGATAAATAGAGAATTTATTAAACAGAAATTTTAGGAAAGTTTACAGAGAAATGCTTTAACAACAGCTGAGGAACGTCCTCCATTGATTGACAGTTCTGTTGGGCATTTTCTTCACTGAGGATTTATGTGGAAGGGCCCAGCCCACTTTGGGATCCTGGGATGTTTAAGAAAGCAGGCTGAGCAAGCCATGAGGAGCAACCAGTAAGCTCTGTTCTTCCATAGACTCTGATTCAGTTCCTGCCTGATTTCCCACCTGGCTTTGCTCAGTGATGAATTATGATGTGGAAAGTTATTAAGACGTAAACTTTTCCTCCCCAAGCAGCTTTTGGTCATGATATTTATCACAGCAGTAGAAAGCAAACTGCCAGTGAGCCAGCAGAGTTCTCAGATGAGAGAGAAAGGAGCACACAGCAACTGAAGCCAAAGCAGAAAAAGGAAAGATGGAGAGAAGCCACCAAGTCACAGGATTTCATTCAGGGCAAACGTCTCAACACTAACCTTAGGATAAATGATCTCCGTTCTGGAGTAAAGCGTGCAGCTGGCAGGCTGAACTGAAAAGCTGAACACAATAATTCCCTGTTCTTGCAGCAGGAAAGTCAACAGCTGACAAAGTACATGGAGACGGGAGGAAAGGATGGAAACCGGCATCTCAGCAGACAGACTCCAAGAGCTACGCTCCTGCTGACACAGGGTACCCAGCCAGCGTCAGGAGAAGTAAAGATCACTACATGCTAGTAACTGGAGGGATCACTACAATAACTATGAATATACATGTAATGAAAATTACTATAATGAACTCCATCAAACAAACACTACTAGACAAATACACCTGCTTAAAATAAATGGTGGGTGACTTTGGTTTTCTTATTTGTTGTTTAATATTCTTTAATACCATACTTTTTAACAAGAGAATTCATATCTGTGGATGAATATTTGCTGCTCTGTGCCATAAGCATGAAAGCCTTCTCTTCAGTGTGTGAAGGGGACTTGGTGGTCTGCCTCTGATCCAGGCAACTTAACCTAGACTTTGATTTACTATGTAGAGTATTACAATATGGTTTCTTGGCCCCGGGCAGCCAGAGGTCCAAGACCCACAGATCTGCTGCCTCAGACTCCTTAGCCACCCACTACTGCTTAGGCTCCAAAAAATGGCTCACACACTTATATTAAGTTCATGCTGTTTGGCCTTGGTTTAGGCACCTTGCTAGCTTGCTTCTTCATCTTAACCCATTTCCACTAATCTATCCTGCCACGTGGCCCATGTCTCACCTGTGTTCTTTATATGTTTCTTCTTCTGGCATCCGGCTTGGTCTGTCTCTGACTCTGCCCTTCCTTTCCTATCTATTCTGATTCACCACCTACTTTTTCTATGGTGCCTGTCATGGGCCATAACAGATCCTTTATTTAAAGATTGATATTCACAGCATACAGAAAATCATTCCCACATCAGTAGAGTGTGTGTGTTTCTGTGTGTGTGTATATGTGTGTGAATGCCTATCTCTGTGTATGTATTTGTGTGTGTCTGCATGTGCGTGTGTGTGGTGTATGTGGGTGTGTTTGTGGTATGTGTATATGTTGTGTGTGTTAGTGTGAGTCTCTCTCTCTGTGTGTGTGTGTGTGTGTGTGTGTGTGTGTGTGTGTGTGTGTGTGTGTGTGTTATTTGCTTTGCTTTTCCATTCTTTTGTTTTCACTCTTACCTAGTTATGGTAAGAGCAGATGTCTCTAATGTAGTTATTTCAATTATGGGTGCTATTCTGTTGGAGTTTGTATCTTTTTAAATTTATTTTATTATTTTATGTGTGTGTTTTTCTTTTGTAAATCTGCATATCACATATATATCTCATACTTGTGGTGGCCAAAAGATGTCTGTTGAATCCTCTGGAACCAGAGTCACAACAATTGTGAATTGCAATGTCGGTGCTGAGAATTTAACCTTTGACCATTGGAAATGCAGCCAGTGTGCTGAACCATCTCTCTAGCTTCTGGAGTTTCTTTCTTCTTTTTAGTAATGTATATATTCTGTAATCTGTAGTTTTGGAAAATAGTGCTTAGTAAATTTAGGAGAGAGGTAGTTGCTTATGAAGTTACTCTGACTCATGATACTTGAGTGCTAAAATTACATATGCTGCTCTGTGTCCTAGGGTAAGTATCATAGCTATCCATGTGATGTGTGTAAAATTAGTTTTGAGTTCTTTAGCGTGTATGACACTGCTTGAATAAGGTCCCCATCAGTGAGGAAAAACTTCTGGAAGCTTAGAGGACCATGCACATCTGGGTTCTGCTACTTGTCTGAGTGTCTGCTAAAATGAACAAAGTATGCTTCCTACACTTCCAGGCTTGTGGTGTAATTGGGAAGACTAATACTACCAGGCTGAGGACTCGAACCCTGAAGCCCTGAGGTAGCACAAACTTGGAGCTCCCCAGAAGAGAAAGGTTGTATTGAAAGCTTACTGGCCCTTTTCCTGTTTGTGCCTTGGTAGTGCCCACCACCAACAGTTTTGTCATAAGCCTTCTAGAACTTTCAGATTCTCATAGTTAAAAGGAACATATTCAGAGTCCATCTATAGCTAGTTTAATATTTTTCTATATTTTAATATTTGATGCCTCAGCATTTTACTAAGAGATTTGCTGAACTGTGGTTATTATATGTTTTATTGTTTTAGGTAAATAGTTAATAATGCGATTCCTTGAGGCTTTTTCATCCACCCATATTGTTATATGTGCTTCTCTTTCTCTCCTGTATTTACCTCCCTCTCCCTTCGCTAAGGAGAACCCCCTTTCTCCCATCAAATCTTAAAATATGGAACTTTTCAAATCTGTGTGTCATTCTTGCACAGAGGTCGTGCTATCATCTCTGTATCACCCCAGGTTTAGTACATGTGCTGCCAAAGCGAGCACAGGAATTGACTTCCGGTTTTTTCATTATATTCATCTTTTATATCCACCACAGCGACTCCTCCCATCCCTCCTTCTGCTTCACCCCACAGCCTACTCACACACACACACACACACACACCTATCACCTCCTTTGAAAAAACTTAAGGCCTCCCATGGGAAGTCAGCAAAGCCTGACACATTCTGTTGAGGTAGGACCAAGCCCCTCCTCCCTGTATCAAGGCTGAGCAAGGCATTTAACCCTAGTGAATGGACTCCCACAAGCCAGCTCATGCACCAGGGAAAGATCCTGACTCCACTGCCTGAGGCCCCTCAAACATACTAAGCTACACAATGGTCTCCCGAATGCAGAGGGCCTAGTTCAGGCCCATGCAGGCTCCACAGCGGTGCGATTGTAAACTCATAAGCTCAAGTTAGTTCAGGTCAGCTGTCTCTCTGAGTTTTCCCATCATGACCTTCACCACACCCCCGCTTGCTCAAATAATCCCTCTTCCCTCTCTTGAGCTGGATTTACAGAGCTCTGTCTGGTCCTTAGGTATGGATAGGTGCCTAGGTATGGATCTCTGCATCTGCTTCCACCAGTTACTAGATGAAGGCTTTATGATGGCAGTTGGGGTATTTGTAGAGAGATTCAGCACCTCCCTGACCTGAGGGTGTGGTCTCTGGGCCAGAATAGGTTTAGAAGTCACCTATGAACTTTCCTCTTACCACTGCTCTGGCAAGTGTCCCATAAGTTTGCGTATGTTGTGGATTCATTTTCATTGAATTCTAGGAAGACTTTAATTTCTTTCTTTACTTCTTCCTTGACTCCAAAGTGGTTCAATTGACTGATGTTCAGTTTCCATGAGTTTTTTTGGCTTTCTCTGGTTTGTGTTGTTGTTCAACTCTAACTTTAAGACATGTTGAATTGATAAATTACAGGGGGATATTCCAATTTTTTTTTGTATCTGTTGAGATTTGTTTTGTGGCTGAGTATATGATCAATTTTAGAGAAGGTTCCATGAGGTGCTGAGAAGATAGCATATTTTTGTGTTTGGGTGAAATATTCTGTATATATCTATTAAGTCCATTTGAGTTATAACATCTGTTAGATCACATATTTCTTTGCTAACTTTCTGTCTGGTAGACCTGTCCATTGCTTAGAGTTGGGTCTCCCACTATTAGTGTGTGGGTTTGATGTGGGATTCAGCTTTAGTAATGTTTCTTTTACATATGTAGGTGCCTTTGTATTTGGGGCATAAGTGTTCAGAATTGAGACTTCACACTGGACTTTTCTGTAATGAATATTAATACTCCACTCCCATCAATAGATTCTCCAGACAACCAGAAATCAACAAACTGCAGAGTTAAACTGTATCATGGATCCAATGGACTCACAAGACATCTTCAGAATATTCTATATGATCACTGAAGTCACATCTTCCTCAGCAGCAGCTCATGGGTCTTTTGCCAAAACGGGATCACATTTTAAGCCGTAAAGCAAGTTTTAACAAATAAAAAGGTAATTTCTTCATCCAACCAGATCAAAACCTCAATTGATGGAGAAGTCTTTGAAAAACTACATTCATTCTTGATTACAGCCCTGAACTAACCAGGAAAAGAAAGATCACCTGCACATAATAAAGGCTACTGTGATGATCCTACTAACAGCAGTATATTGAATAGGGAATACCTCAAATTAGTTCCTCTAAATGCAGGATAGAGCCAAGGGCAACCATTCCCTCAACTATTATTTATAACAGGGTTTTATCCTCAGAGAAATGAAGAGAGAGAGAGAGAGAGAGAGAGAGAGAGAGAGAGAGAGAGAGAGAGAGAGAGAGAGAGAGAGAAACAGAAAAGGAAGAAGTCAAATTGCCCCATCAGTGAATGAAATGCTTCTATATTTAAAATCCCACCACATGGCAGAGCATCTTCCCAGCACATGGGAGGCTCCGGATTTGAGCCTCTGAACCACATACCAAGAAAACAGCTCTGAAAACCATCCAGGGTCCAGCAAGAGTCTCTGCAGGTAAACGTGCTGGCTCACAAGACTGGAGATCTGAATTCAGTCCAACAACCCCATGAAAAATGAATCCAGTGGCCTTTAATCCCAGCAGGAAATCACCAGGAAGCTGAAGGGCCAGCTGACCTGGAGTCTCCAGTGTGGAAAGAAGTACAGGGGAGAAGGTCTCAACAAGTAAGAAGGAAAGACCTGACTTTCAAAAGTTATCCTGTCACACACACACACACACACACACACACACACACACACACACACACAATGAAAAGTCCAAGAGAAGCTGTAGAGAAGCAACTCTGGATTTAAATAAGCAAAGTGGGTTATGGAAATATGATTGCACACACCTGAAAATACCCATATACACAGAACTGTGCACTGTATGTCAGTGAGGTGTATAATGTTAATTACATTATAATAAAGTCATTCCTTAAGAGAAAAAGTGTAACCCAAAGTCATCTAGATGATTAATTTTTATTCAAACACTGACGTAAACAGGGCAATAATCTCCTTGGAGAAGAAATTTTAGGTTTTTTTTTTTTTTTTTAGTTTTCTATATACCAACATAGCTTGTGTGTGTGTGTGTGTGTGTGTGTGTGTGTGTGTGTGTGTGTGTGTGTGTGTGTGCAAGGTAGACTTTCCAGTTCTTTCATTTCCATAGTCCATCTTAATCCTAATTAATTTCTTCAATCAGCATATTTTGAGACTTCCTACTTAATTCCATTTTTAAATACAACCAAAATTAATTAAAAATAGTCAACAGAATGTTTGGGGTGTCTATTAAACTGCCCTGAGCTGATCACAAACAGTGTCCAAATGCCCTGAAATGTCACAGGGTGCCTCCAAAATACATACAATATGACTGTGAAGTATGTATTTACCAAACACATTAAGAACATGAAATTCACATAACCCACATAAAACCTTGGTTTATCTTTTAGTTACACTTGTTCATCAAGGGTGTGTGTAACAGTGCAAGGAAAATGGCAGTGACAGTTAGCTTATCACAGGCATTACTGCTGGCTTTATGGAATGGTTCCAGGCAGAGTCTCCTCAGCACCACAAATTAACACCCTCAAGAGATGTTCCCTCAAAGGCAAAGGCCAGGACAAGCTTCTCTGAGAAGCCACTGTGGTCTCCCTTCCTGTTCCTGAGCTGTGAGACTGATTCCTGTTATGGTCTCAAGAATGTAGCATAAGGGCTGGAGAGATGGCTCAGTAGTTCAGAGCACATAATGCTCCTGCAGAGAACCTGGGTTCTATTCCCAGCAACCACATGCAACTGTTTATAACTCCAGTTCCAGGGAATTCAGTATCCTCTCTGGCCTCCAGGAGCACAGGTAAGGTATGCAAGCAGTGCACTTGCCATGCATGCAAGCCAGACATTCATACACGTCAATCACTTAAAATGTAACTCAATATAGCCTTGAGGGCCCCTAAATGTATTTATGTCCATTCTGACATTCTTCCTCAAAATTCTCCATTCTAGTTTAGATTTTATTTGCCACGTAACATATTTATTCCCCTTTAAAAAGCTTCACAGATACTTAACCACAGATAAGTATAGAAACAGGCTCTGCGTGTGTGTGTATTTTAATGCATTTTGATTGAAGAGAGTACACTGTTGAAAAACATATGTTAATTCCCTAAGAAGGGTTAGAGTTGAGGTCCAGGCCCTGCCTGGACACATGCTGCTTATTAACCATGTGTTACGATTAAACTTTCTGTGTTTCTAAACTAGATGAGCGATTACATTTCTAGTATGTCACGGGAAAGTAAAAGAACACAACATCATAGATATACAACCCACTGAAAGGATCCCAAGCTAGTTGTTTGGCCTTCAATTGTGCTGTCTGTTCAAACTTTTTCCACTCTGAGTAAGAGTTGTAGGAAGCTGGTGTGTGTGTGTGTGTGTGTGTGTGTGTGTGTGTGTGTGTGTGTGTGTGTGTGTGTGTGAAATAAAGAAAAACTATAAATTTTTTAGGTCCCTTAAAATACCAGTGTAAACAAAATTCTATTGCACTTGTGATAACGTCACTGTTTGATAAAACTTTTAATGTCATCCTTATTTACCTTCACACATTTAGAAATCAGAGGTTGTACATCTCCAACCTGCCCCCCCCCCAAAAATACCCTCCATGGACAGATAATGTGACCAGTAGTTTTCATTTCACACTTACAAATGATACTACAAGGAATTTCCCAGCCCTGTGTGCCCACACTCACCAGGATCAGATGCAGGGACCTAGCTGCTTGTGAATAGGATCAGGAGCATTGCAGCTCTGGGCTGAGGTTCTGACTTCTGCCCCACAGTCTCCAGGATCCTCTTAATCAAGGCCCTTTACTGCCCACCTTCAGGGGCAGAGACCTTGGGTGGCTCCCAAAGAGAGGAGAGGAAGTAGCAGGCTCCAGACTCTCTAGGGAGGGGCCTGGGGGAGGGGCATAGTGAAATGGAGAAGCAGGATTGGGGTTTGGCACCTTAGGGTTGGGGTGCCAGGGCTCCAGGCAAGCTACAGAAAGATGTGCAGTCTGCACTGCCTCACAGATCAGGCATACATCAGTGCTGGAGGATGAGAAGCTGGCATCCAGCATCCCAGAAGACACAAATCAATTGGAAATAACGATTTGGAAGGGGGGTGCTTACCAGATGGGAGTAATAAACCGGAGGGGAATATATGCTTACCCCAGAAAGGGACAAACACGGGGTCAGGACAGGAAAGAATATGACTTCCTAAGCACCCAAGTTGTTAGTATAAATTGATTATAGTTTCATTTTTTATCTGAAGAAACCAATTGAGAAATAATTCACTATTCACCATTGTAATCACTATAACCAAGAGACTGAGGCAGGAGGATTTGGGGTTTGGGTGTCCTGGGTAAATACTGAATTCTAACACAAAAGGACAAGAAGGGGGAGCGAGGGACTAAGTGTAGACTGTTAACCTGCAGTCAGATGGTGCAGAGTGTGCATCTCAGCACACGTCTACACCAGAAAGCAAAATGGTGAAAAGTCAGTTTCATACTCTAATATTCTTTTTGACATTCTAGCATGAATGGGGAAGGTCACAGGAGCCTTCCCCCCTCAAGCTGAGGAGCTGCACAGTTGGTGACTGCCAGGAGATGGGGGTCGGTTCTCTTCAAGAGTGTGGTCCTTGGCTCCTGGACAATCCAGGGGATTATTCTACATCCCTGTGTACATGAGCAGTACTGACTGGAGTCTGTGGATAACTGAAGAAGGGGAGGGAGAGGAATGGGGGAGGGGGAGGGCAAGAGGATGGGGAGAAGTTGTCAGGGAGACTTTGGGGGGAATTCTGCTGTAATGTAGCAGTGGAAGGTGAGTGAGGCTGAGTCTTAGTTTCACACTTGCAAGGTAGACATACACACTACCAGATGCCACATGAGAGTTTATTCAGGGTAGCTGCCAAGAGAGAAAGAGAGAGACAGGAGACAGAGAGGGAGGGGCAATAAAGAGAACTTTCATGTGGTGGCTCCTTTTAATACAGCTTGTGGACTCAAATTTATGTAGCCACGCCTAGGGGCGTGCCCTCTGGACATGGTGCTCTGCCTGTGCCATGTTGGGTTTACTATTTGGGGGCTACTGTGTGCCAGAAATCATTACATATCACCCTTTTTGTTTATTATAAAAAGAAAGCCTGTTTTATGTAGGGGTGGTTAGGGGAAAATGGAACAGGGTTGACAGATCTCTTAAGGCTGCTTCAAGCTGTCTTAAAGGCAAAGAGCTATATCTTCTGGAAGTTGGTCTGCTGGGTTTTGCAGCTCATTCTTGGAGTCTGGGTGAATTCAATGCATGGCATGATGAATTCTGATTTTTAAGACCTCAGAAAAAACTGAGTTAGTAAGAGAACCTTTGGAAGTGACACATATAGTGAGGGTCTCTGCTATTGCAGGGCCTGGAGGTCAGATTAACAGAAGAGGAAAAAGAGGGAGAGAAAGGTTTGAAATTGGGGCATGTGTCTATGCTTTAAATAAACCTTAAGGTGGCTATTTGTGTTTCTTCTTCCAGGGGACTCCAGCTGCACAATAAAGTTTGTGGGTCTCTGCTGAATCTGGGGATAGGAGGAGGTTAAAATGTCTCCTGTTTTTGTTTAGCCATTGTTGAGGTTAAAATGGCTTCTGGTTCTTTTCCTCTGCTCTTAGGGGATGGAGGGAAAGTCTGTTTTACCTGTATTGGTTCTAAGTTGGCTCCTGGTTCCTTTTCTTTGATCCTCAGGAGGAGGTGGTCAACTGTTTTCCACTGGTAAGATGGCTCCTGGGTTTTCCCTTTCTCCAGAAGCTGCAGCTGGAGGGTTAGTCTATGGGGGAGGGGAAGGGTGAGAAAAAACCATGTAGCTTTTCCTATCCAGTAAGCATCTCAACTTCATCTCAACTTCGGCTCTGAGAAGCAGGCTGGGATGGAAAATTCAAAGACAGGAAATTTTGGGGAAATGTGTTTGGGTCTGGAGCTGACAGACTGAGCAGATAGCAAGAGAAGCAAGAGAGCGGCTGGAGCTGCTGGTGAGGCTGGATTTAGGCAAATATGATGACTAAAAGAAAAGAAATCTCTTATTTTAACTAAGAAATCCCTTCTCATTAGGGATATGGGGCAGGTTGGCCTGACCAAAATGAATGAGTGGCAGGAATATCTCTGAAAATGCAATTGTTAGCTTCCCCCCAGGACAATGGAGGCTAGAGAGGTGGTACCCCAAAACTCCTGCAGGACCAAGTATTATGGCATCAGTGTCCATGGGAAGGAGATGGACCGCCCTAATACCGTTAGGTCTAGCCAATGCTCCCTTTTCGTGATGGTGTGATCTGGTTATGGCACCATGGAGTTGGCAGCACCAACTGCTCACAGCCAAGCCTAGGAGATGAGCCCTGGAGTGGTCTGTGTGTAATGTCCCCCTGCCATGTGAGGCTTGGGAACAGTCACTTAGACCAGTGTTTCCCTTGATGGCACCCAGGACAAGGCCTGAACAGCCTCTGTGAGGCCAGGCAAGAGCAAGACCAGTGCTGAGCTGGCCACATTCAAAGCGTGCACTGAGGTCTCTGCCACACTGTGGTCTTTGCCAAGGGAAGAGGCGAAGGAGCTGGTCAGACACCTTTTGCCAGCAGGAGGTCTCCTTCTTGGTGGATTTTCTCATCTCTCCTGTGAGACACCTTGAGAAGCCAGTGCTAAGGCTTCTGCCTGTGGGGTCAGTGGTCTGCTCTCAAGAGATGTAACTCGGATAGCAGGGGAATGGTAAAAAATTGGTCATGAGAAGTTGCTTTTCTTTAGTGTTCTCAGAGTCTAAGTTAGTCTACTGTGAGAGTGAATTTGTGAGGCTTCAAAGCAGATTTGTCAGTAAGCAGGTCACAAAACTGCCTCTGGCTAAGACCCACCTTGGTGTAATGGGGTCTACCTATGGGACAGCCTTGGCTCCCAGGGTGTGCTACCCTTGTTTCAGGAATGTTATCTGCATGAGTTTTAGCCTGTTTCCAAACTAGCTTTCCCGCTTGAGAAATTTTTGAAAGAGGAAACAGGGTATAAACTTTTACTATCTTATTTATGCCAGTCACTTCCTGCAGAGGGAGAACTGACCAGGTTTGGAGTTCCCTGAATGGAAGAAGCTGGGGGAGTTGTAGGTGACTGTTGAGCTTTGAATGGTGTAGGTTCCAGAAAAGGATATGGTTTTGTAGCTAGAAACAGATGGAAGAACAGAAAGCCAGAAGACAAAGTTTAGAGTTGAGACATGGAAAGAGATGGGGAAACCTCTTGCCATCTGCCCATACTCTTGCAAAAGTTAGCTACTGTTAAATATTGGGGTTCAGTGAGCCATTAGGCTCCGATTTTGTGTTATGATCTAAGGGATACTAATGCCATTTCTTTGTGGAATAATGGATAAGCTATGTGGTGTCTAAATAAGGCATAAGACTAAGCGGCTTGAGAGTCTCAACACACACCTTAGAGGTGAGGATGGAGAGATGTTTTCTGCTGACTCATTCTTTATTATTGAGTTCCAGAAGGGAGGGATTCCACCACTAATCTTGGTTGTCACCTGTCCATCAAGTGGTCCCAGGAGGGACAACACTGGATACCACTAAGTATACTTGTCAGCTCTTAGAGTAGGCATTAGCACACAGCCCACAAACCATGCTAGCCACCAGGAGAGTGGGCATGCAAACCACACTAGCTATCTCTAGATGCTCATCAGCACCTATAATAGGCATAGGACAGAACTCGAACCAACTCTTGCCACCCCTAAAAACTCCGTAGCTGTCAGGAGCAGGTATACAAACCATGCTACCCACCACAGGCACTCATTAGCACCTAGGGTGGATGTCCAGTGCAATTTACTGACAGGAACTTGTCAACACCTGTTGGGAGCTGCTGGCCCCATCCCCTCAAGATGGCGCCAATATCCGGTGCTGGCCAACCCGCCTGAGTCAGTAATCAAGGCAAGGGCCTGAGTCAGTAATCAAGGCAAGGGGGCATGCCTTTGGTAATTTTCCAAGACTGGTCTCTCCGCCTCTCCCGTGGCGTCATGTGGGGTGATGAGCTGCAGCCTATAGAGAGGTGACACGTCCAAGGCGAGGTCTTTGGCCTATATAAGGGCTGGGCTTTCCCTACCTCAGGGTCTCCATTTTCTGTAAGCTGATGCTCTCCCTCAAGACGCATTAAAGCTTTGCTGCAGAAGGATCCTATGTGTGTTGTGCCTTTTCTTGCAGGCGAGAAGTTGGCGTGGGACAAACACCTACATAGGCACTAGGGCAAAGTCCTGAGTTCAATGTCCGGGAATAGGATCCAAAAATCTAAGCTGGGCTTCAATAGCAGTGAAGGCCAGAAATTGAGTGTCGGGCAAGAAGGAACATCCATGACCAGTGAAGATCGTGGCTGGGGGTGGTCCTCTACCAGACTCTACTTCTAGAATCAACAGTCTTTTCTGGATACACTACTTCAGAAAGAAGAAAACTTGCCAATCAAAGCTGGTGGTGTTCAAACAAGCTGCAGCAGGGTAGATGGATCCGGATCAGGATCTCCTAGAGCTTATGTGCACCTAGGCCCAAGAGACAGCCTATCTGAGTCATGGGGCCAAAATGTTAGTTTCACGCATGAGAGGTAGACGCACACACTACCAGATGCAACATGAGAGTTTATTCAGGGGAGTTGCTGAGAGAGAAATCGAGGGGGAAGGGAGAGGCTGAGGGGGAGGAGAGAGAGAGAAAGAGAGAGAGAGAACTTTCATGTGGCAGCTTTTTTTAAAGAGAGCAGGTGGGCACTGATTTGCATAGCCACACCTAGGGGCCTGCCCTCCATACAGAGTGTTCTGCGAGTGTCATATTGGGTTTAATACATGGGGGCTACTACGTGCCAGGAATCATTACACTGAGTATGATTAAAATACATCATTTCTATGAAGTTTTTAAAATTCTAAAGGATAAAAATTGTAAGAGTTTTTGATAAAGTTAACTTTTAGTGCAGTACAAGTTACACACAGAGAAAGTACAGGATGGACAGTGGTCCTACTATGTAAGCGGAGGACCAGAGTTAGATCCTCAGCACCAAGTACAAAGCCCATAATGGGAGAGGGATCCCTGCTACTTGCTGACAGGCTGTTCTAGATGATCAGAAAGCCCTAGTTCATTCCTCAGGTTCAGCGTGAGAGTGAGAATAACACCAATGTTAGCTGACACAGGGATTCACAACCATATACAGACATATGTGCACATACGTACAAAATTATAGAAAATATCACTAGACAGCTTGATGTGCATTTGCGATATGACTCTGTGACATTCCAATCTTTTTCAGAACATTTAGATTACTTTAGAACAGGGAATGGCAACATACACCTATAATCTCAGGACTCAGCTTGAGCCCCAAGATTTGCAAGTTGAAGGACAGCCTGGGCTACAAAGTGAAACTGCGTCTACCTTCCACCTTAGAAAACAACAGAGCAGGAAGTAAAGAGAAGAGAGGGAAGAATGGAAAAGGCAGAGGTGAGGGAGAGAGGGAAGGGAGAGAGCAGGAGTGAGACACAGGAAAGACAGAGGACCACAGGGCTCCCCACAATCGCCATCACCGTCATCCTTTCCAAAGTCACCCTGTTCTCACTTCTGTGTGTCTGTTCTATACTTCTGTGGAGATTTGACCTCTGTTAGGTAGTAGTGCTGGTGACCTAACCCAGGCTTCAGGATGCCCATGTATGCCACTAAGTCATATCTCCAAGTCTGAGAATTTGATGACTGTGTAATGAACTTTCTGGTTTATTCTCTTCAGAACGTAACCCTAACCTGGTCTTTCTCTAAACCCAAGTGGACCTGAAACACCTGTCTTACACTCCTGTGACATCTAGAACTTCCTTGACCAATAACTGGTAAGGTCGTATTGCATATCTGTGCCAGAATTTTTGTTTGAAGAACCTATGTCTGTTGGAGTATTATCCCCTCACACAAAGAACTACCCTTCAACTCATTTTTAAAATTTTTTTTGTTTAAATGATTTGCAAAATTATAGGTTTCCACATTACTTTTTCATACAGATCTTGTTTCAAATAAATTTCTCTCCAACCCCTTCACCTCCTTCCAAAAATGACAAGATTTTTTTAAATTACTGATCAATAGAAACAATCAATTTCTCCCAAAGTCACACATCCTTTCCTTTATATCATGAGATGTCTATCCATCTCCAATTATGTGAAGGAATCTAAACATTGTTTTAATAACTCTAGGCCCTAATAAATCTGTCTACTTAGTTTGAAAAGCATCAGGAGAGGCACATTTAGTCAAACTACTGTCCACCATGTAGTTAAGGGGCTGGTAACATTGCTATTGTACAGATGAATTAATTTACAAAATCCACTATCTGCATCAGAATAAGAAGTGCTTAGTATATGTCCTCTGTTGTTGATGTAAACAGTCACAGTGAGCTGTGTCAGTCAGTGAGCTGAAAACCAGATAGTTCCTGTCACTACATAGTATGGGGACTGAGCGTCTAGCCCCTTCTTGTGACATACAGACTTTCCCCTAAAGGCCAAGCATTTGTTTAGTTAGCATACCATGTCTCTAATAACGAGGCTGATGACCTCTTACTTTGCATAAATATATGTAATTATATAAGAAATCAACAGAAAAATATAACCACCAATTTCACTATCTCTTTAAGAATTATTTTAATTGCCTTCTAATTGATCTTCAACTGTCAAAACAAAATAGCTATTCACAATACAATGCGAACTGCAAGTCTAGTTCTATTCACAGAGGGCTTGATACTTCCTGAGTGAGTAGATTACATGCCTGTTCCCAAGGGCTGGTGGTCCTGGATGTTATAAGAAGGCATGCTGACCAAACAAAGAAGAGCAACTGGTAATCTGCACTCCTCTGTAGCTCCTGAGTCAGTTACTACATCCAGTCACCTGGCTTGAATTTCTGCCCTTGCTTTCCTGGATGGTAGACTACAAGCTTTAAGAAGAAATTAACCCTTTTTCCCCAATTTGCTTTTTTTTCTAGCAGTTTTATCAAAATAGAAAACCTAACTAACACTCCTTGATGGTCATGAGGTGAATTATTCAGGCCACCAATTATAATGATGCCAGTGTCATAGAGGAAAACCCTATTCCTTAAAGTTCAAAGATAAAAGTGGACATCAATATCTTCGAGGCTGATTTTGAAACAATGCTACGGAGTATACACTGTATGCTGAATAATACTAAGAATCCAGGCACAGGGTCTAAATTCAGTTTTGCCCTATGCCCCTTTATTTCCAACAGCTTATTTTTAATGAGGGAGCTTGACACAATGTATCTTCCAATTTAGATCCCGTAACAATACAAGAGTATCAACAGGAAAGTGGAGGAATTTGAATATAGTGCAGTTTAATGAACAACAGTTTCTCAGTGTTAATGTCAGCTTTAACCAAAATACCTTGGCAAAGGAAATGTTCACATTCACAAAATATTGGCAAAGGGCACCCAAGACATCTGTACACTATCTTCCTAAATTTCTACATACATAAAATATTTGAAAATCAAACCTTTTAAGAGAAATGGTTGTAAGCAACTGTTACAACTCTGGGTATGGGCTGAGAGGTATCCTGTTTGGAAAGTCAGGCTATTCTTGCTAGGAAGCTCTGAGAGCTGGAGCTGCAGTGGGGCAGCTTGGCTCTGGAGGGAAAGGTATCCGGACAGTTCCTGAAATCAGAATGTATTTGAAGCTGGGGTGTGGTGGGGGGATGGTCTCCCCAAAGGATATAGCAATGCTGCTCCTTCCCTGGAGAGAGCCCTTAAAACTGAGCTTTGCTTCACCCTCTGAAGGGGGCTTCGCAGCAGAGCTCTGCTCTTCCTCTCTCTCCTCAGCTTCACTCTGCTGAAGGGGAAACTGTAGGGGATTGTATCCAGAATGTCTGGATACTGTATGTTATTGTCTTATCTTTAAGCTTCTTGACCAAAAATGACTTAGTAAAAGCTGCTAAAAACCAGTTGATTATAAATGATGTTGGATTAATTCAAACTATATATTTTGTAAATGAGTTTACTTTAAAATTAAAATGCAAAGATACGCTACTTTGGAGAAGAGGTTTTTGTTTTATTTTCACAGAAAATGAGAATCTGTGGATTTATTCTTGGATAAAGAACATAAAGTTTGATAGAGGAAGACCCCCCTGAAATATCTCCATTGGAAATGGATGGGCCAGATGATTCAGCATTTCAGAGCACCTCTGTTGAAGTTCCAGAGCTCTGTATCCAGAACAATTTCAAGGAGACTGGCTGAGAAGAACCAGCCTTACAGACTACTCCACTAAAGACTTGTCCATAATCCTACATTTTTCTTTGGATTTCCGTGAGATTATTGGCATCGACGCCCACATTCCCAAAACATGGATTATAAATATTTGTATTTATTTACAGTATTGTTTATAAGTTGTTATATAAGGGGGAAAAGAATATTACATTTGGAATTCTTTTTGTTTTAAAGGGAGAGAAGGGGATATGTAGGGGATTGTATTGTTTCATGGTACATAATTGTCCCACCCACTGGTTTAATAAAAAGCGCTGATGGGCCAAAGGCAGGCAGGAAGTGTAGGCGGGACTACCAGACTAGAAAAACTCTGAGAACAGGAAGCACAGAGCAGAATGCCAGAGAGAGCACAGAAGAAGCAGAGGACAACCATGCTGCTCTAAAGAAAGGTACCAAGTCGAATGGCTGAACAGGAAGAATAATGGGTTAGATGAAGGGTACAGAGTTAGCAAGTGATATGCCTGGGCCTGAGGCCAATCAGCCAAAAACTATTATAGGCATCTGTGAGTCTGCAGGTCTGCGGGTCTGTGGGCCTAAACCTTAAGGCAAGGGCCCAAAAGTCAAGGCCAGAAACCTCCTACTACAGGAAACCCCTGCAGAAATGTAGCAATCTTCTCTGTCTCTGGCAAATTGTTACTTCCTTCTGTTCTGCCCTGCTCAGTCCCCTAAGGGACATCTCAGCACGGTTCTTCTGTTCTGCTACCCCTTGCTATCCCCTACACTGATTGTGACTCCATTAAATTTCTTTCACATTTGTATGTATTTTAGGTTGCTTCTATGGGAGTAGATTAGCAACTGTCTCTATAGTAATATGTAGGGCTCTTTGAGTCTATAACCAAGCATATTCATCTGGATCTTATAGTAGATAATTTTCAGAGTTTTGAGAAGGTGCTGGAAACTGAGCAGGGTATAATGTTGGTCAACTTTTGTATTTTCTACACTGGGATCTAGACATCTGAAATTATGATATTCTAAGTGTTACCTGATATAAATTTCTGGTCTTGTCTTTTTGAGTGGATGTTCTGTTCTTTAATTTCTGTTGCTCACTCTGGTTCTAGCCACGTGTGGCCTGTTGTGAGCCCTGATTCCAACCTATTTCAAGAGCTGTTCATCAGATACAGAGGAACAGAACTTGTCTATAGGGAAATACTCATAGGTGGAAGGAAAGAGCTAAGAGCTTTCTGGGAGTCCCCATGGGGTGGAGGTAGGCTTGGTGAGTGGGATGGCTTGTGTGGACAGTCCTCAGCAGGACTTAGGGTAAGTATAGAAAGACAGAATGGAGAGCAAGAAGAAGGGTGAAGGTCTTCTTCCTGAGTCCTAGCTGAATGTGACAATTGAGAGTCCTGCTAGATAGAGTCTGTGGGTCAACAGAGTCACAAAGGAACTGGGCTAAAGGAAACGCTGAGACCAACAGGAAGAACTAGGGACACACTGAGTCTCTACCAAGAGCCCAAATGACTTTTTGTACATTGTGCATCTGACTGTAAGATGTTTAAAAACACCCATATTGCCGATGAGTACTGTCAATGCCAGCCTAAGAGTCACTGGAGTAGCTAGGGACAGGCACTCAGCTAGAGATACAACAGGAAAGGAAACTGGAAGGGAAGGCTCTGGGTTGATTTCTGAAAGCACTTATACACATTGTCAAGCCAGGATTCAAATAAACCACCACACAGACATTCAAACATTCTCTTGAGAAAACCTTGCTGTCCTTGAGTCTGTGGGCAGCTTTATTATCCTATCCTGTGCCTCCTGCTAGCTCAGGCAGTAAGATAACAAACTGGTTCCCAGGGGCTAATCAGACTAGTCCATGGTCATCAAGTCTAAAGCAAGGAGCAAGCTGAACTCAATAGAACTCTAGAATAGCTGAGATAGTGTGACTCTTTCACTCTGAGAATCAGAATGGAAACCTGAGTCACTATATGGGCCCCAACAGAGTACTGTCCTGCTATGGAAAAAGACTAAATGAAGAAGTTATAAATAAAAATTATAAAAACTCCAGGGAAATAAAAATTTGTGAAGGTACAGATACAGCAGCTACTAAACCATCATCTGTAAACTCTAGGGCTGCAAAAATTCTTAAAGGTAGTTTCTACAGACACTGATGTGCAAGGCAGGGTCCCAATACCTATGTCTCAGCAATGTTCCTTGGGAGAACTTCTTGGCAAATTTTATAGTACTGAGTTAATCAGGGGCTTACATAACTTTTCAGATCCAGGGTCTCTTCTGAAATGTCACAAGAGCCATTTTGTATCACAAGATCCCTGTCTTTCTACCCAACTATAGCCAAAGGCCCTAGTCAAGACTTCTGAGACATTGCATCACCACAGAGAAGCCTCCAACTGCCCTGGCTGGTTTTAGGACAAGTTGCCACAAGCTGTAGTCAATAGAAAGGAAGGAGCCTCAGTGTGGAAATGCCTCTAGAAGATGTAAGGCATTTTCTTAGTAAGTGATCAAGCCATCCCCGAGTTGGTAATCCTGGGTTCTATAAGAAAGCAGGCTAAGCAAGAGATGGGGAGCAAGCAGTGAGCAGCATTCCTCCATGGCCTCTGCATCAGCTCCTGTCTCCAGATGCCTGCCCTGTTAGAGTTCCCATCCTGACTTCCTTCAGTGATGAACTAGAGTCTGAAAGTACAAGCCAAGAAAACTCTTTTCTCCCTAAATTGCCTTTTGGTCAAGGTGTTTCATCATAGCAATAGAAACTCTAAGACACCATCCATAAATCTTAAGTTATGAGCTAATGAAAGATGTTTTACGGTCACTGATTACATGTGGTTTTTGTTTTGTTTTCTGGTAAAGACTTTTGGAGCCAAGATTAGGCTCAAATCTACTGTCTATCTAAGGTTGACCTGAACTCCTGTCTTCCCACCTCCCAAGTGATGGACCAAGGATAGACCACTACACCAAGTTCATTGTTTTGTTTTTAACCTCAGAAGTAACATAGTTTTATGATATGTTTTAGAACCATGCTTTTAAAACAGAATCAATACATTTTATAGACCAAATAATGGCCAAGAAGGATTTATTGGATATTACATTTGGAGGACGTTGTTCTCACTTTAAAGATGAAAAAACTGATAGAAATGATATTAGGAATGTAAGATTTTTATAGCACAAATTCTCCTTTTACGGGTCAAAAAGTTTGATTGACTGACTCTTATTGCACAAATTCTATTTGGTGTTATAATAAAAACCCGAAGCCAGATATTGAGGATAAGTTGAAATATCAGAGAGATAGAGAAACAAACCACAGCCACTTCTCACCCAGCCAACTCCTCAGGCCTCCATTCCTGAATCCTCTGTCTCCCACATCTCCATCCTCACCCCCCCCCAATAAAGAGGCTGGAAAAGCTGATCCCCTCCCTCCTCCTCTCCATCCAGCCATCAGGATTCCTGGTTCAACTTTCCTAGAGCTAGGATTAAAGTTGTGTGCTATCAGGGCCTGGGTGTTAGGCCTTGAACTCCCAGAGATACAGACAGATCTCTGCCTCAGGTGATGGGATTAAAGGTGTGGGTCTCCACTCTCTGACCTTCAAGGCTTGGCATGTGGGTGGCTCTGACCTCTGATGTTCCACATCATTTTTATTAAATATATAATATATCACACAACCTCTCATTATTTTTGATGAGATGAACTAATATGTAATACCTAATAACATTAATTTGACCCAAGGATTCTTTGACTTGTACTTTAATGTGCTGCATTTGTAAACTTAAAAGAAGTCATTGCTGAATTACACTGTAATAAAAACAAGAAGAAAAAAGTCTTACTTAGATACTTTACACAAAAAATTTCTCTTCATATTTGTAATATTATTTTTAAAGTAACAATTCCATAAATGCATATAATGTATTTCAGCAATTTTCCCTCCCTCCCACCTTTCTTATCTCCCTTTCAACCCCTTCAAATGCCCCTCTTTACAAGTCCCTTTCTCACATTGTTATCTTTGGGTTTTGTCTTGTGACCCACAGAGTTTAACTAGCCTATCCATGTGACCATGGATTCCAGACTATCCACTGGAGCCTAGCTGTCTCTCCCACAGGTCTACGTCTGAAATCAATAACTGCCTCTCCCATAATCTATCAGTAGCAATAGTTCATTAGGATGCAGTTTGGCCCAGGTGAGTCCCTCTCAGACCCCTGCTGTGCTGATGAGGGATCCAGTCTTGTGCAGGTGGCTATAGATGTTGTGAGACAGACCATGGTTGCATGTCGTGCCCACAATATAGCATCTCCAGCTGTCCTTCTCATCTTCTGGCTCCTGTAATCTTTCACCCCTTCCACAGTGGTCTAAGCTTTAGAAAGGGTGGTACAGGTATCCTGTATAGGGTTTAGCACTCACGAGTCACTTACTCTGGTACCTTGAGCATCCATGAGTCTCTGCATTCATCATAGTTCATCACACTGGGAATCTTTTCTGGGTAATGCTGACTGAGCATCTGCCCATGAATATAAGTATAAATATTTAAAATATTGTTTTCAATCATATATCTTTAAACAACTGTTGAAATCTCCTCCATCCAGACCTAAGCACTCCAGCTTTCTTATGTGGTAATAATCGTACATAGGTAATTGACAAGAGGATAATCATTATACAAGCTAAGGCCACGTGATTCTTCCAGAAGCCCCATGATGAAAGATCAATACCCTGCATCATCAAGAATTCTTCACCAGTACATCTATAATCAAAAACAAAAATAATGTCAAATTTTATTCAGTACAGTCACTGTTACTTCCTTTTAAAAACTCAGATTTGCCATATCACTATAATTTCATCATTATATTTAATTGGGATTATTAATGAGGTACTTATAATTTTGTTATATATTATGTGAATTTAAACTACATGAATCAGACCCCTTTCTTAATTTCAAGGAACATCCAAAGAGGCATAGCCATCACATCTATTTAAAAGCATAGAGAAAGTAGGCCTAGGAAACCTGGGTGAGTTTAGAGAGTCACACTAAGATCTGACTTTGTAGTCTTCAAGGTGTCATTCATTTCTAAATCTTTAGGGATGCTCTCTCCTCAAAAGGCAAAGGTATAGATAAAGTTAATGTTTCTCCTGAAGTGAAAAACTCAGCTTCCTAATGACACAGAGAGACTCTAACAGATCACAGCTATGTGCATTCTGTTGACTCAGTTGACCCTGTCATGCAGAAAACTCAGCATCAAATTCCAGAGCAAGGACCAGAGGATCCTAAGTGTTTCTGAAAGGAGTCAGTCCACTGCTGTCAGCTCCTGCACTAAGAGGGCTGTGACAACCATGAATGCTCAGCCATGTAACATTCCAGCAGCCCATGGCTACAGACAGAGTCTGGGTAGCCCTTGGAGCACAGTGGGATGCAGGGGCCCTGACACAGGTCAGAAAAGTAACTACTGATAAAAATTCCTGATACACTGCAATTGCCACCTGTGTTTGCCCATCCCTGTGTGTCTCTGTCCCTGTGTGTCTCCATCCCTGTGTGTCTCCATCCTGTGTGTCTCTATCCTGTATATTCTCCATCACTGTGTGTACCTATCCTCGGTATCTCCATCCCTGTGTGTCTCCATCCCTGTGTATCTTCATCCCTGTTTCTCCATTCCTGTATCTCCATCCTGTGTGTCTCCATCCCTGTATCTCCATCCTGTGTGTCTCCATCCCTGTATCTCCATCCTGTGTGTCTCCATCCTGTGTATCTACATCCCTGTGTATCTTCATCCCTGTGTCTCCATCCCTGTATCTCCATCCCTGTGTATCTTCATCCCTGTGTCTCCATTCCTGTATCTCCATCCTGTGTGTCTCCATCCCTGTATCTCCATCCTGTGTGTCTCCATCCTGTGTATCTTCATCCCTGTGTATCTTCATCCCTGTGTCTCCATCCCTGTATCTCCATCCCTGTGTATCTTCATCCCTGTGTCTCCATTCCTGTATCTTCATCCTGTGTGTCTCCATCCCTGTATCTCCATCCTGTGTGTCTCCATCCTGTGTATCTACATCCCTGTGTATCTTCATCCCTGTGTCTCCATCCCTGTATCTCCATCCTGTGTGTCTCCATCCCTGTATCTCCATCCTGTGTGTCTCTATCCATGTGTGTCTCCATCACTGTGTGTCTCCATTCCTGTGTGTCTCCATCTCTGTGTGTCTCTGTCTGTGTGTTTCTGTCTCTGTGTGTCTCCGTCCCTGTGTGTCTCTGTCCCTGTGTCTCTCTGTCCCTGTGTGTCTCCATCCCTGTGTGTCTCCATCCCTGTGTGTCTCCATCCTGTGTGTCTCCATCCTGTGTCTCCATCCCAGTGTGTCTCCATCCCTGTGTGTCTCCATCCCTGTGTGTCTCCATCCCTGTGTGTCTCCATTCCTGTGTGTCTCCATCTCTGTGTGTCTCTGTCTGTGTGGTTCTGTCTCTGTGTGTCTCCGTCCCTGTCTGTCTCTGTCCCTGTGTCTCTCTGTCCCTGTGTGTCTCCATCCCTGTGTGTCTCCATCCTGTGTGTCTCCATCCCTGTGTGTCTCCATCCTGTGCGTCTCCATCCCTGTGTGTCTCCATCCTGTGTGTCTCCATCCCTGTGTCTCCATCCTGTGTGTCTCCATCCCTGTGTCTCCATCTCTGAGTGTCTCTGTTCCCTTGTATCTCTTAGGATTTAACAGTTCTAACATCAACTGAAAAAGCAGATTACTTCTTGTAGTTGTTTGGACAATTTATTGTGAGTATGAGGTCTGTGGGTGGCCCACCTCTGCTTTCACTTTTCCTGTCCTCATCCTTCTGACAAGAAACTGGTAAGGTATTTCTATTATAAGAATGTCAAACAACATCAGAATAGAGAGATGAAGGGAATAAGATATGCCCCCATATTTGTTTTCTATCAGTAATTGAAACATAAATTTGTGTTACTATCATTCATTATAATTTTGAACATTCAAGAGATATTTCAAATAATGAGAACAATTATAGAAACTGAGGGTATTGTAACTTTAAACAATACACTTTAGTTTTATTAAAAAACCCCGTGTTTTTATTTTGATGACATTAGACAAAAGTGAATTTTCCATCTAAACATGATTGTATGACTACAGTACATATCCTCTGGTAGGACATTTTACACATGTGCGCGCGCGCGTGCGCACGCACGCACGCACGTGCACACACACACACACACACACACACACACACACACGCACACACACACACTCACTTTGATTTCTTAAAGTCTTGTAGTGTATGAGGCAGTGGAAGACATTGAATTCTGGCAAACAGAGCTCAGTCCTTTTGGTCCCTGCTGCCCTGATATTCTCAGGTTCTGCTCACAGGTCCCATAATCTTTACATGAAGGAACTGTTTGCCCTTGTTAAACTATCAGAGTGGCCTTTGTCAAATTCATATGTTCTGAAACAAGGAACTCAAGTCCCAAATCAACACACCAAATCCACTTTTAAAAGCTCCAAAGAACCCTTTCTGCACAATACTGCACCATGGAGCATTAGGACAAAAACACATGCACAAGTCCAATGTCTACAGTCACTCACTCTTGGAAAGGGACAGGGGACAGAGAGATAATCAGAAAGCATGGGTTTCCCCTCTAAGTCTAAGGGCGTTCCATGTCCCCATTGAGACAGTGAACTCAAGCCTACATTACATAGTTCTGACATCTGCTGACTTCTGCTGCCTTATGTTCTGGACAGAAGTTCTGGCCCAGGAATTCATTGTGCAGCAAAGCCTATAACAGGAACAGGGGACAGGGAAAGGCAAGTACTTTAATATTTCCACAAGTTTCCACAGCATGAACACAAAGAAATAACTTCAAGTTCAATCTTGATTCTAATTTCCAAAAATACTTTTAAACAAAAAAACCCCCACCAAGTTCAATCTGCCCAGCAAGGCAGTGCCCCTCCCCCACACTCAGGAGGTTTAGGATTGAAATTATGGAGCTTTCCATCTTCTAGGGGGTGGATGCTCTTACTAGATTGCCTCAGGGATTGCCTCGTCTGCCTAGTCCATAACCATGAAAACACCGTAACTAAAACAAACATTAATATTGGTTTATAGTAACAATTTTCATCAAACCAGTTGTGATTATGGAAGTTAGAAAGTCTATTTAAAGATACACATTACTGGAGAGGAAGCTTGGCAAACCCAAAATGGTTATGGGTATTACATGGTTTCTGTTTCTTTTAATTTCCTGATATAAACTTTATATGTTAATTTATGATCCTTCTATTATTTCATTGTTTAGTATAATCATAACTGTTTGGTTTTTATCATATCAACTATTTTTCCTCTTATCTTGGATTTTTCATACCATTTCCATCAAAGAACACATGGCTCTGGAAAACTCCAGATGGCTCACTGACCTCTGGCTAAAAGTAACAGGAAAGTTCTATCATTTTCTCTTGGAAGGAAATCCCTAGGGAGCAGCTGGTTAGAGATCACAGCTGGGGAAGGGACTTGGTTGGGATTCATTTCAGCTGCTACAGTTGGAGACCCCAAGTACAGTGACAGACAGGACAACTTACTGTAAATCCATAGTGAGGAATGTTAATGTACTGAACCCATGAGTGTCCAAAGACTTCGCTCCCTGAATATATTGAGAGACCTGAGAAAAGCTAGGAAGAGCAAAACGAAAAATGAGAACATGTCCAGTGACTAAGAATTATAGACACGATACTCCATCTTAGAGACTTCTACATCCTTCTAACCATTTCTGCTCAGATCACCTCTTGAAAACAGTTGTATAGTATAGTTTATACTGCATAATTCAGGGGATGGTGACATCAAACCATAAGAATTAATTTTCTCATGTAATTTCAATATGTGATTGGTTGAATCTTTGACAGGCCAATTATAGTGACTATTCTAATAAAACTGGTACCATCTAGGAACATGTGCTAAAATAACACTGCCATGGCTCATTGTATATCAACTTGGCACAAGCTAAATTCACTGGAGAGTAGGGAACCTCAATTAAGAGGAGATCTCTAGGGAGTTCAATCCTACCTCAACTTGATGTGCCCTGCTTTGGTCAAGCCCAGGGGAGGCCTGCCCCTTCCTGAATGGAAAAGGAGAAGGAGTGCATGGGGAGGGAGGTAGATGGGAGTCAGGGAGAGAGAATGGAAGAAGATGAAGGAGGGGAAACTGAGGTAAGTATGTAAAATACATAAAATGTAACTAAATTAAATTTGAAAAAGAAAATGTCTCTATAAGATCATCTGTAGGCAAGCCAGTGGGCATGTTCTTAATTAGCAACTGATGTGACAGGGTCCAGCCTAGTTGTGGGTGTTACCATCCTAACTTGAACAATCCTAGGTTCTAGAAAAAAAAAACAGGCTGAGTGAGCCATTAGAAAGAAGTCAGTAAGCAGGACCCCTCCGTGTTCCCTGCATCAGCTCCTACCTCCAGGATCCCACCTATTAGAGTTCCTGTCCTGACCTCTTTCAGTGATGAACAGTGATATGGAAGTGTGAGCCAAATAAACCCTTTCCTCTCAACTTACTTTTCGTTCATGGTGTTTCCTCACAGCAATATGTATCCTAAGTAGGGCAAATACTGAATATCATATGCCCACTCCTGCTTCCAAGGATCAGTAAGTCTTGTTAATTATAAAAGTTTTGACTCTCTATTCATGACTTTAGAAATAATTTATGATACAATTAAAATACCACCTTAAAGACAACTTCAAGCCAAGAATTGATAAACAAACCACATAATGCAGTGAACAGAAGAAAAGGTACCCGATCTCCCATTTAAAAAATCTACCATAACCCATTCCAGCTCCAGTTTCAGGCAAGCAAGCAGCACCCCTGCCTGCAAGCCTGACTATCTACACTCCCATTTCCTCCCAACCCATGTTGGACCTTCTACCCCATAAACCTCAATTCATTTCCCAAAATCATCCAGCCTACCCCCCAACCTCAACTGCAGAAGAAGAGAGTTACTCTCCTCCAGGTAGGGCAGCCCCCAGGTCTGGGCAACAGGGCAGGAAACATGTCCCCCTAAACCATCTCAGCTCCAGCTGTAGGCAAACAAGCAGGGCCCCTGCTTGAAAACCTGACTACCTTCAGCCCCCAGTTCACCAGAGAGGTCCTTCTACCCCATAAGCCTCAGTCTATTTCCCCAAATCACCCATCCCCCAACCTCAGCTGGTATCTGACTCACAGCCTCTGGAGAGCCCCAGCAGAAGTTATTCCACTACTTCCAAGTTCTCCAAGAGCTCCAGTCTCACCAAGAGCAACTAGTAGACCAAAAACAGATAGCTGCAACACAGACAACACTTGCACCAATCAGCTAAAGAGATGGGTAGACTCCAGGGCTAAAACTCACTCACCAACATGAAGAACAATATGGCACTAGAACTCGGTGGTTCAACAACAGCAGGACCTGAACATTCCAATATGGAAGAAGCAGAGGGGGAAAACCTTCAAAATATCTTTATAAAGATGACAGAAGCCTTTAAAGAGGAAATTGAAGAAGAAATGAAGAAATCCCTTAAGGAAATAGAGAGGACAATCAAGAAATTGGAAGAAAACAGTAAGCTTCTTAAAGATAGACTAGAGAACTAAGAAAAAGCAAACAGATGGTGGAAACATTTCCAGACTTAAAAACTAAAGCAGAACCCAGGGAATGATGAAGATGGACAATCTGAGTAAATGAACAGGAGCTACAGATGCAGCATAACTAACAGAATGCAAGAGATGGAAGAGAGAATCTCTGGTGTGGAAGATTCCATAGTGGAAATGGATGTGTCAGTCAAAGAAAACACTAAAACCAAAAGAGCCATAAGGCAAAACTTCCAGGAAATAGGAGACACATTGAGGAAGCCCCACCTAAGAACAATAGGAAAGAAGAACTCCAGCTCAAAGCCACAGAAAATATATTCAACAAAATCATAGAAGAAAACATTCTTAACCTAAAGAAGAAAATGCCTATGAAGATACAAGAAGCTAATAGAACACCACATAGACTAGACCCCCCAAAAAGTCTGCTTGCCACATAATAATCTAAACATTAAACAGGCAGAATAAAGAAATAATTTTAAGAGCTTCAAAGGAAAAATGCCAAGTAACTTATAAACACAGATTAATCAAAAAAACAGACTTCTCAATGGAGACTATGAAAGGTAGAAGGTCCTGGACAGGTATTATAAAGACACTAAAAGACCATAGACTATTATACCCAGCAAAACTCTCAATCACCATAGATGGAAGAGTAAACAAGATATTCCATGACAAAACCAGAATTAAACAATATCTGTCCTCAAATCCAGCCCTACAAAAAGTACTAGAAGGAAAACTCCAACCTAACTCAGCTAGAAACACTCATGAAGCCATAAGCAATAGATAATGCTACAGAAGCAAACCTCAAAGAAGGAAAGCACACACACACACACACACACACACACACACATACACACACACACACAAGCACGCACATTCACGCGCACTATCACCAAAAAATAGCAAGAATTAACAATCACTGGTTATATATCAATGGACTCAATTCACCTATAAAAAGACACAGGATAACGCAATGGATATGGAAACAGGATCCATCCTTGCATACAAGAAATACACCTCAACTTAAAAGACAGACACTGCCTTAGAGTAAAGGGTTGGAAAAAGACTTTCCCACCAAATGGACCCAAGAAACAAGCTGGTGGAGTCATCCTAATATCTAACAAAATAGACTTTGAACTAGATTCAATCAAGAAATCAGGAAGAGTATTACTTATCCATCACAGGAAAAACACATCAAGAAACAAACTCAATCCTGAACATTTATGCTCCAAATACAAGGACACTCCACTCAAATGTTAAAAAATTAAACCTTACATCAAACCCCACACACTAATAGTGGGAGATTTCAATACCCCACTTTCACCAATGGACAGGTCTTCCAGACAGAAACCAAACAGAGAAATAAAGTAGATAACAGGTATTATGACTGAAATGGACTTAACAGATATATACAGAACATTCCACCCAAATACCAAAAAAAAATACCTTCTTCTCAGCACCCAATGGAACCTTCTCTAAAACTGACCACATATTGGTTACTAAACAAATCTGAATAGGTACCAAAAATATATCCGATCAAATCAACATAGACTAAGGTTAGAGTTCAACAATTACAGAAACCACAGAAAGCCTACAAACTCATGGAAACTGAACATATCTCAATTTAAGCACCTCTGGATCAAGGAATAAATTAAGAAAGAAATCAAAGGCTTCCTAGAATTCAATGAGAATGAATCTACAACACACCCAAACTTTCATTGTGTGAGACACAATGAAAGCAGTGCTAAGAGGAAAGTTCATAGCACTAGATGCCTATATGAAAAAACTAGAGAAATTTCACACAAGAGACTTGACAGCACAGCTGAAGGCACTAGAACAGCTAGAAGCAAACTCACCTAGAAGGAGTAGAGAGCATGAAATAATCAAACTTAGGGCTGAAATCAATACAACAGAAACAAAGAGAACAATACAAAGAATCAATGAATCAAAGAGTCTGTTCTTTGAGAAAATCAATAAGATAGACAAACCCTTATCCAAAGTAACTAAAAGGCAGAGAGAGAGAGAGAATATCCAGAATATCCAAATTAACAAAATCAGACACAAAAATTGGGACATAACAGACAATGAGAAAATCCAGAGAGTCATTAGGTCATATTTCAAAAAACCTTTATTCCACAAATTTGGAAAACCTAAAAGAAATGGGAAGCTTTATGGACAGGTACCACCTACCAAAACTAAACTAAGATCAGATAAATGGCCTAAATCGTATAACAACCTCTAAGGAAATAGAAGCATTATTAAAAGACTTACAAACAAAAAAAAAAACTCCAGGGATAGATGGTTTTAGTGCAGAATTCTACCAGACATTCAAAGAAGAACTAATACTAATACTCCTCAAATTGTTCCACACAATAGAAACTGAAAGAACATTGTGAAACTCTTTTTATGAAGCTACATTCACCCTGATACCCAAACCACAGAAAGATGCAACAAAGAAATAGAATTACAGACCAATCTCCCTCATAAATATTGATGCAAAAGTACTCAAGAATAATACTGGCAAAACAAATACAACAACATATGAAAAAAAATATCTATTATTACCAAGTAGGCTTCATCCCAGAGATGCAGGGACAGCTCAACATATGAAAATGACAGTGTAATCCATCATATAAACAACTTGAAAAAAACACATGATCATCTCATTAGATGCTGAAAAATCCTTTGACTAAACCCAACACTCCTTAATGATGAAGATCCTGAAGAGATCTGGAATTCAGGGAAAATACCTAAACATAATAAAGGAAATTTACAGCAAGCCAACATCAAACTAAAGGAAGAGAAACTCAATCCCACTAAAATCAGGAACAAGACAAGGCTGTTCACTCTCCCCATATCCATTCAATGTAGTTCTTGAAGTTTTACCTAAAGCAGTAAGGCAACAAGGGGAGGCCAAGAGTGTACAAAAGGAAAAAAAAAGAACTCAAACTATCGTTGTTTGCAGATGATATGATAGTATGCATAATAGATCCCCAGAATTCTACCAGGGAACTCCTAAAGCTGATAAACACCTTCAGCAAGGTAGCAGGATATAAGATTAACTTATAAAAAAAAACCAATAGCCCTTCTATACGCAAATGATATAAGAGCAGAAAAATCATGGAAAAATAACCTTTTACATTAGCTACAAATAGCATCAGATATCTTGGAGTGACTCTAAGAAAAGGAATGAAAGACCTGTATGACAAGAAAGTCATTGAAAAAAGAAATTAGAGAAGATATCAGAAAATCTAAAGATCTCCGCTGTTCTTGGATAGGTAGGATCAACATAGGAAAAGTGGTAATCTTACCAAAAGCAGTTTACAGATTCAACTATGCAATCCTCATCCAAATCTCAATACAATTCTTCACAGACCTGGAAACAGCAATACTCAACTTCATATGGAAAAAGCAAAAACTCAGGATTGCCCCCCCCCAAAAAATCCTGTTGAATGATCCAACTTCAGGAAGCATCACCATCCTGACTTTAAGCTATACTATAGAGAGCTACAGTAATAAAAACAGCTTAGTACCAGCATAGGAACAAAATAGTGGGTCAGTGGAATAGAATCCAAGATCCCAACATTAATCCACACACCCATAAGCACATGATTCTCAACAAACAGGACAAAAATATACAATGGAAAAAATAGCATCTTCAACAAATGGTGCTGGCATAACTGGATGGTGGTAAGTAGAAGATTGCAAATAGATCTATATCTTTCACTCAGTACAAAACTCAAGTCTAAGTGGATCAAAGGCCTCAACATGAACCCAGTTACACTGAACTTGATAGAAAAGAAAGTGAGAAATACTCTTCAATGCATTGGCACAGGCAACCTCTTCTTTCCTAAATATAACACCAGTAAGACATACACTAAGAACAACAATTAATAAATGGGACATCCTAAAACTGAGAAGCTTTTGTAAAAGAAAGGAAATGGTCAATAAGACAAAATGACCTCCTAAAGAACGGGAAGAGATCTTCACCAATCCTACATCTGATAGAGGACTGATCTCTATAGAGAACTCAAGAAACTGGAGGCCCAAAACCTAAATAATCCAATTGAACAATGGAGTTCAGAACTAAATAAATTCTCAATAGAAGAATTCGAAGTGGCTAAAAGAATTGCTCAACATCCTTAGACATCAGAGAAATGCAAATTAAAACAAATTTTCTTTCACCTATCAGAATAGCTAAGATCAAAAATGCTGATGAGAGTCTATGCTGAAAGGGATGTAGATCAAGGGGAACACTCCTCCATTGCTGGTGGGAGTGTAAACTCATACATCCACTTTGGAAATCAGTATGGTGATTCCTCAGAAAACTGGAATCAATCTCCCCCAGGATACAGCAATATCCCTATGGGAAAATACCCAAAGGATGCACATTTTTAACCCAAGGGCATTACCTCAACTATGTTCATAGCAGCATAATTTGTAGTAGCTAGAACCTGAAATAAACCTAGGTGTCCCTTAACTGAAGAATGAATTTTAAAAATTAAGGTATATTTTACAATGGAATATTACTCAGAAGTAAAGAAAATGGCATCCTGAAACTTGTAGGCAAATGGATGGGTCTGGAGATTATTATCCTGAGTGAAGTAACACAAATGCAGAAAGATAGACATAGTATACACTCACTAATAAGTAGATGTCAGATATAAAGCAATGTATAACCAGGCTACAATGTATAAACCAGAGGAACTATGTAACAGGAGGAACTTCAGAGAGGCATCCATGGATCCCCCAGGGAAGGAGAAAGAGGGAATATCTCCTGAGTAAATTGGGATCATATGGGGGAGCAAGGGGAGATGAGAAGAGATCATAAGAAAAATGAGATGATTGAGTGGGAGGAGCAACAGAGAGGGAGAACCAAGAAATAGATATTTGTTATAGGAGCCATTGTGGGGTTTGAGAGAAACCTGGTGCTAGGGAACTGTCCAAGAACCCACAAAATGTCCCTGGCTAGAACTCCAAGCAATAGTGGAGAGGGTGCCTAAACAGGACTTCTGTTATCATATGTATGACCACTCTAATTGTCATTATAGAACCTTCATCCAGCAACTGATGAAGGCAGAAACATCAATTCATGGTTAAAGCACCAAGACAAACTTCCAATCCAGCTGAAGAGAAGGAGGAGACAGTATATGAGCAAACAGATCAGGATCATGAGGAGGAGACTCACAGAAATGGCTAACCCAACCTATTGTGAACTCACTGACTCTGAAATAGCCCCTGAGGAAACTTCATGGGAAGGAATTAAACCCTACAGACGTAGATGACCGTCAAAAGGCATGGGCAGTTTGTGGAGCCTCTTGAAGTAGGACCAGAGTTTATTCCTGGTGCATGAACTGGCTTCTTGGAGCCCATTCCCTACAGAGGAACACCTAACTCAGCCTTGATAATGGGGGGAGGAACTTCAACTGGATATGCAGACTGAACTGACTCATGTTGGGATTCCCTGAGCTCCCTGGGGCATGGCTGGGCATATGGGGGGAAGCTGAGAGAGGGCAAGGATGGGAGGGAGGGGGAACAGTGGTAAGTATGAGGAAAAAAACTTTTTACAAAATTTTAAAAAAAAGAGCTAGTGGGACAAGCCTAAGCTATTGGCCAACCCTTCCCAATTAAGTCCCCATGTTGTTTTTGTTTTGTTTTGTTTTTGAGAGCTTGTTGACCCACCCCAAAAAAATCCATCTACAGTTACATTTTGTTAAATATCCAACAATAACTAAAGACACCTGCCTCTCATATATGTTACTAGTCAGCAAGATAAGAGAGTTCTGTCACAATACGAGCCCATTTCTTAATTAAAGCATTCTTGGAGAAAGCCTGTGTGAGTTTAGGTGAGTGTAGCTTTGCCTGCAAAGTACAATTGCACTTAGTTGTTTGCTAATGTATCAAAGTAATTAAAGTGTCCTTGGCTTACATGGAGTTCAGATGAGTACTGAGCCAATCAAGCATCACCAGGAAGCAAATCTCTCCATTGGGCTCTGCTGATGGAATGAACTGGCCCTCTGAGTCCACAGAGAATTACTAGCATTTTTCGACTTAGAAGTGAATATATAGTTTCATATACTGACAAGTTTGCAGTCCTCATGTCCTTAAATAAAAATACTATGTGTTCTTAAAATTAATTTATATTCAGATTTTATAATAAAATCAGGCAATCAAGAAGATGACCTAATGAGTCAGGGATGAGCTTCAAACTAACATCTCAGGACTAACTGCCAGCAGGTTTTGATAAACTTACAAACTACCTTGTTCTACAAAGTGCTTTTAGAAATCTATGCCCGATTTTCAATTCTTTGTATACATATAATCCCTGTAGCCCAAACTTTGGCTTCTGTGAGAGGAAAGTGGCACCACTGACTCTGCTGTTTGCACTCAAGTGGCTGAACCTGAATAGCAGCTGTCACATTTGGCAGAAGAGAAATTCTCTGGTCTGCCCCACCCCAGAGTTTCTTTGAGGTTGTTAGCTGCCCTTCGTTATTATGCTTATATTGCTGTATTTATGTTGGTAAAGTTAAAGACAAAAAAAATTTATGAAAATTGTCATCAGAGAATTTCATCAGTAGCAAATAAAATTTTATATCAAAATCTAAAAATAAATGAATAAGGTACAAAAAACATCAGAATCACAATGGAGATGGCAGACAGCACTGATGGGGATGAACAAGGGGCAGCTCTGATGTTCACATAAACTTGCCCTGTGTGGTGTGAAGGACACTAGAATATGCAAAACAGTGACTGTGCATGCATGTGTTCTGACTGCACCTGACCAAATGCCTGTATGGGAAATATGACATTTGGCTTCATAACTCGTATCTAAAGTCCCATTTTCAACTTTATACAACAACCAGTTGTCCTAGTTCCTGTCCTGTAGCTGTGCTAATTCACCATGATAGTCACTGAAAAGTTGGGAGCTTTTCTAAGTAGAAAGTAAAAACATGATGAGAAAGGAATGAGAGAAACAATCTCGTCCACAAAAGCCTCAGAATGGCTGAGGGGAATCTTGAAATACATCTAACCAAAGAAAATACTTGTACAAAAATACTTGAAGATACAGGAAAAAAAGAAATTAAAGATACAAAAAGATACAGACAACCCCCCCCCTCAATTCTCATATAGATTGGTAGGATAAAATTTAAGAAAATATCCATCCAACCAAAAGCAATCAACAGGCTCAATGCAATCCTCATCAAAATTCTAATATAATTCAAAGAAATTAAAAGCCAATACTAAATTTCACATGGTATTAAAGTATTAAAGACTCAGGTTAGCAGAAAACCTCTAAACAATAAAACTTCTAGAGGTATCCCCAACCATTAGGGGTATCAATCCCAAGTGCTGGGAAAACCCCACAACCCATCCACTTTCATGTTCTCTATTGATAAGAGGCTTTTTATAGGCCTATCTGCACACCCGGGAACAAGAGCAATAGACTCTGGCAAAATTACCACTCCATGTGTCCTTCTCTAATAGAGAGGGTACATGCCATTTGCTCTGGTAGGAGAAAGAAGGCTCACATTGAAAAGTGGGGAGATACTGGAGCCTGGGGAGTCCCACTGCAAAGGTGTAGCAATCACATCTGGGGTCCATGCACTGTACAGGTAATATAATTACTTACTTAGTATTCAGTTCTTTACATAGTTTTATAAACACATTTATCAAAAGTAATGTGGACTCTATCAACATTATTTTTGTAGGTAATGAGGTACTGTTAGGCTTCTTTTGAGAGTTAGTTGTAAAGGCTACCTAGATGATCCAGAGGGGACAGTGTGGGACACATGTGCTTGTTCATCAGAAAAGCTTTCTGGTTTTGGTTTTGTTTTCTTATGTAAGGTTAAGATGCAGGCATAATGTGTTCAACTTCTTTAGCCTTCTGAATCTCTCAGTTAACATCACAGGAAAGGGGCCTCCAGGTCTGTCTCTACTTATTTTATGTTTTGTTTTGTTTGGGGGGGGGTTAGCATTATTAGTACCAAGTGGGAAACCATGGGCTGGAAATTTTAGCAGAGGATTCTGGGTGAAAATTAGAGGAGAGATTCTCCACACAATTGATGAGAAACTGATTTTAGTTTCTTTGGTGGGAAGGGCTGTGGGCTGCCTAAGATAAGAGACATGGAACATTCATGTGGAGAGAGGCCCCCAGCCTTCCTTGAGTGATTTTACTCTTAAATAAATCTATTTAATTCTGAGTAAATCTAAGATAGACTTTGTGGGAAATTGTGTTGTTTCATGGTAAATAATTGTCCATCCAACTGGTTTAATAAAAAGTGCTGATTGGCCAAAGGCAGGCAGGAAGTATGGGTGGGGCTACCAGACTAAGAAAAACTCTGAGAACAGGAAGCACAGAGCAGAACGCCAGAGAGCAGCTGGAAGAAGCAGAGGACAACTATGCTGCTCTAAGAAAAGGTACCCAGCTGAACAAGAGGCATGGGTTAGATGAAAGGTAGAAAGCTAGCAAGTTATATGCCTGGTCCTTAGACCGAACAGCCTAAAACTATCTTATGCATCCATGTGTCTCTGTTTCTGTGAGTCTGCAAGTCTGCAGGTCTGCGGGTGTGCCGGTCTATGGGTCTGCAGGCCTAAAGTTTAAGGCTATGCCCAAAAGTCAAAGCCAGAAACCTCATACTACAAGGCTCCATCACACTAGCAGCAGAGGAGGCCTCTATGGACAAGGCAATGCATAAATTTCAGAGTACATTAAAGTTTTATTTAATTTGTTTATTTGTTTCTTTGGTATTTCTGGAATTTCATCTGGATTTCCAACACAACAAAGACCAATTTATTTCACAGAACTTAGGAGGACTTCCAGGAGACAGTTAACATTATAACACCCTTTGTAGTCCTTTCAAAAAATGTAGACATCTATCCTCCAAGATAAACTTACTCTTGTTGTGCACTCATATTCTCACATGAGAAGGGTAAAGGGTAGAGATTATACAGGCTTTGTCCACCTAACTTATTCAGTCTTCTTTAACCCTCCACCCAGTGCACGGGAGTCTCTGTAGAACTCTATATCATGTTGTGTGATCTTCTATAACATGGCTCAGGCACTTTTGGGTAACTAGGCTTCCGTTCTACATTCTGAGGTAGAAGTACCAGAAGCAACAATGGGCAAAACTCCTTGAAATGGTTCCTGGGCCTTGCTGTTTCCACTGTAATTTGTTGTCCTTGCTCTGGGATGGCAGCAAAGCTAATCTCCTATAAATTAACACCATGTGTGCCTACTGCCCCATGCTGAGAGTCCAGCAACACAGCAATGAGGGGGGTGAAAACATCATCACTGTACCCCAGCAGGAGTACCAAAGAATGATACAGGCTTTTAGTTCTAAGGACCAGAATGCCAAGGCAGCCTTTACATAAACTAGTCTACAGGGAAGACCATCAGGCATCTCAGAAAACTCTGAATCCAATCTTTAACATGATGGGGCAAGACTTTCCATTGTTTTTTCTTTGTTTCCTGTATGTGATGACTTTCATCTTGACTGGCTATTGTCTCTATGGGCATTGAGATAGATTTGCTAAAAGGTGGGGTAGGGATTTCAGGAGTCATGGGGTTAAGTTACAAATGTGCTCAAGGACACCGATCATCCAAACTGGATGGTTTTTGCTCCGATTTTCTTTATGGGGAAGGAAATACATGGGGGACACTGGACAGACAACCACAATAACCGTGACCCACCACTCATTTTCTAATTGTATTTATGTTTTGTTCTCACAGATGGCAATGGTATCTGATGCTGTGGCTAGTGGGGTCACAGATCCCAGGGGAGAATCTACTGTTATTCTTCTGAATGGACGTTGAGTTAAAATGATTTCTAAAGAGTTGTTGTGACCCCATAGATTAGTACATCTCAGACCTTCATCACAGAAGCTTCCTTTGCAGGAGACTATGATGAACACAGACCCACCACAGGTCAACAAACAGAGAAGAGACAACCGAGCATCCAGCCCTGGATGGGACATCTCTATATCACACCCTCCTCCCAAGGATCAAGCATCATGATGAAAACGAGGCATGAAATCCTCCCTGAGGAGCTGCTGGCAGTTGATGTCTACAGAGAGGGAGCTAGTTTTCTTTAAGGATGTGGTCCTGAGAGCCAAGCCATGCTGCAGTAGAAGGCCCAGTGCTAAGTAGACTCTGGTTCACAAAAAGCACAAGAGGAATGAGGCAAGGAGGGGAGAATGGGAGAGTGACAGGAATGTAGCTGTTACTTTCCTGTTGTTTGACACATGATCAGGGCAACTTATAGAGGACAGATTCCTGTGGCCTTAGGTTTGCAAAGCAGTAGGAGGCCATCTTGGCAGAAAGGCATGGGAACAGGCAGCAGCAAGGAAGGGGTAGGAAAGCTAAATGCTCACATCCTCAAATGACAAAGCAGAGCAGAGAGGGAAGAGGACAAGACTGTAAACACCTGAGCCCTTCCCCAACAAGCACCTCCCTCACAGATGCCACTCCCTCACACAAGCCCCTCCCCACACAAGTCCTTCCTCACAAAGACCCTCCCTCAGAGAAGCCCTTCCCCACACAAGCCCTTACTCACAGAAGAGCTTCCCTCACACAGGCCCCTTCCTCACACAAGCCCCTTCCACACACAAGCCCCTCCCCTACAGGGTCAGACTTTTCCCATCAAGTCTCTACCACCCAGTGGTTTCAGTACCAGCAACTGTGACATAAGTCTTCAATCCCTGAGACTTAGGGAACGTTTCTCATTCAAAATTCCACAGGAAAGGGTTTGGAGGAAGAAAATGGCATACACGTCATAAAAACACTTTATCTGCATTTTAGAACCTCTCAAACAAAAATTAATTAATAAGGTATTTATTGAATATTTACATTATAGGATGGCTTTACATATATGGTCATATAAACTAAAATATAAATAAACTTAGCACTTTCTCACTGACATGCTTCTGTCATTGCCAAGCTATAATGCGCTCTTGCACTAGCAGAAGGAATGTTTATATTAACACACTAAAATCATGATTCTACTTATGTGATATACTTCTTTGGGAAAATGTGGGATCTGGTTCCACTAATTGGTTGATTCATTTACGTCAAGTGTATAATTCATGGACATGAAAGACTAAGATTGGGTAACCAATTACATACAGATGAGCAGAAGTAGGCTAACTCAGGAGACCGATTAGAACATAGGAGTCTGGAATCTTCCACTATGTCTAACACTTTTGAGTATGTAAATGAGGCCTGCAACAGACTCCTTGTGCTGAACACTTACACTGATCATTGTTGTGGAATATTATTTCAAGGTGTGTTGCATTTGTTTATGCTGGGGAACATCTGTTAATGATGCAAAAATTGCTGCTTTCTTTTATGTTACATTTGTTTAACTCTGTGAGGCTGGGATACTCTGTTTAATCACCTGATAGGTCTAATAATGAGCTGAATGGCCAGTAGCTTGGCAGGAAAGAAGAGACAGGGCAGACAGACAGAGGGAATAGATGGAGGAGGAATCTAGGAGGACGGAGAGCAAGCAAAGAGGAAGAGGAGGATGCTAGGGGCAGCTACCCAGGCACAGAGCCAGCCATGGAGTAAGAGTGAAAAAAAGACACAGAAGAAAAAGGGAAAAGCCAGAGACAAAGGGAGACAGGATAATTTAAGTTAACAAAGCTGACAAGAAACAAGCCAAGTTCAGGCTAGAATTTGTAAGTCATAATGAGATTCAGCATGATTTATTTGGGAGCTGAGTGGCAGGAGCTCAAAAGAGCCAAAAAGCAAATAGAGTTAAAAGAAAAAAAAAAGAAACAATTACAGATCATGATCGATGCTTACTCATTTTACTGAATAAACCAAATAACATATGCTGGTTAAAACAGCAAGTAAGGCTCTCACACAGGCATGAAAGGAAGGCTGCAATTGGACATGTGGTGGGGGATCAGCCAATCATACCACTTTCTTGAAGTTTCAAATTTTTATGGTTTTATAATATGAGCCCAACATAATGTCTATAAAAGTTTACTATAGTGGGCATGTTAACCACGTCATAGTACAGATATCAGAGGAGTAGCCCCAAAGCCTACGAGGCAAGGGGCTTCCTTCTCTACTATAGACCATAATAAGCGTTAGCCTAAGATCTCACATCTTAGTACAGATTTTTCAAGAAGGTTACATGGGCAAGAACAAAACAAGAAAAACTTCCCCCTTAGAAAAATGCAATTCACACTCACCAGCATGAACATAAAGTAGATGGTCACAAAAAGTGTTCCTACAGCAACTGCATTCTTCCCTGCCCCTATAGACAGTGGCAGGGAACTGGTAGAATAAGCCAACATCATGATGGTAAATAGCATAGTGATGAAACCCTTCACATCTGTTTGTACTCCTTAGAAAGAAAAAAGTGAGGTCAGTTCATCCACTTACCTAAGTCAAGAGAATTGTACACATTTCAAATAATCCTTTTATAACTGCCGAGATTAGTAACAGTCTCATAGCCACCCGACTTCTCTGGGTCTCCACCTGCTACCTGGTCACGTGGAAGCTGGCGACCAAACTTGGGGACTTGGGAAAATCAGCAAGTGCTTTTAACTAATGAACCTCCCTCCAGCCCCATCATATGGCTTTATTTTTATACTTGCCTTGAAAATACCCTTCTTAATACATAACTATGAGCAATTTCCAGATCCTGAAATGAAGATCTATAGGCAGCATAACTGACCAGAATTTTACCACAATTCTTTCACAGGGCAATCAGCAATAGATACGTTTACATCCACATTCCTCTGTATTTATTGTAATTGCCTTAGTAGTAAAGTTAGGATCAGGAATATGCCAGTTAGTTTTTGTAAATTCAGCACAAACTTGGGTCATATGGAATGAAGTAACCTCAAGTTTAAAAAAAAAATGCTTCCTTTAGATTGGCCTGGAGGTAAGAATTTTCTTGATGCATGTTTTATGTGGGAGATCTTAGCTAACTGTGGATGATGCCATCCCTAGGCAGCTGGTCCTGGGTTCTATAAGAAAGAAGGCTGAGAAGTCATTAGGCACAAGTCCGTAAGCAGTACTCATCCATGGCCTCTGCGTCACTTCCTGACTCCAGGTTCCTACCCTGAGTTTCTACCCTAACCTCCACTACTGGAGGTACTTAGGACTATAAGATGAAATAAACCCTTTATCACCAAGTTGGTTCTGGTCATGGTGTTTATCACAGTATTAGAAACCTAGGGTAAGGATTAAACAGTGGGTTAATATCTAGAGGACAGGAGGGTGCCCCCAACTTCAGTTTTCCCTGGGAAACCACCATGTAACTGCCATTGGAGGAAGCAGTGGGTTCCACAAGCTGATTTGTAATCTTTATGGAGTTAATTCCATAAGCCATGCACAGTCCTGTGTTTTTATAACAGTAACAAGGACACAGTTAGATCCTGAGGGAGCTGAGATCTATGCCTAATTGTTTCCAATTTTATTGTTATGACTGTCACAGTGTGTATAATGCCTGTGTAGGTATGAGTATACATGTGCCATGGTGTGTATGTACCATGATGTACAATTGCCACAATGTGCTTGTATCATGATGTACATATTCTATGATGTGCATGTGAAGCTGAAGGACATATTTCTGGAGTATTCTCTTCAACTGTAGATTCTGAGGATCAAATACAGGCTTACAGGACAAGCACATTTGCCCAAAACTTCCGATGGCCAAAGGCCTGGTTCTGAATGATAAATCTCATATAAAACAAGGACTAAGCTCTATTGGTGCTTATTATTGAATGTGTGTGTATGCATATGAAAGCATGTGTTTATGTGTGTAAATAGTGTGAAAAGTATGGAAATTCTGAGCCATTAGTCTTGGGTGAAGCTTAACCATGATACACAAATAAACCTGTGACATATTTCAAATAAACATTTATATTATATAATTTCAACAAACCTCAAATTCAGTATCCTCTCTTGTTAAGATTGGGTGGCAAAATACACTATAAACATTTAAGTTCTTTTACACATGTATACATATATATATATGAGATATTATCCATCTTTCTATATTTTATTTACATAAACAGACACTTATACAGAAACAAAAAGTATACAGCTGGACTAGATAGATGGCTCACTGACTAAAAGTCTGTGCTATTATTGCAGAACCCCCTGGATTCTGTTCCCAGCAACCATATGGTGGCTCAAAGCCTGCAACTCTGGTTCAAGGATATCTTATGCTCTTTTTTGACCTTCAGAGACATCGCCTTCACTTAGTGTACAAAAATACACACACACAACATACACACACACACACACACACACACACACACATACACGAACACAGACAAAGACACAAATAAAGGAAAAAATGAATCTTTTATAATACACATGGGTATATATCTAATAATTGATTTTCTCCATTGGCGATATCTCAAATACATACTCAAATTTTATTCCTACATTTATTATAATACACAGAATCTCTAGTAAAAACACAGTTTCATAAATAGCTTTTGTAGTATTTTAAGAGCAAGTCTTGGATACTTTCCTTACACTGAACACCTCAATTAGAGGGCACGTGCTTTTATACTTTGGGCTTGCCACAGTTGTATAACCCAAAACATATTCCCGCACGGATAAAGATGCATTCCCTTGCTTTGTCACTTACCTGCTGTGAAGAATATTATAATAGTTAATAAAAAACTTGGCAATAACCTTCTGGGTACCAGCTCAGCCAGAATTTTCCCAAGGAAATATGATGACACTCTGTAGTATCCACTGCTATGCTCATGTCTACAGAGACAAAGATCACATTATACATCCTTAGATTAGTCCAGAAGTCACAGGTGAGGTGCTTACGACACTGACTTCTGCTACCACAGAGAGCCTAACAGTACAGTGTCCCCTCTGCTCGAGGCTGACTCTCATAACGTCCCCATCATAAGGACCAGCATCCCAAGGCCACCATCTTTATGAGATTTTAACTACAATTCTCCTCATTAAAGAACTCTCTTCTGTTTTGTCCACTCAGACCACAAAACAGAGAAATGAGTCTACTCTCCTCATAATCTCGGCCCCTCTGAAGCTGGCTCCCTGAGGAGCAGCTCATTCACACCTTAGACAGTGGCCACAGAGACTTCTCTCCCTCCAGTTCGTATGGAGAAGGCAACACTGTCACTCTGAGGTCACAGTGCAGCTTCAGGACACCACATTTTTCACTTCAGCTACTATCGCTTTAGGGCAGATGTATTCCCTCAGTAATCTCAATTTACAACTGTGAGAATATACCAGGTACCAATCCCAATCCTTTCCCCTCCTGGCTACTTTCTCTAAGTAATTCCAAGCCTCAAGCTCTTCCCCTCCCAGTGTCTTCAATGTATCTCTGGTTTTCTTTTGGTTCAGGATCACCAGTGCAGGCCGGCCTTAAATTCCATGTTTCCAACAATGGCCATCCTTCTGCCTTTACCCCAGCCTCAAGTGCTGGGATTACACAAATACCAGACATGCTCAGGGTTCAGTGATACTGTGAATCTAACACAGGGTTTCATGCACATAAAGAAAACACTATACCAACTGAAGAAGCCTTCATCTCCTCTCTGATGATTCTCTCCTTGGCATGTACCTGGAGGCAAATATTGTTCATCTTTGAAACCTGTGAGTCCTAAGCATAGGCCACCAGGATAAGGCTCGTCCATGTTTGAAAAACACTGGTTATAAACAGCTCTTTATATTCAGCTACTATCTGACTCTTTTCCAGCCTTCCACCAAGAGGAGGACTCTGACAATTCCTCCAAACTCATTAGCTTCCTGAGATACACAGTATTGTGGACTCCATCAGAAGAGTTTCAAGAGAGCCAGCATGACCCTGTGGACAAGCCAGCCTAACACCACCCCTCCTGGGACCCTGTAGCCTATGAGCCCCACCCTGTTCTAGAAACATACCCATTTCCTCAACCTTAGTGGCTTCCTGAGACACAGACTCCAGTGGTCTCCATCAAAAGGAGCTTTGAATTCGCTAAGAGCATCTATTGGACCAAGAACAGCTCCCTGAAACACAGACAAGCCTGAACTGATTGGAGGAAGAGGCAGGTAGATACCAGTGCAAGAATGCATTCAACAACCTAAAGAACAATATGGCACCACCAGAACCAAGGGTTTCTATAACAGCAAGACCTTAACATTCCAGTATAAAGGAAGCAGAAGAAAATTAACTTAAAATATCTTTATAAAGTTCATAGAGTCCCTTAAAGAAAACTCCCTTATAGAAATAGAGGGATAGACCAATAAAAAATAGAAAGAAATCATAAATCAAACAGGAAAGAGGAATCAAACAGGTGAATAAAACAAAGTTGAAACAGAAGCCATAACTGAGACACAGACCAAAGTAATGCTGGAAATGGAAAGTCAGAGTAAATGAAAAGGAACTACATGGACAAGTACAACCAAAAGAATGCAAGAGATGGAAGAACAAGTCTCTGGTATGGAAATAACCATAAAAAAAATACTCAACAGTCAAGGAAAACACTAAAGTAGAAAAAATCATAATATAAAACATCCCAGAAATGTGAAACACCATAAAAAGACCAAACTTAAGAATAATTTGACCAGAAAAAACAACACCAGCTCAAAGGTATATAAAATATATTCAACAAAATCATAGAAGAAAAGTTACACAACATAAAGGAGGACATGTCTATGAAGATTCAAGAAGTTTACAAAACACCAGAGACTAGACCCAAAACAGTCTTCTCATCACATAATAATCAATCAAACCACTAAACATACAGAAGAAAGAAAAACTATTAAGAGCTACAAAGAAAAAAAAAGGCCAAGTAACTTATAAAGGCAGATCAATCAGAAACACATCCAAATTCTCAATAGAGACTATGAGGGTCAGAAGGGCTGGTCAGACTTCGTGCGGCCACTAGGAGACCACAGATATCAGCCCAGACTACCCTAACAGCAAAACTGTCAGTCACCATGGAGAAAGTCAACAAGATATTCCATGACAAAACCAGATTTAAATAATATATATCCACAAATACATCCCTCTAGAAAGTACTAGAAGGACAACTCCAACCTAAGAAGTTAGATACACCCACAAAACAGAAGCAATAAATAAATCCACAGCAGGAAACCTCCCACAAAGGGACACACAAACTGCCACCAAAAATAACTGGAACTAACAAATCACTGATCATTAGTGTCTCTTAATATCAATACAATCAACTCAGCTATAAAAAGACACAGACTAACACAATGGAAACAAAAACTGGAAATATCTTTCTTATGCATACAAGAAACACCTAAACATCAAAGACAGACACTGCCTCAGAGTAAAGGGTTGGGAAAAGACTTTCCAAACAAATGGACTTAAGAAACAAGCTGGTGCAGCTATCTTAATATCTAACAAAACAGACTTCCAACTAATCCCATCAAAGAATATCTGTAAGAACATTACATATTCATCCCATGAAAAATCCATCAATATGAAGTCTCAATCCTGAACACTGACACGCACATATGTAAAAGAAACATTACTAAAGCTTAAGCCACAATCAATCCCCAGACACTAATAGTGGGAGACCCCAACACCCCACTCTCAACAAAAGACAGGTCTACCAGATAGAAACTTAACAGAGAATTAAGGGATCTAACAGATGCTGTGACTCAAATAGACTTGGAATACAGGACTTTACAATCAAAAACAAAAGAATATATCTTCTTCTCAGAACCCCATGGAACCATCACTAAAACTGACCATATATTCGGTCATGAATCACAAATGAATTGAAAAAAATTGGCATAACCCTTGATAATCTACTGGACCACAATAGCTTAAGGTTAGAGTTCAACAACAACATAAACTATAGAAAGCCTACATATTCATGGAAACTTAACTCTCAACTGAACCACCTCTGGGTCAAAGAAAGTACAGAAAGAATCAAAGACTTCCTAGAATTCAATAAAAATGAATCCACAACAGACTCAAATTTATGGGACACAATGAAAGCAGTGCACAGAGAAAAGTTCATGGCACTAAGCGCCTACATAAAGAATTTGGAGAAACCTCACACAAGTGAATTAATAGCATACCTGAAAATCTGAAACAAAATAAAGCAAATTCCCCCAAAAGGAACAGAAAGCAGGAAATAAACTCGGGGTAGAAATCAATGAAATTCAAACAGGAGAACAAAACAAAGGATCACTGGAAAAAACAGCTGGTTCTTTGAGAAAATCGAGAAGATTGGAAAACTTTATCCAAACTAATCAGCATGCAGAGAGAAAGTATTCAAATTAACAAACTCAGAAATGAAAAGGTGCGCATAACAACAGATACTGAATAAATACAAAAATATCATTAGGAATACTTCAAAAACCTATGCTCCATGAAATTGAAAAACCAAAACAAAAAGAAAGAAAGAAGAAAGGAAAAAAGAAAGGAAGAAGGAAGGAAGGAAGGAAGGAAGGAAGGAAGGAAGGAAGGAAGGAAGGAAGGAAGAAAGAAAGAAAGAAAGAAAGAAAGAAAGAAAGAAAGAAAGAAAGAAAGAAAGAAAGAAAGAAAGAAAGAAAGAAAGAAAGAAAGAAAGAAAGAAAGAAAGAAAGAAAGAAAGAAAGAAAGAAAGAAAGAAAGAAAGAAAGAAAGAAAGAAGAAAAAAGGACAGGTGCCACTTAACAAAATCAAATCAAGATCAGAAAAATGACCTAAATAGCCCCCAAGGAAATTGAAGCTGTTATTAAAATCTCCCAAGTAAAAAAACCCAGGGCCAGATGGATTCTTTGCAGAATTCTGACAGAATTTCAATGGAGAACTAATACCAATACTCCTTAAAATGTTCCACACAATAGAAACTGAAGTAACATAGCCAAACTCTTTTTATGAAACTACAGTCATCCTGATACCCAAACAACACAAGCACACAAAAAAGAAAGAGAATTACAGACCAATCTCCCTCGTGAACATTAATGCAAAAATACTCAACAAAATACTGGGAAACCAAATCCAAGAATATATATTTTTTGAAAAATGATCCACAAGGATTAAGTAGGTTTTATCCCAGTGATTCAGGGATGGTTCAGCATACAAAAGTCTGTCACTGTCATCTACCATATAAACCAACTTTAAAAACCACATAAACATCTCATTAGATTCTGAAAAAGCCTTTGACAAAATTCAACACTCCTTTATGATAAAGATCTTAGAGAGATCAGGGATACAGTGAGTATGTCTAAACATAATAAAGGCAATATACAGCGAGCCAATAGCTAACGTCAGACTAAATGAAGAAAGACTCAGTAATCCCAATAAATTAAGAAGCCAGTCTAGGCTTCCCACTTTCCCCATATCTATTCAATATAGTGTTTGAAGTTCTAGCTAGAGCAGTAGGACAACCAAAGGGGATTAAAGGGATATAAATTGGGAAGGCAGAAGTCAATTTTTTTCCTATTGGCAGATTATATGATAGTACACATAAGTAACCCCCAAAATTCTACCAGGGGATTCCTACCACTGATAAACACCTTAAGCAATGTGGCAGGATACAAGATTAACTCAAAAATAATCAGTATCTCTCCTATATACAAATGATAAATGGTCTGAAAAAGAAATTAGAGAACCATCACCCTTTACAATAGCTGCAAATAACATCAAATATCTTGGGGTAGCTTTAACCAAAAAAGTGAAAGACCTGTATGACAAGAACTTTAAGTCACTGAAGAAAGTAATTGAAGAAGATATGAGAAACTGGAAAGATATCCCTTGCTCTTTGATCAATATACTAAAAATTGCAGTCTTACCATAGCAACAGACAGATTCAATGAAAACCTCCAAAATATCCCAACACAAACCTCCACAAACATCAAAAGACCAATACTCAACTTCATATGAAAACACAAAAACCAAGAATTACCTAAACAATCCTCTTCAATAAAAGAAGTTTTGGAGGCATCACCTTCCCTGACTTCAAGCTCTACTATACTGAAATAGTAATAAAAACAGCTTGGTACTGGCATAAAAACATAAAAACATGGATCAATGGAATCAAATTGATGAGCTCGATATTAATGCACATACCTAAGAACACCTGATTTGGACAAAAAAGCCAAACTGTGGGGGAAGGGGGAAGAAAGAATCTTCACATACTTAGAATAACAGGATGGTGGAATGAATGTAGAAAAATTCAAACAGATCCATATCTATCATCCCGCACAATAACCAAGTCCAAGGGGATCAAAGACCTCAACATAAATCCATTTACATTGAACCTGATAAAAGAGAAAGTGAGAAATAGCTTTGAACCCATTGGCACAGGAAACCACTTCCTAAACATAACAAGAGTAGCACAGACATTGAGAGCAACAATTAATAAATAGGACCTCCTGAACTGAGAAGCTTCTGTAAGGCAAAGGATGTGGTCAATAAGACAAAATGACAGCCTTCAGAATGAGTAAAGATTTTCACTAACCCTACATCTGACAGAAGGCTGATCTCTAAAATATAGTGAGAACTCAAGAAACTAGAAGTCAAAAATCAAATAATCCAATTAAAAATGGGATACAGAGCTAAACAGAGAATTTTACATGACCAAAAGACACTTAAAAGAACTGCTCCATATCTTTAGCCATCACAAAAATGCAAATCAAATCAACTCTGCGATACCTGCTTACACCTGTCAGAATGGCTAAGATCAAAAATACTGAGAACAGCCTATGCTGGAGGGGATGTGGAGCAAGGGGAACACTCCTCTGCTGGTGGGAGTGTAAACTTGTACAGCCACTTTAAAAAGCAGTATGGCATTTCCGCAGAAAACTGGGAATCCATCTCCCTAATAATCCAGCAATACCAATATTGGGCATATACCCAAAGGATGCATATTCTCACTCCAAGAGCATCATCTTAACTATGTTCATAGCAGCATTCTTTGTAATAGGCAGTGATGTGGGAATGCCTTTCTGTATACTGTGAATCTCAATCTTTAAATAAAGGAGCCGTGTTGGCCCTTGACAAGCACCATAAAAAAGGTAGGCAGAGAAATCAAAATAGGTAGAAAAGGAAGGGCAGAGTCAGGCAGATGGAGCAAGCCACCCAAAGAGCAACATGTAAGGAACACATGTGAGCCACGGGCCACATGGCAGACAGATTAATAGAAATGGGTTGATTTAAGATGTAAGAGCTAGCTAGCAATGTGCCTGCGCCATAGGCCAAACAACATAAAGTTAATATAAGCATCTGAGTCATTTCTAAGGGCCTGAGCAACAGCTGCAGGTGACTAAGGGTTGTGACTCAGCAAGGTCTGGGCCTCTGACTCCCCAGGACCAAGAAACTCACTGCTACAAGGCAGAACCTGAACACTCCCATGTAATTAAGCTCCATGACAGTCTTGACATCCTTCTAATTCAGAGATCATGAATTTCCTGTGATTTTTCAGCCCCTACTACTATATTGTCTACAGCACTGAGATCTAGTGGTCTCACCCCAATTTTCAAAGTTTCTCAGAACAAAAGACCCCTCTGCCCTTGACTTCCAATCCATTTTTAGTTAATATTAGTAATCTCTTTACATATTTCAAATTGAATGATACCACATGATAAACGCAATATTACATAATTGTCTTATTTTTACCTAAATAGCTAAGAAAAAGGAAGAATTACTGGCAATTCATGAGATAACATTTTTGGCCCAACTATAAATATAATCAGTTTGATCACGAGCACCTTATGCCTGCTTCTTGGGCAGGGCTACTCACAGAAAGCGATCTCTGCCAATCACAAACAGCTTCCTAGAAGACACACTTGTGGCACACTGTAAGACTGTGAGCAAGAAGAGCAGGGTGGCTCTGCCAGGAGAGAATGAAAATAAAAACAATGATAAATTCAATATTAGGATGGTTTATTTCCAATACACCTTAGACTGTAGATTAAAAACCACTACACAGAACTTTTTCCTAGGAAAAGGAAAGCAGTACTGGAAAGATGGCTCAGCAGTAAAGAATACTTGTAGCTCTTGCAAAGGACCCATGTTTGGTAGGTTGTACCCACATGGTGGATTGCAACCATCTGTCAAGGGGAGACTGAGCTAGCTCATCTTATATCAACTTGGCACAAACTAGAGTCACCTCAAAGGAGGGAGCCTCAGTTGAGAAAGGACCTCTATAAGATCAATATTGTGCATGGTGCAGACCTGAGCTGGTGGTCCTAAGTACTTTAAGAAAGCAGGCTAAGCAAGCCACAGGGAGCAAGATTGTAAGCAGCACCCATCCATGGCCACTGAAGATTCCTTCCTGTTTGAGTTCCTATCCTGACTTCCTTCAGTGATGGGCTACAATGTGAAAATACAAAATGAGTAAACTCTTTCCTCTGTAACTTGCTTTTGATCATGTTTTTAATCAGGGAAATATTAATCCATACTAAGACAGTATCCAAGGCCTCCTTCTGATAGCGACAGGTCTCAGGGCACATACACAGTGCACAGATATCCATGCAGACACTCAATCACATTTTAAAAAATAAGTATTTTTAAAACAAAGGAAAATGTATAAGTGTTGTGGTTTAAAATGTCAAGAAGTACGAGTCTCCTGAGTTATTTCCTCTGTCTCCACAGCTATATCTATTAATTGAAATGGGTCTTCTAAAATCCAACAAGTCAATAGTAGCACTTACTGTAATGATCATAGAGTATTAATTTAGGAGTTAATTGGTTTTATATAAAACCAAGAGAGTGGAACCCCATAATGTCGTCTGTGTCCTCATCATGGGAGAAAACAGGAATGTAGTGTTTGCCATGAGATGGCAGAGAGAAGGTGGCCAGACAGGAAGAGCCTGGGCGAGAATCCTCAGACTCTCACACTGCAGTGTGGAGACACATTTACTTTTTAAATCCACTCAACCTGTAGTATACAGTCACAGCCGAACCCATCACTTTAGCTAAAAAAGTTGGTTAGCATCATTCCTAATGTATAGAGAGAAACATAAAGATTAGTAAGACACTGAGGGCTTTCCACATTCAGTTGGCCACTTTGCTGTTACAGAAGAGAAAGGATGAAAACACGAAACAGTGGGGGAATCCCCACTCAACACTGACTACAGACATGGACAGCAGAAAAATCTTTAAAGCCTAGATGATTGTCCCTAACATAGGTCAACAACTTCTTGTGTGGCTTACAGAGAGCTCAGATAGTGAATTCAGTCACACTTATTCGTCAAGAGATATTTGTGTTCTTGTGATAAAGGATGGTAACTGGGAAGAGAAAGAACAAATAGTCACACTTATTCGTGAAGAGATAACTTGTGTTCTTGTGATAAAGGATGGTAAATGGGAAGAGAAAGAATAAAAAGCAGTTATATGTGTCCTGGACACACATGTCAGGTTCCTATAAGACCGACAGCATGGTTATGTCCTAAGAGCCTGAACATAACACCTTCTCAACTGACAGAGGTCAATGACTTTCTTATCTAGGTATATAGTAGTCCTTAGATATCCAAATCAGATGAGGGAGGACCTTATTGGAGAATAATTTCCTCCTACATTAAAGAAAAATTCCATTTTGTAATCCACCAAAGGTTCCATTAAGAAAAAGGATGGGAAAGAAAAAGACAACCTATGAATGGGTAGGATTCTCTGAACTCCTGGGCTTGGGAGACAGAGGCATGAGTATTACTATAGACTGGGGCCAGCCTGAGCTACATGACAAGTCCTGAGTGACAAAGGCATGAGGACTACCACAGACTGGGGCCAACCTGGGCTACATGACAAGTCCTGAGGGACAAAGGCATGAGGACTACTGCAGACTGGGGCCATCCTGGACTACATGACAAGTTCTGGGCCTATTAGGTCACAACTGTGGCCCTGCCTCAAAAGACCAAACATAGAGCACAGGACTTGGCACATGACCAACCACAGGGAAAGGACCTGGGTTTCTCGTCTGCTCCTAATGAGACAGTCTTGCTTTCAAAGCTCTTCTGTTTCACTTTATTAAATTCACAGCTTTCTCTCTCCCCACTCTTCCCTTCCCTGTGCTCTGCCTCCAATAAATTGTCCTCAAGTTCCATCTGTGCTTTCACAAAACCAAGAACTCAGAGAGGGAGCATTATGGCCCTGCTTATACTTAACCATGTATACCATATCTGCTATCTAATCTGAATTTTTAGGTATTATGATTCTACATTGAAAATCTATAACTAGCTATGTATTAAAGGTATAAATCTAATATTATCCATAAACAATGTTATAAAATAATTATGTCAAACTAAATTAGGTGATTCCATACATACAAATATACATCATTTTTGTGGTTATGCACACTACAAAGGTATTCTCAGAAACTTTGAAATATATGTTAATATTTGCTTGATCGAATGTGCTGTATAATTTATCTCAAGGGAAAGATATCTTATTTCTCCTATTTAACAGATTTTATACTCTTAGCTCTGTGTGTCTCCTTACTCCCCAATGCCCTGACAAAGGGTGTACTATGCTGCCTGGAGGTCAACTGCTTCATAATCCACATGAAAGTGAAGCATGTTTGTCTTTATGGGTTTGGATTATTTTACTGTGCATGGTGTTCCTCCAATCTTCAAGTCTATCCATACTATTCCAAATTCTCATTTTAAAGATAATCAGCCTCCCAATCCAATTTTCTTTAATATTTACACGATGGTAGACACTTAAATTTCTTAACTTGGTTATTATGCATATTACTCCAATGAACTTCAGAATGCACATTCATTTTGAGTAAATGATTTTAAATGTGCATGTAAGGGTGCACAGGATAAATGTCTTTGTCTGATTATTTTTTAATGGCTTCTCCTTAAGGTTTGGCTGCCACGTCAATCCTATAAAGCTGCTGAGCCAAAGGAGATCCTATTCCACAAAGTTAAAACCCAGTTCCTAGGTATACTTGGACAAAAACAAAGGCAATGCCAGATCCAAACACGAGAAGCATCTCCTGCCTCTTGAGCATTACTGCAGAAGAATATATTGACACTAACCCTGAAAATTAATTTAATAGCTTTATTTCACAGGTAATGTTGAGGAAGTGTTTCAAACTGTCCTACTTAGGTTTCTTCTGCTGTGATGAACAACACTCTGACCAAAAGAAACTTTAGGCAAATAAAACGTATTTGGCTTTCATATCCCAAGTAACAGTCTATTCTAAAGATAGTCACATAGGAGTTCAAGGTAGGATCTTGGAGGGAGGGTTGGAAGCTGAGGTCACAAAGGTGTGCTCTGTACTGGCTTTCTCCTCATAACTTACTCAGCCTGAGTTTATATAGAATTCAGAACAACCTGCTAAGATGTAGCACTGTTTGTTCCCAGTGGGCTGGACACTCCCATATCCATCATGAATCAAGAAAATATCCCACAAACTTTCCTACAAGCCAACTTGATAGATGAACGCCTATTATTATTAAGTAATAATCCTTGTCTCTAGATCAAGGGGATAGCACCTATTCTCCACTACAAATTTCCTAAATTGAGGTTCTTTCTTGACACATCACTCTGGCTGATGTTAAGTCGACAAAAAACTAACCAGGACACTAAGCAAAACAACCAATCACTAATCAGAAAAACTGAAATAAGCCACACACGAAGGCCACAGTCACACAGTCCAACTTCTCATAAAATGTGGGTAGCAAAGGAAATGAAAACAAATTAAGAGCATTTCACAATTTCTAAAAAGAATATAAAGAAACACTTAATAAAGCTCTTCTTTTTGCCTGCACTTTCCAAGAACATTTACACATCTAGTTTTTTAGAGTTTAATGTCTGAATGCTTCCTGTGAGTGTCTACACTGTTTTTCTTGCTGTCTGTGCTCTGCTGGGTTGAGATATGAGGTCTACACAGGACACAAACCAAGTACTAGAAGATTTGGAAAGCATTCAGATCTTGGCCTTCAGGGAGGGTGAAAAGAGAACAGACTGGAAACACATGTACCAGTCACTTCACTGCAGACAATTCATAAGAGAGCTGATTTTTATGTTTAATTTTCTTCAAAATTAATTGGTGTTTAGCACATCAAAATAGATTTATGGGGCTGTTGAACTGGCCCATTCAGTAGCATGTCTGACATGCAGCCAGGAGAATCAGAGTTCAAATTCCTAGGACACATGTAAAAGTACCCAGACACAGTACTTCTCATCTGTAACTCCAGTGGTGAAGGATGCAGGGATAGATGTGTGGAGGTCATTGGCCAGCTAGCCTAGCAAATCAAGGAGCTCTATGTTCGGTGAAGGACCTGCTTTGAAAAGAAAATAGAGTGTCATCAAGGATAACCTGGCATCAACATCTGATCCACATGCGTAATGTGTATGTGCCAACATAAACATGAGTGTACCACACACACACACACATACACACACACACACACACACACACACACACAGCACCCCCCTCAACTTCTTGAAGTTACTAATCATCTTTTCTTCTCAGTCAAGCCTCTCTTAGCACAGGGAGGTACCCAATAGTGCAGTGCCACACATAAACTACAGTGAAAATTCTGAAAAGTGTGATCATCATGAGAAACTGTTTGGAACATGCTATAGTTGTTAAAAAAGATTTTACATGAAAGCATGTCATCAAAGCCACATTGGAACCAATCCTACTACTTCACATTCACATTCAAACAAACAAAAGACATTCAAGAAAATTGTCACTGGAGCTAAACAGATGAATAAGAAGGTAAGCTAAAAATATATATGCACCGAGGCATTTTAAACAGAATAAAAAGGAAATGCACAGAAGGGAAGAAACGAACTTGGGTCATACATGTGGGAGATTCATATCTCAGAACCAAAAATAACTTTAACTCAAGTTATAGCAGGAAAAAGTTGAGGGTCATGGAAAATTAGGATATGATTCATGAGGTAAGATAACTGTCTCCAAGCTTGATGGCCTTGGGTACAATCCTTAAACAACCCACATGGTGGAAGGTATCTAACTCTTGTAAATTGTTCTCTGACATCCATCTGCATGCTGTAGTCCACACAATAACACACATACATTACACACTAGAGAAACATATAAGTTTGAAGTAGAAAAAAACCAGCATTCTAATTTAAAGACACTTCACAAAACATCCAATGGACTATAATCTATTTTTTCTTAGATATGTTCTTTAAAACAGAAAAATATAATTACAGGAGAAGGATGAAAACAAATTGGAGCCTTTTGTAATACAGTTAAGGATATAAAATAGTATAGGAAAGTTGGAGACAGGTTAGCAATTCTTCAAATATTTAACACAACAATAATATGATTTCAGAACTCCAGCTTTCTATCATAGAAAGCAAAAGTCCTGGGCTCAAGCTGATGTACTTGCACACTCAGAAATATGGTTCATCATAGGTGACAGAAGACTGTAGGGGGTGATGTTGTTACATTGTAAATAATTGTCCCATCTACTGGTTTAATAAAAAAAACGTTAATTGGCCAAAGGCAGACAGGACATGTGGGCGGGGCTAACAGACTAAGAAAATTCTGGGAATAGGAAAAACAGGGCAGAAATGCCACACACACACACACACACACACACACACACACACACACACACACACACCAGAGAAGTAGATGCAGAGAACAATTATGCTGCTCTGAGAAAAGGTACCGAGCCTCATGGCTGAACAGGATAAGAATCACGGGTTAGTTTCAGAGCAAGAGTTAGAAAGTTATATGCCTGGGCCCCAGATCAATCTGTATAAAAGTAACATAAGTGTCTGTGTATTTCAGTGGGACTATGAAACTGTGAGTCAGCCTGTCCAGGGCATGAAGCTAGCCAGGCAAGTCCAGGCCAGAAACCTAATACAACAGAAAACCACATTCCCAGTCACAGATCAATGGGAAGCAACACAGCATGTACATACAATAGATTTACTCTGCCTTACAGAGCCCAAGAAATCACCACACATGCCACACTTGGATGAGCCCTGAGGACATTACACTAATGCAAATAAGCATCTCAAGATGGAAAATATAAAATCAACAACTAAACACAGGTACTTGTGTGACTCTGATTCAGGGTTCCCAGATTAGTCAGATTTAGTGACAGAAAGCAGAATAATTGATGCCAGAAATGGAGAGTGGACAGTATGGGAATCTTCTTTCAGAGCTATGGGATTCCTTTTGGGAAGACAAAAAAAAAATACCTTACATTTAGAGGGCCTTATAACATGAAGCTACTCCATACACTATAACTGGTAAAATGTGAAATGTTTGGTGTGTATAGTTGCATGTTACCTACACACAAACATGTGAAAAGTGAATTTTTCCACTCAGCTTCCAATGTCCCAACACAGTCTATCACATGATAAAATATTGCTTTGTTCCTGTCATAAATTCTAATTCTTAATGGATTCATATATGTTTGACCATAGAAACTCCATTTTTCTCTAAATCGGGATCCCAATTCTCTTACCTGTTCTGGACTGCAATACAATCATTATGTAGGAAATGGAAAGCAGTACCCACAATCACAGCCTGAATGACAGTGATAATTGCCTTTCAAAAAGAAAATGGGAGAAAAAATCTCCATTAGGAATAGAAAGCATTCTACACATTGTCAAATACTTTAGAATATGTGATTTCCTAATTAGATTTCTAAAGAAAAATAAACTATATATTTTGGTGTAGGGGATTGTGTTGTTTCATGGTAAATAATTGTCCCACCCACTGGTTTAATAAAAAGCGCTGATTGGCCAAAGGCAGGCAGGAAGTATGGGCGGGGCTACCAGACTAAGAAAATTCTTGAGAACAGGAAGCACTGAGCAGAATGCCAGTGAGAATGCCAGAGAAAAGCTAGTAGAAGCAGAGGAGAACTATGCTGCTCTGAAGAAAGGTACCAAGCCCCATGTCTCAACAGGAAGAATCATGGGTTAGATGAAGGGTAGAGAGTTAGCAAGTTATATGCCTGGGCCTGAGGCTGATCAGCTAAAAACTATCTTTTTGTTTCTGTGTGTCTCTTCAGGTCTACGGATCTACGGGTCTGTGGGTCCTAAGCCTTGAGTTTAGGCCCGAAAGTCAAGGCCACAAACCTCTTACTACATTTTGGCCAGAGTCCCTGGAGAAATATAAATACACATGTCAATAGTATTCCTGTGTGTTAAACTGAAAATAAAGGTCTCTGCAGTCTGAGGCTCCAACAGTACAGACCCTGGAAAAGCTAAGCCTTCCCCCAGTGCTCCACCAGGAACAGGCAGTGAAGGGCTCAGTTCAGGAGCTAAAACATGGATGACACAGGATGGAAGAGAATGCTGGCTCCTGGGGACCAAAGTAAGTGACAAGGTGATCACCTTAACTGAGATCTCTACTGTGGAGATGTGCAGTTTTCTACTAGAAGAGGCTCAAACGAATCCAGGCTTTGTTTACTCTTACAGTTAGAAACAAGTAGATCCCAGGCCAGGGGGACAAGCTCAGTGCAGAGCCCTGAACAACATACACTAGATGCTGATCCCTACAAATGCAAACCAAATACCAAAACTAAAATACTCTCACAACACAGTTCCTAGCAGTGGGATTTTGTGTGCTAAGAAGGGTGAGCTAGTCCTCACCTGTGTCATCTATATGAATTCTGTGCCTTGTGGGAATGAGCAATATTGCTGTCACCAAAGTATTCATGCAGCGTCCTCTGGGTCACCTGATGCTTCCATTGCCCATCAGTCTATCACAGCTTCTCTATCAATCTCAGCCAGGTAGGCCTGTGCTCAAGTCTCCAACTCCTCCATACTCTCATCTACCTCTATCTACTTAACATGCGCAGACATCACAAGGAGCCTGAGCTGCTTTGGTTTGGGTTTAAAATGACTTTAAAAGGAGCTTCTCTTAGCGAAGGCATAAAGCTACAAGATGCTGTAACTTATCTGAAAGATTCTGACTGTTATTCCTTTGATAATGTTTTAAACATTGATCTAAGGGAATATTATGATCTAAGGGAAATCATCCTGCCATGTCACGTGATAAATTAGAAACCAAAACCCGAGAACTTGGAGATATTTGCTGCTCTTACGGAGGACCTGGGATTCAGTTTCCAGTAGCCAACTGGCCTCTGACAACTGTAACTCCGTATGCAGAGGATCTGAAGCCTTCTCTCGCCCTGTGGGCATGCACATGATGGACAGATACACATGTACGCAAAACAGTTTAATTAATTTAAAAATTAGTCCTCAATTCCAAGCATTAATAATACACACACACACACACACACACACACACACACACACACACACTTCTTACCTCAGACATTGACTAATTTTTGAACAATAAGTAACACAATTTGAAGAATGTAACTCACTTTTTTCCAATCTTATTCAATCTTTTATTTTTTCCAAAAAGAAGGGTCATTAAAATGCCTCTTTTATAACATAAATGCCCAAGTAAAAGGCCAAAGTGTTTTGAGTGACTAAAAATATAACACAAATGGTAAGAATATTCACATACGTGCATGAAAGACAGCAACATTTAGCATAAAAAGGGGGCCCACATGTTAAGGAGTAAGTGGTGCTCATTACAGCCAGCAAAACAGGAGCTTTTAATACTCAAAAGAAATAAAATGCCTGAGAACAAAATAACAAGGCGCTATCAGGAACTGACTAGTTCTGGGTGGACAAGGAGAGGGGTGTAGGTCCACAGTAAGTGACTGCCCTCTGATGGCGAAAGCCTCAGGATCAAACATTAACACAGCAGAATCATCAATGTCATGACTTAAAGTAAATAATAAATAAATAAATAAATAAATAAATAAATAAATAAATAAATAAATAAATAAATAAATAAACAAACAAACAAATAAATAAATAAATAAATAAATAAACCATAACAGACAATCTTAAGGCATGGTGATCCTGTTACAGAGCCAGTTTATAAAGAAAAGTAGAACTTACCGTCCATCAAGTTCCCGGTTAGCTGACAGGGAAGAGCACTGTTCCGCCAGTTACTGGGTGTGAACTGCTCTCTTTGAATAGCTACTGCCTCCAAACACTAGACTCCCAGTGGAAGAACTGACATGCAATGGGCTCATCTCTCAGACAGTGATGCACACTTAGAGGCAATCTATGACCTGTTTGCTCACCACGTGATTTCACCTACAGATCAGCCCTCCTTTCCCTCTCTAGTCACCCACCCTTCTCTACTCAACTTTCTCCAGATCCATTCTTTCATCTCACATGCTACAGTGCCATCTACTTAGTCAAGTACCACGTTTCCACCCACATGAAAATCTGTACCAAGGAAAGAGCCTTTTACTCCTTTGCTCATTCCTGGACTTTGAACATGTAGGACTCCCCAGCGAACTGAAGTAGACAGGTATGAGGATCTCTCCAGTGTGCTGAGTTTCATTTTGCATTTCCTGAATCAAATTTCCTATTTCGAGTAGTCATTATAGTTCCTTTTAATAAAATACAGTCACTAAAAACCTCTATGTAAGTAAAAAGTTAACAGTGTTCTATTGCTTTGCTGAGCATCTCTGTAGTAGAGTCAAGAGGACAAACTCATGGAGAGGAGGAGAAGATAAGTGTAACTCTGAAGCAGACTGACTCAGAAGAAAACTGTCACCAACTGAGCCTTTCACAATACAGTTAAATAATTCATCAGATTACCTGACTCATAGTGACCCATGGAAAAGCCATGGAATTTTTGAATGAACGATAGATAATCCATCCAAGCTGATGCCAGAAAGGGGTGACACACGTGATCTCCTCCAAGGCTGAGCTCCTTCCTGCCTCCTGTTCCCCAAAGAGTCGGTCCAGCTCAGTGCTCATGTCTCTGTATACTTCAGACTGGGCATACATATTGGCCAATTTTTCTGTGACTTGGTGCTGTTTCCCAGACAGTTCTTTATATTTGTCGGCTTGGGATAAAAATAGATAAAGGCAAGAAACAAACAGCAATTAAACTGACTTGTTTTTATTTTCATCAATTATATATAGTTTTTTCTTGAGACAGTCTCATGAACCTTAGCCTGGCCTTTAAGTTGCTATGCAGTCAAGGGTGACCTTAAACTTCTCTAGGCCCTTCTGTTTCTGTCTCAAGTGCTGAGGTTACAGGAATGCACTTTCACAGCCAGTTATGTGGTGCTAGGAAGCAAAGTCAAGGCTTTGTGTGTGCCTGGCACACATTCTAACCAGCTGAGACACATCTTCACCCACAAATTGAGCAAAATAAAATTACTCTTGTATAATTCCTTTACAGATTAGAAAAGTGTCCCTAATGGCCTGACTACTGTCATTATCCCATGGATACAGCACACTGAATGGCCTGTTCCCATGGGGACCTCAATTCTTCGCAAAGTCGTCCTTCCCTTATGAATCTACACTTCTTGATGTAAATGTCTGGTTCCTGCTTTCCAACAGGAAAATGTATATGCAAATGTGTAAACTGTCACATATCTTCTTTTAAAAAGGTTACAAACAAAGCCAGGCATGGTGACATAGCCCTGTGATGCCTATGCTTAGGAGGATGAAGTCAAAAGAACTCATATTTAAGTCCAGCCTGGCTAATAAGTAAGCTGTATGTAAATCATTAACAAGAATATTATGAAAAACAATAAGTACCTTTACTTCTTTGGAACAGATTTCCTTTAAAACTGACAATATCCTATAAATGATATTTTATAAATTAAGTTAAGAAATAAAAAACCCAAGCACTAATGGGAAAGTCTAATAATTAGCTAATTTTAGGACACTGAATCAACTTAAGAAGCCATATTCTAATGAACCACATTGCTGTATTTTAATGAAGTAAGTTAGCCAAAAAATATGACTGGAGACATCTCACATACCATCATGGATGTCTTCCTCTGTGTCTAATATAGCAGAGAAACCTCCATGAATGATGTCCCGGAAGAAGTCTGCAGGGTTGTTGTGGGTATCATATTTATGACCTACAAAGAAGGTAGGCAAAAACACAAACTTCTTTCAGAGAGAGAGGAAGGGGGAATTGAGAGAGTCTAAGAACTTTTTCCTCGTCTTCCCCCCAACTAATTTGTCCTTGTATATATATATACTCATACTATTTTGACAATATTTGCTTCCCAGTCTAACATATATAATATATTCACACATTTATTAATATATATGCATGTTTATGTGTATCTAATACATACATATAAAAACTCTTCCAGTAAAACAATCATGTGAACGTCTTCTAAATTTTTATTGGATTCAATAGACTCACAAATGTTAAAAAATTTTAAATTACATATATCAATCAAAAATAAAGAATGATGGACAATAAATATTTAAACCTATATTTGGAGTCATAGAAAATGAATCATCTATAACTATGTATTTGCCTAAGATGAAATTGACAGCATGAACCATTATAAAAAATGGGTCATCATCCAAACAGACACTGAAAAAACCAGGCAGACCAAAATGCAGGTCCACAGATGATGTAGGAATGTCTTTCTGTATGCTGTGAATATCAGTCTTTAAATAAAGGAGCTGTTTTTGCTCTTGGCGAACACAATAGCCAAAGGCAGCATAGGTAGGAGAAGCAGGGCAGAGTCAGACCCAGACCCTTCCAGCTGCCCAAGAAGAAACATGTAAGGAACACAGGTGAGCCATGGGCCATGTGGCAGACAAATTAATGAAAATGAGTTGGGTTAAGATGAAGGAGCTAGCTAGCAATGTGCCTGAACCATAGGCCAAACAGCATGAAGCTAATATAAGTGTCTGAGTCAATTTTAGGAGATTAAGCAGTGGCAGGCAGCTTATTGGTCTGAGACTGCAGGTCTGTGGGCCTGGACCTCTGGCCAGTCTGGGCCAAGAAACCATATTGTAACACACAGAAGGCAAACATAAGCCACTACAGACCCAAGCATTCCCTAAAACTGAAATGGAAAGTTACTGCTAAGTTAAGTAACATCTCCTCAATTCTCAGAGTCAGATCACATGGTGAGGGGGGGCACTGAAGACACCCACTGATATGTGAGCAAGAATATGATGACAATGGACCTCAGCAAAGCTGTTCCAGTGGCAGGTGACCGGGCCCGGGGTCATCATGTTAACTTAGAGGGTCACAACACGGGGAAGAAAAACAAGAGGTGCAGTAAAGATAGTGACACAGGCATGCAGGACCACAGAGTGGAACCAGACCTGAGCTATAAACGTGTGCTGCACAACTAACAGAATCCTGTCAACAGAGCAACCAAAGGTGTTTAAAATGGAGAAGCCTGCACATACTAAGTCTACAAGAGGGCCAAGCAGCATTCCTGAGAACCCCTGTTCTCCTCCAGACTCCATGAATGAAGGAGATCTCCCAGTTAAAGCAAGCCATACCTGCAGATGTGAAGTACTCCGAAGCCTCCTGTGCAGGGCCATGAAACATAACTTTTCCTGAGGCCAGTAAGGTGAGGCTATCAAAACATCTGAAGATGTGGTACTGGGGCTGATTAATGGAGAAGATGATTGTCTGTCCCCTCATAGACATCCTAAGTTTAAAGAGGAGAAAACTCATAAGTCACTGAACAGTGAAATCTTGAAATTCTCAAAATAATTTATTCCTGAAGTTACATTCTGTGGTCCCATTTAAGCTTGAATCTGCCTTAAAACTCCTCATCTCCCTTGTATCATGCATCCGAGGGAGAAACCGGGCTCCAAGCCTTTATTTAAAAGTTTAGGAATTCTTAAAGTGAGGGGCATCAGTATTCCAGGGTCCACTTGACTGTTACTGACAATGTGGATCCATGGCCAGTCTTCTCAGACACTGAGTCAGAAGATCTGGGAGTTGGTGCAAGGAATCCATGTCATGAACAGGCAGCCCAGGTGATGGGCAGGTTCTCTCAAACTTGAGAACCAATGATGGAGCAAATGTTATAGCTGATTGTTTGTGCAATTCCCTCTAAACATTTACACATTCTGCCTCTTCAGGAATTGGTTTTCACTGTTCTGATAATGTGGTTCACATTCCTAACCACTTGCTCTCCCTCATAAACGCTTCAGCAAGAACCTCATTTCAATTTTCATAGAATCAACATAAGGCAATTCTAATATAATTTTCCTCTTTCTGTTGATAAGGCTTAAAAGGTCAAGCAACAGAGCAAGGGGTCAGTTGGTGAGGGGCAAAGCTGGAATTTGACAGGAATAAATAAGCCAAAATACAATTTCAGAAGTCATAACTTCTGTTAGGAGAACCAATAACTAAACACAGTATTTAAAACTGCTTTGAAAATATGTTTTACAAAAGCTGGGAATGGTGGCATATCTGTAATGTCCCAGCACTGGAAAGGATCAGGAGTTCAAGGCCGACCTAGGTTATAGGAGACCCTGTTTAAAAAGGACAAACAGAAAGAATGAATGAAAGAATGGAGTCAGAAGGTAGGGAGGGAGGACAGGAGAGGAGGGAAGGAGGGAGGGAGGAGAGAAAATGAATGGAGGAGAGAAAAGGAGGAAGGGAGGCAGAGAAAGAGGGAGGGAGGGAGGGAGGGAAGAAGGAAGAGATTGAGAATGCTTGAGATATAGTGCACACCTTGAATTCCAGCATTTAGAAGGCAGAGGCGAGAAAGTGAGATCAGCCCGTGCTACAGATAAGTGAAAAGCTATGAAACTTCAGGAAAACCACCCCAGAAACATATATGATGAGCTGTCGCTGTTTCCAAGACAGACAGCCTCAAAAACAACCAGGCCATGTGGTAATATCAAAACAGGGTGAAACAGAAGTAGACAAGGATTCCTTGTGAACAAAACAGAATCGCAACCCAGTCTGCAGGTAAAACAGAGTACCACCAGCTAAGGAGACAAAAAACCAGCTGTACACAGCGTGAAATAAAATGTCTGTCCTCAAAACTAGGAGAGCTCCCACTACACAGCAACGACCGTGAGCCTGAATGTGTTTGAGAAAGGGAGAAACTGGGGAGACAGGAAAGAGAACAGAGGCACACTAAAATATTAGAAGAGATTGTAGGCAGAGCAGCTGAGACATAGGAAAAGCCCTCCGTCCTAAGCTTAACTTTGGCCTACCATTTAACTTTGAATCCTGGATAATGTCTCACACCTACAGAAACACACCTACAGAAACAGAAGATTTTTAATGAATATAAAATTTTATTTTAAAAATATATATGTGGTTACTGCCTGTACCTGATTGCTGACAGTACACACATGATGTCCAAGCTAGATAAACAAGACAATAAATAAAGACTGATGAAACCTGCTTAGACAAGATAAGACAGTCTCTCCAAAAATGCCGTGCTTTTAAAAAGATCTGTCAGATACCATAGGCCTGTAGCCAAAATGATGGATGCTCAAACAGCATAAAACACCATAGGTGATTATTCAGGTAGCTGTGTTGCTGTCCACTCCCAAATTTTAAAAGCTACTACTTCTATCTGCTTCTGACTTTCAAGTGATATATTTTCCTTCTCAAGACTTAAAAGAGTTGAAAAATAGATATTTAAAGTTACTACCCTATTATCCTTTAGCGAAGAACATTCAGGTATTAGATTTTCACTATCCCAGATAAACAGTTTTAAAGTAATTTATATACCCTACCATCTACCAATATTCTAAATATATATGATATACTTTATATGTGTTAGGTTTTAGTTATAGTTTGTGCCTTATCTTCTCTTAGATACTACCTCATAATAATTCCTATTGTATATAGTCTTAGTTTAAAACCTTCTTAGTTAGACCAAAGGGAGATGTGGTAAGATTCAAACGTCAACTGATAAGGTCAAAAGACACTTATCCAGGATCTCTGACTCCCGAAGGGGGAGTGGCCAGCCCCATTCAAGAGGGACTTCTGGGATCTTAGGGGCCCTGTTGGTTCCTGCCTTCTGGAGAGACTGTTTTGGCATCCATCATCCATCACATAGATAATCCGATCTCTCAAGTGCCTATATAAGCTGTTACCTGTATCGTGATTTGTTGGTTTATATTCCAATAAATATTAATCTTAAATTGATATAATTTAAAAGAGATTTGTGCCTTCATATGTAACCTTGTCAACCACTTCATTAAAGACTATTTATTTATTGTACAGGAGGGTATTCTGTCTTGAGTATATGTCTGAACACCATGTGGCCCTGGTGCATGTGGAAGTGAGAAATCTACATTAGATCCCCTAGAACTACAGTCACAGATGGCTCTGAGCCGCCATGTAGATGCTGAGAATTTAACCTGAGTCCTCTGGAGGAGCAACCAGTGTTCTTGACTATTAGTTCATCTCTCCAGCTCTTGTCAAAGAATTTAATATAAAAAAATTTCAATATATGAATCCTTGTTAAAAGAAAGAATAAAATTAAAATATAATTGTACAAAATTCCTTAAAAAAATGAATAAATAAACTTCACTATGGAGGAGCTTCCCCTGCCAAGCTGGGATTGATTTGATACTTAGAATAACGAAGAACAACATACTACAGCCCATTGTACAAAGTGGAACTGGGGAGGGAAACCTTCCCACACAGACCATCATGTCAGCTCTATAGATAATTGAACAGGAGCAGAAGTTACTAATCCACACAGCTGGTTGGTGGAGATAAAGTAAGGAGCAGAATGACACGGTGGCCATTGTTTTCCTTGTCAGACTATTACTAATCACAAAGGACAAAACCATAATTTCATATGATGTAACTCAGCAAGCCAGAAAGATTAAATGATCCAGACTGAAGCCAAGCAAATAAGATGGGTCGAAAGTCTAAAGAGTTTAATCCCCTAAGCCCACTTGATGGAAGGAGAAAGCCAGGTCCTTTGAGTTTTCCTCTGACCTCTAAAGAATGCTTTACAATCAGACACACACACACACAACAAATAAATACATAAATAAGTAAATAAGCAAGTAAGTAAGTAAGAAAGTAAATAAATAAATAAATAAATAAATAAATAAATAAATAAATAAATAAATAAATAAAATAATTTCTGCCATGGAGAATGCACTTACAGGTGTGTTGAAGACCAAGAAGAACACAGCATAACAGGGCCTGAGTCTGCTCTCAGAACACCGGGTTCTAGGCAACCTGTTGTATTTAATGTTCCAGACACATCAAAATGCCTTTCCCTCCAGCCAGCCCTGTGTTCAGACCACCTCACCCCCAAGCTCAGCTCACTGGACACTTGCTGATGGTTATGGGGATATGCTATTTAAAGCAGTGCTCTGCCCTCACCACGCCCATCTTTCCCTGTGCTCTTGCCTCTTTGTTCTTGATGTGCATTCCTTGTGCACTGAAGTTTCCCTCTAATAAACAAGCAAAAAATCTGCTGCTTACTTCTGAATCTCCTCCTGAGCCAAAAATACACACAAGTGACAAGGTACTAAGTGGATAAACTTAATGTTCCTTCAGCACTTACCTCCTCAGGATAGAGATGACATCTGTAGTAGTGCTCAAGTCTAGGCCAGTGGTGGGATCATCCAGGAACAAAATGGGATGCTTGACAACCAGCTCCATTGCTATGCTGGTCCTTTTTCTGAGCTCTTCAGATCTAGGCTAAAGCACCAATGACCATCATTGTCAACAAGAACAAGCACAGTCATTGTCATTTGGTGAACTGTCCTAATGTAGCAATAAAAGATTTTGTTATATCATTATCTTGGGGAGCAAAACTATGGGCACCTGGAAGAAGTGAGTAGAAAGAGACCCCGGTCAATATTGAAATGAAGACCATGCTAATGACGGTTACTGTTTAGTCTGTGTTAAGTCACATTTAAGGTAATGAGTTATCACACTCAAAGGCTGACACAGTGAAATCTGCCTAAGGAATGTGGAAGACAGGACAGACGATTGATTCCTCTAGTAACTTAGTAGTCGTTTACAATCTCCTAACTCATACACATAACATGCACACACAGCACAAGCACTCTTTAAAATGCACATGCCCAAATGTACCCACATTATACAACACAGCACACAGGTGTGTGTGCTTGCACACATGCATACATATGCACACACACACAAACATGCACACACACTATTGTCAAAAATTCTACATTTCCTCATCAGGACCTTTTTAACTCCCTTAAGACTTTCCAAAATGGCATTATTTATACTGTACAGCCACATAGCATTCATGAATCATCCTTGTAGGCAAATCCAAAAAGTGGTAACGTCTACAGTCAAAATGCACAGGCCTTGTGCCAGTCAAAGTCATTTTGTAAGGTGAGAAGAAACAGCAAGATTTACGGGCACACAACATTAGAGAACAATTCTCCTAATCATAATAACGAATACCATGATCAAGCCCAACTGTCAAAATACAATAAGGGACGTTTGGGGAATGTGGCTGGGTATAGTCATGATAAGGATATAGATATAAAGGAATTATTTGTTTTTATAGTTAAGGATAGAGTTAATAGCTAAGAAGATGTCCTTATTTTATGAATAAAAGTAATTAAGTACTCAGGAGTAAGGCACTGTCTAATATTCTTTTCAAATGCTGCAGAGAGAAACAGAATTAGTGAGTAAGCTGTTGTAAACACTTTTGTAAATCACAGGAGCCTGGTATTAGCAAGTGTACTATTGTGCTGGCTTATAACAGTCAATCTTTACAGGAACCACATATTAACTCCACATTTCTTAGATGAAGTTCTTATGAAAGGCTGAAGAATAGTCTTAGCAGGGAAATGCATTTTCCACACAAGCCTGAAGCCTTGGTTCAGTCTCCGGAATTCACATATAAAGCTATATGCAGTGAGATGCATCCACAATTCCATCAAGATGTAATGACTGTGTGGTGGGAGGTGGATCAGCAGCATCAGGCCTGTGTGTAGAGAATCAGCAGAACAAGACAGACCCTGCCTTACAAGCAAGGTGGGAGGAGAGAAGAGACCCTTGACAAAGGTGTCCTATGACCTCCACATGTGTCAGGCAGTCAGACACACATGCACACACATACACACACACACATACACACACACATAAACTAAACGCACACATAAGCTAGATACACGCAAACACACAAATACACACTTGTGTTGGGGTTCAGGTGTCAGCTGATAAGGTTGGAAGACACTTATCCAGGGTCCTGGGCTCCTGGAGGGGGAGTGGCCAACCTCATTCTCGGGGCGGGGGGGGGGGGGGGCTGCTGGGAACTTGGGGACCCCTTAGTTCCTGCCTGCTGGAGAAACTGGTTCAGCATCCATCATCCATCGCGTAGATAATCTGATCTCTCAGGTGCTTATATAAGCTGTTACCTGTATCGTGAGGGTTGGTTTATATTTCAATTAATATTAATCTTGGATTGGTATAATTTAAAAGAGATTTGCACCTTCACACTCTTTTTTGAAAGATAGCATTAAAATGATATTAAAGTTCTTGCAACCTATTACATTTCATGACTTCAATAGTTAATAAATATTTTTGTAAATTGTCTCTAAACAAAACAAGTAAACAAATCAGGGCAATGACTGATTATTGTTTAAAGAACAAAACAAGAGAAATAATTTTTATTGTAAATATAAAACTATGTAATAAACAAAGCCAAAACAAACAAAATTCTATCACTTGGGAAAAGGAAAGAAAGAAAGCATGGTGAATGTCAGCTTTTCTGCTATTTTCCTGACAAGACAAACATCTCATAAAGGACTGTGGAGAAGCATGGTAGGAATCAAGAGCCAGTATCTTCCTGGTTCTCCCGCTCTAAGGAGGAGCCACCACAGGATTTAATTCATGAAATTCATATTCTGAGAGCTCATTTTCAACATACCCCAATGTCTGCTTAGCAGATTTCTATATATAATCTTCTCAATTTGTCGATGTCACTGTGAGATATAGGACAGTTGGAGGACACAGGAAGAAGGAAGCAATCTTGATATTATAATCTCAAAGCATATAATTAATAAATACAGTACCTAATTTGGTTCTATAAACAATGTAATAAAAAAACACTCTGGGGTATAGCAAAGGGTTGTAGACCAGACGAGGATGGGAATATAAAGATTCATTTTAATAGGCAAGAATGGAGTTGTTATGATAAGCACATATCTTAATTTTTCAAATATTAAGATTAATTGAGAAGTCAGGAATGAACTATGATATTATAGCATTTTAAAATATCTTAGTATGGATTTGGTTAGCTCTTACATAGTTAGCTGTGAAGTTCCCCACTTATCTATTTCCCCTACTGCACAAATCCTCACAGGAGTCACCAGGTCCATTCTTTGTTGTTGCTGCCCAAGGCTGTATCATTAAAACCTAACCCAGGAGCTGGTAATAAATATTGAGAGCAGAAATGGAAGGAGGGAGCCGGGCAAAGGGTATCCTAGTTTTCCGTCTAGTTACTAAAGTAGAATGATTGTACAGGAAGTAAAGAAGGAGTAAACGGTGTTATTTCAGCACACAGCTCGGAATTAAAGTTGTCCACTGCAGGGAAGTCAATGCAGGAAGCTGATGCAGCTGGTTACATCCAGTCAGGGCAGAAAGCTGATGATGCATGCAAGTCTGTCCATGTTCAACTCACATCTCCACTCTCATGGTGCCCAGGACCCAAACTCAAGGAACAGAGCTGCCTAAGTGCACTGGTTCTTCCCACATGGCTTAACTTAAGTATGACAATCACCTACAGAAATGTCCCCAAGCCAACCTGGATGCAGTTCCTCATTAATACTCTTCTAGATGATTCTGGGTGATTCTAGACTGTGTCAATTGACAGTTAAATCTAGCCACAACAGACAGGATTAAAAATGAAAGAAAAAAGGAAGGAGGGAGGGGAGGGAGGGAGGGACGGAGGGAGGGACGGAGGGAGGGACGGAGGGAGGGAGGGAGGGAGGGTTGGTTCAGAAAATAACAAGCATGGAAAAAGACATAACTACATGCTAAAGAGACCAAGCACAACCCTGGAGGGGAGTAAGTGCAGACTGAGACACAGCACCAGAGTCCTGAATGTCACTTCCTGTGGAGTCCAGAAATGCATTCTGAAACAACAAAGAACCAAGTCCTCTGGGGAAGAGACAACAGACAGAAGAAAGGACTTGTCAATTCTCTAATGAGTCAAGAGTTCAACACTGAGGGAAGAAGAAGCTCATGTGAGGAACAAATGGAAATGGACATGTGAGGGTCACACTCCATTCCCAGGCTTGACCATTGCTAAGACTCCACAGCTTCATTTCCATTTTACATCATGTAACCAGTCACTTACTCATCCACACAGAGAGCAGCCCCCTTGACAACACACATATGGAACTGCTGGCAGAAAGTCATATTATCAACCCAGGGTTTTATATTTTTTTTGGCTCTGAATCTTTCAAGATCTTTCTTCACATTACCTGGACATTTGCCACATGAACCAGATGCAGAAGTTCAAGCACCTCATTAACTCGCCTTCTTTTTTCATCTCTTGTTATTGTCACTGGAAGTCGCAGAGCTGCTGAGAACTCTATATTGTCCCTCACAGTCACCGTGCGCATCACCACGTCATCCTTAGGTTAAATAACATTTCAATTAAATATAGTTATCACTAAGGCAGTTATTCTAAGGAATGTAACATAGTTTTCATATAAAACATACTCAATGTAATGCTCTACTGAAAACTGGGCTTTCAGTGCTGCTGATTTCAAGTAGATATCCTGATGAAATCATTTTTAACCCTCCCATTGCCTCTCTAGGTACAACACAGGGATTTTAGTGATGGCTGCCTGCAGTTATTTGCATAAAATATCTCCTAAGCATTGGAGAAAAATAAGGGAATGGCAAAATAGGACAAGAGCAATCCTCTGTAGAAATAAATCACCATTAAATTACTAATGCTGTGCTGCCAATATCATATGCCAACCCCTCCTCATTTAATATTGCCAGCTTTAAGCTAATGAGTCATGAAAAGCTGTTGTAGAAAAAGTTGGACCTATAAAGCATCATGTAATTAACTGGAAATCCACAAATACATAACTGAGCGCCTACCCATACAGAGGCAGAGGATATCTAAAATCACAACCCCACCAACACTTACTCGTGGTACATAACCAGAAACACATTTGAAATTTGCAGGTCGAGGTTTTCCGTTTAACAAAATATCTCCTGATAATCCACGTGGATCTTTCCTGGCAGCCAAGACATCCAGTAACCTACAAAGGGTTATATATGTTGTGTGGTTTATTTTATCTCTTCAGTAAAAGTTTTGTCTCTTTAGGTTCTCAAAATAACAATTCTGTGTATCTTAACTTTAACTGAAATCTCTCTCTCTCTCTCTCTGTCTCTCTCTCTCTCTCTCTCTCTCTCTCTCTCTCTCTCTCACACACACACACACACACACACACACACACACACACACACACTCCTCTCTGTTCAGTATTGCTCTGATATAGCCCACAATTACAAATGCAAAACGTGATCCACACAATTGCCTCTCCCTGCTATCAGACCTTGGGGCCTCAAACTGACAATGTGCTGCTGTATTTTTAAGAATTAGGCCTAGTGATGATTTCTTCTTTTGAGAAAACTTTCTTTCATCTTTCTGGTGTTAATATTATTTTCCCCACATTAAATAACAACATGACCCAACACCATATGCCAATAACGCTATCGTTTTCTATCAGTCAAGAGTCACCCACCAGATGCAGAGGAGGTAAAATAAAAATTCCTTACTGACATAGGGTACCAAGCCACGTGACTAAACATAAATAGAAATAGGAATGAACTGAAAGTGTAAGAGTTAGCTGGTAAAAGCCTAATCAAGTGGCCAAGCATATATTAATAATATTAAACCTCTAAGTCAATTATTTGGGAAGTGCATATCATGTATTTGGAAACAGGAAGGTGGGAGACTGAGATCTGACTATGCACACACTATTTAAATAATCCTATAGAAGAGACTTTCACAGCACAGAAAGTGGATACAAAGGGCTTGCATATGCTTTTCACTATACTCACAAGGATCTACTCCCATCCTGAGGTCCCATGATGGCGTTGAGGCCAGGTTTCATGATCCCACTATAAACACAAAATCATACTGGCTGAATTTTTATTTTAATGAAAGTTATATTGGCTTACTATCTATATTGAATATTCTATTGAAATTGGGTGGGATTGTAAACACAAAATAAGCAGACTCAGAAAAATAAAATATTAATAGAGGTCTATTATTTATAAAAGATGTTAAATTCTAGTGTGGACTTATCAGAAGCATGCTGCAGATATCACAAACCCTCTTTGTTTATGATTTTAAGGTCTTGTCTTTTTTGAAACATGGCACATCTGAGTTCAGTGTTCCTTAAAGCAAGTAGCAGGTTCTCATGAAGACTCCATTACACATATGGCCTTTATCTGTCAAGTATATAACAGCTTCTTACTAATGTTTGATGATCAGTATCTCCATAAAACCCTGCTTGATAGCTAGTAAATCTCCTCACAAGAAGCAATTGATTCATAGGATATCAATAAAATGCCATTACTATTAAAATAGAATTAGACCCAAATCAATGTATCTTAAGCAGAAATCCAAAAACTGAATGGAGGCATTCAGAGTACAAGAAAGAGTTTTCAAGTTTAACACTCAAAAAAAATTAAAAAACAAACAAAAAACACTACCTTAATCAAAATAGAAAATGCACATACACATCCACAAAATGACAATTTCTGTCCCTGAGAAACAGATTAGCATTCACTCAGTTTACAGCTGGGAGACATCCCTAATTGAGGACATTCTTCCCTGATGTTAGGTACAGCACCAACATGAGTTACGTCAGAAAACTGATTGATTTGGAGGAGTGAATCTGCTGGTTGAAAATGCGTATTCTTATAGAAAACTCAGCTACGTCCCATTTCTTATTTCATATCCAGACAATGTGTCAATCCCTACGCTACCCATTCCCCTCTTAAGAAGATGAGGGAAGATCTAGGTGGAGAAAAAGGACCAGGGCTCAAACAGAGGCTGTGGTTGGGATTGGGAGAAGAGTCTATACAGGCTGAGCGAGGGGAATCTTGGTATGTGTGTTCTGTCCTTAGAATACGGTCAGAAGCATGGCTTCCCTATGTTATGGAACAATGTGTGGAATGTCAGTTTTAGCTCTTAGTGAATTTTGAGCAAATATATGAGGACCTGGACTTTCTGCTCCTGGAGAACCCTCATTGTTTCCATCTCATCACTTGTAACTGACTCCAACAGCCTGACACAAACTCAGTTCAGTTTTAGAATGTAGTGTGTATATGGATGTGTGCACAATTCTTTTATACATTCAAATTTGCAGAATTTAAATTTGCAATATTTCCTCATATCCCTTTATTTTAACAATATACCTTTTATATTACTATTTCATCCTTAATTGACTAAATTAAAACCATTTCTCAGAATTGGTTTTAATTTGTTTGTTAATATGTCTAAGGGATTGTCAAGCTTGTTTGTGTTTTCAAATAACCAAATTCTTGTGCCATTAATCCATTATGTTGTTCTTTTAGTCTCCATCTCATTAATTTCACCATGATCGTGAATTTATCTGTGGTGATATATTTTATATTTAATATAATTGGCCTGGAATATCAGAGGACAAAATTACCCACAGTCAAGCCATGAGGATCAGAGAGTTGTGAGTTACACCTTTAATCTCATCACTGGGAGACAGAGATCTTTCTGTGTTTCTGTGAGTTCAAAGCCTAAAGCAGTGGAAGCTCACAGCTTTAATCCCAACTCTAGGATTATGATGCAGAGTTTAACTTTGAAGTGAAACAACTGGATGGAGAAGATATTTAAGGCAGGGGTAGGGAGACATTCAGATATTGTGTAGGATCAATGAGGAACCAGGCTAAGGACTCTTGAAGACAGCTTTTACCCTGAGAAGTTCTCTGGGTGAGAACGGACTGTGGTCTGTTTCCTCTCTCTGATATTCAGCTTTTCCTTAATATCTGGCTCTGACTTTTTGTTAAATGCCAACGAGAATTCGTGTTTTATCTATCAGTATGGATGACAAGGAGAGGCTGTGGGGTAGTTCATTGGGTAATGGACCTACATTAAACCCCGGAATTCACATAAAGTTGGGTACAGTACTGGGCACCTGTGACTCCATGCTCTTTGGAGAGACAGGAGACAGAGACAGGAGAATCCCAGGACTCTTGTGGGCTGCTTGCCTGGCATATACCAGGGTGAACAATAAGAGACATTTTCTGCAACACAGTAGAAGTTGAAGAACACTGCTTAAGGTTACCTTCTGACAGCCTTGTCATAGCATCCAAACTTCTGCACATGTGAACATCTACACATATACTTATATAACTACACACACTTATACATACATATTCAGATATATATACACACACAAACATAACACTTATACACACACAAACATATATAGAAACACACATATACTTACACACAAAAAACAACACATTATATACATAGATACACAAACACACACATGCACACATTTTATTGACAATACAGAAAGTCTGTGTTTGTTGGAAAAGTTGTTCAATACAGTGGTCACTTAGCGCATGCACATACCTGATGTTTGATAGTGTTCCTGTCACACGCGTTCTTTTACGAAATGGAAAGCCCCTCTGTTCTGTATCTCGATAGCTGATGTTATGAAAACTTAACACAGCTTCTCCAGTCAATGCGTTCAGGTCGCTGGTGTCCATTTCAGGAAGGTCACTGGGATTTCTTCTTATCATTGGGATTGCAACAGCATCATTATTGGAGGACATCTCCGGACGTTCTTCCTTCCTGTGAGGACACAGCAATAGTAAGTTGATGCTCCCCACAAACATTATTACACAGAACAGCACACTTCAGGGTTGTTTTAAACTGTGCAGTCACAGGCAGACTCCTTCCTGGAGAACAGTCCACATCCCTGTGATTCCCTAAGGACCCAATGATGCAGTTGTAACTGAGTATATAGATTCCTCTAAGAAACAAATGAGCCCTAATGAGTAGAGAATAAATGTTATTCATAGTTCATAAAAGATGAAGGGGAAAGGTGAGGGGCAGATTTGTCTTCAAAAGCATATTATAAAACAAGTTCAGAGGCAGAATATATGACTGAGCACCAGTACTCTGTGTGTGTGTGTGTGTGTGTGTGTGTGTGTGTGTGTGTGTGTGTGTGTGTGTGCATGTATGCACGAGCATACACAGTGGCCCAGATATGTGGATTTATAAAAGGCAAAACCAAATAACAGAGAGAGCTATTCTGGAACAGGGCGGCAAAAATACACAGTTGGTTCAAGGTACAGTGTGGGATATTTGCAAATATAATAAAATGTCAGAGGGATCTACCCACAGTCAGTCTAGGAGGATCAGACAGTGGTAACTCACACCTTTAATCCCAGCACAGGGAATATCCGGGAGAGTGACCTATGCCCTTAATCCAATCTGAGTTTGAGGTCACCTCAGTTTTCAGAGGGAGTTCCAGGCTCCCAGGCAGGCAGTGGTGGGGCCACGCCTTAACTGAGCAAAGAAAGTATTCAAGGCAGGCATAGAAAGAGCAGGAAGAAGAAGCCTTGGCTCACACTCTTAGTCCTAGCATTTGGGAAGCAGAGGCAAGAGAATCTCTGTGAGTTCAAAGCCAGGCTGATCTTCAAAGCAAGTTCCAGGACAGTGAGGACTGTTACAAAGAAAACTCTATCTTGATAAAAAGAAAAGGGAAGAAGACTGGAAGAGGTGAATCTGTCCTCTGATATCTCTGACTGTTTATATTACATTTGAAAACATCCCAACAGCTCTGTTTCAGTACAAGGTACAGTTCAAAGTGCAGATTGTCCCAAAGCACAGAGCTGACTCCAGGCACAAAGGGTCTGAACAAACTGGAACCCAAATGAAAGACTTGAATAAGGGCCCTTCATGGTGAGCAGACAACCTGGGGACAGAGGTGAACGTTTGTTCCCCTGTACCTAGTGATGTGTACATCAGGTGGCCTGATGATGGCCCAGCAGATATTATGTAAGTAAGGGCATTACAGAGATCATTTTTGGAAAAGCACATAAGCTCAGATTCTTGAAAAGGGTCTTCAAACATCCATGGGTCTAGGTGTTTAGAGCTTGATGCATTTATAGGGAGGAACAATGTATTTGTGTTAATAAATTATGTATCAGTCTGTTTTACTGTCTATGCTAAACATTTGCACACATGAGGTAAGAGTAATTTTGACTCAGCATTTGCTTTCAAAATGAAGCACACCACTGCTGGGTAAAATGGACTCACTTGGGGCAGGGCACACACGCTCTGAAAACTATTGCATTATGTAATATGTACAAACACAGAGATGGGCACAGCCTAGGTTCCACACTCCATCTCTCACAGTGCTGGAACCAGGAGCTTTGTTCTCTGAGTCTGAGCTGTGGTGGGATTCAAATAATCAACCACAAGTCATGGTTCCCTGGGGTGCACTGGTAGGTAGGCACCATGAGGACAGTAAGGAGGTGGGAGTGACTGACAGACACACTCATAGCTCAAGCTGTGGGGACATGATAGGCAGCCCTCTCCTGTAACCAGGAATGACATGGGTCCTCTGCATGACTGCTGAGCTAGAGAGCTCTGAGCAGGTGGCTGGCAGAGTCTTTGGTTTGTGAAACTGCCTCATGCTGCAATTTGTATGCAGCAGACAGGGGCTGAGAACCTGGAACCTGAGTGCAAGGATTTCTCAGTTTCCACGGCTTCTTCCTTATTGCATGGTGGTTTGAGATATGAAAATCCTTAGATACATGGCCCAGCGCCCCGGACTTCTCTCCATTGAGGAACTCCATGCTCTGTTTGCCATCCCACTTCCTTTAAAGGATCCCAGAGACAAGGCTTTGTTTAGACAAATCCACAAAGGGAATTGCCTACCGGGACCACAGGCCACCAAAATATGGTGCTACCAGTGTCAAATAATCTGCAAAAGGGAGGTCTTTAGCATGAATGATGCTCTGTTACTTATAAGATCTATGTAGTGTGCACAGCACCAACCTGGAAGACAGCAGCAGAGAGGACTATCCACACCATCCTGATGCCCCTGGATGTGGCAAATTCTACGAGAGCATCAGGAGAGGATCTTCCAAGTTTCTGTCTTCCAGATGGTAAAATGTTATGTGCTCTTTTCATATAGTCCATTGTTTGTAAGACTTTAAAAAGAAGTCTTTAACCTTTAATAATCCTTGTCTTGTGATAGCATAATCGTGTTTTTGTTGGCTATGGGACAGGGTCTCCTGGAATGGTTCAGACTGGTCAGAAACTTGAGGTGCTCCTACCTCACCTTCCATGTGTCAGAATCATGGATCTGTGGTTTATCTATTTTATTTACACTTTTTAAGCCTTGTGACTATGTGAGTTTTAATCTCTTGCTTCTTTTCCTTTCTAACTTTTTCTATGCACCTTTATTCAGTTAGTTTATTATGGTTGATTTTACTTTTATTAATTTGTAACTTCATGTTTTATTGTAAACTAGTTTTGCCCTTTTCCTGCATTATGCCCATTATGATATCTTTGGGGAAATTGGCTCTGGTATTGTTGTGACTAAGGTTCATTTTCTCCATCCTGACCTTGCTGAAGATGAAGCTCTTGGCAGATGAAGGCTTTCTGCACACATCCTCACATGAGTGTGTGAAACATATTCACTCTCACAGGTGCACCAGCCACAAGAAGGAAACACAAGGATGTGGGAAACAAGGCCTCACGACTTCCTCAAAGATAATAGCATGTCAGCAGCTGAATCTAAACATTTCTAATCAGGTAAACTGCTGAAGAAATCACTCAGGAGATTAACTTAAAAAGGAATACAACTCCAAAGAGAGACAACTGAGGGAAATGAAGAAAATAATATAGACTGTGAGTGATAAATAGAGAATTTATTAAACAGAAATTTTAGGAAAGTTTACAGAGAAATGCTTTAACAACAGCTGAGGAACGTCCTCCATTGATTGACAGTTCTGTTGGGCATTTTCTTCACTGAGGATTTATGTGGAAGGGCCCAGCCCACTTTGGGATCCTGGGATGTTTAAGAAAGCAGGCTGAGCAAGCCATGAGGAGCAACCAGTAAGCTCTGTTCTTCCATAGACTCTGATTCAGTTCCTGCCTGAGTTCCCACCTGGCTTTGCTCAGTGATGAATTATGATGTGGAAAGTTATTAAGACGTAAACTTTTCCTCCCCAAGCAGCTTTTGGTCATGATATTTATCACAGCAGTAGAAAGCAAACTGCCAGTGAGCCAGCGGAGTTCTCAGATGAGAGAGAAAGGAGCACACAGCAACTGAAGCCAAAGCAGAAAAAGGAAAGATGGAGAGAAGCCACCAAGTCACAGGATTTCATTCAGGGCAAACATCTCAACACTAACCTTAGGATAAATGGTCTCCGTTCTGGGGTAAAGCGTGCAGCTGGCAGGCTGAACTGAAAAGCTGAACACAATAATTCCTTGTTCTTGCAGCAGGAAAGTCAACAGCTGACAACGTACATGGAGACGGGAGGAAAGGATGGAAACCGGCATCTCAGCAGACAGACTCCAAGAGCTACGCTCCTGCTGACACAGGGTACCCAGCCAGCATCAGGAGAAGTAAAGATCACTACATGCTAGTAACTGGAGGGATCACTACAATAACTATGAATATACATGTAATGAAAATTACTATAATGAACTCCATCAAACAAACACTACTAGACAAATACACCTGCTTAAAATAAATGGTGGGTGACTTTGGTTTTATTTGTTGTTTAATATTCTTTAATACCATACTTTTTAACAAGAGAATTCATATCTGTGGATGAATATTTGCTGCTCTGTGCCATAAGCATGAAAGCCTTCTCTTCAGTGTGTGAAGGGGACTTGGTGGTCTGCCTCTGATCCAGGCAACTTAACCTAGACTTTGATTTACTATGTACAGTATTACAATATGGTTTCTTGGCCCCGGGCAGCCAGAGGTCCAAGACCCACAGATCTGCTGCCTCAGACTCCTTAGCCACCCACTGCTGCTTAGGCTCCAAAAAATGGCTCACACACTTATATTAAGTTCATGCTGTTTGGTCTTGGTTTAGGCACCTTGCTAGCTTGCTTCTTCATCTTAACCCATTTCCACTAATCTATCCTGCCACGTGGCCCATGTCTCACCTGTGTTCTTTATATGTTTCTTCTTCTGGCATCCGGCTTGGTCTGTCTCTGACTCTGCCCTTCCTTTCCTATCTATTCTGATTCACCACCTACTTTTTCTATGGTGCCTGTCATGGGCCAAAACAGATCCTTTATTTAAAGATTGATATTCACAGCATACAGAAAATCATTCCCACATCAGTAGAGTGTGTGTGTTTCTGTGTGTGTGTATATGTGTGTGAATGCCTATCTCTGTGTATGTATTTGTGTGTGTCTGCATGTGAGTGTGTGTGGTGTATGTGGGTGTGTTTGTGGTATGTGTATATGTTGTGTGTGTTAGTGTGAGTCTGTGTGTGTGTGTGTGTGTGTGTGTGTGTGTGTGTGTGTGTGTGTTATTTGCTTTGCTTTTCCATCCTTTTGTTTTTACTCTTACCTAGTTATGGTAAGAGCAGATGTCTCTAATGTAGTTATTTCAATTATGGGTGCTATTCTGTTGGAGTTTGTATCTTTTTAAATTTATTTTATTATTTTATGTGTGTGTTTTTCTTTTGTAAATCTGCATATCACATATATATCTCATACTTGTGGTGGCCAAAAGATGTCTGTTGAATCCTCTGGAACCAGAGTCACAACAGTTGTGAGCTGCAATGTCGGTGCTGAGAATTTAACCTTTGACCATTGGAAATGCAGCCAGTGTGCTGAACCATCTCTCTAGCTTCTGGAGTTTCTTTCTTCTTGTTAGTAATGTATATATTCTGTAATCTGTAGTTTTGGAAAATAGTGCTTAGTAAATTTAGGAGAGAGGTAGTTGCTTATGAAGTTACTCTGACCCATGATACTTGAGTGCTAAAATTACATATGCTGCTCTGTGTCCTAGGGTAAGAATCATAGCTATCCATGTGATGTGTGTAAAATTAGTTTTGAATTCTTTAGCGTGTATGACACTGCTTGAATAAGGTCCCCATCAGTGAGGAAAAACTTCTGGAAGCTTAGAGGACCATGCACATCTGGGTTCTGCTACTTGTCTGAGTGTCTGCTAAAACGAACACAGCATGCTTCCTACACTTCCAGGCTTGTGGTGTAATTGGGAAGACTAATACTATAAGTCTGAGGACTCGAACCCTGAAGCCCTGAGGTAGCACAAACTTGGAGCTCCCCAGAAGAGAAAGGTTGTAGTGAAAGCTTACTGGCCCTTTTCCTGTTTGTGCCTTGGTAGTGCGCACCACCAACAGTTTTGTCATAAACCTTCTAGAACTTTCATATTCTCATAGTTAAAAGGAACATATTCAGAGTCCATCTATAGCTAGTTTAATATTTTTCTATATTTTAATATTTGATGCCTCAGCATTTTACTAAGAGATTTGCTGAACTGTGGTTATTATATGTTTTATTGTTTTAGGTAAATAGTTAATAATGCGATTCCTTGAGGCTTTTTCATCCACCCATATTGTTATATGTGCTTCTCTTTCTCTCCTGTATTTACCTCCCTCTCCCTTCGCTAAGGAGAACCCCCTTTCTCCCATCAAATCTTAAAATATGGAACTTTTCAAATCTGTGTGTCATTCTTGCACAGAGGTCGTGCTATCATCTCTGTATCACCCCAGGTTTAGTACATGTGCTGCCAAAGCGAGCACAGGAATTGACTTCCGGTTTTTTCATTTATATTCATCTTTTATATCCACCACAGCGCCTCCCCCCATCCCTCCTTCTGCTTCACCCCACAGCCTACCCACACACACACCTTTCACCTCCTTTGAAAAAACTTAAGGCCTCCCATGGGAAGTCAGCAAAGCCTGACACATTCTGTTGAGGTAGGACCAAGCCCCTCCTCCCTGTATCAAGGCTGAGCAAGGCATTTAACCCTAGTGAATGGACTCCCACAAGCCAGCTCATGCACCAGGGAAAGATCCTGACTCCACTGCCTGAGGCCCCTCAAACATACCAAGCTACACAATGGTCTCCCGAATGCAGAGGGCCTAGTTCAGGCCCATGCAGGCTCCACAGCAGTGCGATTGTAAACTCACAAGCTCAAGTTAGTTCAGGTCAGCTGTCTCTCTGAGTTTTCCCATCATGACCTTCACCCCACCCCCGCTTGCTCAAATAATCCCTCTTCCCTCTCTTGAGCTGGATTTACAGAGCTCTGTCTGGTCCTTAGGTATGGATAGGTGCCTAGGTATGGATCTCTGCATCTGCTTCCACCAGTTACTAGATGAAGGCTTTATGATGGCAGTTGGGGTATTTGTAGAGAGATTCAGCACCTCCCTGACCTGAGGGTGTGGTCTCTGGGCCAGAATAGGTTTAGAAGTCACCTATGAACTTTCCTCTTACCACTGCTCTGGCAAGTGTCCCATAAGTTTGCGTATATTGTGGATTCATTTTCATTGAATTCTAGGAAGACTTTAATTTCTTTCTTTACTTCTTCCTTGACTCCGAAGTGGTTCAATTGACTGATGTTCAGTTTCCATGAGTTTTTTTGGCTGTCTCTGGTTTGTGTTGTTGTTCAACTCTAACTTTAAGACATGTTGAATTGATAAATTACAGGGGGATATTCCAATTTTTTTTGTATCTGTTGAGATTTGTTTTGTGGCTGAGTATATGATCAATTTTAGAGAAGGTTCCAGGAGGTGCTGAGAAGATAGCATATTTTTGTGTTTGGGTGAAATATTCTGTATATATCTATTAAGTCCATTTGAGTTATAACATCTGTTAGATACCATATTTCTTTGCTAACTTTCTGTCTGGTAGACCTGTCCATTGCTTAGAGTTGGGTCTCCCACTATTAGTGTGTGGGTTTGATGTGGAATTCAGCTTTAGTAATGTTTCTTTTACATATGTGGGTGCCTTTGTATTTAGGGCATAAATGTTCAGAATTGAGACTTCACCCTGGATTTTTCTGTAATGAATATTAATGCTCCACTCCCATCAATAGATTCTCCAGACAACCACAAATCAACAAACTGCAGAGTTAAACTGTATCATGGATCCAATGGACTCACAAGACATCTGCAGAATATTCTATATGATCACTGAAGTCACATCCTCCTCAGCAGCTCATGGGTCTTTTGCCAAAACGGGATCACATTTTAAGCCGTAAAGCAAGTTTTAACAAATAAAAAGGTAATTTCTTCATCCAACCAGATCAAAACCTCAATTGATGGAGAAGTCTTTGAAAAACTACATTCATTCTTGATTACAGCCCTGAACTAACCAGGAAAAGAAAGATCACCTGCACATAATAAAGGCTACTGTGATGATCCTACTAACGGCATTATATTGAATAGGGAATACCTCAAATTAGTTCCTCTAAATGCAGGATAGAGCCAAGGGCAACCATTCCTTCAACTATTATTTATAACAGGGGTTTTATCCTCAGAGAAATGAAGAGAGAGAGAGAGAAAAAAACAGAAAAGGAAGAAATCAAATTGCCCTATCAGTGAATGAAATGCTTCTATATTTAAAAACCCACCACATGGCAGAGCATCTTCCCAGCACATGGGAGGCTCTGGATTCTGAACCACATACCAAGAAAATGGCTCTGAAAACCATCCAGGGTCCAGCAAGAGTCTCTGCAGGTAAACGTGCTGGCTCACAAGACTGAATTCAATCCAACAACCCCATGAAAAAGGAATCCAGTGGCCTTTAATCCCAACAGGGAATCACCAGGAAGCTGAAGGGCCAGCTGACCTGGAGTCTCCAGTGTGGAAGGAAGTACAGGGGAGAAGGTCTCAACAAGTAAGAAGGAAAGACCTGACTTTCAAAAGTTATCCTGTCACACACACACACACACACACACACACACACACACACACACACACACACACACACACACACACACACACAATGAAAAGACCAAGAGAAGCTGTAGAGAAGCAACTCTGGATTTAAATAAGCAGAGTGGGCTATGGAAATATGTATGCACACACCTGATAATACCCATATACACAGAATTGTGCACTTTATGTCAGTGAGGTGTATAATGTTAATTACACTATAATAAAGTCATTCCTTAAGAGAAAAAGTGTAACCCAACGTCATCTAGATGATTAATTTTTATTCAAACACTGAAGTAAACAGGGCAATAATCTCCTTGGAGAAGAAATTTTAGGTTTTTTTTTTTTTTTTTAGTTTTCTATATACCAACATAGCTTGTGTGTGTGTGTGTGTGTGTGTGTGTGTGTGTGTGTGTGTGTGTGTGTGTGTGCAAGGTAGACTTTCCAGTTCTTTCATTTCCATAGTCCATCTTAATCCTAATTAATTTCTTCAATCAGCATATTTTGAGACTTCCTACTTAATTCCATTTTTAAATACAACCAAACTTAATTCAAAATAGTCAACAGAATGTTTGGGGTGTCTATTAAACTGCCCTGAGCTGATCACAAAGTGTCCAAATGCCCTGAAATGTCACAGGGTGCCTCCAAAATACATACAATATGACTGTGAAGTATGTATTTACCAAACACATTAAGAACATGAAATTCACATAACCCACATAAAACCTTGGTTTATCTTTTAGTTACACTTGTTCATCAAGGGTGTGTGTAACGGTGCAAGGAAAATGGCAGTGACAGTTAGCTTATCACAGGCACTACTGCTGGCTTTATGGAATGGTTCCAGGCAAAGTCTCCTCAGCACCACAAATTAACACCCTCAAGAGATGTTCCCTCAAAGGCAAAGGCCAGGACAAGCTTCTCTGAGAAGCCACTGTGGTCTCCCTTCCTGTTCCTGAGCTGTGAGACTGATTCCTGTTATGGTCTCAAGAATGTAGCATAAGGGCTGGAGAGATGGCTCAGTAGTTCAGAGCACATAATGCTCCTGCAGAGAACCTGGGTTCTATTCCCAGCAACCACATGCAACTGTTTATAACTCCAGTTCCAGGGAATTCAGTATCCTCTCTGGCCTCCAGGAGCACAGGTAAGGTATGCAAGCAGTGCACTTGCCATGCATGCAAGGCAGACATTCATACACGTCAATCACTTAAAATGTAACTCAATATAGCCTTGAGGGCCCCTAAATGTATTTATGTCCATTCTGATATTCTTCCTCAAAATTCTCCATTCTAATTTAGATTTTATTTGCCATGTAACGTATTTATTCCCCTTTCAAAAGCTTCACAGATACTTAGCCACAGATATGTATAGAAACAGGCTCTACGTGTGTGTGCATTTTAATGCATTTTGATTGAAGAGAGTACACTGTTAGAAAGACATATGTTAATTCCCTAAGAAGGGTGAGAGTTGAGGTCCAGGCCCTGCCTGGACACATGCTGCTTATTAACCAGGTGTTACTATTAAACTTTCTGTGTTTCTAAACTAGATGAGCGATTACATTTCTAGTATGTCACGGGAAAGTAAAAGAACACAACATCATAGATATACAACCCACTGAAAGGATCCCAAGCTAGTTGTTTGGCCTTCAATTTTGCTATCTGTTCAAACTTTTTCCACTCTGAGTAAGAGTTGTAGGAAGCTGGTGTGTGTGTGTGTGTGTGTGTGTGTGTGTGTGTGTGTGTGTGTGTGTGTGTGTTTGTGTGTGAAATAAAGAAAAACTATAAATTTTTAGGTCCCTTAAAATACCAGTGTTAACAAAATTCTGTTGCACTTGTGATAACTTCACTGTTTGATAAAACTTTTAATGTCATCCTTATTTACCTTCACACATTTAGAAATCAGAGATTGTACATCTCCAACCTGCCCCCCCCCAAAAAAACATACCCTCCATGGACAGATGATGTGACCAGTAGTTTTCATTTCACACTTACAAATGACACTACAAAGAATTTCCCAGCCCTGTGTGCCCACACTCACCAGGATCAGATGCAGGGACCTAGCTGCTTGTGAATAGGATCAGGAGCATTGCAGCTCTGGGCTGAGGTTCTGACTTCTGCCCCACAGTCTCCAGGATCCTCTGAATCAAGGCCCTTTACTGCCCACCTTCAGGGGCGGAGACCTTGGGTGGCTCCCAAAGAGAGGAGAGGAAGTAGCAGGCACCAGACTCTCTAGGGAGGGGCCTGGGAGAGGGGGAGAGGGAGGGGCCTGGGGGAGGGGCATAGTGAAATGGAGAAGCAGGCTTGGGGTTTGGAGCCTTAGGGTTGGGGTGCCAGGGCTCCAGGCAAGCTACAGAAAGATGTGCAGTCTGCACTGCCTCACAGATCAGGCATACATCAGTGCTGGAGGATGAGAAGCAGGCATCCAGCATCCCAGAAGACACAAATCAATCAGAAATAACGATTTGGAAGGGGGGGTGCTTACCAGATGGGAGTAATAAACCAGAGGGGAATATATGCTTAGCCCAGAAAGGGACAAACACGGGGTCAGGACAGGAAAGAATATGACTTCCTAAGCACCCAAGTTGTTAATATAAATTGATTATAGTTTCATTTTATATCTGAAGAAACCAACTGAGAAATAATTCACTATTCACCATTGTAATCACTATAACCAAGAGTCTGAGGCAGGAGGATTTGGGGTTTGGGTGTCCTGGGTAAATACTGAATTCTAACACAAAAGGACAAGAAGGGGGAGCGAGGGACTAAGTGTAGACTGTTAACCTGCAGTCAGATGGTGCAGAGTGTGCATCTCAGCACACGTCTACACCAGAAAGAAAAATGGTGGAAAGTCAGTTTCATAGTCTAATATTCTTTTTGACATTCTAGCATGAATGGGGGAGGTCACAGGAGCCCTCTCCCCTCCAGCTGAGGAGCTGCAAAGTTGGTGACTGCCAGGAGATGGGGTTCTCTTCAAGAGTGTTGTCCTTGGCTCATGGAAAATACAGGGGATTATTCTATATCCCTGTGTACATGAGCAGCACTGACTAGACTCTGTGGATAACTAAAGAAGGGGAGGGAGAGGAATGGCGGAGGGGGAGGGCAAAAGGATGGGGAGAAGTTGTCAGGGAGACTTTGGGGGGAATTCTGCTGTAATGTAGCAGTGGAAGGTGAGTGAGGCTGAGTCTTAGTTTCACACTTGAAAGGTAGACATACACACTACCAGATGCCACATGAGAGTTTATTCAGGGGAGCTGCCAAGAGAGAAAGAGAGAGAGAGGAGACAGAGAGGGAGGGGCAATAAAGAGAACTTTCATGTGGTGGTTCCTTTTAATAGGGCTTGTGGACTCAAATTTATGTAGCCACGCCTAGGGGCGTGCCCTTTGGACATGGTGCTCTGCCTGGGCCATGTTGGGTTTACTATTTGGGGGCTACTATGTGCCAGAAATCATTACATATCACCCTTTTTGTTTATTATAAAAAGAAAGCCTGTTTTATGTAGGGGGTGGTTAGGGGAAAATGTAACAGGGTTGACAGATCTCTTAAGGCTGCTTCAAGCTGTCTTAAAGGAAAGAGCTGTATCTTCTGGAGGTTGGTCTGCTGGGTTTTGCAGCTCATTCCTGGAGGAGTCTGGGTGAATTCAATGCATGGCATGATGAATTCTGATTTTTCAGACCTCAGAAAAAACTGAGTTAGTAAGAGAACCTTTGGAAGTGACACATATAGTGAGGGTCTCTGCTATTGCAGGGCCTGGAGGTCAGATTAACAGAAGAGGAAAAAGAGGGAGACAAAGGTTTGAAATTGGGGCGTGTGTCTACGCTTTAAATAAACCTTAAGGTGGCTGTTTGTGTTTCTTCTTCCAGGGGACTCCAGCTGCACAATAAAGTTTGTGAGTCTCTGCTAGATCTGGGGATGGGAGGAGGTTAAAATGTCTCCTGTTTTTGTTTACCCATTGTTGAGGTTAAAATGGCTTCTGGTTCTTTTCTTCTGGTCTTAGGGGATGGAGGGAAAGTCTGTTTTACCTGTATTGGTTCTAAAAATGGCTCCTGGTTCCTTTTCTCTGGTCCTGGGAAGGAGGTGGTCAACTGTTTTCCACTGGTAAGATGGCTCCTGGGATTTTCCTTTCTCCAGAAGCTGCAGCTGGAGGGTTAGTCTATGGGGGAGGGGAAGGGTGAGAAAAAATCTCTGAGCTTTTCCTGTCTAGTAAGCATTTCAACGTCACCTCAACTTCGGCTCTGAGAAGCAGGCTGGGATGGAAAATTCAAAGACAGGAAATTTTGGGGAAATGTGTTTGGGTCTGGAGCTGACAGACTGAGCAGATAGCAAGAGAAGCAAGGGAGCAGCTGGAGCAGCCATTGAGGCTGGATTTAGGCAAATATGATGACTAAAAGAAAAGAAATCTCTTATTTTCACTAAGAAATCCCTTCTCATTAGGGATATGGGGCAGGTTGGCCTGAACAAAAGTGAATGAGTGGCAGGAATATCTCTGAAAATGCAATTGTTAGCTTCCCTCCAGGACAATGGAGGCTAGAGAGGTGGTACCCCAAAACTCCTGCAGGACCAAGTATTGTGGCATCGGTGTCCATGGGAAGGAGATGGACCGCCCTAATACCGTTAGGTCTAGCCAATGCTCCCTTTTCGTGATGGTGTGATCTGGTTATGGCAGCATGGAGTTGGCAGCACCAAATGCTCACGGCCAAGCCTAGGAGATGAGCCCTGGAGTGGTCTGTGTGTAATGTCCCCCTGCCATGTGGGGCTTGGGAACAGTCACTTAGACCAGTATTTCCCTTGATGGCACCCAGGACAAGGCCTGAACAGCCTCTGTGAGGCCAGGCAAGAGCAAGACCAGTGCTGAGCTGGCCACATTCAAAGCATGCACCGAGGTCTCTGCCACACTGTGGTCTTTGCCAAGGGAAGAGGCAAAGGAGCTGGTCAGACACCTTTTGCCAGCAGGAGGTCTCTTTCTTGGTGGATTTTCTCATATCTCCTGTGAGACACCTTGAGAAGCCAGTGCTAAGGCTTCTGCCTGTGGGGTCAGTGGTCTGCTCTCAAGAGATGTAACTCGAATAGCAGGGGAATGGTAAAATTTGGTCATGAGAAGTTGCTTTTCTTTAGTGTTCTCAGAGTCTAAGTTAGTCTACTGTGAGAGTGAATTTGTGAGGCTTCAAAGCAGATTTGTCAGTAAGCAGGTCACAAAACTGTCTCTGGCTAAGACCCACCTTGGTGTAATGGGGTCTACCTATGGGACAGCCTTGGCTCCCAGGGTGTGCTACCCTTGTCTCAGGAATGTTATCTGCATGAGTTTTAGCCTGTTTCCAAACTAGCTTTCCCGCTTGAGAAATTTTTGAAAGAGGAAACAGGGTATAAACTTTTACTATCTTATTTATGCCAGTCACTTCCTGCAGAGGGAGAACTGACCAGGTTTGGAGTTCCCTGAATGGAAGAAGCTGGGGGAGTTGTAGGTGAGTGTTGAGCTTTGAATGGTGTAGGTTCCAGAGAAGGATATGGTTTTGTAGCTAGAAACAGATGGAAGAACAGAAAGCCAGAAGAGAAAGTTTAAAGTTGAGACATGGAAAGAGATGGGGAAACCTCTTGCCATCTGCCCATACTCTTGCAAAAGTTAGCTACTGTTAAATATCGGGGTTCAGTGAGCCATTAGGCACCGATTTTGTGTTATGATCTAAGGGATACTAATGCCATTTCTTTGTGTAAAAATGGATAAGCTATGTGGTGTCTAAATAAGGCATAAGACTAAGCGGCTTGAGAGTCTCAGGCACACACCTTAGAGGTGAGGATGGAGAGATGTTTTCTGCTGACTCATTCTTCATTATTGAGTCCCAGAGGGGAGGGATTCCACCACTAATCTTGGTTGTCACCCGTCCATCAAGTGGTCCCAGGAGGGACAACACTGGATACCACTAAGTATACTTGTCAGCTCTTAGAGTAGGCATTAGCACACAGCCCACAAACCATGCTAGCCACCAGGAGAGTGGGCATGCAAACCACACTAGCTATCTCTAGATGCTCATCAGCACCTATAATAGGCATAGGACAGAACTCGAACCAACTCTTGCCACCCCTAAAAACTCCGTAGCTGTCAGGAGCAGGTATACAAACCATGCTACCCACCACAGGCACTCATTAGCACCTAGGGTGGACGTCCAGTGCAATTTACTGACAGGAACTTGTCAACACCTGTTGGGAGCCGCTGGCCCCAGCCCCTCAAGATGGCGCCAATATCCGGTGCTGGCCAACCTGCCTGAGTCAGTAATCAAGGCAAGGGCCTGAGTCAGTAATCAAGGCAAGGGCCTGAGTCAGTATTCAAGGCAAGGGCGCATGCCTTTGGTAATTTTCTGAGACTGGTCTCTCCGCCTCTCCTGTGGCGTCATGTGGGGTGATGAGCTGCAGCCTATAGAGAGGTGACATGTCCAAGGTGGAGGTCTTTGGCCTATATAAGGGCTGGGCTTTCCCTACCTCAGGGTCTCCATTTTCTGTAAGCTGATGCTCTCCCTCAAGATGCATTAAAGCTTTGCTGCAGAAGGATCCTACATGTGTCGTGCCTTTTCTTGCGGGCGAGAAGTTGGCGCGGGACAAACACCTACATAGGCACTAGGGCAAAGTCCTGAGTTCAATGTCCGGGAATAGGATCCAAAAATCTAAGCTGGGCTTCAATAGCAGTGAAGGCCAGAAATTGAGTGTCGGGCAAGAAGGAACATCCATGACCAGTGAAGATCATGGCTGGGGGTGGTCCTCTACCAGACTCCACTTCTAGAATCAACAGTCTTTTCTGGATACACTACTTCAGAAAGAAGAAAACTTGCCAATCAAAGCTGGTGGTGTTCAAACAAGCTGCAGCAGGGTAGATGGATCCGGATCAGGATCTCCTGGAGCTTATGTGCACCTAGGCCCAAGAGACAGCCTATCTGAGTCATAGGGCCAAAATGTTAGTTTCACACATGAGAGGTAGACGCACATACTACCAGATGCAACATGAGAGTTTATTCAGGGGAGTCGCTGAGAGAGAAAGGGAGGGGGAAGAGAGAGGCTGAGGGGGAGGAGAGAGAGAGAAAGAGAGAGAGAGAACTTTCATGTGGCAGCTTTTTTTAAAGAGAGCAGGTGGGCACTGATTTGTGTAGCCACACCTAGGGGCCTGCCCTCCATACACAGTGTTCTGCCAGTGTCATATTGGGTTTAATACATGGGGGCTACTACGTGCCAGGAATCATTACACTGAGTATGATTAAAATACATCATATCTATGAAGTTTTTAAAATTCTAAAGGATAAAAATTGTAAGAGTTTTTGATAAAGTTAACTTTTAGTGCAGTACAAGTTACACACAGAGAAAGTACAGGATGGACAGTGGTCCTACTATGTAAGCTGAGGACCAGAGTTAGATCCTCAGCACCAGGTACAAAGCCCATAATGGGAGAGGGATCCCTGCTACTTGCTGACAGGCTGTTCTAGATGATCAGAAAGCCCTAGTTCATTCCTCAGGTTCAGCGTGAGAGTGAGAATAACACTAATGTTAGCTGACACAGGAATTCACAAACATATACAGACATATGTGCACATACGTACAAAATTATAGAAAATATCACTAGACAGCTTGATGTGCATTTGTGATATGACTCTGTGACATTCCGATCTTTTTCAGAACATTTAGATTATTTTAGAACAGGGAATAGCAACATACACCTATAATCTCAGGACTCAGCTTGAGCCCCAAGATTTGCAAGTTGAAGGACAGCCTGGGCTACAAAGTGAAACTGCGTCTACCCTCCACCTTAGAAAACAACAGAGCAGGAAGTAAAGAGAAGAGAGGGAAGAATGGAAAAGGCAGAGGTGAGGGAGAGAGGGAAGGGAGAGAGCAGGAGTGAGACACAGGACAGACAGAGGACCACAGGGCTCCCCACAATCACCATCACCATCATCCTTTCCAAAGTCACCCTGTTCTCACTTCTGTGAATCTGTTCTCTACTTCTGTGGAGATTTGACCTCTGTTAGGTAGTAGTGCTGGTGACCTAACCCAGGCTTCAGCATGCCCATGTATGCCACTGAGTCACATGCCCAAGTCTGAGGATGAGGATGACTGTGTAACGAACTTCCTGGTTTATTCTCTTCAGAACGTAACCCTAACCTGGTCTTTCTCTAAACCCAAGTGGACCTGAAACACCTGTCTTACACTCCTGTGACATCTAGAACTTCCTTGACCAATAACTGGTAAGGTCGTATTGCATATCTGTGCCAGAATTTTTGTTTGAAGAACCTATGTCTGTTGGAGGAGTATTATCCCCTCACACAAAGAACTACCCTTCAACTCATTTTTAAAATTTTTTTTGTTTAAATGATTTGCAAAATTATAGGTTTCCACATTACTTTTTCATACAGATCTTGTTTCAAATAAATTTCTCTCCAACCCCTTCACCTCCTTCCAAAAATGACAAGATTTTTTTAAATTACTGATCAATAGAAACAATCAATTTCTCCCAAAGTCACACATCCTTTCCTTTATATCATGAGATGTCTATCCATCTCCAATTATGTGAAGGAATCTAAACATTGTTTTAATAACTCTAGGCCCTAATAAATCTGTCTACTTAGTTTGAAAAGCATCAGGAGAGGCACATTTAGTCAAACTACTGTCCACCATGTAGTTAAGGGGCTGGTAACATTGCTATTGTACAGATGAATTAATTTACAAAATCCACTATCTGCATCAGAATAAGAAGTGCTTAGTATATGTCCTCTGTTGTTGATGTAAACAGTCACAGTGAGCTGTGTCAGTCAGTGAGCTGAAAACCAGATAGTTCCTGTCACTACATAGTATGGGGACTGAGCGTCTAGCCCCTTCTTGTGACATACAGACTTTCCCCTAAAGGCCAAGCATTTGTTTAGTTAGCATACCATGTCTCTAATACCGAGGCTGATGACCTCTTACTTTGCATAAATATATGTAATTATATAAGAAATCAACAGAAAAATATAACCACCAATTTCACTATCTCTTTAAGAATTATTTTAATTGCCTTCTAATTGATCTTCAACTGTCAAAACAAAATAGCTATTCACAATACAATGCGAACTGCAAGTCTAGTTCTATTCACAGAGGGCTTGATACTTCCTGAGTGAGTAGATTACATGCCTGTTCCCAAGGGCTGGTGGTCCTGGATGTTATAAGAAGGCATGCTGACCAAACAAAGAAGAGCAACTGGTAATCTGCACTCCTCTGTAGCTCCTGAGTCAGTTACTACATCCAGTCACCTGGCTTGAATTTCTGCCCTTGCTTTCCTGGATGGTAGACTACAAGCTTTAAGAAGAAATTAACCCTTTTTCCCCAATTTGCTTTTTTTTTCTAGCAGTTTTATCAAAATAGAAAACCTAACTAACACTCCTTGATGGTCATGAGGTGAATTATTCAGGCCACCAATTATAATGATGCCAGTGTCATAGAGGAAAACCCTATTCCTTAAAGTTCAAAGATAAAAGTGGACATCAATATCTTCGAGGCTGATTTTGAAACAATGCTACGGAGTATACACTGTATGCTGAATAATACTAAGAATCCAGGCACAGGGTCTAAATTCAGTTTTGCCCTATGCCCCTTTATTTCCAACAGCTTATTTTTAATGAGGGAGCTTGACACAATGTATCTTCCAATTTAGATCCCGTAACAATACAAGAGTATCAACAGGAAAGTGGAGGAATTTGAATATAGTGCAGTTTAATGAACAACAGTTTCTCAGTGTTAATGTCAGCTTTAACCAAAATACCTTGGCAAAGGAAATGTTCACATTCACAAAATATTGGCAAAGGGCACCCAAGACATCTGTACACTATCTTCCTAAATTTCTACATACATAAAATAATTTGAAAATCAAACCTTTTAAGAGAAATGGTTGTAAGCAACTGTTACAACTCTGGGTATGGGCTGAGAGGTATCCTGTTTGGAAAGTCAGGCTATTCTTGCTAGGAAGCTCTGAGAGCTGGAGCTGCAGTGGGGCAGCTTGGCTCTGGAGGGAAAGGTATCCGGACAGTTCCTGAAATCAGAATGTATTTGAAGCTGGGGTGTGGTGGGGGGATGGTCTCCCCAAAGGATATAGCAATGCTGCTCCTTCCCTGGAGAGAGCCCTTAAAACTGAGCTTTGCTTCACCCTCTGAAGGGGGCTTTGCAGCAGAGCTCTGCTCTTCCTCTCTCTCCTCAGCTTCACTCTGCTGAAGGGGAAACTGTAGGGGATTGTATCCAGAATGTCTGGATACTGTATGTTATTGTCTTATCTTTAAGCTTCTTGACCAAAAATGACTTAGTAAAAGCTGCTAAAAACCAGTTGATTATAAATGATGTTGGATTAATTCAAACTATATATTTTGTAAATGAGTTTACTTTAAAATTAAAATGCAAAGATACGCTACTTTGGAGAAGAGGTTTTTGTTTTATTTTCACAGAAAATGAGAATCTGTGGATTTATTCTTGGATAAAGAACATAAAGTTTGATAGAGGAAGACCCCCCTGAAATATCTCCATTGGAAATGGATGGGCCAGATGATTCAGCATTTCAGAGCACCTCTGTTGAAGTTCCAGAGCTCTGTATCCAGAACAATTTCAAGGAGACTGGCTGAGAAGAACCAGCCTTACAGACTACTCCACTAAAGACTTGTCCATAATCCTACATTTTTCTTTGGATTTCCGTGAGATTGTTGGCATCGACGCCCACATTCCCAAAACATGGATTATAAATATTTGTATTTATTTACAGTATTGTTTATAAGTTGTTATATAAGGGGGAAAAGAATATTACATTTGGAATTCTTTTTGTTTTAAAGGGAGAGAAGGGGATATGTAGGGGATTGTATTGTTTCATGGTACATAATTGTCCCACCCACTGGTTTAATAAAAAGCGCTGATGGGCCAAAGGCAGGCAGGAAGTGTAGGCGGGACTACCAGACTAGAAAAACTCTGAGAACAGGAAGCACAGAGCAGAATGCCAGAGAGAGCACAGAAGAAGCAGAGGACAACCATGCTGCTCTAAAGAAAGGTACCAAGTCGAATGGCTGAACAGGAAGAATAATGGGTTAGATGAAGGGTACAGAGTTAGCAAGTGATATGCCTGGGCCTGAGGCCGATCAGCCAAAAACTATTATAGGCATCTGTGAGTCTGCGGGTCTGCGGGTCTGTGGGCCTAAACCTTAAGGCAAGGGCCCAAAAGTCAAGGCCAGAAACCTCCTACTACAGGAAACCCCTGCAGAAATGTAGCAATCTTCTCTGTCTCTGGCAAATTGTTACTTCCTTCTGTTCTGCCCTGCTCAGTCCCCTAAGGGACATCTCAGCACGGTTCTTCTGTTCTGCTACCCCTTGCTATCCCCTACACTGATTGTGACTCCATTAAATTTCTTTCACATTTGTATGTATTTTAGGTTGCTTCTATGGGAGTAGATTAGCAACTGTCTCTATAGTAATATGTAGGGCTCTTTGAGTCTATAACCAAGCATATTCATCTGGATCTTATAGTAGATAATTTTCAGAGTTTTGAGAAGGTGCTGGAAACTGAGCAGGGTATAATGTTGGTCAACTTTTGTATTTTCTACACTGGGATCTAGACATCTGAAATTATGATATTCTAAGTGTTACCTGATATAAATTTCTGGTCTTGTCTTTTTGAGTGGATGTTCTGTTCTTTAATTTCTGTTGCTCACTCTGGTTCTAGCCACGTGTGGCCTGTTGTGAGCCCTGATTCCAACCTATTTCAAGAGCTGTTCATCAGATACAGAGGAACAGAACTTGTCTATAGGGAAATACTGATAGGTGGAAGGAAAGAGCTAAGAGCTTTCTGGGAGTCCCCATGGGGTGGAGGTAGGCTTGGTGAGTGGGATGGCTTGTGTGGACAGTCCTCAGCAGGACTTAGGGTAAGTATAGAAAGACAGAATGGAGAGCAAGAAGAAGGGTGAAGGTCTTCTTCCTGAGTCCTAGCTGAATGTGACAATTGAGAGTCCTGCTAGATAGAGTCTGTGGGTCAACAGAGTCACAAAGGAACTGGGCTAAAGGAAACGCTGAGACCAACAGGAAGAACTAGGGACACACTGAGTCTCTACCAAGAGCCCAAATGACTTTTTGTACATTGTGCATCTGACTGTAAGATGTTTAAAAACACCCATATTGCCGATGAGTACTGTCAATGCCAGCCTAAGAGTCACTGGAGTAGCTAGGGACAGGCACTCAGCTAGAGATACAACAGGAAAGGAAACTGGAAGGGAAGGCTCTGGGTTGATTTCTGAAAGCACTTATACACATTGTCAAGCCAGGATTCAAATAAACCACCACACAGACATTCAAACATTCTCTTGAGAAAACCTTGCTGTCCTTGAGTCTGTGGGCAGCTTTATTATCCTATCCTGTGCCTCCTGCTAGCTCAGGCAGTAAGATAACAAACTGGTTCCCAGGGGCTAATCAGACTAGTCCATGGTCATCAAGTCTAAAGCAAGGAGCAAGCTGAACTCAATAGAACTCTAGAATAGCTGAGATAGTGTGACTCTTTCACTCTGAGAATCAGAATGGAAACCTGAGTCACTATATGGGCCCCAACAGAGTACTGTCCTGCTATGGAAAAAGACTAAATGAAGAAGTTATAAATAAAAATTATAAAAACTCCAGGGAAATAAAAATTTGTGTAGGTACAGATACAGCAGCTACTAAACCATCATCTGTAAACTCTAGGGCTGCAAAAATTCTTAAAGGCAGTTTCTACAAACACTGATGTGCAAGGCAGGGTCCCAATACCTATGTCTCAGCAATGTTCCTTGGGAGAACTTCTTGGCAAATTTTATAGTACTGAGTTAATCAGGGGCTTACATAACTTTTCAGATCCAGGGTCTCTTCTGAAATGTCACAAGAGCCATTTTGTATCACAAGATCCCTGTCTTTCTACCCAACTATAGCCAAAGGCCCTAGTCAAGACTTCTGAGACATTGCATCACCACAGAGAAGCCTCCAACTGCCCTGGCTGGTTTTAGGACAAGTTGCCACAAGCTGTAGTCAATAGAAAGGAAGGAGCCTCAGTGTGGAAATGCCTCTAGAAGATGTAAGGCATTTTCTTAGTAAGTGATCAAGCCATCCCCGAGTTGGTAATCCTGGGTTCTATAAGAAAGCAGGCTAAGCAAGAGATGGGGAGCAAGCAGTGAGCAGCATTCCTCCATGGCCTCTGCATCAGCTCCTGTCTCCAGATGCCTGCCCTGTTAGAGTTCCCATCCTGACTTCCTTCAGTGATGAACTAGAGTCTGAAAGTACAAGCCAAGAAAACTCTTTTCTCCCTAAATTGCCTTTTGGTCAAGGTGTTTCATCATAGCAATAGAAACTCTAAGACACCATCCATAAATCTTAAGTTATGAGCTAATGAAAGATGTTTTACGGTCACTGATTACATGTGGTTTTTGTTTTGTTTTCTGGTAAAGACTTTTGGAGCCAAGATTAGGCTCAAATCTACTGTCTATCTAAGGTTGACCTGAACTCCTGTCTTCCCACCTCCCAAGTGATGGACCAAGGATAGACCACTACACCAAGTTCATTGTTTTGTTTTTAACCTCAGAAGTAACATAGTTTTATGATATGTTTTAGAACCATGCTTTTAAAACAGAATCAATACATTTTATAGACCAAATAATGGCCAAGAAGGATTTATTGGATATTACATTTGGAGGACGTTGTTCTCACTTTAAAGATGAAAAAACTGATAGAAATGATATTAGGAATGTAAGATTTTTATAGCACAAATTCTCCTTTTACGGGTCAAAAAGTTTGATTGACTGACTCTTATTGCACAAATTCTATTTGGTGTTATAATAAAAACCCGAAGCCAGATATTGAGGATAAGTTGAAATATCAGAGAGATAGAGAAACAAACCTCAGCCACTTCTCACCCAGCCAACTCCTCAGGCCTCCATTCCTGAATCCTCTGTCTCCCACATCTCCATCCTCACCCCCCCCCAATAAAGAGGCTGGAAAAGCTGATCCCCTCCCTCCTCCTCTCCATCCAGCCATCAGGATTCCTGGTTCAACTTTCCTAGAGCTAGGATTAAAGTTGTGTGCTATCAGGGCCTGGGTGTTAGGCCTTGAACTCCCAGAGATACAGACAGATCTCTGCCTCAGGTGATGGGATTAAAGGTGTGGGTCTCCACTCTCTGACCTTCAAGGCTTGGCATGTGGGTGGCTCTGACCTCTGATGTTCCACATCATTTTTATTAAATATATAATATATCACACAACCTCTCATTATTTTTGATGAGATGAACTAATATGTAATACCTAATAACATTAATTTGACCCAAGGATTCTTTGACTTGTACTTTAATGTGCTGCATTTGTAAACTTAAAAGAAGTCATTGCTGAATTACACTGTAATAAAAACAAGAAGAAAAAAGTCTTACTTAGATACTTTACACAAAAAATTTCTCTTCATATTTGTAATATTATTTTTAAAGTAACAATTCCATAAATGCATATAATGTATTTCAGCAATTTTCCCTCCCTCCCACCTTTCTTATCTCCCTTTCAACCCCTTCAAATGCCCCTCTTTACAAGTCCCTTTCTCACATTGTTATCTTTGGGTTTTGTCTTGTGACCCACAGAGTTTAACTAGCCTATCCATGTGACCATGGATTCCAGACTATCCACTGGAGCCTAGCTGTCTCTCCCACAGGTCTACGTCTGAAATCAATAACTGCCTCTCCCATAATCTATCAGTAGCAATAGTTCATTAGGATGCAGTTTGGCCCAGGTGAGTCCCTCTCAGACCCCTGCTGTGCTGATGAGGGATCCAGTCTTGTGCAGGTGGCTATAGATGTTGTGAGACAGACCATGGTTGCATGTCGTGCCCACAATATAGCATCTCCAGCTGTCCTTCTCATCTTCTGGCTCCTGTAATCTTTCACCCCTTCCACAGTGGTCTAAGCTTTAGAAAGAGTGGTACAGGTATCCTGTATAGGGTTTAGCACTCACGAGTCACTTACTCTGGTACCTTGAGCATCCATGAGTCTCTGCATTCATCATAGTTCATCACACTGGGAATCTTTTCTGGGTAATGCTGACTGAGCATCTGCCCATGAATATAAGTATAAATATTTAAAATATTGTTTTCAATCATATATCTTTAAACAACTGTTGAAATCTCCTCCATCCAGACCTAAGCACTCCAGCTTTCTTATGTGGTAATAATCGTACATAGGTAATTGACAAGAGGATAATCATTATACAAGCTAAGGCCACGTGATTCTTCCAGAAGCTCCATGATGAAAGATCAATACCCTGCATCATCAAGAATTCTTCACCAGTACATCTATAATCAAAAACAAAAATAATGTCAAATTTTATTCAGTACAGTCACTGTTACTTCCTTTTAAAAACTCAGATTTGCCATATCACTATAATTTCATCATTATATTTAATTGGGATTAGTAATGAGGTACTTATAATTTTGTTATATATTATGTGAATTTAAACTACATGAATCAGACCCCTTTCTTAATTTCAAGGAACATCCAAAGAGGCATAGCCATCACATCTATTTAAAAGCATAGAGAAAGTAGGCCTAGGAAACCTGGGTGAGTTTAGAGAGTCACACTAAGATCTGACTTTGTAGTCTTCAAGGTGTCATTCATTTCTAAATCTTTAGGGATGCTCTCTCCTCAAAAGGCAAAGGTATAGATAAATTTAATGTTTCTCCTGAAGTAGAAAAACTCAGCTTCCTAATGACACACAGAGACTCTAACAGATCACAGCTATGTGCATTCTGTTGACTCAGTTGACCCTGTCATGCAGAAAACTCAGCATCAAATTCCAGAGCAAGGACCAGAGGATCCTAAGTGTTTCTGAAAGGAGTCAGTCCACTGCTGTCAGCTCCTGCACTAAGAGGGCTGTGACAACCATGAATGCTCAGCCATGGAACATTCCAGCAGCCCATGGCTACAGACAGAGTCTGGGTAGCCCTTGGAGCACAGCGGGATGCAGGGGCCCTGACACAGGTCAGAAAAGTAACTACTGATAAAAATTCCTGATACACTGCAATTGCCACCTGTGTATGCCCATCCCTGTGTGTCTGTCCTTGTGTGTCTCCATCCCTGTGTGTATCCATCCTGTGTGTCTCTATCCTGTATATTCTCCATCACTGTGTGTACCCATCCTCGGTATCTCCATCCCTGTGTGTCTCCATCCCTGTGTATCTTCATCCCTGTGTCTCCATCCCTGTATCTCCATCCTGTGTGTCTCCATCCCTGTATCTCCATCCTGTGTGTCTCCATCCTGTGTATCTACATCCCTGTGTATCTTCATCCCTGTGTCTCCATCCTGTGTGTCTCCATCCCTGTATCTCCATCCTGTGTGTCTCCATCCTGTGTATCTACATCCCTGTGTGTCTCCATCCCTGTGTGTCTCCATCCCTGTATGTCCCATCCTGTGTGTCTCTATCCATGTGTGTCTCCATCACTGTGTGTCTCCATCCCTGTGTGTCTCCATCTCTGTGTGTCTCTGTCTGTGTGTTTCTGTCTCTGTGTGTCTCCATCCCTGTGTGTCTCTGTCCCTGTGTCTCTCTGTCCCTGTGTGTCTCTGTCCCTGTGTGTCTCTGTCCCTGTGTGTCTCCATCCCTGTGTGTCTCCATCCTGTGTGTCTCCATCCCTGTGTGTCTCCATCCTGTGTGTCTCCATCCTGTGTCTCCATCCCAGTGTGTCTCCTTCCTGTGTGACTCCATCCTGTGTCTCCATCCTGTGTGTCTCCATCCCTGTGTCTCCATCCTGTGTGTCTCCATCCCTGTGTCTCCATCTCTGAGTGTCTCTGTTCCCTTGTATCTCTTAGGATTTAACAGTTCTCACATCAACTGAAAAAGCAGATTTCTTCTTGTTGTTGTTTGAACAATTTATTGTGAATATGAGGTCTGTGGGTGGCCCACCTCTGTGTTAACTTTTCCTGTCCTCATCCTTCTGACAAGAAACTGGTAAGGTATTTCTATTAGAAGAATGTCAGACAACATCAGAATAGAGAGATGAAGGGAATAAGATATGCCCCCATATTTGTTTTCTATCAGTAATTGAAACATAAATTTGTGTTACTATCATTCATTATAATTTTGAACATTCAAGAGATATTTAACACATCAGCATATTCCTCTCTAATTTATATATCAAAATCAAATAATGAGAACAATTATATAAACTGAGGGTATTGTAACTTTAAACAATACACTTTAGTTTTATTTAAAAACCCTGTGTTTTTATTTTGATGACATTAGACAAAAGTGAATTTTCCATCTAAACATGATTGTATGACTACAGTACATATCCTCTGGTAGGACATTTTACACATGTGCACACGCGCGTGCGCTCGCGCACGCACACACACACACTCACTGTGATTTCTTAAAGTCTTGTAGTGTATGAGGCAGTGGAAGACATTGAATGCTGGCAGGAAAAGCTCAGTCCTTTTGGTCCCTGCTGCCCTGACATTCTCAGGTTCTGCTCACAGGTCCCATAATCTTTACATGAAGGAACTGTTTGCCCTTGTTAAACTATCAGAGTGGCCTTTGTCAAACTCATATGTTCTGAAACAAGGAACTCAAGTCCCAAATCAACACACCAAATCCACTTTTAAAAGCTCCAAAGAACGAACCCTTTCTGCACAATACTGCACCATGGAGCATTAGGACAAAAACACATGCACAAGTCCAATGGCTACAGTCACTCACTCTTGGAAAGGGACAGGGGACAGAGAGATAATCAGAAAGCATGGGTTTCCCCTCTAAGTCTACGGGCGCTCCATGTCCCCATTGTGACAGTGAACTCAAGCTTACATTACATAGTTCTGACATCTGCTGACTTCTGCTGCCTTATGTTCTGGACAGAAGTTCTGGCCCAGGAATTCATTGTGCAGCAAAGCCTATGACACAAACAGGGACAGGGAAAGGCAAGTAGTTTAATATTTCCACAAGTTTCCATAGCATGAACACAAAGAATTAACTTCAAGTTCAATCTTGACTCTAATTTCCAAAAATACTTTTAAACAAAAAAGCCCCCACCAAGTTCCATCTGCCCAGCAAGGCAGTGCCCCTCCCCCACACTCAGGAGGTTTAGGATTGAAATTATGGAGCTTTCCATCTTCTAGGGGGTGGATGCTCTCACTAGATTGCCTCAGGGATTGCCTCGTCTGCCTAGTCCATAACCATGAAAACACCTAACTAAAACAAACATTAATATTGGTTTATAGTAACAATTTTCATCAAACCAGTTGTGATTATGGAAGTTAGAAAGTATATTTAAAGATACACATTACTGGAGAGGAAGCTTGGCAAACCCAATATGGTTATGGGTATTACATGGTTTCTGTTTCTTTTAATTTCCTGATATAAACTTTATATGTTAATTTCTGATCCTTCTATTATTGCATTATTTAGTATAATCATAACTGTTTGGTTTTTATCATATCAACTATTTTTCCTCTTATCCTGGATTTTTCTTACCATTTCCATCAAAGAACACATGGCTCTGGAAAACCCCAGATGGCTCACTGACCTCTGGCTAAAAGTAACAGGAAAGTTCTTATCATTTTCTCTTGGAAGGAAATCCCTAGGGAGCAGCTGGTTAGAGATCACAGCTGGGGAAGGGACTTGGTTGGGATTCATTTCAGCTGCTACAGTTGGAGACCCCAAGTACAGTGACAGACAGGACAACTTACTGTAAATCCATAGTGAGGAATGTTAATGTACTGAATCCATGAGTGTCCAAACACTTCGCTCCCTGAATATATTGAGAGACCTGAGAAAAACTAGGAAGAGCAAAACGAAAAATGAGAACTAGTCCAGTGACTAAGAATTATAGACAAGATACTCCATCTTAGAGACTTCTACATCCTTCTAACCATTTCTGCTCAGATCACCTCTTGAAAACAGTTGTATAGTGTAGTTTATACTGCATAATTCAGGAGATGGTGACATCAAACCATAAGAATTAATTTTCTCATGTAATTTCAATATGTGATTGGTTGAATCTTTGACAGGCCAATTATACTGACTATTCTAATAAAACTGCTGCCGTCTAGGAACATGTGCTAAAATAACACTGCCATGGCTCATTGTATATCAACTTGGCACAAGCTAAATTCACTGAAGAGTAGGGAACTTCAATTAAGAGAAGATCTCTAGGGAGTTCAGTCCTACCTCAACTTGATGTGCCCTGCTTTGGTCAAGCCCAGAGGAGGCCTGCCCCTTCCTGAATGGAAAAGGAGAAGGAGTGCATGGGGAGGGAGATAGATGGGAGTCAGGGAGAGAGAATGGAAGAAGATGAAGGAGGGGAAACTGAGGTAAGTATGTAAAATACATAAAAATGTAACTAAATTAAATTTGAAAAAGAAAATGTCTCTATAAGATCATCTGTAGGCAAGCCAGTGGGCATGTTCTTAATTAGCAACTGATGTGACAGGGTCCAGCCTAGTTGTGGGTGTTACCATCCTAACTTGAACAATCCTAGGTTCTAGAAAAAAAAACAGGCTGAGTGAGCCATTAGAAAGAAGTCAGTAAGCAGGACCCCTCCATGTTCCCTGCATCAGCTCCTACCTCCAGGATCCCACCTATTAGAGTTCCTGTCCTGACCTCTTTCAGTGATGAACAGTGATATGGAAGTGTGAGCCAAATAAACCCTTTCCTCTCAACTTGCTTTTCGTTCATGGTGTTTCCTCACAGCAATATGTACCCTAAGTAGGGCAAATACGGAATATCGTATGTCCACTCCTGCTTCCAAGGATCAGTAAGTCTTGTTAATTATAAAAGTTTTGACTCTCTATTCATGACTTTAGAAATAATTTGTGATACAATTAAAATACCACCTTAAAGACAACTTCAAGCCAAGAATTGATAAACAAACCACATAATGCAGTGAACAGAAGAAAAGGTACCCGATCTCCCATTTAAAAAATCATAACACATTCCAGCTCCAGTTTCAGGCAAGCAAGCAGCACCCCTGCCTGCAAGCCTGACTATCTACACTCCCATTTCCTCCCAACCCATGTTGGACCTTCTACCTCATAAACCTCAATCCATTTCCCAAAATCATCCACCCTACCCCCCAACCTCAACTGCAGAAGAAGAGAGTTACTCTCCTCCAGCCAGGGCAGCCCCCAGGTCTGGGCAACAGGGCAGGAAACATGTCCCCCTAAACCATCTCAGCTGCAGCTGTAGGCAAACAAGCAGGGCTCCTGCTTGAAAACCTGACTACCTTCAGCTCCCAGTTCACCACAGAGGTCCTTCTACCTCATAAGTCTCAGTCTATTTCCCCAAATCACCCATCCCCCAGCCTCAGGTGGTTTCTGACTCACAGCCTCTTCAGAGCCCCAGAAGAAGTTATTCCACTACCTCCAAGTTCTCCAAGAGCTCCAGTCCCACCAAGAACAACTAGTAGACCAAAAGCAGATAGCTGAAACACAGACAACACTTGCACCAATCAGCAAAAGAGATGGGTAGACTCCAGGGCTAAAACTCACTCACCAACATGAAGAACAATATGACACCACTAGAACTCGGTGGTTCAAGAACAGCAGGCCCTGAACATTCCAATATGGAAGAAGCAGAGGGGGAAAACCTTCAAAACATCTTTATAAAGATGACAGAAGCCTTTAAAGAGGAAATTGAAGAAGAAATGAAAAATTCCCTTAAGGAAATAGAGAGGACAATCAAGAAATTGGAAGAAAACAGTAAGCTTCTTAAAGATAGACTAGAGAACTAAGAAAAAGCAAACAGATGGTGGAAACATTTTCAGACTTAAAAACTAAAGCAGAATCCAGGGAATGCTGAAGATGGACAATCTGAGTAAATGAACAGGAGCTACAGATGCAGCATAACTAACAGAATGCAAGAGATGGAAGACAGAATCTCTGGTGTGGAAGATTCCATAGTGGAAATGGATGTGTCACTCAAAGAAAACACTAAAACCAAAAGAGCCATAAGGCAAAACTTCCAGGAAATAGGAGACACATTGAGGAAGCCCCACCTAAGAACAATAGGAAAGAAGAACTCCAGCTCAAAGCCACAGAAAATATATTCAACAAAATCATAGAAGAAAACATTCTTAACCTAAAGAAGAAAATGCCTATGAAGATACAAGAAGCTAATAGAACACCACATAGACTATACCCCCCAAAAAGTCTGCTTGCCACATAATAATATAAACACTAAACAGGCAGAATAAAGAAATAATTTTAAGAGCTTCAAAGGAAAAATGCCAAGTAACTTATAAACACAGATTAATCAAAAAAACAGACTTCTCAATGGAGATTATGAAAGGTAGAAGGTCCTGGACAGGTATTATAAAGACACTAAAAGACCATAGACTATTATACCCAGCAAAACTCTCAATCACCATAGATGGAAGAGTAAACAAGATATTCCATGACAAAACCAGAATTAAACAATATCTGTCCTCAAATCCAGCCCTACAAAAAGTACTAGAAGGAAAACTCCAACCTAACTCAGCTAGAAACACTCATGAAGCCATAAGCAATAGATAATGCTACAGAAGCAAACCTCAAAGAAGGAAAGCACACACACACACACACACACACACACACACACACACACAAGCACGCACATTCGCGCGCACTATCACCAAAAAATAGCAAGAATTAACAATCACTGGTTATATATCAATGGACTCAATTCACCTATAAAAAGACACAGGATAACGCAATGGATATGGAAACAGGATCCATCCTTGCATACAAGAAATACACCTCAACTTAAAAGACAGACACTGCCTTAGAGTAAAGGGTTGGAAAAAGACTTTCCCACCAAATGGACCCAAGAAACAAGCTGGTGGAGCCATCCTAATATCTAACAAAATAGATTTTGAACTAGATTCAATCAAGAAATCAGGAAGAGTATTACTTATCCATCACAGGAAAAACACATCAAGAAACAAACTCAATCCTGAACATTTATGCTCCAAATACAAGGACACTCCACTCACATGTTAAAAAAATTAAACCTTACATCAAACCCCACACACTAATAGTGGGAGATTTCAATACCCCACTTTCACCAATGGACAGGTCTTCCAGACAGAAACCGAACAGAGAAATAAAGGAGATAACAGGTATTATGACTGAAATGGACTTAACAGATATATACAGAACATTCCACCCAAATACCAAAAAAAAATACCTTCTTCTCAGCACCCAATGGAACCTTCTCTAAAACTGACCACATACTTTGTTACTAAACAAATCTGAATAGGTACCAAAAATATATCCGATCAAATCAACATAGACTAAGGTTAGAGTTCAACAATTACAGAAACCACAGAAAGCCTACAAACTCATGGAAACTGAACATATCTCAATTTAAGCACCTCTGGATCAAGAAAGAAATTAAGAAAGAAATCAAAGGCTTCCTAGAATTCAATGAGAATGAATCTACAATACACCCAAACTTTCATTGTGTGAGACACAATGAAAGCAGTGCTAAGAGGAAAGTTCATAGCACTAGATGCTTATATGAAAAAACTAGAGAAATTTCACACAAGAGACTTAACAGCACAGCTGAAGGCACTAGAACAGCTAGAAGCAAACTCACCTAGAAGGAGTAGAGAGCATGAAATAATCAAACTTAGGGCTGAAATCAATACAACAGAAATAAAGAGAACAATACAAAGAATCAATGAATCAAAGAGTCGGTTCTTTGAGAAAATCAATAAGATAGACAAACCCTTATCCAAAGTAACTAAAAGGCAGAGAGAGAGAGAGAATATCCAGAATATCCAAATTAACAAAATCAGACACAAAAATTGGGACATAACAGACACTGAGAAAATCCAGAGAGTCATTAGGTCATATTTCAAAAAACCTTTATTCCACAAATTTGGAAAACCTAAAAGAAACGGGAAGCTTTCTGGACAGGTACCACCTACCAAAACTAAACTAAGATCAGATAAATGGCCTAAATCGTATAACAACCTCTAAGGAAATAGAAGCAGTTATTAAAAGACTTCCAAACAAAAAAAAAAAAGTCCAGGGCTAGATGGTTTTAGTGCAGAATTCTACCAGACATTCAAAGAAGAACTAATACTAATACTCCTCAAATTGTTCCACACAATAGAAACTGAAGGAACATTGTGAAACTCTTTTTATGAAGCTACATTCACCCTGATACCCAAACCACAGAAAGATGCAACAAAGAAATAGAATTACAGACCAATCTCCCTCATAAATATTGATGCAAAAATACTCAAGAATAATACTGGCAAAACAAATACAACAACATATGAAAAAAAAAACCATCTATTATTACCAAGTAGGCTTCATCCCAGAGATGCAGGGACAGCTCAACATATGAAAATGACAGTGTAATCCATCATATAAACAACTTGAAAAAAACACATGATCATCTCATTAGATGCTGAAAAATCCTTTGACTAAACCCAACACTCCTTAATGATGAAGATCCTGAAGAGATCTGGAATTCAGGGAAAATACCTAAACATAATAAAGGAAATTTACAGCAAGCCAACATCAAACTAAAGGAAGAGAAACTCAATCCCACTAAAATCAGGAACAAGACAAGGCTGTTCACTCTCCCCATATCCATTCAATGTAGTTCTTGAAGTTTTACCTAAAGCAATAAGGCAACAAGGGGAGGCCAAGAGTGTACAAAAGGAAAAAAAAGAACTCAAACTATCGTTGTTTGCAGATGATATGATAGTATGCATAATAGACCCCCAGAATTCTACCAGGGAACTCCTAAAGCTGATAAACACCTTCAGCAAGGTAGCAGGATATAAGATTAACTTATTAAAAAAAAAAAACCAATAACCCTTCTATACGCAAATGATATAAGAGCAGAAAAATCATGGAAAAATAACCTTTTACATTAGCTACAAATAGCATCAGTTATCTTGGAGTGACTCTAAGAAAAGGAATGAAAGACCTGTATGACAAGAAAGTCATTGAAAAAAGAAATTAGAGAAGATATCAGAAAATCTAAAGATCTCCGCTGTTCTTGGATAGGTAGGATCAACATAGCAAAAGTGGTAATCTTTAAAAAAGCAGTTTACAGATTCAACTATGCAATCCTCATCCAAATATCAACACAATTCCTCACAGACCTGGAAACAATACTCAACTTCATATGGAAAAAGCAAAAACTCAGGATTGCCCCCCCACAAAAAAAACATCCTGTCGAATGATCCAACTTCAGAAAGCACCACCATCCTGACTTCAAGCTATACTATAGAACTACAGTAATAAAAACAGCTTAGTACCAGCATAGAAACAAACATGTGGGTCAATGGAATAGAATCCAAGACCCCAACATTAATCCACACACCTATAAGCATATGATTCTCAACAAACAGGACAAAAATATACAATGGAAAAAATAGCATCTTCAACCAATGGTGCTGGCATAACTGGATGGTGATATGTAGAAGATTGCAAATAGATCTATATCTTTCACTCAGTACAAAACTCGAGTCCAAGTGGATCAAAGGCCTCAGCATGAACCCAGTTACACTGAACTTGATAGAAAAGAAAGTGAGAAATACTCTTCAATGCATTGGCACAGGCAACCTCTTCTTTCCTAAATATAACACCAGTAAGACATACACTAAGAACAACAATTAATAAATGGGACATCCTAAAACTAAGAAGCTTTTGTAAAAGAAAGGAAATGGTCAACAAGACAAAATGACCTCCTAAAGAATGGGAAGAGATCTTCACCAATCCTACATCTGATAGAGGACTGATCTCTATAGAGAACTCAAGAAACTGGAGGCCCAAAACCTAAATAATCCAATTGAACAATGGAGTTCAGAACTAAATAAATTCTCAATAGAAGAATTCGAAGTGGCTAAAAGAATTGCTCAACATCCTTAGACATCAGAGAAATGCAAATTAAAACAAATTTTCTTTAACCTATCAGAATGGCTAAGATCAAAAACGCTGATGAGAGTCTATGCTGAAAGGGATGTAGATCAAGGGGAACACTCCTCCATTGCTGGTGGGAGTGTAAACTCATACATCCACTTTGGAAATCAGTATGGTGATTCCTCAGAAAACTGGAATCAATCTCCCCCAGGATACAGCAATATCCCTATGGGAAAATACCCAAAGGATGCACATTTTTAACCCAAGGGCATTACCTCAACTATGTTCATAGCAGCATAATTTGTAGTAGCTAGAACCTGAAATAAACCTAGGTGTCCCTTAACTGAAGAATGAATTTTAAAAATTAAGGTATATTTTACAATGGAATATTACTCAGAAGTAAAGAAAATGGCATCCTGAAACTTGTAGGCAAATGGATGGATCTGGAGAGTATTATCCTGAATGAAGTAACACAGATGCAGAAAGATAGACATGGTATACACTCACTAATAAGTAGATGTCAGATATAAAGCAATGTATAACCAGGCTACAATGTATAAACCAGAGGAACTATGTAACAGGAGTAACTTCAAAGAGGCATCCATGGATCCCCAGGGAAGGAGAAAGAGGGAATATCTCCTGAGTAAATTGGGATCATATGGGGGAGCAAGGGGAGATGAGAAGAGATCATAAGAAAAATGAGATGATTGAGTGGGAGGAGCAACAGAGAGGGAGAACCAAGAAATAGATATTTGTTATAGGAGCCATTGTGGGGTTAGAGAGAAACCTGGTGCTAGGGAACTGTCCAAGAACCCACAAAATGTCCCTGGCTAGAACTCCAAGCAATAGTGGAGAGGGTGCCTAAACAGGACTTCTGTTATCATATGTGACCACTCTAATTGTCATTATAGAACCTTCATCCAGCAACTGATGAAGGCAGAAACATCAATTCATGGTTAAAGCACCAAGACAAACTTCCAATCCAGCTGAAGAGAAGGAGGAGACAGTATATGAGCAAACAGATCAGGATCATGAGGAGGAGACTCACAGAAATGGCTAACCCAACCTATTGTGAATTCACTGACTCTGAAATAGCCCCTGAGGAAACTTCATGGGAAGGAATTAAACCCTACAAACGTAGATGACCGTCAAAAGGCATGGGCAGTTTGTGGAGCCTCTTGAAGTAGGACCAGAGTTTATTCCTGGTGCATGAACTGGCTTCTTGGAGCCCATTCCCTACAGAGGAACACCTAACTCAGCCTTGATAATGGGGGGAGGAACTTCAACTGGATATGCCAGACTGAACTGACTCACCTTGGGATGCCCTGAGCTCCCTGGGGCATGGCTAGGCATATGGGGGGAAGCTGAGAGAGGGCAAGGATGGGAGGGAGGGGGAACAGTGGTAAGTATGAGGAAAAAAACTTTTTACATAATTTTAAAAAAAGAGCTAGTGGGACAAGCCTAAGCTATTGGCCAACCCTTCCCAATTAAGTCCCCATGTTGTTTTTGTTTTGTTTTGTTTTTGAGAGCTTGTTGACCCACCCCAAAAAATTCATCTACAGTTACATTTTTTTAAATATCCAACAATAACTAAAGACACCTGCCTCTCATATATGTTACTAGTCAGCAAGATAAGAGAGTTCTGTCACAATACGAGCCCATTTCTTAATTAAAGCATTCTTGGAGAAAGCCTGTGTGAGTTTAGGTGAGTGTAGCTTTGCCTGCAAAGTACAATTGCACTTAGTTGTTTGCTAATGTATCAAAGTAATTAAAGTGTCCTTGGCTTACATGGAGTTCAGATGAGTACCGAGCCAATCAAGCATCACCAGTAAGCAAATCTCTGCATTGGGCTCTGCTGATGGAATGAACTGGCCCTCTGAGTCCACAGAGAATTACTAGCATTTTTCGACTTAGAAGTGAACATATAGTTCCATATACTGACAATTTTGCAGTCCTCATGTCCTTAAATAATAATACTATGTGTTCTTAAAATTAATTTATATTCAGATTTTATAATAAAATCAGGCAATCAAGAAGATGACCTAATGAGTCAGGGATGAGCTTCAAACTAACATCTCAGGACTAACTGCCAGCAGGTTTTGATAAACTTACAAACTACCTTGTTCTACAAAGTGCTTTTAGAAATCTATGCCTGATTTTCAATTCTTTGTATACATATAATCCCTGTAGCCCAAACTTTGGCTTCTGTGAGAGGAAAGTGGCACCACTGACTCCACTGTTTGCACTCAACTGGCTGAACCTGAATAGCAGCTGTCACATTTGGCAGAAGAGAAATTCCCTGGTCTGCCCCACCCCAGAGTTTCTTTGAGGTTGTTAGCTGCCCTTCGTTATTATGCTTATATTGCTGTATTTATGTTGGTAAAGTTAAAGACAAAAAAATTTATAAAAATTGTCATCACAGAATTTCATCGGTAGCAAATAAAATTTTATATCAAAATCTAAAAATAAACGAATAAGGCACAAAAAACATCAGAATCACAATGGAGATGGCAGACAGAACTGATGGGGATGAACAAGGGGCAGCTCTGACGTTCACATAAACTTGCCCTGTGTGGTGTGAAAGACACTACAATATGCAAAACAGTGACTGTGCATGCCTGTGTTCTGACTGCACCTGACCAAACGCCTGTATGGGAAATACAACATTTGGCTTCATAACTCGTATCTAAAGTCCCATTTTCAACTTTATACAACAACCAGTTGTCCCAGTTCCTGTCCTGTAGCTGTGCTAATTCACCATGACAGTCACTGAAAAGTCGGGAGCTTTTCTAAGTACAAAGTAAAAACATGATGAGAAAGGAATGAGAGAAACAATCTCATCCACAAAAGCCTCAGAATGGCTGAGGGGAATCTTGAAATACATCTAACCAAAGAAAATACCTGTACAAAAAATACTTGAAGATACTGGAAAAAAAAAAGAAATTAAAGATACAAAAAGATACAGACACCCCCCCAATGCTCATATAGATTGATAGGATAAAAGTTAAGAAAATATCCATCCAACCAAAAGCAATCAACAGGCTCAATGAAATCCTCATCAAAATTCTAATACAATTCAAAGAAATTAAAAGCCAATACTAAATTTCACATGGAAGTATAAAAGACTCAGGTTAGCAGAAAACCTCTAAACAATAAAACTTCTAGAGGTATCCCCAAACATTAGGGGTATCAATACCAAGTGCTGGGAAAACCCCATGCCCCTTCATGTTCTGTATTGATAAGAGGCTTTTTATGGGCTGTCTGCACACCTGGGAACAAGAGCAATAGACTCTGGCAAAATTACCACTCCATGTGTCCTTCTCTAATAAAGAGGGTACATGCCATTTGCTCTGCTAGGAGAAAGAAGGCTCACATTGAAAAGGGGGGAGATACTGGAGCCTGGGGAATCCCACTGCAAAGGTGTAGCATCACATCTGGGGTCCATGCACTGTACAGGTAACATAATTACTTACTCAGTATTCAATTCAAATGTTTTATAAGCACATTTATCAAAAGTAATGTGGACTCTACCAACACTATTTCTGTAGTTAATGAGGTACTGTTAGGCTTCTTTGAGAGTTAGTTGTAAAGGCTACCTAGATGATCCAGAGGGGACAGTGTGGGACACATGTGCTTGTTCATCAGAAAAGCTTTTTGGTTTTGGTTTTGTTTTCTTATGTAAGGTTAAAACCCAGGCATAATGTGTTCAACTTCTTTAGCCTTCTGGACCTCTCAGTTAATGTCACAGGAAAGGGGCCTCCAGGTCTGTCTCTACTTATTTTATTTTTTGCGTTGGTTTTGGGGTTTTTTTAGCATTATTAGTACCAAGTGGAAAACCATGGGCTGGAAATTTTAGCAGAGGATTCTGGGTGAAAATAGAGGAGAGATTCTCCACACAGTTGATGAGAAACTGATTTTAGTTTCCCTGGTGGGAAGGGCTGTGGGCTGCCTAAGATAAGAGACATGTAACATTCATGTGGAGAGAGTCCCCCAGCCTTCCTTGAGTGATTTTACTCTTAAATAAATGCATTTAATTCTGAGTAAATCTAAGATAGGCTTCATCACACTAGCAGCAGAGGAGGCCTCTATGGAGGAGGCAATGCATAAATTTCAGAGTACATTAGAATTGTATTTTAGTTTGTTTGTTTGTTTCTTTGGTATTTCTGGAATTTCATCTGGATTCCCAACACAACAAAGACCAATTTATTTCACAGAACTTAGGAGGACTTCCAGGAGACAGTTATAATACCCTTTGTAATCCTTTCAAAAAATCCAGCCATATATCCTCCAGGATAAACTTACTCTGTTGTGCACCCATATTCTCCCCCTTCAATATATAATCACACATGAGAAGGGTAAAGGGTAGAGATTATACAGGCTTTGTCCATCTTACTTATTCAGTCTTCTTTAACCCTCCACCCAGTTCACGGGAGTCTCTGTAGAACTCTTTTTCATGTTGTGTGATCTTCTATAACATTGCTCAGGCACTTTTGGGTGACTAGGCTTCCCTTCTACATTCTGAGGTAGAAATACCAAAAGCAACAATGGGCAGAACCCCTTTAAATGGTTCCTGGGCCTTGCTGTTTCCACTGTAATTTGGGGTCCTTGCTCTGGGATGGCAGCAAAGCTAATCTCCTATAAATTAACACCATGTGTGTCTACTGCCCCATGCTGAGAATCCAGCAACACAGCAATGAGGGGGGTGAAAATATCATCTCTGTACACCAACAGGAGTACCAAAGAATGATACAGGCTTTTAGTTCTAAGGACCAGAATGCCAAGGCTGCCTTTACATAAACTAGTCTACAGGGAAGACCATCAGCATTGCAGAAAACTCTGAATCCAATCTTTAACATGATGGGGCAGGACTTTCCATTGGTTTTTCTTTGTTTCCTGTATGTAATGACTTGCGTCTTGATTGGCTATTGTCTTTATGGGCAGTGAGATAGATTTGCTAAAAGGTGGGGTAGGGATTTCAGGAGTCATGGGGTGAAGTTACAAATGTGCTCAAGGACACCAATCATCCAAACTGGATGGTTTTTGCTTTGATTTTCTTTATGGGGAAGGAAATACATGGGGGACACTAGACAGACAACCACAATAACTGTGACCCACCACTCTTTTTCTAATTGTATTTATGCTTTTTTCTCCCAGGTGGCGATGGTGTCTGAATCTGTGGCTAGTGGGATCATAAATCCCAGGGAAGAATCTACTGTTATTCTTCTAAATGGACGTTGAATTAAAATGATTTCTAAAGAGTTGTTGTGACACCCATAGATTAGTACATCTCAGACCTTCATCACAGAAGCTTCCTTTGCAGGAGACTATGATGAACACAGACCCACCACAGGTCAACATACAGAGAAGAGACAACCGAGCATTCAACCCTGGATGGGACATCTCTATATCACACTCTCCTCCCAAGGATCAAGCATCATGATGAAAACGAGGCTACAGAGACAGTAAGAGCCAGAGCAGAGGACAACAACAAAGAGACTGTTCTCCTGTCACCCGTGGGCAGTGACACTATGAGTGCAGAGCTGCTGGGAAAACATGGGCAACACCTGTACACGATCAAGCCAGTGTCCCTGCATGGAGGGGAGAGGTGGACGTGAAATCCTCCCTGAGGAGCTGCTGGCAGTTGATGGCTGCAGAGAGGGAGCTAGTTTTCTTTAAGGATGTGGTCCTGAGAGCCAAGCCATGCTGCAGTAGAAGGCCCAGTGCTAAGTAGACTCTGGTTCACAAAAGGCACGAGAGGAATGAGGCAGGGAGGGGAGAACGGGAGAGTGATAGGAATGTAGCTGTTACTTTCCTGTTGTTGGACACATGATCAGGGCAACATATAGAGGACAGATTCCTGTGGCCTTAGGTTTGCAGAGCAGTAGGAGGCCATCTTGGCAGGAAGGCATGGGAACAGGTATCAGCAAGGAAGGGGTAGGGAAGCTGAATGCTCACATCCTCAAGTGACAGAGCAGAGCAGAGAGGGAAGAGGACAAGACTGTAAACACAGAGCCCTTTCCCAACAAGCCCCTTCTTCACAGAAGCCCCTCCCTCACACAAGCCCCTCCCCACACAAGCCCCTCCCCTACAGGGTCAGACTTTTCACATCAAGTCTCTACCTCCCAATGGTTTCAGAACCTCTGCCCCAGCACCAGCAACTATGATGTAAGTGTTCAATCCCTGAGCCTTAGGGAACCTTTCTCGTTCAAAATTCCACAGGAAAGGATTTGGAGGGAGAAAATGGCGTAGATTTCGTAAAAACACTTTATGTGCATTTTAGAACCTCTCAAACAAAAATTAATTAATAAGGTATTTATTGAATATTTACATAATAGGATGGCTTTACATATATGGTCATATAAACTAAAATACAAACAAAACTTAGCACTTTCTCACTGACATGCTTCTACACTGTGCTCTTGCACTAGAGGAAGGAATATGAACATTAACACACTAAAATCATTATTCTACTTATGTGAAATGCTTCTTTGGGAAAATGTGGGATCTGGTTCTACTAATTGGTTGATTCGTTTATGTCAAGTGTATAATTCATGGACATGAAAGACTAAGATTGGGTAACCAATTACATACAGATGAGCAGAAGTATGCTAACTCAGGAGACCGATTAGAACATAGGAGTCTGGAATCTTCCACTATTTCTAACACTTTGAGTATATAAGTGAGCCCTGCAACAGACTCCTTGTGCTGAACACTTACACTGATCATTGTTGTGGAATATTATTTCAAGGTGTGTTGCATTTGTTTATGCTGGGGAACATCTGTTAATGATGCAAAAATTGCTGCTTTCTTTTATGTTACATTTGTTTAACTCTGTGAGGCTGGGATACTCTGTTTAATCACCTGATAGGTCTAACAATGAGCTGAATGGCCAGTAGCTTGGCAGGAAAGAAGAGACAGGGCAGACAGACAGAGGGAATAGATGGAGGAGGAATCTTGGAGGATGAAGAGCAAGCAAAGAGGAAGAGGAGGATGCTAGGGGCAGCTCCCAGGGACAGAGCCAGCCATGGAGTAAGAGTGAAAAAAAGACACAGAAGAAAAAGGGAAAAGCCAGAGACAAAGGGAGACAGGATAATTTAAGTTAACAAACCTGAGAAGAAACAAGCCAAGTTAAGGCTATAATTTCTAAGTCATAATGAGATTCAGCATGATTTATTTGGGAGCTGAGTGGCAGGAGCCCAAAAGAGCCAAAAAAGCAAATAGAGTTTTAAAAAAAATTCCAGATCATGATCTATGCTTTCCTATTTTACTGAATAAACTAAATAACATACACTGGTTAAAACAGCAAGCAAGGCTCTCACACGGGCATGAAAGGAAGGCTGCAATTGGACATGTGGTGGGGGATCAGCCAATCATACCACTTTCTTGAAGTTTCAAATTTTTATGGTTTTGTAATATGAGCCCAACATAATGTCTAAAAGAGTTTACTATAGTGGGCATGTTAACCACGTCATAGTACAGATATCAGAGAAGTAGCCCCAAAGCTTAGGAGGCAAGGGGCTTCCTTCTCTCCTACAGACCATAATAAGCATTAGCCTAAGATCTCACATCTTAGTACTGATTTTTCAAGAAGGTTACATGTGCAAGAACAACACAAGAAAAACTTCCCCCTTAGAAAAATACAATTCACACTCACCAGCATGAACACAAAGTAAATAGTCACAATAAGTGTTGGTACAGCAACTGCATTCTCCCCTGCCCCTATAGACAGTGGCAGGGAACTTGTAGAATAAGCCAACATCATGATGGTAAATAGCATAGTGAATAAAACCTTCGCATCTGTTTGTACTCCTTAGAAAGAAAAAAGTGGCATCAGTTCATCCACTTACCTAAGTCAAGAGAACTGTACACATTTCAAACAATCCTTTCATAACCACCGAGATTAGTAACAGTCTCACAGCCCCCTGACTTCTCTGGGTCTCCACCTGCTACCTGATCACATGGATGCTGGGAACCAAACTTGGGGACTTGGGAAAATCAGCAAGTGCTTTTAACTAATGAACCTCTCTGCAGCCCCATCATATGGCTTTATTTTTATACTTGCCTTGAAAATACCCTTCTGTATACATAACTATGAGCAATTTCCAGATCCTGAAATGAAGATCTACAGGCAGCATAACTGACCAGAATTTTACCACAATTCTTTCACAGGGTAATCAGAAATAGATATGTTTACATCCACATTCCTCTGTATTTATTGTAACTGCCATAGTAGTAAAGTTAGGATCAGGTTTATGCCAGTTTGTTTTTGTAAATTCAGCACAAACATGGGTCATATGAAATGAAGTAACCTCAAGTTTAAAAAAAAATATGCTTCCTTTACATTGGCCTGGAGGTAAGAATTTTCTTGATGCATGATTTATGTGGGAGATCTTAGATAACTGTGGATGATGCCATCCCTAGGCACCTGGTCGTGGGTTCTATAAGAAAGAAGGCTGAGAAGTCATTAGGCACAAGCCCGTAAGCAGTACTCATCCATGGCCTCTGTGTCACTTCCTGACTCCAGGTTCCTATCCTGAGTTTCTACCCTAACCTCCACTTCTGGAGGTACTTAGGACTATAAGATGAAATAAACCCTTCATCACCAAGTTGGTTCTGGTCATGGTATTCGTCACAGTACTAGAAATCTAGGGTAAGGATTAAACAGTTGGTTAATATCTAGAGGACAGGAGGGTGCCCCCAACTTCAGTTTTCCCTGGGAAACCACCATGTAACTGCAATGGAGGAAGCGGTGGGTTCCACAAGCTGATTTGTAATCATTATGGATTTTGGGCAGGAGCCCAAAAGAGCCAAAAAAGCAAATAGAGTTTTAAAAAAAATTCCAGATCATGATCTATGCTTTTCTCCATAAGTCATGCACAGTCCTGTGTTTTTATAACAGTAACAAGGACACAGTTAGATCCTGAGGGAGCTGAGATCTATGCCTAATTGTTTCCAATTTTATTGTTATGACTGTCACAGTGTATATGATGCCTGTGTAGATATGAATATACATGTGCCACAGTGTACATGTGCCATGGTGTGTATGTACCGTGATGTGCAATTGCCACAATGTGCATGGATCATGATGTACATATTCTATGATGTGCATGTGAAGCTGAAGGACATCTTTCTGGAGTATTCTCTTCCACTGTAGATTCTGAGGATCAAATTCAAGCTTACAGGATAAGCACATTTGCCCAAACCTTCCCATGGCCTAAAGGACTGGTTCTGAATGATAAATCTCTTATAAAACCAGGACTAAGCTCTGTCGGTGCTTACTATTGAATGTGTGTGTGTATATTAAAGCATGTGTTTATGTGTGTAAATAGTGTGAAAAGTATGGAAATTCTGAGCAATTAGTCTAGGGTGAAGCTTAACCATGATACGCAAATAAACCTGTGATGTATTTCAAATAAACATTTCTATTATATAATTTCAACAAACCTCAAATTCAGTATCCTCTCTTTGTTAAGATTGGGTGGCAAAATACAGTATAAACATTTAAGTTCTTTTACACATGTATATATATATATATATGAGATATTATCCATCTTTCTATACTTTATTTACATAAACAGACACTTATGCAGAAACAAAAAATATACAGATGGACTAGATAGATGGCTCACTGGCTAAAAGTCTGTGCTATTATTGCAGAACCCCTGGATTCTGTTCCCAGAAACAACATGGTGGCTCAAAGCCTGCAACGCCAGTTCAAGGAAATCTTAAGCCCTTTTTTGGCCTTCACAGACATCGCCTTCACTTAGTGTATAAAAATACACACACACACACACACACACACACACACACACACACACACACACAAACAAACACAGACAAAGACAAAAATAAAGGAAAAATGAATCTTTTATAATACACATGGGTAGATATCTAATAATTGATTTTCTCCATTGGCAATATCTCAAATGCGTATTCAAATTTTATTTCTACATTAATTATAATACACAGAATCTCTAGTAAAAATATAGTTTCACAAACAGCTTTTGTAGTATTTTAACACCTCTCTCAGAGGGCACACAATGGAGACATGCTTTTATACTTTAAGTTGCCACAGTTGTATAAACCAAAACATGTTCCCACAAGGATAAAGATGTATTCTCTTGCTTTGTCACTTACCTGCTATGAAGAATGTTATAATAGTTAATAAAAAACTTGGCAATAACCTTCTGGGTACCAGCTCAGCCAGCATTTTCCCAAGGAAATATGATGACACTCTGTAGTATCCACTGCTATACTCATGTCTACAGAGACAAAGATCACATTATACATCCTTAGATTAGTCCAGAAGTCACAGGTGGGGTGCTTACAACACTGACTTCTGCTACCACAGAGAGCCTAACAGTACAGTGTCTCCTCTGCTCCAGGCTGACTCTCATATACGTCCCCATCATAAGGACCAGCATCCCAAGGCCACCATCTTTATGAGATTCTAACTACAATTCTCCTCATTAAAGAACTCTCTTCTGTTTTGTCCACTCTGACCGCAGATCAGAGAGATGAGTCTACTCTCCTCATAATCTCGGCCCCTCTGATGTGGACTCCCTGAGGAGCAGCTCATTCATACCTTAGACAGTGGCCAAAGACCTCACTCCCTCCAGTTCGTATGGAGAAGGCGACACTGTCAATCTGAGGTCACAGGGCAGCTTCAGGACACCACATTTTTCACTTCAGCTACTATCGCTTTAGGGCAGATGTATTCCCTCAGTAATCTCACTTTACAGCTGTGAGAATATACCAGGTACCAATCCCAATCCTTTCCCCTCCTGGCATCTTTCTCTAAGTCATTCCAAGCCTCAAGCTCTTCCCCTCCCAGTGTCTTCAATGTATCTCTGATTTTCTTTTGATTCAGGATCACCAGTGCAGGCCTGCCTTAAATTCCATATGTATCCAACAGTGGCCATCCTTCTGCCTTTAACCCAGCCTCAAGTGCTGGGATTACACAAATACCAGTCATGCTCAGGGTTCAGTGATACTGTGAATCTAACACAGGGTTTCATGCATATAAAGTAAACACTCTACCAACTGAAGAAGCCTTCATCTCCTCTCTGATGATTCTCTCCTTGGCATGTACCTGGAGGCAAATCTTGTTCATCTTTGAAACCTGTGAGTCCTAAGCATAGGCCACCAGGATAAGGCTCGTCCATGTTTGAAAAACACTGGTGATAAACAGCTCTTTATATTCAGCTACTATCTGGCTCTTTTCCAGCCTTCCACCAAGAGGAGGACTCTTACCATTCCTCCAAACTCAGCAGCTTCCTGAGATACACAGTGTTGTGGAGTCCATCAGAAGAGTTTCAGGCCAGCCAGCAAGACCCTGTGGACAAGCCTGCCTAACACCACCCCTCATGGGACCCTGTAGCCTATGAGCCCCACTCTGTTCTCTAAATATACCCATTTCCTCAACCTTAGTGGCTTCCTGAGACACAGACTCCAGTGGGCTCCATCAAAAGAGAGCTCTGAATGCACTAAGAGCATCTATTGGACCAAGAACAGCTCCCTGAAACACAGACAAGCCTGAACTGATTGGAGGAAGAGGCAGGTAGATACCAGTGCAAGAATGCATTCAACAACATAAAGAACAATATGGCACCACCAGAACATAGGGTTTCTATAACAGCAAGACCTTGACATTCCAGTATAAAGGAAGCAGAAGAAAATTAACTTAAAATAACTTTATAAAGTTCATAGAGTCCCCTAAAGAAAACTCCCTTATAGAAATAGAGGGATAAACCAAAAAAAAATAGAAAGAATTCATAAATCAAACAAGAAAAAGGAATCAAACAGGTGAATAAAACAAAGTTGAAACAGAATCCATAACTGAGACACAGACCAAAGAAATGCTGGAAATGGAAAGTCAGAGTGAATGAACAGGAACCACATGGACAAGCGCAAACAAGAGAATGCAAGAGATGGAAGAACAAGTCTCTGGTATGGAAATCACCATAGAGAAAACATACTCAACAGTCAAGGAAAACACTAAAGTAGAAAAAATCATAATATAAAACATCCCAGAAATGTGAAACACCATAAAAAGACCAAACTTAAGAATAATTTGACCAGAAAAAACAACACCAGCTCAAAGGTATATAAAATATGTTCAACAAAATCATAGAAGAAAAGTTACACAACATAAAGGAGGACATGTCTACGAAGATTCAAGAAGTTTACAAAACACCAGAGACTAGACCCAAAACAGTCTTCTCATCACATAATAATCAATCAAACCACTAAACATACAGAAGAAAGAAAAACTATTAAGAGCTACAAAGAAAAAAAAAAGGCCAAGTAACTTATAAAGGCAGATCCATCAGAAACACATCCAAATTCTCAATGGAGACTATGAGGGTCAGAAGGGCTGGTCAGACTTCATGCAGCCACTAGGAGACCACAGATATCAGCCCAGACTACTCTAACAGCAAAACTCTCAATCACCATGGACAAAGTCAACAAGATATTCCATGACAAAAACAGATTTAAATGATATATATCCACAAACCCATCCCTCTAGAAAGTACTAGAAGGACAACTCCCACCTAAGAAGTTAGATACACCCACAAAACAGAAGTAATAAATAAATCCACAGCAGGAAACCCCCACAAAGGGGAAAACACACAAACTGCCACCAAAAATAACAGGAACTAACAAATCACTGATCATTAGTGTCTCTTAATATCAATACAATCAACTCAGCTATAAAAAGTCACAGACTAACACAATGGAAACAAAAACAGGAAATATCCTTCTTATGCATACAAGAAACACCTAAACTTCAAACACAGACACTACCTCAGAGTAAAGGGTTGGGAAAAGACTTTCCAAACAAATGGATTTAAGAAACAAGCTGGTGCAGCTATCCTAATATCTAACAAAATAGACCTCCAACTAATCCCATCAAAGAAGATCTGTAAGAACATTACATATTGATCACATGAAAATCCATCAAGATGAAGTCTCAATCCTGAACACTGGCACCCACATATGTAAAAGAAACATTTCTAAAGCTTAAGCCGCAATCAAACCCCAGACACCAATAGTGGGAGACCCCAACACACCACTCTCATAAAAGGACAGGTCTACCAGATAGAAACTTAACAGGGAATTAAGGGATCTAATAGATGTTGTGACTCAAATAGACTTGGAATACAGAACTTTACAATCAAAAACAAAAAAATATATCTTCTTCTCAGAACCCCATGGAACCTTCACTAAAACTGACCATATATTCAGTCATAAATCAAATATGAAGTGACAAAAATTGGAATAACCCTTGATAATCTACTGGACACCATGGCTTGAGGTTAGAGTTCAACAACAACATAAACTATAGAAAGCCTACATATTCATGGAAACTTAACTCTCAACTGAACCACCTCTGGGTCAAAGAAAGTACAGAAAGAATCAAAGACTTCCTAGAATTCAATAAAAATGAATCCACAACAGAGCCAAACTTATGCGACACAATAAAAGCAGTGCTCAGAGAGAAGTTCATAGCACTAAGCGCCTACATAAAGAATTTGGAGAAACCTCACACAAGTGAATTAATAGCATACCTGAAAACTCTAAAACAAAAAGAAGCAAATCCTCCCAGAAGGAACAGAAAGCAGGAAATAAACTCAGGGCAGAAATCAGTGAAATTCAAACAGGAGAACAAAACAAAGGATCACTGGAAAAAACAGCTGGTTCTTTGAGAAAATTGAGAAGATTGGTAAACTTTATCCAAACTAATCAACATGCAGAGAGCAAGAATTCAAATTAACAAACTCAGAAATGAAAAGGGGCGCATAACAACAGAAACTGAATAAATACAGAAAATCATTAGGTCTCACTTCAAAAACCTGTGCTCCACAAAACTGAAAAACCAAAACAAAAGGAATGAAGGAAGGAGGAAGGAAGGAAGAAAGGAAAGATAGATGGAAGAAAGGAAGGAAAAAGGAAGGAAGGAAGTATAGAAGAGAGAAGGAAGGAATGAATATGAAAGAAAGAAGGAAGGAAGGGGGAAGGAACACACTTTAAAAAACACATACATATCTCATTAGATTCTGAAAAAGCCTTTGACCAAACTCAAGACCCCTTTATGATAAAGATCTTAGAGAGATCAGGGATACAGTGAGTATGTCTAAACATAACAAAGGCAATATACAGTGAGCCAATAGCTAACATCAGCCTAAATGAAGAGAGACTCAGTAATCCCAATAAATTAAGAAGCCAGTCTAGGCTGCCCACTCTCCCCATATCTATTCAATATAGTGTTTGAAGTTCTAGCTAGAGCAATAAGACAACCAGAGGGGATTAAAGGGATATAAATTGGGAAGTAAGAAGTCAAATTTTTCCTATTTGCAGATTATATGAGAGTACACATATGTAACCCCCAAAATTCTACCAGGGGATTCCTACCACTGATAAACACCTTAAGCAATGTGGCAGGATACAAGATTAACTCAAAAATAATCAGTATCTCTCCTATATACAAATGATAAATGGTCTGAAAAAGAAATTAGAGAACCATCACCCTTTACAATAGCTGCAAATAACATCAAATATCTTGGGGTAGCTTTAACCAAAAAAGTGAAAGGCCTGTATGACAAGAACTTTAAGTCATTGAAGAAAGTAATTGAAGAAGATATGAGAAACTGGAAAGATATCCCTTGCTCTTTGATCAATATACTAAAAATTGCAGTCTTACCATAGCAACAGACAGATTCAATGAAAACCTCCAAAATATCCCAACACAAACCTCCACAAACATCAAAAGAGCAATACTCAACTTCATATGAAAACACAAAAACCAAGAATTACCTAAACAATCCTCTTCAATAAAAGGAGTTTTGGAGGCATCACCTTCCTTACTTCAAGCTCTACTATACTGAAATAGTAATAAAAAAACAGCTTGGTACTGGCATAAAAACATAAAAACATGGATCAATGGAATCAAATTGATGAGCTTGACATTAATGCACATACCTAAGAACACCTGATTTGGACAAAAAAGCCAAACTGTGGGGGAAGGGGGAAGAAAGAATCTTCACATACTTAGAATAACTGGATGGTGGAACTTAGAAAAATTCAAACAGATCCATATCAATCATCTTGCACAATAACCAAGTCAAAGGGGATTAAAGACCTCAACATAAATCCATTTACATTGAACCTAATAAAAAAGAAAGTGAGAAATAGCTTTGAACTCATTGGCACAGGAAACCACTTCCTAAACATAACAAGAGTAGCACAGACACTGAGAGCAACAATTAATAAATAGGACCTCCTGAACTGAGAAGCTTCTGTAAGGCAAAGGATGTGGTCAATAAGACAAAATGACAGCCTTCAGAATGAGTAAAGATTTTCACCAACCCTACATCTGGCAGAAGGCTGATCTCTAAAATATAGAGAGAACTCAAGAAACTAGAGGTCAAAAATCAAATAATCCAATTAAAAATGGGATACAGAGCTAAACAGAGAATCTTAAATGACCAAAAGACACTTAAAAGAACTGTTCAATATCTTTAGCCATCAGAAAAATGCAAATCAAATCAACTCTGAGATACCAGCTTACACCTGTCAGAATGGCTAAGATCAAAATACTGAGGACAGCCTATGCTGGAGGGGATGTGGAGCAAGGGGAACACTCCTCTGCTGGTGGGAGTGTAAACTTGTCAGCCACTTTAAAAAGCAGTACGGCATTTCCTCAGAAAACTGGGAATCAATCTCCCTAATAATCCAGCAATACCAATATTGGGCATATACCCAAAGGATGCACATTCTCACTCCAAGAGCATCACCTTAACTATGTTCATAGCAGCATTGTTTGTAATAGGCAGTGATGTGGGAATGCCTTTCTGTATACTGTGAATCTCAATCTTTAAATAAAGGAGCTGTTTTGGTCCTTGACAGACATTGTAAAAAAGATAGGCAGAGAAATCAAAATAGGTAGAAAAGGAAGGGCAGAGTCAGGCAGATCGAACAAGCCGCCCAAAGAGCAACATGTAAGGAACACTGGTCAGCCACGGGCCATGTGGCAAACAGATTAATAGAAATGGGTTGATTTAAGATGGAAGAGCTAGCTAGCAATGTGCCTGAGCCATAGGCCAAACAACATAAAGTTAATATAAGCATCTGAGTCACTTCTAAGGGTCTGAGCAACAGTGACAGGTGACTTAGGGGTATGGCTCAGCAAGGTCTGGACCTCTGGCCACCCAGAACCAAAAAACACACTGCTACAAGACAGAACCTGAAAACTCCCATGTACTTAAGCTCCACGACACTCCTTACTTCCTTCTAATTCAGAGATCATGAATTTCCTGTGATTTTTCAGCCCCTACTACTGTACTGTCTACAGCACTGAGATCTAGTGGTCTCACCCTAATTTTCCAAGTTTCTCAGAACAACAGACTTCCAACCCATTTTTAGTTAATATTAGTAATCTCTTTACATACTTCAAATTGCATGATACTACATGATAAACACAATAGTACATAATTGTCTTATTTTTACCTAAATAGCTAAGAAAAAGGAATAGTTACTGGCAATACATGAGATAACATTTTTGGCCCAACTATAAATATAATCAGTTTGATCACTAGCACCTTATACCTGCTTCTGGAGTAGGGCTACTCACAGAAAGCGATCTCTGTCAATCACAAAGAGCTCCCCAGCAGACACACTTGTGATACACTGGAAGACTGTGAGCAAGAAGAGCAGGGCGGCTCTGACAGGAGAGAATGAAGACAAAAACAATGGTAAATTCAACATTAGGATTGTTTATTTCCAATACACCTTAGACTGTAGATTAAAAACCATTCCACAAATCTTTTTCCTAGGAAAAGGAAAGCAGTACTGGAAAGATGGCTCAACAGTAAAGAGTACTTGTAGCTCTTGCAAAGGACCCATGTTTGGTAGGCTGTACCCACATGGTGGATTGCAACCATCTGTCAAGGGGAGACTGAGCTAGCTCATCTTATATCAACTTGGCACAAACTAGAGTCACCTCAAAGGAGGGAGCCTCAGTTGAGAAAGGACCTCTATAAGATCCACATTGTACATGGTGCAGACCTGAGCTGGTAGTCCTAAGTTCTTTAAGAAAGCAGGCTAAGCAAGCCACGGGGAGCAAGATTGTAAGCAGCACCCATCCATGGCCACTGAAGATTCCTTCCTGGTTTGAGTTCCTATCCTGACTTCCTTCAGTGATGGGCTACAATGTGAAAATATAAGATGAGTAAACTCTTTCCTCTGCAACTTGCTTTTGATCCTGTTTTTAATCAGAGAAATATTGATCCAAATTAAGACAGTATCCAAGGCCTCCTTCTGATAGCGACAGGTCTCAGGGCACACACACAGTGCACAGACATCCATGCAGGCACTCAATCACATTTTAAAAAATAAGTATTTTTAAAACAAAGGAAAATGTATAAGTGTTGTGGTTAAAAAGGTCAGGAAGTACGAGTCTCCTGAGTTATTTCCTCTGTCTCCACAGCTATATCTATTAATTGAAATGGGTCTTCTAAAATCCAACAAGTTGATAGTAACGCTTACTGTAATGATCATAGAGTATTAATTTAGGAGTTAATTGGTTTTAGATGAAACCATGAGAGTGGGACCCCATAATGTCATCTGTATCCTCATCATGGGAGAAAACAGGAATGTAGTGTTTGCCATGAGAGGGCAGAGAGAAGGTGGACAGACAGGAAGAGCCTGGGCGAGAATCCTCAGACTCTCACACTGCAGTGTGGAGACACATTCACTTTTTAAATCCACTCAACCTGTGGTATATAGTCACAGCCAAACACATCACTTTAGCTAAAAAAAAAAAGTTGGTTAGCATCATTCCTAATGTATAGAGAGAAACATAAAGATTAATAAGACTCCAAGGGCTTTCCACATTCAGTTGGCCACTTTGCTGTTACAGAAGAGAAAGGATGAAAACATGAAACAGTGGGGGAATCCCCACTCAACACTGACTACAGACATGGACGGCAGAAAAATCTTTAAAGCCTAGATGATTGTCCCTAACATAGGTCAACAACTTCTTCTGTGGCTTACAAAGAGCTCAGATAGTGAATTCAGTCACACTTATTCGTGAAGAGATAACCTGTGTTCTTGTGATAAAGGATGGTAACTGGGAAGAGAAAGAACAAATTCAGTCACACTTATTCGTGAAGAGATAACTTGTGTTCTTGTGATAAAGGATGGTAACTGGGAAGAGAAAGAACAAAAGGCAGTTATCTGTGTCCTGGACACACATGTCAGGTTCCTGTAAGACCAACAGCATGGTTATGTCCTAAGAGCCTGGACATAACACCTTCTCAACTGACAGAGGTCAATGACTCTCTTATCTAGGTATACAGTAGTCATTAGATATCCAAATCAGATGAGGGAAGACCTTATTGGAGAATAATTTCCTCCTACATTAGAGAAAAATTCCATTTTGTAATCCACCAAAGGTTCCATTAAGAAAAAGGATGGGAAAGAAAAAGACAACCTATGAATGGGTAGGATTCTCTGAACTCCTGGGCTTGGGTGACAGAGGCATGAGTATTACTATAGTCTGGGGCCAGCCTGAGCTACATGACAAGTCCTGAGGGACAAAGGCATGAGGACTACCACAGACTGGGGCCAGCCTGGGCTACATGACAAGTCCTGAGGGATAAAGGCATGAGGACTACCACAGACTTGGGCCAGCCTAAGCTACATGACAAGTCCTGAGGGACAAAGGCATGAGGACTACCACAGACTGGGGCCAGCCTGGACTACATAACAAGTTCTTGGCCTGTTAGGTCACAACTGTGGCCCTGCCTCAAAAGACCAAACATAGAGCACAGGACCTGGCACATGACCAACCACAGGGAAAGGACCTGGGTTTCTCATCTGCTCCTAATGAGACAGTCTTGCTTTCAAAGCTCTTCTGTTTCACCTTATTAAATGCACAGCTTTCTCTCTCCCCACTCTTCCATTCCCTGTGCTCAGGACATTCTCCCTGTCTCTGCCTCCAATAAATTGTCCTCAAGTTCCATCTGTGCTTTCACAAAACCAAGAACTCAGAGAGGGAGCATTATGGCCCTGCTTATACTTAACCATGTATACCACATCTGCTTTCTAATCTGAATTTGTAGGTATTACGATTCTACATTGAAAATCTATAGCTAGCTATGGATTAAAGGTATAAATCTAATATTATCCACAAACAATGTTGTAAAATACTTATATCAAACTAAATTAGGTGATTCCATACATATAAATATACATCATTTTTGTGGTTATGCACACTACAAAGGTATTCTCAAAAACTTTGAAATATATGTTAATATTTGCTTGATCAAATGTGCTGTATAATTTATCTCAAAGGAAAGATATCTTATTTCTCCTATTTAGAAGATTTTATACTCTTAGCTCTGTGTGTCTCCTTACTCCCCAATGCCCTGACAAAGGGTATACTATGCTGCCTGGAGGTCAACTGCTTCATAATCCACATGAAAGTGAAGCATACTTGTTTTTATGGGTTTGGATTATTTTACTGTTCATGGTGTTCCTCAAATCTTCAAGTCTATCCATACTATTCCAAATTCTCATTTCAAAGATAATCAGCCTCCCAATCCCATTTTCTTTAATATTTACACAATGGTAGACACTTAAATTTATTAACTTGGTTACTATGCATATTACTCCAATGAACTTCAGAATGCACATGCTTTTTGAGTAAATGGTTTTAAATGTGCATGTAAGGGTTCACAGGATAAATATCTTTGTCTGATTATTTTTTAATGGCTTCTCCTTAAGGTTTGGCTGCCACCTCAATCCTATAAAGCTGCTGAGCCAAAGGAGATCCTATTCCACAAAGTTAAAACCCAGTTCCTAGGTATACGTGAACAAAAAACAAAGGCAATGCCAGATCCAAACACGAGAAGCATCTCCTGCCTCTTGAGCATTACTGCTAAAGAAAATATTGACACTAACCCTGAAAATTAATTTAATAGCTTTATTTCATAGGTGATGTTGAGGAAGTGTTTCGAACTGTCCTACTTAGGTTTCTTCTGCTGTGATGAACACTCTGACCAAAAGAAACTTTAGGTAAATAAAATGTATTTGGTTTTCATATCCCAGGTCACAGTCTGTTCTAAAGAAACTCACGTGGGAGCTCAAGGTAGGATCTTGGAGGGAAGGATGGAAGCTGAGGTCACAAAGGTGTGCTCTGTACTGGCTTTCTCCTCATGACTTGCTCAGTCTGTGTTTATATATAATTCAGAACCACCTGCCTAGATGTGGCACTGCTCCCTGTGGGCTGGTCTCTCCCATATCCATCATGAATCAAGAAAATATCCCACAAACTTTCCTACAAGCCGACTTGATAGATGAATGCCTATTATTATTAAGTAATAATCCTTGTCTCTAGATCAAGGGGATAGCACCTATTCTCCACTACAAATAACCTTAATTGAGGTTCTTTCCTGACACGTGACTCTGGCTGATGTTAAGTCGACAAAAAACTAACCAGGACACTAAGCAAAAGAACCAAGAAAACCTGAAATAAGCCACACACGAAGGTCACAGTCACACAGTCCAACTTCTTATAAATGTGGGTATCAAAGGAAATGAAAAGCAAATGAAGAGCATTTCACAATTTATAAAAGAATATAAAGAAACACCTAATAAAGCTCTTCTTTATGTCTGCACTTTCCAAGAACATTTCCACATCAGGTTTTTGGGAGTTTAATGTCTAAATGTTTCCTGTGAGTGTCTACACTGTTTTTCTTGCTGTCTGTGCTCTGCTAGGTTGAGATGTGAGGTCTACACAAGACACAAACCAGGTGCTAGCAGATTTGGAAAGCATTCAGATCTTGGCCTTCAGGGAGGGTGAAAGGAGAACAGACTGGAAACCCATGTACCAGTCACCTCATTGCAGAAAATTCATAAGAGAGCTGATTTTTATGTTTAATTTTCTTCAAAATTAATTGGTGTTTAGCACATCAAAATAGATTTATGGGGCTGTTGAACTGGCCCATTCAGCAGCATGTCTGACATGCAGCCAGGAGAACCAGAGTTCAAATTCCTAGGACACATGTAAAAGTACCAGACACAGTACTTCTCATCTGTAACTCCAGTGGTGAAGGGTGCAGGGATGGACGTGTGGAGGTCATTGGCCAGCTAGCCTAGCCAATCAAGGAGCTCTATGGTCGGTGAAGGACCTGCTTTGAAAAGAAAATAGAGGGTCATCAAGGATAACCTGGCATCAACATCTGATCCACATGCGTAATGTGTATGTGCCAACATAAACATGAGTGTACACACACACACACACACACACACACACACACACACACACACACACACACACACACCACTCCCCCCCCTTCAACTTCTTGAAGTTCCTAACCATCTTTTCTTCTCAGTCAAGCCTCTCTTAGCACTGGGAGGGACCCAATACTGCAGTGCCACACATAAACTACAGTGAAAATTCTGAAAAGTGTGATCGTCATGAGAAACTATGTTTGGAACATGCTGTATTCGTTAAAAAGATTTTACATGAAAGCATGTCATCAAAGTCACATTGGAACCAATCCTACTACTTCACATTCACATTCAAACGAACAAAAGACATTCAAGAAAATTGTCACTGGAGCTAAACAGATGAATAAGAAGGTAAGCTAAAAAGATCTATGCACCGAGGCATTTTAAATAGAACAAAAAGGAAATGCACAGAAGGGAAGAAATGAACTTGGGTCATACATGTGTGAGATTCATATCTCAGAACCAAAAATAACTTTAACTCAATAGCAGGAAAAAGTTGAGGGCCATGGAAAATTAGGAGATGATTCATGAGGTAAGATGACTGTCTCCAAGCTTGATGGCCTTGGGTACAATCCTTAAACAACCCACGTGATTGAAGGGATCTAACTCTTGTAAATTGTTCTCTGACATCCACCTGCAGGCCACACAATCCCACACATATGCACACACTAAAGAAGCATATAAGTTTGAAGTGGAAAAAACCAGCATTCTAATTTAAAATGGGTTCTACAGACACTTCATAAAACCTCCAATGGAATATAATCTATTTTTTCTTAGATATCTTATTTAAAACAGAAAAATGTAAGCATGGGAGAAGGATGAAAACAAATTGGAGTCTTTTGTAATACAGTTAAGGATGTAAAATAGTATAGGAAAGTTGGAGACAGGTTAGCAATTCTTCAAATATTTAACACAACAATAATATGATTTCAGAACTCCAGTTTTCTATTGTAGAAAGCAAAATTCCAGGGCTCAAACTGATGTACTTGCACACTCAGAAATAAGGTTCATCATAGGTGACAGAAGACTGTAGGGGGTTGTTGGGAGCCGCTGGCCCCAGCTCCTCAAGGTGGCGCCAATATCCGGTGCTGGCCAACCCGCCTGAGTCAGTAAACAAAGCAAGAGCGCATGCGTTTGGTACTCTCACGAGACTGGTCTCTCCGCCTCTCCCGTGGCGTCATGTGGGATAATGAGCTGCAGCCTATAGAAAGGTGACACGTCCAAGGCAGAGGTCTTTGGTCTATATAAAAGTTGGGCTTTCCTACCTCGTGGCCTCTCCATTTTCCGTATGCTAATGCTCTCCCTCAAGACGCATTAAAGCATTGCTGCAGAAGGATCCTACGTGTGTCGTGCCTTTTCTTGCAGGTGAGAAGTGGGCGCGGGACAACTGGTGCCAAAACCCGGGAACTGAACACCATTTGCACCGTCGGAGAGCCCTCGGAGACGAGGTGGATTCAGAACTGCAGGTAGGCTGCTCGGAGAGATATGTCTGAACTGGACTTTGGTTTGGGACTTTTGCCACCCTGGAAAGGATTTTTTGAGGCCTTGGTGCTTGTCTTAGTAGTGTTGTTGTTCGTGGTTGCCTTTTGCTTCTACCGGTCTGTGAGATCCTCTCAGTCTATCGTAACAGCACTAGACTCCTTGCTTAAGCAGCATGATATTAAGATGGCACAGCGTACCCTAGAGAACTTTGTAGAAGATAAGGCCTGTAAAGATCTGATAGCTAAAGGGTGAGGTCTGATAGTAAAGGTTCAGGGCAGCATGTCAGAAACCGAGCGCCATGTGAGGTTAGGCGCGCGCCATAAAGTAACAATACTCGATAAGGAAAAAGGACCCCCCGGTACGATAAAAAATATGGGGGAGCTGGGGAACCAGAAACTAAAGCCTGGTCCCCCCACTTTGTACCCTGTATGGGAACTTGAAAATTTAAATTTAAAGTTTGGCTCCTCGTGGTATGAGGAAAGACAGGGCCTGGGGCGGTTGGGGCAAGCACGAACCACGCCCAAGATTCCTAAACAAAGACAAGGCCTAGGTTTTTTTGTGATTAAAAAGAAATCTGGAAGGTGGCGTCTGTTACACGACTTAAGAGCTATTAATGTACAGATGCATCTTTTTGGGCCCGTTCAGCGGGGACTCGCCATGCTCTCTGCCTTGCCAAAAGATTGGCACATGATTATAATGAAGGTCCAATTAGCTCGGATTGATTATGATAAGCCATTTTTCCCTATGTGTTTTTTTAAAAAAAAAAAAAAGAATATTGCCTACTGCTGTATTATGGTAGGCAGGCCCCTTATTGTAGATTCATCCCCCGGCCTCACCCCAGAAGGTTATTGCCTGGTATCCAGCCGCCGTTGCCCAGTTAGCTCAAGAGGGCTTGAGGGCCTCGGCTGAGTATTTTGGTACTTATCCCACTTTGATGATCTTACCCTATACCACCCATCAGGTTCAGGTCCTAGCTGCTACCAATGATGATTGGGCCATATTAACTGCTATGTTTCCTGGAAAAATTGATAATCATTATCCTAAACATCCTTTGTTACAGTTTGTGGCCTATCACCCTGTGATATATCCACGTGTTACTTCCTCAGTACCTTTAAAAGATGGCTTAATTGTATATACTGATGGCTCAAGTAATGGAAGGGGTTCTTATGTTATAAATTCACAGACATTTTTTAAAGACTTTAGTCAAAGATCACCCCAGATTGTTGAATGTCTAATTGTGTTAGAAGTTTTACAAAAATTTGATTGTCCGCTTAATATTGTGTCTGATTCCCATTATGTGGTAAATGCTCTTCAATCACTTGAAACGGCCGGTGTTATTAATCCTTCCAATACAGTGTCTGCCCTGTTTTGTACCATACAGGATTGTTTGCTGCAACGCCATGAGCCTTTTTATATTACCCATATACGGGCACATTCGAGACTCCCGGGCCCTATGAGCAAGAGAAATGATTTGGCTGACCAAACCACACGCCTGGCTGCTGCTGCTGCTGCTGCTGCTGCTGCTGCTTCTTACACCTCTGGCTTTTGCACATCGAACCTTAAAATCCTATTTGTTAAAACAAAAAGGGGGAATAAGGTTGCCCCCAACACCAAGAGTGTCAATTGCCCTGGCATTGCTTACCATAAATTTTTTAAATATTGATGATAATTATCAAAATGCTGCTGAGCGACATTGCTCAGAACCACAACGGCCAAAAGAGCTAGTAAAATAGAAAGATATTTTAGAAAATAAATGGAAAGGCCCGGATCCTATTTTAACAAGATCCCGGGGAGCTGTCTGTGTTTTTCCACAGGATGAAAAAAAATCTGGTTTGGGTCCCAGAGCGCCTCACCAAGAAGATATTACAAGAAGAAGAGCCCTCGCCTTCTCCAGTTGACGCGTTGGAGGTTACTAACATATCACACCCGGGGAGAACAGCGGTGACACGTCCAAGGCAGAGGTCTTTGGTCTATATAAAAGTTGGGCTTTCCTACCTCGTGGCCTCTCCATTTTCCGTATGCTAATGCTCTCCCTCAAGACGCAATAAAGCATTGCTGCAGAAGGATCCTACGTGTGTCGTGCCTTTTCTTGCGGGCGAGAAGTGGGCGCGGGACAGGGGGTGATGTTGTTACATTGTAAACAATTGTCCCATCTACTGGTTTAATAAAAAAAAGTTAATTGGCCAAAGGCAGACAGGACATGTGGGCGTGGCCACCAGACTAAGAAAATTCTGGGAACAGGAACAATAGAACAGAGATGCCACACACACCAGAGAAGCAGATGCAGAGGACAACTATGCTGCTCTGAGAAAAGGTACCAAGCCTCATGGCTGAACAGGATAAGAATCACGGGTTAGTTTAAGAGCAAGAGCTAGAAAGTTATATGCCTAGGCCCCAGGTCAGTCTGTATAAAATTAACATAAGTGTCTGTGTGTTTCAGTGGGACTATGGGACTGTGAGTCGGCCTGTCCAAACCATGAAGCTAGCAAGGCAAGTCCAGGCCAGAAACCTAATACAACAGAAAACCACATTGCCAGTCACAGATCAATGGGAAGCAACACAGCATGTACATGCAATAAATTTACTCTGCCTTACAGAGCCCAAGAAATCCCCACACATGTCACACTTGGATGAGCCCTGAGGACATTACACTAATGCAAATAAGCATCTCAAGATGGAAAATATAAAATCAACAACTAAACACAAGTACTTGTGTGACTAAGATTCAGGGTTCCCAGATTAGTCAGATTTAGTGACAGAAAGCAGAATAATTGATGCCAGAAATGGAGAGTGGACAGTATGGGAATCTTCTTTCAGAGCTATGGGATTCCTTTTGGGAAGACAAAAAAAAATACCTTACATTTAGAGGGTTTCATAACATGAAGCTACTCCATACACTATAACTGGTAAAATGTGAAATGTTTGGTGTGTATAGTTGCATGTTACCTACACACAAACATGTGAAAAGTGAATTTGTCCACTCAGCTTTCAATGTCCCAACACACTCTATCACATGATAAAATATTGCTTTGTTCCTGTCATAAATTCTAATTCTTAATGGATTCATATATGTTTGACCATAGAAACTCCATTTTTCTCTTAATCGGGATCCCAATTCTCTTACCTGTTCTGGACTGCAGCACAATCATTTTGCAGGAAATGGAAAACAATGCCCACAATCACAGCCAGAATGACGGTGATAATTGCCTTTCAAAAAGAAAATGGGGGGGGGGGGAATCTCCATTAGGAATAGAAAGCATTCTACACATTGTCAATTATTTTAGAATATGTGATTTCCTAATTAGATTTCTAAAGTGAGATAAACTGTATATTTTGGCCAGAGTCATTGGAAGAATATAAACGCACAGGTCAATAATAGTATTCTTGTGTGTTAAACTGAAAATGAAGGTCTCTGCAGTCTGAGGCTCCAACAGTACAGACCCTGGAAAAGCTAAGCCTTCCCCCAGTGCTCCACCAGGAACAGGCAGTGAAGTGCTCAGTTCAGGAGCTAAAACATGGATGACACAGGATGGAAGAGAATGCGGGCTCCTGGGGACCAAAGTAAGTGACAAGGTGATCACCTTAACTAAGATCTCTACTGTGGTGACAGCAGCATGTACAGTTTTCTACTAGAAGAGGCTCAAAGGAACCCAGGCTTTGTTTACTCTTATAGTTAGAAACAAGTAGATCCCAGGCCAGGGGGACTGCTCAGTGCAGAGCCCTGCACAACATACACTAGATGCTGATTCCTACAAATGCAAACCAAATAACAAAACTAAAATACTCTCACAACACAGTTCCTAGCAGTGGGTTTTTTTGTGCTAAGAAGGGGTGAGCTAGTCCTCACCTGCTTCATCTCTATGAAGTCTGTGCCTTGTGAGAATGAGCAATATTGCTGTCACCAAAGTATTCATGCACCATCCTCTGGGTCACCTGATGCTTCCATTGCCCATCAGTCTATCACAGATCAACCTCAGCCAGGTAGGCCTGTGCTCAAGTCTCCAACTCCTCCATACCCTCATCTACCTCCATCTATTTAACATGCGCAGACATCACAAGGAGCCTGAGCTGCTTTGGTTTGGGGTTAAAATGACTTTAAAAGGTGCTTCTCTTAGCGAAGGCATAAAGCTACATGATGCTGTAACTTATCTTAAAGATTCTGACTGTTATTCCTTTGATAATATTTTAAACATCGATCTAAGGGAATATTATGATCTAAGGGAAATCATCCTGCCATGTCACGTGATAAATTAGAAACCAAAACCCGAGAACTTGGAGATATTTTCTGCTCTTACAGAGGACCTGGGATTCAGTTTCCAGTAGCCAACTGGCCTCTGACAACTGTAACTCCGTATCCAGAGGATCTGAAGCCTTCTATCGCCCTGTGGGCATGCACATGATGGACAGATGCACATGTTTGCAAAACCGTTAAATTAGTTAATTTAAAAATTAGTCCTCAATTCCAAGCATTACTAATACACACATACACTTCTTACCTCATGACATTGACTAATTTTTGAACAATAAGTAACACAATTTGATGAATGTAACTCACCTTTTTCCAGTCTTATTCAATCTTTTATTTTTTCCAAAAAGAAGGGTCATTAAAATGCCTCTTTTATGACATAAATGCCTGAGTAAAAGGCCAAAGTGTTTGGAGTAACTAACAGTATAACACAAATGGTAAGAATATTCACATACATGCATGAAAGACCGCAACATTTAGCATAAAATGGGGGCCCACATGTTAAAAAGTAAGTGGTGTTCATTACAGCCAGTAACACAGGATCTATTAATACTCAAAAGAAACAAAATGCCTGAGAACAAAATAACAAGGCGCTATCAGGAACTGACTAGAAGCTCTGGGTGGACAAGGAGAGGGGTGTAGGTCCACAGTAAGTGACTGCCCTCTGATGGCGAAAGCCTCAGGATCAAACACTAACACATCAGAATCATCAACGTCATGACTTAAAGTAAATAAATAATAAAGAAATGAGTAAGCCATGGCCCAATGACAGGGAAGAACCATATTTCTGTGTGACAGTCACGTTAAAATTACAGACAATCTTAAGGCATGGTGATCCTGTTACAGAGCCAGTTTATAAAGAAAAGTAGAACTTCCTGTCCATCATGTTCCCAGTTAGCTGACAGGGGTTGTAGTGGAGTTTCTTGGTCCCGGGCGGCCAGTGGCCCACACCCTGCTGCACCAGACCCCTTGGCCGCCCACTGCTCAGGCCCCCAGAAATGACTCAGATGCTTATATTAACTCCATGCTGTTTGGCCTATGGCTCAGGCACATTGCTAGCTAGCTCTTACATCTTAAATCAATCCATTTCTATTAAAGTGTCTGCCACGTGGCCAGTGGCTCACCTATGTTCCTTACTTGTTGCTCCTTGGGTGGCTGGCTCAATCTGCTTGACTCTGCTCTGCTTCTCCTACCTATGCTCTGATTTCTCCTCCTACTTCTTCTATGGTGCCTGTCATGGCCCAAAACAGCTCCTTTATTTAAAAATTGATATTCACCGCATACAGAAAGGCATTCCCACATCACTTCCCCCTTTCTGTCCAATCAAAAAGGAAGGTTTCAATTTTAACATAGCAAAATTACATATAACAAAATAGCCATCAAGCAAGAATTACAGTTGTAATATCTAGTCTATTTGTATTTAGCAAAATTAAAGAAAATACTATTATCATGTACCTTATCTTTATGAATCTAAAGTTTCATATCCAATATACCTTTCAAATGACTAACTAAGAAAAACTGTACCTAAAACTTTCTAATCTTCAACTACATCAAAGATCACAGAAGGATATATTTACCCAAGTAAACCAGAAGTGCAAGCAACTACTAAAATCTAGAAAGGACAGAGATGACACCTATCTGTTTGGACAGTCATCCAAAGTTCCTTTATAAAGTTGGGGGCATCCATCTTCAGCCTACAGGCCCAGAGTCTCTTTTCATTTCAGTGAAGCAGGAAATCTGCTCTCCCCATTCTGGCACAGTTGATCAGTTGCTTCTCCTCGAGTCCTGAAGAATGTCTGACAGTTTTCTCTATAAAGCAGGAACCTGAATGACCATCTCGGCTTGTTCTGCCAAAGTTCAGAGGTCATCTTCCTATGGAACCTGCATGTCCAGTTTAAACAGCATACTGTCAAGCAGTCAATATAAGAATTGAACAGGTTCATGTCCATTGGCTAACTATTGCCACAAATAGAGTAGACTCCATATGGAGTTTCTTCAATGCCCATTTTTCTCTTGAAGAAAGATTGGTGCTGCCAGAAGCAAAACTGTCTCACTGTCCAGAAAAGTCTAAGTTCTTAAAATATTTTAAATGCCATATTCTGTAGGTCTTAGAAGTATTTGAAGATTACCTACCTAATTGAAATATATCTTTGTATATCTAAAAATCTAACTAACATGCATTTCTTAATTATACATCACAATTCTAAATCAGTTACATAAACATCCTATCTTAAACAAAAGTAGAAAAATACATACAGCATAAGAGAATTGACCTTAAATTTGTATCAATAAACCAAAATCTATACCAATGTAAAACATTTTGAGATTAACAGCTGATTTCCTGATCTAAGTAAATTCAATAATCCAATTTTTTAAAAAATCATTTATATACTATATTCCCTTTTTCTTCTTAGACCATCAACCATTTATAATGAAAACAAACATCTAGAGACAATATTTGGGGAATTTGGGCGTTGTTCTCCATTACTACTTCCTGCTGACTAAGGGGCGTTGAAAATCTCACGGTTGTTGAGACTGGATCAGTCTGCAGCCCTGAAGCTGATGTGGCTACCTCTTCCCATCAGAGGTTTTTCCAGGGGTTCTTGGTTGATGAAACCATATTTGCCTGGAAGCAATCCACAATCTTCTGTGGAAACAAAAGCAGAACTCTTCCAAAACAACAAATCCTTAGACACAAATTTCAAAATCAAAATAACTTTAAAATATATATTCTTGTTTAACTTAGTAGCCTTAGAATTTGCAATCCATTGTCTTTCTGCAGTTAGCTCATTAACAGCTAAAACATTAAAAGAAAACACAATAACAACCAAAATTCAGATTTTGTCTATTTTCCATCTTTACATGGCTTATCATATTTTTATTACTCTATTTCTTTTTTTAAAGACTTTATCTTCTCTCTTTTCTCTCTGAAGACTATGAACCTTTTACACATATTGTAACCCGTTTACAGGTTTTTTTTTAAAAAAATCTGAATCTGTTTTATGGTGAATCTTTAATCATTTTCCAACTAGAAGAGCTTTTTAAAATACTCTCACTCTCTTGCCACATAGTTTTTGCCACTACAGCTGGATCAGTAAGTTCTCTTAAAGGGACCACATCTCTGTTCGTGGCCAGCAAACAGAACACACCCAAGAAAATGCTGCTACTAAGAAACCATCTTTGTTTCTTTTAGGTTCAAAATAAACAGAAATCTAAAATTAATCACATGCTACTGAGTCTTCTGTGAGACTTCAGGAACCAGCCTGATTGCAGCTTACACTGCCTGCCGCCAGTCCGCCAGCGCCATTTTGAATGTGACCCCAACGCCACGCTTTCTTTGCACAGTGACCTGCTTCATATACATAATTTGGAAGCTGCCTTGGCTCAGTTTCTGTGATATAAAACCCTTTCTAATCTTTCTCAGTCAGTAAGTGGATATTCAATCCACGTTGGACACTATCTGTTGTAGTGGGGTTTCTTGGTCCCGGGCAGCCAGAGGCCAAGACCCCGCTGCACCAGACCCCTTAGCCGCCCACTGCTCAGCCCCCCAGAAATGACTCAGACGCTTATATTAACTTTATGCTGTTTGGCCTATGGCTCAGGAACATTGCTAGCTAGCTCTTACATCTTAAATCAACCCATTTCTATTAATCTGTCTGCCGGTGGCTCACCTGTGCTCCTTACATGTTGCTCCTTTGGGCTTCAGCTTGGTCTGCCTCTGACTCTGCCCTGCTTCTCCCTATCTATTCTGATTCCTCCTCCTACTTCTTCTATGGTACCTGCCATGGCCCAAAACAGCTCCTTTATTAAAGACTGATATTCACCACATACAGAAAGGCATTACCACATCAGAAGAGCACTGTTCCATCAGTTACTGGGTGTGAACTGCTCTCTTTGAATAGCTACTGCCTCCAAACACTAGACTCCCAATGGGGGAACAGCCGTGCAATGCGCTCATCTCTCAGGCAGTGATGCACACTCCCTCAGAGGCAATCAATGGCCCTGTTTGCTCACCAGGTGATTTCACCTACAGATCAGCCCTCCTTTCCCCCTCTAGTCACCCCCACCCTTCTTTACTCAACTTTCTCCAGATCCATTCTTTCATCTCACATGCTACAGTGCCATCTACTTAGTCAGGTACCACGTATCCACCCATGTGAAAAGTTGTACCAAAGAAAGAGTCTTTTACTCCTTTGCTCATTCCTGGACTTTGAACATGTAGGACTCCCCAGAGAACTAAAGTAGATGGGTATGAGGATCTCTCCAGTGTGCTGAATTTCATTTTGCATTTCCTGAATCAAATTTCCTATTTCAAATAGTCATTATAGTTCCTTTCAATAAAATACAATCACTAAAATCTTCTATGTAAGTAAAATGTTAACCGTGTTCTATTGCTTTACTGAGTATCTCTGTAGAGTGAAATGGAAAAACATGGTGGGGAGGAGAAGATAAGTGTAACTCTGAAGCAGAATGACTCAGAAGAAAATTGTCACCAACTGAGCCTTTCACAATACAGTTAAAATAATTCATCAGATTACCTGACTCATAGTGACACGTGGAAAACCCTTGAAATTTTTGAATGAATGATAGATAATCCATCCAAGCTGATGCCAGAAAGGGGTGACACACGTGATCTCCTCCAAGGCTGAGCTCTTTCCTGCCTCCTGTTCACCAAAGAGCTGGTCCAGCTCAGTGCTCATGTCTCTGTATACTTCAGACTGGGCATACATATCGGCCAAGTTTTCTGTGACTTGGTGCTGTTTCCCAGACAGTTCTTTATATTTGTCGGCTTTGGGATAAAAGTAGATAAAGGCAAGAAGCAAACAGGATTTAACTGATTTGTTTTTATTTTCATCAATTATGTATCTGTTTTTTCTTGAGACAGTCTCATGAACCTTAGCCTGGCCTTCAAGTTGCTATGCAGTCAAGGGTGACCTTAAACTTCTCTAGGTCCTTCTGTTTCTGTCTCAAGTGCTGAGATTATAGGAATGCACCTTCACAGCCAGTTATGTGGTCCTAGGAAGCAAAGTCAAGGCTTTGTGTGTGCCTGGAACACATTCTAACCAGCTGAGATACATCTTCACCCACAAATTGAGAAAAATAAAATTACTCTTGTATAATTCCTTTACAGATTAGAAAAGTGTCCCTAATGGCCTGACTACTATCATTATCCTATGGATACAGCAAACTGAATGACCTGTTCCCATGGGGACCCAAATTCTTAGCAAAGTCGTCCATCCCTCATGAATCTACACTTCTTAATATAAAATTCTGGTTCTTGCTATCTGACACAGGTGAGTGTATAATCAAATAAGTATGCAAATTACACACAAATGTATAAACTGCCAAGTATCTTGTTTTTAAAATGTTATAAACAAAGCCAGGCATGGTTACACAGCCCTGTAATACCTACACTTTAAAGGTAAGACAGAAAGATCACACATTCGAGTCTAGTCTGGCCATGTGAGCAAACTCTATCTAAAACAATAAGAAGATTAATATGATGAACAATAAGGTCACTGACATTTTAAAGAGAAATTTCCTTTATGACAATATCATATACATGTTCTTTTATAAAGTAAATTTAAAAACACCCAGCACTAACAGACAGAAAATCTATTAGCTAATTTTAGACACCTAATTAACATAAAATCTCATATTCTAATGAGACCCATGGTTATGCTTTAATGAAATCAGTCAGGCAAAAACTGTAACTATATAAGACTCACATACCTTCATGGCTGTCTTCCTCTGTGTCTAACATAGCAGAGAAACCTCCACTAATGATGTCCAGGAAGAAGTCTGCAGGGTTGTTGTGGGAATCACATTCGTAACCTACAAAGAAGGTAGGCCACTAACACAATCATGATGACCCTCTTTCAGAGAGAGGGGAAGGGAGGGTTGAGAGAATCTAAGAACTTCTTCCTCTTCTTGCCCCTCCCCCACTAACTTATTCTTTCCTATTCTATACACACTCATCGTATTTCCACAATCTCTCTTCATGGCCTATTGTATACATGTGTGTGTTTATGTTAGTACAATACATTTATAAGTACGTACATATATACAATGCATAGACATAGACAAACTAAACATGCACACAGACAGGAATAGACTAGACATGAACATAGAATAGACCTAGCCTAGATGTACACATACACTACCCATCAATACATAGACTAGACATAAAGATATTCAAACTCATCCTGTAAAAAAATCATTGGAATCTACCCTAAATTTTTGTTTAACTCCATAGACTCACACTGTTTTGCATTTTTAAATTATAAATATTAATAAAAAATAAATAGAGAATACTGTGCTGAAAATATTTAAACCTATTTTTGGAGTCAAAGAGAATCGTCCATAACTGTATCCCTATTTCCCTAACCATGAACCATTAAAAATATGTCATCGTCCAATCTGGCTCTGAAAAAACAGACAGAAACACCAGTCCACAGAAGCCAGACAAATGCCACTATGGCCCCCCCAAAAAAACCTTTTAAACCTGAAATGGAAAGTTACTGGTAAGTTAAGTAACATCTCCTCAACTCCTCAGAGTCAGATCATATGGGGTGAGGGGGCACTGATGACCACCCACTGATATGTGAGCAAGAATATGATGACACTGGACCTCAGCAAAGCTGTTCCAGTGACAGGTGACTGGGCCCGGGGTCAGCATGTTAACTGAGAGGGTCACCACAGGGGGAAGAAAAACAAGAGGCACAGTAAAGATAGTGACACAGGCATGCAGGACCACAGAGTGGAACCAGACCTGAGCTATAAATGTGTGCTGCACAAATAACAGAATCCTGTCACCAGAGCAACCAAAGGTGTATAAAATGGAGAAGTCCACACACAGTAAGTCTGCAGGAGGGCCAAGCAACATTCCTGAGAACCCTGTTCTCCTCCAGACTCCATGAATGAAGGAGATCTCCCAGTTAAAGCAAGCCATACCTGCAGATGTGAAGTAATCCAAAGCCTTCTGTGCAGGGCCATGAAACATAACTTTTCTTGAGGCCAGTAAGGTGAGGCTATCAAAACATCTGAAGATGTGGTACTGGGGCTGATTAATGGAGAAGATGATTGTCTGTCCCCTCATAGACATCCTAAGTTTAAAGAGGAGAAAACTCATAAGTCACAGAACAGTAAAATCTTGAAATTCTCAAAATAATTTATTCCTGAAGTTACATTCTGTGTTCCCTTTTAAGCTTGAATCTGCCTTAAAACTCCTTATCTCCCTTATATTATGCACCTGAGGGAGAAACCGTGCTCCAAGCCTTTATTTAAAAGTTTAGAAATTATGGGACATCAGTATTCCAGGGTCCACTTGACTGTTACTGACAATGTGGATCCATGGCCAATCTTCTCAGACACTGAGTCAGAAGATCTGGGAGTTGGTGCAAGGAATCCATGTCATGAACAGGCAGCCCAGGTGATGGGCAGGTTCTCTCAAACTTGAGAACCAATGACGGAGCAAATGCTATAGCTGATTGTTTGTGCAATTCCCTCTAAACATTTACACATTCTGCCTCTTCAGGAATTGGTTTTCACTGTTCTGATAATGTGGTTCACATTCCCAACCACTTTCTATCCCTGATAAATGTTTCAGCAAGAACCTCATTTCAATTTTCATAGAACCAGCATAAGCAATTCTAATATAATTTTCCTCTTTCTGTTGATAAGGTTCAAAAGGTCAAGCAACAGAGCAAGGGGTCAGTTGGTGAGGGGCAAAGCTGGAATTTGACAGGAATAAATAAGCCAAACTACAATTTCAGAAGTCATAACTTCTGTTAGGAGAATCAATAACTAAACACAGTATTTAAAACTGCTTTGAAAATATGTTTTACAAAAGCTGGGAATGGTGGCATATCTGTAATGTCCCAGAACTGGAAAGGATCAGGAATTCAAGGCCAACCTAGGTTATAGGAGACCCTGTTTAAAAAGGACAAACAGAAAGAATGAATGAAAGAATGGAGTCAGGAGGGAGGGAGGGAGGGAGGGAGGGAGGGAGGACAGGAGAGGAGGGAAGGAAGAACGTAGAGATTGAGAATGCTTGAGATATAGTGCACACCTTGAACTCAGCATTTAGAAGGCAGTGGCAAGAAAGTGAGATCAGCCTGGGCTACAGATAAGTGAAAAGCTATGAAACTTCAGGAAAACCACCCCAGAAACATATATAATGAGCTGTCGCTGTTTCCAAGACAGAGGGCCTCAAAAACAACCAGGTCATATGGAAATATCAATACAGGGTGGAACAGAAGTAGACAAGGATTCCTTGTGAACAAAACAGAATCGCAACCCAGTCTGCAGGTAAAACAGAGTACCACCAGCTAAGAAGAGAAAAAACCAGCTGTACATAGTGTGAAATGAAATGTCTGTCCTCAAAACTAGGAGAGCTCCCCGCTACACAGCAAGGACCGTGAGCCTGGATGTATTTGAGAAAGGGAGAAAGTGGGGAGACAGGAAGGAGAACAGAGGCACATTAAAATATTAGAAGAGATTGTAGGCAGAGCAGCAGAGACATAGGAAATGCCCTCTGTCCTAAGCTGTGTGGCCTAACATTTAGTTTTTAATCCTGGATAATGTCTCACACCTACAGAATCACACCTACAGAAACAGAAGATTTTTAATGAATGCAAAATTTTATTTTAAAAATATATATGTGATAACTGCCTGTACCCGATTGCTGACAGTACACACGTGATGTCCAAGCTAGATAAACAAGATAATAAATAAAGACTGATGAAACCTGCTTAGACAAGATAAGACAGTCTCTCCAAAAATGCCCTGCTTGTAAAAAGATCTGTCAGATACCATAGGCCTGTAGCCAAAATGATGGATGCTCAAACAGCGCAAAACACCATAGGTGATTATTCAGGTAGCTGTGTTGCTGTCCACTCCCAAATTTTAAAAGCTACTACTTCCATGTGCTTCTAACTTTCAAGTGATATATTTTCCTTCTCAAGACTTAAAAGAGTTGAAAAATAGATATTTAAAGTTACTACCCTATTATCCTTTAGCGAAGAACATTCAGGTATTAGAATGTTAATCCCAGATAAACAGTTTTAAAGTAATGTATATACCCTACCATCTACCAATATTCTAAATATATATGATATGCTTTATATGTATTAGGTTTTAGTTATAGCTTATGCCTTATCCTCTCCTAGATACTACCTCATAATAATTCCTATTGTATACAGTCTTAGTTTAAAACCTTCTTGGTTAGATCAAAGGGAGATGTGGTAAGATTCAAATGTCAACTGATAAGGTCAAAAGACACTTATCCAGGGTCCCGGGCTCCTAAAGGGGGAGTGGCCAGCCCCATTCAAGAGGGATTTCTGGGATCTTGGGGGCCCTATTTGTTCCTGCCTTCTAGAGAGACTGTTTTGGCATCCATCATCCATCACACAGATAATCCGATCTCTCAAGTGCCTATATAAGCGTTACCTGTATCGTGAGTGTTGGTTTATATTCCAATAAATATTAATCTTAAATTGTTATAATTTAAAGGAGATTTTTGCCTTCATATGTAACCTTGTCAACCACTTCTTTAAAGAGTATTTATGTATTTTACAGGAGGATATTGAGTGTATGTCTGAACACCACACGACCCTGGTGTATGTGGAAGTGAGAAATCTACATTAGATCCCCTAGAACTACAGTCACAGATGGCTCTGAGATGCCAAGTAGATGCTGAGAATTTAACCTGAGTCCTCTGGAGGAGCAACCAGTGCTCTTGACTATTAGTTCATCTCTCCAGCTCTTGACAAAGAATTTAATTAAAAAAAATTTCAATATATGAATCCTTGTTAAAAGAAAGAATAAAATTAAAATATAATTGTATAAAATTCCTAAAAAAATAAGTAAATAAACTTCACTGTGGAGGAGCTTCCCCTGCCAAGCTGGGATTAATTTGATACTTAGAATGACGAAGAACAACATACTACAGCCCATTGTACAAAGTGGAACTGGGGAGGGAAACCTTCCCACACAGACTGTCATGTCAGCTCTATAGATAATTGAACAGGAGCAGAAGTACTAATCCACACAGCTGGTTGGTGGAGATAAAGTAAGGAGCAGAATAATGACACAGTGGCCATTGTTTCCCTTGTCAGACTATTACTAATCACAAAGGACAAAACCGTAACTTCATATGATGTAACCCAGCAAGCCAGAAAGATTAAATGATCCAGACTGAAGCCGAGCAAGTAAGATGGGTCGAAAGTCTAAAGAGTTTAATCCCCTGAGCCCACTTGGTGGAAGGAGAAAGCCAGGTCCTTTGAGTGTTCCTCTGACCTCTAAAGAATGCTTTACACATATAGACAATCAGACACACACAAACACACACAAAATTAATTAATTAATTAAAAACTCTTTCTGCCATGGAGAATGCACTTACAGGAGTGTTGAAGACCAAGAAGAACACAGCATAACAGGGCCTGAGTCTGCTCTCATAACACCGGGTTCTAGGCAACCTGTTGTATTTAATGTTCCAGACACATCAAAATGCCTTTCCCTCCAGCCAGCCCTATGTTCAGATCTCCTCACCCCCAAGCTCAGCTCACTGGACACTTGCTGATGGTTATGGGGATATGCTATTTAAAGCAGTGCTCCACCCTCACCACGCCCATCTTTCCCTGTGCTCTTGCCTCTTTGTTCTTGATGTGCATTCCTTGTGCACTGAAGTTTCCCTCTAATAAACAAGCAAAAAATCTGCTGCTTACTTCTGAATCTCCTCCTGAGCCAAAAATACACACAAGTGACAAGGTACTAAATGGATAAACTTAATGTTCCTTCAGCACTTACCTCCTCAGGACAAAGATGACATCTATAGTAGTGCTCAAGTCTAGGCCAGTGGTGGGATCATCCAAGAACAAAATGGGATGCTTGACAACCAGCTCCATTGCTATGCTGGTCCTTTTTCTGAGCTCTTCAGATCTAGGCTAAAGCACCAATGACCATCATTGTCAACAGGAACAAGCACAGTCATTGTCATTTGGTGAACTCTCCTAATGTAGCAATAAAAGATTTTGTTATATCATTATCTTGTAGAGAAAAACTATGGGCACCTGGAAGAAGTGAGTAGAAAGAGACCCCGGTCAATCTTGAAATGAAGACCATGCTAATGACGGTTACTGTTGAGTCTGTGTCAAGTCACATTTAAGGTAATGAGTTATCACACTCAAAGACTGACACAGTGAAATCTGCCTGAGGAATGTGGAAGACAGGACAGACGATTGATTCCTCTAGTAACTTAGTAGTCGCTTACAATCTCCTAACTCATACACATAACATACACACACAGCAAAAGCATTCTTTAAGATGCACATGCCCAAATGTACCCACATTATACAACACAACACACAGGTGTGCATGCATGCACACACACACATACAAACACACACACACACATTCACACACACTGTTGTCAAAAATTCTACATTTCCTCATCAGGACCTTTTTAACTCCCTTAAGACTTTCCAAAATGGCATTATTTATACTGTACAGCCACATAGCATTCATGAATCATCCTTGTAGGCAAATCCAAAAAGTGGTAAAGTCTACAGTCAAAATGCACAGGCCTTGTGCCAGTCAAAGTCATTTTGTAAGGTGAGAAAAAACAGCAAGATTTACGGGCACATAACATTAGGGAACAATTCTCCTAACCATAATAAGGAATACCATGATCAAGTCGAATTGTCAACCTACAATAAGGGATGTTTGGGGAATGTGGCTGGGTATAGTCATGATAAGGATATAAATATAAAGGAATTATCCATATTGATAGTTAAGAATAGAGTTAATAGCTAAGAAGATGTCCTTATTTTATGAATAAAAAGTAATTAAGTACTCAGGAGTAAGGCACTGCCTAGTGTTCTTTTAAAATACTGCAGAGAGAAACAGCATTAGTGAGTAAGCTGTTGTAAACACTGGGAGTCACAGGAGCCTGGTATTAGCAAGTGTACTATTGTGCTGGCTTATAACAGTCAATCTTTACAGGAACCACATATTGACTCCATATTTCTTAGATGAAGTTCTTATGAAAGGCTGAAGAATAGTCTTAGCAGGGAAATGCATTTTCCACACAAGCCTGAAGCCTTGGTTCAGTCTCTGGAATTCACATATAAAGCTATATGCAGTGAGATCCATCCACAATTCCATCAAGATGTAATGACTGTGTGGTGGGAGGTGGATCAGCAGCATCAGGCCTATGTGTAGGGCATCAGCAGAACAAGACAGACCCTGCCTTACAAGCAAGGTGGGAGAAGAGAAGAGACCCTTGACAAAGGTGTCCTATGACCTCCATATGAGTCAGGCAGACACACACACATACACACGCATACACACACACATGCACCACATACATACACATACACAAACCCATACACACACATAACACACACACATAAGCTAGACACACGCAAACACACAAATACACAGTTGTGGTGGGGTTCAGGTGTCAGCTGATAAGGTCGGAAGATTTATTGAGGGTCCTGGGCGCCTGAAGGGGGAGTGGCCAACCTCATTGAAGAAGGGCTGCTGGGAACTTGGGGACCCCTTAGTTCCTGCCTGCTAGAGAAACTGGTTCAGCATCTATTGTCCATCGCGTAGATAATCTGATCTCTCAGGTGCCTATATAAGCTGTTACCTGTATCATGAGTGTTGGTTTATATTTCAATTAATATTAATCTTGGATTGGTATAATTTAAAAGAGATTTGTGCCTTCACCCTCTTTTTTGAAAGCTAGCATTAAAATTATATTAAAGTTCTTGCAATCTGTTACATTTCATGACTTCAAAAGTTAACAAATACTTTTGTATATTGTCCCTAAACAAAAGAAGTAAACAACTCAGGGCAATGACTGATTGTTGTTTAAAAAATAAAACAAGAGAAATCATTTTTATTGTAAATATAAAACTATGTAATAAGCAGACCAAAAATAAAATTCTATCACTTGGGAAAAGGAAAGAAAGAAAGCATGGTGAATGTGAGCTTTTCTGCTATCTTCCTGACAAGACAGACATCTATAAAGGACTGTGGAGAAGCATGGTGGGAATCAACAGCCAGTATCTTCCTGTTTCTCCCGCTCTAAGGAGGAGCCACCACAGGAGTTAATTCATGAAATTCGTATTCTGAGAGCTCATTTTCAACATACCCCAATGTCTGCTCAGCATATTTCTATATATAATCTTCTTAATGAGTCGATGTCACTGTGAGATATAGGACAGTTGGAGGACACGGGAAGAAGGAAGCAATCTTGATATTATAATCTCAAAGCATATAATTAATAAATACAGTACCTAATTTGGTTCTATAAACAATGTAATAATAAAACACTCTGGGGTATAGAAAGGGTTGTAGACCAGATGAGGATCGGGATATAAAGATTCATTTTGATAAGTAAGAATTCTTATGATAAGCACATATCTTAATTTTTCAAATATTAAGAGTAATTGAGTAGTCAGGAATGAACTATGATATTATAGCATTTTAAAATATCTTAGTATGGATTTGGTTAGCTCTTACATAGTTAGCTGTGAAGTTCCCCACTTATCTATTTCCCCTACTGCACAAATCCTCACAGGAGTCACCAGGTCCATTCTTTGTTGTTCCCACCCAAGGCTGTATCATTAAAACCTAACCCAGGAGCTGGTAATAAATATTGACAGCAGAAAAGGAAGGAGGGAGCCGGGCAAAGGGTATCCTAGGTTTCCATCTAGATACTAACATAGAACAATTGTACAGGAAGTAGAGAAGGAGTAAAAGGTGTTATGTCAGCACACAGCTGGAAAGTACAGTTGTCCACTGCAGGGAAGTCAAGGCAGGAAGCTGATGCAGCTGGTTACATCCAGTCAGGGCACAGAGAGGATGATGCATGCAAGTCTGTCCGTGTTCAACTCACATCTCCACTCTCATGGTGCCCAGGACCCAAACTCAAGGAACAGAGCTGCCTAAGTGCACTGGGTCTTCCCACATGGCTTAACTTAAGTACGACAATCACCTACATAAGTGTCCCCAAGCCAACCTGGATGCAGTTCCTCATTAATACTCTTCTAGATGATTCTGAGTGATTCTAGACTATGTCAATTGACAGTTAAATCTAGGCACCACAGACAGGATTAAAAAAGAAAGAAAAAAGGAAGGAAGGAGGGAGGAAGGGAGGGACGGAGGGAGGGATGGAGGGAGGGACGGAGGGACGGAGGGACAGAGGGACGGAGGGACAGAGGGAGGGAGGGACGGAGGGTTGGTTCAGAAAATAACAAGCATGGAACAAGACATAAGTAAATGCTAAAGAGACCAAGCACAACCCTGGAGGGGAGTAAGTGCAGACTGAGACACAGCGCCAGAGTCCTCAATGTCACTTCCTGTGGAGTCCAGAAATGCATTCTGAAACAACAAAGAACCAAGTCCTCTGCGGAAGAGACACCAGACAGAAAAGCACTTGTCAGTTCTCTAATGAGTCAAGAGTTCAATGCTGAGGGAAGAAGAAGCTCATGTGAGGAACAGATGGAAATAGCCATGTGAGGATCACACTCCATTCCCAGGCTTGACCATTGCTAAGACTCCACAGCTTCATTTCCATTTTACATCATGTAACCAGTCACTTACTCATCCACACAGAGAGCAGCCCGCTTGACAACACACATATGGAACTGCTGGCAGAGAGTCATATTATCAACCCAGGGTTTTACCTTTTTGACTCTGAGTCTTTCAAGATATTTCTTCACATTACCTGGACATTTGCCACATGATCCAGATGCAGAAGTTCAAGCACCTCATTAACTCGCCTTCTTTTTTCATCTCTTGTTATTGTCACTGGAAGTCGCAGAGCTGCTGAGAACTCTATATTGTCCCTCACAGTCACCGTGCGCATCACCACGTCATCCTTAGGTTAAATAACATTTCAATTAAATATAGTTATCACTAAGGCAGTTATTCTAAGGAATGTAACATAGTTTTCATATAAAACATACCCAATGTAATGCTCTACTGAAAACTGGGCTTTCAGTGCTGCTGATTTCAAGTAGATATCCTGATGAAATCATTTTTAACCCTCCCATTGCCTCTCTAGGTACAACACAGGGATTTTAGTGATGGCTGCCTGCAGTTATTTGCATAAAATATCTCCTAAGCATTGGAGAAAAATAAGGGAATGGCAAAATAGGACAAGAGCAATCCTCTGTAGAAATAAATCACCACTAAATTACTAATGCTGTGCTGCCAATATCATATGCCAACCCCTCCTCATTTAATATTGCCAGCTTTAAGCTAATGAGTCATGAAAAGCTGTTGTAGAAAAAGTTGGACCTATAAAGCGTCATGTAATTAACTGGAAATACACAAATACATAACTGAGCGCCTACCCATACAGAGGCAGAGGATATCTAAAATCACAACCCCACCAACACTTACTCGTGGTACATAACCAGAAACACATTTGAAATTAGCAGGTCGAGGTTTTCCGTTTACCAAAATATCTCCTGATAATCCACATGGATCTTTCCTCGCTGCCAAGACATCCAGTAACCTACAAAGGGTTATATATGTTGTGTAGTTTATTTTATCTCTTCAGTAAAAGTTTTGTCTCTTTAGGTTCTCAGAATAAAAATTCTGTGTATTTTAACTTTAACTGAAATATTTCTCTCTCTCTCTCTCTCTCTCTCTCTCTCTCTCTCTCTCTCTCTCTCTCTCTCTCTCTCTCTCTCACACACACACACACACACACACACACACACACACACACACACACTCCTCTCTGTTCAGTATTGCTCTTATACAGCCCACAATTACAAATGCAAAACGTGATCCACACAGTTACCTCTCCCTGCTATCAGACCTTGGGGCCTCAAACTGACAATGTGCTGCTGTATTTTTAAGAATTAGGCCTAGTGATGATTTCTTCTTTTGAGAAAACTTTCTTTCATCTTTCTGGTGTTAATATTATTTTCCCCACATTAAATAACAATATGACCCAACACCATATGTCAATAACGCTATCATTTTCTATCAGTCAAGAGTCACCCACCAGATGCAGAGCAGGTAAAATAAGAATTCCTTACTGACATAGGGTACCAAGGCACGTGACTAAACATAAATAGAAATAGGAATGAACTGAAAGTGTAAGAGTTAGCTGGTAAAAGCCTAATCAAGTGGCCAGGCATATATTAATAATATTAAACCTCTAAGTCAATTATTTGGGAAGTGCCTATCATGTATTTGGAAACAGGAAGGTGGGAGACTGAGATCTGACTATGCACACAATATTTAAATAATCCTATAGAAGAGACTGTCACAGCACAGAGAGTGGATACACAGGGCTTGCATATGCTTTCCACTATACTCACAAGGATCTGCTCCCATCCTTAGGTCCCATGATGGCATTGAGGCCAGGTTTCATGATCCCACTATAAACACAAAATCATACTGGCTGAATTTTTATTTTAAAGAAAGTTATATTGGCTTACTATCTATATTGAATATTCTATTGAAATTGGGTGGCATTGTATACACAAAATAAGCACAGACTCAGAAAATAAAGTATTAATAGAAGTCTATTATTTATAAAAGATGTTAAATTCTAGTGTGGACTTATCAGAAGCATGCTGCAGATATCACAAACCCCCTTTGTTTATGATTTAAAGGTCTTGTCTTTTTTGAAACATGGCACATCTGAGTTCAGTGTTCCTTAAAGCTAGTAGCAGGTTCTCATGAACACTCCATTACACACACGGCCTTTATCTGTCAAGTATATAACAGCTTCTTGCTAATGTTTGATGATCAGTATCTCCATAAATTCCTGCTTGATAGCTAGTAAATCTCATCACAAGAAGCAATTGATTCATAGGATATCAATAAAATGCCATTACTATTAAAATAGAATTAGACCCAAATCAATGTCTTTAGCAGAAATCCAAAAACTGAATGGAGGCATTCAGAGTACAAGAAAGGGTTTCCAAGTTTAACACTCAAAACAAATTAAAAAACAAACAAAAAACACTACCTTAATCAAAATAGAAAATGCACATACACATCCACAAAATGACGATTTCTGTCCCTGATAAACAGATTAGCATTCACTCAGTTTACAGCTGGGAGACATCCCTAATTGAGGACACTCTTCCCTGATGTTAGGTACAGCACCAACATGAGTTACTTCAGAAAACTGATTGGTTCGGTGGACAGAATCTGCTGGTTGAAAATGCGTATTCTTATAGAAAACTCAGCTACGTCCCATTTCTTATTTCATATCCAGACGATGTGTCAATCCCTCACCCTGTCCATTCCCCTCTTAAGAAGATGAGGGAAGATCTAGGTGGAGAAAAAGAAAGGACCAGGGCTCAAACAGAGGCTGTGGTTGGGATTGGGAGAAGAGTCTATACAGGCTGAGCGAGGGGAATCTTGGTATGTGTGTTCTGTCCTTAGAATATGGTCAGAAGCATGGCTTCCCTATGTTATGGAACAATGTGTGGAATGTCAGTTTTAGCTCTTAGTGAATTTTGAGCAAATATATGAGGACCTGGACTTTCTGCTCCTGGAGAATCCTCATTGTTTCCATCTCATCACTTGTAACTGACTCCAACAGCCTGATACAAACTCAGTTCAGTTTTAGAATGTAGTGTGTATATGGATGTGTATACAATTCTTTTATACATTCAAACTTGTAGAATTTAAATTTGCAATATTTCCTCATATCCCTTTATTTTAACAATATGCCTTTTATATTACTATTTCATCCTTAATTGATTAAATTAAAACCATTTCTCCGAATTGATTTGATTTGTTTTGTTAATATGTCTAAGGGATTGTCAAGCTTGTTTGTGTTTTCAAAGAACCAAATTCTTGTTCCATTAATCCATTATGTTGTTCTTTTGGTCTCCATCTCATTAATTTCACCATGATCGTGAATTTATTTGTGGTGATATATTTTATATTTAATAAAATCGGCCTGGAATATCAGAGGACAAAATTACCCACAGTCAAGCCATGAGGATCAGAGAGTTGTGAGTCACACCTTTAATCTCATCACTGGGAGACAGAGATCTTTCTGTGTTTCTGTGAGTTCAAAGCCTAAAGCAGTGGAAGCTCACAGCTTTAATCCTAACTCTAGGATTATGATGCAGAGTTTAACTTTGAAGTGAAACAAGTGGATGGAGAAGATATTTAAGGCAGGGGTAGGGAGACATTCAGATATTCTGTAGGATCAATGAGGAACCAGGCTAAGGACTCTTGAAGACAGCTTTTACCCTGAGAAGTTGGCTGGGTGAGAACGGACTGTGCTCTGTTTCCTCTCTCTGATATTCAGCTTTTCCTTAATATCTGGCTCTGACTTTTTGTTAAATGCCAACGAGAAGTCGTGTTTTATCTATCAGTATGGATGACAAGGAGAGGCTGTGGGGTAGTTCATTGGGTAATGGACCTACATTAAACCCCGGAATTCACATAAAGTTGGGTACAGTACTGGGCACCTGTGACTCCATGCTCTATGGAGAGACAGGAGACAGAGACAGGAGAATCCCAGGACTCTTGTGGGCTGCTTGCCTGGCATATACCAGGGTGAACAATAAGAGACATTTTCTGCAACACAGTAGAAGGTGAAGACCACTGCTTAAGGTTGCCTTCTGACAGCCTTGTCATAGCATCCAAACTTCTGCACATGTGAACATCTACACATATACTTATATAACTACACACACTTATACATCCATATTCAGATATATATATACACACAAACATAACACTTATAAACACACAAACATATATAGAAACACACATATACTTACACACAAAAAACAGATACATACACATATACACATATACTTATACAAACACATTATATACATAGACACACAAACACACACATGCACACAGCTTATTGACAATACAGAAAGTCTGTGTTTGTTGGAAAAGTTGTTCAATACAGTGGTCACTTAGCGCATGCACATACCTGATGTTTGATAGTGTTCCTGTCACACGCTTTCTTTTACGAAATGGAAAGCCACTCTGTTCTGTATCTTGATAGCTGATGTTATGAAAACTTAACACAGCCCCTCCGGTCAATGCATTCAGATCGCTGGTGTCCATTTCAGGAAGGTCACTGGGATTTCTTCTTATCATTGGGATTGCAACAGCGTCATTATTGGAGGACATCTCCGGAGGTTCTTCCTTCCTGTGAGGGAACAGCAATAGTAAGTTGATGGTCCCCACAAACATTATTAAACATTATTAAACAACTTCAGGGTTGTTTAAAACTGTGAAGTCACAGGCAGATTCCTTCCTGGAGCAGTCCACATCCCTGTGATTCCCTAAGAATCCAATGATGCAGTTGTAACTGAGTATATAGACTCCTCTAAGAAACAAATGAGCCCTAATGAGTAGAGAATAAATGTTATTCATAGTTCATAAAAGATGAAGGGGAAAGGTGAGGGGAAGATTTGTCTTCAAAAGCATATTATAAAACAAGTTCAGAGGCAGAATATATGACTGAGCATCATTACCACATGTGTGTGTGTGTGTGTGTGTGTGTGTGTGTGTGTGTGTGTGTGCATGTATGCACGAGCATACACAGTGGCGCAGATATGTGGTTTTATAAAAGGCAAAACCACATAACAGAAAGAGCTATTCTGGAACAGGGCGGCAAAAATACACAGTTGCTTCAAGGTACAGTGTGGGATATTTTCAAATATAATAAAATGTCAGAGGGATCTATCCACAGTCAGTCTAGGAGGATCAGACAGTGGTAACTCACACCATTAATCCCAGCACAGGGAATATCCAGGAGACTGACCTATGCCCTTAATCCAATCTGAGTTTGAGGTCACCTTAGTTTTCAGAGGGAGTTCCAGGCTCCCAGGCAGGCAGTGGTGGGGCCACGCCTTAACTGAGGGAAGAAAGTATTCAAGGCAGGCATAGAAAGAGCAGGAAGAAGAAGCCTTGGCTCACACTGTTAGTCCCAGCATTTGGGAAGCAGAGGCAAGAGAATCTCTGTGAGTTCAAAGCCAGGCTGATCTTCAAAGCAAGTTCCAGGACAGTGAGGACTGTTACACAGAAAACTCTGTCTTGATAAAAAGAAAAAGGAAGAAGACTGGAAGAGGTGGATCTGTCCTCTGATATCTCTGACTATTTATATTACATTTGAAAACATCCCCACAGCTCTGTTTCAGTACAAGGTACAATTCAAAGTGCAGATTGTCCCAAAGCACAGAGCTGACTCCAGGCACAAAGGGTCTGAACAAACTGGAACCCAAATGAAAGACTTGAATAAGGGCCCATCATGGTGAGCAGACATCCTGGGGACAGAGGTGAGCATTTGTTCCTCTGTATCTAGTGATGTGTACATCAGGTGGCCTGATGATGGCCTAGCAAATATTATGTAAGTGAGGGCATTATAGAGATCATTTTTGGAAAAGCACATAAGCTCAGATTCTTGAAAAGAGTCTTCAAACATCCATGGTCTAAGTGTTTAGGGCTTGATGCATTTATAGGGAGGAATAATGTATTTGTATTAATAAATTATGTATAAATCTGTTTTACTGTCTATGCTAAACATTTGCACACATGAGGTAAGATTAATTTTGACTCAGCATTTGCTTTAAAAATGAAGCACACCACTGCTGTGTAAAATGGACTCACTTGGGCACACACGCTCTGAAAACTATTGCATTATGTAATATGTACAAACACAGAGATGGGCACAGCCTAGGTTCTACACTCCATCTCTCACAGTGCTGGAACCAGGAGCTTTGTTCTGAGTCTGATCTGTGGTGGGATTCAAATCATTAAGTACATGTCATGGTGCCCTGGGGTGCACTGGTAGATAGGCACCATGAGGACAGTAAGGAGGTGGAGTGACTGGCAGACACACTCATGGCTCAAGCTGTGGGGACATGACAGTCAGCCCTCTCCTGTAACCGGGAATGACATGGGTCCTCTGCATGACTGCTGAGCCTGATAGCTCTGAGCAGATGGCTGGCAGAGTCTTTGGTTTGTGAAACTGCCTCATGTTGCAATTTGTATGCAGCAGACAGGGGCTGAGAACCTGGAACCTGAGTGCAAGGATTTCTCAGTTTCCACAGCTTCTTGCTTATTGGACGGTGGTTTGAGATGTGAAAAACCTTAGACACACAGCTCAGTTCCCCAGACTTCTCTCCATTGAGGAACTCCATGCTCTGTTTGCCATCCCACTACCTCCAAAGGATCCGGGAGACAAGGCTTTGTTTAGACAAATCCACAAAGGGAATTGCCTACCACGGTCACAGGCCACCAAAATATGGTTCTAGCAGTGTTAAAGAATCTGCAAAAGGGAGGTCTTTAGCATGAAAGATGCTCTGTTACTTATAAGATCTATGTAGTGTGCACAGCACCAACCTGGAAGTCAGCAGCAGAGAGGACCATCCACACCACCCTGATGCCCCCAGATATGGCAAATTCTACGAGAGCATCAGGAGAGGATCTTCCAAGTCTCTGTCTTCTAGATGGTAAAATGTTATGTGCTTTTTTCATATAGTCTATTGTTTGTAAGACTTTAAAAAGAAGTCTTTAACCTTTAATAATCCTTGTCTTGTGTTAGCATAATCATGTTTTTGTTGGCTATGGGACAGGATCTCTTTGAATGGTTCAGACTGGTCAGAAACTTGAGGTGCTCCTACCTCACCTTTCATGTGTCAGAATCATGGATGTGTGGTTTATCTATTTTATTTACACTTTTTAGCTTTGTGACTATGTGAGTTTTAATCTCTTGCTCCTTTTCTTTCCTAACTTTTTCTATGCACCTTTATTCAGTTAATTTATTATGGTTGATTTTACTTTTATTAATTTGTAACTTCATGTTTTATTGTAAACTAGTTTTGCCCTTTTCCTGCATTATGTCCATTATGATATCTTTGGGGAAATTGGCTCTGGTATTGTTGTGACTAAGGTTCATTTTCTCCATCCTGACCTTGCTGAAGATGAAGCTCTTGGCAGATGAAGGCTTTCTGCACACATCCTCACATGAGTGTGTGAAACATATTCACTCTCACAGGTGCACCAGCCACAAGAAGGAAACACAAGGATGTGGGAAACAAGGCCTCACGACTTCCTCAAAGATCATAGCATGTCCGCAGCTGAATCTAAACATTTCTAATCAGGTAAACTGCTGAAGAAATCACTCAGGAGATTAACTTAAAAAGGAATACAACTTCAAAGAGAGACAACTGAGGGAAATGAAGAAAACAATACAGACTGTGAGTGATAAATAGAGAATTTATTAAACAGAAATTTTAGGAAAGTTTACAGAGAAATGCTTTAACAACAGATTAAATTAGCTGAAAGATCCAAATACTAGAGCTTCAAAGACAAGGTAATTAGTTACTGTATTCAGAGAGGAATAAAAAAATTATGATGACCTCCAAGACAGACAAAACAGGAATATTTTTATTAGAATAGAATGCTGAGAGATTAAAAACATAAAAAACTATTCATTGAAGTTATATCCTAATATACGCTGTATTTATTAAAAGATTAGGATGTCTGGGTACAGAAATAGTTTAGACCACCACATGGATGTGACAGAAAATCATCTCACACATCAAACTCTTGGTAAAATTCAGAGAGTGTAGAACAGGAAAAGAATTCTGGAAGATACTAAGAGGACAACAAAGCCCCTGACTGGCAGAGCAGTCAGAACAATAGCTCATTCCGTGACAGAAACGCTAATGGCCAGATGGACCTGTGTATTTTGAGCACTCACAGAAAAGAACTGAGAACCAATGTTCTAAATCAAGTGTGTCCTTTATATAGACCTTCAAGATGAACATAACTAGAGCAATGCATGACAACTGAAGAGCCGGGAGGAAGACGTTCACAGGAAAATAAAATTGCAAAGAAGACAGAAAGCTAAAACCACAGGCGCTCAGGAGAAATTAACTCCTGTAGTTTTAAGGAATCAACAGTAAGTCAGTAAATGTCCATTTGGCATACTCTGGAGCCATCTGGGAAGAAGAATCCTCAGCTGAGGAATTTCCTCCATTGACTGGCAATTCTGTTGGGCATTTTCTTCACTGATGATTTATGTAGAAGGCCCAGCCCACTTTGGGATCCTGGGATGTTTAAAAAAGCAGGCTGAGCAAGCCATGAGGAGCAACCAGTAAACTCTGTTCTTCATAGACTCTGATTCAGTTCCTGCCTGAGTTCCCACCTGGCTTTGCTCAGTGATGAATTATGATGTAGAAGTTTATTAAGACGTAAACTTTTCCTCCCCAAGCAGCTTTTGGTCACGATATTTATCACAGCAGTAGAAAGCAAACTGCCAGTGAGCCAGCGGAGTTCTCAGATGAGAGAAAAAGAAAGGAACACACAGCAACTGAAGCCAAAGCAGAAAAAGGAAAGATGGAGAGAAGCCACAAAGTTACAGGATTTCATTCAGGGCAAACGTCTCAACACTAACCTGAGGATAAATGATCTCCGTTCTGGAGTAAAGCGTGCAGCTGGCAGGCTGAACTGAAAAGCAGAAAACAATAATTCCTTGTTCTTACAGGAGGAAAGTCAACAGCTGACAACGTACATGGAGACGGGAGGAAAGGATGGAAACCGGCATCTCAGCAGACAGACTCCAAGAGCTACGCTCCTGCTGACACAGGGAATCCAGCCAGCGTCAGGAGAAGTAAAGATCACTACGTGCTAGTAACTGGAGGGATCACTACAGTAACTATGAATATACATGTAATGAAAATTACTATAATGAACTCCATCAAACAAACACTACTAGACAAATACACCTGCTTAAAATAAATGGTGGGTGACTTTGGTTTTCCTACTTGTTGTTTAATATTCTTTAATGCTATACTTTTTAATGAGAGAATTCATATCTGTGGATGAATACTTGCTGCTCTGTGCCATAAGCATGAAAGCCTTCTCTTCAGTGTGTGAAGAGTACTTGGTGGTCTGCCTCTGATCCAGGCAACTTAACCTAGACTTTGATTTACTATGTAGAGTGTTACAATATGGTTTCTTGGTCCCTGGCAATCAGAGGTCCTAGACCCACAGATCTGCTGCCTCAGACCCATTAGCTGCCCACTGCTGCCTAGGCTCCAAAAAAATGGCTCACACACTTAAATTAACTCCATGCAGTTTGGCCAGTGGCTCAGGCATATTGCTAGCTTGCTCTTAAATCTTAACTCAACCCATTTCCATTAATCTATCCTGCCATGTGGCCCATGGCTCACCTGTGTTCCTTATATGTTTCTTCTCTGGGCATCCGGCTCGGTCTGTCTCTGACTCTGCCCTTCCTTTCCTATCTATTCTGATTCCCCACCTACTTTTTCTATGGTGCCTGTCATAGGCCAAAAAGGTTCATTTATTTAAAGATTGATATTCACAGCATACAGAAAAACATTCCCACATCAGTAGAGTGTGTGTGTTTCTGTGTGTGTGTATTTGTGTGTGAATGCCTACCTGTGTGTATGAGGTTGTGTGTGTCTGCATGTGTGTTTGTGATTGTGTGTGTGTGTGGTATGTTTGTGTCTGAGAGTGTGTGTGTGTGTGTGTTAGTGTGTGCATGTGTGTGTGTGTTTGTGGTATGTGTATATGTTCTGTGTGTTAGTGTGTGTGTGTGTGTGTGTGTGTGTGTGTGTGTTATTTGATTTGCTTTTCCATTCTTTTGTTTTTACTCTTACCTAGTTATGGTAAGAGCAGATGTCTCTAATGTAGTTATTTCAATTATGGGTGCTATTCTGTTGGAGTTTGTATCTCTTTAAATTTATTTTATTATTTTATGTGTGTGTTTTTCTTTTGTAAATCTGCATATCACATATATGTCTCATACTTGTGGTGGCCAAAAGATATCTGTTGAATCCTCTGGAACCAGAGTCACAACAGTTGTGAGCTGCAATGTCGGTGCTGAGAATTTAACCTTTGTCCATTGGAAATGCAGCCAGTGTACCGAACCATCTCTCTAGCTTCTGGAATTTCTTTCTTCTTGTTAGTAATGTATATATTCTGTAATCTGTAGTTTTTGGAAATAGTCCTTAGTAAACTTAGGAGACAGGTAGTTGTTTATGAAGTTACTCTGACTGACTCATGATACGTGAGTGATAAAATTACATATGCTGCTCTGTGTCCTTGGTTGAAAATCATAACTATCCATGTAATGTGTGTCCTATTAGTTGAGTTCTTGCATGTATGACACTGCTTGAGTAAGGTCCCCATCAGTGAGGAAAAACTTCTGGAAGCTTAGAGGACCATGCACATCTGGGTTCTGCTACTTGTCTGAGTGTCTGCTAAAATGACAAAGCATGCTTCCTACACTTCCAGGCTTGTGGTGTAATTGGGAAGACTAATACTACCAGGCTGAGGACTCGAACCCTGAAGCCCCGAGGTAGCACAAACTTGGAGCTCCCCAGAAGAGAGAGGTTGTAGTGAAAGCTTACTGGCCCTTTTCCTGTTTGCGCCTTCGTAGTGCCCACCACCAACAGTTTTGTCATAAACCTTCTAGAACTTTCAGATATTTTTCTGTATTTTAATATTTGATGCCTCAGCATTTTACTAAGAGATTTGCTGAACTGTGGTTATTATATGTTTTATTGTTTTAGGTAAATAATAATGTGATTCCTTGAGGCTTTTTCATCCACCCATATTGTTATATGGGCTTCTCTTTCTCTCCTGTATTTACCTCCCTCTCCCTTCCCTAAGGAGAACCCCCTTTCTCCCATCAAATCTTAAAATATGGAACTTTTCCAATCTGTGTGTCATTCTTGCACAGAGGTCGTGCTATCATCTCTGTATCACCCCAGGTTTAGTGGTGATATGGGCTACCAAAGGGAGCACAGGCATTGACTTCCGGTTCGTTCATTTATATTCATCTTTTATACCCACCACAGTGCCTCCTCCCATCCCTCCTCCTGCTTCACTCCACAGCCTACCCCCCCCCCACACACACACACCTTTCACCTTCTTTGAATAAACTTAAGACCTCCCATGGGGAGTCAGCAAAGCCTGAAACATTCTGTTGAGGTAGGACCAAGCCCCTCCTCCTTGTATGAAGGCTGAGCAAGGCATTTAACCCTAGGGAATGGACTCCCACAAGCCAGCTCATGCACCAGGGAAAGATCCTGACTCCACTGCCTGAGGCCCCTCAAACATACCAAGCTACACAATGGTCTCCCGAATGCAAAGAGCCTAGTTCAGGCCCATGCAGGCTCCACAGCAGTGCGATTGTAAACTCATAAGCTCAAGTTAGTTCAGGTCAGCTGTCTCTGAGTTTCCTCATCATGACCTTCACCACACCCCCGCTTGCTCAGATAATCCCTCTTGCCTCTCTTCAGCTGGATTTACAGAGCTCTGTCTGGTCCTTAGGTATGGATAGGTGCCTAGGTATGGATCTCTGCATCTGCTTCCACCAGTTACTAGAGAAGGCTTTATGATGGCAGTTGGGGTATTTGTAGAGAGATTCAGCACCTCCCTGACCTGAGGGTCTGGTCTCTGGGCCAGCACAGGTTTAGAAGTCACCTATGAAGTTTGAAGCTATAGCCTTAGGTGTAGCTATAAAGCAGCTTGAGGTTCTGTGCCATGAGAACAGTGGTTTCTCTTATCCTCCACTACCTGGAAGGAAGCTCTGCTCCTGATGAATGGATCCTTTCTCCATTTCCTGTATTTCCTGTATTTATATTGTAAGTGGCTTGAATAAGTATTGACCCTAATAGTATATATCTCCTTTGTTAATATCCAGAGGTCACATTTGGCCTGTACTCATAGTCCCAAATAATTACACAAAGACTTACATTAATTACACGCTGTTTGGCCTATGGCTCAGGCATATTACTTGCTAACTCTTACTCTTAAACGAACCCATTTATTAGCCAAGTGGCTAAGCATCTTTTCTCGGAGCAGCATTTTGTCTTCTTTCCTGAATCTCTGCTCTGCTCTTCCTCTTCCCAAAGTTTTCTTAGTCTGGTAGCCCCGCCCACACTTCCTGTCTGCCCTTGGCCAATCAGCACTTATTATTAAACTAGTAGGTGGGACAGTTATTTACAATGGAACATCACAAATCCACTGCACCCTTGATCTTCCTTTGTTGCTCTAACTAGAACGTCTAGCACTGCACTGAATAGATATGGGGAACGTGGGCAGCCTTGCCTTATTTTTA